>OZ025296.1:243201538-244687598 GCA_964019185.1 Maratus speculifer
AACTAGATATGAATAAATTATTAAATTGTACTTCTATAAATGCTTAAATTGTACTTCAAACGACTTTATAGATGCTACGAAATACTTTTAAACAAAATTTTAACAAAATTTTGTTGAATATTAAGTTTTTAACTAATCGACAAACTAAGATAAAATTATCTTATCTTATTCTTGCTAAAGTATATGTATTAGAGATAAGAAAGGTGTTTGAAACCAATTGCAGTTGATCTATTTTATGAAAACAATCGTTTAACCTTTAACTGATATGACAGAAATTGTCACATAACTATTGTGAGACTACTGCATCAAAATATGAATAAAAGGCGCAATTAACTCATAGGATGGCTTTTTTGTTCTAAACTTTTGGTACGGAACTGTTATAATTCAAATTTACGTATTCAAAAGTCTCTGGTAATTACTAAAGTTCCAAATGAAATAAAATTTCAGTAATGTTTGTAATTAAACTGAAAATTTCTCGTTAACCATTAACTGATGTTATCTGTCTCTCAGACTGCTATTTTATTTTATTTTTAAGTTTTATAGTTTAACTTGTAACTTTGAGTTTAACTACAAGCGTTACCGAAATTTTGTTCCATTTGTTGCTTTAGTTAAGATCACCAAAGACTTTTGAATAGGTGAATTTTAATTATAATAATCTTGTACGAAAAGTTTAGCACAGAAACACCATCCTATGAGTTAATTACGTCTTTTATTCACCTTTGGATCTAACGGTCGCACGGACCGCTTCACAGACATCTGACAATTTCTATCACACCAGTTAAACTATGAAAATTGAAAAAAAAAAGCATCTGTCTGTGAGGCCGGTACATCAGCTTCACAAAATAAATAAATAATAAAATAGATAAAATGTTTTCCAACCCAGCTTGTTATTAATTTTATGTTTAACACAAACAGGATTATTTTTTTCGTTACAGGATTAACTTTAAATACTCCATTCTTTCATCGATAGTAAATTAAAATGACAGATTTTTTAAATTTGATAAATAATGTTACTTCTTCAATTAAAAAATAAGAGATAGAAATTCAATGCATTTAAATAATTGATATTTAATTAATGCCTACCTACTGATAAATAACAGTATAAATAACTGATAATTTGTTGACGGTCCCCTATGAGGTTTTCGGGAAAAAAATCTTCGCGAAAACATTTAACCTGTACACACTTGTTAACACACCTGGAATTTCAGGATAATTTTGTTTGTATTCTTCTAGAAATTTTAACAAAATGTTTAAAATCGCAAGTGACAGGCCACCTTTGGCCTTATAGGGTATCAAAAAATACCAAAAGCCCTAAAATAGAGCAGAAAAAGGCAAATTCAATTACAAATTATATTATATAGGTATTTAATTATATAGGTAGTGTACATTCCTCCAAAGCAGGCCTTTCCAACCTTTCTCTATACAAGGGCGGATTTCAGCTTTTAACAAACAATGAAGGGCGCCATTATTAATAGGGCTCTTAAGATGCAATTAAGTTACCGCACAGTACTTGTAGTGATATACAAATCACAAATGCATATGAAAATGCATTTCGTAGTAGAAGATGAAGTTCCTATGGATGTAAAGCATCATGTAAAAATCAGTCGTTGGGAGCCATCGTAATACTTACCCATCATGGATATGCATACTATAATGTATGAAAATAAAACATGTGTAAACTATTTATAAATTCCATTGCAATTTCAAAACAAAATTTAAATGTATATTTAAATATTTTTTATATACATAGTAATGCTCTATTAATGAATAGTTGATGAATCAATTTCGACAAATTATATAAAACGCCAAATTACACGAGTAGTAACGTAAAAGAAATTGCGTAAAAGAAACATCCTTATAACTCCAAAAATATTAATCATATTCACTAACGGTTTCTTGCATCGAATTAAATGTCTCATTTCCAATTGAATGATATCTTTGAATTGAAATTTGAATGAAATACAGGGTCATGAAAAATCAAAGAATGCGGAAAACAGGATTAGAAATATCTCTACAACTAATAATCCGATCGACCCCGTTCTTTGAGCAAAATTTGTGTCATTTTAATGCCTTTTACGTCCACTCCTTAAAATATAAAAATTCCAAAACTTTTATGTACCTTTCATCAGAACGGATTTTTCGAGAGTCTGAAAAAATAGTTCCGGATAATCGAGGTTACTGAGTTTTAATATGGTTCGTCCCATTGTTTCTTACTCAGTAAATACAAAATTTCAAGTCTCTATCTCAATTTGTTCGGGAGATGGAGCGTTTACAGACATACAGACAGACACACAGATGGACGGACGGATGGCAATTTTTTTTCTTCTAAAAATATGTTTTTCGGAATCTTCAATATCTGAAATGTGCGAGTCTGTCAAAATTTTTTTCGATTTTCAAAATGATTGCAAGACTTACCCTATACTACGTATGATGGGTAAGTAAAAAGTAATTAATTTCAAAATATTTACATTTTCTGCTAGAGATATCTGAGAAATATTTGTAGTGGAAAGATCGAGAAACTTTAATCTCATGTGTAACTAAAATAAAAGGGTAATAAAATCTATTTTTAGATTTTTTAAGATACAAAAATTCTCCTTGACTTATTTAGGAGACGCAAATATGCCGTTATAAAATGTACAAAAACGTAAACAGCTATATATAATATCGTGTGGGTTCGAATTACTTGTATTGTAATTTCATCAGGAAAACAACATTTATATTTCCATCATTTATTTACACTATAATACAACTGCCGCTAAAGCAGCATCCCGAAAAACAAAACATTCTTACATCTCCGATTTTATTTGGCCAACATGCATTGCCTTACAAAAAACACATCACGGTATCTTTGCGCCATCTATATTCAGAGAGTGCTACTATTCGAAGATATCACACCCCTCTCCTCATAGTTCAAACGAACTACAGGCAATCTTGGTCTATTGTTTCTTCGAACTGGAACACTTTTCTTCGAGTCCTCATCATTATTTTTAGTCACAGTGTCCTTTACAGATATATCTGTCATAACATCATTTTTATTACTCACAACAGTACCTGTTACAATATCATGTGAAGGTTGAGATTTATTTGGTTCCATAATATTCTCATTATCACGTTGGTCTTTTATTTTTCCATTAATACCAGGAAAACGGTTTTTATTAACCCTTTCATAATTATCATAAACATTGTAATTTTTACCACTATAACCCATATTTTCAAATCTTTCTGACATTTATTTGTTATTGTGGTCATTTTCTTCAATTCTTTCAGATTTTTCGTAACTAATCTCTCTGTTACGTCTCAACTGATTTACATGACGTTTACGCATTATTCCGTCATATCTATTTACTAAAACCCATCTACTCCCTAATAATTTTATAATTTTTCCTTTTACCCATTTCTCCCCCTTTCCAAAATTTTTAACAAAAACTAATTCATGAAGCTTATATTTGTGCAGGGGTTGCTGTATTTTCGGTTTTGATGGTAATACCAAATGAAAAGCTGTTCGAATTGGCCTTCCAAACATTAATTCAGCAGGAGTTTTACTAGTCACCGAATGAGGAGTTGAATGATTTTCTAACAAAAGTCGTGGAATTGATAATGTTATATCATTTTTATCTAGCTTCCTAACACAATTTTTCACAGTCTGCACGTATCTTTCCGCCTGGCCGTTCGACGACGGATGATATGGTGGAATAGGTGTATGCTTAATTCCATTATTTTTAAGAAATTCCTCAAATTCCTCTCTTGTGAACGCGGATCCATTATCACTAACTAATTCTACTGGTAATCCAAATGTCGCAAAATTCTTCTTAATACTTTAATAGTATTTCTACTATCCGTTCTGGGGACTACTTCTACTTCTAACCATTTAGTATAAGAATCAACTACTATTAAAAAATGTTTCCCTTCAAACGGACCTGCATAATCTATGTGAATCCTTTCCCAGGGTAATTCAGACTTCCATTCTAAGGGTTTCATTTTTGGACTATCCCTCGCACACATTTGGCATCTACTACATGAATTTACCATTTATTCAATTTCCTTATCCATGTTTGGCCACCAAACCACCCCTCTAGCTTTAGCTTTCATGCTAGACATACCCTGATGAACAGAATGCAACAATTTCAATATATATTCTCTACCTTCCTCTGCCACAATTACTCTATGCCCCCATAATAGACAATTTTCTAAACAGAAAATTTCATCCCTTCAACGAAAATAAGGTTGATATTCTTCTGCTTTAACCTTTCGAGGCCATTCATGTAGTACCCACTCTGAAATTTGTTTAGTTACAGGATTTTCAGTTGTCCACTTTGCAATCGTTTTAGAAGTAACGGGCCAATCATTATTATTTGAAACAAACATGATTTCAGCAGGATTACTTACTATATTTACAGTTTCTGGGAGAGGTAATCTACTTAATGCGTCCGCATTTTTATTATTTTTACCTTCGCGATACTCAATTGTATAATCATATCCTGCTAACATAAGCGACCATCTCAGCATTCTAGGTGATATTATCACCTAGAATGCTGAGATGGATACCTAGGATGCTGATTTATCTTTTGGACTACGCTGTCCAAAATCAAAAATAACATTTAAATGAATAATTTTTGCATCATTGTATCCAAAGTAAGTTAAATAGATGCAAATAGATACAATGACGCAAAAACTATTTATTTAAATGTTATTTTTGATTTTGGACAGCGTAGCCCAAAAGATAAATCTATTTATTCAAATAAATACATTTCAGTGCATTATATATATTCAGTGAAAGTGATGCATTTAACAGTGTATTGGAAAATAAAAAGTATTGTTTAGATATGAAAATGTATTTAGACAGTAAATAAATAAATGGAATTTTAAAACATCGTTTAAAGCCTCGTGAAGGCGTCACTTAAATTTTGATATCATATCTTTTAAGATTCATATTTTGAATTTATGAAAGATGCAATTGATAAAACCTTAATAAATAAATTTTAATATGTATATTAATTAATAGCATAGCGTCACATAAATTTTGATATCATTAATTTTAAGTCCCAAATTTAAAATTCTTAGAGATATAAGATAAAGTGCTGCGTCACAAGCTTTTAACCCGTTCAGGGTTTTTGTACTGATATCAGTGCTTTTTTTAGGTTAATAATAAAAAGATAAAAACAAAAAATTGAAGACTAATGCAAAGAATTCATATTCATGATTTCTGATCACCTTTAATTACCCCTCCCCCACCCACTTAAAAAAAGATATTTCATATTTTATTATTAATATATGCTGTGCTACTTGATTTCGTTAAAAACAACTCTGTAGTAAAGTACATTAGTATAAGATAAGAAAGTAATGTACATTCAGCACCGTATTTCTAAGAAAGGATTTCATAATCTATGCTGTATGTATCATTTCTCATTCTAGTTAACTATGTTTATTCTTTACACATGATGATACATATATTGCAGATGGATTAAAATGATCAGGAATACAATATTCAGAATGTGCTGGAAAGTATTTCATAATCTGCTGCGTGCATGATTCTTGTTAATTATGTTTCAACCTTTGTATAGGTTGGTAATATTGCAGATTGATTAAGACTACAGTACAGAACCATTTATCCGGAATGGTTGGGGTCAGATGCATTCCGAATAACTGGTTTTTCCGGTTAACTGGTTGGGCATTAAAGCAGCATCCATTTGATAAGTTTTATGGAATATATGTGGTAGTGGTATTACTTCTAATCTTAAATTAATTATTAGATTACTTGAATTAAGAATAAGATTCAAGTAAGATTAAAAAATAAAATTTGATAGAATGTAATTTATGGGAATGCTTTAGAAACAAAAATTCCTGTTTCCTCTGCATGAAAATAGAAAACATCTAAAGTATAACTAAATACATTTCCATCTCAAATACTAGATGCAATCATCAAATTATACAATTGTTTCAAGCAATATTTATGTAAAATTAGATGTGTATGACACTTTTTTCTGCAAAGATTCCATCATCATAGATTAGAAATATCATTCCAGATAACTGGTTTCCGGATAAATGGTACCATACTGTATATCCGTTACAATATTCAGAATATGCTGGAAAGTGTTTCATAATCTATGTTGCACACAGGTTTTTCTTTCTTGTTAATTATGATTTGTTCTTTATATAGAGTGGTAAAATTACTGCAAATGGATTAAAATAATAGGCTTACAATAATGAAAATGTGTTGGAAAGTGTTTCATAATATATACTGTATGTGTAACGTTTCATTCTTGTTAGTTTATTTATGTTTTGCTGTTTGCCCAAAAATATATAAACTAACAAGGGTGGGGGGGATTTGGATGGGAAGATTACTGTACAAAGATGAAACTGATAGGTTTAAAGTATTCAGAATAAAATGGAAAGTATATAAACATGTTTAATGGAAAAATTTTTACTCTCGTTAATTATGCTTTGTTTTTTGCACAGAATGGTAAAATTATTATACATGAATGACAATAAGTTTACAATATTCAGAATGAGTCAGAAAATGCATCATAATCGATGCAGTATGCATGACTCTTCGTTCTTGTTAGTTATGTTTGGTTCTTTGCACAAGGTGGGAAAATTACTGCATATGGATGAAAATAGTAGGTTAACAGTATTCAGAGTATGTTGGAAGTTGCATCATAATCTATGCTGCACGCATGACTTTTCGTTCTTGTTAGTTTTTTCCCCCTACACAAAGATAAAATTATTGCAGATGAATGAAGGTATTAACGTATTCAAAAATGTGTTGCAAAGTATTTCATAATCTATGATGTGCGCATGATTTTTCATTCTTGAGGGGTTTGGTAAAAAGGCCCTTAAGGAGGCACATTAAGCAGATGGGAAAGGCAAGTACATTATATGAAAGAGTGAAGAAATGGCTGTCTAATGATATAGTGTTTTAAAATGTTATAAAAAGCTCTACCGAGAAATTTGGATGTAATTTCAAAATCAATAAAACCAGTAAATTAAGTATGCTTATTTCTTCTTGATAACATCTATAAACATATAATTAAATCAGGTTTATATTAAAATTGATAATATATATTCTAAATTGATCAATGTACTTATCATTTGTACAAAGAATGTCCTGATTGGTAATTGCCCTAGGGTGATCAATAATTACAATGTTCTTAGGGTAGTTTCCGATCATCGAAATTTTTTTATTAAACAAACTTTAAATAATATTTTATTCAAAGTCTATATTTTATTGAATAGACTCATAGCAAATCATTAACTATGCTAAATTTGGTCACATCAATTGTAAACATTAATAAAAAGATATTTAGATGTTAGTGTTTTTTTTAATCAGGAATTATCCCGGTCCACCCTATAAGTTTCATACTTCAATAAGGAAAATGTTTAACCGACAAAGAAAAGAAAATAAGGACTCTATTATTTATTATATGTTTTCATTTCATATGAAACTTCCCATTCTTGGGCGACTTAACTTTCAAAATAAAACTAATATACTTTTATCGAACATTTCAGTCACTAAGCATAAAACGTGCAAAGTATGGAAATTTACACATTTAACATTGTACGAAATATTTTGAAATTGACGACTTGAAAAATTTAAATTTTTTTTCTCATAAATCATGTAAAATAATATTAATCCATTAAGAACTAACTTTGATTTACTAAACAGCTATAAATAAAATAAACAACTCAGAAAGCATCACAAGAATTTATGAAAAGAATTTGTGTGTACAGTGTACATATTTAAGCATCATTCAGATTTAGTTCTAAAACCAAATTAACAAATCTAGTAAAAATTTTAATTGTTAACACTATAGATCACTAAAAAGCATCATAAAAAAATATTATTTATCTATGTGAAACCTTTTTATACAACATTTCAGTTGCTAAGCATAAAACAAGCATCATTTAGAAATTTTAGCGTTGCTAAAATATGTATAACTTGAGATGAAGAATTTTGCAAATAGAATGCTGCAGACTTCTGTTCTGGATATTGTTTACATTTTAAAAACAGTAATTTGAATGTAATAATGGACTAGAAATCATAATGAATGCTTAAAATAATGTATAATACGGTCAACACTATAAAATCTGCAAAATATATTATATGCAATGTTTGTTAGAATGTAAATATTGAAAAATGTCCTAACATTTAAACTTATAGTTGAAGTTATGTCATACTTCTTTTTCATGAAATAATTTTTTAATGAAATAAACAAAGATGTAAGAAAATTCATGTATTTTGTACCTTGCGTTTAAAAATAATTTATGAAAAGAACTTATGTGTACATATTTAAGCATTATTCGATTCTCTGAACTAAAACCAAATTAACGAATCTAGTAAAAATTTTAATTGTTAATATTATAGATCACTAAAAAGCATCATAAAAAAATTTTATTTATCTATGTGAAACCTTTTTAATCTAACATTTCAGTCGCTAAGTATGAAGCAAGCAATATTTAAAAAGTGTAAAGTAGCTGAAATCTGTATAGCTTGGGATAAATATTGTGCAAATAGAATGATACAGACTTCTGGGTTTATTTACATTTTAAAAACAGTAATTTGAATGTAATAATGGGCTAGAAATCATAATGAATGCTTACAATAATGTATAATAAAGTCAACACCGTGAAATACACAAAATGTATCATATGCAATGCATGTTAGAATGTAAACATTGAAAAGTATCTCAATATAAGCTCATGGATGAAGTTAAGGGATACTTTTTTTCATGGAATAACAATTTTTTAATGAAATAACTAGGATGCAAGAAAATTCAAGTATTTTTTATTCAGCATTTAAAAATAATAATTTGAGTGAGGAAGTGATGTATGCTCGATTGGTTATGCTTAATGCAAACCTATTCTTCGTTAAAACAGTGATAAAACTTTAACAATAAGTGATTTTATCCCTGCAAACTTCAGACTTTCCCCCAGGTTTAAAAAGGGGCAGGGTGCTACTGTTTTGAAAAGGACACTTTTTACACTTTTAAGGGTACTTTTTCATTTTTAAAGGCACTTTTATAGAGCTGAATCTAGAATCTAGCGGTTCAAAAAGTCGTGAAAACACAGAAATTTCATGAAAAAATTGAAAAAAAAAAAAAAAAAAAAAGAAAAAAAGGTAAATTTTGTTAAAAAATCACGATAAAATGTCAAATTTTGTAAAAAAAAAATCGCAAAAAACTGCAAATTTTATTAAAAGATCGCATGAACAGCAGTTTTTGCTAAAAGATCGCAAAAATGACATATTTTGCTAAAAATATCGCGAAAAAATGGAAATCTTGTGAAAATATCCTGAAAAAAAAAAGGAACTTTTCACAGAACATTCTGTTTTATTGCGATTTTTGGATGAAATTTGCCGTTTTTTTGCAAATCTTGGCGAAATTTGCAGTTTATCGCTATTTTTTTGACGAAATTAGCCATTTTTTGCGACTCTTGCCGGAAAATAGTCGTTATTCCGTGACTTTTAACGAAACTTGCCAGTTTTTTAGCAATTTTTTTGACGAAGACGTGTATGAGGCTATTTTTTGCATTCTGTCACCGATTTTTTGTGTAATTTACGCGCTATAGCGCGTTCGGATCATTGCTGGAGGGCTGCATTTTTTCAAATGTGGCAAGAAGGGTGCTATTTTTTTGAATGAATGACAAGAGGGGCGCTATTTTTTAAACTAAAGGGCAGGAGGGGTGGAGTGCCCCCCCCCCCCTGAAACCCTCTGAGGTGAAACTCTGAACTTTTTGCTTATTTCACAATATACATGAATATTTCCTTCAGTAAATTTTCTTGAACCAGAAAGTTTTATATTGGTTCAAGGTGTAATTTGTGTCCATTAACTAGAGGAAAAAATTACTGACAATAAATCAAAATAAAATACAGTACAGAGCTTTTACCTGGCAATCTTGCAAAATTCGGAATATACTCCCTCCCTCTCCTTCTCTAATCCATAAGTTTTCAAAAACACAAACATAAAATTTTTTTTAACAATGACATATAGAGTATGAACAAATTCATCTTTTTGCAATTATTTAAACAAAAATTCCTGCATTATTCAATGGTAGTAATCAAAAGATAAAAATATATAATTGTACCTAAGTAGTATTATTTTATCCCTTTTACACAAATTTTGATTGGTATAGTTAGAAAAACCTGAAATTTTAGGAATTATGAAATCAATTAGTGTGACATTATTCAAATTTACTTTCCAAATTTGTGCTTTTTACTAAACAAATCAACAAAATTCGCAATTCTTAGATGCTGATAGCGAAAGGTTGCAATTTTTCTTCACATGATAGATGAAATTCTCTATTCTTTCCTGCACCAGATCAAGGAAATTTTTAATTTTCGATGCCTAATCGATGATATTTTTGATTTTTCGGCGCCTGAATGACGAAATTTCGTGATATTTCTGAACCTGAACAACCAAATTTCCTATTTTTATGAAGTTGATCAAGGAAAGTCGCGACTTTTATGAACCTGGTCGATGAAATTTGCGATTTTTTCTAAGCTGATCAATGCATTTCGCGATGTTTACGAAGCCAATCCATGAAATTTGCGATTTTTCTTTGCATGATTGACAAAATTTGCGATTTTCCTCCACATTACCGACGAAACTCATGATTTTTCATTACAGGATCGACGAAATTATGAATTTTTCCGTGCCAGATCGACGAATTTTGCGATTTTTTCGCACTTGATCCACGGAATTCACGATTTTCATGAAGCCGATTGACCAAATTCTCGAATTTTGCAAACCCGCTCGACGTAATTTGTGATTTTTAAAAAGCTAATCGACAAAATTCACTATTTATCTTCGCATGGTCGACAAATTTTGTGATTTTTTTTATACAAATCGACGAAATTCGTGATTTAATGAGAGTCTGATCGCCGTAATTAGCGATTTTTCCGCGTGTGATCGCCAAAATTCCCAATATTTAGGTCTCAGATCAATAAAATTGCCATTTTTCGGAATCCGATCAACTCTCAATTGTTTTGTGTCCAATCGACGAAATGTGTGCTTTTTCGATTCTTAATTGACGAAATACGCATTTTCCGCTCCCGACCAACGAAATTTGCAATGTTTGTATCAACGCTGATGAAATCTGATTTTTTTACATGGCAAGATGAAACTTGTGATTTCTTTCTCTTTATAAACTGACGAAATTCTAGATTGTTTTGCAGCCGAACAACGAAATTTTTAATTTTCCGCGTGTCATCTCTAAATTCGCTATTTTTTTGTGCCTTATCAACGAAATTTGCAATTTTTTTTCTTTCCTGATCGACGCTTTTTTCTCTTTAAATCAACAAAATCTGTGATTTTTTGCGCCCGAACGACATAATTCGTGATCTTTCCATGCCTGATCGACAAAACACTTTCGTGCCTAATCGAGGAAATTTGCTGTTTTTTTCCGAGACTCATGTGCAAAATTCGCGATTTTTCCATATCTGATGAGCAAAACTTGCGACTTTTCCGGTCCACATCGACAAAATTCGCTTTTTTTCCACACTTCATCAATGGAATTGGCGATTTTTCCCGTACCGATCAACGAAATTTGCGATTCTTAAGTGATGAAATTTTATATTTTTTCGCAGTAAATTGACAATTTTTCCTGCGACATATGCACAAAAATTGCGATTTTTTCCAGTTGTAAATTGACGAAACTGGCGGGCCACAGGTTGTGCATCCCTATTTTAGAAGTTTTTTATATTTTCAAATTTGAGAGTTTTTTAATGTTTTTTTATGTGATAGTTATATTCTTAATTCATTCAACAGATAATGATGTTATACGCAAGCAAAAAAAAAAAAAAAAAAAAAAAAAAAAAAAAAAAAAAGCCATTCCATCAAACAGTTTTTTTTTAAATCTTGGTGTTAGTCGTCAAAAATAAAATTTTGAGAAAACGCGACTTAAAGTTGAAATTCTATGGGTGCGACTATGAATGTGTTTATACATAAAAGCTTATAACTCCGTTAAAAATGCAAATTTTTTTATGCGGTTTTTTGCATTGAGTTAAGAATTAATTGAATAATCAAACTAGATCATAAAAAATCGATTTTTTGAAAAGTTTTCAACCCCTGAGCCTCCTTAAACTCAAAGAGCATCGGTGTGACAAGAAATTATCATTTTTTTAGCATAATGCATCTCAGAAAAGTGATTTATTTCAAATAACGAATTTTTACTTAACTAATCCATGTAATATGCACTTTCACAATTTTAAGTAGAATTTTCGCGAGATAATTGAATTTCTTTATTAAATGAAATCTGATTAAAAAAAGCGGCGGATTCTAAAATGTGCCAAAACATTTAAATGTTAAGTTTGGTTTTGATTCATATAAGTGACAATTATAGTGATCTTTCTTAGCTCTGGGAGGAGTTTTAACCCCAAAACCACCCCTTTGGCTGCGCCACTGACAACAAAATTTTATGTTGGTGCAAGGAGTAATTTTATAAATTATAGTAACATTGTATGATATATCTTGAAATTGACGATATGAAAAATTCTTTTTTTTTTGACATAAATCATGTAAAATAATATTCATCAATCAAGATCCACCTCTGACTTATTAATCACTTATAAATAAAATAAACAACTCAGAAAGCGTCACAAAAATTTATGAAATTAAGTAGTGTGACAAAGTTATTCAAATTTACTTAATTAAGAGGGATCAAGTTAATGAAATGTTGTATAAATATTAATTGAAAACTCTATTGATTACTAGGTACTATTAGGTTATTCCGTCGACCAAAAAATTATCGCCTAACAATAACATTAAATACCAATTATGGATGATCGTAAGTGTCACAATCAACGACATAAAATACGATTTGTGTATTTAAAATGTCATTAAGTGATTTTTATTTCGACTTTTTATTAATATTTCACTAATTATTTGTTTTTTCCTTATTTAAAATAAAAAATATGTCTATGTATAATTTGGCTATTAGTTTGGTGATTTGTACAATTTGGCGAAATTAAACGACAGGATAACAGAGTAGTACCGATTACTAAAATATTTCATAACAGAAATAATTTATGTAACTGAAAATGTTTTATCCAACATTTCACTTAAGTTTAAAACAAGCAATATATAGAAATTGTAAAGTCCCTCAAGTGTGTGTAACTTGGGACCAGACATTGTGCAAATATAATGTGCTCATCTTTTGTTTACATGTTTAAAAAGAGTAATTTGAATGTAAAAATGGACTAGAAATCGTAATGAACGCTTATAATAGAGTATAATACAGTTAACTCTGTGAAATCCACAAAATGCATTATCTGCAAAATATGCTAAAATGTAAACATTGAAAAGTGTTTTAACATTTAAACTCAAAGATAAAAATATGCAATACTTTTTATTTTCATAAAATGATAAATTTTTGAATGAAATAAACTGGGATTTAAGAAAATTCATGTATTTTGCACCCTGTATTTAAAAACAATACTTTAAGCAAATCAGTAAGTTTCAGTTGATTGGGTGCAAACCTATTCTTTGCTCAAGCAGCAAAAAAATTTTAAAAATAAATAATTTTATCTCTTTCTTTTTTTTTCTTTTAAATCAAACAAAACTGATACATATTTCCTTCAGTAAATATTCTTGAACAAGAATATTTTATGTTGGTGCAAGGAGTAATGAGAAAAAAAATGATTGAAAACAAACCAAAAAAAAGTACAGTACAGGATTTTTACCTGGCATTCTCGTAAAATTTTGAATATACCCTGCCTCCCCTCTTTAATACATAAGTTTTCATGCATTCTATATTATATTCTATATTAACAAGGCGCCACTTGTCTAGTTTTGTTTTCAATCAGAACGCGGTAAGTTATGGAAATTGGTGTTAGCATTTTTCATTCAGGTAGAATTTATTTATTTAGAATAGAATTGATAAAGAAAATGCAAAAAGTGAAAAACATTGAACAGACATGATAGAATCATTAAGTAATTTTCATGGTTTTAATAATCCACATGGCCGTTTCTTGTTATGCGAATTCAGTCTTTCAATGTCTTAATATACAATGAATAAAGTCTGCAATAAGGTTAACTGGAGACTCTTGCAATGGATTTTTGCCGCCGCTTATTCATATTTACTTAATTAAGAGGGATCGAGTTAATGAAATGTTGTATAAATTTTACTTGTTAACTCTATAGGTTACTAGGTACTACTAGGTTATCCCATCAACCAAAAAATTATCGCCAAACTATAAGATTAAATGCCAATAATGGATGATCGTGAATGTCACATTCAATGCCATTAAATACGATTTGTGTGTTTAAAATGTCATTAAGGGATTTTTATTTCGACTTTTTATTAATATTTTACTAATTATCTGTATTTTCGTTATTTGAAATAAAAAATATGTCATGTATAATTTGGCTATTAGTTTGGTGATTGTATAATTTGGCGAAATTGGTCGACGGGATAACAGAGTAGTACCGATTACTAAAATATTTCATAATAGAAATAATTTATGTAACTGAAAATGTTTTATCCAACATTTCACTTAAGTTTGAAACAAGCAATATATAGAAATTGTAAAGTCCCTCAAGTGTGTGTAACTTGAGACCAGACATTGTGCAAAATATAATGTGCTCATCTTTTGTTTACATTTTTAAAAAGAGTAATTTGAATGTAATAATGAAGAAGAAATCATAATGAATGCTTATAATAGAGTATAATATAGTCAACTCTGTGAAATGCACAAAATGCATTATCTGCAAAACATGCTAAAATAAAAACATTGAAAAGTGTTTTAACATTTAAACTCAAAGATAAAGATATGCAATACTTTTTATTTTCATGAAATGATAAATTTTTGAATGAAATAAACTGGGATTTAAGAAAATTCATGTATTTTGCACCTTGTATTTAAAAACAATACTTTAAGCAAATCAGTAAGTTTCAGTTGATTGGGTGCAAACCTATTCTTTGCTCAAGCAGCAAAAAAATTTTAAAAATAAATAATTTTATCTCTAAATATTTTTTTGCAGGATTTTTCCCTGGCATTCTCGTAAAATTTTAAATATACCCTGCCTCCTAAATCTAATCCATAAGTTTTAATACATTCTATATTAAAAATCCATTGCAAGATTCTCGGGTTAGCTTTATTCATTGTATATTAAGACATTGCAAGATTGAATTGGCATAACAAGAAACAGCCATGTGGATTATTAAAACCATGAAAATTACTTAATGATTCTATCATGTCTGTTCGATGTTTTTCAATTTGTGCATTTTCTTTATCAAATTCTATTGTACATAAATAAATCCTACCTGAATTGCTAACACCAATATCCATAACTTGCCGCGTTCGGATTCAAAACAAAACTAGACAAGTGGCGCCTCTACGCGTATGAATACATGACTTTCCAACAACAAATAATTTAAAATAATTTTTGTTTGAAAACTTAAAAAAAAAATCATAAGTCGAAAGTATATTGAATATGTATAATTAAAAAATATTTTCCTATTTTAAAAAAGGATTCAAAATATTTTTTACACAAAATGCAAAAATATCCAATGTAAGAAATGTAATATTTTCTTCTTTACGAAAAATAAAGGCAATATAAATAGAAATTTGATTTAGTATATATTTATTGAAGGTTTTAAAGCACATGATAAGATGTTTTTGTAGTTTAAAAAACATTTATTGCTTCGATTTGGGTGTTTTAACTGTGACCATAACTACATAAGCCTTCTCGCATCGGCCTTTTCTGCTAACCCATAGAATAACATGTAATCCGCGAGCTAATATAGTCCAATTTTCCAAGACCAATATATAACAAACAAGAGTTTTCCTAGAAACTAGGCAAGTCTTATTCACTCTATCTTAAAGAGATTCATATTATATATAAGTTTTAATAAAATCTCCCAGCCCGTTTTCTAGATCTCATTATCAGGAACAAACACCATCGATTTCGGTTTAAAAATGGTTATCGAGATCTAAAAATATACGGCACGTAGAAATGTAAAAATTATAGGATAGGATTAGACTGGGAATATAAGACTATAATAAAAAAATTGGACCATTCTGACCAATATTTGCTGAGTTATTAGAAGGCGGCTTTTCCGATTTCCTTTGATGTTGAGTTAGCTGTATATATGAAGTTCCGCATCTACCTTACGTGGATACCTTATGACGATGGTAGGTTTAAAGCTGTGTCACTTGAAGGCTGCCGCCTTCTATGATCAACTTGCAAATCAATTACAACTGTTCTAAAGTACTGGAATGCATGCTTGACTATGGAGAATAACACATTATTTCCCTAAATAATGAAATTTTGTTAAAGATTTCAGGAAGTATTGGAATGTGTTTCATAATCTATGCTTAATGCATGATTTTTCTCATTTGTTTTCGATAATAGGATATTTTAGGTAGATTTCGTAAGAAATACTACCTATTGCAATCGCACCAGTTTATATATCTATCTATCTATCTATCTATCTATATATCTCACTTTTTTATGGACACGATAACTTCTATAATTTTTCACCAATCTCCACCAAACTTGTACATAAAATCAAAGGGGATAAAATCTTGGCTAAGTTCGTTAATGGGCAAAATCGGACCAAGGGGGTCGGAATAGGGGCCGTTTTTGTGAAAACCGAAAAAACGCCATAACTTCTTAATTAAAGTAGATATCGAATCGGTTTAAAGTTTATATTACTTCTTTAAAATGGGCCAAAAGTATATGCATGATAGATTTTTGATAAATTTAGAAGTGGGCTCAAGGGGCGAAAAAAACAGGGATTTTGAGAGAAAAAAAATTCATAACTTCGTCAATTTTCAAGATATCAAGTCCAACTAAATTTTTTGTAAATGTTCTTAAAATTATCTAAAACTTTTGTATTTACAAGTTTTTGATAGGACCAACTTTTACTGACGAAAAAAATTAAAAACCAAAAGAAAAAGGGCGCTGAAAAAAGAGAAAAATCCATAACTCCGTCAATTTTTAAGATATCAAATCTGATTGAATTTATTTTACATCTTCTCAAAAATATCTACACCTTTTATATTGACAAGTTTTTCATAGGATCAATTCGTATAGCAAAAAGAAATTAAACAAAAATAGGAGTTAGAGAAAAAACCTCAAATCCAAACTGCTTATATTCTGACTCATTTTTAAATTCATTTTTGATTCTAAACGCATCCAAATGGTAGATCCTCTTATTTAGAAACTGTATAAAGTGACGCATTGGCCAATTTTCTGATAAAGACAGAATATATTTCAAAAAAGGCTACCAAAAAGGGTATTTTGAACAGAATTTCCGAAAGTCATCCGGACTGAAAATTGAAGGAAGTATTCAAATAAGAAATTGCGTTTTTTTCTGACTCGTTTTTAAATCCATTTTTGTTCTCAAACGCATCCAATTTACAGATCCTCTTATTTAGGAACTATATAATGTGATGCATTGGTCAGTTTTTTGATAAATACGGAATATATTTCAAAAAAGGCTACCAAAAAGGGTATTTTGAACAGAATTTTCCGAAATCATTGTGACTGAAAATTTAAGGAAGTGTTCAAATAAGAAATTGCATTTTTTTCTGACTCGTTTTTAAATCCATTTTTGCTCTCAAATGCATCCAATTTACAGATCCTCTTATTTAGGAACTATATAATATGATGCATTGATCGGTTTTTTGATAAAGACAGAATATATTTTAAAAAAGGCTACCAAAAAGGGCATTTTGAACAGAATTTCCCGAAGTCCTTGTGATTTGAAAATTTTAGCAAATTGCGTTTTTTATGACTCGTTTTAAAATCCATTTTCGCTGTCAAACGCATCCAATTTACAGATCCTCTTATTTAGGAACTATATACTGTGACGCATTGGCCAGTTTTTTGATAAAGACAGAATATATTTTTAAAAAGGCTACCAAAAAGGGTATTTTGAACAGAATTTCCCGAAGTCTTCGTGATTTGAAAATTTAAGCAAGTTTTCACATAGCAAATTGCGTTTTTTATGACTCGTTTTAAAATCCATTTTCGCTCTCAAACGCATCCAATTTACAGATCCTCTTATTTAGGAACTATATACTGTGACGCATTGGCCAGTTTTTTGATAAAGATAGAATATATTTTTTACAATGCTGTCAAAGTGAGTATTTCGCATAAAATTTTCCGAGCAATCATGAATAAAGAATTAAGTACGTATTCAAACAACAAATAGGTTATTTTATGACTTATTTTTAAATTCAATTTTTTTCTCAAATGCATTCAACTGACAGTTTTTTGTTATTTAGGAGCTGTATAATGTACTGTTTTGGTCGATTTTTATAATAAATTCAGAATCTATTTCAAAATATGTTGTCAAAACAGGCATTTGACCTGAATTTTTCTTGAGATGATTCTGATAAAACCAGTTTTTGAAGAAAAATGAAATTAAAAATTTTTCATAAACGGCCAAATGAAGTTATTAAACTGGGTTTATCTCTAATGATAATTTTTTTTTTTTTTTTTTTTTTTTTTTGTTGAATTGAGCACTCTTCGAAATCTACCTCCGCCTATAGGCCCAGCCGACAGGGATTTTTTTAATGATGAAAATAATAAATTTATTCATATTAAAAATTATGAATTATGACATATATCATTTTTTTTTACATTAAGAAACCACAATCGTAATTTACAGTTTATTCTAGTAATTAGTTTTGTAGATATAGAGAAACTTTACTTTTCTGTGCTCTAAAAGTGGAATTCCCAACTTCTTTCTAGCCATTCCCACATAAGTTTAAAAA
This sequence comes from Maratus speculifer, assembly GCA_964019185.1. Classification (NCBI taxonomy): domain Eukaryota; kingdom Metazoa; phylum Arthropoda; class Arachnida; order Araneae; family Salticidae; genus Maratus; species Maratus speculifer. The sequence goes on from OZ025296.1 coordinate 243,220,260, forward strand.
ATCATAATGCATCCTTCCTTCATTATATATATTTCTTATAATTTCAAAAACTCTTATTGTCATTCTCTTATATCTATGCCATGGAGTAAGTCTAAAATATCAAAAATAACTGGAAAACATTGTTCATGGTGTCGTAACTTAAAAATTTAAATATGTGTATGACATGTTGGGGAGGAGGGGACAGCAACAACTATAACACTTAAAATATCATTTAAATCCTAAAATAATAATAATAATAATAAATGGTCAGCAATTATAGACAGCAAAGTATATAAATATAGATAATTTTTTTTTATCTTTCGAAAAGGTTTAAGTCATTTTATTCCAAAAGTTGAAAAGTATTTTTTATGTTTCAGACAAAAAAAAAAAAAAAAAAAAAAAAAAAAAATTGGTTGCCTGTAAAGTCGTATACGGGCGAAAGTTTTACGTGACAACGACTTTGAGTTGTAAAATAATTTTAATGTGAATATTCATTCGTATAGTAGGAAGAAGGATGAAATAATAGTAACAATTTAAAACATTTATTTATACAAAGAATTATATTTAAAACATTAATTTATACAAAGAATCTCGCACTGAATTTCATATTAACAAAATTTTATTTTTACCTTTACACATACATACGTATTTATATACAAATATACATACAATAACTTGCAATACACTGTGTTTGTTAAACACATTTTACTTCATGTTTATTGATGTCAAATGTTGAATTTTGTAAACAGCATATTAAAGAATTTTTCAATGAGCAGAATATAACTAAAGTAAAATGGCTTTCACTAATCACATATCATTAGTTTTCCATAATATACCACCGAATTACGAAATAAACTACACTTATTTTCTTTGTACTTTATACTAATAACTAATACATAACGTATTTCGTCTTAGTTTGATACTATCTAAAATTCCTATTAAGCACCGCCCCTTCCTTGCAGCGAATTCACATTCACGTTCAGAAAATGGTCCCACAAGTGACCGGAAAAAGTTAAGAGAAAAGTGAGCGCGTATCGTGAGCGGAGCGTAACGTAACGTAACGTAACGCAGTTTCTTGAAGTGTCTCCCGGCAAACCAATTTACAAGACGTTGTCACGTCAAAAAAAAAAAAAAAAAAAAAAAAAAAAAAAAAAAAGTAAAAAAATTATTTATTTTTAGACTCTTGGTATTTAGTCTACTCAACAACTCATGGGAAATAAAACGAACCAAAACAGAAACAACAATAAAACTAATTTTGCTGCAGTCATGATTTTCCATATAATTTGAAAATTTTCACAAACTAATGAATTTTTTTTCTAGCATGTTTCACTGTTAAAATACAAGTAATAGTTTAAATTAAAAAAAAATTAATAATAACCAATATTATTCTCGAAGGATAATTTTCGCCATACATTATTTTAAATTTCAGTAAAAAAAAAATAAAATAAAATAAAATAAAATAAAATAAAATAAAATAAATAAAATAAATAAAAAAAAATGTTCTGAATATTTATCATATTTAGTTCAGTATCATATTCACATGTGCATCATGGAAAAAATAAATAAATAAAAACTGGCTACTTACCTGCTAATTTTTTTGCGTACTAGCTGGTAAATAAATAAAAATGTAATTTTGCTCTAAAACTTTAATTCTATTCATGATATGTCTAAACCAGAGTATATAATTTCAATTTAACTTCATTTTCATGGCTATCTAATATACGGCAACAACAATTTTTGTGCAGGAAACTAGTCATTATCCGTTTATTTATTCAAAAAATACCAGGTATCTCATTTCAATAATATTATTATAGTTTATAACTTTAACAAAAGTCAACGTATTTTAATAATATTTTGAACAGACTTACCTTGCTTTGTGGGAATTTCAAAACAGTGTCATGAAATGTGATCTAAGTTTGCAGTATTTCGACAAGTGGAACTGTACGTATTGTTAATTACATAACGAAATGTAGAACATCTATTTCAACGGTATTTGGATGTGGATGGTGCTCACTTTTCCCACTAGCTACGTTGTTGTTATATTTCACAGATTTTTTCCTCAAGTATATTTCAATCTGCGAAAAAACATTGAATAAACGGGCGATAAGCTATAATTAAAATATTAAACTTTCTAAGAATCTCCGAAAATAAAAACTATACGGACTGACATATGTCTCTTGTCTTGAGCAAGACACATGTATGTTTCAGGATGACGAGCTGTTACTGTTTTAGCTCGAAACGCGCCCTGCTCTGCGTTGATTGTATTTTATGGCGATTCTGAGTTTGTCATTTTAATTATAATTTTTCTGTTTTCTCTCTATAACTAAAGAGTCAAAACATCCTTAATCCTAGAACAAAATTACATGTTATTTTGACATATTACATTTCTGAATGAGGAGACATGTATTTGCGAAGTGGTATAGTGCTAGTACATGTAGTTTGCTTATGGTCTAGCGTTAAGAAGTATTTTCAAAATCCAGATGGGTCTCCAGTTTAGCGTTCAGTAGAAATGTTCCTGTGCCCCCCCCCCCTCCACATACACCTTTTGTCTATGTTTATTATTCTGTTTTGAGTACTATAAGTATATTATATAGATCTATGTTTCAGTCAATAAAATAATTATTATAAGACATGCATTATTTAGTTTATTAACATTGATAACAAAGGGATAAGAAAAATGTAATTAAAATATAAATGTCGAAAAAAATAAATAAATATTTCGAATTTGAGTGCAGTACAGAGAAAATAAATACCCACCTGGTTAAATAATAGTAGAGATATTATTATTCATGAAACACTCGAGGAACGATTTTTATCCAATAGTTGAAAATAATTTGTGGTATTAAATTCATTTTTCCATGAAATTGTAGACAATATCATAGTTAAGAAACACTAAAAATATGTTTTAATTCGACATTGACAATGTGCTCATTGTAGAAGTTGATTAATTTTCAATCGATTTCAACAAAAGAGAAGTTAGTGTATCAGGTAGTATTAACAGTTGCTCGACGAACTGTTGCAGAAGAATAAATCCACGGTCTCTGCCTGCCTCCACGGTAAATACCTGCATACGTTTGCTGATCTGTTTTATAATATATAGTTCCTTGGGGATGTTTTATTCCAGAACTTTCAAGGTAATCGAGTACTTCAATGACATCATTTAGATCGGTATAATCTTTAGTATAAATCATAATAGCATATGAGGCTTTCGCAGGATTAGTTGTAGAGACTTTCGAATGCCAAAGTTCCCCATTTGCTACAGCCATTTTAATTTTATCCCATACTTCATTAACTCTATCCTTCGATAAAAACAACATCCATTTACCAACCTTTTCGTGATCTACATTCTCATATTTGTCGTTTCTTGCGTATAGCCACGGCGAATCACTTTGATGAATGTCGGTAGGGTATAGCTTGCAATCAGTTATTAACTCTTTTTTACGAGTATCAAATTTATAAGTATACATATTTTACGCAAGCTGGTTTAACTAGACTTAAATTTCACTTCGAAAATCTACACTAAGAATGCGAAATATTTTTCAATAAGATGTACAAAATGTTATGATTTTAACTTGTATATTTACCTTTAATTCCTTAAGTACGCGCGAGCTAGAAAATTATCTTATCGTATCCTGGCTGGGAGTTCCGGTATTACAGATAAGAAAGGCATCAGTTTAGGAATGAATTGCCGCGCCTTTGAGTCCCAAGCAGAAAAGAACCTCTGCATTTTATCTTTATCTGTAAATATGGATGCATTTGAATTTTCCCGATTAGCGTGCGTCAACAACCGATTTTTATTCATAGCTTCATTATTGTTTTAAAAAATGTAAACCATATATGAGGACCCCAGAAGCCAAGGGGTATAAGTGACAAAATTGAAAAAAATAAACTAAGTACACAGACGACCTAAAAATATGCTTTTTTCATTTCAGGTAAAGAAATATAAGTGATTTTCTTATTATTTGCTGAGTTATAGAGGCAAACCACTTTTTTCCGAAAAACAAACAATATTGATTAATTATACATTTAAAGAAAATTGTACTTTATTTTTTAACATTTATTGAAATAAGAGTTCAAAGACCAGAATGCAACAAGCAGAAATTTCCTATTTCAATTCACTCAATTGATGTTCGAATTTAACATCAATTATCTTTAAACTCAATTTACTCCAAATCGAAATTTTGTCACTTGTACCCTTTGGCTTCTGGGGTCCTCATATGTAATTGGGAAATAACCATAGAAATGGAAGCCCAAGGCAAAAACATTCATTAGGATTCGCCTAAGAGACCCCTTCGGGAAGAGCGTCTTTTAAGCAATGTTTAAACTTTTATCACTGAATTTTTAAAACAGAAATACTTACTTCATTGAATCTCATTGCCTGTAAGTCATACGAGCTACGTGTTTTTGCCAATCATGATTTGCCCGTACCGCGTACGGGCATCCATATTTCAGTCATGATTGATTATTCTCATCAGTAAATTTTTATTGTGAATTTTGGATTATTTAATCCGAGAATTTTTCTGATTCAGTCAGGCAAAAATTTCCGTTTTGAAAACCAGTGATAAAAGATTAAAAATTCTGTAAAAGATATGAAAAGTTAGCCATTATTTGGAAGTTTTTTTTCAAAAAATAAATTTATCAGTTAAGCGGTTAAATAAGGTAAAATTTATTATAAAAATTTACTGGTGAGAATAATGAAGGATTCTGAGCACCTTTTGCGGCACTTATATCGGTCGCACTCTCCACGAGGTTAATGATACCACGGTACAACGATAAGGCACTTTGGAAACGAGGGTACGATTTCAGTCCATAATTCTATTTTTAAATTTGTAAAACGTATAAAAATATTTTAAAGTATATTTTTAAATTTTCAATTGCGAGGCGTTAAGCTATCAGAGTGAAAAAAAAAATGTCCAAGTTTGGAATCGAACGAGGGTCATTAGCTATACGCGCCAACTTTGCAACTAAACTACATGGACAATGTCAAACCTAGCACTTTTCACTCATAACTGTTGGAAAGCTTACAAACTGCAACACATGGTGGAATAATGTTCGAGAGACACTAACCCTGGGGCAAACGTGAAGCAAAAAGGAAATATTTACAAAAATAAATAAATAAATAAATAAATAAATAAAAATAAAATTCAAGACATGAGAATTTTTTTACAAAAAATTCCCAAAATTATACATATAGATTTATTTACGTTCATAAATAAAATTATTTTGAACTATTATTAATATTTGTATCATTTCATAGTTATTTCCAAGGTTAATTCGTGGAGCGGTATCTATCTCGATCTCCATTGTCATAAATGCTCTGTTATGTTTTTCGTCATCGATACTATCATTATCATACAAATTCCAATACACCCCCGTAAAGACTCCAAAACAACTACTATTTATTTCATTTTATAAGTTGCCAATGCTGATATAAGTTTACGTGAGTATCGGATACAACATGAGAAGGTTTATCATTAACTACGAAGATTATTCAAATAATATTAAAGAACGATTTACTTATAACCACGCTTTTCCTTTCTCACCTTACCATACTCAGCGAGGCTTACGGAGCTTGGCCAGGCTTACGGGGGAAAAGTAACAACACAGGTATCTCAAGAGCCTGATTAAACTTTGGAGATATGGGAAGCACAATGCCATTTCGGGGCCCCTTTCTTTCGAAAAGAGTTTTCTAAATTCGACATACTCGGAAGCTCACCGATCCTACAAATGTTATTTCAAACAGCGGCTTAATTGAGTTCACATTATGACAAAAGGAAAATACGTTAAAAGTACGCGGGGGAGTCGGAAAATAAGTTTCCGCTGGTGTCTGTGGACAGAGGTGTGTCTGAAAGTCAAACAATATAATGAGACATGAAAGATAACACACAACTTTGTCAACATAAGTACCAAGCACGCTGAGACATTTATCAAACCGCTTGATAAGGTGCAAGAAGCCCTCCAGGAAAAAATCAGGGCTTTGCGTACGTACAAACGCTTCTTCCCGTATGCAAAGCCCTGAATATTTTCTGGAGGGCTTTTTGCAGTTTATCAAGTGGTATGACAAATGACTCAAAGTACATGGGAATTATTTGAAAAAATAAAGATACGTCTGATCTTTGATATCTCATTCTATTTTCTGACTTTCAGACACAACCTGACCACATTTGACGGAAGAAACTTATTTTCCGATTTCCCCTCGTATTAGTGTAGAAATGTAAGTTGGATAAAAAGTTTGAATTCAGCATGTAAGCACCAACATAAAATATCAATATTTTGAAATTGTTCTTTCAACTCTGGAAATAGTTTAAATTATTAATATTATATGTTATGCATAGAAGCCAAATTCAATAATATTCAGATTCAATATGCAGCAAAAGCATACATCTAAAATAATGGACAAAATGAAGTATTGTGATCACGTGTTTGAAATTGAAATTGAAAAAGTAAAAATAATTTGTTATGGAAGGTATTTTTCTGACACACTTTAATATATATTGCGCATATATGAGTTAATTTGAAAAGATATTAAAATTTTGGAATGGGATAAATTCAATGTAAAATTTTGGGCCCCTTCAAAATTTTCTAAAGGAAGCGCGTGTTTCTGGAGCCTTTTCAGAAATCAGAGTGTCGGTATATCTCGCCTTGTATACGGTTTAAGACCAAATGAGCTGCTGTTAATGGCTATATTCGCGTTTCATTAAATAAAATAATTTAAAGATTTCAGAATTAGATAATATAAAATGAACTTAGTCCACAGAGACTTAGCTTCTCGGTATTTTCTAACAATGCTATAAGGTGAATCCATTTCAAGTGGTCGAGCACTGGTTGCTCGACCATTTTTAAAAGAATATGAATTTTTTTGTACAACAACCCTAACATGATGAAGGTTCAAAATGACTATTATTTTAGTTTTATTAATTTTTGTTTGTGCAAGGCAGCCATCTTTGCTTCATAGTGTGCAGCGATTTTCTCACATACTAGGGTACATGAAATCGTAAATATCGCATCTTTTATTTTTCCAATTCGAATGAAGTTTGCAGCAATTTATTCAGAATAAAAAGGGCTAAAGGGATGGCAATAGCATATTTTTTAAAACAAGTTCTTACTGGTGAAATTTTAGCATACATTTTAAGATTTTTTCAAAATTCTGTTCATTTACAAGATGAAGTTTTTCATGCAAGGACAACTGTGAACACGGCACATTTTTTTTACAAATAGGTAGAAAGTACATATACTTACGCACCAAGTTCCAGATCTGGGCAGTCAATTTCTCTTTGCGAAAAAAATTCCAAAATTTGTCAAAAATTTCAAAAATCGCACTTTTTAGGCTTTTATATCTTTGGCAGGGAGACAAAAATCTGAAATTCTGGCCTCTGATAGTATTTTATGGTAGTGTTATGCACAAAAAAATTTCAAGAAGGAGATTTGACTTCAAGACGAGATAAGACATGGATAATATGTGAAAACAATACTGCCAAACTATTGTAACCTATTATGTTTATACCTCCAAAATGTTAAATTAATGATTGATGGTGCAAAGTTAAATGTTAATTACAAAGATCTTCTTCAAATGCTTGTGTGTAATTCAAACAATTCCGAATATATGGTAAGCCATGCACTATTTGTCCAGATCAACAAAATCTACTAGAAATGCTATTACAACAATTCGAAATTTCAGAAAATGTAAATTACAGACAATGGGTTACAACTGGTCGTGTCGACATTGTTTCAATTATTAAATCCAGAGAAGAATTTTGTGAAATTTTAGTGGAAAAACTATGTGCTTTGAAGAAACGTCACTATTTTTATAAAATACAATCAAAGTTCCTTAAGCACAAGAAAGAAAATCTATGGATTAAGAATGTGTTGTAATGGGTGACTTTTCTGAAAATTTTACATTTGTCATTCAAGAAGAAATACAAAATTTTCACTGAGTGACGAAACCGGCCATTGTCTATCCCTTTCTATATTATTATAAAGGTTGTTATTGTTATAAGTCTTTTGATAAATGCAAGAGTAGAAGTTTTTGTGTTTATCAGTGATCATCAAGCCCATGATGCCATTGTAGTCCATAAATTCCAAGAACATGTGATTAATGATATTAAAATAACTGTCCCATCAGTAGTGCTGTAAAAATAACGACAAAATGAATACCCGTATGATAACGTTGATTTCGAATTCTCTACCCGTTAGAAAGTACTCGTTTCGATACTCGTTACTGTTGAGAAATTGGGTATTCGCAGTCATCGAACGTACGGCAAATATCGTATAGAATAATCTTTGGAAGTTATTAGTTTAGTGCTGCTCATCCGTAAAAGTTACATTTATTGAAAAATCTAAATTTCCAAGTTTATTTAAAAAATGAAAATAGAACATTAAAATCAGGGCCGTAGCGATAATTAAGTCAATAATTAGGGGTGCAGGAGAGGGCTCAAGAAAATGTAGGGGGGGGGGGTGACTCATATATTTTTTCTCTCTCTCTGTGACGCAGAAAGATAAATTACTGCATATTGACAGTGTAGTTACCAGTGTTGTAGTCGTAAAAAAACAGAGGACACACGCTCTAAGCAGAGGATATACACTCAAAGCAGAGAGTATATCCTAGAGTGTATGTACTATAGCTTTTTTGTGAAACAGCGGATATACGGTGTTAAGTCCAAAAGATATACGGCGTATACCCTCGTATATCCTCCACTACATCTCTGCTAGTTACTAAACTTCTGATTAAACTGTTGTAATAACTTTATTTTATGCTGAGAAAAGAATAGGATTATGGAAAATTCGAGTGCATAACTAGTGCAGTATCAAACATCATGTTGGCTTCAAATGCGCAAATAAAATGAACAAGTGTTGAAAACTTATTTTAGTTACAATTTAGTATTTTTGCAAAACTGTAAAAGGTCCTCAAAACTAAATTAGATTTTTCAATATTTCATTTGGGTTATTGGAACATAAATTCATTTAGTGACCTTGGAATCTTTTCGGGGAGGGGGGGGGATCAAAATGTTTAAGGAGGGGCTGAGCCGCCCGTAACACCCCCTTAGCTACGGCCCTGATTAAAATGCAAAGCATAATTGTACACAGAGCAGTAATTCAGGCCCCGATTATGACTTATTGGGGCCCTGGGCAAAGATAATTTAGGGGGCCCATTTCTAATTATTACAATGTTATTCAAATAGAACTGATGGTCTCTCATATGGGTATGTGTTATGCATAAACATATTTTAGCCCCTTGAATATGAATAGAAGAAAATTCTTAATTCCGTCAATTCTCAATTACATACCTTAATTCATAAAAGTACACCTTTTTTCTCCCTTAGTACAGAACAAAACTCTTTTATATAACTTTATCAATTTGTTATATTATTTCAAGATGAATTTAATAATTCAACATATGGAAGAATTGGAATCGGAAAAAGAAAGTAAATATTTTGTAATTTAATGTATGGATTTGGGGCCTCTTAAGGTCTGGGGCCCATGGGAAAAGTCCCGAATTGCCCATGCGGTAATAAAGGCCTGCTGTAATTAGAAATTAATAATAGGCGGGAGGGGCTCAAGAAAATGTAGGGTGGTGCTCGTATTTTCATATGATCAATAGCGGGTTTAACGGTGAGGCCACGGATTCATGACTCCCTCCCCCACGCGCTGTATTGGAGAAATATTTTAAAAATTACTTTAAAAATTAAACATACCTTAAATCCTTATTCTCCCCCCCCCCCTCCCTTGTTCAATAATGCGAATCTTTCTGATTCTGTAAAAGGTCTATTCAAATCAAAATTAGGTAACATCTAACACATTTGTGAAAGCAATTTTAATCTCGAGAAATTTGCAAGTGCACTTATTCGGAAATTATGAGATTGAAAAGTGTTTTCCATTTTTAAATAAAAATAAATAAATAAAAAGAAAAAGAAAGGAAAAAACTTTAAAACATTCCATAAATTCGGCATTTTAAACTAAATTTCCGTACACGATTGCTAATTGCTCCCTCATGACGACATTTCTGTGTCTGTCAAGTCTTAAAAATTATCGTAAAATGCTAACTTAACATTTCTAAATCATTTTATGCATTTATAAAAAAATGAGAAACATTTCAATTTCTTCTTATCTGAATGAAATCTGCGTAACTTATATATTTTTAGAAATACCAATGCAAATTTTCAATATTTATTTTATTTATTTATTTATTTCAATTCTTTGTTCTTTTAACTGAATTCTTCGCTTGGCCACAAGTATGAATCACATTTTGATTTATCATTTAATTATCATTTGCTTTATCAAAAATATATCCACTTCTTATTTCTTTTTCTTGTCATAATAAAATAAATAAATGAATTAACAAGCCATATGAAATCCCAATCATTTGAGATTCGAGAATAACTAATACAAATAAAATGATACGTATTAGAGCTTTTGCAAGACCGCATGGTATTCGTTAATAAATAATTGAAATAACATGACTGATATACTATCTCTAATACAAAATACTGAATCGTTTCTTTTGAATACTCGTTGCTGCATGGATGTACTGAAAAACTGAATGAATTTATTTATTTATTTATTTATTTATTTAGCTTTGAGGTAGGCGATACAGCTATTCGCCGGCATAACCTCCAATGATCACAAGAAACCATATAGAACACTTTTTTATTACAGAATATCCAGTACATACATTTTCACAGGGACAACACAGACACCCATGCCGCTAGCTGGACTCGAACCAGGGACCAGTGGTGTGGGAGAAGCCTCCGCTACCATCCACGCCACTGGGTCGGCCTAAACTGAATGAAACGAATTTCAAGGCGAAGGGGGCGGCCGCCCCGGGTGCGGAGATTTAAGGGGCGCAAAATTTATAATACTAACGTCATTTTTGGCCTATTACAAGAAAAAATTGGGAGGGGGCGTCAAATTATAAGTTTGCCCCGGGCGCAATTTTGTCTTCGCACGCTACTGGTCACCATATAAAAGTATTAGATTATAACTTGGATTTCAATACAAAATGCTATTCGATTTGATATCACTTCTATTGCCATCAGTGCCATTTTTATGATTTCATGCATTAGATTGAGTCTTTGAATATGTTAGAAAAATTTTGCGATGTTAACCCTTTCCTGCACACTGTGCCCGGTCTGGGATACCTAATTTTAATTACAAACATGTAAACGACACCAATAATATTTTAGTAATATTTTGCTTTTAAAATAGAAGCTTAAATTAAGAGATTCAAAGTATCTAAAATATTCGTTTGTGAATTCCGGTGTCAATCGGTAATTTCTCATTTTACTAGCAGATTTTGCCCGTGCCGGAAAGGGTTAAGCGGGGTAAAACGTTTTTGAGAACTCGCTTAATGCTACTTTCCGTTATCGCATGTTTCAATGGTTTCACTCTAAGTAGTGGACATTTCTATTCAAATAAGAAATTAATATTTATCTTTTTAATATGTACCTTAATATACTTGTTGAGACGGACTCGCGAGAAACCATGAATTATACAAACGTAAGCAGCGTTTGAAGTTAGTTCCACTTTGTTCGGTTGCATATGGACTCCGGTAACGGCTAACGAGTGGTATTTCTAAGTAACGATTCAGTATTTCGTATCTTAGAGATTACCCGTTTCTTAGTAACGAATACGTACGGTTTGCAACAGCTCTATCTATCAGTATAAAAAAATCTATTTTAGTGAAGGAGCTCCTAGCCAGTGCAAAAATAAAAAAGAATTTTGTAAATTTTTGTCATCATGAGAAAGACTTTGGTTTTCAAACAGAATGGTGCTTTTATGCGATTAGGCATGGGAAGAATGCTTGTGATGGGACAGGAGAAACTACAAAGAGAGAAGGAACTAAGAGGAACTTGCAGATGACAGCTAAATAACAGATCCTATCTCCTGATGAATAGTTTAATTTCTGTGAAATGAATATTTAAATAGCCGCAAATCGTGATTACGGCATTACGTTCATGTGCGTTTCAAGTGTAGAAGTAACCAACTATGCAAATGAATTACATAATCGATTTTAATGCTGCTTGACGGTCCCTGAAACTCGTTTTTCCCCATAAGTATAGTCTTGGTAATGAAACATTTATACGATGTTACCATATATCAAGCTCAATTAATTTTAAGGAAATAAAGATATACAAGGGCCTTTAAAAGTTTAAACTGCAGAAAAATGACATTGTTGCATGTGTGTATAATAAGAAGTGATATCTTGGAATTATTAATGAAATGAGCCTTGAACATAGTTATTTTAAAGTTTATTTCTATGGACCAGCAGGGACCAGAATTTCATTCAAGTTATTAAGAGATGACAAGGCTTGGGTGGCTTCAGATAAAATTTTGAGAAAGATCACTCCTATGATACTCACAACAGTAACTGGTTGAACTCATAACATGTCTCGTAAATGGTGTGAATACTTCTCAGATCTTTGTTGAGCATATACAGTATCTAAATTAAACATCTGTTATTAAAGTGTTTTCAACAAACGATATTTTCTGTGTAAATATTGTAATAAAAGAGAAATCTCATTTCTCGTAAGGTACTCGTAATAACATTTCGTACCTTTTGTCCTCGCCGTTTCTCAGCCTGTAGTCAAATCTACCTGAAATTTTTTGTGCATAACAACACCATAAAATACTATCAAAGGCCAGAATTTCAGATTTTTATCTCATTCTGCACTAGAGATATCAAAGCCTAAAAAGTGTGATTTTCGAATTTTCGAAAGTTTTGGAATTTTTTCCACAAAGAGAAAACAATTCCCAGATCTGGGACTTTGTGTGTGAGTACATGTACTTTTGACCTATTTATAAAAAAAAAAAAAAAAAAAAAAAAAAAAAAAAAAAAAAAAAAAAAAAAATGTGCCATGTTCACAGTTGTCCTTGCATGAAAAGTTTAAAAGAAAAGTTCTAAAAATTTAAAAATAAACAAATATAAGGGTTTGGTCCATTGTATATTTAGGTCCATTGTACCCTAATTCTCCCTTATATTATATTCACAAATCAAATTTATTTTCATCGCTATTTTATATTTTCTAATCATGGCTATCTAATATAATAGTTATTACTATTTGTGATAAATGGAACAAGCAATTATTGAAAAAGTTTACCACACAATCAAAATTAGGAATTTTTTGTAAAGTTACTTCTGATGATCAGAATTTTTTTTAACGATCCCTGTATCAATATCAAAAGTAAAAATGTTATTTAACTCTGGAATAGAAGAATAATCCTTATCCTCTTCTCTGGAACTATTCGGAGGCATTTGACTCCGCTTTTGAGAGTGGTATTTTTTTCAATAATCGCCCTTAGTATATTCTTTCGACAAATTTTAAGTATTTTAAGGATAAAATGTACAGCTTCTGTGTAATTTTTCTCCTTAAAGCCTAAAAAGGGGTCAAAATGATCCATTCTTCTAATGAAAGCTTAAACATTCGTCAAGAAATTTTAATGTATAATGTAGATCAGCGGTTTTCAACCATTAGGGTGGTACGTAACTCATTTTTAAGTAAAAAGGTATTTCGCGACCCACCTTAAATGAAGGTACATGGTACTGTATCCTAATATCAGTATGGAAATTTTCTATGACCCCCTACAAGCTACCTGCTGTCCTATCCTACGGAAATAGAAAAGGCAAATTTTCTTTTCAAGAATGCACTATCAACAAAAGCAAGAATTGGTAATTCCAATGTGTGTAAGTTGAATATCAATTAAAATAAAAAAAATTAAAAATACGTTTAATTAGTTTCAAAACACAATTTTACAATCAATGAGATTTCAGACACTGGGGGCATCTATATAGCATCTAAGACTAGTTAATTTTAACATTCAGTTACTTTCTACAAGCATTTTGTTTTTGTACTTGTTTTTCAAAATAGCAATGTAGAAAAGGCACATTTGCAAAATTAGGGGAGGGTGGGGTGGAGTGGGACAGTGGAATTTTCTCTTTATTTCTCATTCTAAACATTTCATCAATTAAACACAAGATGAAGAAATGGTAGCCCAATATTCAATTGAAAAAAAAAATGATCTGTATAAGTTTGCAATTGAATAAAGTAAAAGATTATTTCAAGAACCAAAAGTAAATTTGCTTCATATAATTTTTATGCATAGATGTAACAGTTTCTCTATTTATAGAACATTATATGGTATATTATCCGCTAGTTAAATTAAGCCTAAAAGCAACATTTTTGTTTGTACAAGAAATTTAACACAAAGCAAGGAAGTGGGGAGGAATGGGACATGTTCAATTCCTTTTTTTTTAATAAGATGAATGTAATCTGCTAACATGCAAACATTTTTAGAAGATAATACATTCATTTACTTCAAAAGTAAATTGATGATTTTTTTTGTGTTATCCATGACTGATGATCGTGAATTTTCATTCCAATCAGAACGATACTGTAATTTTGATATTGTGGCTCATACATTATCAATCTACAAATTAGATTGTAAATCTAGCCGACACTAAGCTGTGTCTTATAGCTTTGTTTTATTGCTGTCCCATACTTTCTAAGTGAGGAGGTATGGGACATATTTTAAACTCATAATTTCTTTAATTATAAAATAACTTTTGCATGCTATGTTTCTATATTTTTCACAGAGATTAAAAAGTATTTCACCTTGCACTCTAGAAATTAAAATTTTATTTTTGTGTCAAACAAAATTGATTTTCTTACTTTAGGAAAAAGTGTTCCACATTACTTCATTCTCCTCTATATAGTGTTAAACCTGATCAAGACTTCAAAGCTGATTTAGATATTTCTGAATATTTTGTTCCTATGTTCATCCAGAGGGAAATTAAAAGGATTTTTCCGGGATTGCCATAACGACTGCGCAATTTCTCTCAATGAGGTCATAACATACCAACTGACTATTCAAGAAAAGTGTCTTCTCACGATGTTTTAGTTTAAGCTAATAGAGTTCATAATTATTTCGTTTGTAAAATATTGTACTTGTTATATATTTTTTAAATAGATTAAATAAAAGATATATTTTAGTGGCAAACCTCGATTCTTCCACTACCCACAAATTGTGCCGCTGATGTAGCTTGTTTGCTATTTTCGCCCTAAAGTATTTACGTGTATTTTTTTTAATCATGTTGTACATTAACAAAAATATTTATTACATATATTAAGCTTTTTCTTTTTTAGAAACTATTTTCGTATGGTAAGCGAAACTTATAGTAAGTTATTTATACAAAAATATAGGGTTTTCACTTAAATTTGAACATAACTATTGTTTATAATTTTAATGGAAATAAAAATATTTTTATGACATCATTAACACAGTTGCCTTGCTTTGTGCGCAGTGCAATGTCATCATGAAATGAGAACAAAATGCACAGTATTTAAGTGAAACTGTCAATTATGTACGAAAATGTAGAGGGTTTATTTCAGTGTTATTCAGATGTGGAGGGTGCTTTTTCCACTGCTCCTCATGTTACATTTCACAGATTTTTCAGGTATATTCATATCTGCTTTTCACCTATGTTCAAAGAATCAAAATCTTTAAGAGATTTTTTTTTCATCTTTTGTGCCAGTGATACCCCCCCCCCCCCCGCTATTCAAATATTTGTTTTGAGTACTGTAGTAATTTAAAGCTATTGATATGAATATTTCAGCCAATATAGTTATATTTAAAGCTTACATACACTCATTGGTAATGCTGAATACTTTGTACTAAATCAACCATCAACGTCTTAAAATTATCATAGCCGAAAACATTTTCCATAGAAATCTCAAAGTTTAGTACAATTCATTTATATTGATAATGAAGTGATAAGAAAAATGTACTGGATGGATTAATGCCGAAGAAAGAACGACAATTATTTTCAAAAGGTTTCGAATTGATTGTAATACAGCGAACATAAATGCTTACCTGGTTAAATAAAGTTGGAAGTTAGAGGAACGAATATTATGTAAAAGAAATTAGTTAAAAATAATTTCATTTAAAAACTGCTTTATTTCATTAAATTATAAATAAAATTACGCTTAAAAGAGGCAACATTAAAAGTCTGTCCTTGATATAATCCAAGCCTTGGCAATGTACTCGTTAAAGAAAATGATTGGTTTTTAAGTCTATTTCTATAAAAACAAAATTGCATTATGTGGAATCAACAGTTGCCTCTCGAATAGTAGCAGAAGAATAAATCCATGGTCTCTGTCCCCCTCCACTGTAAATACCTGCAGATGTTTGCTGGTCTGTTTTATAATAGACAGTTACTTGGGGAGGTTTTATTTCAGAACTTTCCAGGTAATCGAGTACTTTTATGACATCATTTAGGTCGGTATAATCTTTAGTATAAATAATAATGACATGCGAGGTTTTCTCAGTGTTAGTTGTAGAGACTTTCGAATCCCAGAGTTCACCATTTGCTACAGCCATTTTAATTTTATCCCATACCACATTGACTTTATCCTTTGGTAAAAATAACATCCATTTACCAACTTTTTTATGATCCACATTCTCATATTTGTTGTTTCTTGCATACAGCCACGGAGAGTCACTTTGAAAAATATCGGTAGGATATATCTTGCAATCAGCTATTAACTCTTTTTTATGAATATCAAACTTATAAGTATACATATTTTATGCAAAAACTTAAGTTTCACTTCGAAGATCTATCCTAGCAATGCGAAATATTTTTCCAGTGAGAAGAATAAAACTTAAATATTTACTTTTAGTTCTTTAAATAAGTGAGATAGAAAATTATTTAACTAGAGATTCTGTATTGTATTAGAGTTAAGAAAGGTTTATTTATTTAACAACATACATCTGACTTGTGTGCTTGACATGAATTATTTATTTTATTTTATTGAACAACATACATCTGACTTGCGTGCTCGACATGAAAGCCTGCTTGTATAAATGGGCCTGCTTATATATATATATATATACAGTATACACTGTAAAAAAAATTACCCTTTTGCTGCATCGTAACTCCACCGCTTTTATAGAAAACGATTACTTCAACCTATTATGGAGCATTCTCATGGATCAAAAGAGATAAATTCTATATAAGCGGGGGAGTGACGATGCAGCAAAAGGGTCCAATTTTCTACAGTGTAAGTCATCGTCAATAGAGTTCATCAGTGGTGACATCACAACACCAGAAGTTAGGTCAAAACAAACCTCAAAGTTCAGAAAAGGTAGAGATGAAATGTGTTGTTTTATCGTGAAGCTAAAAATTCAACCCTGAAACTGATTTAAAAAAGTTACGATTAGGCCCAAACGCATATTTCAGATGTGTATATTGCTGGGACGATTACTGTTTCTAAACCAATAGGAGAGCGTCATTATCACGGTCAAGTACACGCCTACACAGTTTGATTGACAGGAACTCGTGAACAATTGACGGTGCTAATTATAACGATAATCTGTTGCGGATGAAAGTGAGCTGACTGGCTGAATGGTTAGAGCGTCGAGCTTGAAACCGGAGGATATGGGTTCGAGTTCATCGCGGGCCGAGAGTCCGTTGGTGATTTTTTTTTTTTTTAAATTATTGGAGGCTGTCTTTTATTAATAAATAAGACATTTAAAAAAAATATTTCAAACCCTTTTAATATTCTAAATATCGTTCCAAAATGATTTATATATATATTAAACAAATGGGAAAAAGAGTATTCTGCGAAAATATCCGTATAAGCAAAATTCTTACTTTAATTTTTATTTATTTATTTATTTATTTATTTCAGGATCAGAGGAAGTATAATTTCTAATTGAAGTAAATAAAATTCAGTCATTTTGAAAAAAAAAAAAATCTTTCGTACCTTTAATTTTTAATTACCGAGTACAAATTCAAACAATCCGAGTACAAATAAATAATAAACACACACGATCAATTGTCCACGAGTTCCTGTCAATCAAACTGTGTGGGCGTGTACTTGACCGTGATAATGACGGTCTCCTATTGGTTTAGAAACAGTAATCGTCCCTGCAATATACACATCTGAAATATGCGGCCCAAACACTTGCGGATCGCTTTTAAAACTTCACCCAGTTTAATGAAATCAGCCTTTGAATGATGTTTGATTTCATTTTGAAAGTCTTTTTGAAGATATTGTAGTGCATCTCTAACACACTCTAAACTCTCTCGGTTTGTTTTGACCCAGTTTGCGTGGAAATACGGGGTCGAGTTGTCTGTGGCGTCACACTGATGAGCTCTATTACATGGACGAGATAACACAAAGAAATCTTACAACACGAGAGAAATACAACTGGGAGCTCTATGCAAGGAGTGTGGGCAATGGAGCCAGCGGGTATCGAATCCATAATCTCCTACACTTGCTTGTGTTTTATTGTTCATAAGTAACGGTTTATTATTTAACTTCCAATTTTTAATACCATAAATTTCATCATATTTATTTTAGATTTGAAGGCGAAGAATATTCTGTCTCATTCATGTTGATAATTCAAACAATGTCAAAAGTAAATGGCAATCTATGCCCATCAATGGAATTCTAATGATATGAAATTCCGTGCATTATGAAATTCCCTCTCATTCTTAAGATATGATTATCGCTAACATAACGTAAATCATACAAATGCAGCATGGCAGCGCCAATTGTTGGGCGATTTACACGGAAAACTTATCTGCAACAACTTATATCATCATCTAACTGAATCTGAAGTTTGATGAAAATCCGTGCATTAGTTTTTGAGACAGGGATACGGCAAAAATCGTGAAAAATGCAGCATAGCAGTACGACCTGTTAGGCGATTCACACCAAAATGTAAACAACACCTAATCATAATGAGGAGTAACTGAATATGAAGTTTTATGAAATTCCTGAGCATTATTTTTAGAAAGATAAATTTATTATAGAAATCGCAAAAGATGCTGCATAGCTGCGCCATCTGTTGACCTATTTACACCAAAGGGATAACATGTCAATTCGCGTCATGTACTAACTGAATCTGAATTTTGATCATAATGTATGCTTTAGTTTTCGAGATTGAGCTATTGCAGAAATCGTAATAAATGCTGCATAGCAGTGTCACCTGTTGAGATATTTTCTCCAAAATGTAGAAAATGTAAATTAATGTCATGGATTAACTGAATCTGAAGTTTGATGAAAATCCGTGCATTAGTTCTTAAAATAGAGCAATTGAGGAAATCGTAATAATTTTTGCTTAGCAGCGTCCCCCGATAAGCGATTTATACCAAAATCTAGAAAATGTCAACCCATATCATGGACTAACTGAATCTAAATTTGATGAAAATCCATACATTATTTCTGAGATAGAGTTATTGCGGAAATAGTGAAAAATGCTGCATAGAAGCTCCACGAGCAATTTTCTTCAAAAACTAATCTGCACCAATTTATAGCTCGAACTAACTGAAAATAAATTTTTATTAAATTCCATTCTTTAGTTCTTGAGATAGAACGCCCACAAAATTTGTATCACATACAGACAGACTCACAGACACATATTTTATGAAAACATATTTTTTTGGTATTTCTGACTCCTAAAACGTGTAAACCGGAAACCGTGTTCCGTCGAAAACCGGAAGTAGAAAATTTTTACGAATCCAATACTTTCTTTGTGCAAAATAGACTAAAGTAAAAGTGTATCTTTAAACGATTTAGACAAATTTGATGATGTTCGTTGTATTTCATTAAATGTTTGGAGATCAGTGACAGTGACACAGTTTTTAGAATGCTATCAATTCTCAATTAACATTTTTGCCTATATAATTGAATTTATATATGCAAGAGTAACATACTAATAATAATTTTAATGCTGTTTTTTTTGTTTGTTTCTAAGCAAATTGTTGAACATGAAACTGCTTACTTGAAAATAGATAGCATTCTAAAAACCAATATTCCAGTATGAGAAAACCAGTTATACATTGCTTTTAAAATGCTGAAATGTTGACAGAAATTTTCGAATGATTTAATTTATTTTGGCTGTAAAACAATGTTTGTTGAACATGAAACTGTTTACTTGAGATTTGATAACATCCTAAAAGTCGATAGTTCAATTTGAAAAAACTAGTTATGCATTGCTTTTGAAATACTAAAATTTTGATAGACATTTTCGAATGATTTAATTTATTTTGGCTGTAAAACAATGTTTGTTGATCATGAAACTGTTTACTTGAGAATTGATACCATCCTAAAAACCAATATTCCAGTTGGAGAAAATCAATTATACATTGATTTTAAAATATTAAAATTTTGATATGATAAAATTTTATTCTTTCGATCTTCAGCATAAAATATTCTAATGCAATTAATTCTCGCGAACTGAAAATAAATAAAATCAGTATAAAAAAATTACAATAATACATCTAATGTTAGTTAAAATTCATTAGTTTTTACTAGATATTATTTTTAAAAGTTACCAGATTTCTAGACCTAAAAATACGAGTCTACTAACCAGTTTCTTAATTTTATCACCCGGATTTCACTGTGTTTTAACTAATACCGTCAACCAGTCGATAGGTGGAGTGTTAAGAGCCCACACTAGTCACACGCCAAGTCAAATCAAGATGGCCGACTCTCTTTTTCAGTTCATTCAAAGGATGGGCTAAAATTGAAATGATTGACATGTAATCATCCAATTAGGAAATAGAATTTTCTTAACCAATCACCTGTGACGATTTTTCTCTTCAAAGGCGTGTTTTCTAGACGGTTTCTTCACTAAAAGATTTTTTTCAATAGTCTTCCCATTACTTTGATTACATTCGATGATTTCAAGTTTATAAAAGTTGTAAAAGAATTTCAATCTGTTTAGCTTTAACTTCCCAAAATTAAACGGTTTGATTTTCAGAAAATAAATGAGTTATAAATTTAGATAGATTGCTGTAAAATAAAAACTATTTTATTTATTTAACGCAATTACAAAAATAAATAAATAAATAAAATAAAAATAAATAAATATTGAATGAGGGGGGGGGGACATCAGGTACAAGTACTTTAAATAACTATTTTTTTAGGGGGGGGGGGATTCTTTTTAGAATACGAAATTTATCGAGAGACTTATGTAAGAAAAATAGCACTGAAGGTTAAAAATAAGATCTTTATAAAATTATGAGTAAAATATTTAGACAAATTTAAATATTTTAAACATTTGTATATTTTTGCGTAAAAGGAAACAGCAAGGGAGAACGGGAAATAGAAATTTTGAGGAAAGGATGTATAGGTGTTAATCCCAACCTAGTCGTCGTTTATAGACATAACACACAATTTCCTATTTTTAGTAGTAACAAATGTGACAGAAAAAGTGTTGCAAAAAAAAAAAAAAAAAAATGTGTGACGTTAGGTCAGTAGGGCAAATATTTTGTCAAAATTTCAGGTGGAAGGATATTTAGATTTTTGATTTTTACAAGCATTACATAAATACTGCAAGGAGCTCTAACAAATTTTGAGTCCTCTGAAGGGGGTTGCAGGGAATTAATTAGATGACTCGTCTTATTTACACGACTAAATATAAAAAAATAGTATTAAAAATTAATAAACAGGAAGACGAATTTTTGTATGCTTTGCAAGTAAAGATATAAATAAAACGTCAATTTTTGTGGGTGAAGAGTAAAATTATATGATTGATTATTTATTATTACAATAAAAGTTTTAGAAAAATCGAAGACTTTTAAGGTTTAAAATTTGAAAGCTGAGGGAAAAAAGAAATAAGCACATTATTTATTTATTTATTTTCGTGTGTGTGTGGAGGGGGAGATGTTTATCAGATGAATTATTATTTATTTGCCTTTCAAAATATTTATAATTCGGTTTAAAAAATAATAAAAATGGAAATATTTAAAGAACTAAATTTTCTGCACTTAATAAAAGGAAGGGAGTGATAAAACCCAATTTCATTCGTGGGGGGGAGAGGAATTTTTGTTATTAATTTTTTATTGTTACAATAAAGTAACAATAAAGACTTATATGCTACAAATATGGGAATTGTGGGATAGGCTACAAAACGACGAAGTGATATTTTCGAAAAGTGCAATTTAAAAGATTGTGACAGGTTAAAAATGCGAAGCGAAATTTTGATATAAAGGGAGGCTAAGAGCTTATCTGGAGAGTCCTCAAGGGGGGGGAGCGATTTTAGAAATTTGGAAACTTAGTCTGATGCATAGGTCGGACTCAGTTTTTTAATGCGTAAAGTCGTGTTACGTCTACTTTTCTTGCTGTGGGACGGGTTTGGGTCCGGTTGGCTTCCATTTTTTGCTCCTTGCCGAGTTAATTTCTACGTGGGTCGGGTTGACTTGTACTCTTTGCTGCTGTTAGAGTTAATTTCTGATTTTTTGCAAATTTGGTCGGGTTTGGGTCTGAAAGACTGCTACATTTTCTGGTTGGTCGGGTTAACTTTTACTTTTTAACTGTGCTTAGAGCATTTGGGGCAGTTTAGGATTTGGTTATAATTTTGCGACAAGGTTTCGGGTCGACCCGAATCGATTGGGGTGAGTCCTTTGATAAAATTTTCATTCTTTTTCGCAATTTTTGAACGAAATGTGCATGTGTTTCACGATCCTTTGAAGAAATTCGTTTTTTCTCCGCTTTCATTTCACAAAATTTGATGTCCGTTTCGCTTCTATTTTTTGCTGCTGGTCGGATTAATTTTTACTTTTTGTTGTGGGTCGCGTTTGGATACGGATAACTTCTACTGTTTTCTGCGGATCAAGTTAATTTTTGATTTTTTGCGTCGGGTCAGGTCTGGGTCCGGTTAACAACTCTATTTTGCAAATGGTCGGCTTGATTTCTACTTTTTAGCTGCGCTTAGCTCATCGGGGCAAATTGTCTTAACATTTTGGATTTAAGATTAGATTAGGATTAAGATAGATAAGATTTGGAATTAAGTTACAGATTCGGTTTTAACTCTTGTGGATTGAGCCCAGTAAATCATTGACTTCAGTTTTGATCGCGATCCTTTGAAAAAATTTGCGTTTTTCCGTGATCCTTTAACGAAATTCGCTTTTATGCGTGAACGGGATACTTTAAAGAAATTCACGTTATCACCGTGATCCCTTCGCAAAACTTGAGGGTTTTTTGGTACCATTTGATAAAATGCGTGTTTCTTTTGCAACCTTTAATGAAATTCGCATTTCTTTAATGAAGTTTGCCCTTATTTGCGGCTATATGATGAATTTCGCGTTTTCTCTATTTTATAATTTTTACGATTAACAAGTAAAAAAAGTTTTCAATCGAATTTAGGCTCGTGGCAAAAAAAAAAAGTTGAGAAGTGTACGGGTCGCTTTCAAGCCAGTAATGTTTATCATACTATTTAAATGAGAGTTGTACCGAAAGTTTATCTCCACGGGTTGAGGTCGGGACAGTAATGTTTATCATACTCCCTAGACAAGAGACGGACCGAATATTTAGCTTTTATCCCGGGACGAGCCACGACCTGGAAATTTTGTTCAATGCAAACTTCTAAGAAAAATGATATCCGACCAGGCTCGGTCTGGAAGAAAAAGAAGCCTGTCACCACCCGAATCTCCAAAAAAAAGGAAGATCAGGACAGGAACCGATTCAAAATGAGAGACAACCTTACTCAGTCCAAGTCTCGTGGACTTTAACTATCGCGACCTGTGGCAGGCCGTGACGTGCTCGGGCTTCACACCGAGGCCTGCCCCGTTCAGATCTCTAAAGTGAGTACAAAGGAGGAAGGTAAAAAAAATATAGAACATTCTGCCTATCTGATTAGCCGTTTTAGATAAGAACCAGAAATTCAGGATACCAAACTTCTTGACAATATAATTAAATAGTTATTATAGCGGCTTTAGAAATTCCTTCCCTAAGAAGGTAATAAATGTGTGTGTAGGGGGGAAGGGTGAAAATTGTAGCACATTTTGCCATATATCAACAGCACTTTTAAGTATAAACAGGAAAATCAGAATAATAAAGCAACTAAAAATATATTTCAATTTAATATTTCAGTGATTTTATTCCTTTTGTGTCTATTAAGTCATCAATATCGACTTTGAACTGGATAACGTAAGATTAAGGCAGCAATTATGGTTATATGATTAGATATTTAAGAAAATGTTTATTTTATTTCACATTTGCTAGATATATTTCGTTGGATTTGCGATTCTTTAGAAAAACCGACCCAGCGTAACGGGTGAGGACTACTAGTTGGCTTTTACGGCTTTTAAAAAGAATAGTAAACTTAACGCTCCATTAATTACTTATGCAATTTATTATACCAAATTAAATTTCTGAAGATTGCCATAAATATACACAGTCTATTATTTTCACAAAAATATTCCTCTTGGATATGGACTGGAAAGAAATTTCTTGAATCTAGTGAAACAGTACGTCAAGGTTTCATTTGTGAAAATACTCTTCAATCATTTTTCAGTAGTAATTTATTGAAATTTAAAAAATAGATTATAGGAAAAATAAGTCAGCATTTGGAAATAACCCATATAAGCCCTTTACAATCGATGGACAAACTTCTACAAATTTTTCGCATTGTAGCACCGTAATTAAAAAGATTCTGTGTCATCCAACCAACCTACCAAGATTCGATATTTAAAGGTAGCTCGGTCAGTTTCAAGAAAATAGGTTGACGTACGAGTGGAGAAGAGATTAGAATCAATCGTAGAGTATTGGCCGTTATTGCTAAAATTTTTACCAAAATCTTCCGTAATTTTGGTCTTTCTAATTATGGTAAAACTATAAAAAGTATATTACTAGAAGTTTAATCTCTGAGCTATTATTGTGCGTTTTTTTTCCTTCTGAATTTTGCTAACATGGATTTCATTTGGCTGTAAAAGACACACACCAATATCATTTTCCGAATGATTGAAAAATGACAAACGAACTCCTCCAATTAGCAAATAAAATATTCTTGTAGCGTGATTTTTTTTTTCACGTTACGCATTTAAAAGAAGAATTTTGAAAGAAGCGAAAATTATTATGTACAAATATATTAAAATAACTGTATTTTCGAAGATTCTTTGCAGAACTCTAGATTTATCAAGAGAATTACATAAGCTAAATGATATTAAAGTATAAGATAGGATCTTCATGAAATGAGGAAAAAAAATATTTAACAAATTAAACGATTTTAAACATTGCATATTTTATACTATAGAACAAGCAGGAGGGGGGGGGGGTGTCAAACGGGAAACATAAATTTCGAAGAAAGTAGGTGTAGATCGAAACCCCAGCGTATTCATTTATGGGGCTGTTCATATAAATGATGCCACACAGTTGTCCAATATTTTTAACCCCTTCCCTCCCATTTGGTACATGTCACGCTATATTAAATATACATATACTTGTAGTTCAGAAACACAGCACTATGTTATATAGATCGTATTTCAAATTTTGTTTTTAAATTTTAACTGTGTATTTTAATGACTTTTACGTATATAACTATAAAAATAATTATAGTACGAAAGTACCCCATTTTCCATGTTTGTCGAGCAATTTCTAACTTGTTTAATTATCAAACCCCAGTAGAAGGACAATCGAGAATCGGTGTCATATTGAAATTTTTTAAATGTTAGACCTGTAAAGAACATTACCATGATTATTTATACTACCTGATTTAGGTAGATTTCGTGAGAAATACTATGTATACTATATCGTACGATATAAAAGGGGGGGGGGAAGGCATTTTTTTTTAATTTATTTATTTTGAGGGCAATGCAAGAAATTTATTAGATGACTTACTTTACATGAGTAAAGATGAACAAATATGGCTAAAAACATAATAAAGAGATTTAAAGATTAAATTTTATATGCTTGGTAAGGAGAATAGAAAGAAAACATCAATTTTGGTGGGGTTGAGAGTAAAAATATATGTCTGATTATTTATTATTACAGTAAAAGTTTTAGAAAAATCAATGACCTTAAAAGTTTAAAATTTGCGAGTTGAGGGGAAAAAGGAAACAAGCAGATTTATTATTTATTTACTTCGGTGTGTGTTGGGTGGGTGGGGGGGGAGAGAAGTTCATTAGATGACTTGTTATTTATTTGCCTTTCAAAACATTTACAAATACGTTTAAAAAAAGATTAAGATGTAAGAAAATTTCAATGAATATGTTTTAGGCACTTAGTAATAGAGTGAGAGGGATAAATCCCAATTTCAGTTAGGGAGAAGGAATGTTTGTGATCGATTGTTTATTGTTACACAAAGTGACTAAATTTTGTAAATATGGATAAAGTGAGATAGACAGCAAAACGGCGAAGTGATACTTCTAGAAGGGGTAATATTGAAGGCTGTGATGAGAGCAAAAAAAAGGAAACGAAATTTTGATAATAAGGGGAGGCAAGGGTTATATAGATTATTTTTCCTAAATCAAAATTTCAGAGAATTCAGATTTTCACCTTCAATTAATAAATAATTAAAGACTTAGATATTTTTAAGGACTTTCTTCAAATTCTGCATAAAACTAAGTTTTTTTAAGGAGCAAAAATTACTTTTGAAAAAGTAAATACGTTTTAAAAAATTCAAGACACATAAGAAACGTGTAGAATCAATAAAAATTATTCCGCTACATTATGGTCTATGTGGATAAATCATTTGTGGTGTTTTTAAGAGCGTCATCCTAATTTAAATGTAATGAAATTCATATATACTACTGAGGTACTCTTGAAGATAGGTATTAAAAAATATCATCGGTATAATACACTTATAGTATACGCACAGAGGATCTCCATAGTAATCTATTACATTATAGTCTAAAAATCTTTCGCGATGTATTGTTGTAATAATGTTACGCATTTACAAGCAATTAAATAGATACAAACTTCTGAGATGGATTAAACAATGCTTGCGGTATAATATTTGGTGAAAAGCATTTACTCATTCAATTACAAAGTTACAAAAATGATTTCGGTTGTAAAATGTTCTTCGGAGAAGAACTCTTTCTAGCGTATTTAATTTATGTTCACTACTTCGAACATCGAATGCAATGAAATGCTATTTCTTGTATACTCTCTGTTTAAAAATTTTTTTTCATAAATACATTCTATTTGTATACTTAAATTAAACTTGATGAAATTCCTCATCTGTTCCCCGCCGCCCCCGCTTTTTTTATCACTTACAAAGTCTCTTCTTCTTCACTGTTCGTTTTAGGTAGATTTCGTAAGAAATACTACCTATTGCAATCGCACCAGTTTATCTATCTATCTATCTATCTATCTATCTCACTTTTTTATGGACACGATAACTTCTATAATTTTTCACCAATCTCCACCAAACTTGTACATAAAATCAAAGGGGATAAAATCTTGGCTAAGTTCGTTAATGGGCAAAATCGGACCAAGGGGGGCGGAATAGGGGGCGTTTTTGTGAAAACCGAAAAAACGCCATAACTTCTTAATTAAAGTATATATCGAATCGGTTTAAAGTTTATATTACTTCTTAAAAATGGGCCAAAAGTATATGCATGACAGATTTTTGATAAATTTAGAAGTGGGCTCAAAAACAGGGATTTTGAGAGAAAAAAATTCATAACTTCGTCAATTTTCAAGATATCAAGTCCAACTAAATTTTTTGTAAATGTTCTTAAAATTATCTAAAACTTTTGTATTTACAAGTTTTTGATAGGACCAACTTTTATCGACGAAAAAAATTAAAAACGAAAAGAAAAAGGGCGCTGAAAAAAGAGAAAAATCCATAACTCCGCCAATTTTTAAGATATCAAATCTCATTAAATTTATTTTACATCTTCTCAAAAATATCTACAACTTTTATATTGACAAGTTTTTCATAGGATCAATTCGTATAGCAAAAAGAAATTAAACAAAAATAGGAGTTGGAGAAAAAACCTCAAATCCAAATTGCTTATATTCTGACTCATTTTTAAATTCATTTTTGATTCTAAACGCATCCAAATGGTAGATCCTCTTATTTAGAAACTGTATAAAGTGACGCATTGGTCAATTTTCTGATAAAGACAGAATATATTTCAAAAAAGGCTACCAAAAAGGGTATTTTGAACAGAATTTCCGAAAGTCATCGGGACTGAAAATTGAAGGAAGTATTCAAATAAGAAATTGCGTTTTTTTTTTACTCGTTTTTAAATCCATTTTTGTTCTCAAACGCATCCAATTTACAGATCCTCTTATTTAGGAACTATATAATGTGATGCATTGGTCAGTTTTTTTTTTTTATAAAGACGGAATATATTTCAAAAAAGGCTATCAAAAAGGGTATTTTGAACAGAATTTTCCGAAATCATCGTGACTGAAAATTTAAGGAAGTGTTCAAATAAGAAATTGCGTTTTTTTCTGACTCGTTTTTAAATCCATTTTTGCTCTCAAATGCATCCAATTTACAGATCCTCTTATTTAGGAACTATATAATGTGATGCATTGATCGGTTTTTTGATAAAGACAGAATATATTTTGAAAAAGGCTACCAAAAAGGGTATTTTGAACAGAATTTCCCGAAGTCTTCGTGATTTGAAAATTTAAGGAAGTTTTCATAGCAAATTGCGTTTTTTATGTTTTAAAATCCATTTTAGCTCTCAAACGCATCCAATTTACAGATCCTCTTATTTAGGAACTATATACTGTGACGCATTGGCCAGTTTTTTGATAAAGATAGAATATATTTTTTAAAATGCTGTCAAAGTGAGTATTTCGCACAAAATTTTCCGAAGCAATCATGATCAAAGAATTAAGGATGTATTCAAACAACAAATCTGTTATTTTATGACTCATTTTTAAATTCAATTTTTTCTCAAATGCATTCAACTGACAGTTTTTTGTTATTTAGGAGCTGTATAATGTACTGTTTTGGTCGATTTTTTTAATAAATTCAGAATCTATTTCAAAATATGTTGTCAAAACGGGCATTTGAGCTGAATTTTTCTTAAGATGATTCTGATAAAACCAGTTTTTGCAGAAAAATGAAATTAAAAATTTTTCATAAACGGCCAAATGCAGTTATTAAACTGGGTTTATCTCTAATAATATATATATATATATATATATATATATATTTGTTGAAATGAGCACTCTTCGAAATCTACCTCCGCCTATAGGCCCAGCCGACAGGGATTTTTTTTTTTCAAAGGGAGATACTGCACAGTCAATCTAGCTTTATCAATGTTACAGTGTTTTACGGTTAAGTTTTCTTTCTAATTTTATTATTCATTGCAGAACAATGTAATAATTCCCACGAACCATCTGTCGACATACAGTTGGCAAAAAAATTATTTGTACACTCTAAAATGTTTAATTTTTAACTAAATAAAAGCAGATATTTTGTCAAAAATAGTTTTAATACAGTCTGTTTACCGTGCGTTTTAAATTACACAACAGAAAATTTCGATAAAGATGTAAAATAATTTTCTAATAGGAAAAGTTTAAAAATTTCTTGCAAAAAAGTATTTGTACATTTCTCCATCCTGATATGTACTGTGTTTTATAGTGTTTACGGTTCAAAGGACTACTTATACAGAAGCTGTTAATAATTTTTAACTTCATATTATATTTTTCTGACATTTAATCTAATTTGCGTTATTTATTTGCAGTATTTTTTGCTTAAATCTTTTGTTTAATTTCATTATAATTTAAAAAAATGAAGTGTACAAATACTTTTTTTGCCAACTGTATAAAAAGCTAAAGTGTGATTCAATAGCAAGATTTCAATACGATGAATACCAGAAGTGATGGGGCGATCGCCCCCCCCCCCCCCCCTTTTAAACCTAATGAAGGGTCTGCAAAATGGTATTAGATGTCCACAGAATAAATGAATCGTATTTAAGATTGAGAAAGTGCGACCTGACCGAACTCGACTAAGCATTCGCAGTCCGGATCGGGCCGCGCCAGTTTTAATTCATGAGACAAGGTTTGGGTCAGGTCTAAAGATCTGCACGGATCGGACCAGGCTGGCAAAATATTTCCGAATTTTAAATTAGACCAGCAAAAAAAAATATGAGAAGGGCATACGGGCCGGGTCGATAAAAAAAAAAAAAAAAAAAAAAAAAAAAAAAAAAAAAAAAAAGGGTCGATAAAAAAAAAAAAAAAAAAAAAAAAAAAAAAAAAAAAAAAAAAACCGGGCCTGCCGTCCTATTATAAAGATTTCGGCAAAAACGCTAAAATGTGAACTATTTTCAATGAATATGGGTTTAACGAGCGTAGGTATAAATCTGTGTCACGACTCGATACTAGTTTGACAACATCAATACAGAAATGTAACTTTTATAGCGTAGAGATCGGCATCGGACAGTTACTTTTTTTTTTATAGGGGTTTAATAATTTTTTGGCAAACTGGAGCCGGGCCAAGGTCAGGCTTGCACTGTTTTTCTAATATAAGCGAGATGGGTCATAACTAGACTTAATTGTTCATGAAACGTGTTTGGCAGATAAGATGATTTGTAAAAAGTACTAGAAGGGATAAAGAATTTCTGTTAACGTACCTTTTGGAAATACACTGCTTGATGTTGCTTAAATTCATTACTCAACAACATGAAAGTTTGACACGTTTTTTGACTAATTTTAACTGTAAAGGTGCAAAATTGACAAGCCTGACTTTGAAGAGATTTGGAATCGAATAGTACATTTTATTTTTGTTAATTAAGATATTTGTATATACTTGTTGAGATATAAGAGATTCGTGTCACGTGATTTCAGATTTTTCTCCTTCTCAATGTTTTGCTTTCGGAAATTCTTTTCAAAACGCTAATTTTCACAATATTTTCTTAAATTGCTTGTTAAAAAAAAAAAAAAAAAAAAAAAAAAAAAAGACAACGCCATTCCATTACATTGTTTCTGAATAAAAACACCTGTTAATCTCATGCGTTTCCGAAAAGAAATGAATATAGGAATACATAAGAAAATAGCTCCTCTAGATTTGAGAAAATTTTTGATAAAATGATATAGAAGTATTTTCATTAATCTAGTTTTTATTACACAGCTTCAAAAAATATGATAATTTTACCTTTTTTTTTTTATTCTAAACCATATTAATTTTTGACTGCATCTTTATTTGAATGTTGAAAGTCTAAGAATCTAAGTAATCATTAATGTTTTTATAAGTGTATTTTCTGTAAAATCACCCCATAAATATATAAGCAATAATCTTAAAAAAAAATCTTAGTTGTATGATAAAAATCTGAATTTTTTCGAAATAATAGAAATTATGTCGGGCCTGATCGGGCCGACTTTTGAATTTTATAACGGGGCGGGCCAAAATAACATTCATTCGATCCGAGCCGAGACAAGACTGGAAATTTCAACCCGTCCAGACCTCTAGTCAGGTCTTCAACCTTTCGGAAACAGTTCCGAGTTCGGATCTTACTTTTTTATGCAAAACTTGACAAGACTTTTTTTCCCTTCCATATCGGGGCTGACGTGGATTTTGTTCTTCCAGAGGTCTGCCCGGATTTAAATTTTCATGCCCAGGCTCCAAAAGCAATTCAGTTTTAATCCAACCCAAGCTCGCTAGAATAAAAAAAAATCTGCCCTAGTACCGAATAACCTGATACAAAACAGACCAACAAATCCAAATTAAAACAAAATCAATCTATATTTAAAGGTAATTGGCCGTAAAATCGATCGATATTTAAAGGTAATTCAAAGGTAATCCCAGTTTATACCGGATCCAAATGTGTCAAAACCCAAAAGAAAAAAAATGTCCCGAATCCGAAACGTTTAAAGTCAATCCGAACCCAAAAATTACATATGTCAAATCGAGCCTTTGCCCGAACACGGCACAAACATTTTTGTCGTTCTGAATCTGAAATGAAAAAAATGAATTCATGTATTTCAATCCAATTATAAAATGTATTTTACAACTTTAACATGAATGTCATAATTTATATAGAAAAAAAATCTAGTATATACACTTTACTGAACACCTATTCGTAAGTGAGCCTGCTCAAACACGGTCTGCAGCAAAAAAAATATAAATCTACCCGGCCTACTGAAAACAAGTGGAAATAGCCGGGATCTCAATTTAAAAGAAAAAAAAATCCTCTTACCGAACTTTTTAATTAACACAGATCCCCACCTTGTTCTTGGCGCAGCATATCTCTAAAAGGTCTTTGCACCGTAAAACTCCATTCAGCCGACCAACCAATTAACCCGAATCCAACTCTCAGAAGTTAAACCTTATCCCGGAATGGAACAGAACCGAATTTGAAAAAATGTAATTGAATTACATTTCTTTTAATTCGGTTCTTTGAGTGAACTGACCCAAACCCGACCCACAGCAAAAAGGTCAAGGCGATTCGAACACGACTCACTGCAAAATTTAGAAATAATCCCCCCCCCCCCCCAGCAATGAAAATCATTACCTCCCGCCCGAACCTCTAAATTTTTAAATCGCTTCCCCTTGAGGATTCTCTCCTTCCACCCTTGAATCAGAAAAGAGCGTTCTTCTAAGAAGTGCACACTTCATTTTTCAAATATTCGACTAAAATAATTTATTTGGCCCCTGAGCGTATGGTATTGTTCTTCTTCCGATCCAGACCCGAAAATTCCATTGGAAATCAAACCAAAACACGACCAAACAATTTTCATTGTTTAGAACCGAAATGAAAGAAAAAAAAATTCCAAATTTAAATGAAAGTATAAAATGTCGGCAGTTATATTTCTAATATCAATTTTATCCTTTATATAGAAAATAAATATCTAATATACACTCGTGAATATTAAAATAACTGTAGATCCTCTAAATAACGGAAACAGCCAAATAGAGATGTGTAAATTGTTGAAAAGTGTTCGTTAAATAGAGGTATTTTCTATTCGAGACAATCCATATGGAGATTTTAATGTAGATGTTAACATTTACGAATAGAAATTTTCAACGTAAAATCTTAAATATTCATAATTAATTTTTTTTTTGAAGTGTCTGTTATGGCGTTTATATAGTTTCATTTTATAGTGTCTTCTATATTTTCTTTTATAATACTTTTTTTAAATATTTTCTCGCATAGCGAAGAAAATATTTAGACCTTTCATTTGAAATATCGGGTCGAACTGAATCTTTCTTGCGAGATTGTAAATCCAGTATGAAACCGATCCGAATTCAAAATAATGTAAATTTATTTGACCCGAAAACAACAACAACAACAGCAAAAAAATGCAGAGAAAAGCAGATAAAAAGTAGAATTCCCTCGGTCCGCAAGAAAAATGTAAAAATCAACTCGGCCAGTAGTAAAAAAGTAAGAAGTCAACTTGACCGAAACCAAACCACCGTCAATAAAATAGTACTCACCCCCCCCCCCCCCACAAAAAAAAAAAAAATAGAAATTAACCAGACCCAATTCCAACCAGCAGCAATAAAGAAAGAGAACCGGACCCCAACCCAACCCGCAGCGGCAAAGTAGAATTGAACTTAACTGAAACACGACTCTCAGCAAAAAAATTAGGATTTAACCAGAACAACGACAAAAAATGAAAGTAAAGCGGACCCAAAGCCGACCCGCAACAAAAATTTACCCTCACCCTACCCATGATGAAAAAAAAATTGTCCCAACACGAGCTGCAGGTTCGATTGGAATCTCTGAATTTCTGAAAAGTCCCCCCCCCCTCTCTTTTTGAGGAGTCTCCAGATCTGCCCTTGTACCAGTGCAAACAAAAACTGCTAAAACAGCAAAATCGTCTAAAAATTTTACAATGTTGTATTGAATTATCACCCATTAAATATATACGAACTCGTAAAGTTTGTATATATCTCGACAAATCTTGTCCACGATACTTTATATGATGTTTTGGAATATGCAAAAGCTTTCTGCTTGATAGATGCTGCATTAGCTGATCGTCGAAAAAAAAACTCTAAAGAAGAAACAATTCTGAAAAGTATTAGATAATAAAATTTGCTGAATAGCAGACTTTAAAAAAAGACTATATTTTGCCTTACAGTTTCATTATTTTTACTTTTATATTGTAACTAGCGGCCCACCCTCGCTTTTCTACAGGCAGAGCAAGTCGCCCAGTCCCCAGCCACTACTGATACCGCAAATTGTTACTACCACTTCATTTCATTAAATCCAACTACTAAAAACATTACCCTCCTTTTAGG
The DNA here is from genome assembly GCA_964019185.1 of Maratus speculifer. Lineage (NCBI taxonomy): Eukaryota > Metazoa > Arthropoda > Arachnida > Araneae > Salticidae > Maratus > Maratus speculifer. The sequence goes on from OZ025296.1 coordinate 243,254,172, forward strand.
TAGTCAGATAAAAAGTAGCCTATATGATAATCTAAGGTATCAGATACCTCCATACAAAAATTTCATAAAAATCGATCTATCCGTGCCGTTCGTGAGTTATAAATGGTGTAACCAACACGACTTTGTTTTATGTATATAGATTATAGCAGCCCGTTTCGGCTTCTCACGGGTATTAAAGAAAAATTTCAAGTTATAAATTTTTTCACACACACTCATAACCCAATAATTTAAATGCCGTCTCTGATATTGACTCCCCTCCCGTGCCCCAGTGACGCCTACATCACATATTATATTACAGCCTAGCCGGGCGGGTTGAACGACAACCATGCGACTTTTTTCTAATACTTACATTTTTTAAATTCGTGATATCTTTCGAATGGTAAGTCCAAATCGAATAATTAAAAAAGTCATATAAAGGTATTAAATCAGTCTTGATTATGAAGTAATTTATTTTGATAAGGATTAATATTAAGGTAAAAATAAAGAACTTTTACAGAGACGGTATTTTAATTATTTTTTTAAATAAAAAAAACACTTATTGTGATGTAACTATAAGAGTTAGACACATGCTGATGCGACATTTTTTGTAGATAATTATATGTTAGCAAAGTCGTAGTACATTATTTTGTTCTATAATCAATAGTATTCGCAGCGGACGCGATGTAAGGATTTTTTAAGGTCATTTTTCTACACCTTGGGTTACATTATTGGCATTTTAGTAAGAATCCCTACATTTTTTTTGAAAATATAAATATAGCCTATGTTCACCGGAAATAGTGCAACTTTACAACGGTGAAAGAATTTTACAAATCCGTCAAGTAGTTTCGGAGCCTATTCAATTCAAACAAACAATCAAATATTTCCTCTTTATAATTTCATATTAAATTAAATAAGTAATATTTATCCCTGGGCTTAGTGAAAAGTCCACATTTGAAATGGTAGAAAACGTTACAATTTTAAATATTTGACCGCTCCCCGTAAAAAAAAAAAAAAAAAAAAAAAAAAAAAAAAAATCCTTCTGCCTTATATTTGACGCTTACTACTCTTTAAAATATTTACTATCTGTTATAACTATTTTGAAAACTCCAAAACAAGCGTTTTGTGATTTGTTTTTTAATTTTAATTAATTCGCGTGTCAGCATTTATTTTCCTTTTTTAATAATTGCTAAATATTTTTAAAAATTAAAACCCACGCTTTTATATCAGTTCGGACTAAAAAGTTTAAATGTTTGTTTGTTTTTTTTTGAGGGGGGGGGGTTGCATAGTTACGATTTTCATATGTGTTTCAGTTATTGTCATGTGTCTAGTGGGTCAGGTAATTTTTAATTTCTCAAATTGCTTTTGATTCGTTTATCCAGCGTTTTATTTTGATCCTTTTAAGCGGTGACTATTGCCTATGTTCACCGGAAATAGTGTAGCTTTTCAAAGGTGAAAAAATTTTTCAAATCCGTCAACTAGTTTCGGAGCCTATTCAATTCAAACAAACAAACAATCAAATATTTCCTCTTTATAATATTAGTATAAATAAATAATGATAAATTTTTGCAATCCTTTGTCTTTGCGAATATACCTTTATGTTATATTAAAATAAAATGTACCACGCAAGATAAATTTCCAATTTTTAACGACTGTTAAAAGTGCATCTTTTTCCTAAAAAGTAATATATATTAAAAATATCTCTTTAAAGTTTCCAACAAGTTGATCAATAATTTTAAAGTTTTAAATCTTTAAAACTTTCTGGCTTTAATTTCTATTCATTTTTGATAAAAACTGTTTTCAAACTGAAAATGCTAACTTGTCAGATATTTTATACATGTATAACAGTAGGACATATATAACATAAACAAGTACTAGTATTTTTTGATTATGTAATTTTATTAATTGTTAACTATTTTAACTGTAAAAATACGTAGAAAAGAACGCTTTTTTTTTTTACTATTTTACTTAATAATACTAGACTAAAATCGGGTGCCTATATTTTCGTATAGTACCAAAAAACAAGCCCAGGGGCATATGAAAAGAAAATTGCGCACGAGGCAAAGTTTCAAGTAGCGTTCTCTCCCCCAACTTTTTCTTGCAATGCCCAAAAAATGGCATTGATAGTAATAATGTGGCGCCCCCCCCCCCCTCTTTCGGAAGGCGCTGAATAAGTCCCCTCCACATGTACCTTTGCAGCGCCGTGCGAAAAGAAAGGGGAGGCAAAGGGGGCGGTTGCCCCGGCTGCGTAAATTTAGGGGGCGCCAAATTTATACTACCAACGTCCTTTTTAGTCAGTCACAAGAAAAAGTTCAGGGAATGGGACGCCAAACTGAAACTTTGCCCCGAGCACAGTTTTCTCTTCGCACACCACTGCCCCCCCCCCCTTTCACATATTTTGCAGGGTGAATAAGGAAATTTATAAATTCCAAATATAGCCCCTTGTCCTTTTAAAGATACCTATCTATTTCACAAAAGTTCCAATTATAAGCAACCTTTAAAATTATCAAAATTTTCTTTCTGCTAAAGGGAAACTTTCTGTAATTTGTATCAAATCTACCTTTTTTTGTATGAACTTGAAAAACTATATATATACAAACAAAATGCATAATTTTCTTCTTTGGAAGTTAACTTAAACTTAAAAATAGTATTAATTCATAAAAATTAAAAATTTGAAATCGTCATTTTTTTCCAAGAATAATACTGTTAAAATTTACCAATAATCGTTGAAAAAATTAAATCCAATATTTCGAAAGGAGGCGTTTATTTCAACGCTTTACTATACTCCAATCACCACAAAAAACGCAAGGAAAAGAAGTGATTTCTTTACATTTGCTAAACTGGATCGGTGATAACCAATCAAAGTTTCAAAAGGGCGGGATTTGGCGCAGGCGGAGATCATATAATTATAACACATTATTTGTTCCATTTTTGGTCAAAATCTTTCCAAATTTTGCTCATCCTAATAGCAGTAGAAATATGGAAAGCATATCATTGGAAAGCTTAAACATTAATCTTCCGTGAAGCGTTTTTAATTTTTTCTGAATTTTGCTGAAATAGATTTTATAAGACTAAAAAGGCCACAACACCTCGAATTTCACTGAATCCAAAATTTAGAGGGTCCTCAGAATTAAACTACAACGAAAATAAGAAAAGTACAAACTAGCCCGGTAATAGAATGTCCTCAGCTATCCTGTGAAAAAAAAATCATGTAAAAATATTAAAATTTCAGCGAGATATTAGAAAAGAACGCTCCCATAGACTTTACATTAGCGCTCGGCTTTTACCGCGTGACTAGTGTGTGCTCTTAAGGATGAATATATATATAAAAAAATATGTTAATAATCAAAATGTAAATGCACTAATACTTCCAGTCTTATTAATAAAAAGAATACTGCCCAGTTAAACTGATGGCATTGAGCTCACAGTCTACGCATTACTATTTGTTCATTACAGCATGATATTTTCAAGGGTTAATGCCGTTCGAAAAACAAGTTAAGGGATGAGGGAATAGCTCTCCCCATTTCCCCTTTTTATACTTCTACCTTCAAATTAATTAAGGATATGCTTTATCATATAAAAAACCATCTATATAAATTAAGGGGAGAGGCATTGCCCCCGATCCCCCTGTTATAAATATCGAATGAACTTTAAAAACTAATCAGAGAAGCGCCTTATAAGTATATACATATAACCAAAATTTCAAGTGAATCGGATATTTTTACCAGGAGTTATCGCGTTACGCACATTTAGAACGGACGGGCACATAAGCTCCCAGGCTTTGATAGCCTGTGAGCTAAAAAATGTACACAGAATGGTATAATGATAATAATCAAGTCATTACGCAAATAATTGTCCACATTTTAATGCTTTTAAAAGTGGTGTACAACTTTAAAATAAACACATTCAAATCGTTGGAAACATATATTCATAAATCTTTAATTTTCTAGCTAAAACATGCAATTTTTGTTATTATTGCTTTTATGTTTGTTAAATTTATTAATAAAGCCCTATGGTTTAATCACTTTTAAAAAATTAAATTAAAAGTTTTCAATAATAAAGCCCTTTAAAGTAACTTTAAGAGCACACAAATGCCTTAAAATTAAATTCATCTAACCCTTTCGATACAGCTGATTTTTTTCTTAATCATTCGATGACACAAATTTAGACTTTCACCAGTTACGTAATATTACATATTGGAATGAGATGATATTAATACATTTCCTGTTATCCGCTCTTTTATGAATAAAGATGTTTCATGTGAATATTATGGTAATAGGTTATTTTCGTAAAACGAATTCAAAACGTATTCAAAGCACTTCTAAGAAGTCAAATATTCGCCGTCGTATAAAAGCGGGTCCATAATATCAAGCTGTCACACTTCACCTTCGGACAGAGACTTACACTGAGATTGTCTTGAGTGCTGTTTCTGAAGTCGATTCAAGATGACCATCAAGGAGAAGTCTGACCGCATCTTGCCTTTGTTCGAGCAGCTGACCTCACTGACCAGGCAGCAGCTGCCAGTCGAAGAGAGGGATCCCAGGCTCGCCAGTGCTGGTCACTTGCCCAGAGGCACCCTGTTCTCCTGCTTCCACGAGAAGCACCTGGAAGAAGCTACCGAACTCTTCAAGATCCTTTACAGTGAGTAGTAATTCTTTCCAGAATAATTGCCTTTCAATGATTTTTACACGCCTTTATTCAAATTTACTTTAGTCCATAGATGTAGAGATAGATTTTTATAAATGATTTTTCTAAAACTACGTACAGATATGTGTTACCCATCACAATAAGATAAATTTATATTTTCAAATCTTAATTAGCAATTAATATATTGTCTGATTTTACACTGAGAGAATAATTATAAATTGAAAATGATTTAAATAATTTTTAAGTATGATTTTTTTAAAAACCTATTAACGCTTAACTCAATGAAGATTTGTGACACTGAGACTGTGACATTTATACACTGAAAGAATAATTATAAATTTAAATTAGTTTAAATAATTTTTAGGTATGAATTTTTTAAAACCCTCTTAACGCATAACTCAATAAAGACTTGTACGTTTGTATGTACTCTTTTCAGCATAACTGCCTTTCAACGTTTTTATCGCGCCTTTATTCTTTATTATTATTAGAATTTTGTAATTGAGTTATTACTCGGTTCCTGAAATGCTGGAGTTCTAGAAATTACGTACAGATATTTGTTACAAAGGACAATACGATATTATTAGTATTTTCAGAAGTTTATGAGCAATTAACAGATAATTTGATTTTATGCTAAGAAAATAATTTAGAAATCGAAGTTAGTTTAGATAATTTTCAAGGTATTTTTTTATAGCCTATTAATATACAACTCAATAATAAGTAATTGTATGTTAAATAATGTACTAAAGTAACTTTCAAGTAAAATAAAAATGCTCCCGAACTTTTTAAAAATTGTCACTGTAGCTTAACTTAAACAGTTTTCTTCTTTACAACATCTCTTTAATTTCGAAACTTTAACATATGGAGTTTATGTAAGAATGCCACGGCATATAAAGAACTTTAGGATTATTATTATTATTATTATTTAATTTTTTGTAATAAAAATAATTCAAAATTATATGAATTTTAGATTCACCCTATTTCTACTTTTAAGTACACTGATTCAAACGTATTTTTTAAAAATGTTTTTATTTTTATAAGTTATTTTAAGTACATTCTTAGCTGTTTATTCACTTGAGAGCAGCGTATTTTTTAAGAATAATTTTCCATTGAAAATATGCATGCAAAATGATATGCATCCTGCATGAAATATTATATAAGATAACAAATTTTCAAAATAAAAAAGTTAACATAAGGAGTTCAAATCAACTGAATATAATGAGATTTGTAATTACCTTGTTTCTGAAATCCAAGACCTACATAATTAGGAAAGTTTTATATTGCGTAGGTTAGTGATCATAACGCTGCTTAATGTTAAATGTGATTTATTTTTTAACATTGCAAAGGAATAATGTTTTTTGTTTGTTAATATTTTGCAAACTTTTCCTCCTTCCCAAATAAATTTTTATTTAGAAGGAATTCTTAAAAAGGAAAAAAAACCCTGTATTTTATATTTATAATTTTTTTAATCTTAAAAAAAAAAGATTTACTTTAATGTCTATTACAATAATATACCGAATTCACTTATGAAAATCCGATATACTCTACAAAATGCAGCGTATAGAGTAACATGCAAATGATTTTCTCCCGTAGACTATAATGCAATAGAGTACTTTTGAGTGTCCCTTTAAATGAAATAGAAATTCAATGCACTTCATTTTCAGTATTTAACTTGCCATAGTAAACCGCAATAACATATAGCAATTACTTTTTAATCCCAGTATATGAATGCGAGTTAGAGTACGGATAGACCAGACAGACATCCAGACAAATCGAAGTCATAAATACTTTGAGCTATATTCGAAAGTGTTAGTAAGAGTCAAACATCGTTATAATTCTTTTTCGATCAAGTTATTATTATTATTATTTTGTCAATTTTTAATGAAAGGATATTATAAATAATACATTTAAAAGAGGTTAAAATAGTAAATGATAATTAAAATTGTTCATAAAAAAATAATGTATTTTGATTTTTAAAGGTATTTATGTAATTTAATAAAAAAGATTAATACTTTATGCTTACTGATTATAAAAAATATTTAAACTTATAAGATTAATGTGACTCATGTTTTCTCAAACGTAGATGTGGATTCAAAATTCAAATACAGTGTTAGCAAAAAAAAAAAAAAAAAAAAAAAAAAAAAAAAATCGACACTTACGATTTTTGACGTTTTGTTAAATATCTAGAAATACACAAGGAATTATTCTAAAACTCCATTTGTGTGAACAAAATAGTACAGGTCATATATTTTCGCAGAGCTTTTCCTTCGAAATCCCATAGGGGACCGTCAACAAATTGAAAAACAACGAAGATCTTTTGTATAACCCTGTCAAAACTAATGTAGTAAAAGCGTTCAAACTGCAGATTATGATTCAATGGCTTATTGTAATAAACTGTGTTCATTTTTATGAATGTAGCATGCGCACTCGAAAAAAATTAAGGTTTTTATAAAAACGAACCCAAATTTCGCCAAGTTTTTTTTGTTTATAATTTTCAGAGTTCTTAATAAAAAACAGTGTTCTTTTCAGAAAATATGACAAACAACATTATACATAAGATCTTGTAATCAAAATTAAAAAATATTAATAATTGTATGAAAAATAAACAGGTTTACTAAATAAGGTTTCAATACGCATGTGTGAAATGAACACATTAAAAATATAATTTGCATAATGTGTTAGCTAAATGTATACAGTAACCTTTGTAAAAGTCTCAAAAACATAGCTTGAAAATTCTGAAAATCATCCTCGATAGAATAAGATCAAAATTCGGTATTCCCAAAATGAAACAAAAAGGATGAGGGGTTGTATTCAAATACAGTAGTACGTGCAATATTGTGTAGACACTAATCACTTTAATATGGATTTGAAATATCAAGATGTACGTATGGGCTAGAGGAAAGTTTTGGGATTGGCACATTCAACCGGCAAAGTTTTAAAATTTCATTATAATACTGCAATTTATAAAATTATAATTGCAACCATTATCAATTAACAGAAAAAACATCCTTAAAATGTAAATTCTAATCCTATCTTAGCCTATGTTGATTCAAATGATCAATTTGGCTTGAATTCTTACAGTAAATAATTTATCTATGATTATTAAAAAATGATTTTTAAGAATCAGTTAAGGATAAAAAATGAATAGCGTGCTATTTATACATTAATATATATAATAAAAAAATCGAACTTTTTCAGCTGCCACCGATTTCGATGACTTCATCAAGCTTGCCACCCAGGCTCGCGACATCGTGAACGAGGGTCTGTACGTGTACGTTCTGTCCGTCGCTGTGGCTCACAGGGATGACTGCCGGGGTGTCACCCTCCCCCCCATCCAGGAGGTTTTCCCCGACAGATTCGTGCCCGCTGAGACCATCAACCTGGCCATCAAAGAGTCCAAGAATCATCCTGATATGGTATGGCTCCTTCAATGGTAGAATAGTTAATATAGTCCATGAACCGACCGCACAAAACCCGATGTCGTCGAGCACAAGAAAAAAATCCTTTATTTTGTGGAAGAGTAAGTAGTAATAGAGGAATCTAATGAAGTGGAAGTGAAGTGGTGCATAAGTCCAAAACTAATACCACTAGTGGTTGACTCGTAGGATTAGAATTGTGTTTTCCTGCACCCAGTTTCGAATGTTTTCATACTTTTGATTGTACGGCAAGCACAATGCTAAACCTACAAGTCAACCATTAGTGGTACCAATTTTTAGCTTATGCACCACTTCGCTTCCGGCAGACATGGATCATTAGCTTCCTTTATTACTACTTTTCCATAAAATAAAGGATTCTTTCTTGCGCTCAATGACATAGGGGTTTGTGCGGTCGGCTCTTGGACTAATAAGTAGTACTAGTTGAAAGTAAAAACAAATCGGATTAGTGCGTTGGAAAGTTATTTCAGTTTTAAGCATAGCATATTTAAATTTTACTTTCGAAATCTCTAATGCAATTAAAATTATTGTTTCGTGTCTTAGGATGTCGAGGTTGAGATTGAGAAGACTGGTAACATCTTGGATCCCGAATACAAACTCTCTTACTTCCGTGAAGACATTGGTATCAACGCTCACCATTGGTACTGGCATGTCGTCTATCCTGCTAACTGGGATGAGGCACTGACCGGAAAGATCAAGGACAGGAAGGGAGAACTCTTTTACTACATGCATCAGCAGATGAGTGCCAGGTGTGTAAATTTCATTTTATATCATTGATATATATTTATGTACGTCAACTAGTTGTCAAATCCTCCATACTTTAATACAACAATTTTAGTATATCAATACTAGCTTTTTCTGATAGCAGAATGTCTATGACTAAAGCAAAGCTAACTTTTCTATTAAAAAAATCGGGAATTCGTAACTTTGCATCATGAATTCTCGCATATTAGTTGCAACCAGACTTAACAATATGAAATACTTTGTTGCAGGTACGACTGTGAAAGGCTCTCTAACGGCATGAGAAGAATGGTTCCTTTCCACAACTTCGAAGAGCATTTGGATGGTTTCGCTCCCCACTTGACTTCCTTGATCAGTGGTCTGCATTACGCCTCTAGGCCAAGTGGTTTTAGCCTCAGGGATCTTCCCGATGTCGACGTCCAAGACATGGAAAGATGGAGGGAACGTATCTTGGAAGCCATCGATTTGCAACATGTCCACGCTGCTGATGGTACTGAAATTCCTTTGGATGAGCAGAATGGTGCCAACATCTTGGGAGCTCTTATTGAAGCCAGCTCTAATTCTCCCAATAAGGCCTTCTATGGATCTCTTCACAACTGGGGCCACGTCATGATGGCCAGAATCCAAGATCCCGATGGTCGATTCCAAGTAAGTACTTTATATTTGATATCATAATCATGATATCACCTATTTATATATTTTTAGTTAATTATTCAATTAATTTCCAGCAATGAAATTACGCTCAAATTATTCAATATTTAATACGTGATTTATCACATTGCTAATTAAGCGTAGAACTAACAAAGTAAAAAATGTTCAAATCTTGCGTATATATGTGTTCACCGATACTGGGTTTATTTGTGTCTCATGTTTCGCATCAACATCAGTTGTTCATGAATACTATAACATCTCGTGCTGAAGTTGCAGCCTTATCAACATATGTGAGTGTCAGATGCTAAGTGGGATATATTGTCCTCGTAGTTTAAATGGTAGATAACTTGGGAGTTATTCCAAGGGTTCGGAGTTCGATTCCCAGCTTGGACATTTTTCACTCTGTTGATTTTACATTTAGATAACAATGTGATAAATCACGTATCAATCATCACTCATTTATTTATATAGTGATATCACTTTGTATTACTAATGAATTTTTAACAGCTGTTATAAGCTCAAAATTTCAAAAACAATTTTAATTCTTTCTTTGATTTAATAACTGAAAACCTTAAATAAACAACATAGTGAAGAACTCTCAAAAGTAGATAAGAAATAGATCAAATTTTAAAATGATATATCTTGCACATTTATATTGCATTCATAGATAATAATCTTTTGCTTAGGAAAATCCCGGTGTTATGAGTGATACTTCTACTTCCTTGAGGGATCCAATTTTCTACAGATGGCACAGATTCGTTGACAACATCTTCCAGCAGTACAAGGCTACTCTGAAACCTTACACAAAAGAACAAGTAAGTATTTCTATATTAAAAAAAATCTATTTATTACACATTTTATCTACATATTTGTACGCATGTCTATAAATTACAAATTTTATTTTTTAATGTACAGTACACATCTTTTTTGAATATTAAGAAAATATAGTCATTAGGAAATATTAATTGAATTTTTATGTTTTTCTTTATGGTTATTCTATTATAAAGTATACAAGGCATTCACAGGAAATGTGCAAAGCATTTATAATATGCTCATTCACATGCATGTTTTCCATCCATACATTAATAGGATAAATTGTATGTTATATAAATGTAAAATAAATTTGATGATTTGAAAGAAAAACTTGTCATTTTGTTTTAACCTCTTCAGTTCCAAAGCTAAAATAATAATACAAATACTTATTCATTGATCTTTTCCAAACAAAATGACATCGTAAATGACAGAAAAAATAACTTTTTTGTAATTGATCTTTAGGCACCCAGTAGTTTAGGTCTAAATGTATGAATCTAAAACTACAAATCCCCTTAAAGCATTAATTTAATAGCCAATAACCTAAATTAACGCACTCACAAATGTAAGAGCGTTAAACACGTAAATAATCTACAAATCTTCAAAAAATTTTATTGAAAAAATTTAAATAATAAAAAGTTAAATAATAAAAATTTCTCATTTTTTTTTTTTATCACACTGTCTTCAAGGTATTTTGCAAATTCAGATGAAAATAACATTTGTTTTATAAGAGAATGAGCTTCGATACTGCCATTTATTTATTTGCTTTAAACTCTATTAAAAAATGATGTGGAAATGTAAAAAAAAAAAAAAAAAAAAAAAAAAAAAAATATATATATATCGTATTTAAATTTTTATAAAGAAAAAACAGAGATCCCCAAATGGGGACCCAATGACTAAAAGAGGTTAAAACAGGCTGAACAAGTTGTGAAATGTTGATTTTCTATCAATAATATAAAACTCTGTTTATTTCCTGCAAAATAAATAAATAAATGTAGTAAAAAATAATAACTTAATTTGTTTATTAATAGTTCTATTAATTTCGGATGAATTTATTTATTTTTCTTAACTCATTCTACAAGAATGTTATTTTTTATAATAATTTTATTTATTTATATTTTCTAGACATTTTTAAAAATCAGAGTGATGAATAGCTTTAACAAACTGATTAATATGAAATCAACTAATCGTAAAGCGAATTTTATTTGCAGTTGTCATTTGACGGAGTCAAAATTTTGAGCACACAGGTGAATGCCAAGCAGCCAAATGTTGTCACCACATTCATCAAGGACGATAGACTGGATCTCTCCCATGGTATCAACTTCGGAACTGGACACAAAGTTTACGTAAGTATAATCCACTTTTGTCAGTGCGTTGTTTAAAATAATGTTATGAAACTTAATGTTCAGTAGTAAAACAGGTTAAATGTTACATAACCAACTAAAACGAAAAAAAAAAAAATCTTCTTTATATCACAATTTAATCTTTAAAGCGACATAAAGTTATTAATAAATAAAGCGATCCTGAATTTCAATGATCACAAATTGTTCTCTCATTAAAACAGGTAAAATACCACCATTTGGACCACGAACCCTTCTCATACATCATTAACATTGATAATACCTCTGGAGCAGCTAAGCACGCCACCATCCGCGTGTTCTTGGGACCCAAATACGATGAACTCGGAAATCGTCTTGAACCCGATGAGCAGAGAAGATTGATGATCGAATTGGACAAATTCCACAAAGAATGTATGTATTTCGTTTTTTCCCCTTTCCTTCTCTCTTTTATAGACCCCTTGCACATGACGTCACATGCTTCATCTGGCGCCCAAACATACTGCAAATGTGGTGTTTTCCCATTTATAAAGATAGTGATTTGCATTTCGTTTTTTAAATACTTAGAAAAATAATGCAAGAATAAAAAAAAATCGAAATTAATCAGAAAGACCACGCGTGCTTTAAACGACAAACGGGGAGTTATGACGTTCGCTTTGGGCTCCAGATATGCACCAGATTACAGTATCAGTCATGGCTGTGACGTCAATGCAAATGGTCTACATAGATAAACCTTTCCCTTGAAGTGTGTTAAATAATAAAATTATAAACTAATACATCATTAAAAAACAAAATGAATGAAACCTGTTTTTTGATTGCAGTGGCTCCCGGAAAGAACGTGATCAACCGCAATGCCGTTGAATCCAGCGTCACCCTTTCCCACACCTACACCTTCGAAGAACTGAAGGCCGGACAGGGTGGAGCTGCCGATGCCAGCGAGTACTGCAGCTGCGGATGGCCAGAACACATGCTTCTGCCCAAAGGAACACACAAGGGCATGGTCTACGAACTCTTCGTCATGGCAACCGACTACACAGTCGACAATGTAAGTATAGTGTTCCTTCAAAATTAATGATCTGAAGCAATGTTTTACTGTAGAGGCGTCGAAATTTTTCTCAATATGAGTCATTTAATTTAATATATGGAATTTTATAACTACAGAAACTGTCTATGGCGAAATTGATTGAGATCGCGAACATTTTCTGTAGTAGACAATATTTCGCCTTAGACAAATTTTATTGAATTTTTCCGAGCTAGACAGATTTTGAATTGTATTGGTATAAACTTCACTCTATGTGCCTGATGCCTTTTTCATTGATTTTTCGCTTCCGTGGCAATGAGGTCTTTACGTCTTTAAATTATTTTCAATCTATAACATGTAAGAAAAAAATCACGTCTGAAGTACCAAATGTGAAAGATTATCCAACATATTCGGAATAATGTAACAAAACCGCACTATTTAATAAGTTAAAACGTTATGTCTAAGTCAACTATATGAAAACGCATAGCGCATTTCGCAACCCAATTTCTGCTATTCCCATCTACAATCGGTAAATCATCAGAATACTTCGAGCAGTTCTGTATATGATATACGGTATATGATTTGTATCGATTAACTGCATGCATGCCAACATTTAATTCACATAAGAAATACACATTCCTAAGTTGAAAATTTAACTTCAGTAATTTCCGCTAATGAGGAGAATGGTACATGAATACTTTTATGTAGTTCTGTATATTATATATACAATTTATATTCAACAAGTAAAAGGCAAAAAATTAATTAAAATTTAAAAGCGCATGTTGAATTTTAAAACGCCTTTTCAACAATTATTCAAAGAAAGCACTGTAACCAATGTTTTTTGTGCGTCCCTGTAAATGTTATGAATGCCTTATTCTAACGCAGTCGTAGTGAAATTCAGTGATTTAAATCAAATTGAAAACATTTGAAATAGCGTAATCGTATTAAAATATGTTATAAATTCCCCCCTTATACAAGGAATTCTTTTGAGTGCCCTGTCATACATACTTCAAATACAATATAAAAAATATCTTGGTGACCCTAAATATCGTTTATCGATTTCATGAAAATCTGAGTATAATACGGTAGTTAGAGCATACACAGACAGACAGTCCGAATACATAATAGATAGGAACAATTATGAGTGCGATTTTAATTTTGTAATATATTAATAAATAAATGAGGATTGATAATGCAAAAGAACGAAATTTTAATGAATATTTTCCTTTTTTTGGGACATATTGTCATTTGAGTCTTTTTTACTGCTGATTCCTTGGTCAAAAGATGCCTGGAATATACAGGATATCTCCAAAAACATTGATTTTGGATTTTATTCCTTAAATATTTGTCAGAAACATATGTTATAAATTATAAAGTTACATAAAAAAATACAGCATTTTATGAAATCGATTAAAGTTTCCAGGGAATTAAATTACAAAATTTAAATTTTATAATACGTAGGGAAAATACAAAATAAAATTTTTTATATGGCCCGTGTACAAAAAATGTCCCAATGAGTAAAATGTATCCCATATCTAACAAGTTCATGTACAATATTTCATAATTTTATCATAAAATGTCGCAGATCTATGAAAAATACATAAATACGGACTTAAAACACTTTTTGTTGCCTAGAAATGAGTTTACAAAGGGGAAAAAAATCATGTTGGATGATTGCGTTTCAGCGATTGTAAACAAATTACGAAAAAACACAACAATTGGAAATTGGAATGTTTTCTTGAGTGAGGCAAATGTATGATTAACTCCTCACCAAGTTTGTTTAAACATATCTGTGTGATTTTGTATAGTAAAAAGCTGAAGTTTTGCGCATTAATTTATAATAGTTTATGGGACACATTTTACTTATTCGAAATTTTTTTGCAAGAATGTCAATAAAAATTAGAATTTTGTATTTCTTCAAATCTAATACCCTGAAAATTTTAATTGATTTTGTAAAATAATGCATCTTTTTTTACGTAACTTTTTAATAAATAACATAATTCTGAAATTTACATTATAATTCTGAAATTTTGTACATGAACTTGTTAGATATGGGATATATGTTACTCATTGGGACATAAAATTTTGTACATGATCTAGTTAGATATGGGGTACATTTTACTCACTGGGACAAAAAAAAAAAAAAAAAAAAAAAAAAAAAAAAATGTATATGAACTTGTTAGATATGGGATACAATTTACTCATTGGGACATTTTTTTGTATACGGGCCATATAAAAATTTTAATTTTGTATTCATTAATTTACATACATAAAATTAATATCAATTTGAATTGTTTAAGCATTTACGTTGCAGCAGCATGTGTTCTGAGTGGCGTTTTTATTTCCCTTGCCTGTCTTTTTTGTATTTTCTAATTATTTTTTTTTATTGTTGTTCATTTCAGCCTGATGGTGCTAACGTGAAGACTGTCTGCGGCGACGCAGTCAGCTATTGTGGTGCCAAGGATCAGAAATACCCCGACACCAAGCCCATGGGATTCCCCTTCGACAGGCACGTGACCGCCAAATCTGCCGAAGAGCTCCTCACCGAAAACATGTGCATGACAGAAGTTGTCATCAAATTCATGGGTTAAAAAAATTAGGAATGAAACAGGAAACACTTGGAACGGAAGAAAACGGGTGCATATCAAACGTCTGTGATATCAAAATTGGACTAAATTTTATTCTGTATAATCGTACTATTTTCGATACTGATGTAAAATTGGCGTGAATCTCAAATTCAAAAAACAAGTATCGTTTACGAAATTCTAAAACATTGAAGAAAAAATTAGAAATAAAGTTATATGAAATTGCATTACCTGTTTGTTATTTTATTGTTTTATTATCTTCATTTTATGTTTTGACGCTTGTTTTTTTTTTTTTTTTTTTTTTTTTTTTCATTAGAGAAGTCTGAAAGTAAGGGACTGTTATGAGGTGGGACTGTTATAAAACTGAAACTATTATATCGACTTAAATGAGTTCAGTTGTGAAGAGTACCTTCATAAAATTATTTTATTATCAGTATAAAATAAAATTATATAAAATATGTCATAAAATTAATAAAATATATCATAAAATTATTTTATTATCTGTAACACGGTATTTTTTAGGAAAAATATTGAATGCTTTTTTCATAACCAAGCCGGTTGGCATTTCTTGAACTGTCCCCATCAAAAAAGACTACCATTTCCTTCAACAAAGTGATGTAAAGGTGAAAGTTTATTGCTAAAATTCGAGTTCTTAACAGATTTTAAAAAATTTTAGTTCTTTACGAATTCATCAATTTTGAATTAATTTAATTTAAATATTAGTGACTTTTTCACGTCATAGAACAGCCAAGAAACCAGTGATTCAATTAGAGCTCGGATAGATATCTAATATTTTTGATAAATTTGAGATAGCAAATCATAATTCTTTTAAATTTAGTCAAAAAAAAAAAAAAAAAAAAAACAGTTAAAATTTTAAAGTATTTTAATGTACAGGCCAAATAAGTCTTTTACGACTTCTTCATCAAATATATTTATTGGGGCTTTAGGCGAAAACATTGTTACAGATTCACCTTTCAATCAAATAGTTCCATGGTAGCATATATCGTTACTTACCAATTCAGTAGCAGATCAAACACGAGAGACAATATATGCAATATTTGCTTTTCCTTTAGAAAATTTCCAGTATCAGGTAGATTTCGTATGAAATACTACCTATTGCATTCTCTCCCATGTTAGAATTTCTGAAAATTTTTTGCAGATCTACACCGATCATGACTCCTAGACCCTAAAACCACCATCAGTAAAAAAGTTTATCTATCTATCTATCTATCTATCTATCTATCTATCCATCCATCAATCTATCTATCTATCTATCTATCTATCTATCTATCGGTGTATATCACTTTCTTCTGAACACGATAACTTCTATAATTATGCTCAGATCTTCTTCAAACTTTTACATAAAATCAAGAGGCATAAAATCTCGGTCGAGTTCGTTAATGGGCAAAATCGGACCAAGGGGGTGGAAATAGGGAGAATTTTTGTGAAAATCGAAAAAAAAACATCATAACTTCTTAATTAAGATAGATATCGAATCGGTTTAAAGTTTATATTACTTCTTAAAAATAGGCCAAAAGTTTATCCGTGACAGATTTTTGATAAATTTAGAAATGGGCTCAAGGGGCGAAAAAAACAGGGTTTTTAGGAGAAAAAAATTTATAACTTCGTCAGTTCTCAAGATATTAAATTCAACTAAATTTTTTATAAATCTTCTTAAAATTATCTAAAACTTTTGTATTGACAAGGTTTTGATAGGACTAACTTTTACCGATGAAAAAAATTAAAAACGAAAAGAAAATGAAGGGTGAAAAGGAAAAAAAATCCATAACTCCATCAATTTTTAAGCTATCAAATCTAATTAAATTTATTTTACATCTTTTTAATAATATCTACAACTTTTATATTGACAAGTTTTTCATAGAACCAATTCGTATAGTAAAAATAAATTAAACAAAAATAGGAGTTGAAGAAAATACCTCAAATCCAAACTGCTTATATTCTGACTCATTTTTAAATTAATTTTCGATTTTAAACGCATCCAAATGGTAGATCCTCTTATTTGGAAACTGTATAAAGTGACGAATTGGTCAGTGTTTTGATAAAGACAGAATATATTTTTAAAAAAGGCTACCAAAAAGAGTATTTTGAACAGAAATTCCCGATGTCACCATGACTGAAAAATTTAAAGAAGTATTCAAATAAGAAATTGCGTTTTTTTCTGACTCGTTTTTAAATCCATTTTTGCTCTCAAATACATCCAATTTACAGATCCTCTTATTTAGGAACTATATAATGTGACGCATTGGCCAGTTTTTTGATAAAGACAGAATATATTTCAAAAAAGGTTGCCAAAAAAGGTATTTTAAACAGAATTTCCCAAAGTCATCGTCATTGAATATTTGAGGAAGTATTCAAATAACAAACTGCGTTTTTTCGGACTCGTTTTTAAATCCATTTTCGCTCTCAAACGCATCCAATTTACAGATCCTCTTATTTAGGAACTATATACTGTGACGCATTGGCCAGTTTTTTGATAAAGATAGAATATATTTTTAAAAATGCTGTCAAAGTGGGCATTTCGCGCAAAAATTTCCGAAGCGATCATGATTAAAGTATTAAGGATGTATTCAAATAACAAATCGGTTACTTTATGACTCATTTTTAAATTCAATTTTACTCTCAAACGCATTCAATTGGTAGTTTGCTTTTATTTAGGAACTATATAATGTACTGTTTTGGTCGATTTTTAAAATAAATTCAGGATATATTTCAAAATATGTTGTCAAAAAGGGCATTTGAGCTGAATTTCGCTTAAGATGATTCTGATAAAACCAGTTCTTGCAGAAAAATGAAATTAAAAATTTTTCATAAGCGGCCAAATGAAGTTATTAAACTGGGTTTATCTCTAATCATAATTTTTTTTTTGTTGTTGTTATTGAAATGAGTACTCTTCGAAATCTACCTCCGCCTATAAGGCCAAGCCGACAGGGATTTTAGAAGAAGGTTTTGAATTTCATGAGCATAATTTGTCATAAAGAGTTTTCATTTACTAACATTGCAGTAAATTCGATGAAAAACAATGCGAGAATTGCTTAAATAAAAAATATTTTAATTCACTATTCTAAATAGTTTCTTGAAATAATTAGCTAATCTTGTAAGTGTAAATACTCCAAGACGATCAAGTATAGGCAAGGTAACTTTTTTGAGAGGTACTATCCTGGTTTTCAACTTAATAAAATAAGTTTTACACACAGAAAAAGAGATCATGAATGTAAACAACTGGACTATATATTTTTTAAATTTGTATCAGAAAAATATGAAAATTTTAAAGGTTTTAGGATTTTATATTTTAATATTTCCATGTGGTGAAGGAAATTTTGAATGTTATAAACATGATTTGCCACAAGGAGTTTCCAATTACTAACATTGCAGTAATTCGGGTGCAATTGAATACGAGATTTTAACGGTTTTAGGATTTAATTTTTGCAATATTTCCATTGTGTTGGAGCGAGGTTTTGAATTTCATAAACATGATTTGCCACAGAGTTTTCAATTACTAACACTGCAGTAATTTCGGTGTAAGGCAATGCGAAATTTTAGCGGTTTCAGGGTTTAATGTTGCAATATCTTCAAAATATTTTCTAGGATTTTCAAAATTGGCCAAGTCCTTGATTTCATGACATCATGAAATGTTTCTTCATGAATTTTGGGCTAAAGCATCTAAAGCAATATATAATCAAACAAAACCCAGTACTATAAAGACGATATCAATAAAGACAACACAATACACTTATATAACGTATTACACTTTCTACAACAATAACACATCTGGAATGGAACATATTTATTTTTTCAAAGACAACATAGTATTTTATAATAACTGATATGATGAAAACATAGTACTTTATAATAACTGATATGATGAATTATGCTTCCGTAGTATATAGTTACTTCTGGAATGATAAAAAGTACCTTTTTAGACAGATTTGGCAGGCAGGTACAATATCTGTTGTAATTGTATTGCATTCTTTTCATTAGCATCATACAATTTTTTAGGCATAATTCCATGACACACCTGTTGCATTTACTGACACAGGTGACACATAGGTTTTGCGGTATTCCAGTAAAAACTATGAAAACTGAATTGATAGGGACTGAATAAGAATTCCATTTTAGCAGAGTTTTCGCTGGCTTTTGACCTACATTAGCGGTTTGGTGAATAAGAAATGAAAAATATTAGCCAAATGAAAAGAAATGTTAGCAAAATAGATTCGGCGTGAAAACTGAAAAAATCTATCATTAGCTCCTTATTTTATCAGTTTTATTCTTTTTTTCTCCGGTACGTTCTAAAATAATCTATTTTTTGTAATTGCTTATAAAATAGAAAATTGACCATCTGAAGTATAAGCCATTTGAAATAAGTTTGTTCTAAATGTCTCCCAAATCTGTAAATGTTTCAGACATTCTTTTAACAATCTAAATAAAAATTCAAAACAGCTATTTTTAATTTACCATTGTGAAAATATACACTAAAAATTGCTATGAGAATTCGACTCTTAATTGATAAAAGAAACTTGACATACCAATGATACATTGCATAAATCTAATAAATAGTATGGTAAATGGCTAAATTAAACTCTGCATGCCAAAATTTTTCTCTATTTGGCGCTTGATACGAGTAATTTTATTTGTATTTTTACCGGCGCCACTAAATCGCATATATAGGGATTGACTGACTACAGAGTAATACCTACCGTATAATCCTTCTTCTTTGGCTGCTGCTAACATTGTATTGGCGTTGAGGCAGCATCTTTATAAATAGAGCAATGTAAATTCCACGGTGCGATTGAAAATGTAAAGCAACGTAAATCATTCAGTAACGCAGATGAGAATCTTAAGTGTATTGACATACCGCATACAGAAACACAGTAAAAGAGTATAAATTAAGCACTCGCAATTTGGCGAGTTTGATTGTTCGTTTATTCGTCAAATGATGTATTTTGTCGTGATTTGGTGAAATGGTTCGAACGGCAGCAAGAACCCTGAATTTTAGACAGTTTCTCTTTTGGCAAGGAACACTTTCTAGTATTTTAACTTTATTGTACTATTTTCAACAGGACACGAAATGTTTTGTTTAAAACAGGATGTTTTGACATAATGTTGGGTTACTAGTCTAGGATACATACAATTTCATACTTTCCTGGTGTAAAACTTGCGAAAATGGAATTGTTAGGGACTACATAAACATTCAGTTTTAGACAGATTTCCACCTTTTCAAATATACTGCATTGTGTTTCTTCTATCAATATCGTGAAATCTACCCTTTTAAGACTGGTTTTGTTTTTACTAGTTTTACTGCTTATCTAAATGATAATTTGCAACACAGGCAGCAAAATTCTAAAAATATCAACAATTTAAAATGAGGAATAACTAATTTTCAAATTGATTTGTAATTATAAAGAAAAAAAAATCAGATTCTGAACTTTGGTCAGTTGTAGATAAATAAAAATATCCTGTACATAGAAGAAAATTTTCAGAAGTTAAACTCAAACTTTGAATAAATTTACCCTTTGCAAATAACTGGAATGCGGGACACGCAGAATGTGTCAATATTCCCCTTTCTCAAGAAAATTGCATTATAAATATGACTAGCTGCGTTGTGGTTAGTTAAAAATTTAAATCATAGCTTTATACGTTTACGGTGGCGGTCAAAAGTTTCCGGCCAGTTAGTTTCTTTGATTTATTTGCCAGGAGGTTTCAACGAAGAAGAAGCATAATTGCATCAAAAGTTAGGAATATGTGAATGTCCTCTGACCACGCGATCATTTTAATTGGATACTGAATACACTTAATGGAAAAGGGCAGAATTCAAAATTCGTGTTCAAAAGTTTCCGGCCACGTATCATTCCTTAGTTTTTATCTATCGGTAAAGTGTTTTTTCGCCATGTCTGTGAATTAATAAAAGTGAATATCATAGTTTAAATACAAAAATGAAAAGTTCAACAAATATTGTTCGTAAATGAGTGATAAGTTTGTCGCTAAAGGGCCAACCTTCTCGAGATATTGCGGCAAAATTATCGATGGGGGAAAACGGCTGTAAACGATATATAAAAATTATATAAAGGTGGCCATGACCTTCAATACTTTCTAACGTCCGGGAAAATCCAGAAAATGACTATTCTTGTGGGGGGCATTATCAGGGAAAAAACAACTGAGGACCCGCATAAAAATGCCATTGCAATATCCAGCGATTTACGGAATGAAAATATTGCTGAAATAAGTCAGTCTACCGTATAAAGATGCTGACGTGATGCAGAACTTTATGTAAGAGTCGATGTTAAAAAAATTTCAGAGGTAAAAGAGATACCAACATACCCGAATGGCGTTTTCCAAGGAACACAAAATCTGGTTAAGTGAAAAGTGGACAAAAGTTCCATTTTTTCATGAATCGAACTACAAACTTTTTGGAGTGATGTCAGACACTACAACCGATGACCTGACAACAAAAGATATGATTCGACATATGTTTTCCTACAATGAAGCATGACGGAGGGCACGTTATAATGTGGGGAGTATTTTTTTCAAAAAGTGTTGGTCCGTTATTTGAAATCCGCGGCAAGATGAATGATGAAATGTATAAGGAAACCTTGCAAGAATATTAGTTGCCTTATTAGGGGGAAAATTGTGGTCACAACTATTTTTTAAACATGA
Organism: Maratus speculifer; assembly: GCA_964019185.1. Taxonomy (NCBI): domain Eukaryota; kingdom Metazoa; phylum Arthropoda; class Arachnida; order Araneae; family Salticidae; genus Maratus; species Maratus speculifer. The sequence continues at coordinate 243,276,043 of OZ025296.1, forward strand.
TAACGACTTAATGAATGTATGCTAGATTAACAAGCAATGGCATTTGCACAAGAAAAAAAAATTGTTTTTGAAATGGCCAGCCTAAAATCACGAGATTAATCCAATAGAATATATGGGAATAAGTTGGCAAACGTTTGTAGACTTATAAATATTCCAACTCAACCGAAATTTCTAAAAAATTGCAAGAAATGTGGAAGAAAACGTACCATAGCCGATCTTTACCGTTGATTGTATCAATATCACGTTGCTGCGCCGCAGTAGTTATTACTAAAGCTATGGTGATAAAATACTAATTGTAAATGTTGTTGATCACTGTTATTTTCTATTACAATACCATTTTTTTCTAAACTTGTGAAAGTGGCAAGAAACTTTTGAACACATGCGTTTTCCTTTGAACTTAATTTAGACAGTTAAATTTATTGATATTAATTAGTTATTCCATAAATAAGTTCCTAATTATTATGTCAATAAAATGTACAAGTATCACTTTGAGATTCCTCATCATACGGGTATGCTTACAAATAAACTAAAAATTTTTGCTAGCCGGAAACTTTTGACCGCCACTGTATATACAGGGTGTTTCACAAAGGACCCCTAACTTTAAAAATCTATAACTCGAAAACGGGGATAAATAGAAACATAAAACCAGTGGTGTGTTTATTAAAAAAATCATAAGAATCTTATACATAAATCAGAAAATTTAGTTAAAAATAGCACTCATAGATGGCTCTGAGAGCGTTAAGACCTTCTAAAGCGACACTGTTAAAAATTTGAAACTTTTGTTGCATCATCACTCCATCGCTTTTATAGGATATCTCTATTTTGACCAATGAGAATTCTCCATAATACATTGAAGTAATAGTTATCTATGTAAGCGGTGGAGTGACGATGCAGCAAAAGATTCAAATTTTTAACAGTGTCTTTTTAGAAGGTTTTAACGCTCTCAGTGCCATCTATGAGCGCTATTTTTAACTAAATTTTCTGATTTATGTATAAGATTCTTACGATTTTTTTAATAAACACACCACTGGTTTCATGTTTCTCCTTATCGCCGTTTCCGAGTTATAGATTTTAAAAGTTAGGGGTCCTTTGTGAAACACCCTGTACATAAAAGAATACACAGGAACATGAAAAATGCATTAAAAATCAAGGGAAAGTTAAATCTTCTGCACCATATGTTATTCAGAGTGAGCAAAACTGTAGATCTAAAGATGGGATGAAACACCAGCAAAATTCACAGACACTTTTTGGATTTTTCAATTATTAGATGCACTAAATTTTATATAGTATGTAGCGAGTTTCCATATAACATTTTCCCTGCTAAGTAACTTTTATAGCAAAAACTGAGAGTTGTGTATATTTGGTATAAATTTTCATGCAATTTTTATATTAGCATTAATATATTGATTACTAGCAGGCTACAACCCACTACGCTGCTTTATTTTATTTATTTATTTATTTATTTATTTTTTTTAAACGAACCTTGAATCAAGATAGGTTCAACTAGGAAGGAGGCCTACCGTATGGCTTGAGCTCAACAAGCCCTACCTAACATTTATTTAAAAAAAAATACAATTGTTTCAATCAGTTTCAGTTGTACAATTGTTTCACAAATGGTTACCCAATTTGTTCTGGGCGAACCTAAAGTTAGCACAATATTAAAGTATGTACATTTTAAAATTTTAAGTAGAAGAGTTAATTAAGACAATTAAGAGTTTATGAATGTCTATAAAAATTTTCAGATGCACTTTTTATTATAAAGTTTAACTATCAAAAGTTTCATAGAATAAATGTTTTTAGAAATGTTTAAATAGAGATGATTTGATAATAAGCTTCTAATGCGTAAGCTGAAACTTGTACTAATTCTTTTCAACGAGGCTGATGCAGTCAATTATTTTCTGTAATAATTTCGCACATTTCAACACGTATGAAAACCATTCATTTAATTTTTAATTTGATGGCTTTCGCAGATGAAAGGTTGAAATTAGTGGACATTTTAAGATGAAATGCAAGGAGGTACTTTTGTTCCCGTAAGTATAGAGGTCAGAATCTACTTTGTTAAATATAACTAGATATGAAGAAAAAGGACTATGATTGGTAGTGAATAAATATAAATTTCGATGGAACAGTAAAAAGTCTTCTGAAATTTTTGGTAGAAAGTCGCATGCGTATCTACCGGTATCTGCATAATACTAGTAGTTTTGCCAGTGTTGGAGCGAATCTAGCTTTAATTTTCTTTTTACTAAGGATGCTGGTAATAGATAGAATTTTTATTCTATTTGTGATGATTCCAATGTAGCTGCTTTTGTCAAGTTATCTGCTAATTCGTTTTCTTTTATGCCAATGTGGCCTCTTATCCATTTGAAAACACAAATTTTAGTAGTTTTCTGTAGTAGTATTATGAATGAAGTTACTAATATATCTCTCGTATTAATATCTTTTAAGGCTTGTAGACTTGATAAATTGTCTGTTTGAATTAATATATTTTGAAAATTGCTTGAATCTGCCCAGATTATTGTGTCATGAATAGCTAACAATTCTGCTTGATAACCCTCTAAGCGTCTAGAACGTAATATTCCGTATACTAAGCTCCAGTTTTCACTGCAATAGAAGCAATATTTAAAATACCATAATTCTATAAATTTAATGAATTTTCAATGCATTTTAGAAAAAGTGTTGAGAAAACAACATTACAATTTTACCCTTTTGCAAGACGCTAACACTATTGTCACTAATTAAGGACTTTTGATATGTTTGAATTAATTGATTGTTATAGAAAGCACAAAAGGCATTGGCTGTGCCAGATTCAGTTTTTGAGAAATTGGTGAATATTTCTATTAAGTTGGTTGAATTCGGTGGTATGTCTTCTATCCAGTGTAAATACTTTTTAAATGGTTTTATCTGGCAAGTTTATAGTCTTGTTTGTATTATGGTTGGGTCGAACTCTTCAGATGGTATGCCAAGTCCTAATACTTGTCCAGCTTGAGATTCTCTTTTTTTATTTGGTATTGTAGAGGAATTAACCCAATTAATGTGAACAAGGCAGGGGTAGCCGTTTTCCTGTATGGCTTTAGAAACCATCAAGAGACATTCTGATTGTATTGAGGATAAGATGTATAAACCATGGGATTTTTGCAACCTTGGAAACCAGATTGGTGCACCATAAGATATTTTTCCTCCAATTGATACCACGTTTTTAAAATGTATTTTGCGAGACGACATGAGAACGAGAATTTCAAAAGATTTTGAACTATTTCTAATATTTCAGTTGTCTTATTTTTAAGTTGGGAAGAAAAATTAGAATACTATCTAAGGTAACACTCAAATAAAACAATGTTGGATTTGTTAATTTTTTTTTTTAAATCTTAAATATTGGAGGACGTTTTAGAGAGTGGGGTTTTTTAAGATGAAGTACTGAGCATGGTCATTAGTCATAAAAAATTGACACACGATTAGCTTCTGCCCAATCGCTGATTAGTTGTAAAGCATGATTTGTCAAATCTTCTAAGCTTCTCCTTGGGGAGCTTGAGATTACTAATAGTAGATCATCGGTGTAGGCTATTATTTTATAGCTATATCTTTTAAGTAATTTTAATGAGTTATTTATGAAGATTTTCCAAAAAAAGTGTCCCAGACAGGAGCCTTATGGACAGCCCCTATCAAACTAATCAGTGTTGGGTATGAACGCGCTCACTGAACGAAAACTCCCGAGTTTCGCTCACTATTTGTGAACTTTGAACTGAACTTCGCTCACTATTTTGTAAATGAGTTTGAACTGAACGAAAACTCAAAAAATAGACGAGTTTGAACGAAGTTTACGTTCGAATTTACGTTCAATTTTTTTCATAATTTATTTAAAATTTTTCCAGACCTTGGTACACTTTTTCCCTCTTTCAAATGCCATTTAGAGGCCTACACGAGCCTCAGGACGGGTTAAATCTGGATATCACTTCTCTGGGTAGTATCCTAGTCTTACTTCTTCAGCAGACTGGGGTCGCGCCGAACCGGACCTGGGCTGTATACAATTTCGCCGAAAATAGATATATACAGTAAACTTTCTGTACAAGGTGGACTGTGTAAGGCGGAAATATGTCTAAATCGGAAAGATTTTAAAGAAATCGGAAAGATTTTAAAGAAATCGAAAGATTTTAAAAGAAAGCATAAACATCGCAGCCTACGGCACTTCTGCATAAATGGAGATTATAAACAGACTAAGGTAAGTTTTTTTGGCGAGAACTCTTCTGTAAGGGTAAATATCAATGTCCTGTAGAAATGTACTCGGGGTCGGGCCGGGTTCGGTGCAAAATTTCAACTTTTTTCCGGGCCGGGCCAAGCTCGGGCCTTGTTTTTAGCTATTATATCGGGCCGGGTCGAGCCTTGTTTTTAGCTATCATATCGGGCCGGGTCGAGCCTTGATTTTAGCTATTATATCGGGCCGAGTCGGGCCGCTAAGTTTTCACTACGAGCCGGGCTGGGCTCGGGCCGAAATTTTTATTTTAATATCGGGCCGGACATTTTTTTCCTATGGATCGGGCCTGGAAATTTCCGTCCATGCATACCTCTATCTTACATATCGAATAATCAAATGATTAGTTCACAAAATTTTGTAAATTTGGTCAATAATATCCAAACATAAAAAAAGTGAACTTTTTAGTGAACTTCGTTTACTTTTACAAATGAGTTTGATTTGAACGAGTTCGTTTGAAAATTTTTGAATTTGAATGTGAACTTAAATCACTTTTCAGAAATTGAATGTGAGTTTGAGTTAGTTCGTTTAGTTTGTGAACGTGCCCAACACTGAAACTAATGTAGTGAATTTGTTTACCAATTATATTAGGCTGCTCTTAATGTTAAAAAGATCTAAACAGGTTAAGTTAGGGTTTGTCTAACTCTAAAAGTTCAAGTTCTTCTATAGTTATATCCCATGGTAGGAAGTCAAATGCATTTTAAAAGTCAATAGATAATAAAGAAATATACTTATCTGCTTGAGATTTGATTTCTGTATTGGTAAAAAGGTCTTGGAATATCGTTTCCATTGAACGACCCTTTTCAAAACCATGTTGAGATTGATTGTAGAGATTGTTATCATAGTAGAGCTTATCACAGTATAGACATTTTTTTTCTTATATTTTATTCAAGTTATTAAAAAACACATTATTTTTCATTCAAAGAAATTTCTTATATTAATTTATATACATTTATATTAACCCTTAACTGCCGTGACAAAAATTGTCGCATAATTACTGTGAGCGGTCTGTCAAACGGCTTACTCTAACGATGCATAAAATGTTAAATTAACTGTCAGAATACTATTTATGTTTTTAACTTTATATACAGGACTATTATAAATGAAATTAAGCTATTCAAAAATCTTTAGGGTTCCAAACGAAACAAAATTTGATCAGTATTTATAGTTAAACTAAAAATTACAAGTTAAATGGTAAAATTAAAAAAACTCAGCGGTCTGTGAGACCGCTAACAACAGTTATGGGTTAAAAAAGTTATAAAACATATTTCATTAATTTCATGAAAAATATAATCTAACAATTCAAAAGTATGCGGGACAAAAACGTTCTTTGGAATTAAACTGGGTAGTATAGACGCTACATTGTACATGATATTATAGATGTAATATTTATACAGATAAGGATTAGTTAAAAAATCCTTAGCATATAATAATTTTAAATCTCACATACACACAAATATTTAAAAAATAAAATATATTTTACTGTACTAATAACTTTTTAAACATTTCATCATCTACTTTTTTGTTACGTAACATCCAAACAAAGTAATTGTAAATTGTAAAAATGGATGAAATTGACAGAAAACAGAACCCTTGAATAGAAAAGCGATTATTTATTTATTTTTTAATATTTAGTTAAACTTTTCCTAGAATTAATATATATTTGATTACATTTTAAGCCAGCTTTACGCTATTTTTAATTTTAATTGTAATTAATTACTAAAAGCTAAATGCCTTTAGATAAAAGTGGTTACATCTCGATTTTTCTTACTCTACAGTCATTATTATAAGCAGTGCAATGTGCAGAGTGAATATAATTATATATAAAAAAACTTTCATGAGGCGAAAAAAAAATTATTTATGATGCAATTTCTCCGATTTTATGCTTTTACCATGTAACAATTTAATTTTGTTAAAGTAGTATGTAAGTTGGTATATCAGCTTGTACGGAATTTTTAAGCAAAAATGTCGTTGCCTCTTGGACTTTTATAATAAAGTTTTACTTAAGGCGCTAGTAGAAAACTGTTTGAATAAGATGTTTTAAGCACAGTGTTTAAATATGGTGTAATTTTCCCCCATTGACTGTTTTTTGCGCATAATAAATTTGTATTTGAGTGTTTTCTTTCTTTTGTTTTAATAGTCACCATATGTATTTTACAAGACAAAATTCTTAGTGATATTATTCTTTAATCAGGTTGCTATTCATTTCCCTTTGGCTTGAGATTTTTTGGTTCCTATGGCTGCATTCCCTACTGTAGAAATAGCAAATGGCTGTTCTTTTTCTTTATTAAGTAAGATCTATCACATATTTGAAATACAGTAAAACCTCTATAACGGACACTCCTAAATAGCGGACACTTCTATTTAACGGACAGTTTACCGATTCCCACTTCCAAAATCTAAATTTTTGTATGTTTAACCTCTGAATAGCGGACAGTAACTTTTGCGGTAAAGTATGAGAAATTGATATTTAACAAAGAAAAAAAAGTAAAAAAACCTCTAAATTTGTCAGGACAATGTGTCGAAATTTTGTGATCACAGAAAAATGTAGAGAGTGGGTCGGGTCCCCCCCCCCCCCGGTCTTTCCTTCTCACGTCCAGTATTAAATTCAGGGGATGGTCCGAGGGACATTACCTCCCGAAGCATCACAATGCTCCCTACCGGAAGATTTGAGATTTTATGCTTTTATGAAGTGGCAAAATACAGTCAGCAGTGACACTTTTACTATTGACATGGTTAAAACTTCACATTGAAAAAAGAAACATTGTAATCTTTAAATGCTACAGGAAACTTTTTAAATACATTTTTTTCGTATGATTGCATAATAAAAAGTGTATAAAGCAATGTACCATTTTATTTTAATTTTATTGCAGAAAAAATAATTTTAATTTTAGATTAATCATACATTAGAATTTTAGGACATATAAAAGTCAATTAATGAAACTTTAAGCATTTCTTAGCAATTTTTGAATCTCCGAGGTTTTTCCCAATAGCGACCTCCGAATAGTGGACAGTTTCCGCGCTCGAGGTGTCCGTTATTTGGAGGTTTTACTGTATTATTATTTACGCTTTTATAACGCAATTTTTCTTGCTGAATACTTTTCTCCCGAAACAATTAGATTTTTGTTTCCTTAATTCTCTTTCTTTTTTTTTAATGTTCACGTATACACTATATTGCCATTGATTATGGGACACTTGAGATTTTAGACATTTTACTAAATATCTAGAAAAATACATGAGGAATCATCTCGAAACTCTTAGTGTATAAATATAATAGTATACGTCATACATCTCCGTGAAGATTTTTTATCGAAACGCCATAGGGAACCGTCAACAAATAAAAAAAGAATGAATATCTTTTGAATAACCCTGTCAAAACTAACGTAGCAAAAGCGCTCAAACTCTAGATTATGATTGAAGAATGCCTTATTGTAATACACTGTGTTCATTTTTATCCAAATAGCATGCACAGTCGCAGAGTAATTAAGGTTTTTATAAAAATGGTGCCAAATTTTTCCAAGTTTTTCCATTATAATTTTCAGAGTTCTTAATATAAAATAATATTTTTTTCAGAAAATATGACAAACAACATTGCACACAGTACCCTGTAATCAGAATTAAAAAATAATAAAAATTGTATGAAAAATGAGTAGGTTTACTATATAATTTTTTACTGCGCATGCGTCAAAGATATCAAAATTTCATTTGCATATTATGTTAGCTAAATGTATAGAGCAACTTTTGTAAAAGTCTCAAAATCATAGCTTGAAAATTCTGAAAGTAATCGTCTATAGAAAAAGGACAAAATCCGTTGTTTCCAAAATGAAGCAAAAAAATGAGGGATTTTATCCAAATGCAGTAGTACATCTCATATTGTGTATTCTATATTGACACTAATCAATGAATATATGGATACAACCCCTCTTGTTTTTGCTTCTTTTGAGAATAACGGATTTTCGACTTATTCAATTGACGATTATTGTCAGAATTTTCAAGTTATGATTTTGTGACTTTCACAAAAGTTGCTCTATACATTTAGCTAACATAATATGCAAATGAAATTTTGATATCGTTGACGCATGCGCAGTAAAAAATTATTTAGTAAACCAACTCATTTTTTATACAATTTTCATTATTTTTTAATTCTGATTATAGGGTACTGTGTGCAATGTTGTTTGTCATATTTTCTGAAGAAAATAATATTTTATATTAAGAACTCTGAAAATTATAAGGAAAAAAACTTGAAAAAAATTTGGGATCATTTTTATAAAAACCTAATTACTCTGCGAGTATGCATGTTATTTGCATAAAAATGAACAAGGCTTATTACAATAAGGCATTCAAACACAATCTAGAGTTTGAGCGCTTTTGCTACATTAGTTTTGACAGGGTTATTCAAAAGATATTCATTCTTTTTTAATTTGTTGACGGTCCCCTTTGGAGTTTCGGGAAAAAATCTTCACGGAGATGTATGACTTATACTATTATATTTATACACTAAGAGTTTCGAGATGATTTCTCATGCATTTTTCTAGATATTTAGTAAAATGTCTAAAATCGCAAGTGTCCCATAATCAATGGCAATATAGTGTATATGGGTTTATAATGGTAAGATTTTTGGAAAAATTATCTTTTGCGTTTTTTTAATGCTGGCAAAAGTAGGTAAAGATTTTTCGAAATATGAAATAAACATGCATTAAGATTGTGCAATTTTTATTTAAATATTAAAAAAGAAACCTTTAAAAATTAAACAAATTAAAAAGAAATATTGGAGACTACGCATCGCAATCTAGCTCAGTATGTGCCTACAGAAGATGGTTAAATTTCTATGCATTGTTTTTGATCCTATAAGACTTTTTTAACACAACTATTATGACCAGTTTCAAGATTAAATAGAGCTTAAATTAGTTCTTCGATTCGAAAACAATTTATTTCAGCGTATGCATCATGCATTTCTTTATAAAGCTACCAGTTTTCATATTTTTGTTTGCACTTTTAAAAGTTTTTCTGTGAAATCATAGAGAATCTATGGGTAATTCATTATTTTAAGTCTTATGCGAAGATACAGAGATAAGAGAAACCGAGATTCTGTTAAATAACAGAGAAGTTATCCGGTAAATTAACATCGTTAAAAATACACAAGACTCTATAAATTTATTTTCCGATGACACTAATTTAATTTAGCTTTGAAAATCAATGAATTACTTAATCTTCAGTGAAATTCAAGGAATTTGAATTTTTCGAGTAATTTTGAACTGCCGTATCATTTAATTCTTACACAATTTGTTTCGAGTCGTCCTGAAGTTTGACCCTGAGACCTCTTGACTGTGGAAGAACACCTTACTGACTGAACTATAGACGCTGTTGTAATTCAGTATATGGTGAAGGAAATAACTGCAAAGTGATTGTAGATGAAAATCTAACTCAGAGGAGATGATTTTTCCCTTTCTAAATTATTCTAAATTAATAATAATAATAATAATAATAATAATAATAATAATAATAATAATAATAATAACAATAATAATAATAATAATAATAACTAGTAAATCTGCAGATTGGAGCCTCAACGTCAACTTTGCACATCATTTTTTTAAAAACACACTTTGGGTAATATTCAACTTCCTGGAAACTGTAATTTAAAATTTTAAAATTACGTAATTATTTATAAGAACAAAATAAGAATAAGAAGTTTTCAGCCATCAAAAGCGTTAAACTAAAAATTTAGTTATGTTAGGATATTTTGAAATTTTCATGATCCATTATTTTTGTATTTTTATATTATAACATGAAGATTTCTTCAGTGGGGCGTAGCACCCCTGAATCCCCCGTAATCTTATTAAATTTAAATTTATAACTTTCTATTAACTGTGCTAATGGCTATCGTCTATCTTGCATTTCTTCATACATTTGATTTATAAGGATAAGTAACAGTTTGGACAAGCATTTTTCATTATCCTCATACTCCTACATGCCAGCCAACCACAAACACCTAAATCTGATGTATCAGGAACTTTTTAAAGTGTAAACTCAGTAATCTAGAGTTTTACAATTTTGTTTCCGAAAAAAGTTTTGATTGCATTTTGCGGCAGTTATCGCGGAACAGACAGACAGACAGAAGAACAGACTGACAGACGGAAAACAATAAATTTCGTGTCTCCAAAGTAAGCCTTCACTGAAGTTTCGGCAATGACATCATTATTCATGAGTTATTGATATCCATGTTTCTTGTATTTTTAACGACTACTATAAAATACCTGTTTTATTTCAATTACGACGTCATATTTTACCAAGTAAAATATTTGTTAAAAATATAATTCTTTTTTATTTTTTTTTACTTCTAATTATGTCCCCATTTTTGTCAGAAAAATTCTTATTAACGAAACAAATATCCCTGTATAATATTTAACAAAAAGTACTATATCTATTTTTATTTTAATTCGGACGTCATATTTATTTATTTTTTCTTAGTTCAATTTTTCGAATGGAAATTGCTGAATTGAAACTTATTGCTGTTGAAAAATTACTATTCCAGATTTGTGTTTTTTTGGCAACGATAAAGGAAATTGGTTAAATTTTATCAAAAAAATCTCTATTGATTTTGTTTGAAAAAGAAGGAAATTTCTAATTATTAAGGAAAATATTTGAATAAAATTAATAAAAGCCTATGTTCTTTTCTGGGCTACGTTATATTTTTACGCAAAGATACAAAGACATTAATTAGTTCATCAGTTTTGATGTTGACTTCATTTAAATTTTCATACACGCTTTCAAATTTATAATATTACTAGCGGCCTTCGCCCGCTACGCTGGTCGGTTTATCTAAAGAAATCTTGAAGAAGTAGTTAGATAAGGTTCAGACATACATTAAAAAAAAAAAAAAAGCAAGTCGATCATTCAAAAAACGTTGGGAAATATCAAATATTTACTGTAATTTTTTAAGAAAAACAAAGTTTCGAAAAAAAAATTAAATCGAAAAAAAAATTACACTGACATATTAATGCAAGGAAATTTTCCCAGAGAGAAAATTCGCCTTGAATACAATATTTCAAATTCTTTTAATTGCTTATAGGCGTTAATGCCAACATAGTGAAAAAAAATTCCATGCTGGGAATCGAACCCGGGCCATCAGTATGGCGCACTGACGTTCTACCGACTAAACCACATGGAACGACAGCCAGCTTGAAACTTTCTCATACTTAAGTAGACTGGCGAAAACATAACGATAGCGCGTTTTAAAATCGCACAGTGACATCTATTGGATTTTATATGTACTAAAAAACGTTATGTACTAAAAAACGTGAGCAGCGCACCTAATAGTTTCTTTTGTTTCTTTTTGTTACTTTTTTGTCTGTTGTCCGATTTTGATGAAACAAAGCCTATACACTGCACGGGAGTGTGCATTCTTCATTAGTGAAAACCGCATAAAAATCCATTCAGTAGTTACGAAGATAACCTCGAACAGACAGACAGACAGACAGACAGACAAAAAATTCAAAAAAAATTTTTTTGTGTTTCATTGGTTTTCTTTTATCGCCCTGACTCCATTTTTGTCAATTATCTTCAATGTACAGACACACCGGGTCCTACTGTTTTATTATATGTATAGATAACGAAAAAAAAAACAAATAATTAGTAGAATATTAAGAAAAATATTAATAAAAAGTCGAAATAAAAATCCTTTAATGACGTTTTAAACACGTGAATCGTATTTAATGTCATAGAATGCAGCATTCATGATCATCCATTATTAGCTTTAAATCTCATAGTTTGGCGATAATTTTTTGGTCGACGGGATAACCTAGTCGTACCGTTTTTTATTAGAATGAATGATAAATTAATTGCAAATATTTTTTCATGATAATGATTTTTCCTTCATATGCAAAATATTTCTTTTTTAGTGATAGTAAAATAACTGCAGATGAAAAAGATATAATAGTAAGGCTAAAACACAAATTTAATGACTGCTTGGCATATGACTCTGCAGAGACTCGATAAGTACGCTAATTCTATCAACCTAAATATCCAGATAGAGTGTAAACAAACAATTGGTACCATTTGATTATTCCATCGATCAAATACGCCAATTATACAAATGGATATAATTTTTATTTTAAATAATCAAAGAATTAATAAATTATTAAAATATTAATAGAAATAGAGATAAAACATCGAATTAAAATTAGTTGACGACGTAACAATTATGCAAAACATATTTAATGTCAAAAGAATGTGACATTTACGATCATCCATTATTGACATTTAACCTTATACTTTGGCGACAGTTTTTTGGTCAATGGGAGATCAAGTATTGCCAAATAATGTAAAAAAATTAGATAAACAATAATATTGCCAATAATATTTAGGTGCAGATGTCATCTACGGATCACGTTGGCACGATTACAACAAAACTGCGATTTTATGCCTCACGTGGTAATCCAGTAATAGTCATTTATTTATCAGTCAACTATTTCATTATTTTTCTTTTCTATTTTAAAATTATACAAATTGTTTTGTTCCATAATTACTAATTGACTTAATTTATTTATTATTATTATTCCAGATTACATTTTCTTGGCAACGGGAAAGAAAAATGGTTATTTTAAAAATTTTAATTGATTCTGTATGAAAAATATTGAAATTTTGAATTATTAAGAAAAATATTTGAATAAATCAATTAAAAATTAGCCTATGTTCACCGGAAATAGTGTAACTTTCCAACGGTGAAAGAATTTTTCAAATCCGTCAAGTAGTTTTGGAGCCTATTCAATTCAAACAAACAAACAATCAAATCTTTCCTCTTTATAATATTAGTATAGATAAACTAAGGGTTAGGATGAATGGTTGCTTAGCAAATATTAAGAGAAAATAAAGAAAATGAAATGAAATAATAATACATTTGAAATAAGTAAACCTCCAAAACAAATTAGTTTATATTATTGGAACACATTTATAAAAAATTTCCAAACTTTACAGTAATAGTTTTAAAAATCTGGCAAATTTGTATAAAAAATTTCAAAACAATACGAATAATTTAACTGGTAAATTTCAGTGTCCATTTATCATTGGATTCCATTAAAAAAATGTGTCATTTTCTCTCAAGAAAAAAAAAAATTGAAAATCATTAGATTTGCCATAGAAAAGCATTATTGCGCAAAATAAAATATTCTATGTTTTCCGAACGAATGAATCATATCTAACAAAAAAAAAACTATACAGCTTAATCCCAGTGCCTCGCTAACATACCCACTTCATTTCAAGTCAATCGAATGCTTTTTGCATTAGTTATCGCGGAACAGACTGACAGACAGACAGACGGAAACAAAAAAAATTTCGTGTCTCCAAAGAAAGCCTTCACTGATGTTTTTGGCAATAATAATAAACAAATTTCCTTCTTTAATATTTTTGATAAAATTGCAAAAGAATATTTTAAATGTCTGTTTTGAGTTACAAGTTTAAGAAATATAAAGATATTTTAAACTAGTATATCTGCAGATCAGCAGCTTCAACGTCAGCTTTGCACATATTTTTTTAAACACACTTTGGGTATTATTCAACTTCCTGGAAACTGTAATTTAAAATTTTCAAATTACGCAATTATTTATAAGAATAAAATATGAATAAGAAGTTTTCAGCCATCAAAAGCGTTGAATTAAAAATTTAGTTATATTAGGCTATTCTGAAATTTTCATGATCTATTACTTTTGTTTTTTTATTATAACACAGCAGATTTCTTCAGGGGGGGGGGTCCGTCCCCCTTAATCCACATAGTCTCATTTAATTTAAATTTGTAACTTTCTATTAATTGTGCTAATGGTTATTGTATATCTTGCATTTCTTTATACATTTTGATTTATAAGGATAAGTAACAGTTTGAACAAACAGTTTTCATTATCCTCATACTTCTACATACCTGCCAACCACAAACACCTAAATCTAAATTATCAGGAACTTTTGTAAGTGTAAACTCATTAATCTAGAGTTTTACAATTTTGTTTCCGAAAAAAAAGTTTTGATTGCATTTTGAGGCAGTTATAGCGAAACAGACAGACAGAGAGAAGAACAGACTGACAGATGAAAAACAATAAATTTCTTAAACTAATAATAACACATTGCTCAGTGGTGTACAAAACAGGAATTTTAATATACATTAATACATATTAAAATAAAATAAAATTTTCAACGTTTCGCGCCGTCTTCTGCGGGCGTCTTCAGGAAAATATGAAATGGAAGGACTACGTTTGCATCTTGTTCGAGAGATATTTCTACTAAATTAAAAATTAAATGAATTAAAATTTAAAAATGTTGCCAATTACACGTGAGTAAAAATTAAAATATTGCAAGGAAATAAAATTTTAAGGTTTTATGATGTTATGCCATATTTTTGGTACATTGTAGGATAAATTATCATTACATGGTTTATTTTCACGTGCTATGATTTCGATGGATTCTATTATTTTACCTTGAACTGGGTTATTGCATGGAACTATGACTTTGGCTTCCTCAAAATTAATATGGCAACCCTTGTTCGCCAAATAGAAGTGAGCAAGGGCAGTATTCTGTTTATATTGTTCTATATCTCTACGATGTTCTTTAATTCTAGTTAAAAGTTTCCGCGTTGTCATGCCGTTGTAGACTTTTTAAAGATTATTAGATAAAGTGATGGGGATTTCATAAATACCAAATTTTTGATCTATTGGAATTTTGTCGATTTTATCTGTAACGAGGTCAATGAGATAAGGAGGAGGAATGGCGACAAGTTTTATGTTATATTTTTGTGCGATCTTTTTTACTTTTTCAAATATGTAAGGGATATAATGAAATTTTCTGTAAACTATAAGTTTATTCTGTCGTTGGCCAGATGTGGGAGGAGTATTGTACTGTTGAACTATTTTAATTTAGTAGAAATATCTCTCGAACAAGATGCAAACGTAGTCCTTCCATTTCATATTTTCCTGAAGACGCCCGCAGAAGACGGCGCGAAACGTTGAAAATTTTATTTTATTTTAATATGTACTAATGTATATTAAAATTCCTGTTTTGTGCACCACTGAGCAATGTGTTATTATTAGTTAAAGTTTATGGTGCAACTGTCCTATATATATTTAATAAATTTCTTGTCTCCAAAGTAAGCCTTCACTGAAGTTTCGGCAAGGACGTCATTATTCATGAGTTATTGATATTCATGTTTCTTGTATTTTTAACGACTACTATAAAATACCTGTTTTATTTCAATTATGACGTCATATTTTACCAAGTAAAATATTTGTTAAAAATATAATTCTTTTTGATTTCTTTTACTTTTAATTATGCCCCCATTTTTGGCAAAAAAAAAATCTTATTAACGAACCAAATATCCATGTTTAATATTTAACAAAAAGTACTATATCTATTTTTATATTAATTCTGACGTCATATTTATTTATTTTTTCTTAGTTTAATTTTTCGAATGGAAATTGCTCAATTGAAACTTATTGCCGTTGAAAAATTATTATTCCAAATTTTGATTTTTTTGGCAACGATAAAGGAAATTGGTTAAATTTTATCTAAAAAATCCCTATTGATTCTGTATGAAAAAGAAGTAAATTTTGAATTATTAAGGAAAATATTTGAATAAAATTAATGAAACATAGCCTATGTTCTTTTCTGGGCTATGTTATATTTATACGCAAAGATACAAAGACATTGATTAATTCATCTATTTTGATGTTGACTTCATTTAAATTTTTGTACACGCTTTCAAATTTATAACATTACAAGCCATAGCCATACACTTACACAAAAAATTTGGTTCAATTCGATGCATAACTTCATACACTTTTAGTCGTTACAATATTAAAAATGGCACAAAAATCGTTATTGCAGCCCCCCCCCCCCTTCCGGCAGAATATTTCTAAATTGGAGAAGAACTTGCTTGCTACAGCCAAAAAGATTTACAAAAAGTTTGGTTCAATTATATGCATATATCTTCATACACTTTTTTATGTTAGAATGGCGACATACAGACACACACGCACGGACAGATAGACATTTTATAAAAACATCTTTTTTGGAATCTCTGACCTCTTAAATGTGTAAATCCATCGAAAACCGGTGGTCGAAAAAAATTTTGATTACAGTACTTTCTTCTAATAAAATAAAAGAAAGTGAAAAAGGTACGATTAAAATATATATATACTAGGTTATCCCGTCGACCAAAAAATTATCGCCAAACTATAAGATTAAATGCCAATAACGGATGATCGTGAATGTCACATTCAATGACATTAAATACGATTCACGTATTTAAAAGTCATTAAGTGATTTTTATTTCGACTTTTAATTTATATTTTTATTAATATTCCACTAATTATTTGTTTTTTCGTTATTTAAAATAAAAATTATGTCAATGTGTATAATTTGGCTATTAGTTTAGCGATTTGTATAATTTGGCGAATTCGGTCGACGAGATAACAGAGTAGTACCAATATTTCTTTAAAGCCGTATAAAGATTTTCGACATATTTAAATTAAATAGTTTTGTTTTATATTATTTCTAAAGGATTTTTTTCGTATTTGTGCTTTAAATGAAAGCAGCAATAGTTTATTTTATTTTATTTTATTTTATTTTATTTTTAGGAATGTTTGTATTTTCTTCATTTCAAATTAATATAAACATTTCAATACTTTAACAAAGATAGTTTAATATGTTGTGCCAAATGAAAAACATATGCCAAATGGTAACCCTAATGTCAAAAATAAATGAATTTTTCGTCATAATTTTATAACTAATCTACCTAGAACGATGTACTATATACGAAAACCTTCATTCGAATAATATCTATTTAACAGTGCAAGTTACATCAAAATTCCTTCAGTACAACTGGAGGAGTAGGCGGAAAACCCGAAATTTCTGTTTGTATTTTATATATACTAGTACACCGAACCCGGGGTTCCCGGGTCACAGAGTAAAAGTGCAAAACTTTTTTAAAAATTAAAATTGAAAAGTCTAATAAATTTTTCCTACGTAATATGCTTGTTAAACTGCCAACTAATTCCAAACAGCAATTTTATATGAAAAATATTAATTGTGTTATCATATAAAGATTTGAAAATTATCGGTACTTCCGTATTGGACGCAAGATAGAATTTATTATCCAAAGAACAAAATTGCATTATTTCAGTTTATAAAATCAACTAAGAAAATATGATACACAGATATTCTTTAAAATACATTTTTGTAAAGATTAATTGATGTATTTTTTGTAAATTAAGTTTGCAACGAACTAAAAGTTATTAAATTGATAGGAAAAAACGAAATAAAACCAACAACATTCACTGGGTTTTACAGCCGACGATATTTTGACATAATACGTTTTTAATTACTATTTTTTTCGGTTGCTATGAAAAAATGGCAACTAAAATACACAGTGATCTGTTATTTTTCACGTAGAAAAGAGATAAATGGAGGTGAAGTATGCAATTAAAACGGTTTCATGGGCGTTGTTCTTCCAATTTAAGTCTCTTATTCGGGCCAAACAAAACAATCTCGAAGAACAGCGACCGAATCCTTTAACATCATTTTTTCTCTAAATGAAAAAAAAAAAAAATAATAATTATATTTTAGCATTCTAAAATAGCATTTCATTGTATTATGAATTAAAACTGTATTGCTAAAAGTTTTCCTTTTTTGCGAAAGCACGTGGTTGTATTTGATGCAATGCAGCGAATTTTAGAGATGATTTTTTGGCGTCACCTCCAGCCACCAAACTGCATCTCTATTCATCTTTTTTTTTTTCACTCTAAGGATATTTTTCCTTTTTTTCCCACACAAATGCGATACTTGTTAAATTTTAGTATTCATTTATCATTGAATTCCATCAATCAAACGTGTCATTTTCTCTCGAGGAAAAAAAATTGAAAATCATTGGATTTGCCGTAGAAAAGCATTATTGCGCAAAATAAAATATTCTATATTTTCCTTTAGGAAGTTCATCGGATTGTCTAAAATAATAACATGTTTCACCATACCTCAGAAGCAAATTCAGGTAGAAGCAATTCAAGTGGAATTCAAGATAAAAAAAACCTACTAAAAAAATCTGAATTACTTTAGTACTTCTGTAATTTGTCAGTTATTTAGTCATTTTAGAGGTATTTTGTCGTCAAAATGAACTTTGAACTGATCAATGTAAGATTACATAAATCAGACAAAAATTGTGGGTATTTGATTCGATATTAAGATTGTTTATTTAAATATGTTTCGTTTGATTCAAGATTATTTTAGAGATACTGACCAGCGTAGCGGGCGGAGGCTGCTAGTATCTAATATGACAAAAAGTTTATTCAATTAAACTCATGGTGTAGTTGGAAATTCCTACTCAGCAATTTCCATCATTAAGTAGAAATGTACTTGAAATCTTTTTTTTCTCAACCATTGCATATGATTTTTTAGAATTTATACCAAGTAATATGCAACAGCAATAATAATAATAATTAAATTTTAAAATCCGTACCACAACTTAAAATGTAGTTCCCAGCATTTATCATGCATTAGCAGTAAGATAGCCAAATTACTTTTTGTGTCTCTAAATGAACGATAAATTATATGCACACCAGATTCTATTTTAAGTACCCTGTAGTACACCTCACTGATGTATATATATAAATCTCAATGTGTTTAAAATAGTGTAATATCATTAAAATATATCGCAGATTATTTCCCCTCATAGACCATAATGCAAGAGAATTGTTTTGAGTACCTTGTAAATGAACCATAAGTGCTACACGCTTCATTTTCGATACCGAACATGTCATAGTAAACCCCATTAACGTATATTAATTACGACGCAATTCGATTATATTTACGACTGTTAGACCACGGAGAAAAGGCAGACTGATAAATGGAATTCATAAACACTTTTCAAGAATCGTTGGAAAATGTTAAAAGTGGGTTCTACTTTCAAAACATACTTTACGATAAAATAAATACAAATTACTTGAAAGTTGTGACATTAATTATATGAAATCAATGCAGCATTTTTACATGTCTAAAAAAAAAAAAAAAAAAAAAAAAAAAAAAAAAAAACTTGTTATACAAAACCTACATTGTAATATTCATAATATGAAATATAATTATTGACTTGTTCGTTAGATTTTATTAAATCTTTTTACAACTTAGATAATTGGTTTAAAATTATTTTAACTAAAAAGTAATTTCTCCCCAAAGTTAAGAAATAGGAAACGAAAGGGTTAAAATGTCAGTAAATGAATAATGGATATCCAAAGGAATAATAGAATGTCAATAATTTTAGAAATAATATTTTCATCTAATTTTACATTGCTTTCACATTTAAGCTTTAAATAATTAAATGAAGTTAAACTAATCAATATCTCGCTAAGTGCCTTCACTTAAAATAGATATTTCTTGATTTAAGCAAGCTTTTTATCCTACATATAACAAGTGAATTCTCTTAATTTGTGTGGTCAGTATTCCTTTGAAAAGATTCTTTATTTAGAAAAGTAATTAAAATTACACTAAATAAATAATGATTATTATAATGGTTAATACAATTATTCCGCACACATCTTAAATGCAAATTTTGTATTCACGGTTCTACAGGATTAAAATATCTCTCAGTAAGGAGATGATAATAATACATTTCCTGTTATGCAATATGTTACGCGTATTTCAAACGTTTCTGTTGAATATTGAGCTAACAGGTAGTTTTTATAGAGTTGTATGCGAAATGTATTCAAAGCACTTCTAAGAAGTTAAAGGACCGCCGTCCTATAAAAGAGGGTCCTTAATCTCAGGCTGTCACACTTCACCTTCGGACAGAGACTTACACTGAGATTGTCTTGAGCGCTGTTTCTGAAGTCGAATCAAGATGACCATCAAGGAGAAGTCTGACCGCATCTTGCCCTTGTTCGAGCAGCTGACCTCTCTGACCAGGCAACAGCTGCCAGTCGAGGAGAGAGATCCCAGGCTCGCCAGCGCTGGTCACTTGCCCAGAGGTACCCTGTTCTCCTGCTTCCACGAGAAGCATCTGGAAGAAGCTACCGAACTCTTCAAGATCCTTTACAGTGAGTACTCTTTTCAGTATAATTGCCTTTCAATGATTTTTACGCGTTTTTATTCAAATTTACTTTAGTCCATGGATTTTTATAATTGATTTTTCACTCGGTCCCTGGAGTGCTAAAAATTACATACGTAGTTACTATTTCTCATACCAAAGTTTTGTTTATAATTTAAAAAGCTTATGTCGATATTGAAAAAAATAACTTCATCAATTTTGTCAAAGGAAAAAATTGGAGAAGTCTGAAAATAGATTCTTTTAAAATGTAATTTTGTATACTTTAAAATTTTGTATTGAAAAATAGACAATATTTATGAGGAGTTTGTCAATTTCTGTTTTTTGTAGATGCGGAAAAAAGTACCTTTTATTCAATAACTATTTTTGTTTTTAATTCTAAACTTTTTAATTATTTTTAACTGCTTAAAAGGATATATTCTAACATGTGAGTTAATACTTTTTATTTATTTTATTTTATCTGTGTTACCCATTACAATAGGATATATTTATATTCTCAAATCTTAATTAGCAATTAATAGATTTTTTTGATTTTACACTGAGAAAATAATTATAAATTGAAAAAAAAAAATTAAATAAATTTTATACATGATTTTTTTAAAAACCTATTAACACACAATTCAGTAAAGATTTACATGTTAAATACAATAATGTACTACAGTAACATTTGAGTAAATTAAAAATGCTCCCTCACCCTTAATAAAAAGTTGTCACTGTAGCTTAATTAAAAGTTTTTCTAGTTTAACATATGGTTTTTCTATGAGAATGCTACATTATATAAAGAACGTAAGATTTTTTTTCTTAAAAAAAAAAAAAAAAATAATAATAATAATAAAATTAATGCAATATTATATGAGTTTTAATTCATGTATTTTTACTTTCAACTATGCTAATACGAACGTATTTTTTAAATGTTTTCATTTTTATAAGATATTTTAAGCATATTCTTAGTTGTGTATTCACTTGAGAGCGACTTATTTTTTTTTTAAATAAATTTCTACTGAGGATAGTCATACAAAATATCGTGTATCCTGTGTGATATACTATGATAAGTTAATAGACTTTTGAAATAAAAAAGTTGATAATATGCTAATAATAATATTTTGTGATTGTTTTTAAAAGTTAATTCTTCGATCTGGTATTCAGTAGTTATGTGTATTTATCCCAATAATTTATTCTGACGAATTGTCATACAAAACAACATGAAATTCCTTATAAAAATAATTTGTAAAAATTAATTCTTTAAGAAATAGTTAACCTAAAATATCTAAAGTAATACACTATATGGCCATTGATTATTGGACACTTGCGATTTTAGACATTTTACTAAATATCTAGAAAAATACATGAGGAATCATCTCGAAACTCTTAGTGTATAAATATAATAGTATACGTCATACATCTCCGTGAAGATGTATGTATGAAGATGATGTATTTTTTACCGAAACTCCATAGGGGACCGCCAACAAATTAAAAAATAATGAATATCTTTTGAAAAACCCTGTCAAAACTAATGTAGCAAAAGCGCTCAAACTCTAGATTATGATTTAATGTCTTATTGTAATACACTGTGTTCATTTTTATGCAAATAGCATGCATACTCGCAGAGTAATTAAGGTTTTTATAAAAATGGTCCCAAATTTTTCCAAGTTTTTTCCTTATAATTTTCAGAGTTCTTAATATAAAGTAATATTTTTTTCAGAAAATATGACAAACAACATTGCACACAGTACCCTGTAATCAGAATTAAAAAATAATAAAAATTGTACGAAAAATGAGTAGGTTCACTAAATAATTTTTTACTGCGCATGCGTCAAAGATATTAAAATTTCATTTGCATATTATTTTAGCTAAATGTATAGAGCAACTTTTTTAAAAGTCTCAAAATCATAGCTTGAAAATTCTGAAAGTAATCGTCTATAGAAAAAGGACAAAATCCGTTGTTTCCAAAATGAAGCAAAAAAATGAGTGATTTTATCCAAATGTAGTAGTACATCCTGTATTGTGTATTCTATATTGACACTTATCAATGAATATATGGATATAACCCCTCTTGTTTTTGCTTCATTTTGAGAATAACGGATTTTCAACTTATTCAATGGGCGATTATTTTCAGAATTTTCAAGTTATGATTTTGTGACTTTCACAAAAGTTGCTCTATACATTTAGCTAACATAATATGCAAATGAAATTTTGATATCGTTGACGCATGCGCAGTAAAAAATTATTTAGTGAACCTACTCATTTTTCATACAATTTTTATTATTTTTTAATTCTGATTACAGGGTACTGTGTGCAATGTTGTTTGTCATATTTTCTGAAAAAAATATTACTTTATATTAAGAACTCTGAAAATTATAAGGGAAAAACTTGGAAAATTTGGTACCATTTTTATAAAAACCTTAATTACTCTGCGAGTATGCATGCTATTTGCATAAAAATGAAAAAGGCGTATTACAATAAGGCATTCAATCATAATCTAGAGTTTGAGCGCTTTTGCTACATTACTTTTGACAGGGTTATTCAAAAGATATTCATTCTTTTTTAATTTGTTGACGGTCCCCTGTGGAGTTTCGGAAAAAAAAAAAATCTTCACGGAGATGTATGACTTATACTATTATATTTATACACTAAGAGTTTCGATATGGTTCCTCATGTATTTTTCTAGATATTTGACAAAATGTCTAAAATCGCAAGTGTCCAATAATCAATGGCCATATAGTGTATAAGATAATTAGATTTGCAACTAGTACAACTAACTATTTTTCAACGCTATAGTTCAGCAAATTCACTAGTCCTACGTAGTTTGGAAAGTTTAATATTGTGTAAGTCAAATAGAGTGATAATAACATCACTTAATATTGTGTACGTCAAATACAGTGATAATAACTAATAACACTGTTTAACCTTAAATGAATTGCGTTTTATTTTTAAACAGTGTAAATGAATAATATTTTACATTTATTAATAGTTTATAAGCGTCTTATTTGTCAAAAAATAAACTTTCCGAAAGAAGAAATATTTTATTTAATTTTTGCTTTCAAAGTTTTTTATAAATAAAAATTTGTCTTATTTTAATCTTTGATATATAAAATTCCGATTGCTGATTGCACTTCTGAAAACCCTGAAAAATGTCCAAAAATTAAGTATATTGACAATTGACAAGGTATATCTTTCTTTACCAGGTTAAATTTGAAATAGGTTTAAACATTGCTATGATCTTTTTTCGGTGAAGTTGTTACATGTGTTAATTTTTAACGAAATGATTAAAAACACAAGGCATTTAAAGGAGGATAAAATAGTGAATAATAAATGAAATCGTTTGGACAAAATATAACTCATGGCACAATTATACACTATGCTTAAATATTTGAAAAATTATTTTAACTTGTAAGATAATAATAAATTAAAATGATAAAGTTTAATTTAATTTTTGCTTTCAAAGTTTTTTTTATATATATAAATAAAAATCTATATTATTTTAATCTTTGTTATATAAAATTCCGAATGCTGATAACATTTTTGAAAACCCGGGAAAATATACAAAATATAAAGTATATCAACAATTGACGAAGTATATCTTTCTTTATCGGGTGACATTTGAAATACGGTTAAAACATTGCTATGATCTTTTTCGGTAAAGTTCTTACATGTGTCAATTTTTAGCGAAATGATTAAAAACACAAAGTATTTAAAAAAGAATAAAATTGTAAATAGTAATTAAAATTGTTTTCGCTAAAAAGGAATACATGGCACAATTATACATTACGCTTAAATATTAGAAAAAAATGTTTTAACTTGTAATATAATGATAAATCTTTTTTTGTGAAATGTAGATGTCCATTTTAAATGTAAATGAAATGAGGAAGATTTAATATACTAATTTTGATTGATAAAAAGACATTAATTAAAACTTTAGAAAAGAGTAAAAAATAGGTAAAAATGATTATTTAAATATTTCGACTTTTCTCGAATCGTTTTCAAAACAAATAAGTATACAATTTAATTAATTTCAGCAATGAAATTACGCTTGAAATTATTGAATATTTGGTACGTGATTTATTACTTGCTAACTAAGCGTAAAAAACCAACAGGGGGAAAAGTGTCCAAGCAATAGCGCTCCAAGTGCTCTACCATTTAAGCAACAAAGCTGATGTCCAGCTTGGCGTTTTTCACTCCTATATGTTTGTAAAACTGCACTGCTGCACAAGATGGAATAGTATTCATGAGCATACAATCAGGAAGCGTAAAATGAGACGCAAATAAACCCGGCTTCGGTGAACAATTATACAATTTAATTAATTTTCCAATTAATTTTCAGCAATGAAATTACGCTCGAAATTATTGAATATTTAATACATAATTTATCACTTGCTAATTAAGTGTAGAAACCAGGTTGACACAGGTATGGACATTTTTGCAGAGAAACATTATTTAGTAAATTTACTCATTTTTCATACAATTTTTATTATTTTTTAAATTCTGATTGCAGGGTATTATGTACAATGTTGTTTGTGGCATTTTATAAAAATAACATTTTTTATATTAAAAACTCTGCAAATTACAAGCAAAAAACTTAGCAAAATTTGGGACTGTTTTTATTATGAAAATTTTAATTTCTCTACGAGTATACATGTTATCCTCGTAAAAATGAACACAGTTTGTTACAGTAAGCCATTTAATCAAAATCTACAGCTTGAAAGCATTTGCTGCATTAATTTTAACAGATATCCAAATGATATTCGCTCTTTTTCAATTTGTTGATGGTCCTTTATGGGGTTTTGGGGGGGGGGGAATATCATAGAAATGTATGACCTGTGTTATTCTGTTTACACACCTGGAATTTCAGGATAATGCCTCAAATATTTTTCTAGATATTTAACAAAACATCTGAAATCGCAAATGACCGGTCACCTTTGGCCACATAGTGTATATCTTCATGATTTGCCATCTCTACATTTATTTTTATAAATGTTTACTAAATAACAGTATAGAGAAATCTTATTATATGTAAGCATATTTAGGATTTACGTATTAAAGGATAAAGACATGTAATTAGGAATTTAGAAAACTTAATAAATATTCTGTAGAAATAGACCTCGCCCATCTCCCGTACAGTCATGAGATGAGTATGAGCAATAAGGTACTGTTATACAAAACAATACTTCGCCCCATACTTCTTTACTGCGCTCAGATCTAGGGTTCAGCGGCTAAAACCAATCTGCAAACAATTCAAGAGGTTCAGAACAAGACTCTCCGTGGTATTGTTCACTCTCCTTGGTATCCCAGAAATACTGTTATCCATTCAGATCTTAATATTCCTCCTATTCGTTCTGTTATCAAAAATCAAGCCATAAAATTTTTTGACAACATTCCCTCTATTCCAAATCCTGCTTTGCATAACATTTCAAATTATGATGTAAACGCTCGTTGGAGACGACCACGAGCAACCCTACGTCTTCCTAAAAACATTGACCCAGGATAATTTTTCCTAGTATTTATCGCATTGATAGGGTTATTCCTTCTTGAACGTTCACCATCTCCTAGTCTCTATTTTGTAAATACTTTGTAAAAATTTTTGTAAATATATGTAAATATTTTTATTTCTCTTATTTATATTCTCATCTATTTTATTTATTTTGTATGGTGCCCTTAAAGGGCCTTTGGTTTTTTCGGGACCCGGCTTCCCCTCCTCCCCCTTTGTTTCTGACGTTCTGTTTATCAGACTTAGGCTATGACTTGAATTGTTCCATGTATCATTTCTCTACTAGAGGTAAGGAGTTGATCTCTCCAAGAACTCTGACAACTATTTCGTCCAAGCTCCAAGCTCTGTAGAAATATAAAACATGTATTGAGTTTTAGTTGTTAAATTAATACTACAGTAAATAGTTTAACCCAATTTTTGAGAAATCTCGAATATCTCCAAAAAGTATTCGATTATATACATATATTTATAATTGTATATATATATATATATTTTTTTTTTCCTAGCTGCCACCGATTTCGATGACTTCATCAAGCTTGCCACCCAGGCTCGCGACATCGTGAACGAGGGTCTGTACGTGTACGTCCTGTCCGTCGCTGTAGCTCACAGGGATGATTGCCGGGGCGTCACCCTCCCTCCCATCCAGGAGGTTTTCCCCGACAGATTTGTGCCCGCCGAGACCATCAACCTGGCCATCAAAGAGTCCAAGAATCATCCAGATATGGTAGGCTTCTTCAATGGTAGAATTGTTGATATCTAGCACTAGTTGGAAGTAAAAAACAAATCAGATTAGTGCGTTGAAAAGTTATTTTATTTTTAAGCATAATATTTTTAATTTTAACTTTCGAAATCTCCAATGCAATTAAAATTATTTCTTCATGTCATAGGATGTCGAGGTTGAGATTGAGAAGACTGGTAACATCTTGGATCCCGAGTACAAACTGTCTTACTTCCGTGAAGACATTGGCATCAACGCTCACCATTGGTACTGGCATGTCGTCTATCCCGCCAACTGGGATGAGGAACTGACTGGAAAGATCAAGGACAGGAAGGGAGAACTCTTCTACTACATGCACCAGCAGATGAGTGCTAGGTAAGCAATTTTTATTTTATATTATAGACTTATATAATTTAAAGAAATTGACAATCACAAATCCACACATATACCATCAATGTTAAGAAATCTGTATACATATTAGTTTAATTCACAATCACCTACTCTGACACAAGAGCTCTGATAAACCTCTATTTGAAAAGGGCGGGCTTTGACTTTTTGAAATAGACAGGACTTTATTTTGAATTATAACTGTTTGACGTCTTTACTGTTTTTCAATGTGATTTATTGTTTTTACAACTAAATTTAATCCGCTGCATTTGCTTGACTATATCTTGGTAGGACACCCCATCCAGATATCACTTCTTTTTAAGCTTTGATTTTGTTTACTTTCTTCTTTTATTTTATAAATTAAATTTACACACATTGTTTTAATTACATTAGCATACTTTTCTGAACGATTGGTCTGATATTTTTTTAACATTTATTTTGATACTGTCCCTAAAGAGGTTTTGTGTAGTTAAATCTCATATAGCCAATCAACCAACCATACAATAAAAAATTACAAACAGACCTGATTATCAGAAATATTGTGTTGCAGGTACGACTGTGAAAGGCTCTCCAACGGCATGAGAAGAATGGTTCCTTTCCACAACTTCGAAGAACATCTGGACGGTTTCGCTCCCCACTTGACTTCCTTGATCAGTGGTCTACATTACGCCTCTAGGCCAAGTGGTTTTAGCCTTAGGGATCTTCCCGATGTGGATGTCCAGGACATGGAGAGATGGAGGGAACGTATCTTGGAAGCCATCGATTTGCAACATGTCCACGCCGCTGATGGTACTGAAATTCCCTTGGATGCAAAGAATGGTGCCAACATTCTAGGAGCTCTCATTGAAGCCAGCTCTGCTTCTCCCAACAAGGCCTTCTATGGATCTCTTCACAATTGGGGTCACGTCATGATGGCTAGAATCCAAGATCCTGATGGTCGATTCCAAGTAAGAATTTCATGCATAATATGATGATCATAATATCATTTATTTATTTATATATTGAAGTAAGAAAGAATATGTTTAACCTCTTCAGTTAAAAAGGTAAAACAATAATAGAAATACTTATTCATTGTTTTTTTTTTCCAAACATAATGACATTGCAAATGACAGAAAAAATATCTTTTCTGAAATTGATCCTTTAGGCGCTTAGTAATTTAGGTTAAAAAATGTGAATCTAAAACTACAAACCCCTTTAAAACATCAATTTAATAACGATTAACCTAAATTAACGCAATCACAAATATAATATATTTAAACAAGTAAATAAACTGCAAGTCCTCAAAAAAAATTATTGATAAAAGATTTAAATTAAATACTTATGAAAATTTATCACTTTCTTGATTACACTTGTATTTTGGGTATTTTTAGGTATTTTGCAAACTCAGATGAAAATAATATTTATTTTATGTGAGATTCTGCTGCATCTATATTTGTTTGCTTTCAGTCCAAAAATCGTTCAGCTATTAGAAAGTGATGTAAAAATGTAAAAAAAATCAGACATTATAGTTTTTATACGTTAAAGAACAGAGGTCACGGGGACCGAAGAGGATAAAATCACATATTTATTCATAATAAACATTTAACAGTTGTTACAATTGAAAAGAATTCTAAAAAAATTTAATAATAAAAATTCTAAAAATTTTGGCTAAACAACAAGTGGAGAACTCTCTAAAAGTAGACAAGATGTAGATCAAATTTTAAAATGATATATCTTACAGATCTATGTTGCATTCATTCATAATAATCTTTTGCTTAGGAAAACCCCGGTGTGATGAGCGATACCTCCACTTCCCTTAGAGATCCAATTTTCTACAGGTGGCACAGGTTTGTTGACAACATCTTCCAGCAGTACAAGGCTACTCTGAAACCCTACACCAAGGAAGAGGTACGTATTACATTATATTTCGAAAACTATAATTATTATTATTAAGTTTCAATTATAAAAAATAAAATGGCCTTACTTAAAATGATTATACTTATTAGGAGAAAATACATTTACTTTATTAATGGCATCTCATACTAAATGCTACTTTAGAAGCAGACTAACATAAACAAGGGTGTTTAATTAGCTTTAAGGAGTGAAAAGGTATTTAATACTTTAAAGCAAGTTAATTGCTTTTGTTTGTCATTATATCTGATAATAATTAAGAACATAGTGTCCAGTCTATCTTTCTATAATAGAGTTGCTAGTCTGGCTTCCATTTTTTTCAACAATTTAGTGTTAATATGAGAAATAAAGAATAGTAATCTACATTTCATTAAATAAAAGCCATTTAGTGATCACATAAAGTACAAATTCTTCTTTCTAAATTTCCCCTATAAATTTGAAATTTTGAATCATAATTGGAGACCAAACTGGTAACCTGTTTTATAATTACTGTCCAAATTGGAATTGTATATGTGCACACACACACGCACAAATATTTTGTTAAAAGAAAAAAAAAATAGTTGTTTGAACTGAATGTTTTGGTTAATATACACGATCCAAAATATTTGGTTGTACTGGCCAATTGTTGGTTGTACTGACAAAATAACTTTGATTGTTAAAATTACATTGAAAAGATAATATTTTGATCAAACCAACCAAATATTTGGATAGTCTATTTTCAGTTCTTTAAACGAAATAGTTTTTTCCGTGTGTGTTAAATATATGATAGAATATTAAATAATAGAAAATAAATAATAATAATTAAAAAAAACTTTATACTAAAATTATCAATACCTAAATACATTGTTAACATTATTCAAATAATATCATTCTAGAATATTAACACTGTTAATCTCTATTCTTTTTAACGAAATAAATAAAAAAAGGGCTAAGTATTAAAATCTTATCTAAAGGCAATATCTAAAGAAGCTATCTAAAGTAATCTAAAGAAGGTATCTAAAGAAGCTATTTTCATGATTTTTAACTAATATTGCTTGGGATAATTTCCTTCTGTAATTAATCTTTACAAAAATCAGATTAGGAGGCAGCATTATAACGAAAAAATTATAAAGCCACTTGAAAGTATGATATAATTAAAAAGCAAAAGATGGAACAGTTATGAAATTTCACACATATATATTATGTAGTACAAGGAAGTAAAGAAAAAATAAATTCATTAATAACGAAATTAATAAAAGGTTAATAGACTTAAGGAAGTTGAAAACAATTATAAAGTAGATACATTTATGTCATCAGTAATCGATGTGATACCGTTTTTTTATGACTTTGACTAGTCTCTTGATCATTGAATTTATCAGACCACACAAAGTATTTGCATCAATATTGTTCCAGCAGTTTTTATTAGTATTCATCAAATCTAACTGTGAATTGAATTGTCGTAAATTTTGGTAAAACTTTCGCGCTAAAATTCCCCCAAAGATTTTCTATTACATCCAGATCGGAGCTATGAGCAGGCCATCGAAAGCATTTTACCTAATTAATCAGCCAAGATTTAGTTCACTGCAAAACATGAATGGAAGTGCTGTCCGGCTGAAATGTCCATCCCTCTGGAGTTATAATAGGAGCAATGGGCAATAAATTATCTCCTAACATATCTTGATACATAACTGACTTCATTTTGTTATGCATGAAAAAATTGGAGTTGTTCCATAGGCAGCAAATGCACCCCAAACCATTACCAAGTATATTAATGCTTTGAAAAAATATGAGATTCCTGTCGTAAATCATATCGAAAGAATTTATAGCCGTTGCGTCGAGTCTATCTGAATTAAATTTCTTTTCATCGGAAAAGACAACATCTCTCCAATTTGTGCCTTCGGTTAAATGTTTCTGTGCAAAGTATAAGAGAGCATTTTTATGGTGTTTAGAAAGAAGTTTAAATTTTTTTAATTGAACGATGGGATTGTTACTTAAAACATTTCTTACTGTTAAGCTTGTATATGGTAATTGTAACTGTTCTTGAATAATAGCAGACGACATTTTTTGTCCGCAAGTTAACTTCCAGATTTGTCTTGATTGCCTTGCAATTAAGGATTTCGGTTTTCCTGTACGCTTCTTAATGCCGTAATATTTGATATTTTTGAGAAATTTTTTTATTACAGCTTTGGAACTTCTTATTTTTTTTGGAACATTAAAACCAGGCACTCCAGTTTCATTTAAAGTTAATGTTTTAATTTGAACACCATCAGATAACTTTTTTCCTCTTGGCATTGTATTAAACACATGAAATACGAAATGAATGTTTGTAACACGTTTACATTTACCTAAACTTTCCTGGCGACCTGATTTCTCAAGTCTGGCATTATGCCCATTGAGGGTAGAATCATCGGTTTTATATTTTTTTCAAGTTATTTTTCATTGGTCGTAAGAAATTAGCATGATTTATGTTCGCCCTTTAGTTTTTTCAAATAAAGTTTATGCACATTATTATGATGTTTATCCTGCAAATGAAAATGGAATTTGCGTTATCAACAATTCCATTATTTTTTGTAAATTTTTCTATCGACGTTACAATTTTTTTCAGTGCTGTAAAATCAAGTAATAGACTGTGTATCTTCTTTTCAGTTGTCATTTGAAGGAGTTAAAATTGTGAGCACTCAGGTGAATGCCAAGCAACCCAATGTTGTCACCACATTCATCAAGGATGACCGCTTGGATCTTTCCCATGGTATCAACTTCGGAACTGGGCACAAAGTTTACGTAAGCATACTCTATTTCTGTCACCTTGACTTCAATAAAATCTGAAATACGTACATAAACTCAAATACGTCAAATAAACGTCCATAACTTATTTCTAAAAAGTCCTTCCGGCAATGCCGGGAGGAAGAGGTAGCTTTCATAAACTTATATATTTTTTGATTTTTTTAAAGTAAGTTACATTGTTCAAAAATACTAAGCTCAAATTAGTGGAAATAATCTTATGAAATTAGTGATTTTATAAGATTGAATACTAGTTTTTGTCAAGATTGAATATTAATAGGAATTTTTAAAAAATAGTCATTTTTATTCAACCTGATTTTATTTTAAGCGATTTAGAGAGTCACCAAATTCCACGATATCATGAAGTGTATGCCACTTTAAAGCAACATGGTGGATTGTTCAGATCAGACTGTTTCAAAATGTCAGCCATAAGCAAAATTAAAAGTGTTATAACTCAATCATTTTTTAAGATATAGACAAAATAAAAAGTGTTCTGGAATCGTTGTTTTAAGTTTTAACACGTAAAAGAAAAATATTTTTCAACTTTTAATATTTTCGCATTTAATTTTAAAATTTAAAATTTTTAAAAAATTTAAAATGGCCACCATTTTGAAACAAAATGGTGAATGATGCTGGCCAACGAACTCGGTCGAGAAATTTGTATGTACTATGTACATTAGGGTGGATCGAAAAATCGAAATTCGGATAATCGAATCGGCGCGGGGTGCAAAAGTTGCCTTTTATGCATACTAATTCACATATGTTTTTTTTATTGAAATCCATTTATATCTTTCGGTGCCCCAAACGCCTCAAAAATAGTCAAAAATTGAAATTTTTATAAATTTTATATATATTTTTTGTTTCTTAATATTTTTAAATTTATTTTTGGCGCGGGTTGCGAAAGTTGCCTTATATATATATTAGTTCAATATTTTTTTTATATATAATCCATCCATATCTTCCAGTGCCCCCAAGCGCCCCCCAAAGTGGTAAAAAAATTGAAATTTTCATAAAAATTTATAATTTTTGTTTTTTTAATTTCTTTTAAATTATTTTACCAGCGGGATAAAAAAGATGCATTTTATAGTATATTAGCATGCATCCAAATAATTTTCGACTTTGATAAATTTCTTCCAATGCCCCAAAACTTTTAATTATTTGCCGAAAATCGAGTTTCATGCAAATTTTGAGCTATAAAATACAAGTAAAATTAACAGTTAAAGAATAATTTATCTAACGTAAAAGGTAGATCGAGAGGATGAGAAATCGTTTATCGTATTTTATTAAATGTATAAAATAAACTTTTTATACTTTATTATTTGGAAGACAACATAGATAGAAGAGTTCTCAGCAATGACCAGCAATATTTATATGATATTTGCATAGCAATATCACGTGGTGAATGTGGTTCCGATCTGGCATTAATGAAACCTGGTCCAGTTCATCACTCAAGATAGCACGTGTAGAATTTTAAGGTTATAAGTGGCTACAGAAAATCCTTCTGATAATCTCATTACTCTTACAACATATATTATGAAGGTATATGCACCTGTATGGTTTCATGTCAAAACAAAGCCATTCATAACTGAAGGAGCGCGTCATATTTGGAAACTTATCACATATTCTAGATATTTGGAACCCAATTTAAGAAAGATCGTAGATGCTGTTATTCAACGAAATAGTTTTTTTTTTGCCACTCTGAAAATTTGCTATTGTCAATGCTCACAGATAACAGAGAGCATATCAGATCTTTAGCAATGCGAAAGCTAATTTATGCTAGAAATAAAAAGAGAAAATCACCAGAAGTGAGAATTTTCAAAGTACCCCAAATAAACTTCAAAGCGAAGGATTATTTTGAACTTATTGACTGGCAACTAGTTGGACATTTTGAACCACCTCTTTTGATGAATGTGCCTTGCAAAGAAATTGAGAATATGATAAAAGTTGTAAAAACGAATGAATGGTCAAAATATCCATGCCATACCCAAGCAGTTGAAAGATGCATTCGACTAGTGTCTGAGGCATCAAACACTGTATCTGGGCAAGAAAAGAGACACGGTTTTATATTGAATAGAATAAAATCAAGAAGCCATATAAAACACTTTGATACCAAAAAAGATTACAAAGTTTAAAAATATGTCAATTTCCAAATTGAAGGATGTAAAACTTTTCTCTACATAAGTTCGATTTTTGTAATTTTTATGATTTAATGTTTTGATTTTTAAATTTATATGCCACTTATTATTGCAAAATTAATGTTATTTACAACCTTATACGTTATTAATTAAACTGTTTTAAAAATTTGTAAGTATTTTTCGTAAATTATAATTCTTAATACATTTTTGTAAAAATTTCAGTTTTTAATTATAATTGGTGCATCAAATATGTGAATGGATTTTGATTAAAAAAAAATATATGGGAACTGCAGAGTTATGTAGTATTGTAATAACAACTTTCCAAGCCAGTGCCAAATGAATTTCAAAAAGTAAAATAAAATAAAACAAAAAAAATTTTTTTTCAAGAAAATTTCAATTTTAAACTATTTTTGGGGCGCTTGGGGCACCGGAAGATATGGATGAATTTTATTTTAAAAAAATATGTAAGCTAAGATAGATAAAAGCTAGCTTTTGCACCCCGCGCCAAAAGTAATTAAGAGAAAATAAACAAACAAAAAAATATAAAAAAATCATAAAAATCTCAATTTTTAATTATTTTTGGGGCGCTTGGGGCACCGGAAGATATTAATGGATTTTAATAAAAAAAATCCTGTAAACTAGTATGCATAAAAGGCAACTTTTGCCCGCCGCGCCGATAGTGATTTCTAAAAAAAATTTTTTTCCTATACTTTTCAATCCACCCTAATGTACATACCAAGTTTCATTGAAATCGGCTCATAAATACGCTTGTTATCACGTGACAAAAATCAGATCGTTTCAAAATGTCAGCCATAAGAAAAATTCAAAGTGCTACAACTCAGTCATTTTGTAAGATATAGACAAAATAAAAAGTATTCTGGAATTGTTGTTTTAAGTTCTAACACGTAAAAGAAAAATATTTTTTAAATTTTGATTTTTCGCATTTAATTTTAAATTTTAAATTTTTTTAAAAATTTAAAATGGCCATCATTTTGACGCAAAATGGCGGATGATGCTGGCCAACGAACTCGGTCGAGACATTTGTATGTACTATGTACATACCAAGTTTCATTGAAATCGGTTCATAAATACGCGTGTTATTACGTGACAAAAATCAGTTCGTTTCAAATTGTCAGCCATAAGAAAAATTCAAAGAGCTATAACTCAATCATTTTTTAAGATATAGACAAAATAAAAAGTGTTCTGGAATCTTTGTTTTAAGTTCTAACACGTAAAAGAAAAATATTTTTCAACTTTTAATTTTTTCGCATTTAATTTTAAATTTTAAATTTTAAAAAAAATTTAAAATGGCCGCCATTTTGAAACAAAATGGCGGATGATGCGCTGACCAACGAACTCGGTCGAGACATTTGTATGTACTATGTACATACCAAGTTTCATTCAAATCGGTTCATAAATACGTTAGTTATCGCATGACAAAAATCAGATATATATATATATATATATATATATATATATATATATATATATATATATATATATATATATATATATATATGTCAACATTTGAACGGAGGGTGGTTTTGGGGTCTGGGGGTCATGATCGGTGAAAATATACCAAAATTTTCCAGAAGTGCTTTCCTCCGGACGGCTGCAATAGGTAGCTTTTTACTTTTTGTAATGAAAGCTACCTAAAACTTATGAACTGTTAGTTTAAGCGCTAGTTCTACTTCTTTGAGCAGAAATTCACATGATTTTTATGAATTTTTTTCTATTACAAAGAAAATAAGATACTATTTTCGGATTTTTTTGCACTTTATTTATTGAAATTTCTATTATATATTTAATTTTTTTCAGTAAAAAAATGAATAATTGTGCGATGGGAAGGTTTTGAAGTTGCGCGATGTGAATTTCCCTTGTTTTTCTTCGGTTACAAAGGTTTGAAACAAATTGGATCACTAAATTATAAAATGCATTCACTTCTCTGAAACTTATATCAACATTTTCCTTAAAAATTTTATTTAAAAAAAAAAAAATACTTTTTTTCAAGTAATTTTTTTTATTTTTTGAGAGTTTGAAAAAATAATTAATCAAATGAAAATTATACTTTTCGGTGATGTAAAATCCAGCAAAGATTATTACCTTTCTTTTTAATAAAAAATGAAGTGAATCGGTCGAATAGGGTCGAAAAAGGTTCGCCCTGTTTAAAAAAAAAATGTGGTTTCGAGAAAAAAACAAGTGAGGTTTTACAATACCATGCATTTAATGAGCGGCGGTGTGTTGAACGAGAGAAAAAGATTTTGAGAAAATAGGACATCTTTAAACCGCTTTAAGGATACAAATCTGTGCACTTAAAATATACAAAATATGAAAAGGAAAAGTTTGACTTAAATTTTTGATTTAATAAAAAGGAAGTTGAACCTCCCCTTAAGTTAGGGGGATAAGGAAAAAAAGTTTTTTTTCGCCATATTCACTTATAGATGCCAATATGTCTTAATTATTTCGGAGTCTCATCCAAAGCAAATTTCAATCGGAAATTTTATTTCATGAAAGATTTCAAAATATAATCTAAAATGTATCTTATAGGAAGAAGCTATATTTTCTGTTTAAAATATGATTTCTTGGGTCAGACTTCGGAATAATTAGTAGATGTTGATATATATGACTTATTGTGAAGAGTGTCTTGAGAGTACTAGGTTCGTAGGCATCAAGGATTTCAGGGGATTTTAGATGTTTAGATGCACCAGAAATTTCGTAAAGTCGTCTTCGCTATATTTGAAGTTATTTTTTTTTCATTAAATAAGGCAAATAATACTTTAAGAAAACTTCCGGTGAAAGGTGCTTGAAGTGTGCGAAACCTGCAGTTCGGAATACTTCTGCTGAAATGATGACAAAATAATAAAATAAAATAAAATAAAATAAAATAAATAAAAATCATAAAAAATTAATAACTCAAAAACAGTTTGAGATACAGCTGGCAAACAAATGGCATTTTAAAGTACATCTTTTCCCTATACGATGGTACAAAAATTGAAAATGTGCGATGTTTAGACGGTTAAAAATTTGCAGTGTCGAAAATTATAAAACTAAAATTTCATTTAAAATTTGAAAGTGCTGACATTCTCAGAAGGAGCATTCGTTACGTACAGATATTTTGTCCTATAACTATAGATAGGTTGATATAACTAATTAAACTAGTAAAAAATTGAATGAATTCTAAAAGAAAGAAACACTGTCAATTCTTTATTTTATTATTTTTTAAATTAATAAAACCTTTTAGGAGGAAAATGATTGTATAAATGATTATCTCTTCCAGTTGTTTCACCTTTATTTAACTTTAACTATAAAATAAACGTGTATTGTTTGCAAAAAAACATTTTTTTTTTTTAAATAAAATTTTTTTTATAAGTCTTAAATTTTAATCTTTGCAGAAAAAAAACCTTTTCCGAATGGTTGTCGTAATTTGTTAATATTTGTTTCTTTTTTTAAAAAACAGGTGAAATATCACCATTTGGACCATGAACCTTTTTCATACATCATCAACATTGAAAACAACTCCGGAGCAGCCAAGCACGCCACCCTCCGTGTGTTCTTGGGACCCAAATATGATGAACTTGGAAACCGTCTTGAACCTGATGAGCAGCGAAGATTGATGATTGAATTGGATAAATTCCACAAAGAATGTATGTATCTCGCTATTTATTTATTCAAAGAATTATGGATAACATTACAATGCGCCCACGTTTGGTGAAGCTTGCGTCTTGCATTGAGATATAGAGCCTATTTATCATTCTATGTGTGAAAGTTAGACAAATAAAAAAATTAATCTGAAAAATTCGTAATATATATATATTTTATATAGATTTAATTTTGAGTTAATGTATTATTTTATTGCTAATTTTACTCAAAAAGTAAGTTATGTCACCAAATATGGGGCTACGAACCTAAATTACTACTCACACATACACAGCAGACAACTATAACGTTTATCCAGGGTTGGGGAAAAAATACAGTAGCCAAAAATGCAATTGTTGTTGTATCTTTTCAAAGTGAATATCATAAAGTGTTGAAGGTATTTTTAAACTTTTATCGAAATTTTATTAACTAATTTGTATTTAAAGTACTAAATAATAATTTAAAAAAAGTAAATTGACCGATGAGGGGTCTCAGAAATTGCATTTTAAGAAATGCTGCTGTAACATCAATAAATACGATTTTTTACAAACAAATTTTATCGAATTTCTAACTTTGATCTACAGAGCTATAAAGTACACCAGGTCATAATGCTAGATGCTAGTTTCACCTTAAAGAGGTTCCCTTGTCGCTAAAAAATTACTTTTTTTATTGATCCCAAATAACGAAACTTGTCTTTTGATTGTAGTGGCTCCAGGAAAGAACGTGATCAACCGCAATGCCGTGGAATCCAGCGTCACCCTCTCCCACACTTACACCTTCGAAGAACTAAAGGCTGGACAGGGTGGAGCTGCCGATGCCAGCGAGTACTGCAGCTGCGGATGGCCAGAACACATGCTTCTGCCCAAAGGAACACACAAGGGCATGGTCTACGAACTCTTCGTCATGGCAACCGACTACACAGTCGACAATGTAAGTATAGAGCCCTTCAAAGTTATGAAACTTGGAGCAGCGTTTTACTGTAGAGTTGTCGAAGTT
Source organism: Maratus speculifer (assembly GCA_964019185.1). Lineage (NCBI taxonomy): Eukaryota > Metazoa > Arthropoda > Arachnida > Araneae > Salticidae > Maratus > Maratus speculifer. The sequence continues at coordinate 243,314,365 of OZ025296.1, forward strand.
TTTCTGAATAACAGTCAATTAATTTAATTTACTTTATTTGTAAAGTATTGGTATAAAGTTAATTTTATGAGCCTGATTTTCCTTCCGCTGCTGGCCGTTTTCATTGATTTTTCGTTCCTCCACCAATAAGGTGCAATCCTTTAGGGCTTAATATCAACTCAATCTATAAAAACAAATATGAGTTTGACTTTAATTACTTAAAATATTAATAAATAAATAAGGAGGATTAATAAAGCAAAAGCTAACTCTCTCCAAATTTCTCCGAATATTTTCCGTTTTTATGAGAAACATTTTCGTTTATATCTTTCTTACTACTGATTCCTTAGTGGAAGAGACATGTGGAATATCTATATACATCCGTTGTATATATATTCTCATGGCAACTGACACACAGTGGATAGTGAAAGTAGTACTTATAATCATCAAAACTGTAGTTCAGCGGTGACACAAAATTTTACTACGGACAGTGAAAATTTTAAATAGGAATAATTGAAGCATATCTATAACTAACAAAGTTGGATTACAAACAAGTTGAGTTTAAGATATTTTAAAATGCATAACTATTAACTATATAGTAGACTTTCGATTAACTAGGATGGTCCGGAAATATCTTGTCCCGGATAATGGAATTTGTGCAAATTTTGGAGAAAGTGTAGAAAATATCAAATTATTATGGAATAGGACATTAATAATTTAGTTAATGTAAAAAAAAGGGAATGGACATAAATTTATTTAGATTTATAATTAGAGCAATATAAAAAAAATTGAAAAGTACTTCCGCAGGAGTTTTTCACTTTCGAAATTTTAGAATTCAGAATTAAAATTTTCAGTTGTTGATTTCTTACTATTGGGTTTTTCGCCTTGAACAGTTGTTTGGCGTATACCACTCGAACCTTTATGTTTGGCTTTAATCCACAAACAGAACCTCATCCAGGAATTTTGGCAGATCTCTTTTGGTTAAACTGCAAAATCATGGCTTTATCTAAATCTTCATACGTTGATGTTTTAAATATTTTTGTATTACATATTCCTTTTGGACTATCTAAAATTTCAATAAATCCGAGAATATTTTCTTCTCGCAAATTCCCACTCCCGCATTCGGCTTTTTATTTTTATTTTGCGTGGGGATAGGTAGTACCAAAACGGTTAATTCGCAATCCGGATAATCTGATCCCAGTTATTCGAGAATCTATTGCATACACAATAAAAAATTCTACCAGATCAGTAATTTATAATAATTTAGAAACACAGTGAAACCCCCCTAAAAGACCACCTCTAGTGTTATTTTACCTGCAACAAAGAGCCGCTATTTCCCATCCCCGTCCTTGAAAAACCATTTTCTAATTTTCAGAGATTAGTCGGATTACGGTCCTTTGCATGAGGAAATCTTGAATTTCCACTTCTTTCCGGAAAACATGCTCTGCTAAGTCTACCTGAGTCTGTGTATGGGTGGTTCAGATTCCAGCTTATCCCAGTTCTATTACTTTTCTTGGAAAAATTACTACTACTTGTTATAACCTCACTTTTGCTTACAGTGGAAGTTATAACACAATGCATATCCACATAGAAGTACACATCATGTTTTTGTTTTTATATCCTTAATATACCAATTTAGATGATGTCTAAGAGAAATACACTAAGTTTGGAAGATAAAGTGAAACTTCAAAGAGCACACGAGAATGGAGCATCAGAGAGGAAACAGGCCACATGTTTAACTGTAGCAAAACAAAGTTAAACGTGTTGATGAAAACAATGTGAGGAAAATCAAAGACATTCTGTAAAGAGAATATCAGGAATTCAAATTTTATGGAATTAAAATAAATAGGAAGGACAAATTTAGCAGGCTTAATGAAACTATTGCAGTGGTTTAAATGAGCAAGGTTAAAAAACAAAACTATAATAAAAAAAATTGCTTTACTCATCACCTCCATTCAAAGACCACCTCTCTGAAAGATTTTTTATGGTCTAATGGGTATTCTTCTTAGAGAGGTTTTACTGTAATTTATATTTTGTAAAGCACATTTTCGTTAATGACTTATTTACTTTTTTTTTTTATTTTGTGAGGAGGAGTAACTATTATTACGATTACTATGTTTCACTTTACTTGTGTGTGTGCGAACGCATGTGTATTGATTTAACTTTTATGTACTTGATTAATTACAAGCCTTATACTCATATAATAATATTTCCAATTTCAGCCTGATGGTGCTAATGTGAAGACCGTCTGCGGTGACGCAGTCAGCTATTGTGGTGCCAAGGATCAGAAATACCCCGACACCAAGCCCATGGGATTCCCCTTCGACAGGCACGTGAACGCCAAATCTGCCGAAGAGCTCCTCACCGAAAACATGTGCATGACCGAAGTTGTCATCAAATTCATGGGTTAAGAAAAATCAGGAATGAAACAGAAAATCAGGAACGGAAGAAAATGGGTGCATATCGAACTTCTGTGATATCAAAATTGAAGAACTATATTTCAAATTGAATAAAATATGTTGTTACGTTTCAAAATTGATGTAAAAGTATGATGTGGCATAAATGTCAAATTCAAAAAACATTTATCATTTATAAAGTTCTAAAACATTTTTAAAATTTAGAAATAAAATGATAAGAAACTGCATGAAATCTGTGTTTTTATTTTACGCTATACATTTGCATACCTTTGAACTGTTAAATAGTAAGATTTATTTAATTCTTTTTACAGCAAGTCGGAACTTTTGTCTTAGAAAATCTAAATGTAAGGCATAATTTACTTTAGGCTCTTTTAATACAATAATTACAAATGTTATCCCGGACATGGAGAATGATTAAGGGTTGACATCACTTTAAAAACTTTTTGACGTAATTAATTTTTTTTTTTTTTTTTTTTTTGACATACTTTGTCTGCTGCTCTAACTCTTAGTAACTATACTCAAATTGCTATATGGAATTCATAAATAACTTTCTAATTTACCATGGCACATTTTCTATTGAAAATGGTGTCTATAACTTTTATAAGGCGTTTACAGTGATTCTCAAAAGAATCATGTTGCATTACGCTCAACGTCTAAAGAGAAAAAAAAAGTTTGTAATGTATTTTAATTATATTACTCTCTTTCAAACATACTGAAACTGATATGTCTTTATGAAATGCACTAACACATGTATTCTGAAATATATGGTGTGCATTTATCACTTATTTCAGGAGCAATCAAAGGCATTATTTTACATAATAGTACCTAATAATAGTGCCTAATACCTATGTTTATTGCCTAGTGCCTAATACTAATGTGCCTAGTGCCTGATGCTAATAATTTTACTTAATAGTGCCTAATAACTATGATGAAAAATTGTTTGAAGCATATTTCAATAATGTTAAACTATCTCGGACATGACGAATTTAGAAATTATTGAAATGCACTACAAGATGCTTATTGTACACTGCAAATTCAAATAAACACATTTTAGAACACTTTTTGTCACCAAATTTACAACACATTAATGTGTTGTGAATTAGAAAATTTTTTTATACAAAATTTTTTTGTGCTATGATTGTGTTCTTAATGTGCTGGAAAAGTATTGCTATCTATAAATGTGTTCTTATTATGTTGCAAAAGTGTTATTATCTAGAAATGTGTTTAAAAACAGTGTTGTTAAATAAGGTGCCCTGGGGTAATAACGCCAGACGGGGTAATAACGCCAAGTGCTAATATTTTGCATAATTATGAAATAATCTGGTAAATGACACCTATGTGCTCTGCGCAGAAGGGTTTTGAGTCATATAAATCGCTAAAAACAGCTTCAAGTTAATTTGTTTCATTTTTAGGTGTTATTGTTTTTACAAGCAACTAAAAATAACGCTTGATCTAAAATTTGCGAGATACGTTTTGTGATGTGAAGACTATTTTTTTTTATCCGGAAATACTTTGTTAATTACATAAATTTGTAGTACATTTTATGGACTTTCAAAATGTTGTTGAAGATTTTGGATATCTTCTCGAGATAATTTGTAATTTAAAATGTACAGTGCAATAACTAATAACGGGGTAATAACGCCAATCCTTGCAATTTTTACCCCGGTTGATTCCCTACAGTGGCCGAGCTACATCCTAAATACTGTTTCAAATAAACACAGTTAAAACTGTGCAATATTTCTAATAATTCTATTTAAGCGGTTCTTTTTAAGCAAAAAGAAGCTCATGTTCTGATATTCTTTTGCCTCATCCTCCCCTCCCCCCACACACACCACACCTTTATTTTTCTTACACTTTCGCAAAAAATTTAACATTTTCAATAAGGATGCAATTTGTCAATTTCTAGAGCTGAGAGTTTGTATTTTTAGAATTGGGCAATCTACATGCAATTATTTCAACTTATTTCATAGTTTTGTTTGCATGGCGTTATTACCCATATAGGTGGGTAATAACGCCAAATAGCATTGGTCAAGAAATCACGCCATTACATTTTATGTATTCATATCTGTTAAATTTTTTTTTTATATAGATAGTCAATGAGTTCCTGTATCAAATTATATATTTGTTTGAAAAATACAAACTAAAACTGAGCCGTGAAAATTGGTAGAACCTTAACGTGGCGTTATTACCCCAGGGTACCTTAGTTGAAATAGTGTTGATAAAAAATATTTTCTTACAATTGCGTTGAAAATATCACATCACTTTGTCACCACATTAACAACACTTTGTAAGCACCACACAATTTAGAATACTGCAAAGCAGCATATGTAAAACATTTTCAAAACTTTTCTATATGGGTACCTTTAAAACTAGACTATTTTAAAAAGGAAATAAGAGGCAGTTTGCTTTATAGAAAAAAAAATTGTAGGAGATTATTGAGTTGACTTATTTTGCCAATGAATATCAATAACTGCATTTCTGAAAAAAATATGTATTTTTTTAAGAACACTTCTTGCACAATCTTTTTCCTGGTACAATACATTCGCAACATATTCACAAGTCAATCAAAAACGATTTTAGTTAGAAGTGTTAATTATTATGTTCAGTTAGTGTTCTAAAATGTTTCATGAATTTGCAGTGTAGAATATGATGTGCTTGACACAATTATTATGTACTAGCTGATCCGCCTGGCGTTGCAGGGGATCATACATGTTTTCAAACAAATTGCGAATACGTATTTAAAATCTTCATTCATATTAAAATAGAAAAAAAAAATTATCTGGAGAATATTTTAAATTTTAGAAGATTTAAAATTTTATCTGAATGAACAAAGGTAAATATTTCTGTTATGAAAACATGTTTTGGAAAGATAAAGAAATACAGTCGTTGATTTTAGCTGTTTTGAACCACAAAAATAATGCAATAATTGAATTATTTTAAAATTCCTTTCTCCAATAAGACCTACTCCAAACAAAATCTTCTCAGAATGCGCGCCACGTGCGCTACAAATGTTAACAGACCCCAAGAAAAAATAAAAGGAGTAATTACCTAATTCACAACTTTTTTTAAATGGTTCCATGGATGGATTTTGAAGAGCGATTTTAAATCAACCAGGGAAAAAATCACCAAAACAGGAAAAATTAACAAATGCATGTGCAATTTGTTACTAGCATTCAGCCATAAAATGAAGTCCTTAAATCTCATATTTACCGCCTGCTTTCATTGGCTGTTTGCTTCGTTGCCGCGTATTAGTGGTAACCTGCAAATAGCCTCTAACCTGGTAGCTTCGTTGCGTGGATTGGTTCAAAGCTGCAAATATCCTCTTACCCAGTAAGTTTTAATTTTTAAAAAATCTAAATTAAAATTTAAAAATCTGGCTGCACGTTCCGATGTTAAGATCCGCACATGACAAAAATTTCAGAGACCTGGGTGTTATAATTTCGGCGTTATTCGCGGACAGGCAGGCAGGCATCTCTTATTTTATATGTATAGATTACAGTGAATATTCAAAATAATTCCGTGATTGCTGAATCATTAATTTTATGGTTTTTTCCTCTCTTATATGCAATTAAAAATAGATAAGAGGGTGATGTATACAAAAATCTGTAATGATGATAAAAAGGACAAAAAATCAATGCTACACGCACAAAAATCGAAAAAATCGTTAAAATAACATCGAAAATTGCAGTAAACTGGCATTGCAACTCGCTGAAATTCAAAAAGCAGACAAAATTTAATAAATTACGTTGAAAGTTTTAAATAATTTTCTTTTTATCAATGCAAATAAAATAGCAGCAAAAATGTGAAAAAATACTAAAAATTGCAAAATCAAAATTGCTGTACGAATTCCAAATAAACTTTATTGAAAAAAGAATTTAATTCACTATATTTGGTTAAAAGAATGAAGTTGTATTCCTTTTACTAATGTAAAAAAATCGCCTAAAAGTTGAATTAAAAAAATCTAATTAAAAAATCGAAAATCGGGCTTGGAAGTGCAAAACTTAATGTATAGAGGTAAAATACTCCCAAATTTTGTAACTCTACGTACAGCAGTATCTGTAGAACAGCGCTGACACACTGACAAATTTGTCTCTTTATTATTATAGAAGATTACTGTGAATATTCTTAATAACTCCGTTATTGCTGATTCATTAATTTTATAATTTTTTTTCCTTTTTTACATGCAATTCAAAAATAGATCAGACCGTGATGCATACAAAAATCTGTCACATTGACAAAAAATCGGTGCTAAATACACACACAGACAAAAAAAAAAAAACTTTTAAAATCACATCGAAAATAGCAGTGAAAATCGTATTGAAAATCACTGAAATTCAAAAATCGTAGCAGACAAAATTCAGTAAATTAGGTTGAAAGTTTGGAACAATTTTCTTTTTGTCAATGCGAAAAAAATAGCAGCAAAATGCGAAAAAATACTAAAAATCGCATTAAAATACTCGTTAAAATTCAAAATTGCTGTACGAATTCCAAATAAACTTTGCTGAAAAAAGAACTTAATTTACTATATTGGGTTAAAAGAATGAAGTTGTATTTCTTTTACTAATGTGGAAAAATTGCCTCGAAACATTAAAAAAAAGCTAAAAATCGCCTAAAAATTGAATTAAAAAATCTAATTAAAAAATCGGAAATCGGGATTTGAGGTGCAAAACTTAATGTATAGAAGTAAAATCCCAACAAATTTTGTAACTCTACGTGCAGCGGTATCTTCAGAACAGGGCTGACACACTCACAAACTTGTCTCTTTATTATTATAGATTACTGTGAATGTTCTAAATAATTCCGTTATTGCTAATTTATTAATTTTATGTTTTTTTCCTCTTTTACACGCAATTCAAAATTAGATACGAACGTGACGCATACAAAAATCTGCAATATTGATAAAAATGACAAAAAATCGGTGCTAAACACACAAACAAAAAAAAATCTTTTAAAATCACATCGAAAATCGCAGAAATTCAAAAATTGTAGCAGACAAAATTTAGTAAATTAGGTTGAAGGTTTGAAACAATTTTCTTTTTACCAATAAGAAGAAAATAGCAGCGAAATGCGAAAAAATACTAAAAATCGCATTAAAATATTCGTTAAAAATCAAAATTGCTGTGCGAATTCCAAATAAACTTTGTTGAAAAAAGAACTTAATTTACTATATTGGGTTAAAAGAATGAAGTTGTATTCCTTTTTCTAATGTGGAAAAATTGCCTCGAAACATTAAAAGAAAGCTAAAAATCGCCTAAAAATTGAATTAAAAAATCTAATTAAAAAATCGGAAATCGGGATTTGAGGTGCAAAACTTAATGTATAGAAGTAAAATCCCAACAAATTTTGTAACTCTACGTGCAGCGGTATCTTCAGAACAGGGCTGACACACTCACAAACTTGTCTCTTTATTATTATAGATTACTGTGAATGTTCTAAATAATTCCGTTATTGCTAATTTATTAATTTTATGTTTTTTTCCTCTTTTACACGCAATTCAAAATTAGATACGAACGTGACGCATACAAAAATCTGCAATATTGATAAAAATGACAAAAAATCGGTGCTAAACACACAAACAAAAAAAATCTTTTAAAATCACATCGAAAATCGCAGTGAAAATCGCTGAAATTCAAAAATTGTAGCAGACAAAATTTAGTAAATTAGGTTGAAGGTTTGAAACAATTTTCTTTTTATCAATAAGAAGAAAATACCAGCGAAATGCGAAAAAATACTAAAAATCGCATTAAAATATTCGTTAAAAATCAAAATTGCTGTACGAATTCCAAATAAATTTGATTGAAAAGAGAACTTAATTTACTATATTGAGTTAAAAGAATGAAGCTGTGTTCCTTTTACTAATGTGGAAAAATCGCCTAAAAATTAAATAAAGAAATCTAATAAAAAAATCGAAAATCGGGCTTTGAGGTGCAAAACCTCATATATAGAGGTAAAATCCCTCCCCCCGCCAAATTCTGTAATTCTACGTGCAGCGGTATCTTCAGAACAGGGCTGACACACTCACAAACTTGTATCTTTATTATTATAGATTACTGAGAATGTTCTAAATAATTCCGTTAATGCTGATTCATTAATTTTATGTTTTTTCCTCTTTTACACGCAATTCAAAAATAGATACGAACGTGACTCATACAAAAATCTGTAATATTGATAAAAATGACAAAAAACCGGTGCTAAACACACACACACACACAAAAATCTTTTAAAATCACATCGAAAATCGCAGTGAAAATCACTGAAATTTAAAAATCGTAGCAGAAAAAATTTAGTAAATTAGGTTAAAAGTTTGAAACAATTTTCCTTTTATCAATAAGAAAGCAAAATGCGAAAAAATACTAAAAATTGTATTAAAAAATTCGTTAAAAATTCAAACATTGCTGTACGAATTCCAAATAAATTTTATTTAAAAGAGAACTTAATTTACTATCTTGGGTTACAAGAATGAAGCTGTATTCCATTTATTAATGTGGAAAAATCGCCTTGGAGCATAAAAAGAACGCTAAAAATCGCCTAAAAATTAAATAAAAAAATCTAATAAAAAAATCGAAAATCGGGCTTTGAGTGCAATACTTCATATACACTGGTGTCCAAAATTTAAGCATAATTGGTAATTAAGTAATTATTTTTAAGTAATGAAAGAAATATGAATCGGAATGTGCTGAAACTCCAGGTGTGTAAACAAAATAGTACGCGTCACATATTTTCGCGAAGAGTTTTCCCCGAAATCGAACAGAGGACCGTCAACAAATTGAAAAAGAACGAAGATCTTTTGGATAACCCTGTCAAAACTAATGTAGCAAAAGCGTTCAAACTGCAAATTATGATTAATTGGCTTATTGTAATGTACTGTGTTAATTTTTACAAGGATAGCATGTATACTCGTAGAGAAATTAAGGTTTTTATAAAAACAGTCCAAAGTTTTTTGCTTATAATTTGCAGAGTTCTTAATATAAAATAGTGTTCTTTTTTGAAAAAATGACAAACATCTTTGTACACAATACCCTGTCATCAGAATTAAAAAATAATAAAAATTGTATGACAAATGAGCAGGCTTACTAAATAATTTTTTACTGCGCATGCGTGAACGCTATTAAAATTTCATTTGCATATTATGTTAGTTAAATGTATAGAACAACTTTTGTGAAAGTCTCAAAAATATAGCTTAAAAATTCTGAAAATTATCGTTGATAGAATGAGATCAAAATCCTTTATTCCCTAAATGAAGCAAAAAGATGAGGGGCTGTATCCATATTCCATTGTTTAGTGCCTACACAATATTGCACGTACAACTATATTTAGGTAAAACCACTGATTTTTTTGCTTCCTCTAGGAATAACGGATTTTGAGTTGATTCTATAGGCTCCCATTTTCAGAATTTTCAAGCTATGGTTTTGAAACTTTTACAGAAGTTGCTCTATACGTTTAGCTAACACAATATGCAAATGACATTTTGATATCGTTGACGCATGCGCAATGAAAAATTATTTACTAAACATACTCATTTTTCATACAATTTTTATTATTTTTAAAGTCTGATGACAGGGTATTGTGTACAATGATGTTTGTCATATTTTCAGAAAAGAACATTATTTTATAATAAGAACTCTGCAAATTATAAGCAAAAAGCTTGGAAAAATTTAGGACTATTTTTATAAAAACCTTAATTTCTCTACGAGTATACATGCTATCCTTGTAAAAATTAACACAGTACATTACAATAAGCCAATTAATCATAATGTGCAGTTTGAACGCTTTTGCTACATTAGTTTTGACAGGGTCAGTGTTCTCGCTGTCGCTCGCCAATGCGCCAAATTGCGACTAAATTCTTCATTTGGCGAGTAAACAAGCGATTAGATTCGCCAAATTGCTAGTGCTCAATTTTTGTTTTTTCTTTCTTTTCTTTTTCGTTTTTCATGCATATGTATGCATGCATATTTTTAATATATACATTTTTTTAATATATTTGTAGCGGATAGTCGAAAATGTATTAATAACAATCGTTGTGTTGTGGCACTTATAAACGCTAAGGTTATTTTAGAACACATTGAAAAAAAGGGGGGAGGGAGGAATTAAAGGATTTAAAGGAATTAAAGGAATTAAAGGAATTGAATTATCATTAAAGGATTAAAGATAATTTTTTTTTTGTGCTACACGGCGCATCTGTTTTGCTAATACTTTTTTCATTTGGCGAATGTTTTTTATTTTTAATTAGCCAAATTACTAACTTTCGTCAAATGTCAGCGAGAACACTGGAGGGTTATCCAAAAGATCTTCGTTCTTTTTCAATTTGTTGACGGTCCCCTGTTCGATTTCGGGGAAAACTCTTCGCGAAAATATATGGCGCGTACTATTTTGTTTACACACCTGGAGTTTTAGCACATTCCGATTCATATTTCTTTCATTACTTAAAAATACTTACTTAATTACCAATTATGCTTAAATTTTGGACGCCAGTGTATAGAGGTAAAATCCCCCGAAATTCTATAACTCTACGTGCAGCGGTATCTTCAGAACAGCACTGACACACTCACAAACTTGTCTCTTTATTATTATAGATTTACAAGGATAAACAAAAGATTTCAATTACAGTGGATTCCATAAGCGATAATTATTGGAAATGCGTTTTCAATTATGCTTTCTAAACTCACCAATTCGCATACTACATGTGTGTGGGAATTTTATTGATCATATTCAGGTCTAAAGGAAAGAATTTGTAAGCATTACTCTGTATGACGGGGGGAGGGGGAGGGAATTGCATAAAGGCTAGTTTTAGCTTAGTTATACAGTTTCTGGCTAAAATATATTTTGTAATCTGTAAAATATTAATACATAACAAACTGTGCAAAGTAAATAATTGGATAGATTGACAAATTATAAATAGGAATTTCTGGAATTATGTTTTCAGTAGTGTTATGCGCCTTGATGCAAAAATAGATTTTACCACGTAATAATGAATTTCATAAATGCTTATTATGTAAAATAATGTCAAATAATTATATAAAAAAGATTATTATTAAATAGTAATTTTATTAAATAAATATATTAATAAGCCTTCATGAATTATGACTTCCAAATATTCTTTGAGACATTTTTTACAATTCGTTTTACCCAACTTGCATAAAGCAAGATTACTATTCAGAAATAGTGGTAGACATTGGCCCAACCATTTCTTTGATTAAATGAGGAAAATATTACTATTCAAATATTGGAGAAAAAGTGTCCCGTAGTTACCCACCATTCCATTTGAGGGTTACATCTTTGTTCTTTTATATTTGTGTGAGCGAGTGAAGGCTAATACACAGAGTAATATTATCTTCTGGTTATACAGGGTGTTTCGCTACCAGACCGACAAACTTTGAGGGATGTTAGTAGACATGAAAACAAACATTATTAAATAGGAAACCATGGGGCGCAAACGTCTTCTGTAGGAGCTAGGAGCCATTAAAGTTTGAGGTCCAAAATTTCAAACGATGATAAAAAACGGAAAAAACAGTCGATTCGTTTGCGGTTTTCACTAAAATTATTCTTTATATCACGATTTTTTTAGAAAAAAATTTTAAAGGTTACGTTCAAAAATTGTCGATAGAGGGCACTTTAGACTTTAGAGTAACGAACAACTACTTTTTACCGTTATTTTGCGCAGGGGGTTGAAATTTTTCTAAAGTTTAGACTTTAACTTAAATTTTAAGCCCGAAATTGGAAACATTGGGATCGGGTAACTAGCAAAAATTAAACAGTGAACAGAGGGGGAAATTTTAAACGCTCATAAATATTGGACAAACAAATCGATTTTGTTGCAGTTTGCTTGTAAGTCATCAACTTGGTAATTATTTTATTCAAAATGGCGTACAGCTTTTGTACCCTCATTTTTTGTTAGAGGGCGCTTCTGAGACATCTCTGACATTTCAGTGGCATTACTCCTGGCTGTTTTACTACCAGACCATCATACTTACTGGAAGTATTAGGGATACAAAGACGACTTGGAATCACATAGGAATGTAACGTTGGAAATGCATTTTTTGCAAGTTACGGTTAAAGGAAGCAGCGAAAAAAACTAACAGAAACAGCAGAGAAAGAGCGACACGTTAATGTGACAGAAAACAGTTTATTTAAAGGTTTTACTAGAAAAGGTGTTTGAAATTACGATCAGAAGTAGTCCGGCAAGTTTGACAGCGACGGTAGATGGCGCTAAACGGTAATGCGCCTGCGCAGAGATCACTTTGAAGTGATCATTCGCGAACTAGTTCTAAAGGTAGCAGAATGAAGTATTTGAACGATGAACAGCACGATAGGGCTCCTCCACAATTACCAATAACGTTTGCCGACACTTCAAAGTAACATATGGACAGTGGTGGATAGGTCGTGGTAGCCCGGTTCATTGGCCTGCCAAATTGCCGGACCTATCATGTATGGACTTCTTTTGCTGGGGCCAAATGAAAAATATGGTGTATTCGTATGAGGTTCCCGTACCATCAGTTGAAGACCTTCCAGCTGGTATTTCTGTAGCTGCCAGAAACTATCAGAGATTCCAGGAATCTTTCAAAGCAGGAGGAATTCCACGTGACACCGCTGTCAAGCATACTGGACTACTTCTGGTCGTAATTTTGAACACCTTTTCTAGTAAAACTTTTAAATAAACTGTTTTCTGTCACATTAACGTATCACTCTTTCTCTGCTGTTTCTGTTACCTTTTTTTCTGCTTTCTTTAACCGTAACTTGCAAAAAATGCATTTCCAATGTTACATTCCTATGTGATTCCAAGTCGTCTTTGTATCCCTAACACTTCCTGGAAGTATGATGGTTTGGTAGTAAAACAGCCAGGAGTAATGCCACTGAAATGTCAGAGATGTGTCGGAAGCGCCCTCTATCAAAAAATGAGGTCACCAAAGCTGTACGTCATTTTGAATAAAATAATTACCAAAGGAATGACTTACACGCAAACTGCAACAAAATCGATTTGTTTGTCCAGTATTTATGAGCGTTTAAAATTTCCCCCTCTGTTCACAGTTTAATTTTCGCTAGTAACCCGATCTCAATGTTTTCGATTTTGGGCTTAAAATTTAAGTTAAAATCTAAACTTTAGAATAATTTCAACCCCATGCACAAAATAACGGTAAAAAGTAATTGTTCGTTACTCTAAAGTCTAAAGCGCCCTCTATCGACAATTTTTGAACTCAACCTTTAAAATTTTTGTCTAAAAAAATCGTGATATAAAGAATGATTTTAGTGAAAACCGCAAACGAATCGACCCTTTTTTCCGTTTTTTATCATCGTTTGAAATTTTGGACCTCAAACTTTAATGGCCCCTAGCTCCTACAGAAGACGTTTGCGCCCCATGATTTCCTATTTAATAATGTTTGTTTTCATATCTGCTATCATCCCTCAAAGTTTGTCGGTCTGGTAGCGAAACACCCTGTATATGGCTACGATAGCTATTAAAACTGCTTTAATCCTTTCCGGCGCACTACTATTTAAAGTTGGAATTTAAAGAAAAAAAAATTAGGCAATCTATTTAGGCCTAGAGGAGCAAACAGGTATTGTTTTGTAAAGATTGCACTAACCATTTTAATTATACAGCTGTTGCCGAAGTGGTAACCTCCCATAAGTAAAGCATTGATAAGCGCAGTGAGAAGAGCATTGCTGTGAAGCGCGCATTACAATAAAACATTTGACCTATTATTTAAAAACAGTAGAGTTTGATCTCTGTGGTGCTGCCATCTAGAACTCATAAGAAAGATTTAAAGTAGCCATTAGAGTAGTTTTTGAAATATTCACGGAGTTTTTGTGTCTCTAAACAGGGGAAACTTTAGGTGTTGCTGACCCGGCAACACTGCGCGTTAAGGGGTTAAAACTTTCGTCAAGCATAACTAAAAATCTATATATATATATATTTGTCGGATTTAAATTTTGATTGTACTAGAAGGTACCTAGAATATACCATTCTAGGTTCATTCTGATAAGGCGCTTTCCTGATCAGTTTTGGAGGTTCATTGGTTAAATATGAAAGAGGTAACGGGTGACTAACCTCTACCCTCCTTAATTTAGATAAATGGATTTTATTCATGCAGAATTATTCGATTTGCATTAAATTTTATTTACCGGTTTATTCTGATATGGAGATTCCCTGACTAGATTTGGAGGCTCATTGGTTAAGTATAATGGGGAAAGGGGGCTGGTTCCTCCTTTTAATTTAGATATATATAGGTTTTTTTTTATGCAGAATTATCCTATTTGCTTCAAATTTCGTATATAAGTTTGTTATGTTAACGAGTTTCCCTGATTAGATTTTGAGGTTCATTGGTTAAGTATAAAAGAAGGGGAACAGGTCTAATCCTCCACTCCGTAATTTAGAAAAATGGGTTTTTCATTAAAACCACTCGATTTCAAATTTTGATAAATCAGTTTATTTCAATATGACGCTTCAGTAATTCTATTTTAAGATTCATTAGTTAAGTATAAAAAGGGGGGGGGGGAATCAGTGTTTATTTGGATAAATTGGTTTTTATTCAGAATTATCCAATTTCCTTCCAACTTTTTTGCTTGGTTCATTCTATTCATTCTATTAAGGAGCTTGTCTGATTAGATTTGGAGTTTTATTTCTTAAGAATAAAGCGGTAAATGTATGAGCTAACACTTTCCTTAATTTAGTTAAATGGGTTTTTCATGCAGAAATATCTCATTTGCTTCAAATTTGGTATACAGGCTTATTCTGATAAGGCGCGTTTCTGATTAGATTTTTAGGCTCATTGATTAAGTATAAAGGGTAGAGATGGAAGCTTATTTCCCTTCATTTATCTTTTGAGGTGCATTAATCTCTGAAAAAAAGAGTAGAATATATAATTAGTGCGAATAGCATGTGAGCTCAATGCTCTTAATTGAGCAGTTTTCTTTTTATTTCATATAATTTTCATTTTATCAAGTTTTGTCTTAAATGATAACTCAAAATACAGTTTTTGACATATTTTTCTTTGTAATAATTTCTAGGACTCAAGGCTAAAATAATGCGCATAATTAAAAAAATTTTAAATTATGGGTCATACATTAATAATGTGATGATGTAAAATATGTCAAAAGTCTAATCAATTTTTCTACTAGCTCTAAAATGGTTACTTATTCTGGTTACAATGGTTTATGGAATATAAATATTTTGTTTATTAATAACTATAAATAAATTATAATAATAAATATAAATGTTATATTTATTACGGTACATAAAGAGTTGTGTTTTTAATGGCTATATACAGGGTGTCCCCTCTCAACGGTGGCCAATGGCTAATTTCTAAACCGTTGGTCATAGACATATAGTTCCAATTGCAAAAATGCTTTAAAAAAGGTAAAGAATTATTTTTTAAGCGATTTAGGTCAAAAAAATGTTTTACTAAAAAATTACGAAAATTAAATTTTTATATGGTCCCTCGGTCCTATAAGTGATATTTAGAAAATTTTTACCACTACTCTAACAAGTAAGACAAAAAAAGTCCCATTCCTCTGCGATCAAAATTGACCGAGTTATAGCTGTTCAAAGTTGAAGCATATTTTTTGCTGCAAAATAGGGGTCAGTCACAAATTTACTGGAAATAAAAATAAACATCAGATAGAAAATTTAACTTTAAACATTGCGAGTAAAAATTTTTTTTACAATGTTGTTTCTGAATTTATGTTGACATTTACATGTTAAGGTAAAATATGTAATTTGTGCTAAAAATATAAGTAAAAAAATAACAGAAATTTTGTTAAATTAAACTATGAAAAGCAACAGTCACAAATCGTTACAAAATGATATTTAAAGCTCTATTAGATTACTCAACCTAATAGAATTTGATGTAGTCCTATAAAATAAATAAATGGAACGCACCTAAAATCGTATTAATATTACATTGTCATCGGGTTTAAATAAGTATGGGAATTGAACTTCAATCAGATATTTGGAAGTGAGTTAAAATTTGAATATAAGTTTTGAACTAGGAAAATTTACATACGAAAACTATGAATAAAATAAAAGCTTATCAAAATAACATACCTTTTCAAAATAAAATCATGAAAATAATCAGCTTCATTTGCTTACAAAATAAAACATACTTAAAAATACAATTGAGGATATGAATTTCAAAACTCGACTTATCGCTTTTTGATTTCTCTATCAGTCTATACAAACCTCCACTATTGTAACAATGCAATCTCAAAATTTATAATGAAAACCAATAGATGCATTTAAAGTTTTTTCGCGATTTCCCAAAATTTGATTTTTTCGATAAGGAGAATTTTGAAATTCATGTCTTCAGTTATTTTAATAACCAATCTAGAAGTTAATTAATTATAATTAACACTACCGTAAAACTTATACGGTGACAGCGCTTTCAGTTAAATCGCTCATTTAAAACATTTTGTAATTGGAACTATATGTCTGTGAGAAATAGTTTAGGAAGTAGCCTTTGAACAGCGTTGGAAATCGGCTCCCTTTATAATACTTTAAGCACTTAGTGTACGTTCCCTTAAAGCTCAATCGAACTCATGCGTTTTCAGCTATAGAAAAATGGTTTAAGTCATGAAATTTATAGTTTCATAACTCGGTCAATTTTAATGTTACATGTATGGGACCTTTTCTGTATTACTTGCTAGAGTGTTGAAAAAATTTTACTAAATATCACTTATAGGACCGGGGGACCGTATAAAAATTTAATTTTCGTAATTTTTTAGTAAAACATTTTGTTGACCTAAATCGCTTAAAAAACAATTCTTTGCCTTTTTTAAAGCATTTTTGCAATTGGAACTATATGTCTATGACCAACGGTTTAGAAATTAGCCATTGGCCACCGTTGAGAGGGGACACCCTGTATAAGCGCAGTTTTATTCCATTCTCTAGATGAATGCGTAAGGATTATTTCGTGTACAATATATGAATTGAATGATTAAATTTGTAACATTTTTGAACTTTTTATAAAATTCCTTCGAAATTCTTTATATATTCATCAGTTTTTTAAACTGAAATTAATTTAATGGAATTACAGACTTAACTTAGTTAATCTATACATAAACTAAAATTTGATAGTTGGTTAGTTTTTACCATTTATTCATTTTCTAAACGTTCTAAACGTATTCCGAAATCTTATTGTTCATTAATTAATAAAGCCGTGTTTAAGTTTGCTCTTGGCCTATTTTGCATCAATTTGTAACAGTTCTGTAAAATTATAAAAGCCCCAGCGAATTTTTTAAGATGAATAAGATTTCGAAATCTTCTCTAGCTTTACAGTGTCAGGAAAAAAAAATTCTTGAGAGTTAAGCCACAATAGAAATTTTAATATTTCTATCTAATGTTGATTATATAGAGTGGTGACCCTTGCAACTTAACATGATTTAGAGTTCTCCCTTTATTATTATTTTTTAGTTCTTGTAATGGTTTGGAAAGACGAATATTTTTAACTCTTTTGCCTACAAAAAGAAACCTTTCTAGTGCATATAATCAAAGTAAAAAACTTATAATTGTTTACCATTCTTTTGCTTTCACTTTAATAGAACAAAATGTTCCTGTAAGTTTCAAAGAATTTTAGCTATATAACAGTATAGGTCTAAATGATTTTTTTTAATAATGAAAAATATGTTGTTACAATTTTTAGTATTTTCAAAGTTTTTTAGAAAAATATTTTTATTTCTTTTAAGCCAAAATGAAAGGCTTCTTATTATTCTCAAATAGTTTTTTTTCTGGCACAACAAGAAATTTTAATGTGTATATTCAGCATTTTTTTTAGAAAAGTGTATTGATCAAACATATTGTTCAATAAATATGTAAAAAGTTAATTAGTTCTTAAAAAGTATTTTACGTACGAAATTGGTTTCATTTAATTTATACGTAGACTATAATGTGCATATTTACTGTATTTTTTTATTTCTATTTCTATTTTAAAATAAAATACATGAAGTTAAATATTTCTGAAAAACTGATTCAATTTACTTGTCAAGATGTTCCAAGTGCACTTGCCCTTTGCATTTTACTCAGGTTGCTATTCAACCTCAAATATCCACTCCAAGCGTCTTGCAAATGGGTAAAATTGTAATATTGTTTTCTCTGCATTTTGTTTTAAATGCTAATAAAATATGATTATTTCAATATTACATAAAAAATCTTATTTAGGAATATAAACGTAATCCTTGAGAGTCTTAATCATTCTTCAATGCTTTGATAATTCATTAAATTTATAGAATTATAATATCTTAAACATTGCTTATATTGCAGTGAAACCTGGAGCTTAGTGTACAGAATATTACGGGCCAAACGCTTAGAGGGTTAAAGTATCCGAACAACTTTAAAACGTAATTTTCATTCAAAGATGGATTTTTCATTTATTCAATACTATTAAAATTGACACTTTTATCTGTCGAATTCTGCTTAAATTGTGTCTGTATCTTAATTATAACCAAAGTTACAGCCGTTTAAACACTGACAAACATTTGTGTAACGTTACTCCATAAAACTGGTGGCAGCCTAGCTGCCTCCAATTTGATGGAGTATTTTAACCGATATAATCGGTGTAACAATGCAACATTACACCAGTAATGCATATTTTTATTACACCATTATGTAAGTGAAAAATTACTCAATGAAGTGTAAATCGTAGCTGCCACCAATTTTATGGAGTAACGTTACCACAAATGTTTTACAGTGAAGTTACAGTTATTTACAGCTTTTGGTTTGTGTTTAAAAGTTATTTTTAATTTTTTCTCAAAATGAAATTTTTCAGATTTTCATTGTACGCAAAGCATCCTAAAACAAGAAATTATGCTTGGAATGTTGCGTAATTTTTTGTACTTTTTTATACAAATATCTTTTGAGGGAATAGGCTAAATTTATGATAGTACTGGGTGCGCCATAAGTTCGTGTAAACTTTAAAAATCCATAATAAAAAAAGTAATGTTCGGAAAAATTTTCGGTTGGTGCGATTATGATCAGAGGGATTTTGTATTTTTTTCCCATGGATAATAAAAAATTATTTCAAAAGTAACCGATAGACGGCGTTCACAAGTCATATTGAGGCGTTTATGCAAATAAGTCTGGCAATAAAACATCTGGCTAGAAATGGATTCGTCATTCGATTTCGGCATCATGCTATCATTACTAGATCGACTACTAGTGATTAAACTTTTCTACAAGAATGGTGAATTCACAACTATTGCATTGCGAAAGTTTCGTTCGAAGAAAGGATTTAAGGAGCAAAAAACCTCTATTCATTAAATGGGGTACTCAATTTAGTACTATGTTTTGAAGACAATTTAGTAAGACAACTGTGTTTGCTTGATTTGCAAAAAAAAAAAAAAAAAAAAAAAGTCTCAATACGGCCTGAGAGCGCCCTCTATCGTTTATTTTTGGAATAATTTTTATTATGCATTGAAAATAAATCCAAAATTCGTCTGATCATGCTCTCGCAAATTGAAAAATTTTTCGAGCCTTCTTTTATTATAGATTTTTAAAGTTTGCACGAATTTATGAGCACCCTGTATATTAAATAGTTTTATATTTACATGGTATAAATGACAACTTGAGACAAATTTTGTGAATTTTTCATTATATTAGTACTTTAACTTCCATATCATCTGAGATACAGATGCGATTATAATGTATGTAGTCTACGTCCTAGAGAAAGTTACTCTGTTTATTATGCAATTTACACGATGTCAATACATTGTTTTATTTTCGAGTTATCACGTTTCGCGGAAATGCCAGTTTTTTTTTACATAATTTTGACTATTTTTCCCTTTATTTTTTTTCTGAGTAATTGACAAAGTTTCTATATATTTTTTCAAAGATTTAATGTAAATGTCGTTATAAAAATGGGTAAGAAGAGAAAATTACACGAGAAAATTACCCCATTTTCATCTCCCAAATTTTGTCTAAAATTCCTCGACTTGTACCATTAGTACATACGATACTTTCTAAATAAAATTTAAAACTTAAGTTTGTTAATCTCATTGAACATTTAATTAAATGCCCTCTTTCGAGAAACAAACAAATTGCAGAAAACAGTCAGGTTTCTATTAAACCCCAAACAGATTAAACCCTTTATGAATTTTGAAACATGCTTTATTAAGATGAATACAATTCTAAAGTATTTTCAAGTTGCATAATGATATATTTTTACTATAAATATGTTATAGTGAAATAAAGGTTCATTTTTTTTTCTCATTTGTGTTTAATTTCTAAGTAACGTCATTTAACATTTAATTAAATATCCTATTTCCAGCTGTAAAATTTCTGAAAATAATTAAAAGAAAAGAAATATTCAGATTTCTTTTCAACCCTCAAACAGGTGAACCTTCATGAATTTTAAAATGTGTTCTACTAAGATGAATACAATCCTAAAATCAGTAACGGATCAAATTTTTGAAATATTGCGTCATTTCAAGTGAAAATGAGTTTTATATGGGGCACTAAACATAATATTTTTGTATGAATATTGGAGCACTCTGTTGTCACATTGTTGACAATTATCTGCTGTAAGAGAAGCCATTTTATAGATTTTTTTAAAATTAAAAATTGAAAAAAATTAGTTTTTGATTAGTTGGAGACCATTACGGTGGGTCAACATAATCCACTTTCATCTTGCTTATTTCTATTGGTAGTTTTATCGGAATTATTGTTATAAAACCTCAAGGATGACATTTTTGAGAAAAAATTAAATTTTCGATTTATTTCTTTCGTCTGGTCAACTACTGGGAAAATGATGATTAAAAATTTGTTTATCCATAACTTTTTACTATTTAATTGCTATCAGATTTCACTTTTGTCCATTATGGTACATTCATTAAGTATTGTTGGAATCATTTGGTTTACTTCTGAAACTTAAAGAAATATAATAAAAATCTCGCATCACGGATTTTATTTTATCAACTACTGCGGGTTTCGCCCATGTTATTATGAAATGAATGTTTTAGTCAAGTACAAGTCTGGTTTCTTTCTTTTTGATTATTTGTAGTAATTTTTAAAATAGTATTTTTTAATATCTAATTAAATCTAAAATTTCGTGAAACAAAAAAAAAATTGTAGAATGTAATATATTTTTAAAATAACTTATTCAACCCCAAAGTGACTAAAGTATTTATAAATTTCGAAATATGTTTTACTAAGATGAATACAGTCCTGGAGTCCTTTGATGCTTCATAATGATACATTTTGAGTAAAAATATATCATTATGAAATGTAAGTTGTAGTTAAGTATGAACTTTTATTTATTTTTTTCTTTTTCATTATTCGCTATTAGTTTCCTAATAACTTCATTTAATATTTAATAATAATTCATTCTCCAGAGACCAAAAAGTGCAGAAAGTTATTAATTTCTTTTGACATTTTATGCATGTTGCAATTCAATTCGCTAACAACTAAATTCTTCGTGAATTTTGAAATATTCTTTCTTAAGACTTTAAATAAATAAAAAATAAATAAAACAATAAATTAAGAAATAATATTATAACTATCCTTATACACATAATTAGTATTTAATTATTTCTCAATTCATAGTATTAATTAAATAATGGCGGGGTAATATGATCAGAAGAGAGGCCTAAGTTGCACTAAATGCGAATTAATGACATTAAGTATTTTCTCACTTCTGTAATTTTTTTAATTCGTAACATAAGCCTTTCTTCAATACATATTCATTTGAAAATTCTATATTATTTTTCTTACATAATGTTGTGAACATATTTTTAAAATATTCAACATTGTCTGTTCTTAACTTAAAATTCCAAAAACAATTTCTAAAATATAAGGGAATGGATAATATGCTTCCTCACAAACAGAAGAAATGTAATTTATAATAATCTAAAAATAAGATTTCAAAACTTTTAATTTAGTAGAAAGTTTGGCATTTGTTCAAACCGAAACTTCAAAAAAATTATACTTTTATGAATCACTGTACACAGCTGTGCCTTCAGTAATTTGTTTAGCATATATTTTTTTGTGATATGAATTACATATATTTGACAGATGAGTTTAGTTTGGATAGTTGGAATTTTACTGCAATTTTAAAAGGAAATGTAATAAAAATGAATGGTATTTTTCATTCTGTATAAATCTAGTCCTTTTTATTCATATCATGCGCTATTAGAAAAGAATTTTTTGTCATGCGTATCAGAAAATGCTCCTTTCACTAAGTGAATGCTGAGGTTCCACTTGTTTAACTTTTTGAGTACATATGGTTACTTAACTGTTAAAATCTAGAAATATAAAAAAGGATGCTAAATCATAATGTCTTTGAGCATTAAAATCAACTTGAGTTAAATTATGTCATACATTTCCAGTGTTAAAATAAATAAAACAAATATTTATTGCTGTGATAAATTTATTTTTTCATTTTTGAAATGTTACAGGTTTTAATTCGCAGATATCACTGAGTTCATTTTATAGCTGCCGATTTTATCCCAAGAACTTGATCTTGACATCAGCAACAACCATGTTGTCAGTAAGAATTTCAGCAGTGCTACGAGCGTAGATGTGACGATCGAAGGGGAAGCCCATTGGTTTGCTGTCGGGGTACTTCTGGTCCTTGGCACCACAATAGCTGACGGCATCGGCACAGTTAACCTTGAGTCCTGGGCCATCAGGCTGTAAATGAAATAAGATATGTTTAGAAATTGGTTCAGGGCCAAAACATAGGAAGCTATTATAAAAAAAAAAAAAAAAAAAAAATCGTTAACCTTTATCTTTCCAAATTAGGAAATATTTTAGCTTTTTAAAGCTTTTTATTTATTTATTCAAAATAAATTAGAAGAGTTGTGCAATTGTTTAATAAATTCTAAAAAGATTTCGTTATTAATGGAAAAGGTTAATTTTACGATAATAAAATTCCAATTTTTTATCTATATTTTATGTATTATAGTTTTTTTTTTAAATTTATTGTAATCATTAGATAGAATTTAAATAATTCCAACTTGATAGCAACTAAACAATCTGTTCAACAGAACGAAAGTTAATTCGAATAGTTCGTTTCCATTGTCAATTTCATGGCCATCTGTTTATAAAACTTTTAAGAAGTTTATGGAGTCATTTTTTGCAAGTAATATGTATTATCAGCTATAATGTTGAAAAATTTATATTTATAAACATAACACAAATTTCTTTATAAATTAAATTGTTTTTGATGAATTTTGTTAAAAATACTTGAAATTTTGTGATGTGAAGGAAAGTTTATGCTTCAAGAACATGTCAATCAATATTTTGCGTTTGAATATTTAATTTGGGACTTAGTGGGATTTAGAAGGTATCTTATTGAATTAAAATTTCTAAACCGAGAATGATTAAGATTCTTTTAACATATACGAGATGCTTCCATAAAAACATTTTTTAATTATTTTGAAGGTTCTGCTCCTTAAATATATTTTTTCTCTGAAAGAATTTGCTTGAGGTATTTTATTAATATAATATAATAGGATATATCCAAGCCATAGAATCAAGCATTATCCGTATGGTTAAATCTAATGATCTGGAAAATTTAAAATTTTTGTTAACAATTTGGTTTGAAGATCATTTTTAAAGAGTCTCAAACACAGTTATAACAAGTGATAAACAACAAAAGTAACAAGAAAAATATTAAAAGTCTTACATTGTCGATGCTGTAGTCAGTTGCCATGACGAACAGTTCGAAGTCCATTCCCTTGCTGGTTCCCTTGGGGATAAGCATATGTTCTGGCCATCCGCAACTGCAGTACTCTGACAAAGCGTTGGCAGACTCTCCAGATTTCAGTTCCTGGAAGGTATAGGTGTGAGACAAAGTGACGTTGGATTCAATGGCATTACGGTTGATGACGTTCTTTCCTGGGGCCACTAAAAAAAAAAAGGACAAATTTCAAACATGGCATTGACAAGAAAATTTTTTAGAGAACTTTATACTTCCTGAAAGAGGAGATAAGAACTAAATTTACACAAAATTTATTGAACTTTCCAATTTTGTAAATTTTCAACTGAGTAAAAAAGTGTCAAAGCCAAGATTTAAACTAAGGACTTCTTACTTAAGCTGACAATGCTGTGCCGTATAAGATATCTTGGACAAATTAGATGAACACAATTCACTCAGCCGATTTTTTTTAGAATGACATCTGACAATGAATTCTGATATCAAAAAGATTATATGGGTAAATTGTGCCCGCCGGATTTCTGAAAGTTAGATCACTTGACAGAGCACTGACAACTTAAGTAAAAGGCCTTTTAGTTTAAATCTTGATCTGAATTCTTTTTCATTCAGTTAAAAAATCACAACTTCTATGAATTATTTATCAATTAGAATAATTGTGTTAAAATAATGAAGTTAATTGAACTTGATTAAGTAATTTAATATTTCTCTTGATGCAAGGAATAGTTTAAAAAATGTATTTGGCAACAGACTTACATTCCTTGTGGAATTTATCCAACTCAATCATAAGCCTTCTCTGCTGATCTGGCTCAAGACGGTTTCCAAGTTCATCATATTTAGGTCCCAAGAAGATTCGGATAGTGGCGTTTTTAGCTGCACCGGTGTTGTTTTCAATGTTGATGATGTAGGCAAAAGGTTCATGGTCCAAATGGTGATATTGTACCTATAAAAGACGTTGTTAAAATAAAATTTCAGGGAAAATTCATAAGCTTGTTATGAAATGTGTATTTATTTTTCAAACTGAATGTAAATTGTTTGATACTTACGGAAACCTTGTGTCCAGTTCCGAATTCAATACCATGAGACAATTCCAAATAGTCATCCTTCATGAAGGTGGTCACAACGTTAGCTTGCTTGGCATTTACTGAAGCACTCACAATTTTGATTCCTTCAAAGTTGAGCTAGAAAGAAATAAGTAGGGTAAAAATTAAACAACAATAGTTAATTACAACAAGGATAACAATAATGTTATATACTCATGTAATTAAAAATAGTATACTATAAAATTGATAGCAGCTATTTGAAATAAATACTTGAAGAAAACTGTCATTAAAGTTACATTTGAATATAAAATTAAAGTTGCTTAAAATTGAAACAGAAATAATGAAAAAAGAATTTTCTCGTAAAAGCAAAATAAAATGCTATTATTTTTAACATGATCATTAAAATTATTATAAATTTGCTTAGTTCTTCTTAAATTCTTATAATAATTAATACAAAAAAAAATAAATTTCTATTAGTCATCGTAGTACATTTTGCGTTATACAAAATGTTGAATATAACACATCTTTATTTTATTATAATTATTTTTTTAAATATTAAATTTTTTTCAAAAAAGCAAAAAATTCTAACTACACCAATTTGATTGTAATCGAAAGTTTTTAATATTATTAGTTATTATTTATAATTAAAGATTACCTCTTCCTTAGTGTATGGCTTCAGGGTAGCCTTGTATTGCTGGAAGATGTTGTCAACAAATCTGTGCCATCTGTAGAAAATTGGATCCCTCAAGGAAGTGGAGGTATCACTCATAACACCTGGGTTTTCCTAAATTGGTTGACGAATAAAAATATTAGTCAATTAATAAAAGTTGACTTCACTATGAAATGTAATTACTCAATTAAAACAAACGGGCGTACATGGTTGCCTTTTAAACTAACATAGAAACGAACTTTTGTACAGCGATGTGCCTATAAAAACGTAGATAGGACTGGAAATTTTTTAAATGATGCCAAAATAGCAGTTCTGAAATCTATCGAAATGGAAAAGCAGGAGGTTTTTAAAATAAGCCCTTTCAAGATTTTCTTACACCACTTTTTAGATTATAAAATATAGGAAATAGGCTAAATTAAGAATTTTTTTTTTATAATTATCGTCTTTTGACAAGTATGTTCAAGAAAGCTAAACAGATCTGTAGCAGTTATAAAATATAAAAACTCAAAAACAAGTTTCTACTGGCATTTTTTTTTTTCAAAATGAAAAACTGATATAGGTTTTTGTTGTTGTTGTTGTTAGATGAGAGCTTTGGGGGGGGGGGGGTGTAAGAGCTTTCTGAACTACAGTTTTAAAGATAGAATACTAGCTAGCTACCCTAAGAAAAATAAGACAGTTTAAGCACTGACCATTTATTATTTTAAACTACTTGTGAAGAAGAAAATTTATTTTTTTTAAATATCAAAAATAAGAATTTAATTTTCAAATCGCAAAGGGCAGTTTATTTCTCCTCTTCCTATGGCTGTCGTCCATTCTGGGTTAACAAGTTAAATTATAAATGATCTTACCTGATGTCTACCATCTGGATCGTGCAATCTAGCCATCATGACATGGCCCCAGTTATGAAGGGATCCATAGAAGGGTTTGTTGGGAGAATCAGAGCTGGCTTCAATGAGAGAACCCAAAATGTTGGCTCCATTTTTAGCATCAAGAGGAAGTTCGGTACCGTCAGCAGCGTGTACGATTTGCAAGTCAATGGCTTCCAAGATACGTTCTCTCCATCTTTCCATGTCCTGGACATCGACATCGGGGAGGTCTTGAAGACTGAAACCTTGTGGTCTAGAGGCATAGTGCAAACCACTGACGAGGGATGTCAAGTGAGGGGCATAACCGTCCAAATGTTCTTCGAAGTTGTGGAAAGCAACCATTCGGTTCATACCATTGGACAATCGTTCAGAATCGTACCTGAAATGTTATAAATAAAGTAGTTTTTTTCGAAGTAGTTTTTTTTTATTGTGGTTTACACATCAAATAGAACTTATATGTTTCCGTTTAATACAATAATTTCAATAAGATAAATAAAGCATCCAATTAAAAATAACAAAAAAAAAAAAAAAAAAAAAAAAAAAAAGCCTACAAGTTTAATGTTTCACAAAATAAAAATAAAAAATAAACAAAATGTACCAGTTTACAACGAGTAATATAGAAAAATCATTAAGTCTTAGATTTCATTTTAATGACTTCATCAGACTTTTTGGTGCATTCCTGAATCATTTACTTTTATAGTTAAGCATCATTATATCATTTAAAAAATTCATTTCTGCTTGCTGACTAAATTAAATAATATGGTAAATTCTATCAATAAAGAGCACATATGAGATGAATATTTTATTCATTATATATACTTGTATTTATTTTATATTAGCAATTAGCACTAGTTTAATACAACAGTTATTTTATTATTAAAATCTGTGAAAGAATAAATAAAAAAATATTAGTTATACTTGTATATTTGGACTATTTAATCAAAAGAGTGTCTTGAATTCAAACAATCAGAGAGAAAAATATTCTTTTTTAAAATTCCATATTGACATTACTAAATTTAATTTTTTATTATCCCTTGTAAGAATCGTCTAAAAAAGTTTTTCATTTTTTTAAAATTGATATTTAGTACTTGCAAAAGCTGAATTCAATTTAATTTTTTTTTAAATAGTGTGCGAAATTTCAGTTTTTCTTTTCCTTTTATTAAAAGAATAATTTGATCTTAAATAACAATTCACATAAAGAATAAAAGAAACTATAGCTTTCTATTTTATTAATTTACTAAAACAATTTTTGAAACGATTACTACTATCATTTAAAAAAGGTCTCTTATTTAAAGGTTAAGTGTATTTATTCCTACCTATATGAAGAGACCTGACGTAGGATTTTTCTCTTAAAACGAAAAATCTCTTATTCGCAAGAGTCCCTTAAAAAAAAAAAATTATTGTTGCAGAAAAAAAGCAGAATTTCTGGTAAGCTTACCTGGCGCACATCTGTTGATGCATGTAGTAGAAGAGTTCTCCTTTCCTGTCCTTAACCTTGCCTGTAAGATCAGCATCCCAGTTGGCGGGGTAGACAACGTGCCAGTACCAATGGTGAGCATTGATGCCGATATCTTCACGGAAGTAGGACAGTTTGTATTCGGGATCCAAGATGTTACCGGTCTTCTCAATTTCGACGATCACATCCTGCAATGGCAATTTCAAACAAATTTTAAAAATTGCAATATACATCGAATTTTAGAGATTGCAATTTAACGTCTGAATTAAAAAAAAAAAAAAAAAAAAAAAAAAAAAAAAAAAAAAAAAAAAACTATTAAAAGATTGAATAATATAAACTAAAACAGACTTGAATAAATTTTTAAAATTAAAATTTATGCCAAAAAAAAAAAACTAAAAAATATTCAAAAATTAAAAAAGTAAACCTTTCGCCAAGCTACACGCAATGCATCATCAGTACAAATAAATAATTTTTTTTAAATGCATTCAAGTCTGTCTTAGTTTATGTTACTAAATCTTTTAAATTTTAGAATTATCTTATTATTTTTTCAATTTTATCACTTATATCTCTTAGCTTCTTGATATAGAATGACAAACTTACGTCATTGGGGTGGTTCTTAGCCTCCTTGATGGCCAGGTTGATGGTTTCTGATGGGACAAATCTGTCGGGGAAGACCTCCTGGATGGGGGGAAGAGTGACTCCCTTACAGTCATCACGGTGGATCACGGCAACGGAGAAGGCATAGGTGAAGAGACCCTCATTTACAACATCGCGTGCCTGGGTGGCGAGCTTGATGAAGTCCTCGAAGTCAGTGGCAGCTGAAAATAGAGAAAAAGATGCAGAATTATTATACCCGACTCATTCTCTTGCGAAAAATTGTTGTCTTTATTGATATCATAAGCGTTTGTCTCAACTAAGATCTCTCTAAAATATTCTTTTTTCTTAAGACTATTCAGTAGAAATAAGTGGAATAAAAAAAAACGTAAAATTGACACAATGAAAAAAAACTGTTTCAAGAATTTTGGTACCTTGCTCTTTAGTTTAAAATGTTAAAAAGATCGATAACACCCTTTAGCGCACATGGTGGCTGCATTTATTCTGTAAACGTGCACAAAATTATGTGTTTTTCTTTACTATGTTTTCACGCTGTTTCTAATTTTTTAGATAGATTTCGTAAGAAATACTACCTATTACATTCACGCTTATGTGGAATTTTCAAAAAAAAAAAAAAAAAAAAAAAAAAAAAAATTGCACATATACGCCGATTATGATTTCTAGAATTCAAAACCACCACCAATTCAAAACTTTATCTATTTATCTATCTATCTATCTCTATATGTATAACTTTTTTATAGGCACTGTAACTTCCATAAATCTGCACAATTCTCTTCCAAACTAGGGGCAGAAAATCTCGGTCAAATTTGCTAATGGATAAAATCAGACCAAGGGGTTGAAAGTAAGGAGGGATTTTGTGAAAATCCATAAAAAATTCATAACTTCTTAATTATAATTGCATATCAAAACAGTTCAATGTTATTGTTATATCTAGAAAAAAAGGCCAAAAAATTATGTATCACCGATTTTTGGTAAAATTAAATGTGGTTCAAAGGGCGAAAAAATAGGGTTTTAGGAAGAGAAAAAATTAATAACTTCGTCAATTCCCAAGAGATCGAATTCATTTAAATTTATTATAAATCGCAATACTATCTACAATTTTTATATTGATAACTTTTTGACAGGACCAAATGACATCGCAAAACAATTAAATAAAGGGGGAAAACGGGAGGATGAAAAAGAAAAATGTTTTTTTACACAGTCAGAAGGAACGTATATAATATAATCACTAACAGCTTCTAACAGATTCAATAGCTTCTTCCAAGTTATCCATAATTACAAAAAATGTTTATTTTGCTTTAGAAGCCTCAGGTATTTATAAGTTTTGGGATTTAAAGAAGCATTTACCAAAAGAAAGTTATTTTTGTATGTCATTGATTTTCAGAAACGTTTAAAAGCAGTATTTATAGTGCATTAATCGTTTTTTTCAACCTGTAATATAGGATTTTCATATGGTATCAATTTTCTAGCCAATGCTGTTTCTATGTAGGAAATGGTTTACTTAATAATTAAAGTTGAATTCTGTTACATTAAAAGATTAAATTATATTGCCATTTAAAACACATGCAGCATTCATGAACAAGTTATGCATATTAAATTACGCATCATGTGAAATCATTTGAAATTAAAATAAAGACAAATCACTGAGCATAACTGCTTTTTCATATCACTTCTATTCTATACGAGTTCAAATAATAGTATCTAAAAAATGTTTATATTGCTTAAAGAGAAGATTAGTTTATAAATTCATTAAAAACAACAATTCGATTGTCATTTTACAATAATAAAAGAAAATTAAAAAAGTATTTTGTTTTAGCGGAAATGTGTGATAGATATGTCTAATCAGAGAAAACGAATTACCGAAATGATGTGATTTCAAAACGAAATGAAATGATTAAAATGATTTACACGATTTCAAGTCTAGATCGTTGCAAATAATACAGTAAAATAACACATATCTAATTACAGAAGATAGTATTTATTGTTACACGGAAATATTTACCTTAATTTTCTTTTTAAAATTACCTTTTTAATCCTATACGGTTTAAATAAAAAAACTGGACAAGCTGCGTTTTATTATAATGAAGAGAAACTTTTGGTGAAATAATTCGATTTGAGAACAAAGACAGATCTTGACTAAATGCCATTTCTATTCTCTAATTTTAACTGAAGACACAATTGAGTGCATCCTATTAGAAAATATGCCTGCTTTAAGACCTCTTTTGTTGGAAACTACCCGACCGATTTTGGTGAATTTGAAATCCATATTGACTGGATTAAGTTCAAGATTTATGGTAGACATTGTTTTTCTGCGACAAAAGCTTTTTATTTTAAAATAATGTTAAATTTTTAAAAAATTTCAATTTTTCAAAAAAAAAAAAAAATCTGAAAGTAATTGAAGTTTTTTTTAACTATCTGCCATACATGATCTTATATTTATGCTCTAGCACCAAAAACAATTGTAGAAATCGCTCAAGTACTTTGTGAAATTATGGTCTTTCTACCTGAAAAGTGCAATTTTTCAGGAGAATCAAAAAACTTAGACACTTCTAATCTGTATGAAATTCTTGACAAATTTTATCAAACACATGAAATCAAAGTATTTATAAACACTTAGATAAAATTTAGTATCATATAATAAATGAGGTAATTCTTTAAACCCTTATCAGTTCTATGTCTCTTCTATTGTTACTTCCGGACCAACATCTCTTACACAAGTTTTATTCTCTTAACACCACTTTTTTATAAGGAAGATTTTTACTTGTACTTTGACCGCATGTGCCTACTAAAAAATTTTAATTATTAAAATATAGTGGTGAAAATAGAATTTAAAAATAGAAATAAGTATAAAATGTCAGCGTAAAATTAATATGAATGGGTCTAGCGTCCGAGTTAGTCTATTCCCGAGAATGTTTACGATTATTTTTAATGTTCAGGAAAAAAAAAGGTGGACAAATGAATTCAGGAAGGCTCAAAAAACTTTTTAAGCTAATAAAACAAATATCAATTAAAAAAAATTACCCATATCTAAAAGAACACAATTTACAATTATTTTAAAAGTAATTGTTACTCTCTCTTTATTTTATATTGTATAAAATATAATCGGTGTAAAAGAAAAAAAATAGCTCTTCTATGCTACATTATTAACTAAAAAAAAAAAATATATATATATATATATATATATATATATTAGCAACATCATTCAACTTGAAAACTAAGTAAAATCCTTGACTTTAAGGATTTATCTCATTTTAGTTTAAGGACACTACAAGTGGAAGGCTTTATTCCTTCAATATTGAGTTAAAAATACATAACATTTACAATAATATCCAAATATTTACTTTCATTAGCCGTTTAAATCACATAATATTTCATACTAAACAAGAGGTAAGGATTCGGTTAAACTCACTTGACTGGCTAAATGCTTAAGCTTAGTGGTACATTAATAACTGTAAATAAAACATTTGTAACATTTTGATCATGAAAGGAAGTAAAATCCTTGACTTTATTGAATTATTTTAGTTTAAAATTATTACAAAGGATAGATTTCATTCGAGAAATTTTGGTTTAAAGGGCATAAAATTAACAGTAACATCGAAATATTTATCTTCATTGCCCTTTTAAAATTAGCTATTTAAATGACATTCAATAGCAACATAATTAAGCTTGTTACTAAACTAAAGGCAAAGATTCAGTGAATTTCATTTTATTGACTGAATGAATAAAGCTATTCAATATCCTTACAAATGATTGTTTATTCAAATAGTTCTAAGTTAAAAAAACATACCTTATAGTAAAACATTACGATTACATTAATACATTATTAGTATAACGATTTATACTTTTCTAGTCTTTTGTTTCCAACTTTATAAATTCTGTCATTCAAGTAATGCTGAGTAAAAATAAAAGAAATAAAAGACTTACAGCATACTATGGCGAAGAGCTAGTATTGTACGTCAGAATAACATAACTTATAGCACAACATTACTATTACATTAATACGTTATTACTACAACGATTCATGTTTTTCAATTCTTTTGCCTCTAATTTCATAAATGCTGTCATTTAAGTAATACTGGGTAAAAATAAATTAAAACACTTATAATATGCTATGGCAAAGACCTTCTACTGTAAGTCCGAAGAACATAACTTATAGAACAAAATTACGATTATATCTATATATTAATAGTGTATAAAAGTATATTTTTCTACTCTTTTGTCTCCTACCCTATAAAAGCTGTAGTCAAGTAATACTGAGAAAAAAGAAGTAAAACGAATAGAACTTACAGAACAAGATGGCGAAGAGCTCAGTTGCCTCCTGCAAATCTTTCTCGTGGAAGCATGAGAACAAAGTTCCCCTGGGCAAGCGTCCGACTTTTGCGAGCCTTGGATCTCTCTCCTCGACGGGCAGTTGCAGCCTGCTCAAGGAAGTGAGCTTCTCGAACAAGGGCAAGATACGGTCAGATTTCTCTTTCACGGACATATTGCTGGTAGTAGTAGGGATTGAGGCGAAGCACAAGCCGGAGAGTTGACAATTCGAGGCGATAATTTTCGGAGCAAATGAGGATCACTTCACTGGGTGAGGATGTATCTTGCTCTGTTCTACTGGAAGGCAGTGATTGCATTGGGATTCCGAAGTCCTTTTATACGAGTGGCCCGAGCATGGAAGGAAGTCTAATCCCATAGAATTCCAGAAAATATTTTTCCCGATTTCGCATCTTTCTAGATGAGTAAGTATGAGAATAGATCCAATTCCACTTCATACTACGGATGTTTTCTAGTGAAATTCAGGAACGAGCAGCGGTCGTAGATGAATAAACATTTTATCGGCGATAAAGCTCCTTGTCTTTTAATAGACAGCGGAAACCATACCCCATTCACGGAACGTTCTTCTGGACAATGTATGTTTAGGTCAATGTTTCAGAGCTATTTTGATGAAAGATGATTAATAAGGAGAAATTTAACTTTATGCTAAAGTCGTAGACTAATAATTAACTGTCATTAAAAAAATGGGTATTTAGTGGGTAAAAATTTCAAAAGTGTTTTAATAAGAAGTAATTAATCAATAACAAAATATTTATGGTAACAAAACAGAACTATGCTAAATTATGGGAATATATAATATAATTATGGATTATATGTAATCTATTATGCTTATATATTAAAGTATTATAGTCATTATACGTATATATTAATGTTTACAGATAATACTTTAATTTAATATATGATTGAAGTATGAATATATAATAGAATATGGATTATATAACAGAATTATGAAAACAAAATAGAATTATGCTAAAACAACAATACTTTCATGAACTGTTTCCTTAAAAATGTGTATTTATTAAGAGATAATTAATGAGTATAGCTGCCAATCTTTTGGGTAAGCATAATTTGAACTAAAAATTATTTAATGAACTGCTCTTTGTTTCTATGTACCATAATTTCTTGCGTATAATCCGCGGATCAAACAATTATTTTTCGACCCAGAATTTGTTTAAAAAGAAATGTAACTTACTAGATCGCCGTAAATATTTATCTTCAATCACTAAATAAAGTTTCTGGGTCCAAAAATAATTGTTTGAGTCGCGGATTATACGCAGGAAAATACGGTAGTTTCTCCGCTTTTATGTAGTAAAATGTATAATTTTAATTAATTCTTTAAAAGGAAATTTTGGCAGCTTTAAATAATAGAGATGAGATTTTTCCGGCGTTTTTACATACCAGTATAATATTAGAGAAAATATTGTTCTGTTAAATCGCAGCATTTTTCGATTGAGTAAAATAACAATTTCTCTAAAATTACACTGGTGGGAAAAAAATGGCGGAAAATTCTCATCCCTAAGATAAGTAATAATTTAGAATTACGCTACAGTTCCACCTTATTCATATAATACTCTTTAAAAAATGCAAGTTCAAGTTATTATATGAGAGGTATTTTAATAAGAGAGAATTAATAAATAAGAATATCAAACTGTGCTAGAGTGGGGGACTTCTAACAGATTACAGTTGACCACTGTTTATACATAGACCATTTATTAATTTATTTGTATATTTTATTTATTTCCTTTTGTGTTAAGATATCAATTCATCCCATAATTTACTAGGGGCTAAATGTTTAAAAATATGTTTAGTGCTTATAAATTACGACAAGCGAATAATTTTATGTTCCGCATTCCTCTAAAAAATAAATTAAAATAAAAATAGAAATTGGTATCTGAATTTCTTCTTTTTTAATAATAAATTTTGTTTTTACTCTGGTCCTTTATGTTCCTTTTTTATTCCTACACATTTTGCTTTCGAAAAAAAAAAAAAAAAAAAAAAAAAAACTTATAGGAGGCCTTTTTAAAATTCCCACTTTTTAATAAAAAGGTTATTTTTGTAATATTTGTTACATTTCTCTTCGTTTAATAAATAAAATTTTCCAAAGAATATAAAACTCAGTTAATCAAATTCAAAGTAAAAATTTGTTAATACCAACTTTTTGTAAAACTATCCTATTAAAGCTTTCTTTTTTAGTATTTACCAACATAATCGAAAAGGGTTTATGACTTAGGATTGTCTGGCTGCATGTCTGTTTTTCTGCTTATCCGTGCACTAACTCTCATAAATATACTCGTATTTCTATATAAATGGTATATGTTACTGAGATTTACTGTAGCATGTCACTATTGAAAATGTAGCATACGTATTTAATTTACAGCAGTACTTAGGTTTAAATGTTATTGGACGTTTATCTCACTCTGTTAATTTTTATGCATGATCCAGCATAATTTTATGTATATGTTCTTATTTTTTAGATTTTTTTTTTCTTTGAGAGAATTATTTTTTCTTTAATGGTCCCACATTTATTTTATCATAATCCAAAACGGAATATCTTTGTATGTACCTATCCGCTACATTAAACTTTAACTTTTATAAAGAAAAAAAAAAATGGATTATTACATTAGATTATGATTTTAATGTAACTTAAAATAAAAAGCAGAAGTTACCTTGGAAATTTGGCCATGACATTGCGCATACTTTTCCATTTTTACAGGGAGCCAGAGAACCATTTTTACATTCAAACAATGCATTGTCATCTATTCAATGAATTTCCTTTAATTATTGTGAAATTTAAATACATTGTTCAAGTAGAACGAGTGTTTTTCTCATTTAAAGTTGAATTTCTGATATATTTGTGTTTTTGCATAGATACATAAAAAGTAGTATATTATAAAAAAATATAAAAGAAAAAAAAGTGTACAATATACATATATCACAACAGTATAACGGTTAAACAAAATTATTTGTTGTATCAATATTTTAGAATGTAAGCAGTATGATTTTTGAAAAACAGTATGACTCTTCATTTGTTGTATTCTCACTTAATGATGAGTATTATTTAAAATAACCTTTTGACTTTTTGTATTTATTGGTTATTTATTTATTAAATGTTATGCCATAACAGTAGAAATCAGTCGTCAAGAACTTCAAGTTTAAAGATCGGGTAACTTGCGATTTTACAGTAAATATTTCCATATTTATTTTTTGTATGTTTTTAAATATACAGGGTGGTCATAAAAAAACTTTGCCGATATATGGAGCTCTAGCGGCCAGTTCGTTCAACCGATCGAGTGAGAAACTTCAGATATAGCTATTCAGAGGTATGAGCTCGGGATTCTGTGAACGGCAACAAAATGGCGCTCACGGTTACGGTTATAGTTGCAGAAACTCGAAATTTTCCAATGGTAACACCTATTTTTTTCATCGCAAAATGCTCAGCGCATGCGAAAACCTTAAAGAGCGCTGGAACGGTATGGCTATTGCAATAAACGGACACGTTATGTTCGCACAAAAGCAGTTCTACGAACGGGCCCAAAAAAACACGACCAAGGCACACGAAGAAAATTTGAATATGACAGAGAGAAAATACCAATTACAGAATATCGTTTGCCAGATAGTCAGCGTAGAAAACGGATAAAAAGTAGGGTCGGGGAATGTTAGTTCTTCAGTCGGAGCTCGCAAATGCCAACAAAATGACTTTGTTCGTCTTGAGTTGGTAAAATTACAGGGTGATTATAACTAAGTCCGAGTTTCAAAACGCTCTAAAAAGTGAACCACTCGTTAGAATGGCGTCAAAATTTAACAGCCTATTATTAAAGAAGGGGGAAAGAACATGAACCAAAAAAAAAAAAAAGTTCCAAATTTGAGTGACAGATGGCGCTGTAAGCGTCAGTATATGTAAATTAAAATACTTGGCATGCGCACGACAATTTCAGGTGTTATAAAAGCGTTGGGTAAACGGCGTTTCCTCATTTCGCTTCTCAGACGTTGGCCACGAGTGTCTCAATGAAGGATCGTGCTCTGCTTGTAAAGCTTTATTACAAGAACGGTGATTCTGCACCAGTGGCTCTGCAGAAGTTCAGGACTCTCAAGGGTATGAAAAAAGGCGCTGGACCGATGACTATCAGAGGTCTGGTGAAAATGATGCAAAAATTCAAAAATACAGGTTCGTTTGATGTGCAGTCTGGTAGAGGAAGGAAAAGATGTGATTCGGCGGTAGTTGAAGAAGTGGCCACAGCAGTTCAGGAAGAGTCTAGCGGTGGTGAGCAACCATGCAGTGCACGGAGAATTGCCCGAATATTGAACAGGCCTGTGAGCACGGTACATAACATTCTACGAAACATCCTGCAATGCTATACGTATAAAATTTGCCATGTGCAGGAGTTGTTCCCTTCTGACCTGCCAGCAAGAGAGCGTTTTGCTTTGAAATTTCTCGCTTGCATGGAAGTGGACAATGATTGGCCGTGGAAAATTCTGTGGACAGAAGAAGCCCATTTCCACCTGACGGGATATGTCAATACACAGAATTGCCGAATATGGGCAACAGAAAATCCACTCGCAACGAACCCAGTACTACTTCATCCTGCAAAGGTCACTGTGTGGTGCGGATTTACGGCATCATTTATCATAGGGCCGTATTTCTTCGAGGAGACGGGTGCTTTAGGTCCTGTTACCGTTACCGTCAATGGTCAGCGCTATGAGTCTCTTTTGCGTAATGACGTCATTCCAGCTCTGCAACAGCGTGAATGTCTGGATAGTATCATTTTTATGCAAGATGGCGCTCCTCCGCACATTGCAAATCGAGTTAAGCAGTTGTTGAGGCGGCATTTCGGAAATGCTAGAATTATCAGTCGTCATTTCCCTACAGCCTGGCCGGCCCGATCACCTAATCTTAATCCGTGTGATTTCTGGCTGTGGGGTTATCTGAAAGATATTGTGTTCAGTACTCCGATTGCCAACGTAGCTGAATTAAAGACACTCATTGCGCAACACACTCTGAACTTGACCCCGGATACACTTCGATCGGTTGTGGAACATGCTGTTTCCCGATTTAATCTTTTTGCACACGACGGTGGACAGCATATTGAATATGCTTTGCGCCAGTCTCGCCAAACTTAAATAATCCTTATCGGCTGGGCCTATAGGCGGAGGTAGATTTCGAAGAGTGCTCATTTCAACAATATATATATATATATATATATATATATATATATATATATAGACCCAGTTTAATAACTTCATTTGGCCGTTTATGAAAAATTTTTGATTTCATTTTTCAGCAAAAACTGGTTTTATCAGAATCATCTTAAGAATAATTCAGCTCAAATGCCCATTTTGACAACATATTTTGAAATAGATTCTGAATTTATTAAAAAATCGACCAAAACAGTACATTATACAGTTCCTAAATAACAAAAAACTGTCAGTTGAATGCATTTGAGAAAAAAATTGAATTTAAAAATGAGTCATAAAATAACCGATTTGTTGTTTGAATACATCCTTAATTCTTTAATCATGATTGCTCCGGAAAATTTTGTGCGAAATACTCACTTTGACAGCATTTTTAAAAATATATTCTATCTTTATCAAAAAACTGGCCAATGCGTCTCAGTGTATAGTTCCTAAATAAGAGGATCTGTAAATTGGATGCGTTTGAGAGCGAAAATGGATTTTAAAACTAATCGTAAAAAACGCAATTTGCTATGTGAAAACTTCTTTAAATTTTCAAATCACGAAGACTTCGGGAAATTCTGTTCAAAATACCCTTTTTGGTAGCCTTTTTTGAAATATATTCCGTCTTTATCAAAAAACTGACCAATGCATCATATTATATAGTTCCTATATAAGAGGATCTGTAAATTGGGTGCGTTTGAGAACAAAGATGGATTTAAAAACGAGTCAGAAAAAAAACGCAATTTCTTATTTGAATACTTCCTTCAATTTTCAGTCCCGATGACTTTCGGAAATTCTTTTTAAAATACCCTTTTTGGTAGCCTTTTTTGAAATATATTCTGTCTTTACCAGAAAATTGACCAATGCGTCACTTTATACAGTTTCTAAATAAGAGGATCTACCATTTGGATACGTTTAAAATCAAAAATGAATTTAAAATAGAGTCAGAATATAAGCAGTTTGGATTTGAGATTTTTTCTCCAACTCCTATTTTTGTTTAATTTCTTTTTGCTATACGAATTGGTCCTATGAAAAACTTGTCAATATAAAAGTTGTAGATATTTTTAAGAAGATGTAAAATAAATTTAACCAGATTTGATATCTTAAAAATTGACGGAGTTATGGATTTTTCTCTTTTGTTAGCGCCCTTTTTCTTTTCGTTTTAAATTTTTTTCATCGGTAAAAGTTGGTCCTATCAAAAACTTGTAAATACAAAAGTTTTAGATAATTTTAAGAACATTTACTAAAAATTTAGTTGGACTTGATATCTTGAAAATTGACGAAGTTATGAATTTTTTTCTCTCAAAATCCCTGTTTTTTTCGCCCCTTGAGCCCACTTCTAAATTTATAAAAAAAAATCTGTCATGCATATACTTTTGGCCCATTTTTAAGAAGTAATATAAACTTTAAACCGATTCGATATCTACTTTAATTAAGAAGTTATGGCGTTTTTTCGGTTTTCACAAAAACGGCCCCTATTCCGACCCCCTTGGTCCGATTTTGCCCATTAACGAACTTAGCCAAGATTTTATCCCCTTTGATTTTATGTACCAGTTTGGTGGAGATTGGTGAAGAATTATAGAAGTTATCGTGTCCATAAAAAAGTGAGATATATATATAGATAGATAGATAGATAAACTGGTGCGATTGCAATAGGTAGTATTTCTTACGAAATCTACCTAAAACCGATTGTATGGATGCTTTTTATGCGGTTTTTGGCCTCAGGACAGTTAAAAACCGGTTAGATGGATGCTTTTTATGCGGTTTTTGGTCTCAGAACAATTAAAAACCGATTGGAGGGATGCTTTTTATGCGGTTTTTGGCCTCAGGACAATTAAAAACCGATTTTTCCCATCCGATGTGGTATGACCTTGCCGTGGTGGACGGGCTTACGTAACTAACAGTATCAAACGCGTACAGTCATGTACACTGAACAATACAGTTGGTTTATATCGTGTAACTTACGCCTTAGCCGTTGTTTTACGATTTGTCCTTTGTAGTCGAAATTCCGACGCTTACAGCGCCATCTGTCGCTAAAATTTGGAACTTTTTTTTGGTTCATGTTTTTCCCCCCTTCTTCAATAATACGCTGTTAAATTTTGACGACATTCTAACGAGTGGTTCGCTTTTTAGAGCGTTTTGAAACTCGGACTTTAATTATAATCACCCTGCATTATCAAAATGAGATGAATGCTGCGAAAACCTGACGCGTTTACCGTCTAAACCATCGACAAATACGTAGCCTATGCATTTCACAAGCACTTCACAAGCTCTTCTTGCTTTTATATGTAAATACATAGCACCTATATCTGTCGTTCAGTCCGTCCGTCTGTCCGTCTTTCCGCATATAACCCAGCAAAAACTACTCAAGAGAATCGTTTGAAATTTAAAGTATATAATTATTGAATAATTTTGCCAAGTCATTTCAAATTTTATGAAAATTGGATGTACAGTTTAATTACAGGGATAATCAAAAGTATTTCGCTACATTACGACCAGTGGAAAAAATAGTTTCAAGTGTATTTTAGTGATGTTACACTCTTTCGATATAATAAAAGTGATATATATCAATGAAAAGAATATATGAATATACATTCTGTACAATGTGTTGCGCAAAAAATATTTGTTATTAATTTACAGGGCCTCCCAAAAATATTCCATTGCATAATGGTATAAGTAAATTCATTTCGGTACGCGTTTTAAACATATTCAAATATTTCACATTTTACGAAATCGATATACATTGCTGAGTTTTAGTACAAATTACTTCCTTAATAATAGAAAGTAGATAGTACTTACAATGTTACACAAGAGATTTCGGCTACTTTACTGTATCCGTAGTACTGTATACTACTACACCAAGATCTGAATATTTTAAAAATTTCTTTAGAATACGAACGTACCTCATTTGCTATGCTTGACGGGCAATTTCGAATTTGTCAATTATGTTATGTGTTTTTACTTGAATACAAATTTCTGTTTAATCTATGGTGCATATAAAAATCTCTATTGTAAAAGACATTGAGTAGATTTCCGTTTATAACCGAAAATGTTAAAAATAAATTTTCAACTAATTGAACTAAATTATAAAATGCTACAAAATTGAATTAAATAAAAATGCAGATGTGTATATCACAGGATGAACAAAATCATTCTACTATTTTTTCGCCACGAACAATAATTGATTAAGGGGAATTTTTAAATGTGCTTTCTAAACTGGTTATTAATGAATATTCTTTCACGTTACTTAGTGGTGATGTTTTGCTATATAATTTTCTGGATGTGTAGGTAAGTTTTTTATAATTTATGCATGGCACATAATTTTTCCTTCTTTGTTTTTTTTCTTTTGTCGAATGAAAATAAGATGAATTTTCATTTTAAAATGTTAACTGATTAAAATGCTATAACAATTTTGATTAATTTCCCTTATTTAGAATTAGCGTAACATTATTAAATGAACTTCCAACAGGCAGGCAATCCATAAAGTTAGGATCGAACACAGAAAACATATGATGCCTCTGCACACTTACATTAGCGTCTTTTCTTGTATACAAAAGATTATGAAAGGCATGACTGGGTTGCCATGCCCACATACATTAATTTTACTGTAACATTTTATATTCTTTTATTATATGTAACTAAATATTATCCGAGTGATTACATATACTTTAATTCATGTATTTGATAAAACTGTGAAAAAAACTTCACTTTCTAGGGCTCCAAAAAATTGTACTTTTCAGCTAAAAACCCATTAACGTCCAAAATTATACGAATTAACTTCTTCATTAATTTATCGAGCAATTTCGATTAAAAAAATATTTTTTTGGTGATGGAGTATAAATATAACATCATATGGTAACTGCACGTTTAAAAAATTTTTAATTAGTTAAAAAATCCAAAAAAGGGAAAACGGAAAATTTCTTAAAAGATTGTTATTGCCTTAAAATAAAAAAAAGTTTTGGTTGCAGAAAACGCTGTTTGCTATAAGTCTTGATCACAATGCAGTGATATGAATTACAAATTTTATCAAAATCGGTCGGGTAGTTTTCGAGGAAACGAATCTTAATCTTTTAACCGCTGAGAATTGATATATCCGTTCTCTAAGCTGTAGGTTTCACTGCAGGTTTCACTGCGGTTTCACTTATATTCTTATACATAATTACATGTTTACTTTCTTCTATCTTTACGAGAAGACAGTTTTGGATGGATTTATACGTTTTAGAAAGTATTGAACAGTATTTGATGGTTTTTAGAAAATGTCTGTTTGTAATTTTGTAAGTGAGAAAAATTTTGTGGGCGCTATCTAAAGAACTAATCGCGGAATTTCACAAAACTTAGATGCTGTTAGACCTTGATATAAACTGAAGCTGATTAGTTTTTGGTGCATATATCTCAAAAGGTGGTGCTGCTGCTAAGCTGCATTATTCACAATTTCAATACACAATATTCACAATAAGCTGCATTATTCACAATAGTTCTACATCAAGAACTAATGCATGGATTTTCATAAAACTTTAGATTCAGTTAGTCCTTGATATTATTTGGTGCTGACTACTTTTTAGTGAAAATTACTCAACGGTTGGCGCTGCAATGCTGCATTATTTATGATTATTGAAATAATTCGACACTGTTAAAAAAAAAAATCTGAAATTCACGGATATATTTTTCCAGATTTTCACAGAAAAAGTCCCTTTTCACAACAAAAGGGCATTTTCTGTTAAAAATCAGAAAACTCCACATATTTCCTGAAAATAACGAAACGGATGAAAATAGAAACAAAAAATGGAGACACTCCGTTATCAGGGGTTCTCCGTGGCCGAGTGGTCAAGGCACTACGCCACTAATCGCCTGTGAGCGTAGACTGTGGGTTTGAATCTCACAGGCGCCATGAAATAATAAAAACATAAAAAATCCCTTTTAAATAGCATTTTTTTCTGTTTATTTTTCTCTTATTTTTTATTAAAAAAATGTATGAACTAATTACCCCCCTCCCCCCCCCCAAAAAAAAATGTGCGACAATTTGAAAAAATTGTCTATAACATTTTTTTGTTAAAAATTGAATATTTTTTTTTCGTTCATTCATTCATTCATTAAAAGAAAGAAAGGAAAAAAAACAATGATTTTAAACAGTGATTTTTTAAAAATTTAAACTAGTTAACAAATTAAAATTGATTAAAAAAAATAAGTAATATGCATTGGTCAAAAATAAAATAAAAGAAACCATTTGCGAGTATAAAATGATATATTTGAAATATATCATTCCTGCATCTAACGAATATATTTGAAAGAAAATCATTGAAAAGCACAAGATTTTTTAACTAACTCATAAAAAACATACTTTGTACTAAACAGTACGAGCAGCTTTGGTTCAGTCGGTAAGGACTTTTTCCGCTGTCGAAATCACTCGGTAAGTTCGAATTCTTTGACGATTGATCAGTTCATTAATTTTAAAAATTAAATTATATTTTTATCATTAAAAATCAATCCTTGTAACGGAAAGTTACCGCTTCTTCAAACAAAGTTTTCCATTTTTTTATTTCCCAAAACGGAAAATTTACTAACGGAACAGTAAATCCTGGGGTAAATTTGCTGCCAGTAATTTTATCGTGAACTCACAGATTATTATTTTTTTAACATTATATCTCAAGAAC
This sequence comes from Maratus speculifer, assembly GCA_964019185.1. Classification (NCBI taxonomy): domain Eukaryota; kingdom Metazoa; phylum Arthropoda; class Arachnida; order Araneae; family Salticidae; genus Maratus; species Maratus speculifer. The sequence continues at coordinate 243,358,192 of OZ025296.1, forward strand.
TAATGCAAGAATTTTCATCAAACTTCATATTCATTTAGTCCTTGATATAGATTAGAGTTGTTTAGTTTTTGGTGTAAATCACCCTACAGATGGCTCTCCGGTGCTTCATTTTTCACGATTTCACAATAGCTGTATCTCAGGAACTAATGCATTTATCTTTATCAAACTTCAGATTTAATTAGTACTTGATAAAAATTGATTCTGATTAGTTTTTGGCGTACATCACCAAACAGGTAATGCTGTTATGCAGAATTTTTTAAAAGTCTTTGCAATAGCTCTATAAACGGATTTTAATCATAACGCTCTGTAAAGGATCTTATAAACGTATTTTCATCAAACTTCGGATTCTGTTAAAACTTAACATAAATTGTTGCTGACTAAATTTTGGTTTAAACCTTTTAACCGGTGGCACTGTTATGCTGCATTTTACAGGAAATATTAACATGTATGAGATATAAGAAAGTTTTGGGTTTGCCACATCTGACTAGCTTAGATTATATTAGATAACTCTTGCATATTTCTCATAGGATTGCACCCAGTTTTGCCTTCTTTTACAAATAATAATAATAATAATAATAATAATATCAATAATAATTGAGAATTATCATGACAACAAATGTAATCTTAACATTGAATTTGCGCATCAAGAAGTAGTTAATCTCTTCCACATGAGCAGTTTGATTATCGTTAATCTAATAGATTTATTTTTAGCATGTGCGTTCTATTTCAATAACGGGATTTACAGACTTCTGACCTGATAAAAAGAACGGGGCCCTGCAATATTCAGTGACATATATCAGTGAATATACAGGGTAATTCAAAATGAATATAACGATTACAACGGCTGTAACTATTTAATCGTAAAGAATTTATAGATAAGAATTACACAAAATGTAAAAGGAAGTTCAAAATTTTGTTTATACACTTTATGACTGTTCTATGATGTCGGATGTTTGAACATAAAGGATGTTTTGATGTCGTCTCATATATTGAAGGAAAATCACATAGAATATTTATAAATACAGTAATCATTTCGCGAGCGTATCACTATTTTAAAGATATACATTTTGTATTATACTTTTCTTGTAAACGTTGTCAACGCCTATGTAAAAGATTTTTCTTCTTAAAAAGTGTTGCGAATGTTGAAATGTTATGCATTTTCTATTTCGCGAATAATCAAATCGCATGAATGTTAAAGGCATGTAAACAAAATTTTAAGCTGCCTTTTAAATCCTATGTAATTCTTATCGACAAATTCCTTTATAAAAATAGTTACAGCCGTTTATAATCGCATTATTAATATTGAACTACCCTGTGTCTGCTGATATACAGGGTGTTTCCGAATTCGATAGACTGATTCATAGGTGCAAAAGTAATAATCAAGAAGGACAAAAAATGTAATGGAACATGATGTCGCAAATTACCTTCTGAATTAAAAATACAGGGTATTACACACGTTTTTTTCTCACCATTGGCAAGTGCATTTTCTGACAAGGTGGGGGAAGTTTTAGGTAATATTGAACTACCCTGTGTCTGCTGATATACAGGGTGTTTCCGAATTCGATAGATTGATTCATAGGTGCAAAAGTAATCATCAAGAAGGACAAAAAATGTAATGGAACATGATGTCGCAAATTACCTTCTGAATTAAAAATACAGGGTATTACACACGTTTTTTTGTCACCATTGGCAAGTGCATTTTCTGACAAGGTGGGGGAAGTTTTAGGTAATATTGAACTTCCCTGTGTCTGCTGATGTACAGGGTGTTTCCGAATTCGATAGACTGATTCATAGGTGCAAAAGTAATCATCAAGAAGGACAAAAAATGTAATGGAACATGATGCCGCAAATTACCTTCTGAATTAAAAATACAGGGTATTACACAAGTTTTTTTCTCACCATTGGCAAGTGCATTTTCTGACAAGGTGGGGGAAGTTTTAGGTAATATTGAACTTCCCTGTGTCTGCTGATGTACAGGGTGTTTCCGAATTCTATAGACTGATTCATAGGTGCAAAAGTAGTCATCAAGGAGGACAAAAAATGTAATGGAACATGATGTCGCAAATTACCTTCTGAATTAAAAATACAGGGTATTACACACTTTTTTCCCGCCATTGGTAAGTGGATTTTCTGACAAGGTGGGGGGAAGTTTTAGGTAATATTGAACTACCCTGTGTCTGCTGATATACAGGGTGTTTCCGAATTCGATAGATTGATTCATAGGTGCAAAAGTAATCATCAAGAAGGACAAAAAATGTAATGGAACATGATGTCGCAAATTATTTTCTGAATTAAAAATACAGGGTATTACACACTTTTTTTGTCACCATTGGCAAGTGCATTTTCTGACAAGGTGGGGGAAGTTTTAGATAATATTGAACTTCCCTGTGTCTGCTGATGTACAGGGTGTTTCCGAATTCGATAGACTGATTCATAGGTACAAAAGTAATCATCAAGAAGGACAAAAAATGTAATGGAACATGATGCCGCAAATTAGCTTCTGAATTAAAAATACAGGGTATTACACAAGTTTTTTTCTCACCATTGGCAAGTGCATTTTCTGACAAGGTGGGGAAAGTTTTAGGTAATATTGAACTTCCCTGTGTCTGCTGATGTACAGGGTGTTTCCGAATTCTATAGACTGATTCATAAGGTGCAAAAGTAGTCATCAAGGAGGACAAAAAATGTAATGGAACATGATGTCGCAAATTACCTTCTGAATTAAAAATACAGGGTATTACACACTTTTTTCTCGCCATTGGCAAGTGGATTTTCTGACAAGGTGGGGGGAAGTTTTAGGTAATATTGAACTACCCTGTGTCTGCTGATATACAGGGTGTTTCCGAATTCGATAGATTGATTCATAGGTGCAAAAGTAATCATCAAGAAGGACAAAAAATGTAATGGAACATGATGTCGCAAATTACCTTCTGAATTAAAAATACAGGGTATTACACACGTTTTTTTTTCTCGCGATTGGAGAGTGGATTTTCTGACAAGGTGGGTAAGTTTTAGGTAATATTCCAAAACTGCAAGCTATAAACATATGAAAATTTTTTTTTGTACTAGTTAACTTTATTTTGCAGTTTCCTAAATTACTGCGATATAAATACGGTACTAAGTTCTGTTCTATCTTAAAATGTACTCCTTTGAATATATTTCTTAATTTTATGGGGGAAAAATATTAAAAATGCATTATAGAAATAGCAGTGAAGCATTTTAGCAGTTTGGCAAATCTTGTTATGACAATTATCAACTATGCGTTTGATTTTGCAGGCTGGTACAATAAATCCTGAATAGGTAATATTTCTTAATAATCCCCCACCCTTGATTATAATGAAACTTTTAATAAACATGCTTAATTTTGTTGTAAATGTGTTAACATAAAAAAGAAGGTTAGAAGTTACCACTATACACGACAGCAGTATGGCCCTGATGTTTCACATTCCCTGATGTTCATTTTTGATTGTGATGACCAATTTATAGGGTATCATCGATTATGTGAGCACCCCCATTTTTCCAGAAAGCTGTTCGCGATGTTATCACATTTCATACTAAACGAGGTATATATCATTACAGTTACACTGCAGTATTTTTATTATTTACTTGCAGCCTTGTCCCGCTACGCTAGTCGGTTTCTCTAAAGGAATTTTGAATCAAATGAAGTACAGATAAACCAATCAAACGAAGTAAAGATTTAAAAAATAAATAAATAAAAAAACATAATATTTAATTAATCATCCATAATTGTTATCTTATATAGCTCTAAAATGCCCTTCTCATTGAAATTTTCAAATATTAAAACTAATATTTATAAGAGGGCCATGTAAAATATCGATCTGTAATGATAAAACGCAACAATTTCAAAAAAAATTCGAAAACTGCCCCCGGTGGGGGAGGGGGGAATTGGGTGTGGGAAGAAAAGTTCATAATATGAAAGAGCAGTCCGAGAGTTTTCCGATGATATGTCATATGACGGGTCCAAAAAGAGTTTGGAATTTTTGACCCCCACTTTAACCCCCTAGGTGGCGAAAATTTTAAAATCGCTGAAACGTGTCTTTAGTTATTTTTTAATAGATTTATTTTCTGCCGTTTTATGCTTCTGCTTAATACGACTGCTGATATATGCCACATGTTCTAAATTGGTCGACCTCCCTTTTAAACCCCCTCTGGAGGACAATTTCTAAAATCGCTGAAATATATGTTTAATTATTTTTTTAGTAGATTTAATTTCTGGAATTTCACTCTGCTACCTTAAACGGCTGCTGAGATATAGGAAGATGTTCCAGAAATTTCGACCTCCCGTTTTCCCGCTTTAGAGGGGGCATTTTCAAAAATCCCATCTTAGTGTACGCTTACATCATAAGAAGTATATTTACCCCAATTTTTATGTTTCTACGTTTATTAGTTTGGGCTGTGCGTTGATTATCAATCAGTCAGGACAAACTATTGATAGATAGATAAAATTATTACCGTCAACCGGAGTTCAGTTAGGATGAAACTTTCTGCTTTTGTAACTAAATACCTGGTTTGAGACTCTGGGTTGTCAGATTTGGCGTCTGTTTTAGTAATGAAATTTTAATTTTACACCCAAAATTTGTGTAGTTTTTTTATTTATTTACTGACAGACGTTTCGTGATTACCTAAAGTAAAAAATTCTTCTTTCAGAATTTCTGATGTGGATTCGAAGATTTTAAATTGAAAGTAGAGGCCAAACTAGGGATGCAGTTGAGACCGCTAATTCTTTGGTAATTTTTCAACCTCTTGATGACCACTATCATCCCTTTGAATTTGTCACTGAAATTCCGAAACGCCTTGTAAATCCGATGTTTATTTAATGTCATGGAATTGTAACGTGACTGATATTACTTGCAACCATAGCTTCGTATGTATTACCTGATTACTGTAATCTTTAACTGTGTTCCAAATATATCATGTTATCGTTTATGTGCGCGTCATATATTAACGTCGTTTAGTAACGTTCGTATGAATCGTAAATATTACAGGTATCATGAGGCTTGAAATCTACGATATTTTCACATTTTCATATTTATTTTCAAAGTACTATCATTGTGCATGCTAATTTCAATATTTTCTGCATAGCTGCCAACTTGTATGGATATTTCCCACCACAAAAATTAATAAACTAATCATGGTAGAAACTTCATTTTCGGCAGGACTTGTGCTAGGGTAAACGTCAATAACGTCCTAAAATTTCATGGCAATCCGAGTATATTAACGATTTTTCCCCATAGGCCGTAATGTAATGGGAAACTTTTGATTCTCTCTGTAGATAAACTAATCATGGTAGATACTTCATTTTTGATAGGACTTGTGCTAGGGTAAACGTCAATAACGACCTAAAATTTCATGGCAATCCGAGTATATTAACGATTTTTCCCCATAGGCCGTAATGTAATGGGAAACTTTTGATTCTCTCTGTAGATAAACTAATCATGGTAGATACTTCATTTTCAATAGGGTTCGTGCTAGGGTAAACCTAAATAACGTATAAAAAATTCATAGCAATCCGAGTATATTTACGGGAGTTAGAGCTCGGACAGACGGACAGACGGACAGACGAACAGACAAACCGAATGCATAAGCACTTTTCAACTTTGTTGGAAAGTGCTAATAAACTAATCATGGTAGATACTTCATTTTCAATAGGGTTCGTGCTAGGGTAAACCTAAATAACGTATAAAAATTTCATAGCAATCCGAGTATATTTACGGGAGTTAGAGCGCGGACAGACGGCCAGACAAACCGAATGCATAAGCACTTTTCAACTTTGTTGGAAAGTGCTAAAAAGAAATTTTTGTCTTGTTTCACCGTTGGCATTCATTAGATTTCAGCTATTGATTTAAATAAAATTTTCTATCAAATTTTAGTGGTAGGAAAAATAAATACAAGTTGGCAGCTTTGTTTCAGTCAAACCAAATATAATAGACTATTTCAACTGTTATTGACTTATATATTTCTGTAGAAAAGTATTTTCATTTTCTCTGCAGCAACCTTTTTAGCTGAAAAAGGATTTTTTTTTTTCAAAGTTTTATACTTGCAAGCTTGTTGTCGTAGATCGCGCCAATTATATGCCCAGCCATCAAGGCGGTGTAAAATGTGTTAAATTTGTTTTCGTCACTGAAGAAAAATTAACATTTTATCCTTCTAATGTGTTCAAAGAACACGCGCCTTTCTATGGTGTACTTTCCGCAAAGGCATTGCACATTCTTTGATATTCATGAATTTTGCTTGCTTGTATATACGGTTAACAATAGATCTCGTAATAGGAAATACTAACGTCATCGTAATTTCACGATGACTTTACGATGTAACCAACCCATGTTTAACCCAAAGTTTTTGGGTTGAAATTGGTTGCAAAATCTCTCAAACTTGTAGTAGAGATCTTTCTCTTGGTCGACCTGAACGTAGTTTTACAATCGCACTGTCATTTTTTGATAGAAATTGATAAATTCAGGATCTGAATATGCTTATTTTGTTTAGCAATTTCAGAATGTCTTTTCATTTTGAACTGTAAAACGCCAAATTTTAGCTATATCAGCAGCATTGAGTTGAACTTTGCGGAGCATTTTATAACAATTCGATAATTGAACAAGGCAGAAAAATCATGCGTTAAGCATAGATTATGAAACACTTTCCACGTTTCCTAAAATCTTTAACAAAACTATGTTATTTAGGGAAATAAGATGCTACTGTCCATAGCCAAATATGTATCGAAATACTTTTGAACAGCCCTGTATTTGATCCGTCGTTTGATATATACATACAATATAATGGGAAAATTTAGTTAAGCAAAAAATGCCTAACTGGCTGAAATTCCTCTTGCAGCACTTTATTCTAATAGATGGAAAATACTACAATACTTTTGTTCAGCCCTGTAATTTATCCAGTATCTTTACTACACGTCAGTATTTTGTAAAAATTTCGTTCTAACAAACACATTTTTAAAGCTACTTAAATCACATTTCTAGAAATTATCACATATGGGTGACCATGTAGTTAATTCTTTGCGTGACCCTTTATATCATTTTAACTATATTCTACAAACATTTCTTAGTAAATTGAAAGTAGTTCAACGTAAAAATGCATAACTGCCACCTTTAAGTTAATTACTCTCATATTCAGTAACTTTTATGAGCTCTTTTATGTAACCATGTATATCAACTATAACATTTATATACACCATATAATTTGCAGACATTTTGTAAAACTTAAAAGCGCGTATAATAAATGAAAATTCATTTCAACCATCCATCAGTTATCATCGACAATACACAGTATTTCGGATAAAAGTATAAGGTTTGAAATATTTTGTGTGTCCTTATAAAAGCTATGCACTTCATATTATGCGTTAAATATTAAGTCTCAGTGGCGTATATCAATTTTATGATATTTGAAACCGTTTAACATTATTAAAATATGTCGCAAGCAATTCCCTCCTTTATTATTGTCCAATGGAATTCTTTTGAGTGGCCCTGTAAATGAATAATAACTATTATTTTGACAGCATATTTTACAGAATGCGTATTTTAGTGCACTTTGCGAATCCATGTAAATTTAAATAAGTTTAACAGGGTGCAACACCTTTAAAATTCATTTGAAACGATTTTTTCCTATTGGCCGTAATGTATCGGAAAACTTTTGACTAACCCTGTAAATAAACTAATCATAGTAGAAACTTCATTTTCAATAGAGTTCGCTCTAGAGTAAACATCGATAACATATAAAAATTTCAGAGCAATCTGTGTATATTTACGGGAGTTAGAGCGCGGACAGACGGCCAGACAAACCGAATGCTTAAACACTTTTCAATTTTGTTGGAAAGTGTTAAAAAAGGGCTGTGATATTATGTTTTGAAGTGGTTACGTCACATGCACAAAACGTAGAAATGAAACCTTTTTTGATATGGTGGTAATAAAAGCAATTTGTTTTTTTGTCCAAATATTTTAGGTATAGCTTATTTTGAATTTTATTTTTGTTAGAAAAATTCTGTAAAAAATATATTGCCATTCTATGTTGTAATAAGTTTATAATATGATTCCGTATGCTCATTATTTTTTTCATGATTTTGGGTTAATTTTTTGAGCTGTTATTTCAAAAAATCGTCCGTCCAAATACTTTTGAGACGCACTATATAAAAAATAAAATAGTCTTGATATTTAATACCGAGTACTATATTTTTTTTCAATGAGTGTAAAAAGCAAATTCTTTTACGTGAAAAAAGTTTTGCAAGTAAAATATATATATATATATATATATATATATATATAAATAAACAGAAACGGTCAAGTTTGAACATTACCTTATTCACAGGGTTTCGTACATAACTAATATGGGTAATTCCATGAGCAGATGTCGTGTAAGTCACGTACTACGATTTTGGATACCAGTATTTTAAAACGGAAAAATGTGGCTTATTTTATCAGAGATGTTTCATTAATTGAATAAGGCCATGCAAACCTTTAAAAAGAAACGGTGGCCAACAATTTTGCAGTTACTAAAAATGTGACTTACACGACAAGTTCTCATGGAAATACCCATATATGAATTATTAAGCGTATTACTAAAAAAATCTTTGCTGAAAGAATAGTAAAACGTAAAAAACTGGGAAATGTAGGATTGGATATAGCTGTATATTCTAGAAAAATATGATTAGGTATACAATATAGGGTCATTCCATACAAAATGAACAAATTAGCTGTAGCTGCCATGTCACAGATTTGAATGAAAATTGGGATATAAGTACAACATGTTTATTTATGAGAAAATGCAAAATAATAGATTTCAGGACAGTTTATTTCAGTATGTATACTCATGTTAAAAGTTGATACAAAATCGAGTTTTATCTGCATGCTTGAAATTTCAATCTTGATTATTAGCCTTAGGAATGAAAATACATTATCATAAATTATTTTCAGGTAAGAATGGATAATAAGTAAAAGATTAGCGTAATTTAGTATTTGATTTTTTATTCCTTAATAAAAAAATAAAATAAAAAAGGATAAAATTCAATATTTCTATTATTAATAAAAAAATAAGGACATCTGTTATAAGTGTCAAATTATTTGACGTTATAGATAAAAGTACGTATTTTAAATGCAAAAAATTTCATGTATCCTTTTTTGAGTCCTTAATGCTAAACAAAATAAATAAGGAAAAACTTGACGGGAAAAGGCAATATTTCTATTGCATTTTTACACAAGAAGGAAAACTTTTATATCTTTTCAAATTATTTGATATTATAGATAAAAGTGTCTATTTTAAATATTCAACGTTACTTCTCGCCTTTTTTTCTTTTCTTTTCTTTTTTGCTACAGGCTTATATTAAAAGTGATGAGACTTGAAAAATTAATTATCTAGTAATATCAAAATCTTATAGATGGAAGCACTATTTTTTTCCTTGAAATCGTGCAATATTTTAGGAAAGCGCGCAAATTTAAAGAGAAGTTTTGCGTGGAATGTAACAAAATTACCTTTTTGAACACATTTTTTTTATTGTTAGAAATAAAAAGGCACTATTGAAAATTTTCTAGCATATTATGGACTTATTAATCTTTATGTCTGTGTAATATTGTTCATGCCGGACCTGTCCTTTATTTATTATTTGAGCATAAATAAGAGGAGAAAAATGTGATTTTGTAATTTTTTTAAAAAATTTCTAAATTCTTTTGAAGATGAAGGAATTAAATGATAATTATCAAACTTAGGGAATTCAATCTTCGTATATAATACTGTATCATGCATCAATTTCACACTTGTTTTATCATTTTTAAAATTTTTTATAATCTTTCGAATTTTCTCAAAATTCACAAATTTTCAATTTCAACAATTGATTTAAAATTAATTACGTTGTTACCAGATTGCTATTGCTAAATAATTAAAAAGATAATTATTCAGAGGTTATTAAATTGCAAGCCAAATACATTTATGTTAAATATTTTTCATGATACAGAACTTTAAACTTACAACATAGGACGATTGCACACGTGCCGTTCTACATCACAAGTTTTTTAAATGTACAAAACTGCTAAAATAATTTATTTTTTGTCAAGATATTTTGCAGAGCTCTATTTGAATATGTATGGAACCTGTGTATCAAATTTTATTAAAATCGGTTACCATGGTGCCACGACTTTTTTAAAATTTTTGCTCATTTTACGTGGAATGACCCTATAAGTCAAAAGAGATACGAAACCTAAATAACATGAAATACAGCGGAATTTTTCTTTAACGAAGTCCCTATTTAACGAAGTTTTCAAAGTAAAGATATTTTCTACTGAACCTTGACTTTGAACACCATCAACATGTAAAGTAAGCTCCATATTATGAAAAATATATTCTATACAAAATGTCCCAGAATTATCGTGATTTAATTTAAGGGGAGGTAAAACACATCACAAGGATTAAGATTTAAACAGCGACCCATCGTCGAAAGAGCCTTTCTGGCGCGGTCGTGACACAAAATATAAGAAAGACAGGTCACGACCAAAAGGAAAAAACTTCTTTATTATTCTTAATACTGCAAAAAAGTAAGAACGTTAAAGAGATAACGATCGTCATCAAAGTACGTGTTCGAAATAACGACCGTGGGCCAGTGGGGCAGCCAGAATTCGTTTCTGGGGGGGGGGGGGTTGCGTTTCTGATAAAGGTGTTTGCCGGTTTTTCAAATCGCCGGTTAATAGAATCAGTACTAATTAGAATATTCACTGTATAATACTTAAACTCAAAGAACATCTGTGTGGCAGGAAAAGGTTTTAGCATAATATTTCTCAGAAAAGGGATTTAGTACAAATAACCAACTTTTACTTAACTTGTGAGGCAGTGATCTTTGTAATAAAGACACTCTAGCATTTTTGAGATCGTGACGTCAATGATTTAACATGTGTAAGCGTGAAAGCGACATCTATCCTCTCTTTTACTTTAACTTTCTAGAGCGTGTGTGTCTCTTTCGGATTCTACAGTTATGTCGCGGTTAGTAGTGATATGTAAATTTGTAGTATCTCAGTTTGCAGCATATAAAAGCTTGGAGTTTGAGTGTGTGTGGAGTGTCGAGCGGCGTCAGCCAGCTAGGAGAGTCTAGGCGGCCTTGGCCGACTAGGTGTGACTAGTGGCGTCTAGCAGAGTGTGTCTAGCTGCGTTGGTTGATCCAGAGCGAGTGGTATCAAGTATTATCGAGCCTTCAGTGAGTTGACAAGGAGTTTTGGAAGTAGATTCGAGAAGTGTGCCGGTGGTAAGATTTAATATTGATTACAATTAATATTTTCAAAGTTAATAAAGAATATATGTGCAGCCACGGGCTGACTAATAAAGTTTATCTAGTAGTTTAGCGGAAGTTGATGTGAGAAGTAATCTGAAATGCCCCGATTGAGTTAGTGCCGGAGCTGTGAGTATGAGTTTAACCTTTTAGCATTGTTACCAGTTATTAAAATTAAGAACTGTTCCACTGTCCTTGAGCCCTAACCGTTTTAAATAAACTGTTTTTATCTTAGTTCCTGAGTTATGTCTGCATTTAAACCCCAGTACGAGCACCCAACCGTTACAAACTAATCCATGTAATATGCACTTTCAGAGTTTTAAGTAGAATTTTTGGCCTTTAATTGAATCACTTTATTAAATGAAATCTGATTCAATAAAGCGGAAGATTCCGAAATACGCCAAAACGTTTCAATACTAAGTTTGGTTTTGATTCATATAAGCGGAAATCATAGCGATCTTTTTTAGCTCTGGGAGGGGTTTTAACCCGAAAACCACCCCCTTGGCTGCGCCACTGCCGTGGCCATGATGCATAGTAGTGCATCTCCGACGCATGGAAGATCTCGAAAATACTGCAACATATAAACGTACTATTTAGAACCATCAACATATATACATGATGTAGTTGGAATAGCTTGAAGTGTATATTTTTAATTTAATTTTCGAACACATGAATTTGGAAAATTTATATCACACCCGGTCATTAAATGAAGATTTTTAATTTATTACCTTACCAATAAAGAAAGCATGTAAACTTTTATACTTCTTCTAAAAATGTAGTCTGTATTTGTGAGTTAAACAGAAATGAGGAAAGAAAAAGTCATTATAAATAAATTTTGGCTCCGATTTATGCATGGTCTTTCATTCTTGTTATTTCCGTTTTAATGGATTTTTAATTTTACTCTAGATTTTTAAAACATACTACTTAGAACTATCAACGTCTCTATACAATGGAGTTGGAATTGTTTGAAATTTATATTTTTAACTTAATTTTCGAATACTTAAGTTTGGAAACTTTGTATTACACCTGGTCATTAAAAGAAGAGTTTTACTTTATTACCCTACCAATAAAGAAAGCATGAAAAATGTTATTCATCTTCTTAATGCTCCAATTTTTGCATGAATCAATAACGGGTCTACATGGGCAGTCTACAAATTATAGGCTACCAAGCAAAGTATTTGCCAAGATTCCCTGTAGTTCTAGATGTCTTTGATGTAGTAGTAGTTCGTTTTGCTTCTCATATTTTTTTTATAAGTTTTGCAATCTGATTTCGAAACTAGTTGGATGAGCTAATCCCAAAACTTTCTTCTTTCTCATACGTACATTTTAATATTTAAAAAAAAATAGTTACTCATTTTAATGCTTTAATAATTTTAATTCAATATCATACCAACTTTGATTTTCATCTTAAATTTCAGTTTCAGTCAATTAATCGGAGTAAAAACGAATTTCCGTTTCTGAACGAGCCGATAGACAATAGAATGATAGGCAGATTTTTTTTTCAAATTCAGGGAGGACCTACTTGCCTTAACAAAAAATAATCATATACAAAAAATTTAGTTCTGTTCTAGGACTAACTTCATACACTTTTAGGTGGTGTAATATTGAAAATGGCATAAAATTCGCTATTGCAGCGTCCCCTTAAGGCGGATTTTTTTTCAATTTCAGGGAGGACCAACTAGCCATAGCCATACACATACACAAAAAAAATTTGGCTCAATTCGATGCATAACTTCATATATTTTTGGTCGGTACAATATTGAAAATGGCACAAAAATTGCGATTGAAGCGCCCCCTTCCGGCGGATGTTTTTCAAATTCAGGGAAGACCAAGTAGCCATATTCATACACTTACACAAAAAATTTTGTTCAATTCGATGCATAACTTCATATACTTTTAGTCGGTAGAATATTGAAAATGGCACAAACATCGCGATTGCAGCGCCCCCTTCTGGCAGAACATTTCAAAACTGAAGGAAGACCTGCTTGCCACAGCCAAAAACATTTACAAAAAAATTGGTTCAATTCTATGCATAACTTCATACATTTTTTTATTGTAGAATGGCGACATACAGACACACACACAAACACACGGACAGACAGACATTTTGTAAAAACATGTTTTTTGGAATCTCTGATCCCTAAAACGTGTAAATCCGTCATAACCGGAAGTCGAAAAAATTTAGATTACAATACTTTCTTCTATCGAAGGTAGAAGAAAGTAAAAATGAATTGTAATTTCACACATTTTCTGAAATGTCCAAAGCAAATGGTTTCTCTTTTTGTTTCATCTTTGAAGTTTTAACTCTTTTTTTTCTTTTCTCTCTCTCTCTCTCTCTCTCTCTCTCTCTCTTTTTATTGGCTATGTATAGTCGTGTGTGTGTGTGGGGGGGGGGGGGGGAGGGTGGAGAGCAGAGTAAACATATGCACTAATTCTGAAACAATTTATTGCATAGAAAGTTACTAGTACCCTAATTTCCTGCCTATAATCCGCGGATCAAACAATTCTTTTTTGACCCAGAAATTTTATTTCGTAAATGAAGGCAAATATTTACGGCTATCTGAAAAGTTATATTTTATTTAATAAAATTTCTGGGTCGAAAAATGATTATTTGATCCGCGGATTATACGCAGGAAATTAGGGTACTAAGCAATTGGAAATAAAGTCTACTTTTAAATGATGTATGTAAAATTTTTTTGGGGGCCGTCTACATATCAAAACAAACACAAATATTGTTTTTTTCAATAACAATACTCAAGTTTGATGCCATAAGTAAACTTTACACTCTTCCTTTCGCCTAAAAATAAATTTTCATGAAATTCGTACGATTAGTTTTAGAGAAAGTTGGTATTTTAAAATTAGCCTATTTTAGGGGCTGTATCCAAATTGAAGTTCGGTAGTCAATTGTTGAAATGTTACAGAATGAGTAAATCACTTACTATTAATGCATTATTTTTTGTCTCTATGACCATTTCTTTCACTTAATATGTTTTGACTATTGCCAATCCAAATATTTCAATAAAATGAGTAATGTATCTATTTTTTCAAATTATGCTTATCTGCACATTGTAGAAAGCTCCTTAGAACATTATTTTTATGTTTTTTAAGCGTAATTTGAAAACTACTTATAAGAAAAATTTGAAATTGTGAATTCGTATAACGGAGGACATAATGAATATAAATCTATAAAAAATTTCGAATATTAATTCCCAAATTCATAATTGATATATTTTTTTTCAAATTATAAATTTACTGTATTTATAACTGGAATTTTTAATATTATAATTTTACAAAAAATTATTATATTTAGAATTATAATAATTTCAAGTGATATTAATAAAAATATGAAAATGAAATTTAATATCAAGATCTCTAAATTTTGGATAATATTATAATTCACATAAGTCTAATTTTCATAATTCAAAAAATTATCATTTTCAAACTTATGATTGAAATTTCGTATCTAGGCATACTTTGAACAGAGGATTTAAAATATAGAGGCAAATTTAGGTGTTACCATTGAAAGAATGACGTTTGTCCAGTTTTTATTCGTCGATAGTCCCTAAGCAAATTTTATATACTAAATAATTTAAAAGTGACTTTTACTTCTAATTTTTAGGTATGTACAAGTAATTATCTTCTACTATAATTCCGTGCACAGTTAGTAGGAGATGTTTACTGTTTTTTTCTACGGCTGTATCTTAAGGAAATTCGTGACTGTGTGTACTGACAATAATTTTACTTTAACATTTTATACTCACTTATTTTATGTAACTAAATTTATCGAAGTGTTTATAGATACTTTATTTCATATCTTTCACAAAACTGTGCAAGAGCTTCAGACATGGTAGAAACGCCAAGTTTTTTAGCTCTCCAAAAAATTGTACTTTTATGCTTAAAAACACATTATTTCCTAATAGTCCAAGAGACGACAGCACAAAAATTTAAGGTATCAAGCACAAGAAAAAAAAATCCCTGTCGGCTTGGCCTGTAGACGGAGGTAGATTTCGAAGAGTGCTCATTTCAACAACAACAACAATAATAACAAAAAGTATGATTAGAGATAAATCCAGTTTAATAACTTCATTTGGCCGCTTATGAAAAATTCTTAATTTCATTTTTCTACAAGAACTGGTCTTATGAGAATCATCTTAAGCGAAATTCGGCTCAAATGCCCATTCTGACAACATATTTTTAAATATATCCTGAATTTATTAAAAAATCAACCAAAACAGTACATTATATAGTTCCTAAATTAAAAAAAACTGTTAATTGAATGCGTTTGAGAGCAAAATTGAATTTTAAAATGAGTCATAAAATAACCGATTTGTTATTGAACAAATCCTTCATTCTTTGTTCCTGATCGGAAAATTTTGTGCAAAATGCCCTTTTTGACGGCATTTTAAAAAATATTTTCCATCTTTATCAAAAAACTGGCCGATGTGTAACTTTATATAGTTTTTTAAATAAGAGGATATGTAAATTAAATGCGTTTAAGAGCGAAAATGGATTTAAAAACGAGTCAGAAAAAAAGGCAATTTGTTATTTGAATACTTCCTTAAATTTTCAGTCTCGATGACTTCGGGAAATTCTGTTCAAAATACCCTTTTTGGTAGCCTTTTTTGAAATATATTCTGTCTTTACCAAAAAACTGACCAATGCGTCATATTATATAGTTCCTATATAAGAGGATTTATTATTTGGATGCGTTTAAAATCAAAAATGAATTAAAAAATAAT
Source organism: Maratus speculifer (assembly GCA_964019185.1). Taxonomy (NCBI): domain Eukaryota; kingdom Metazoa; phylum Arthropoda; class Arachnida; order Araneae; family Salticidae; genus Maratus; species Maratus speculifer. Next base: position 243,374,206 of record OZ025296.1, read on the forward strand.
TCAGAATATAAGCAGTTTGGATTTGAGGTTTTTTCTCCAAATCCCATTTTTGTTTAATTTATTTTTGCTATACGAATTGGTCCTATCAAAAACTTGTCAATATAAAAGTTGTAGATATTATTGAGAAGATAAAAAATAAATTTAATTAGATTTGATAGCTTAAAAATTGACGGAGTTATGGATTTTTTTTCTTTTTTCACCCCCCTTTTTCTTTACGTTTTTAATTTTTTTCATCGGTAAAAGTTGGTCTTATCAAAAACTTGTAAATACAAAAGTTTTAGATAATTTTGAGAACATTTATAAACAATTTAGTTGGACTTAATATCTTGAGAATTGACGAAGTTATGATTTTTTTCTCCCAAAAACACTGTTTTTTTCGCCTCTTGAGCCCATTTCTAAATTTATCACAAATCTATCACGAATGAACTTTTGGCCTATTTAAGAAGTAATATAAACTTTAAACCGATTCGATATCTATTTTATTTTTTTAAAAAAATTATGGCGTTTTTTCGATTTTCACAAAAACCCTCCCTATTTCCATCCCCTTGGACCGATTTTGCCCATTAACGAACTTAGCCAAGATTTTATACCCCTTGATTTTATGTATCAGTTTTGAAGAGATTGGAGCAAAACTATAGAAGTTATCCTGTCCATAAGAAAGTGATATCTATCTATCTATATATATATATATTTAAACTTTTTTACTGATGGTAGTTTTGGGATCTAAGGGTCATGATCGGCATAGATCTGCAAAATTTTTTCAGAAATTCCAAAATTGGTGCGATCGCAATAGGTAGTATTTCATACGAAATCTACCTAAAAACCTTTATTTTATGGGAGAGTAGAAATAAAAGAATCTAATGATCCATGTCTGCCGGAAGTGAAGAAGTGCATAAGCCAAGAATTAACCCTCCAAGCGTCTTGCAAATGGGTAAAATTGTAATGTTGTTTTCTCTGCATTTTGTTTTAAATGCTAATAAAATATGATTCTTTCAATATTACATAAAAAATCTTATTTAGGAATATAAATGTAATCCTTGAGAGCCCTAATCATCCTTCAATGCTTTGAAAATTCATTAAATTTATAGAATTATAATAACTTAAACATTGCTTGTATTGCAGTGAAACCTGGAGCTTAGTGTACGGAATTTTACGGGCCAAACGCTTAGAGGGTTAATACTACTAGTGGTTGATTCGTAGGTCTATCATTGTATTTGTCCAACAATAAAAGGTATCAAAACATGGAGGACTGGGAACAGGAAAATACAATGATAAGCCTACGAATCAACCATTAGTGGTGGCTAATTTTTGGCTTATGCACCACTTCACTTTTGGCAGACGTGGGTCATTAGATTCTCTTATTTCTACCCTTCCACAAAACAGTTTTTTTTTTCTTTGTGCTTGACACCTTAGGTTTTTGTGCTGTGAGCTCTTGGAATACAAAGGACACAAACGATTTCGGTAAAAAACATGGTTTTGATGGTATAAATATAAGGTATAAATATATGGCCATACCTTATGTGGCTGACAATTAAAAAAATAATAAATAAATAAGCTCCCAAAACCCAAAAAATCTGAAAAATGATAAATTTACACTGATCTAATAAAAAGTTTTTGCCGCAGAAAAAAAAAACTGTTTTTCTTAAGTCTCGAGCATAATCCAGTGAATAGGGATTACAAATTTCATCAAAATCAGTTGGGCAATTTCTTTAGGAAACGGGTTTTAAAGCTCGTATTTTCCCCATAGAATTGCATCCAGTCTTGCATTTCCTCAAGCAGAAGACGAAGTTGAATTGCATGGTCTAGTATTTTTTCATACTCCATAGATTAAAAACCTTTCTATATTACTCTGGTAAGAAGTGTTCGCTATTTTATTCTAAGTTTAACATGTGATTAGGTTGTTTAAAAAGAGCTTTGGATGTTACATATACAGGGTGTATCTAAACTACTGGGCAAAACTTTAAGGGGTGATAGTACCCACATAGCATGCATGTTCACGGTGACGTCACAGTGACGTCACTGTGAGTCACTGTGGTCACGTCACATCTGTGACCAAAATGCCACCCCTCAGTGACGTCACATTGCGACTGAAATGTGACGTCACTTCTGTGACCGAAATGCCACCCCTCAGTGACGTCACATTGTGACTGAAATGTGACCTTCTAAGAAAATTAAGAAATATATACAAAAATTCTTCAAAAGATGTTATTTAATATAAAAAATATTTTTCTGTCAATTGAAAAAGTTTTTGTGACGTCACTGTACCAAAAGGCCACCACTCAGTGAAGTCACATTGTGACTGAAATGTGACCTTCTTAGATAATTTTAAAAAAAATACAAAAATTCTTCAAAAGATGTTATTTAATGGAAAAAATATTTTTCTGTCAATTGAAAAAGTTTTTGTGACGTCACTGTAATGCCACTGCAAATAACGTACGTCACGTCACATCTGTGACCAAATGGCCACAATTCAGTGAAGTCACATTGTGACTAAAATGCGACCTTCTTAGAAAATTAAAAAAAAAAATACAAAAATTCTTCAAAAGATGTTATTTAATGGAAAAAGTTCTTTTCTGTCAATTGAAAAAGTTTTTGTGACGTCACTGTAATGTTACTGCAAATAACGTCCCTAATAGCATGAATTCTAATGAATTCTAGTCCCTAATGAATTCTAATTACCTATGAATATTGTTATTTACAAAAAACGGTTTTACAATTTATTTTCACTTGAATTGTTTTGAAATTAATAAAAATAAAAGGTAAAAATACATTAAAAAATTCTTTAAATAAAAAAATTTAATCAAAGACACACTCATAAAATTATTGCATATTTAAGTTCCTAAAATACTGTATAGAAAAAGAAAAAACAAAACGGCCATGCGCGTGAAAATTTAAAATCGTCTGCAAACGAAAGGTTCACGGAGTATGAAAATTACTCCGTGGTTTCTTACTCCGTGGAAAGAATAAATAAACGTAAACAGAAATATTTTAAATTGATGACAGACGCAAGAAGTTAGTTGGCGAGAATTTATGGCAGTTGTGGATTGTTTCGTATTGATACGGATTTAACAATTTAAACAAAAAGGTCTACTACAGCTCTTCCAAGTGCAAAATATAAGTCCGAGAAAATTAATGCGGCTTTGACTGTGAAAATGATTTGGTCTTTGCCACTTTAATTATTATCGGATTTAGTTTTTGCGACAAAAAGAACGAATGACTTCGATGGAAAAAAAGGTATGGAAATTTTTTTTTCATGGTTGCTTTTTAATTATTATTGTTCTTAGAACGATTTTAATTAGCTACTCAAAAACATGCTATAAAACATCAATTCTCCATTAACTTTATAAAGTTTAATACATTAATTATTTATTTTGTTGACATAGAACACTTGATTATTAATAATTAGGATTAGGTTGTTAAAGGTAGTGATTTTAATTGCACTTTAATCTGCGTTGTTTCCTTATTTAAAATATCTGGTTAAAATAATATGTTTCCATAAACATAAAATCTTATATTTTTTAATAAAGAAGCTTTAAATAGAATAAAATTTTTTGCAAACATCTTTTTTTAATTTTTGTATTAAGTAATCTTCTGAAACATTACATGAATTTATTTAAAAAATTACATGTTCAGAAGAGGAATTTATAAGAGAAGGAGAAGAACAATTAAAAGAAATCGTAGATGTTTCATATTAAAAAAATAATGATTGTTTAATGTATTTTTCAAACTGTGAAATGTTATAAAATTTCTAAATGGATAGTGGGTGAAAACGTTTCAGTTGTAAATATTCTTATTGGAATGTTTTCAGAAAGAACTAGAAGTCTGAATGAAAATTTGGAAGCTACGCAATCAATAAGAATTTAAACATGATTGTATTTAAAACAAATAGCGCAAATACTTAAACGGTATGAAGCTAGAAATTAATAACTGTATTTTATTATTTATTTTTCATTCTAGACACTTTTATTATTTCCTTTCCTGAATGATTTTACAGAGGTAAATTTCACAATATCCATTATATGTAGTATTAGTATACATCGTGATTAACACTAGAACGCCCGGAAATTTTACTCAAGTTTGATAATAATATTTCTTACCAGAATTTTTATTCTATTTAATTGATTTATTTAAAGTTAGTGGTTTAAATTTAACTTATTTCTGGAAAAAATTTCTGGCTCGAATTGAAATTTAAACGCATGGTCAGAGTCGAATCGACTCCTTCCGGGCGTTCTAGTGTTACAGTGGGTCTCTTATTTATAATTACCCTAATTTCCTGCCTATAATCCGCGGATCAAACAATTCTTTTTCGACCCAGAAATTTTATTTCGTAAATGAAGGCAAATATTTACGGCGATCTGAAAAGTTATATTTTATTTAATAAAATTTCTGGGTCGAAAAATGATTGTTTGATCCGCGGATTATACGCAGGAAATTAGGGTACTCTTTAATATTATAAATAAAATATTAATAATTACAATTAACGTATTTGTTGTTCAATTTTATCGTTGGAATTTTTATTAGGTAGATGTGTTTGTGATGGACAGCCTTCCAGTAATAAATAGCCCCTTAATGTTTTTTGTTCATTAATATACTAATAAATATTTAGCTTTAATTTTTTTTCATAATTCCTCTTTGCATGTTTTAATAGTATTTTAATATTTATAGAAGATAGTATTTGAAGACAGTTTGCGATTATTTTTTGATTTGTGACAAATTTGTCTCTAACTTTGTGACGGTGGCAGCGTTGTCAATGTTGTGAAGTCACACTGGGACACAATTATACAGTTATGAACATTATTATGTCGTGTAAGATCACTTACATCTATAATTTTATTATACTTTGGCGATACATCTCAATTAAATCTTGGGAGCAGCTATAAAAAGAATGTACCAAAAGAGAGTTACTGAATCAAAATTTAATGCCATGCAGACTTTAATCTTTGTTACATATATATATATATACAGGGGTGCAAAAATCTAGGCGCCAGTGGCTAATCTCACACCACAAAAATTTCAAAGTCTTCTTCGCTCAAAATTTAACAGCAATCTTACTAGAATTTAACACGAAATATTAGATAAAAAGAAATGAAATAATTTTAGTGGTGAGAGACTGCCTGCTGGCGCCCAGATTTTTGCACCCCTGTATATATATATATATATATATATATATATATATATATTGCAATAAATGAGAATATTTAAGACAATTGAATATTCGATCTATAACAATTATTTCAAACTTAGCAATTTGTTTTTCTAATAAGCATTAAAATTATCTAAGAAACACTTCCTTTAAGGTGCAGCCCTAGTCACAGAAAAAGACCCGGATGTTTATGTAAAGTCTGTAGGAGCGTTCTTTTCAAATATCTCGCTCAAATTTTAATATTTTTACATGATTTTTTATATAGGATAGCTGAAAACGATCCACAACCGGCCTAGATTTTACTTTTTAAATTTAGGTTTCAGATTAAAATATATATATATATATATATTTAAATTTCAAAACCGGTTTATACCGGTTCTGATATTGAAACTATCAAAATATAAAAAATATATAAGCAAAATTGAAAAGGTAAAAACGAGGCCGTTTGTAGATAGTCCTCAGCTATCCTATACAAAAAAAATAAAACATGCAAAAATATTCAAATTTGAAAAGAACGCTCCCATAGACTTTTTATTATCATCCGGGTCTTTTTCTGTGACTAGTTTTGCACCTTAAAGGAAGTATCTATTTGATAATTTTAATGCTTATTAGAAAAACAAATTGTTAAATTTGAAATAATTGTGATAGGTCGAATATTAAATTGTCTTAAATATTCTCATTTATTGCAACAGAAAAAAAAGTATCAAAGATTAAAGTCTGCATGACATTACATTTTGATTCAGCAACTTTATTTTGGTACATTCTTTTTATCGCAGCTCCCAAGTTTTATTTGAGATGTATCGCCAAAGTATAATAAAATTATATATGTAAGTGATTTTACACTACATAACAATGTTCATCACTGTATAATTGTGTCCCAGTGTGACTTCACAACATTGACAATGCTGCCACCGTCATAAAGTTAGTGACAGATTTGTCACAAATCAAAAAATAATCGCAAACTGTCTTCACAACCTTGTCACTATCGTCACAAAATAGTCACAGTTTTAATAACAATTTTGACACAAATGACACATTTTTCACATTTTGGTCACACCGTGACTTCACAAAATGGTCACAATGTGACGTCACAAACGAGCTCTAAAACGGCCATAACGACTTCACATTTTAGTCACTGTGACTTCACATCGACGTCACGTAACGTCACATCGACGGTCACAAAGTCACAATGTGACTTCACAACGACGTCACTGTGACGTCACCATGTCTTACGGGTACACATCAAGACAAATAATATTAAATGGGAAACTAAGGGTCCCAAACGTATTCCGAAGGAGATAGGCGCCATCAAAGTTTAGGGTCCAAAATTTGAAATGATTATAAAAAACGGAAAAATTGGTCCATTTGTTTGCGGTTTTCACGAAAGCTATTCTTTATGTCAGTATTGTCTTAAAAATAAATTATAAAAATAAATTTCAAAAAATGCCGATACAGGGCGCTTTAGACTTTGGAGTAACGAACAGCTATTTTTCCCGTTATTTTTTGCATCTCATAATTTTTTTTTTGGAAGTTTAGACATAAACTTAAATTTCGAGCTCAAAATCTGTTGTTAAGTAGCGCAAACATAACTATGTTCAATGGGAGTGGGTAGGTTCAAATTTCAAATGATTATAAAAAGCAGAATAATTGGTCAATTGATTTGCGGTTCACACTAAAACTATTCTTTATGTCAGTATTGTCTTGAAAATAAATTATAAAGATACATTTCAAAAAATGTCGATAGAGGGCGCTTTAGACTTTGGAGTAACGTACAACTATTTTTTACCGTTATTTTTTGCATCTCATTAAATTTTTTAGAAGCTTAGACATAAATTTTGTGCTGAAAATCTGAATCGTTGAGAGTGGTTAAGTAGCGCAAACTGAACTTTGTTTAATGGGGGGTGGGAAGGTTCAAATTTCAAATGATTATACAAAACGGAAAAATTGGTTGATTCGTTTTCGGTTTTCTCTAAAACCATTCTTTAAGTCAGTATTTCTTTGAAAAAAAATTTTAAAGATAAATTAAAAAAAAAATTCCGTTAGAGGGCGCCTTAAACTTTAGAGTAACCAACAACAATTTTTAACTGTTATTTTTTGTATCTAATTAAGTGCTTGCAAAAGCTTAGACTTAAATTTTGAGCTCAAATTCTGAATCGTTGGGAGGGGTTAAGAAGCGCAAATTGAACTGTGTTGAGGAGTTGAAATGTTACCCTGCTTACCCTACGAACACGGTTCAATTTTTCGCTACTTAATTACGCACAACGATTCAGATTTTGAGCTCAAAATTTAAGTCTAAGATTTTGAAACATCTATTTAAATAAAAAATAAAAAAATAACAGTTAAAAATAGTTGCTGGTTACTCTCAAGTTTAAGGCGCCCTCTAACGGAATTTTTTGAAATTTATCTTTAAAATTTATTTTCAAGGAAATACTGACATAAAGAAAGGTTTTAGAGAAAACCGCAAACAAATCGACCAATTATTTCCGTCTTTTATAATCATTTGAAATTTGAATCTCCCCACCTCCATTGAACCCAGTTCAGTTTGCGCTACTTAACCACTCTCAATGATTAAGATTTTCAGCTCAAAATTTAAGTTTATGTCTAAGCTTCTAAAAAAATTAATGATATGCAAAAAATAACAGTAAAAATAGTTGTACGTTACTCCAAAGTCTAAAGCGCCCTCTATCGACATTTTTTGAAATTTATCCGTATAACTTGTTTTCAAGACAGTACTGACATAAGGAATAATTTTAGTGAAAACCGCAAATCAATTGACCAATTTTTCTGTTTTTTATAATCATTTGAAATTTTAACCTACCTACTCCCACTGAACACAGTTCAGTTTGCGCTACTTAACCACAGATTTGGAGCTCAAAATTTAAGTTTATGTCTAAACTTCTAAAAAAAATTAATGAGATGCAAAAAATAACGGAAAAAAGTAGTTGTTCGTTAAAAGACAAAACACTTTAAAACAGGTCTTGTTGGAATTTCCACCTTGAAATAATTAAATTTAAAAAATTACATTTATTTTCTTAAAAGGTGAAGATAAAAGGTTAAAAACAACAGATGTTAAATGTCCCGAGATCTTTCGGACATACACATGTCCATTTTCAAGGGTAGCAATGAACTGGATGAGAAAACTAAAATTGACGGAGATACAAAGCAAAACATTAAACACGCATGTGCAAGAATTGAGCCGGTCTATTTTCTTGAAAGGGGGGGGGGGAGGAATTCACGTAGAACTTTCAGCAGTCAAACTTCTAGAAATGCCCAGGATATTGTGCCATATTGCAGGAATATTATAAGAAAGGCTGTCGTTACATGTATTATAATTATTACATAAAATTTCTATTGATTCCCGGATTATTGAAAGATAGTAGTTGGAAGCTTGAAAGATAATTTTTGCTTTATCGAAATTTATTTTTATGTTTTCTTTCTGATTTAATCTAGATAATGCTGTACTGGGTTTATTGAATTTGATGTCTGATAAATGTTCCCTCAATCTCTCACTAAATCTCCGGGTTGTCATGCCAATGTAAAATAAACTTTCATGATGCTCATTACTGAATGGGATTATATATACACCTGATTTGTCAGAATTCTGTATTGGGTCAATTTTTCTATGAATTAAATCCTTCAACTTAGTTGGAGGTTTAGCTATTAAACTTATATTATATTTCATCAATGCGTATTTTAATCTTTCATATAGTTGCGGAATATTTTACATTGGCATGACAACCCGGAGATTTAGTGAGAGATTGAGGGAACATTTATCAGACATCAAATTCAATAAACCCAGTACAGCATTATCTAGATTAAATCAGAAAGAAAACATAAAAATAAATTTCGATAAAGCAAAAATTATCTTTCAAGCTTCCAACTACTATCTATCAATAATCCGGGAATCAATAGAAATTTTATGTAATAATTATAATACATGTAACGACAGCCTTTCTTATAATATTCCTGCAATATGGCACAATATCCTGGGCATTTCTAGAAGTTTCACTGCTGAAAGTTCTACGTGAATTCCTCCCCCCCCCCCTTTCAAGAAAATAGACCGGCTCAATTCTTGCACATGCGTGTTTAATGTTTTGCTTTGTATCTCCGTCAATTTTAGTTTTCTCATCCAGTTCATTGCTACCCTTGAAAATGGACATGTGTATGTCCGAAAGATCTCGGGACATTTAACATCTGTTGTTTTTAACCTTTTATCTTCACCTTTTAAGAAAATAAATGTAATTTTTTAAATTTAGTTGTTCGTTACTCCAAAGTTTAAAGCGCCCTCTATCGGCATTTTTTGAAATTTATCTTTATAATTTATTTTCATGACAATACTAACATAAAGAATAGTTTTAGTGAAATCCGCAAACGAATCGACCAATTTTCCCGTTTTTTATAATCATTTCAAATTTTGGACCCTAAACTTTGATGGTGCCTATCTCCTTCGGAAGAAGTTTGGGACCCATAGTTTCCCATTTAATATTATTTGTCTTGATGTGTACTATCACCCCTTAAAGTTTTGCCCAGTAGTTTAGATACACCCTGTATACTCTTTACATTTTCTTGATATTGAGATAAGTTTTAAATTCTAATTTATGAATTACCATCTACAATATTTTAGTGGATTTAGATTTATTAAGTCCTACTTTATGAAAATCCAAGATTTCAAAATTTTCTTCCAAGTAGTTTTCAAATTATGCTTAAAAAATGGCAAAATGATGGTTTAATGGCCGTCTACGATAGAAGTTACTAAATATTTTTAACTATTTAGATAATGTGTAATCTAGCAGTCTTCATTGACTGTTTGAGTGGCGCCTAAGGTGCCTTTAACAAGAAGGGGACTCTTTCGGTCAACAATCGAGTACCAAACTTCAATTTGGATAATTCCTAAAATATGTATCATTTAAAAGTAGACTTTATTTCCAATCATTTGATAACATTAACTTTCTTCTACGACAATTTTGTGCAGTGTTAGTAGAATTAGGGGAATGTTTACTTTTTTTCCCCGCTACTGTACATTGAATTTAAATACTTTACCTGCCTCTAAAAGTAGTCTAAGTATTATTGAGTGTTGTAAAATTAACCTTGTTTATATTAATTTTGAGTTAAGTTGAATATTTATCAGGAAACGAAAAAGTTAATACTGCTTTTGAAAAAACGTTTTGAAATATCAGAGCTGGAAATTGAGAAAGCGTTTTGAATTTTTTGCGATGCAGTTCCTGCTATATGGTTAGACATAGGAGATAATATCATGTAATTTTTATTCCAATCTCCTTTTTTGAATAATTTTACACAGATTGGAAGATAAATTGATAAGTACAAAAGTCATTTAAAAAAAATCACATTTAATGTTACATTTAGTCTAGATTCGAAATCATGGTTTATTTCAACGTAGCATTTAAAGAAATAATTTTCAAGCACAGCTTAGAATGACAAAGATACATACTTGAAAACTATAAGTTTCAATAAAAAAATTCAATAATTTTTTTAAAAAGAATAAAGGTTATTTATATTCCTCAAAATGTGTCATTCAGATAGTACGATGTGAAAAAAAAAGGAAAAAAAAAGAAAGAAAAGAAAAGAAAAAGAAAAAGAAAGAAAGACAGAAAAAGAAATAAATACAACAAATTTTTGCAATTATACATTTTATTTTAGCTTTTTTGAATTTTCACAGTTTCAGCTCTACAAATTTGCATCTTTTCTTTACAACATTGTTTTCCTTTCGTCATTCGAATATCGTTTAAAAGTCCCAGTCTTCAAACTTATTCAGTTCCAGTGAATTTGATCTTGACATCGGTGATGGTCATGTTATCAGTCATCAATTCTTCATTGGAGCGGGCATAGATGTGACGGTCGAAGGGGAAGCCCATTGGTTTCCTGTCGGGATACTTCTGGTCCTTAGCACCGCAGTAGCTCACAGCATCGGCACAGTGAACCTTATCGCCAACTCCTTCAGGCTAAAAAAAAAGGAACAACATTTGTACATAATTTAACATTACAAGTCTTATGACATAAGTGTGAATGGAATAAAATCGGAATTTCGTTCCAAGCCGTACTAAGAGTATTATCCCCTAATGAGACGCATATATAAATTGATACAAATGTAACGTATTTAAAAGTCATTGGTTTGATTAGTTTTTCAGTCAGCAAGTCAAATGAGAAAGAAATACCGGTTTCGACTACGGAAAATGTACTTATGAAATTTATTGCATAAAACCCCTCAAAGTTTTGCTCAGACCATATCATCTCAGAGACACCCTGTCTAAAAAAAACTCGGGTCAAGGATTTGATCAAAAGGGACATCGAAAAGTGAGAAGATATTGAAAACGAGGCCCATAGTTTATGCTCTTCTGATTCTAAGTCTGTGTGAATAATGATAAACATCCATATTGTTTAAGTCTCATGCTAACGACTATCTATATTCTAAAAGACAAATATTTCAATTTGTATCGCTGTGCTTATTTTTACGGTATCAACAGCAGACCATTAATATTTATTTTTACTACAATTTTTTTAAACTTTAAAAGTTTCACATTTACAACTTTTACACTGTCAATAGGGGGGGGGGGGGAATCTACTTTCAACTGCAATTTGTTTGAAAATTGTATTTACTCAATTTTTATTGTCTAAAAATAATTTTCAAAGATGAAATTTTTGCTATCAATATTTCTTGGACTGTTAGTTTTTTTTACAAAAGACCAATACAAAAGTATCACTTTTTATAAATTTTAAATTTTTATTTTTTTCTCATTATTGCTATTTTTCATGCAAATGCGATTTTCGATATTGTTAGTAGACGTTCAGAAAAAATATATTAAATGTGTAAAAATTATTTCAGTTATCAATTAAAAGAAAAAATTGTTTTCGCCTTCATTCCTAGGAAACCTTGGATTAATCCTTTAGTAAAAACAAAAGAATTTGGGGAGAAGGGGATAACAAAGACACGGATTTCGGACCAAGAGACTCATTGACAATTCTGGCATCTTATAGAAGCATAAACTCACTCAAAAAAATGCTGTGTATCTCCTATTCGTACCGGATATTTAAAATATGTCAGTCTGAAAGATATCTCAGACAAAAATTAATTTAAAAAAAAAGTAGATTACTATTAAACTGCTTCTATACCAACGCATTTTTTTATTGCCTTTTCTAAATTTGTTCAATATTTAAACCTCTTAACGATAAGACTGTTATTTTTAGCTAAAGATTTAATTATTTATTATTATTATTTTTATCATCAATATCTTGTAAAAAAAATAAAATTATTTTCAACTTTCATTAATACAAAAAAATATCGCCAAACAAGGCACACTTACATTGTCGATGGAGTAGTCAGTTGCCATGATGAACAACTCGAATTCCATGCCCTTGATGGTTCCTTTGGGAACAAGCATGTTCTCTGGCCATCCACAGCTGCAGTATTCAGAAGCGTCGGCAGGACCATGTTGACCGTCCTTCAACTCCTCGAATGTGAAAGTGTGAGCAAGTGTGACGCTGGACTCAATGGCATTGCGATTGATTACGTTCTTGCCAGGTGCCACTATAAATAATAATAATAAAGGCCTTAATACATTCAAGATGTAACAATTGAATTAATTTTGAAGAAATAGATTAATCAGACATATAAGTATACAAGAATGCACGTGCATGAAATAATTCAAGAGTTAGTTCTCTATAACGTATTAGCAGTTGAAAGCACACAATTATAACATTCGATGATAACCGAACGAAGAATTGCCGAGAGTTTCAAGTAGAACAGGAGTTACAGTGAAAAAGAATATCGGCAATGAAAATTAATTAAAATCGAAATGAGGAAATAGTATTAAAAAAACTGTAATAATTTAATAGTGATTTATATGCCTATGAGATTTAAAACCATTTCTGTATTGAATCATTTCATAAAATTTTCATTTTTTGTTTTTCTCAATAATTATTTAATATTTTATTGATATATATTTTTTCCAATAATCAACTTTTGATACATTAATCATGATGCTTTTAATAAATTTACAGATAATAGATATTCTGTATGTAATTTTTAGCGACCGATACAATAATTAAATCATTTGATTTAAATCTTTAAAAAAAAGCTAACTTACATTCCTTGTGGAATTTGTCCAGCTCAATCATCAGTCTCCTTTGTTCGTCAGGTACAAGACGGTTTCCGAGTTCGTCATATTTGGGACCCAAGAAGACGCGGATGGTAGCGTGTTTGGCTGCTCCAGTATTATTCTCAATGTTGATGATGTATGAGAAAGGTTCGTGGTCCAAATGATGGTATTTAACCTAGTTTCGAAAACAATTACTTTAATTCATGTTCTGGAAATATATTAATCAAATTACAATCAATCCATTGTAAAGAACTTTTGAAGTCTAACCATGAATCCCCTTACCTGGACTCTGTGTCCGGTTCCGAACTTAATACCGTGAGACAAATCCAAGAGGTCATCCTTGAAGAATGTGGTAACAACATTGGGTTGTTTGGCATTGACCTGAGCACTCAAAACCTTGATTCCATCGAAACTCAACTAAAAATAAAAAAGATTATTTTTTTAAATAATAAAGAACACTAGGAACGTCAAGTGAGCATAAAATGCATTGCTAAAATGGTTAGTCCAAGAATGTCATTTTATGACTAAAATTCTATATAAACGTTTGATATATCATCCACTTTTATTTTAGAGAATACAGTTCCGATTTAGGTGATTATTTCTTTAACTTAATAAAATAATTCTGCCTTATATGATTGTTTAAAGCAATTATTTAGCAAAATTTTTTTTTTAAATTCGCACAATAATTATTGGTTATTTCAACATCAGCTTATAGAACCTTTGTAAATAATAAATGTATCATTTGTATTGAAAATACTGGCACAAAAAATTACATTTTTCAATTAAATATATATTTAATCACAGTTTTAAATTGTTTTCTAACTTTTTGTTTATTTTTACCTTTATTATTAGCTGTGTTTATTCTTTTTTGTGTTATTTAATTTTTTAGCAAAGAAGTTTGAATACCTAACTTAAAATCCGACATATTTTATAAAATTAAAATATGCGCAATATGTTATGATAGAAATTTTTGAGTTATAAATTTTATTACTTTTATAAAAAATCATGAATAAAGTTATTGAAATTTAAAAATATACTGGTCATTCCAATGCATTTAAATCTGAAACAATTAAATTTAGACTTTTCAGAATGTAATTTTTTTAATTATTCATATAGGACCATAAATAATTTGTAAATAATAAAAATTTATATGCATACTTATCCCATATAAACAGAGGTTTTCAACTATATCAAGTGCAACTTTAACTGTAATTTTTTTTTGGATTATCCCACTTACTAGTTTCAATAAATTAATACTAAATGTATCGTTATGATACACAACATCTAAAATATTGAAAAGGAAAATTTTCTATGAGTTTAATCTTAACCTTTCTGACTAGTTATTACAGAATAATGAAGAATATTTTAATCCGATTAAAGCGGTTTATTACCTCTTCCCTGGTGTAAGGCTTGAGAGTGGCTTTGAACTGCTGGAAAATGTTGTCGACGAACCTGTGCCATCTGTAAAAGATAGGATCTCTCAGAGAGGTGGAGGTGTCACTCATGACACCAGGATTTTCCTAAAAAATATTGTATCTGAGTAAATATTTGTAAATGACAAATTTAATACTAGTTCATATTCATCCGTTGAAATGTATTGTATTCTGCAATGACATATTTAGCTGACTTACTTGGAATCTGCCATCAGGATCGTGCATTCTGGCCATCATGACGTGACCCCAGTTGTGAAGAGATCCATAGAAGGCCTTGTTGGGAGAATCAGAACTGGCTTCAATGAGAGAACCCAAAATGTTGGCACCATTTACTGCATCGAGAGGAATAGTACTTCCGTCAGCAGCGTGGACGTATTGCAGGTCAATGGCTTCCAAGATACGTTCCCTCCATCTTTCCATGTCCTGGACATCGACATCAACGAGGTCCTGAAGACTGAATCCTTCGGGTCGGGAAGCGTAGTGCAAACCACTGACCAGGGATGTCAAGTGAGGAGCGAAACCTTCCAATTTCTCCTCGAAGTTATGGAAAGGAATCATACGCTTCAGACCGTTGGACAGTCTTTCACAATCGTATCTAAAAAAGAGACCTCATATTAAATGAAATTATTTTTATAAGTTTTATAAGTTATAAAATATATTTATTTATTGTAGTTATGCTATTTTTAAGCTATTTTTCCAATTTACTTTTTTGAATTTCCGTATCTGGTTAAGGTAAAATTTGGCTTTGTATTCAGACATTCTTATCATCAAAAATCTATGCCGTGGGCAAAGAAAGTATATGTTTTGTTTTATATTTAAATTATCACACCTTAAAAAGAATGTATATGAAATCTGCATAAGTTTTCTATAATGCAATACTTGGTAGAAAATTATAAATGAAAAACGATAACTATTTTCACACAAATTATTTATAACTTCAGTTAAAATTTCTTTTAAAATTAACTTAAATATGATTATAGAATCTTAAAAATTATGGGTATATTGAAGAAAATATGAAATCTACGGATAGGACGCTCATAAAATACTGAAGAATAATTTACTAATATTTACATAAAACAGTCATTAAGAAAAAAAAGTTAAAAATTAAAACACATATTATTTTTTTTCTATTGTTTATTCAGGTGTTAAACATATTTATTTGCGTGGAATAATTGATTTATTTCATTTCTCTATTTACAGGCAAGTTTATTAAAATTATATATGGTGCTTTAATTTTACAAGCGTTTTACTTTTTTTTAAACAAGCTTTTTTTTTAAATTTTCGTTTATACATTTATATTTGTGTATTATGCATTTACCTGGCACACATCTGTTGATGCATGTAGTAGAAGAGTTCTCCCTTCCTATCCTTAACCTTGCCTGTGAGCTGTTCATTCCAGTTGGCAGGGTAGACAACGTGCCAGTACCAATGGTGAGCGTTGATACCAACATCCTCACGGAAATAAGACAGTTTGTATTCAGGATCCAAGATGTTACCGGTCTTCTGAATCTCGACGATGACATCCTGGAAAGAAAATTTGCGATTATGTAAAGTAAAGTTAGAAAGTAATACTGTCTGTTTAATAACTAAAATTTTGGTAGTTGCAAAGTAAGAAAAATGGAGAAGAAACAAATCATGAATTTTTTCGTTCTATTCATACCTTTTAAAGATTAATACAATTTTTTTTTTCCTCTTTCAACTATAAAATTTTTCGAAACACCATTCTGAAAGCAACGGTCAGGGAAGTGAGTTCTGCAACTTGATATTGTTATCAATATGAAATTTATTTCTACTCTCCTTAAAGCTTACATTTCTATTTCATAGTCCTCCTCCCCCCTCCCCCCCCCAAAAAAAAAGTTATAAAAATATTCTATGAGGAACAGACTGATAAAGGCTTGAAAGTACTAAGATATTTTAAATATTATTAACTATTAACATCCCTATTTGATTAATTTAATTGAGATTTAAGGAAACTTGAACGTTTTAAAGTTCATATTATGTATTTAGTGTAGAAATCAAGGTGAAACTTGAGTTCCGTCATATGTTTTTATTTAGAAGAAATGAAAATAAGCATTCGAAAATAGTCAAAAAGTTTGAAAGAATTGCCTGGATTCCCAATAAAGGCAAAATAAAATATCCATGGCTGTTCAAGGTGTACAATCTTCTTATATGAAATATTTAAGCGTGGTAAGGTTGCTACGTTTTCTAATAACTGTATATTTATGTTGTATATTCTTTTGTTTCTTGTAGAACATGCATATTGATTGATTAAAATAGTATGAGACAAACAGTTCTTTTAAAAATCAAGTTACTATTAATTTTTTAGTCCCAGTTAAGGTCTCCTAAGACTTTCTCAACCTTATGAATTGTTGAACGGCGATTTCTTATACATAACAATTTATAAATTCAAGAAGGTAAAAACCAGTTTACTAGACAAGTTTAATTGTTTAGATATCTAACAAGGAAGTTTCACAAAAGCTGGTTTTTCACTTTCATCCGTTGCAAGAAGTATTGAGACTAATACCAGAAATTGTTTGCACTGTGTACAATAAACAATTGTGTTCTGATTATCTGTGTGTTCATTTTGTTACAACATATCAATGATTTTTTTTTTCTATATTTCACTGAAAGTGGAGCTGGTGCACTAAGCAATTGCATCTTTATTAATAGAAGGATTAAAGAAACTAAATGAGTAAGCGAAAATGCATTAAACTTTAACAGCATTAATCAGTTTAAAATATCCATTTATGAAAAAAAAAAAAAAAAAAAAAAACAGACAGATCTACAGTATTGGGAATTTTAATTAATCATAAGTATTTTTGTCTAACTGTATTTTGTAAACGTTTCATACTTTACAGTATTTAATATTTTATAAACTACATAAAGGTGTCAAAAATAATAATTTTGAAACATATAGCGTTATTGCCGTATACTCTATGCAATAAATAAATAAGTAAAGATGGACTTATACTCACGGAATCTCTGTGGATCTTAGCTTCTTTGATGGCGAGATTGATGGTTTCGGCGGGAACGAACCTGTCGGGGAAGACCTCCTGGATAGGGGGGAGGGTGATGCCCCTGCAGTCATCACGGTGGATGACAGCGACAGAGAAGACGTAAGCGAAGAGACCTTCGTTCACGATGTCGCGAGCCTGTGTAGACAGTGTCACGAAGTCATCGAAATCGGTGGCGGCTGCAAACGAAAAATGAAAATTTAGAACATTGAAAACAGAGATCGATTTCAATCGAAGCATGAAAGGCTTGAGCCTTGGGAGACAAAATATCAGGGACAACAAAGTTTTTTAGTAATAGATCGATAGGCAGCAGCGCAGACTGTCTCCTCACGAGTTCATGGGTGAAAATCAAAAATTAGTTAAATCTCGATTCGCGTGTTAAAGCGCAACCGATTTTCCAAGTCTATCTTGATGGAAAACATGTAAAAACCCGATTTTACAGGTTGACTCATAGGTATACCATTATCTTCGTCTTCTTTCAACCCTCCAAGTTTTTATACTTTTGGGTGCAGGTAAGCACAATGGGAAAGCTACGAATCAGCCGCTAAAATAGGGTTTTCAGGTGTTTTCAACCAAGATATGACTTGGCAGACCGATTGCGTTTTAACATGCGAATCAAGATTTAACTTTTTTTTTCATCCGTGAATTCGATGAGATGATAGTCTGTGTTGCCGCTTCTCGATCTTTTATGTATATGCATTAATTTGAGTATATGTCAATCAACAGGTAGAAATTATGCAAGAAAAGCTTATTATATGTCTGCTACTAGCATTTTTACTTACGGCCGGATTTCCTAAATCAGGACATGGTTAAAAAGTGAGAACGTCAATACGAATATGTCATCTAATCAAGGGAGCACAGTCGAGGAGGTTTGTCGAAACGACCAAGAACATAGTAATTTTCAAAGTTTCAAAGCACAATTAATATCTTTTTTTTTTTTTTTTTCCTAATGTATATATAATTAACTATATTATCCAGAAAAAAAATTATTACGTACAAAATTAATATTTAAATTTTAAATTAAAAAATTCATCGCAGTAATGCGTGAATTAAAATCATTAAGTGTTGCGCGAATGACAAAACGCTAAACAAACTTTTAATATAATTGTTATTTTTCCTAAATATTGAAACATAAACGGAGTGATAATAGTAAAAGTAAAGGCATATGTTACTTCTGTTACATGTAACTAATAGCAAATGAAATTGGAAAATAAAGTAATAATAAATTTAGAAAGATGTCAAAACATAAGGACGACAGACTTGAAAGAGGCAAGACTGAAATTTGGTAGACCTTTTGCAAGCCAATGTTTCAATCAGGAACATAAAATTAAAAATTTAGTAAAAATTACATTTCATCAAAATTGACTTGAAAAAATTAGCAGAAATAACAAAAAGATGACTTGATTTTTTTAAAAATAGAAGTTACAATAATGGGGAAATGTACAAAAAATCATAAAAATAACCAATGACCACAGGAAAATGACCAATCGTAAAAATAATTTTTTGAAATAGATAACTTGATTTTTTAAAATAGAAGTTACGTTCCTATCATTAATCGGGAAATCATAAAAGTGACCAATGACCACCGGAAAATGATCACTGGAAGTGACCAGTGTTCCCAATTTGGAGCATTCTGAAAATTATATCTAATTTTTCCCCCTCCATATTTATGGCTAATATCCATTAACCAAAGCATTAGAAGGCATAATCTGCAAAAAGAATAATTTAAAATATACCTGGATCTGAATTCGATCTGTTAAAGGTTAAATGAAAAGCCCAAGTTAGTTCGTAATTGCAGACTGGAGTCAAAATGATTCCACATTGTTCTTTGGCTCTGATTATCGCGTGATTTTTGTTTTTCAGTAAAATCATCTCCTCAATACCGTCAAGTGATTCTTTTATCATTACATATTTTCCAAGCTATATTGAGTTTCCAAAGTTAATTCCACCGCTGTATACAAAAGACAAAAAAAAAGAAAAATAACATTTGATTCTATGTCTCTAACCGCGTAAGGAAATTCATGTCTCCAGTTACGAGTTAAATAGACTAAAATTTTGGTGACTGATCCTTGGAACTTTATTATTTTTAAAATTACCCCAATAAAAAAAATATCAAATATAAAATGCAAAAAGTCAAATGAAATATTTAAAGACGGTAATTACAAAATAGTATTTCGAGATGAAAATTTTCAAGATAAAATTTCAAAGACAAAATAATGGTGAATCTAAAGACATTTCC
Source organism: Maratus speculifer (assembly GCA_964019185.1). NCBI lineage: Eukaryota > Metazoa > Arthropoda > Arachnida > Araneae > Salticidae > Maratus > Maratus speculifer. The sequence continues at coordinate 243,394,149 of OZ025296.1, forward strand.
TATTATTGAGGCGACAATCTGGAAAGGTTTTTACGAAATAAAAATACATGATAAATTAAAGATTATGCATTAAAATTTTGCTGTCTGGGACTTGAAATTTTACTAATTTTAAAATTTTAAAAGAAAAAATTCTTAAAAAAATACAGGCTTCCCTTCCCCCCCCCCCCAATATATATGTATAGATATAGAGCGAGAGAGAGAAAAGATAAAAACCAAAGATTTTTTTACCAAAGATGAAAGTGTAGGATAGTAAACATTTAGAGCTCTGTTGGGTTTTACTGAAATTTAGACAAAATTACATTCACAGGAATCTAATAAACGTAATTATTTACGTACTATCACTACGACAATAGCCTATATTGTAAATTTTGAAAACGTTTGGAAAATGTTGTATTACAACAGATTTAAATAGACATAACATCTTTCTAGCATTTATCCCTTTCTTATATCATAAATTATAGATTGAAAAAGTAGAACTTTGTTTTAAAATTACATTTGAGAAATAGCGTTTCACAAAAGAATTGGATTACTTTTCGAGCTCTAGACGGCTGCTATTACTGAAACCTGGTTTTGAAATTTTTTGTGCATTTTCTAAAATGTTTCTTAAGTATCTTATTTACATTATTAAACAGTAAAGTTTTGTCAAAATATCCAGGAAGAGTTGGAAAGTGTTTTTTAACCTATGCTTGACACAAATTTTTCTTTCGTGTTTATCATAAATTATTGTTTGGAACTTCTAAGCTTCTAAATTTTAATTTTAAAGAATAAACGCATGAAAGAACTAAAAGTATCAAAAACAGTGTATAGAGCTTTAAAAAACGCTTTACGTTGTTAATATCATTATTACTAAGTACTGAAACATAAGCGAAGTAATAACAGCAATTATAAAGGTTTACAAATTATAAAGTATTACAATATCGGTACTACATGCAGGTTCAAAATAAGTTGGAAAAAAAAAGTAATAAGAAGTCTAAACATGTGCGATATTAATAAGGCGACATACCCGTAATGAGTAAGATTGAAGTTTGTGGATTAAAAGAAAATGCTAACCTTAATGTTTAAACTGAAATTTTGATGACTAATATTTGAAACTTTACAAATTAAAAAGAAAAAAATAAAGAGGAAAATAATTAAAAATATCTAAAGAAAAATACAGACAAATCTAGAAAAGAACTATAGAAAAGCAGCTAATTACCAAAGAGGATTTCAAACAATTCAGTTGCCTCTTTCAAGTGTTTCTCGTGGAAACAGGAGAACAGAGTTCCTCTGGGCAGTTGACCAGCATTGGCGAGCCTGGGATCTCTCTGATCAACGGGCAACTGTTCTCTGCTGAGGCTAGTGAGATTTTCGAACAGTCGCAAGATGCGATCGGACTTCTCCTTCATGGCCATCCTTGAAAATCGCTACAGCACACGAAAGAACTCGATCTACTACAAGGCAAGCTTGTCGCTGTCTACAGCAAAAACGTGACAATACCAATTCCCAAACCCCCTTTTATATGCGCCAGTACTTTGTTTCTTTCATATTTCTTGTGAAAGGTGTGCCGATTAAATGTGAACATGTAACAAGATTATACTTTGTACCTATTTTTCTTGGAACTCTCAAAATGTGAATAGATTTGCGATCCATTCCAAATCCCCCCTTTCTATTTTAGTTGCATCACCATAACAAGAAATACGCAGGAAATCAAACAATCTGGAAAATTTCGATTGATATCTTTGTTATTCGGACGGAGTCTACGGCACGTGTGGTTTTTATATAGCGGCTGTATTCCAAAAATAGCCGACAGTAAATATCGGGCGATGGAAAAAGTAGCATAGTGAGATCGAGATATGAAACTTAGATTTTAAGATAATAATATACCAATAAAATTATTAAAGATGATTTTTTCTTATTAAGAAATAATGACAAAGGTGAATTAAAGTATCAAAGTTTATGAAGTACTTTAACGATATGTTTAATTTTATTCATGTACAGTTGTGGAAAAAAAAGTAAATATCCCTACTTACTCCTCAACAAATTAACGTATAAGAAAATTACCTCCACCAAACGATTTCAAATAAAATCTATTTTTAAATGATGTATATAAAATTTGCTTAGGAGGTCATATTAAAAAGAAGCCAAATTTCTTTTTTTTTTTTTTTTTTCAATAGCAATACCCAATTTTAACATGATATTTCAAATCTTCAGTTCTAACAATGCCTAGGCACCAAATTTCAAGTGATTTGAATGATAAGTTTTTGAATTATAAATATTCAAAATTTAGTGCTTCTAATGTTAAATAAATGGTTGAAAATTTTTTTCTCTTCCCATGCTGTCATTTCCGGAAATTCGATTCAAAACGTTAACTTTGACAGTATTTTCTTGAATTGCTTGTATCAAAAAATGGATTACGTCTTTCGTGTGCATTGTTTTTAAATAAAAATACCTAATCATCTTAAGCGTTTCCGAAAAGAAATGAATTAGAAAGTAGTTCCTTTGGATTTGAGAAAATCTTCAATAAAATGATATAGAACTATTTTCGTAAATCTACTTTTTATTATACAGCTTCAAATGTTATGATGTTTTCATCTTTCTTTTTTTCTAATACTCTAAACCATATTAATTTTTTATAAATCTTAATTTGAAAGTCTAAGAATCTAAGTAATCAGTAATGTTGCTATTATGCATTTTCCGTAAAACAAACCGTAAAATCATTTCATAAATGTATATGCAGTATTCTGAATCTTAATTACATGATAAAGATCTAAATTTTGGAAAAAGTAGAAATCGTGTCGGTCTTCAAAATGTATAACTATAAACAGGCCGCACTCAGGCCGATCTTTTAGTCTCGCAACGGGCCGGGCGGGGCCGAAATAACATTCCTCCGGGTCAGGCTGGGCCCGTGACAGGAAATTAAAAAAAATAGTAAAATGTAAATGAGATATTTTTATAAATTACTTCCATAGGTATAGCATTAGCAAGCGGGAACTGAAGGTGACTGAAGTAGCATGCAAGTTTTAACTGTTGCATGCAGGGCTAAGTGCTACGTTACGTTTTAGTAAAATCACGAAATCTTCTACTGATTCTCCTGTTATATCTGTTTTTATCGAGATGTGGTACATTTCTTTTGTCGGTGAGCTATATTTAGTAACATTTTCTGAATTACACTCACTAGTAAAACAAGAAAAGAAAAAAAAGTCCGAGTAAATTGACCGAGTAATGAAACTTTGAAATGCATGAATTATATCGATTGGATGAAATTACTTTAACCCTTTCGGATCAGGTGTACTACTAATAGTACATCATCTTTCAACTAACATATTTTTCCAGTATTTAGTAATTGTTTTCAAAGAGACTCATAATCTATTGTAAAGACTCCTGTTGAAAGCGTGCATTTAATTTTTTCATTAAAAGATAGTCCTACAAGACCAGGAATACTCATTCAAGATGGATGAAACTTCGAATGCACGTCAAGCAGGGAATTTTTTGGAATTTGCTCTTATTAATGATATTATAAATAATTAGTATTATTATTTGAAATTATTTTCGTAAAATAAGTTATTGTAGCTAATGTTTCATGTAATTTTTGTAATCAAAACCTTTCAAAAGTTATGATTTATCAATCTTTTAATAAGTATACTATTAGTAGTACAGTGGACTTTAAAGGAATTGATTTTACTAAAACATGCACATTGTACTTATTAATTTATAGAAATGAAATTTGTGTAACTTAAGTTGAATATTTCTATTTTATAACAATATTTCTCATTCTTATTGTTATATAATATAGTTATGCAATATTTTCAGCCTATAATTTGTAAAAAAGAAAAAAAATCTAATATTATTAGACTTCACTTTATCAGTTGAAAGCGCTGACTTTCAAAAACCAAACTACAAACTCTGTGAAACATGGCAGTCCAAGTAATTCCCCCACTATGGCTATTCTTTCTAAAAAAAGTTGAAACCATCACTTCGCAAAATTGAGGATCTAAGATATGATAATACTGGCTATATGACAGAGAGAAGCAAGGTGCAACAAATGTGCAAATTAGGAGAATGTAACTTTAGAAAACCATCTTTTTCTGAAAATTTCGACGTCATACATGGTGACAAGAATTGCTTCAAAACTTTTGATACCAAATAAGGGAGGTCACCAGAATTTACCAACAAATGAAATTTTATTTATTTATTTATTTATTTATTTATTTATTTATTTATTATTATTATTATTATTATTATTATTTTGCAGTTTTTACACTATTTTTTTCTGTTTAGATGTGTAAATTGAGTGTCAACTATTGTAAATTATATAATGCTAACTGCATATTTTCAAATCTATCTTTCAAAAAATTTCGATTTGAAATTGTAGTACATTTATCTTTTTGAGCGTATTGTACTAATAATAGAATACCCGTAAATGATAACTTTTTCCTCGAAAGACCACTGTACTATTAATAGTACACAATGTAATTCCTTAAGTAATTATAATATTTTATTAAACCTTAATTTTTACCTTTCAGAGCAATATTTTCTCATGTTTAAATTAAAAAAAAAAAATTTTTTTTTGGAACGTAAAAAAATTTCGGATCCGAAAGGGTTAAAAGAATGTGCTTTGAAAGAAATCTTTCAAGTATTACAATTCAGATAATTTTTGTTAAAATTCAGCTTCAGATTGGTTGAAACTATTGTTGTATTTTAACATGTATATTACTTTGTGTGGATTTAAGTCTGTTTCATTTCGTAAGTTTTTTTTAAACAAAAATTAGGTTATTTTTATAAGTTTTTACTCAACTTGCAATAATCGCATGCATCTTTTTCCAGGTCAAAATTTGTACTCGAACTTTAACTCACTTTCAAATATCCGATAGATGTTAAATTTTACGTATTAGCGTAAACCCGATGATAATATAATATTATTATGAGATTCGATGCTTATCACTTATACTTATTTTACAAGATAATACAAAAACTTTATAAAATAATACTAAAATTAATACAAAAACTTTTTAATAATGAAAAATATGTTGTTAAAATGTTTAGGAGTTTCAAAAATTTTTAATAAAATTTTTTTTATTTTATTTTTATTAAGACAAAAGGAAAATTGCTTCTTTTTTATTCTCAAATTGTATGTTTTCTGACACAACAATAAATTTTAATGGGGTATATTCAACAGTTTTTTCGAAAAGTGTATCAAACAGACATATTTTTAAAAAATATCTAAAAAGTTAATTAATTCTTGAAAACTAATTTATGCATGAACTTAATTTCTTTTGATTTATTATTGGATATAATGTATATATATATACAGCCTCCCCCCTCCCAAAAAAAAAAAAAAAAAAAAAAAAAAAAAAAAAAATTCTATTTCTATTTTTAAGTAAAATACACGATCGTAAATATTTCACAAAATCTGTTTCATTTTACTCTCTTGAAACCTCAACCATAAAATAACTCAAGTTGAGTTGAAATTCCCTCATCTCGCGATTTGAAAGTCAGTTTCTAGTAAAGAGTTGAAACAACGTGAGTGAACGAGTTGTTTTTAAGCAATTTAAGTCAAGATGAGTGAAACATTTAAAAAACAACTCATTTGCGATCCAATATATTACAGCTCTTTCTTGAGAAGTCAAATCTACTCTTTTGTTTTAAGAGTGTACTTGCCGAAATGTTCCATGTGTCCTTAACACTAGCACCGCGGTGGCGGGTCATTTTGACACGTACCAAATGAAAAAGTGTCGATTGAAACCAGAACCTTCTTCGCAGAAGGAGTTACGTATGATCCGATTTAAAATAGTTTAAATAAATAATTTAAATATTTTAACTAAAAATTCTGGTGTAAAATATTTTTTATGAAAGTTGAGTATAATTACCCGCGGTTCTAGTGTTAAACTATTTTTAAATAAAAATTTTATATATTTAATACATATCTTTATGTTTTAAAAGAAATTAAAAAATAAAGTAATTAACGGAATTTTTAATAGAAAAGAAATTGAAGACGATGGATAGTTTTATCCTTCCCCCTTTCTTATTTCTTATACGGCAAAAACACAAAAATTGAACTTGGTTCCCTGTAATAATGTCTCTTGTGCGGGCCTTTGTATATACGGATTAGGTATTTAGCTATACTTATACTAAGCTATACTTAGGGCCTACCAGGTTTAGAAACTTAAAGAGGCAGCATCAACGAATATTTTTTATATCGAAACTGGATATGTATTAAATTAATTTTTAAATTCATTATAAATTCATTATTAATTTATTCATTATTAATATTCATTATTAATTTATTAATTATATGAATACGTACTCTTTATAAGCGTCTTTCAATCCGTCCGTCCGCTTGTCTGTCCGCATATAACAACACAAACCTAACAACCGAATCGTTTGAAATTTTAAATATATAATTGTTGCATAATTTTGTCGAGTCATTTCAACTTTTATTAAAATTGGATGCATAATTTCATTAAAGGGACAATCAAAAGTATACCGTTACATTATGGCCAATGGCAGTTTCAAGTGCATTTTAATCATTTACACTATTTCGAACATAATAAAATTCATATACATCTACGAAGTATATACTAAAATATACTTTCTGTACAATTTGTGATCCAAAGACTATTTGTTATTAATTTACAGGACCGAATAAAAGTATTTCGTCACATAATGGTATAGGAGCAAATATTGTTTGGAGCGCGTTTTAATTATATTGAACTGTTGAACATTTTATAAAATTGATTTACGTTGCTGAAGTTTACTACAAGTTACTGCCTGTATAATAGAAAACAGATAATATTTACACAGATAATATTTACAGGCACACACAAAAGATTTTGGCTACTATATTGTATCCGAAGTTTCACACCAAGATCTGAATATTCTTAAAACTTCGTTATAGTACGACCTCATTTGCTACGTTTGACGTGCATTTCCCGACTTGTTAATTTTTGCAAAATAGATTGCAATGCAATAATTTTTTTTTTAGGCGTAATACAAGAACTATTTGTTTGAATGAGTTGTAATCTTGGATTCTTATATTTTAAGCTTCCAGAAATAGATTTCTATTTAAAAAATGAATAGGTTACAGTTCATGTATTTTTCGAAAATTAATTTTGAACTTCAAGGCTGGAGTAGCACTGTTGAAGTTTATTCCAACACAGCGAAATATGTTCAGACTACGATTCTAGACACCTTGGTTTGCCATGACAATACTTTACCTATTGAACTATCCCGACGACACTGGATGATATAATTCACTCTTATTAGTTGGACAAGGTGTTTCCGAAGCTTTAGTTGCACTCATTCGAGCTATAACTGTAGCATTTACATTTACATGATGAAAGTGTGTGCTTATATATATATATGTAATGGATACACAATATATATATATATATATATATATATATTCTGACGTGTCGTTGTTTCTGTGTGTGTTATTGATCATTCAAGTCGAAAGTCTTAGTTGTTACATAGATCTCAAAGTAATTGCTTGTCAAAAGTGTGTGCTACTCCAACTGTGGATGATTTATCCAATTTATTTTTTGTTTTTTTAAATCCTTCTCTTCATTATGAATTAATTTTGAAATTATTTTTGCAAAAAAATATCAACCTATGAATTGAAATATACTATCTTTTAATTTTTTAACATAAATCGATTTCTAGAAGATTTAATATAGCACAACTGCTTAAATTATCATTTCGCATAAATGTTCAATATTTTTGGAGGTCATTATTGCGTTTCAAGAATGTAGGTAATGTAATTCCAGAAAAAAATCTTAATAGTTATTTAAACATGAATAATTAAATTGTAATTTTTCCAAACTGGGCGATAATATATCTAGATCGGTATTCGACCAGGGACTTCCTGAAATCGCCAGACTCTACCAATTGTGCTATCCCGGACAAACAAAACAAGTAACTCACCTAGAAACATATCATAAACATAGGTTTATGAATGAGTTATGTGGGTGACAAGTTTGTCTTTGATAGCTCAGTTGATACTGTATTAGCAACTTCAGCCAGAGGTCCCTGGTTCGAATCCTGGTCCGGAAACTTCACCTAAATCATTAAAACTCAGCGTTAATATATAATACTCAGACAATAAGTAAGTTGAGCTTTGTGAATATAATCAGACGTGAAAGTTTTGTGAGTTCTAATGACTCACAACAGGTTTACAAAATTGTATTTCCCAACTACATGCCAGGGGAACACCCATTTACTGTTTTTGCGTCTATTTAGGAAAAATCGCAACTTTAATTATTCATGGTTATTATCACATCAATAAGAAAAAAAACTGAACAAATTGTCTCAATTTTTTACGCATGCTTAAAAAGAATGAATTAATTTCGATCAAAATTTGTGAATATCGTTGGCTTGTTTTTGTGATTAAAAATAAATTAGAGTATTTTCTCAAGCAAGTTCGAAAAATAAGAGCTATATTATAAAAATGAAATGACACTCTGATTTTACTAGACGATCATTAACCCTTTATGCACCGACGGTACTTTAAAGTACCATTGAAGAAAACTTTATATAAAGCTTATTTATTCTGTTTATTAATAAAAGATTTTTATTCTTTCCACACAAAACATTCTTCTCGATCTAATTTAGAAAGAATACAAGAAATAGACGAACCTAAATATTTTCAAAAAGTGGTGGTTTTATTATTCATTTTTAATAGGTATTTCTTTTCTTCCTTTAAATAAAATTATATGAAACATATTCAACTGCAAAAGCGTTTCCATTTATAGAGAGAGGATCATGATGCATTTAAAATCGTTGCTTTTTTAAATAATTGTGATATTTTCAAAAGAGTAATTTTGGTTAATTAATCTGATTATTTTTGTAAATATCCCCCCCCCCCCCAAAAAAAAATATAACTACCAATATATTTTATCAGTTTTAATGAAAAAAAAAAATCTAAATTCCACATTAGTATTATCTAAAAATTCCAATACACCTTCAGATATTAAAAAAGATAATTATTGGGGTGGATCAATTTCTTGATAAATAATTCGATAGATAAAGGATTAAAACACGAGTACTTTTCTGTTACACGTGTCAAAATTATTTCTTTTTAGGTGCGTTCGTAATTATGTAAATTCGTAGCACCTATTGTTGTCGCCCAGTCCGTCCGTCCGTCTGTCCGCATATAACAACGCAAAAACTACCTAACTGAATCGTTTGAAATTTAAAATATATTATTATTATATAATTTTGTCGAGTCATTTCAAATTTTATGAAAATCGGATGAATAGATCAATTACAGGGACAATCAAAAGTATTCCATTACATTACGGTCAATGGTGAAAAAAGTTTCAAATGCACTTTTATCGTTTGAAATTTAAAATATATGATTATTACATAATTTTGTCGAGTCATTTCAAATTTTATGAAAATTGGACGCGTAGATCAATTACAGGGACAATCAAAAGTATTCCGTTACATTACGGTCAATGAGGAAAAAAGTTTCAAATGCATTTTATTGGTGTTACACTTATTCGAACACAATAAAATTGTTACGCATATGTGAAGTACATGTTATAATATACATTTTGCACAATCTGTGGTGCAAAAAACTTTTTTTATTGATTTACAAGGTCACACAGAAGTATTCCATTACATAATGGTATAGGGAGAAAATTTTTTGTTGCGCGTTTTAATTGTAATTAACTATTTAACATTTTATGAGATTGATATACGTTGCTGAGCAATACTACAAATTATTTCCTGTATAAAAGAAAGCATATAGCATAGCATATGATATACGTTGCTGACGTATAATAAAAGTTTCTTCCTGTATATTTACAATAACGCAAAAAAAAAAAAAAAAAAAAAAAAAAAAAAAATCGATTACTATATTTTATTTAAAATACTATCTATTATAATAGCAAGATCTGGGTACATTTAAAACTTTGTTATCGTACGAACGCTACTCATTTGCTACGCTTCACGTGCAATTTCCAACTTGTTTTAATATACTGTCGTAGTATTTTTTTTTTCTTTCCCAAGAAATCGGGTCGATCCAATAATAACAACAAAGGAAACAGGAAGAAGCTTAGTGATATCTGCGGCAATATTTACGTTACACATGCTCTTGACCCTCAACTAAAATTAACAGCTGATTTCAAATCCGAAAGTCGTCATCAAATAATTTTGTTTTCATTATAGCATAGGAATAGCAATTAAAAGAAATTTTGATAAAACTGTAAAAAAAAATGTCTTGAGAAGTCTCAGTTACTTTTATTTCTTTTTTATACAACATCCTCGCGGATGGTAGCTACTACATTGTAATATAAATAACAACAACAAATTCTGTAAAATTAATAGTTAAGCTATTAATTAAAAATATATATATATTAACTTTGTTTTTTAATTTCAGACAAACTATATAAATCGCCAAACTACTCGTAAGTTATACAAATTGGCATAATTTTTATTTTAAATAACGAAAGAACAAATAATTTAGTAATAGATTAATAAAAATACAAATAAAACGTCAAACTACATATCCCTTGATGGCATACAGACACATGTAACGTGTGTAATGTCGAGTGAATGTGACATTTACGATAAGCCATTTTTGGCAGTTAATCTTATTGCTTGGCGACATCTTTATGTCGACGGAATAATCAAGTAGTAAAAGAAACATCCTTATAACTCCAAAAATGATAAATCTATTAAAATAGCAGTTTACAGTGTTGGATGAAGTGTCTCATTTCTAATTAAAATATATATTTGAATTGAAATTTGTATGAAATGCAGAGTCATGAAAAATCGAAGAATATGGAAAATCGAATTACAAATATATTTTGTATGTTTTTCTAAATACTATCTGCTTTCTATTATACAGGAAATAACTTGTAGTAATTATTCATCAATGTATATCAATTTCATTAAATGTTAAATAGTTTAATAGTATTAAAACACACACCAAACTATGTTCTCCCTATGCCATTATGTAATGGAATACTTTTGTGTGGTCTTGTAAATGAATAACAAATATTCTTTGCACCACTGATTGTGCTGAATGCATATTATAGTATAATCTTCATAGATGCATATCCATTTATTATTTTCGAAAAAGTGTAATACCATTAAAATGCAGTTGAAACTTTCTTTCTCATTGACTGTAATGTAACGGAATATTTTTGATTGTCCCTATAATTGAACTATGCACCCGATTTTCATAAATTTTGAAATGACTCGACAAAATTATGTAATAATTATATATTTTAAATATCAAACGATTCGGTAGGCTAGTTATACGCGGGCAGACAGATGGACGGACTGAGCGATAACTATGAGAGTTACATACTCGGAGCTATGATAAAAACAGAAAGACTTAAAAATGAGCACATTGTTCTTATTTTTAAGTGTCTAATTTTAACTTAAAAATTAAAATTTCTAAGTTTTTTTTTTTTTTTTTTTAAGTAGAATAACTTTAGGAATGAGCACTGATATATTCTACTATGAGTAACAATCTAAATTAAAAAAGTAAAAGAAAAAAAAAGAACAGAAAAAAAAGAAAAAGAAATGAGTGTATGCTTTTCTCCTATTTAAGAGTTATGTACTCGGGGCTATTATATGATTGAACTCAAAAATGAGTACATTTTGTTTCTTTTTAAGTACCGAGCTTTAACAGTGTGCTCTGTTTCAAACACAATAAATGTGGTATGAATTTCTCATCTGTTTTAGGGCATAATTTCTATAGAATGTTGGGTGCGAAGAATGTATAATTTATTTATGTGTATTTACGTATTTATGTGTGTGTGTCACACAACAGAGTTCTGTTTTACAGTGTATGAGGAAAAAAAAACTGTTCGCAGCGTATTTCATTTATGTTGCGCTATTTCAGACATGATGAAATTGATATGCATTAGTAAAGTTAACAACAAAATGCTTGCAGTGGAATATGTTGTGAATTGCATTTGTCGTTCACTTACAGGGACACTTAAAAGATTTTAGATATCCATAATATTTTAGATATTTAGTGTATCCAAAGTGCTGTCCATTTCAGATGATTACTGAAAATGAGTTTAAAGATATGTATGAGTTTTTAAGAGTGTTCTTAATTATATAAATATGTAACAAATTAAAGTCGTCGTTTTGTCTATCCGCATATAACAGCGCAAAAGCTACAAGATTGAATGTTTTGAAATTTAATATGTACAATTGTAGCATAAATTTTTTCAGTCATTTCAAATTTTATGAAAACAGGATGCATTGTTGAATTAGAAGGACAGGCAAAAGTATAGCCGAGGTAATCATCTCAATGTATTTGGCGAGTTTGAAGATGATTCGTGCATAATTGCAAGTTTTATCGTGCGGAAAAAATTTAGTACATACATTCATATGTGTATATATGTATGTGTAGGTGTGTATCAATGTCCCCATTTATATAGCGAAAATACATATTGTGAAATATTGTGAAATTTTGTGAATTTGACAAAAATCAAAGTTGATTCATATATAATAGAGTATAAGTAATAATTATTCACCGGAAATAAACTTTTAAGTCGGTTATTTTCGAAGTCCCCAATTGGCGGTGTATACACCAAGTCCTGAGTTTGCACGTCTTGCCAACCTGTGTGTGTGTGTGTATTAACTTTTTAGGTGGGAGTGGTTTTGTGTTCCTGGAATTATGATGTTTGTAAAATTATGAAGAAATATTTCAAAAGTCGTACCATGGTAACAACTGCAATAAGTAGTTTTCTTACGAAATCTACCTAAAACCTATCAAATTATCATACACTGTACTTATTGGAATACCTAATCTGTGTGGTAGCTCTTAAAATGTGTAACGTGAAATGTCAACGTCAGCATTATTTAAGGGGTCCATTTTCACAAATGATGGTCATCCAAAGCGGCATCATCTTTGAGGCTGATATTCCCTGACTTAAATTTCTCAAATTATCTTCGAACTGTGTTATCTGAAATAACATATTGTCCATATACAGTATAAATTTTACGAGCGGTTTTTGCCTTTCTTGTAATTACTGAGAATAATATGGCGAAAATGATCTTTCTGATTCTTCATACTTAATGCAGAGCTGAAACTTGGTGATTGAAAGTGGCTTTAAAATAAATCATGCATTTTTATGTTGAAATACATTTTGTGTACTAAGATATTTTTGTAGATTATACACAAAATGATATACAAGGCCACGCAAAACAATTCATACATAACCGTCTTTGGATGATATACTCTGGAAGTGCAATTTCAGTAGTTTTAAGTGCGTTTAAGTCGTAATTAAAATTTGACTAATTAATGGCGTGTATATAAAGATAGTAGGTATAATAAGAGTGATAGAAAAATATTAAAGTTTGCTTCCGATTATTGCTATAAATTGCAGAAAGGGAAAGTTGTTTGTGAATTCGGTTTGTTTGTTTATTTGGTTGCTTGTTCTGTCTGTCCGAATTGAAACTTACGCTAATATAGTTGGATTGCTCTGTAATTGATAAGTGTTATTGAGATATACTGTGTCATGTTCGGTATTGATACTACGTAACGTTTATAGTTTATTTACAAAAACATTAAAAAGAATTATATTGCTTATGGTCTATGGGAATATGGCATAATTACATAAATACTTAACACCTATAGTTGTCGTGTGGCCCATCCATCAGTTTGTCCGTCTGTCCGCATATAACAGTGCAAAAACTACGAAGACAAATGGTTTGAAATTAAATATTTAGAATCATTGCAGAATGTTGTCAAGTCATTTAAAATTTCATGAAAATTGATTTAAAACTTAATAAAAGCTTTCTACATTCTATCAAATTTTGCCATACGTAAATAATTCAATGATATTCTATGATAGGTAATGATTCTAGGTTGCCATGGTGATTACGCACATTTTAAGAAAGTGTAATATTATTCCCGTATTATTAAATTTAATGTATAAAATCGCATTGTATTGTATTTACCCATTTTTAGATAAGACTGCAACAGCTATTACACGAGATATGAAAATTTTAAAAACTTCGTTATAGTATGAACACATCTCACTTGCTACGTTTCATGTACAATTTCCAACTTGTTAATTTTAACTAAATTTCTATATACTACGTGGTGTGCATATATTTTCTAGACCATATAGACTTATACAAAATAATTCGTAAGCATTACTGAGAATGAGCTTAAAGGTGTTTTTTTTTTCTTTAATTCCAGGGATGCACTTTCAAGCTAAACTACATTTAATATATTAAGAGATATTTATAGCATATAATAAAAAAAATCATATACAGGGCTGTGAAACGAGCTGGTTTGATGGTCGCTTATAAATTATAATTCCTAGAAATTTAATTTCATTTAGTTTTAAGCATGTTTTTGCCTGAATTTAATTTCAGCTTAATATGTATCGTGTACAAAAATTAAAATGTGTATGTAATATACAAGGCTGTATAAAAGAATTAAAGTACATTTTGGTTTATCGGTGGAAATTGCTGAACGTGAATGTTCTTTTGTGTTATCCATTTTTTTATTAAACGGAATTTCAGCATATTATATTGAATCTGTACAAATTCATAGATCATATACGGAGATGCACAAAAAAATTTATTATTTTTCCGTCTATGAACAGTAATTGTTGAAATCTGAATTTGAAATATGTTATGCATTTTCTAAATTGTTTATATATGCATCTTTCTCTTCTTTATCTTATTAAACGGCGATATACTTTGTTAAAATATTTTCGGAAATGTTGGAAAATATTTCATAATCTTTACTTCACGCATTATATTTCTTTCTGTTTTTTAACAGTGTTTTACTTTTGCTCTAGACTCTTCAAAGCCCCTGTATTAGCTTCATTAAAGTCTCTATAGTTTTCTACATGGTAACTCTGGCATTTTTAGAAATGCAAGTTTAATTTAATTTTTGAAGTTTGAGATTTGAAATTTTAAATCACACTGGGCATTAAGAAAGATTTCTTACAATTTTGTCTTTATTTATGAGTTAAATTAAAAAAAGATCGAATTCCACAAAGAAAAACGTCACTATAGCTATAGTTAGACTCAAATTTTTACATGAACAAGACAGGCATTTTCTGAAGTTTTCTAATCTAAGTGCTCTCACATGTAGTAGTAATTTATTTTGTTACCTGTACTTTTTTAAAATTTACAATGCGATTTTTTAAATAAAAGTAATTAATTGTAAAATTATTTTAATTTATCCGCATGCCCATTTCTAAAATATCCCAAATGGTTTCATTTTTAGTTCCATCTCTTATGCTTTAGCTCTTCTTTCTGACTGGCAAATTATACCAGAAGAAAAGATAACGTTTTGAAATGCATCTGGTATTGTTCCATATTCCATCAATTTCCAGTCTTTCTTATTTTAGTCTAGCAAGGAGTATTTTTTACTTTCTTTAAAGTTTTCGTGTCTTTAAGACAGTGTTAATTTTTTTTTAATGTGTATAAGTATCGCCTGTATGTCTTCTTGAAGTTCTGATATTATTTATTATTCTTATTTCTAACAGCTGCTGTATAATAGAAATATGATATGAGAAAAAAAATATTTAAGAATTATAACTAATTTATGCACTTGTATTTTTTATTTTCGCCTTTTTTGAATTTTACAGTTTCATTTTTACAAATTTGTATCTTTTATTACTTCTTTACATTGTCATTTTCATTTCATCATTAAAACATCATCTAAAAGTCCCAATCTTCAAGCTTATTCTGTTCCAGTGAATTTGATCAAGACATCGGCGATGGTCATGTTTTCAGTCATCAATTCTTGATTGGAACGGGCATAGATGTGACGGTCAAAGGGGAAGCCCATTGGTTTCCTGTCAGGGTATTTCTGGTCCTTAGCACCACAATAGCTCACAGCATCGGCACAATGAACCTTATCGCCAACTCCTTCAGGCTAAAAAAAAAGGAACAATATTTGTACATAATTTAATGTTACAAGTCTTATGAATGTGAGTGGAATAAAATCGTAAGTTTGTTCCAGTGTAGTAAGAGTATTATCATTAATGAGACGCATATATAAACTGGTACAAACATATCGAGTTTAATAATTATTGGATTGATCGGTTTTTCAGTCAGCAAGTTAAATAGAGAAAGAAATTTATGGCATAAATCTCTCCAAATGTTTGCTCAGACCATATCACCTCTAAAACAGCCTGTCTCTCAAAAAAAAAAAAAAAAAAAAAAAAAAAAAAAAAAAAAAACTTCAGCTCTAGGATTTAACCAAAATGAACGTCGAAAAACAAAGAGCTATTGAGAACGAGGCCTATGTTTTATACTCTTTTTATTCTAAGTCGGTGTGACTAGTGATAACCATCCGTACTGTTTTAAGTCCCATACTAACGACTACCTATATTATAAAGGACAAAAGTGTATGTTTTCTGGCTGAGTACGGTACTAATAGCGGAAGATTAATATTCGTTTTTACTATATTTTCTTTTAACTTTGAAATATCCCACATTTATAATTTTTACATTGTCGACAGGGAAAGAATCCACTTTGAACTGTAATTTGTTTAAATACTTTATCGCTGTTAACTCAGTTTTTATCGTTTAAAAATAATTTTCAGGAATATTTTTTTATCAAGTTTTCTTGGGCTGTTAACTCCTGGCGAGAGGCCAATACGAAAGTATTGCTTTTATAATTTCAAAATTTACTCATTTATTATTTCGGCATTGTTAGCGGACATCCTGAAAAATTATATTAAATGTATAAAAATGATTTCAGTTAAGAATTTAAAAAAAATGCTTTTCACTTTCATTATGTAACTCAGAAAGTCTTGATTTAATCCCTTCGTAAAGACAAGAAATTTATTGGGGGGGGGGGGGGGTCGAGGGTTGGAAGACACGCATTTCGGACCAAGAGTCTCATTGATAATCCTGACACCTTATAGAAAACTTAAGCTACCTTAAAAATACGCTGTGTTTAACCTGTTCTTATTTGGATATCTCAAACAATATTTAATTTAAAGAAAAAGTAGATTATTACTAAATTACAGATCTGTTCAATATCTGTTCAAATATTGACAGATCTATTCAATATTTAAAGCTCTTAACTACAGGATCAATATTATTAGCTAAAGATTAAAGTATATATTGTTTATCTTTACTCTTAGAAAAAAAATTCGAAAATTACTATTTTCAACTTCTGTAATACAAAAAAATACCGACAATCAAGGCACACTTACATTGTCGACGGTGTAGTCAGTTGCCATGATGAACAGTTCGAATTCCATACCCTTGATGGTTCCTTTGGGAACGAGCATGTTCTCTGGCCATCCGCAGCTGCAATATTCGGAAGCGTCGGCAGGACCGTGTTGACCGTCTTTCAACTCCTCGAAGGTGAAAGTGTGAGCAAGTGTCACGCTGGACTCAATGGCATTGCGATTGATTACGTTCTTGCCAGGTGCCACTATAAATAATCGTAATAAAAGCCTTAATACATTAAAGATATAACAATTGAATTAATTTGAAGAAAGACTTTACTCAGATATTTAAATATAGAGGAGTGCATGAAATAATTTAAGAATTTGCTCTCTATAGCGTATCAGCAGATGAAAACACACATTCGTGGCTTTCTTTCTTAATAAGGCGGGATACCAAGATACATCACTGTATTAACAAAGTCGACTTAAGGGGCTAATTTAGTCACACAAAGAAATTCACAAGCTAATGTTAAAATCAAAATGTTTAATGTTTTCTGGTTTTTTCAATAATTGTTTCATATTTTTTTTTCAATAATCAAGTTCTGATACAAAAATTATGATACTTTTCATCAATTTACCAATAATAGATATTCTATATGTAATTTTTAGCGACCGATACAATAGTTACATCATTTAATTTAAATCTTCTAAAACAAATATAGCTAACTTACACTCCCTGTGGAATTTGTCCAGCTCAATCATCAGTCTCCTTTGTTCGTCAGGTACAAGACGGTTTCCGAGTTCGTCATATTTGGGACCCAAGAAGACGCGGATGGTAGCGTGTTTGGCTGCTCCAGTATTATTCTCAATGTTGATGATGTATGAGAAAGGTTCGTGGTCCAAATGATGGTATTTAACCTAGTTTCGAAAACAATTACTTTAGTTTATGTTCTGGAAATATATTAATCAGATTACAATCAGTCCATAGTAAAGAAAGTTTGTAGTCTAACCATGAATCATCTTACCTGGACTCTGTGTCCGGTTCCGAAATTAATACCGTGAGACAAATCCAAGAGGTCATCCTTGAAGAATGTGGTGACAACATTGGGTTGTTTGGCATTTACTTGAGCACTCAGAACCTTGATTCCATCGAAACTCAACTAAAAATAAAAACATTTTTTTTAAAATAATAAAGAACAATAGGAACGTCAAGTAAGTATAAAAGGCATTGCTAAAATGGTTAGTCCAAGAATGTCATATGTTGACTAAGATTTTATATATAAATGTTTAATATATCATCCATTTTATTTTAGGAAATCCAATTTAGATTTCAGTGATGATTCCTTTAACTTAATAAAATATTTCCGATTTAATATGATTGTTTAATGCTATTTTCTTGTGAAAATAAAAGAAAAATTGAAAATCTCGCAACAATTAAAGCCTATTTCAACATCAGCTTGTAGAACCATTGAAAAGAACAAGTATATCCTTTGTATCTATAATATTGTCCCAAAAATTTGCATCATTTAATTATATACACATTTAATCATAATGTCATACTGTTTTTAAATGTTTTATTTACTTTAATTTTTACTATTAGTTGTGTTTATTACTTTTTTTTTTACTTTATTTATTTTCTTAGCAAAGCTTTTTGACTACCCATCTTAAAATCCGACATATTGTACAAAAATTAAAGTATGCACTATATGTGATAATAGAAAATTTTGAGCAATATATTTTGTTACTTTAAGATAAAATCGCGAAAAAAATTACTGAAATTAAAAAATTTACTGGTCATTCATATGTATTTGAATGTAAAATGCTTAAGATTTGACTTTTCAACATTTTTTTTCCTTTTACTTATTTAGGGTATAACTAATCTATAAATAATAAATATTTGAGTACATAATTATTTCATGAAACCAAAAGTTTCAAAACATATCAAGTGCAACTTTAACAGTAATTTTTTTTTTACACTATCCCACTTACTATTTAAAATAATGTAACACGAAATGTATTGTTATGACATAACATAATGTAAAATATTCAAAATAAAAAAAATTACGGGTTTTATCTTAGCCTTTCTGACTAGTTGTTACAGTATAATGAAGAAAATTTTAATTCGATTAGAGAGGTTTATTACCTCTTCCCTGGTGTAAGGCTTGAGAGTGGCTTTGAACTGCTGGAAAATGTTGTCGACGAACCTGTGCCATCTGTAAAAGATTGGATCTCTCAGAGAGGTGGAGGTGTCACTCATGACTCCGGGATTTTCCTAAAAGATATTGTAACTGTGTAAATATTTGTAAATGACAAATTTAATCTTAATTCATATTCATCCGTTAAAATGTATTGTATTCCGCAATGTGATATTTAGCTAATCTTACTTGGAATCTGCCATCAGGATCGTGCATTCTGGCCATCATGACGTGTCCCCAGTTGTGAAGAGATCCATAGAAGGCCTTGTTGGGAGAAGCAGAGCTGGCTTCAATGAGATTTCCCAAAATGTTGGCACCATTAACTGCATCCAGAGGAATATCACTGCCGTCAGCAGCGTGGACGTATTGCAGGTCAATGGCTTCCAAGATACGTTCCCTCCATCTTTCCATGTCCTGAACATCGACATCAACGAGATCCTTGAGGCTGAATCCTTCGGGTCGGGAAGCATAGTGCAAACCACTGACCAGGGATGTCAAATGAGGAGCGAAACCTTCCAATTTCTCCTCGAAGTTGTGGAAAGGAATCATACGCTTCAGACCATTTGACAGTCTCTCGCAATCATACCTAGAAAAGAGAGTTAAATGAAATTTAAGACCTCATATTAAATAAAATTATTTTTAAAAGTTTTATAAGTTATAAAAAATATTTATTTATTGAGTTATTTATTTATTAAGTTTTTTTTCTAAGTTATTTTCTTGGATTTCCGTATGAGTTGTTTTTTAAAGATAAAATTTGGCTTTGTAATCAGATTTTCTGATCATCAAAAGCCCACGTCTTAGGCAAAGAAGGTGTATTTTTTTTGTCGTATATTTAGACTATCACATCTTAAAATAAAATGAATAAGAAAACTGCATAAGTTTTCTCTAATGCAATACCGAATAGAAAATTATAAATAATAAACGATAGAATGATAATAATAAACTATACTGCAGTTAAAATTTCTTTAGAAAATAATTTATTTTACTTAAATATGATTATAGAATCTTAAAAACTATGAAGTCTACGGAAAGAGTAATCATAAAATACTGAAGATAAATTTTCTAATATTAGTTTTGTTTATTCAGTTATTGAACATATAAGGTACCCTGGGGTAATAACGCCACGTTAAGGTTCTAACAATTTTCACGGCTCAGTTTTCGTTTGTATTTTTCAAACAAATATATGATTTGATACAGCAACTCATTGACTATCTATATAAAAAAAATAATTTAACAGATATGAATACATAAGATGTAATGGCGTGATTTCTTGACCACTGCTATTTGGCGTTATTACCCACCTATATGGGTAATAACGCCATGCAAACAAAACTATGAAATAAGATGGAATAATTGCATGTAGATTGCCCAATTCTAAAAATACAAACTCTCAGCTCTAGAAATTGACAAATTGCATCCTAAGCTATTGAAAATGTTCATTTTTTCGTGAAAGTGTAAGAAAAATAAAGGTGTGGTGTGGGGAGGGGGGGATGAGGCAAAAGAATATCAGACCGGGAGCTTCTTTTTGCTTAAAAAGGAGCGTTTAAATAGAATTATTAGAAACATTGCACAGTTTTAACTGTGTTTATTTGAATCAGTATTTAGGATGTAGCTCTGCCAATGTAGGGAATCAACCGGGGTAAAAATTGCAAGGATTGGCGTTATTACCCCGTTATAATTATTGCGCTGTACATTTTAAATTACAAATTATCTCGAGAAGATATCCAAAATCTTCAACAACATTTTGAAAGGCCATGAAATGTACTACAAATTTATGTAATTAACAAAGTATTTCCTGATAAAAAAAATAGTCTTCACATCACAAAACGTATCTCGCAAATTTTAGATCAAGCTTTAATTTTAGCAGCTTGTAAAAACAATAAGACCTAAAAATGAAACAAATTAACTTGAAGCTGTTTTTTGCGATTTATATGACTCAAAACCCTTCTGCGCAGAACACATGGGTGTCATTTACCAGATTATTTCATAATTATGCAAAATATTAGCACTTGGCGTTATTACCCCGTCTGGCGTTATTACCCCAGGGTACCTTAATTCCGTACTTTGTGTGGAAGAATTATTTAATTTCTCTATTTACAGACAAGTTTTTTAAAATTATAAATGTCTTTACTAAGTTTACAATACAACTTTTTTTTTTATTTGTTTATACATTTATGTATGTGCCTTTGTGCATTTACCTGGCACACATCTGTTGATGCATATAGTAGAAGAGTTCTCCTTTTCTATCCTTAACCTTGCCTGTAAGCTGTTCATTCCAGTTGGCAGGGTAGACAACGTGCCAGTACCAATGGTGAGCATTGATGCCAACATCTTCACGGAAGTAAGACAGTTTGTATTCGGGATCCAAGATGTTACCTGTCTTCTCAATTTCAACGATGACATCCTGGAAATAAAATTTGCGATTATGTAAAGTGAGGCAAATGAAGGTAATACTGCCACTCTAATTTTGAATAAAAATTTTAGTAGTTGTATAATTAAAAAAAGCAAAAAGGAAAAGGAAAATAAATAAAGCATCTGTTTTTAGTTTTAAAAGTTTTACTTAAAAACATAGGCAGGTCTACAATACAAGGAATTTAAAATAATCATAAGCATTTTTGTCTAGCTTTATTTTGTAACTGTTTTATACTATATAGCACTTATTCAATATTTTATAAAGTACCTAAATGTACCAAAAAATAATTTTAAAATGTATAGAGTTACTAGCATATGCTCTGCTTAAAAGGTATTTAAATAAATAAATAAAGTAATGACGGACTTATACTCACGGAATCTCTGTGGATTTTGGCTTCCTTGATGGCGAGATTGATGGTTTCGGCGGGCACGAACCTGTCGGGGAAGACCTCCTGGATGGGGGGGAGGGTGATGCCCCTGCAATCGTCTCTGTGGATGACAGCGACAGAGAAGACGTAAGCGAAGAGACCCTCGTTCACGATGTCGCGAGCCTGTGTAGATAGTGTCACGAAGTCATCGAAATCGGTGGCGGCTGCAAATAAATATTGGTGGTATTTAAAACGTTGAAAACAGAGACCAGTTTCAATTGAAACCCGAAAAACTTGAGTCTTCGGGGAAGGGGGGGAGGAGGAAATGTGAAAGAAACAAAGAAAAGAAAAGAAAAAAAAAATCAAAGAACTAAAGAAATCCTATCCCCCCCCCCCAAAAAAAAAATAATTGGTTATATATATATGTATTGACCTGGATATATGTCAATAAATATAAAGAAATTATGGAAGAAAAACTAATTATAGGGTTCTACCTAGTATCTGAACCAACGACCCAATTTGCTAAATTAGGACATGATTAAAGCTAGTATACGAATACGAATGTCATGTTATTAAGAAGCTAATAATATTTGTAAGTAAATTAAAAACACGAATTCAAATAAAATATTTCAAAATACTTTCTAGTACGCAGATTATTGTAAAATTATTTACTATAAATTAAAAAAATATATTTCTTAAAAATTAAAAAAAAATTTAAATGCGTAAGTTATTTTGTAATACTCTATGATAAATATATTATACTGAAGTTCATACTAATATTTGTAAGCTATGCTGTCTACTTTCCAGTTCATTTGTGATCTTATCTCCTTACGAAAACGTGTTTACTTTGGATAATGATGGGATATTTAAAACGTCCATCTTGAAACGCTTCCTGTGTGTTTTTATAATTTTATGGGGATTTATACAGATTTTTGTTATTTTACTGTATATTTGTATTTACTAGATTTAGATATATTGAAAATTAACATGTATTATACTTTACTGATTTTGTAAAAGTTTGTTTTCAAAATGATAAAATTATTTTACAACAACTGGAGTTCTAATTTTAAAAAAGTGTCTTAATTTAAAAACTGGAAAATGCATTTTATCAGCTATTGAATCCAAACGAAATATCTTTATCCATGAATAACGCCAACAAGTTAAAATTCATAGAAAATCTAACGGAAAAGGCATTAAAAAACATAAAACAATTGAAAGAAGAGCACAGAATATTAAAATTAAAAAGATGACTTTCTTAAGTAATTTTGAAAAACGTTTAATTATGCAGTTTTCAAAAATAAAAAAGTCATTTATTTTCAAAGATGCTTTACTAAAAGTTGATTTAAAATACAAAATCCATAAAACTGCATTAAAAAAAGGTCTGTTGATCTGCAATTTATTTAAGCCAGAAAATTCAACCAACAACATAACATGTCTGGACATATTTTTGCTATATAATAGACCAGGAGACAGCTACACAAATCATCATCTCATCCAGTTGACTGCTGAGATTCCAAAATTTGTTTAAACTCGAATCACACATTGAAATGCAACTGGTCTACCAAGTCATAATTTGGTGAAAAAAAACCCTGCAAACCCTATTTTAGTGGTAGACTAGTAGGTTTATCATTGCGTTTTCCTGCAGACAAAGATATGAAATGTAGTGAACTGGGAGCAGGAAATCACAATGGAAAGTTTACCAGTCAACCAATAAAGTCGATTTTATAGATGTTTTCCACCATGATATGATTTGGCAAACCAGTTGCGTTTTAATATAAAAGTCGAGTTGCAACTAATCCAGAAATTTCAGACGCAAATTCGATGAGGTGATGATATATGCAGTCGAATCGCGGTCTTATAAGGCAAAAGTGTTATCACTTTTGCCAATGAAAAGGCTAAATAAATCAATAAAAATAAGAAAGTGTAGGATAGTATCATTCAGAATTTTTTTGGATTTGAATGAAATTTAATGAATAAATTCATTTACGAAAATCTAACAACTGTAATTATTTTGAATAATATCAGTATGAAATTAAACTACAGAATATACCTTGGAGACGTTTGAAAAATATCGGATTTCAGTTTGTTTAAATAGACATAACAAAATTCTAATATTTCCTCTATCACAAATTTTAAATCAAAAAGTTATACCATGATTTTAATATAATTTTTAAATAGTGCTGCAAAACGAATTGGAGTAATTTTATGACTGCAGACGGTTGCTGTTACTGAAACATGGTTTTGAAATGTGGCGTGCATTTACTAAAACATTTTCTTGGATATCATTTTTACTTTATTAAATAGCGAAGCATTGTCCAAAAAGCCTGGAAGAGTTGAAAGTGTTTCATAATCTATGTTTGATGAATATTTTTTTCTTATTTGTTATAAATTATTTTTAAATCCCTACATTTTAAATTTAAAGAATGAGAGGCATGAATGAAATAAAAGTTTTAAACAGTGCATAGAGTTTTTTTTTTTTTTTTTTTTTTTTTTTTTTTTTTATAAGAACGCTTTATATTATTTATTTATTATTACAAAACGCTGAAACATAAGCAAAGTGATAACAGCATAAAAGGTTTCTAATATAGGTACTACATGCAGCCTCAAAAATAATAAGAATAAAGTAAAAACAAATCTAAAGCTGTGTCATATTGCTAGGATGGTAAGTCTGACATTTGTTAGTTAAAATAAAATGTCCATTTAAATATGAAGGAGTAAAATTTTTGCGACTGATGCTTGACACTTTACTAGTTTTAAAATGGAAGAAAGAAATACATTAAAATTTTTAATGGAACTTAAATGGGTCTTAAATGAAAAAGAGCAGCTTCATGACATAAGTTTTAAATTATTTTTGTTTAGAAATGTATATAACTAGCAGCAGCTTTTGTTCAAAAACTACCTAATTGCACTAATTTTTCAGTTTTATCTGAAACGCAATAGACTTTCAGAAAATAGTGTCAAAGTGGACATTTTGAACCAAATTTAAAAAAAAAATAGAAAAACGAGTTAAATGTGGAAGAAAAACGCCTTGTCACGTGGTATAAAAAACGCTTGTAACTCGATAGGTAATTTATTCATCAAAAAATTGAAAATACAGTTCGATTCTTAATCATTTCCATAGTAAGGTCTTCCGATCCTACATCTTTCCTTAAAAAATGCATTTGTAAATATGCCAAAACGTTTTGAACTTGTTGAACAGAGCAGTTGAGAACAGCCTTAAAGGAAAATGCAGAAAACCAAAAGAAATATAGAAAAACTGCTAATTACCAAAGAGGATTTCGAACAACTCAGTGGCCTCTTTCAGGTGTTTCTCGTGGAAACAGGAGAACAGAGTTCCTCTGGGCAGGTGGCCAGCATTGGCGAGCCTGGGATCTCTCTGATCGACGGGCAACTGTTCTCTGCTGAGGCTGGTGAGATTTTCGAACAATCGCAAGATGCGATCGGACTTCTCCTTCATGGACATCCTTGAAAATTGTTAGAGCACACGAGAGAACTGGGTCTACTACAAGGCAAGTTGGTCGCTGTCTACAGCAAGAACGTGACAATACCGATTCTCAAACCCCCTTTTATACGGGCCAGTACTTTGTTTCTTTCATAATTCCCAGAAAGGCGTGCCAATTAAATGAATGCGTGTAACTAGATAATTCTTTCTTTCGATTTTTTTTTCTGGAACTATCAAAATAGGAATACATCTAATATCCACTTTTAATCAACCCTTTCTATTTTAGAGGTTTGAACAAATTCGGAATAAGAAAAATACAGGATATTAAGCAATCTAGAATTTTTCGATTGTTATCTTTATCATTCGGCCGAAATCTACTACACGTGTGGTTTCTGTATGGCGACTGTATTCCGAAAATAGCCGACAAAAATTATCAGACCGATAAAAGAATAACATAGTAAGAACTATACGAGATCGTTGGGACATAATGAAACAATAAATAATTAGAAATGATTATTTCTTTTTAAGAAAAAACGACAAATGTGATTTGAGATTAGATAATTGATCATTTACATTTACGATTCATTTAATTATATTTACGTACAATAATTCAACATTTTTATTTTTTAAATATTTAACTGAAAAACATCTGAATGGATTTACTTTTAATTTACGAGTCAGGGTTGGTTATTTAAAAAATAATTAATCCGTACTACAAATTAAAAAAAAAAAATCCTTAGGTAGATTTCGCTTTAAAATGTCCTAATATAGGTGTGTGGCAAAAATCTTTTTTTTTTTTTTTTTTTTTTTTTTTTAATGGCAGAATTAAAATAAACAAAATTGCCCACTGGGACATATTTGTTCCAACCTACAATAAAAGCGTTATGAAATTTAATATGCTGATTATTTAAATTAAAACGGACATTGGGACCTTAAAAACATTTTTAAAAAGTCATGTGGATTACACGTAAATCTTAAATAAATTATGCATGCAGAATAAATTATAAGTTATAGGTAACTGCATGTTCTTATAAAATAAATATTTTATATCTGTGGCTTCCGGTAATAACCAGCTAAGGCACATTTTTAATATTACGAGTAATTACCGTTTAAACTTTTCAAATGTCTTTTTATCATTACTTTTTAAAAATAAATTAGAACTTAATAATTTTCACTACATTCAATTAGGATATAAGAACCTATTTTTTTTGCCAAAATAGTTATATAAAAATGGTTTTTATTAATTGAGAACCAATTAATTTTTTTTCAATTTTTAAATGAATATTTATAGTCGCCCTATGACGGGAAGTATTCGATTTTCATTTTTCAATACTATGGTAGATGAAAGTACTCTTTTAAAGTTACATTTTCCCAAATTATCTCAATTTTTTCAAAAATGTGCCTTACATGGTTATTACCGGAAGCTACAGATATAACTCTGTGCATTTTTATTTATTAACAGAAATTTAGTATATATTTTGGTTATTCAATTTTACAACAATCAACTGTTTTCAGTAACTTTTTTTTCAAAAAAAAAAGATCATTACAATACATTTCAATAATTTGTAAAGTTACAGCGCCTCAGAGAAGAGGGAAAGGTAAAAATCTTTACTTTAAAAATAAGATTTAATGCAAAATTTATAAATATTTCTCGTTGGGAAGTGTTATTTGTATTAGAAAAATGCTAATAAACTGATTAATTAGTCTGATAAATATTTATTATATGTTTTATAAAGTATTTTTAATAACTATATGATGTTCCAAACTGTTGTTTTGATGTTTTTTAAACATATCTCAAAATTACTTATCGTATCTGCGGCTGAAATTTCGGACCTCGAAATACATTTCATTTGAAAAATCATAGATTACAACTAACAATTTTTTACACTGATTATTTCATAATTCATATTTTGCATATAATTTTTTAATGGTATAAGAAAAATAACAAAGAAGATTTAAAGTAACAAGGTAGAACCCGTCGAATTTTGACGAAAAAATATTTAAAAAGAAACCGTTTCATTAATTTATAATAAGCGTACAAAATTAACTACAATGAAAAGTATACTTTATATTGGTAAATCTAACTCTTAAACAAATAATATTTAAACTAAAGTTGAAAAAATACTATTTCCATAAAATCCAGTTTTAGAAATTAATTAACTTTAATTAAACTTTAATCACAATTTAAGCAGATAAATATAATAATGATCTGTTATTATGAGAAATTTATCAATAAAGCTCTTATGTCTTATGCTTAGAACTCCAAATTGAAAAAGAGCAAAATTTATTCCACTTTGATTCAATCATAGAATTGTTCCCGTGAAATTGAAACCCGATATCATTTTCACCATCTCAAAAATTACATATGCATTTCTCATATCCGTATTCAATTTTATTATTTTATATTATTATTTGTATTCTAATTTGATCATTTTAAAATGATTTAAATACAAAACTTGAGATTTCGATTGCTATTAGCTGGAAACATATACTAAACTGTTTATATTCTTTTTAAGTGTAAATGAAAATTTTTGAAATAATCTGCATCCAATAAATGCGATAGACAATATCACTTTGATATCACATAAAGTAAAAAGACGATTTTTATAGTCTCTAATTATTGCAAAGAAGGTCTTTATTTGCTGATCTAACTTGGCGAAATAAATTAATCCAGTCGAGAATCATCAAGTTCTGTAACATTAATCGATGTTTTTAGGTGCGTTCGTAATTATGTAAATACGTAGCACCTATAGTTCTCGTTCTGTCCGTCCGTCAGTCCATCCATCCGTCTGTCCTTCTGTCCGCATATAACAACGCAAAAACTACCCATCCGAATCGTTCGAAATTTAAAATATACAATTATTACAAAATTTTGTCGCGTCATTTCAAATTTTATGAAAATCGGATGCATAGATCAATTACAGGGACAATCAAAAGTATTCCGTTATATTACGATCAATGGGGGAAAAGTTTCAAATGCATTTTAATCGTTTGAAATTTGATATATATAATTATTACTCAATTTTGTCGAGTCATTTCAAATTTTATCAAAATCAGATGCATAGTTCAATTACAGGGACAATCAAAAGTATTCCGTTACATTACGGTCAATGGGGAAAAATGTTTCAAATGCATTTTAATGGTGTTACACTCATTCGAACATAATAAAATTGATATGCATCTATAAAGTACATATTATAATATACATTTTGCACAATCTGTGGTGCAAAGGACATTTGTTATTGATTTACAAGGCCTCACAAAAGTATTCTATTACATAATGGTATAGGAAGAACACTGTTTGGTGCGCATTTTAATTGTAATTAACTATTTGCAATTTTATGAGATTGATATATGAGAGTTATATTTTTAAAACTTCTTTATTGTACAAACGCACCTCATTTGCTACGCTTCACGTGCAATTTGCAACTTATTTAAAGAAACTTTCGACCGCATTATGCACACTGTATATCACGGATCTTCTATAAAGACACTCTAAATTTTTGTAAAGCATTTCGTTTAATCAGTGTATGATTTCGATTTACATTATTTTTAAAAGTGAAGTATTTTCACCTGAAAAGTATTACAAAGCAGATAGGGACAAAGTGACACATTTCTTCAAAATACATTTCAGTCTTAAGAATTAAAATACATGCTTTTTTTTAATAAAATGACGTCATTTGCATACGCTAAAGCATTCCTGTTTTGCGATCTATATTTAAACAATTTCTATAGAAAAGTATACACATAATATTATTATCATTTATTAATGCACAAATTCAGCAAAAAGACGATGTCGTCATTCAAGAAGCAAATTGGGTATCTAATGATTCATATGACTTCATATGTTTGTTTATAATAGCTCCATGTTACATAAAAAATCATTTGTTGATATTTTTTAAAATTTCTGAAAAATATTTTACACACGGATTAATAAATTTGCTTTCTTTCAGCTGTTTGATACGAGTTAAGTAAAAGTGGAAAAAATAACTCACACAACTACTCTTTAAAATACATTTTTGTAAAAAGAAGGTGCTATATCGATTGTAAAGTATGTTTGTAATAAAGTAAAAATCATTTAATTGATAAATAAAAAAGATATAAAACAAAAATTCACCGGTTTTTATAACAGACGATATTTTTGCGATAACACGCATTTATTTTCAATTTTTTGCACTTTTTAGGGGAGAGGGGAGTTAGTGTGGACATAAAAATTTAATTTAATTTTATAAAATTCTAAGAGCATTTTTAAAATTTCACAACCCTCTCAAATTGAAGAATGATATTTCCTGTTTATTAATATACAGGAAAGATGATGATAAATACAGTTAAACAATAAGAAAATTTACAGTTTTTAACTTTGATCCATGTGTCCACACTAACACTTTGTTGGGGTTAGTGTAGACAAAACCAAAATATGTTGGGGGCTAGTGTGGACAGGTAATTTTTTTACAAATATTCCTTAACAATTATTATTATCTAAACTTCTAAGTTTAAATTAGAGTCTAAAGGGTTTATGGAGAAAGAATTAACACTAACAATCACGAGTTGTGTGATTTTTTTCAAATATTTCCCATTTTTAATTTGGGAAATATTTTTCATATCAAGAAAAATAAAATTATGTGCTGGATCTTTTTTTCCGCAGAAATACAACATCATAGGCACTAAAACCATTTACACTTTCAACTCTGCCTACAAAATATACAATATTATTAATCTTTTAAAATTTCACTATACATAAATTTATTGAACATTCTCTCATTCACCTTTTAAATGAATAAAATACTTTTTGACCTTTTTTTAATCTTATTTCATATTATTGAATTTTAGATGTCTTTCTGTTTTAGGTTTATTTTATTTTATTTTTATGTGTGTGTGTTTTGGAAAATCTAATTTTTTCTTGTTGCTTACAGTTGTTTTTTTTCGCCTTTGTTTCTATTAGTGCCAAATTTCTTTATGTTTTTTTTTTCTCAAGAGTGTAAGTATAAGTTATGAATTTCACTTTATTTATAACTTTTTTTTGTGATTTATTACGGTTGAAAATGGTCTCTCATATTCAGGAATAATCACTATGCGTCAATTAATTGTGTTTTCTTCTTTACTATCAGAAATATTTTCTTGATCAAAAATGGTTTAAACTGAAGATGTGTTTTACAACATATGATGTGATAAATTTGAGCTATCGCTAACATTGCTGCCAATAGTGCTTTCTCTTTCCTTTGTAACTAAAGGCTGCAAATCAGAAATAGCTGGAGTTCTGAATGATAAGTGATGTATCTTGATGCAATTTCATTTCCGTTAGTAAATGTTTGTTGATTGAATATGAATATCCCTGGCAGTTTTTATGCTTTATTTTTAGGTGTAAGGGAAGAAAAATATGCTTTTCAAATTAAATTAGCAATATTACAAAGATAAATACTTTTCCTAGGATTTGCCATCATACAGGCAATAGATTGCAGCATCTAAGAGTTGGTGACGATGGGATTAGTTTATAATAATGTAACAATTGATATTTCGCATGCTTCTAACCAACATAGAAAAAAAGTATATTCTATTTTATTAAATTAATTTAAAATTAAGGCTAAATTAATCCTCTAAAAATTCAAAATTGGTGAATTCAACAAATAAAATAGCAAAAGAAAAAGCTTCAAATTTCTGCTTGAAATGATTTGATGAAAATTTCAATACATATCCTTATTTATATGGAACATAGTCTTATTTGATGTTTAATATTAGTAATTACATTTGTAGTTAACATACTTTCTGTAAATCTTTACACTATAATAAATTTAGTACTTAAAATACAAATTATGAAGTACAATAAGCTGTCTACACTAACCCCTAGTAGTGTGTCCACACTAACCATGCTAACATTCTGAAGTTATTCTTCAGTTATACTCATTTAACCAATTTTAATATCTTAATGAAAGTTATAGAAATAAAGAAGGCAAGTCACACTTGTCTTACAGCAATTTGTTTATTGGATTTAAAATTTAAATTCTTTGTGCTGCAAAAATGATAAAGAAATCTTATTATTACTTTTCATGCATGAAATTAAACTTCTAGAAACTATTCAAAAACTTTTTAACCCTTTGCCACTAAATTTTTGCTTAATATGGAATACATTGTTATCAGTTTGTGTACATTTTTTTAATAATTTTTTCTACATTATTTAAATTGTTATTTTGAATGTCTACACTAACCCCTTATCCACACTAACTCCCCTCTCCCTATAAGAAAATAGCAACAAAAAGATACAATAATATGCTTTTTTTCCCGTTACTTGTAATAGAAAAGAAATGCTTTTGTTGCCACGATTATAAAAGCTGTATTAAAAACTACAAAAAAAGTTATATCTTAGAAATAAATTAAGATACAGTTTTAAAAAAATTGCATTTTAAAAGACGTTTTTTTCCTCATACGATGTTGTAAAATTTGAAAATGTGGGATGTTTAGAAGTTTAAAAATTTGCAGTAGCAAAAATTTCAAAACCGAAATTTCATTTTTATTTTCAGAGTGATGCCATTCTCAAAATGAGTATGCGTTACGGCGTTATGCATAGATGCGTTTGGCCTTTATAATATAGATAGCTATAGTTGTTAACTGTTGGTAATTTATGCTAACGATACGTTTAATTATATTTATGTACACGAATTTAACTTTTTTATTTTTTTAAACATTTAACTAATAACTTAAAAAAAAAGGAAGATATTTGTATCAAATTTACTGCACTTGAAAAAAATCTATTAGAAATTATTTTTATTTCTTAAATATTTAATAGAAAAACACGGAAATAAATTAAATTTTAGATTACAAGGGTCGTGTTCGACGTTTTTTAATTTTTAATCATACTAGAATTTACAAAAAATATCTTTGTGGTAAATTTCTCTTGAAACTGTCTTAGTATAAGACAATGGTAGATATTATTTTTCAAAAAATGGCTTGAGGAGAATAAATAAAATTGCCAACTGGGGCATATTTGTCTCAAACAAAAATAAAAATGTTCATGCTAAGAAATTTGATATGAAGATTATTTGAAAGGCTCACAACCATTGTAAATCAGGTCTATTAAAAAAAAGAAAGAGAGAAAGATATAGGCCATTTAGAAGGTGCATAAAATCTGTTTCATCTGTTACCGGCTGAATCCGATTTAAGGTCAAACTAGTTTATCTTCACGCCTATCGAATAAACAAGTTTTCCTAGGCCAAGCTAGTCCATCTTAATACCCTGTTCACACCACAAAGTTAAGATATCTTAAGGTCGCCGTGTTTGAAGTGGACCCTCCCGGAATTGGATAACTGTTCACATTGAAAAACTTACCTAAGATATCTCAGTGAATGTCACAGTATCTCTGAATTGAACAATGATAACGCATGCGCATGCGTTTGAAATAAAGACGCCCACAACAGCCAATCAGTAAAAGCGAAGCTTTATAGCCAATGAGAGCGAGTGGTTGTTCCTGTATCTAGCCCGAGAGAGTTGAAACTCTCTGAGAGAGTTCCAGGCCTGAGATATCTTAACTATCCATAGTGTGAACAGGGTATAACGCCCATAGGATAAACTAGTTTTTCCTACGCCATACTCTATACAAACGCCCATATGACAAACTAATATTTCCTAGGTCCAACTAGTTTGGTCTAGCGCTCATAGGATAAATTAGCTTAGCTTGCTATTCATTGGTCTGAATTAGTTTAGATCAATTGTTTTTGGCGTGATTTTAATGAATCCAACGACTATCTCGGCGAGAATTTTCTAGTTTATCTTAGGGCAGTGCAATTTGACACGTTTTTAGCTCACAGGCTATCAAAGCCTGTCAGCTATAATGCCCGCGGGTTCTGTATGTATGTATGTACGCATTTATGTACGTATGTTTGTACGTATGAATGTAACACGAAAACTCTTGATAGAAATATCTGATTTGCTTCAAATTTTGGATGTAGATTTATTTTGATAAGGTTCTTCCCTGATTAATTTTTGGAAACCATTGGATAAGGAGAGGAATGGGGAGCTTTTCCTCTTCCTGCTATTTAATGAGATATATGTGTTTTTCATGCAGCCTTTCTCTTAATTTCCGCAACAGCTCTATCTCAAGAACTAATGCACGAATTCCCACCAAACTTTGATTAGTTTGACATGAATAGATGTTTTTTACATTTCGTTGAAAATAGCTCAAAAGGTGGCGCTGTTATGCTGTCTTTTTCATGATTTCTGTAATGGCTGTATCTCAAGAACTAATGCACGGATTTTAACCAAATTTCGGATACAGTTAAGTCTTGATATAAAGTGATTCTATCAACGTTTTTGTGTCAATCGCCTGATAGATGGCGCTGCTATGCTGAATTTTTCCAGATTCCCGCAATAGCTCTATCTCAAGAACTAATGCACGAATTTTTATCAAACTTCAGATTGGGGTTTACCTTGATAAATATTATTGCTGATTATGTTTTAGCGTAAATTGCACAATAAGTGGCACTTTCATTCTGCATTTTCTCCGATATTCGCAATAGTCCTATTTCTAGAACTAATGCACGGAATTTCATACCATTAGAATCCTCAAGATGGGCATAGATTGCTATTTAATTTTGATATTATGATATCGATTTTGAATTATTAACATTTATCAGATCGAAGAAAGTTTTGGGATTGCCACATTCGACTAGTTTAACTGTATTTTACTTTTGCTCTGGACTTTTGAAAGTCCCGGTATTAGAATTATTAACGTCTCTATAGTCTTCTATATGATGACTTCGGAATTGTTAGAAATGTAAGTTTAGTTGAACTTTTCAGTTTTGAAATGTTAAATCACACCTGGTCATTAAGAAAGATTTCTTACCAATATGTCTTTATTTACAAGTTAAATTGAAATAAGATTGAATTTCACAAAGAAAAACGTCATTATAGCTATATTTAGAGTGAATTTTTTGAATGAACAAGATAGACATTTTCGGAAGTTTTCTAATCTTAAAGCCCTCACATATAGTACGCGGTAAAAAAAAGGGTCGATCTACTAAAAAATTTTTATTTCTCTCAGTGATCCTTGCAATTACAAAAAAATATATTTTGTAATCTTTTACAGTTACAAGAAAATCTGTAAGAATTACTAGAAAAAAGCTAGCAATGAATAGAGTTTAGAATACCGAAAGGTGGCGCTCGCGAAGAAAACTTGACGAGCGCTTAAGGTCAAATTCACCCGCGCAACTTCTAGTGCGCAAGTTTGCTTGGGATTCGATGAGGTTTGTTTACACTGTCTGTCTTCATGCAACAAGGGGTTTATTGGTTGGTTGGTTGGTTGGCAGGCGGCTTGAGAGGGATTTATTTATTTATTTGAACAACATACATCTGACTTGTGTGCTCGACATGAAAGCCTGCTTATAAGTCATCGTCAATATACAAGGACGAATAGCACAAGGAAATTTACATCACAAGAGAAATACTACCAGGAGCTCCACACAAAGTGTGTGTGTAATGGAGCCAGCGGGAATCGAACCTACAACCTCCAGATTAGCAGAGCGGCGTCTTAACCACTCGACGCAGCAAGGGAGTAGTTGTCGCCACAGTAGTATAATCAGTAGCGGCAGCTGCTATCACACCGAGGGGTCCTGGTTCGAATCCGGTTACGGACATGGATGGTGTGTTGTTCCTTTGTAGTAGGGGAGAACCGGGCTAGTAGTGACATTTTTGACATTTTTTATATTAGCTGTAAGATTTGAACTGAAGCGAAACATTTAGTGTATCATATCATTAGAGTAAGTCTTTCGTAACATATTTACAAAACTACTATTACCATTATTAACGTTTTTCATAACACAAAATGAATTCTGCGTAACCTCAAAATTTGTCACTACTAACCCCCTGTACGGGGCAAGTTGTGACATGCTTGGGGCACATTGTGACACATAAATGACGCATACAAGTACACTGTAACATATACAAACTATGTAAGAAAGGCGATTAAATGAAATATGTTAAATCAAGAATGAGAAATATATTCATTTATAACGTTCTTAAAATAATAAAACACTTTCATGTTTTAATAATATTGTAAATTAAATGAAAATAAAATAGTTAAATTGTTAGTACTTGTAAACTCTATATCCTTTATAAAGTTACTTTTAAAGACTCTTAGCAATAAAAATAAATAGAAACTGTCTTAATGAGGAAAGAAATAAAAAGTAAGCCATCTTTGGCCATATTGATTTTTGACTTAGGAGCCTACTACAACGTGTAGGCTTATATCCTATATTTTTAATCACTCATCGCTTGTTTCAGCGTCTGATTTGCAGTTAATACAAATATAATAAGGTTAATTTTTGGTACATTTGACATGCGCCAATCTTTTACATGTCATGCATTGCACCCAGTCTTTTCCGGGCATAGAAACTTTGTAATGTTCCGAGCAAACTAGACATAAGCAATTTTGTCATCTTCAGAGCTATCCAATACTTGCTTCTCCCTTTTTTTCAATAACCTAAATGTAATTTTGTTATGTACTACTTGGTCTTTCTATACAGTTTCATTTTTGCTTTTTCTTCTTCAATTTGTTTTCTGCGTTCGTTTGCTTTTTGTTCTGCTCGAATTTTCTCTTTTACAAGTGTGCTTGTTAGAATGGCAGATTTCAAACATTTACGAATAGATCGCATGCCTTTTTGAGGTCCTGTTTTAGGGAGTGATCTTATTTCTGTAAGATTTACCACTGACACATTGCTTTTATCAGATGTTATAGAATCATCTAATCCAATGAGATTTCTTACTTCTGAAGACGGTCCTGCAATCTCACCATCATTGATTAAAGTTATTTCTGAAGTGCTTCGTTTATTAGCAGTTGCATATTTACTAATTTTTTTCATTGTCATTCTAGTCTTTAACGCTCTTATCTCCGATAGATAACGGTCGATCAGTTACTGAGGAACATAGGAAGTCTTCATCTGTAAAAACGTTCCTATTAAATTCCCAAATTCCACTACAACGAAATCCTGCTTTAATGTTTCTTTTTTTATTTTTTTGGAGTGGCAGCACTAGAAAGAGCTATTTTGACAATACTTGGTACTTCGAAGATCGACACAGTGCTTCCAGGATGTAATTTCAAACATCCGCATACAGCTTGATTGTAGAATATTTTGAATGACCCGCATGTTGACACATCAAGGGGCTGTAATCTGTGACTCGTGTGAGGTAAAAATGACAACAAAATCACTCCATTGTCCAATATTTCAATATTTCCTTCCGTATTAGTACTATTTTTTATTCATATATCTAACTAGCAGTTACCCGTGACTTCGTTCACATAACATTTAAAGAAGAAATAATTGATCAATCAAGCAAAAAATTTCGATGATGAAAAGCATTTGTAATTAACTTTTTATCGCGAATTTATGGTTAAAAACTTCTGATGATCCCTATTTGCTAATTTTTTTTGCTGGTTAAAACTTTCCTTTCAGCGATTACTACTAATAGATAGAAACATTCTTGAATACTCTTGTTCAGCCCTGTAGTTTTCCAAGTGCCTTTAATACACGAAAGTATCTTTCTAAAATTTAGTTCAAACAAAAATATTTCTTATTACTACCTAAATTACATTTTCAGAAATTATCATCCGAAGACAACTTTGTATCCAGTTCTTTGCAGGACCCTGTATATCATTTTATATATATACTACAAACATTTCTTAGTTTACTAAATGCAGTTCAAAATAAAAATGCATATTTTATTTAAAAACCACCTTTGAGTAAATTACGCTCTTATTCAGTAACCTTTCCAAGATCTTTTGTGTAACCCTGTATATCTAAATTTAACTATTTAAACTATTACCATTTATACTCTTCATTTAATATGAATACATTTAGCGAAACTTAAAAGCACATATCATATTTCAAAATACATTTCATCCATGCAACAGTCATCATCCATCATATACAGTACTTCGGATAGAATATATACTATTTGAAATCTTTTGTGTGTCCCTGTAAATGCTATGCACTTCGTATTATGCATGAAATAACTCACATTAAGCCTCAGCAACGTATATCAATTTGATTATACATGAAATCGTTTACTATAATTAAAATATGTCGGAACCTGTTCCTCCCTTTATTCTTATGCAATGGAATTCTTCTGTGTGACCCTGTAAATGAATAATAAGTGTCCTTTTCACTACATACTTTACAAAATGCATATTTTAGTGCACTTTGTAAATGCATATAAATTTGAATATGTTTCACAGGGTGTAACATCGTTAAATTTAATTAAAACTATTTTTCCCCATAATGCCGTAATGTAAGGAAATTTTTAGACTATCCCTGTAAATAAACTAATTATGATAGAAACTTCATTTTCAATAGGTATTCGTGCTAGGTAAAAGTTAATAACGTCCAAAATTTTCATGGAAATCGGAGTATATTTACGAAAGATAAAAAGCAACCAGACAGACAGACAAACCGAAAGCATAATAACTTTTCAACTTTGTTCGAAAGTGTTAAAAAATCGAGCCAAAAATATATTAATCAACAGCTTTATTTTCCGCCTTTTCCCCACAAAAAATTTCTTCCATTGATAATTATGAATTTTGAATAAAAATATTCATTTGTATGTAACTTATAACTTATTAATTAGTGTAAGTAAAAAATATTTCTGATTCATTTTAAATATGACGTCATTATTTATCTCGCTTCATTAGCTACTGATATTCATACCCCTTGTATTTTTAACGACTGCTATAAAGTACCTGTTTTATTTCAACTATGACGTCACATTTTCATAAGTGAACCATTTTATTAAAAATATAATTCTTTTTCATTCTTTTTACTTTTAATTTATGTCGCCATATTTTACACAAAAATTTCCATTAAGTAAACAAATATTCTTGTTAAATATATTATAAAAAATATACCTTTTATTTTTATTTCAAACATGACGTCATATTTAGTTTTTTTAAATTATTTTATTATAATTTTTCGCGTGGAAGTTTTTTATCAAAAATTCATTGCCGCTGAAAAATTATTATTCCAATTTTTTATTTTATTGGCAACAGGAAAGGAAAATGGTTAAATTTTATCTGAAAAATGCCTATTGATTTTGTATGAAAAATAATTAAATTTTGAATTATTAAGGAAAATATTTGAATAAAATAAATAAACATTAGCCTATGTTCATTCCACTCCTATAATCTATCCATATGCAAAGATTCAAAGACATTAATCCATCCGTTTTGAAACCAAGTTCATTCCAATTTTTCGAACACACTTTCACATTTATAAGATATATAAGGATGAAAGGACATTCGGTTTACATTGAAAAGTTCTTGGGCTTTCCTTAAACTGCACTTTCCGGTTTTAACTTTTATTGCAGCTCTTTCATAATCTACTAAAGTAGCTTTAACTTTTTCAGTACGCCTCTTGTAATTTCGCACCATTTTTCCTGAAATATAAAAACCTTCATTAAAAAATATGCTGGGATAAGTAGTGACATTGTCACAACGTGCCTCTTAGACTTCGTCAAAACTAGCCCCGAGTTTCGCCCTTTTGAACTTTATTCATTAGTTTCCGAAATGTTGGCATGATTAACAAATGAAATACATAGACTAACAGCTCAAAATATAAGCTTTTAAATTATGTTAGGGAAGTTTACACACCTCAGTATCGCTAGTGGCAATGACGATTCAAATGTAGATCGCAAAATTTACTTATATCATAGAAAACAAGATAAATGTATTTATCTCGAAAACAACGCGACGCTATACTTAAAAAAATACGCAGCACATTGAGACAATCAACCTCTTCACTCATACGACGCGACAGGTGCTGCAACCTATTGGCTCAGTCAGGAAGCTCGATAGCACAACTTGCCCCTGGCACAACTAATCCCGGTCTCCCCTAGTATATTAAAATATGTAATGGATATGTGTAATAAACATTGTTCTGTAATGTCTCTGTTGCTGCGTATAATGGATCAATCGAGGGGACAGCCATATAGCAGCATAGGCCTCAAAGTGCAGAAAAAAAAGCAAGTAATTTTGCTATATATGACCAACGCATGGTTCGCTGGAGTACGCAGAAAATTGTTTCAAATTTTCCCTTGTAAAAGAGTTTTCACTCTAATAAGAGATAATTATGAAAAATGTACTTTTTTAAAAGTGTAGCGCATTTTTTTTATATCGGTTCTAACAGGTTTATATATTTAAAATAAATAAAAAAGTGGATAAGATCTTTTTCTGCAATAAGTGATAATTATGAGAAACATACTTCCTTTTTAGATAGATTTCGTATGAAATACTACCTATTGAATTCGCACCAATGTTGGAATTTGTGAAATATTTTGGCAGATCTGCACCGATCATGACCCCTAAGCCTCCAAAACTACCACCAGTAAAAAAGTTTATACATACATATACATATACATACATATCACTTTTTAATGGACACGATTACGTCTATATTTCTGCACCAATCTCCACCAAACTGATACATAAAATCAAAGGGGATAAAATCTCGGCCAAGGGGGTCGAAATTTTAGTGAAAACAGAAAAAACCATATAACTTCTTAATGAAAATAGATATCGAATCAGCTTAAACTTTATATTACTTCTAAAAAAATGGGCCAAACGTTTATGCATAACAGATTTTTGATAAAGTTAAAAATGGGCTCAAAGCGTGAAAAAAAAAAAAAAAAAAACAGGTTTTTGGGGAAAAAATTAATAACTTCGTCAATTCTCAAGATATCAAATCCAACTAAATTTTTTATAAATGTTCTCAAAATTATCTAAAACTTTTGTACTTACAAGTTTTTCATAGGACTATTTCATACCGATGAAAAAAAACATAAAAACGAAAACAAAAAGAGGTGTGAAAAAAGACAAAAACCCACAGCTTCGTCATTTCTTAAACCATCAAATCTAATTAAATTTATTTTACATCTTCTCAATGATATCTACACCTTTTATATTGACAAGTTTTTCATAGGACCAATTTTTATAGCAAAAATAAATTAAACAAAATAGGAGTTGGAGAAAAAACCCCAAATCCAAACTGCTTATATTCTGACTCATTTTTAAATTTATTTTTGATTTTAAACGCATCCAAATGGCAAATCCTCTTATTTAGGAACTATATAATATGACGTATTGGCCAGTTTTATGATAAAGATAGAATATACTTTTTAAAAAAGCTGCCAAAAAGACTATTTTGAACAGAATTTCCCGAAGTGATCGTGATTGAAATTTTAGGAAGTATTCAAATAACAAATTGCGTTTTTTCTGACTCGTTTTTAAATCCATTTTTACTCACAAACGCATCCAATTTACAGATCCTCTTATTTAGGAATTATATAATGTACCGCATTGGTCAGTTTTTTGATAAAAGCTGAATATATTTTAAAAAATTCTGTCAAAGTGGGCACTTCGTACAAAATTTCCCGAAGCTATCATGATTAAAGAATTTATGATGTATTCAAATAACAAATCGGTTATTTTATGTCTCATTTTAAAATTCAATTTTTCCTCAAACGCATTCAATTTACAGTTTTTTGTTATTTAGGAACTATATAATGTACTGTATTGGTCAACTTTTGAATAAAGTCAGAATATATTTCAAAATATGTTGTCAAAATGGGCATTTGAGCCGAATTTCGCTTAAGATGATTCTGATTAAAACAGTTCTTGAAAAAAGATTAAATTAAAAATTTTTCAAAAGCGGCCAAATAAAGTTGTTAAACTGGGTTTATCTCTAATCATACTTTATTTTTACTTGTTGAAATGACGAGTCTTCGAAATCTACCTCCGCCTATAGGCCAAGCCGACAAGTATTTTTTTTAAGGGTAGTGTATTTGACTTGATATCGGTTTTAACAGGTTTATTTATTTAAGATAAATAAAAAAATGGATGTGTATATTTTCATTTGTATTTTCTTTACTTTATATATGAAAACTCTAGCTACTTTATTTGTAGTAGTTAATTACTGTGTTAGTTTTCATAGTAATGAATTTCAGTCTTACTTTTACGTTATTTAGTTTTTTGAAGGCTCGTATTTTTTTCCGCGATTTAAATGCAAATTTGTACTTTTCTAAAACATTGCTTACTAGCAAGACCAGATAATTACACTGTTTAAACTAAAATTATTTTATTTATTTATTTATTTATTTATTTATTTTTATTTATTTATTATTTTTTTTTTTACATTGAACTATGTTTTATTTAAACTATTATACATCTTTGCATAAATAAATCATTAATATATAGAAAGCACAAAAAATATCTAAAGCAAATTTACTTTTGATTCTTAAAATAATCTTTTCCTTCAAACAAATGCAAACTTATATGGATGAAAAATTTATTTCAACTGAAGATTAATCTACCATTACTCAATCTAGAAAAAGCTACTGTCCTATTCTCCCCACTGCCCCACTCTTCCCTATATATTAATATTAAAATAAATAAGAAAATGTTATAAAATGAATCAATATGATTTGATAGGACATTGTGTTTTGTGTTGCATCTTTAAAATTAGATTTTTATAAAATATTGTTGGATTTCATAAATAAAAAAATAAATTATTATTCATTCAAAATTGTTACAATTCTTTACTGGCATTTCATTATAATTATTAACTCATTCATGTAACTGTCAACATGAGTCTGACTCGTATATGAATCAGTTTAATGTTGCATTTATTTCGATTTTTCAACACAGCGCAGTCTGTCGTTGATTGGGGTGAGCGAATGTTTGTTTTAAAGGGTAGATAGAGTGAGGTGTTTCGTGAATGATTGATTTAAGCAATGTTGAATTAAGAAATTTTCTTCTGGTTGACATTCTAGAGTTCTGGGGAAGAAATTGAAGTTTTTGGCCATTCAAAAATACATGAAATATTATTTGGGGGATGGAAGGGGAGAATGTAACCCCTGAGCCACTAAGGCGTCTGTTCTGGGATTGGATGTATATCATTTATCCTCCGATTGAAAGTGAATGTAAAGACTTTGGTGACATTTTCTAGTCCAGGCGATTATTTGCGGTTTTAGAATTTTTTTTTTTTTATCCTATTCTTATTTTCTGAATTCGCACAATGTCTAATCAAGAGAATTAATAATTGAAGGACTTGTAATAACAAATACATCTCCTTTGGCCTGATTTAAAAACTATTTTAAGTATTAGAAGCTGTATTGAATAACATTTTGATCCTAACGTTAGCAATCTAAAAAACCCATGTATTTTTTTCTTTTTTTTATGAATACATAAATAAATAAATATTCCAATTTAAAATATTTTTAAAAAGTGCATACGTTCATATTTATTTTAAATAAATCTAAAACAAAAGAATGCATAGATTTTCGAACTTTTTAGTTTTTTAAAATATAATTAATATTTTAGAATCTTTTTAATATTTTTAAGTTTTTTTTCTGCACATAATATAATTTTCTTGGAACAATAATTAAAAAATCTATTTCTCTCTCCGACCCCATAAAAATCCCCCCCCCCTTCCCATGTGCACATGGCATAACCTTTGAAAATTTTAAAGTCAAGATACAGTTAGTCATACCTAAGTTTCATGCAATACTGAATTTTGAAAAGAAGTTTATACTATTATTGTAAATACAAAGCACTGAAAATGAATAAATTTGTATGACACACGCTACAAAAACAGAATTATGATGATTATTGACTTAAAATGGACGAAATTTAATAATAGTTGAATGAAATTTACAACAGCCATTATAAATTTTGAAATCGGTTGTGCCATATAAAAAATCTTTCTTTGTAGCAAAATGAAAAATGAGTTTATTGCTAATGTTTCTCACTATCTTATTTATATTTATGTGTATTAACCTTTTCAGGCTAAACTTATTTTGCTTTTATATGCTTATTTTTACAATTTATAAATACATAACAAACAATATCCCACTTCACCTAATTAAAAAAAAATTAATCTCCAAAATCCCTCGAATTAAAATCCCCCCCCCCAAAAGAAACCCACGATATTTTATTGTGGGGGTGGGGTCTTATCACATATTTCTTTCTACTACCAAAATTATGCTCTTCCCAAATTTTCGTGAATTGCCGTTAGCTGTTACTCTATAAAAACACTTTTTATCTGTAAAAAGTAAAATTTTCGCCATACAATTGTTTTAATAAAAAAGTGCTTTCTATATATATATATATATCTATATATCTATATATATATATATATATATAATTCCAAATTCTGTAAGAAACAATACCCCATTAGACCTAATTAAAAAATTTGATCTCCCTTCTCAATTCTAAATTCCCCCTCCTTTTGTCTCCAAAAATAACGCAAAACAAAATTTTGAGGGGACTCATTTCCAGTGCCAAAACAGTTTTCAAGTTGAATTTCCTTCTTTCTCCAAAAATTTAAACGAGATTTTTTTTTTCATAATGAGTTTTACATTATATTTACACATCGGGTTGTACGCGACACAAACTGCAAAAGCCGTCAACCCAAAATCCGAAATGTTTGACCAGAACTCACGAAAAGGCGCTAACCGAAAACTGAAATATTAAACCTAAAATCAAACTCAAAGAAAATTAATCCAGATAAAAGTAGTCTGTTATTTAATCGCTTACATATAAAAATGAACACAAGAGATGAAGCGGCCTTACCCCGAGCATGGGCCCGACACGGTATAGGTCTGCACGTGCCGAAATTTCCAGGCCCGAGCTCGGCCCGAAAGTTAAAATTTTGGTCCGGGCCCGGCCCGGCCCGAACGAAAGAAATATTGGTCCAGCCAAGCCCGAAAGTTAAAATTTCGGCCCGAGCCCGGCCCGGCTCGGGTGAATTTCTACAGAACATTTATCCTTACTCTAACGGAAGAGTTCAGACAAAAAAAAACTTATCTTAGTCTCTTTTTTTCTCCTTTCATGTTTATAATCTTTATTTATGCAGAAGTGCCATAGGCTGCGATATTTACGCTTTTAATGAACCTTTGTTTGTTGTATGTAAATGTTTCAGTTATCATTAGTTATTATTAATGCTTTAAAAAAAAATCTAAAAAATGGTATATGGTAAAAGTAAAATCTTCTAACACATTGGAAAGAAAAAAATACGTTTCCTTCTTAGCAGATGTAAATGTATGATATATTTTTTTTTTCTCGCGTATTGTTGCATTCATTTTGCATGAATGAACAGTTTAAAAGAAATTTGCAGTTTTCAGTTTAAACAAAAATTTCGTCATAACTATGTTTTTTTTTTTTTTTTTTTTTTTTTTTTTTTTTTAATGTGATTAATTCTATTTTAAGACGTCTAGTGATCTACGATTCTTTAAAAAGAATAAATTCTAATGTTTAATAGTA
The DNA here is from genome assembly GCA_964019185.1 of Maratus speculifer. Taxonomy (NCBI): domain Eukaryota; kingdom Metazoa; phylum Arthropoda; class Arachnida; order Araneae; family Salticidae; genus Maratus; species Maratus speculifer. The sequence continues at coordinate 243,438,955 of OZ025296.1, forward strand.
GAATATTGACGACTTAAAAGTATATGCCTATTTTGCAAAAATTTTTGGACCAAGCCAAACTTTACTGATTTGTGAACAGACTTTTCCACGTCGAGAAAAGGATTTTCGTACGGGAAGATTCAACCGGAATTGATTATTTTGGTCCGTGAAGACTAGGAAGAACGAAATCAGTCTCGGCTTCGTACGGAAGAAGTAAGTTAGGCTCGGCCCGACCCGATACTCCAGGGAAAAAAAATTACGGCCCGAGCCCGGTCCAGCCTGAAAAGATTAGTGACTTGGCCCGTCCGGCCCGGCCCGAATGACGTTAATGGAAAACGGCCCGAACCCGGCCCGCGGGCCGGGCCGAGCTCGGGCTTCGGGCCAAGGCCCGGCCCGTGCAGACCTCTACGACACGGTCTCAATTTTTATATCAGTCTTCGGACTAGGACGGCCTCAGGCTCATTCATTCTGAAACTGGCAATTTTATTTATTCTCGTATAGTAAAAATTAAAATATCATCATTACATCTCTGGTTTAAAAATTAATAAGCACTTTTCGGCTTTATCCCAGTGAGCCCTAAGGCTCTCTTCCAAATATTCTCCTTCAAGAACAATTATCGCCCCTTTTCTCCAATCGTTTGTAGTTATTGACAAAAAGGCCGGGAGTCTCAACAATGAAAAGAGTCGAAGATCAATTTTAAAGAAAGATTTCCCGCTTTCAGAATGATTCTTCAAAAGAAGTAAAAAATGAAAACTCAGCGAAACCTCAAAAAAGGGCACCGACAATTAAAGTATACTTCTATTTAGACTTTTATAGCCTAAATAGATGTAAATTGCTTGCTTTTTAGTTTGGGTGAGGTGGCATTCTTCATTTTTAATTGCATTTCAAGCATACTGTATCTGTATCAAGTGTCTGGAGTATCATTCTGTAGGACGAAAGTTACTGATCTATCCCATCCCATTGTTGAATCTCGTCAAACTTTTGTTATCAACCACAAACTGTTGGCGAAAAAAAGGGATAACCGTACTCCAAGTTTAAGGAAAATAAAAAATAAATAAATAAATAAATAAATGTAAACTTTGACTTTTTCTCTTGTTATGGAGGAGACATGTTTTTAAAATAATTAAAACTAAATTGTCCCATTAGCCCCCACTCTGCGCCTGTTACTTTATTTTTAAATTAAAGAGAGCTCTTACCTGCAATTTTTAGAGTGTTGTAATTTTATCATACATTTCAAAACATAATATACTATAACATACATATACATATACAACACCACATACAAAACATAATGTACATTTTATAGTAACAGATTGTAATGAATCCTCTATAATAAAATGTTACATGCGGCTGGACTTTTTGGTAATCATTGCCACAGATTATTGTTGGAAAATGAAACATTTGAAGTTACTGAAAAAATTAATAGTTCTAAAAATATTCATCAGAAAAATGTTAAACAAATGGCTTTTGAAAAATAAAAAATTGTATTTTTTTTTATTATTATTATTATTATTATTTTATAAATTTTAAATTTAATGATTATGCCGTTTTTCAAATATTGAATTCTAAAAATTATAAATTTCACAATTGAGTACTATATCAAAACATCCAAAGTTATGCTTTTGAATTGAAATGAGTTAAAAGTTTTTATTTAATATGAAATTAATGCAATATGTGAATGACGTCAATGAGAGCGCTATTTTGGCGATTTATCCCATCGTTCAGTCAACATAAAAGTACACTTATTTTCTGAGTATCAATGTAATGAACATAGTTTTATTTTATTTTTTAGAAACCTTGTTATTTTTCAACATCGCATAATTTTTAATTTTACAGCTTTGAACAGGGAGAGTTTACTTTCAAATGTAAAATGTTTGAAAACTATATTTTATTTTTCTGACTTTTTATGATTTTTAATTTAAATAGCTCGATTACGGAGTAATAGTAATAAATATTATATTATTTCAATAATAATAATAATAATAATAATAATAATAATAATAATAATAATAATAATAATAATAATAATAATAATAAAAACACACAGTCTGAGCACGGGTGTTTACACTAATAATTAATAAAGATTAAATATCATATCAACATCCATTTCAAGTTATTCAAACAGTCTTCAAGTGTTTATTAAACTTTAATGTATTTGAGAAATTTTCTGAAATTATAGAATACTTAATACATCTTCCCTTAGAAGGATTGATTGTGCTGACATCTATTTCCTTCTTTCTAACCGGTGACCAGGACCCTACCAGCCGAGTTGCCCCAGCGAAACGGTTCGACAACTGGTACAATGCAATATTTTAAAACAAAAGTAATTAATTGTAAAATTATATTAATTTATCCGCATGTCCGCTTCTAAAATATCCCATATAAAACTATTTTAGCAAATGAAACCTTTTAATTTTTAATTTCATCTCTTACGCTTTAACTCTTCTTTCTGATTGGCAAATTATACCTGAAACAAATGAGAATATTTTGTAATGCATCTGATATTGTTCCATATTCCATGAATTTTAAATTTTTTCCTATGTTATTATAGAAAGAAGTATTTTTTACTTTCTTTCAAGTTTTCTATGTCGTTAGGTTTGTGTCAAAAAAATTCTGTATAAGAATAGTCTTTAAGTCGTATTGAAGTTGTGACGTGTGAAGTTAAACTATGTGAAATAAAATTTTAAATTCTTACTTTTAATAGATGCTATATAATAGAACCATACGAGTCATTCCATACAAAATTCCATACAAGTCATTCCATACAGCAAATTAGCTGTCGCTGACGCGTCACAGATTTGAATGAAAATTGGCATATAAGTACAACATGTTTATATATGAGTAAATGCAAAATAATAGATTTCAGGACAGTTTACTAAGTATGTAAATTCACGTTAAAAGTAGATACAAAATCGAATTTTTGTCTACATGCTTAAAATTCCAATCTTGATTATTAGCCTTAGGAATGAAAATTAGTTCTCATAAATTATTTTTTGGTAAGAATGGATAATAAGGAAGAGATTGGCATAATTTACGATTCAATTTTTTATTCTTTAATGACAAAAATAAAATAAAAGAAGAAAATATTCAAGGATAAAATTCAATATTTCTATTACTTATTTAAAAATTAAGGACACCTGTTATAAGTGTTAAATTATTTGACGTTGTAGATAAAAGTACGTATTTTAAGTGCATAAATTATCATGCATGCCTTTTTCAATCCTTAATGTTTTAAAAAAATAAATAAGGAAAAAATTGACGGGAAAAGGCAATATTTCTATTGCCCTTTTATTCATGAATGAAATCTCTTACATATTTTCAAATTACTTGATATCAAAGAAAAAAGTGTCGATTTGAAATATTCAAATGCTATTTCTCGCCTTTTCTTCTTCTCTTTTCTTTTTTTGCTTCAGGCTTCTATTAAAAGTGATGAGAATTGAAGAATAAATTATTTAGTAGTGTTAAATTATAGCAGATGACAGCACTATTTTTCAATTGAAAGGTAAAATACTTTTTAAAAAGTGCGCAAATTCAAAGGAAATTTTGCTTGGAATATAACAAAATTACCTTTTTGAACCCATTTTTTTAAATGTTAGGAATCAAAAGGCAGTATTGAAATTATTCTAGCATAGTATGGACTTATTAATCTTTATGGTTGTGGAATATTGCTAATGTCGGATCGTTCCTTTATTTATTTTTTATGCATACAGAAGAGGAAAAATTATGATTTTGCAGTTTTTTTTTAAAGTTTCTAAGTTTTATTGAAGTTGAAGGAGATAAATGTTAACTTTCAGACTTGAGGAAATCGATCTTTATACTTAATACTTTATCAGGCATAAATTTCACACATGTTTTTTAATTCCTTTAATTTTTATAACGTTTTTAATTTTCTCAAAATTCACACATTTTCAATTTTTACGACTAATTTAAAATTAATCGTGGCGTTATTAGATTATTATTATGAAAAAAATAAGAAAGAAATTCAGAGATTATAATATTATAAGCAAAATTTATTTCTGATAAATAATTTTCAAGCTATAAATCTTCAAACTTGAAACTTTGGGCGATTGAACACTTGCCATTCTACATCACAAGTTTTTTAAATGTCCAAAATTGCTAAAATAATTTATTTTTTTTTGTCAAGATATTTTGCCGAGCTCCATTTGAGTATAATGGAACCTGCATATCAAATTTTATAAAAATCGGTTACTATGGAACCACGACTTTTTTTTTTTTTTTTTTTTTTTTATTTATTTTTTTTTTTTTTATCTTATTTTACGTGGAATGACCCATAAAATGAGTAAAGAAAATGTTTAAAAAATGAAACTAATTTATGCACTTTTATGTTTTATTTTAGGTATTTTTTAATTTTACAGTTTCAGTTTTACAAATTTGCATCTTTTCTTTACATCTTTACAACATCATTTTCTTTTTGTCATTCGAATATCGTTTAAAAGTCCCAGTCTTTAAGCTTATTCTGATCCTGTGAATTTGATCAAGACATCAGCGATGGTCATGTTATCAGTCATCAGTTCTTGGTTGGAGCGGGCATAGATGTGACGGTCGAAGGGGAAGCCCATTGGTTTCCTGTCGGGATACTTCTGGTCCTTAGCACCGCAGTAGCTCACAGCATCGGCACAGTGAACCTTGTCACCAACTCCTTCAGGCTAAAAAAAAAAGGAACGATATTTGTACATAATTTAATATTGCAAGTCTTATGACATAAGTGTGAATAAAAGAAAATCGGAATTTCGTTCCAGTGTAGTAAGAGTATTATCACTAATGAGACGCATATATAAATTGGTACAAACGTGACGAATTTAAAAAGCATTGTTTTGATCAGTTTTTCAGTCAGTAAATCAAATGAGAAAGAAATACCGCTTTCGACAGCGGAAAATATAATTATGAAATGTATTGCATAAAACTCATCAAATGTTTGTTCAGACCATATCACCTCTAAAACAGGCTGTATCAAGGGAGAAAAAAAAAACCCTCAGGTCAAGGATTGGTCCAAAATTAATGTCGAAAAAGAGAAGCTATTGAAAACGAGGCCTATGTTTTGTACTCTTTTGATTCTAAGTCGGTGTGACTAATGATTACTGATAACCATCCATACAGTTTTAAGTCTCATACTATCGATTATCTATATTTTAAAGGACAAAAGTGTCTGTTTTATCGCTGAGGTCATTTTTTACGGTACAGCAGACGATTAATAGTCGTTTTTACTACAATGTTTGATTTAAAGTTTGAAATATCCCAAATTTACAACTTTTACATTGTCAATAAGGAAAAAATCTACTTTCAACCAGTGGCGCAGCCAGAAATCAGTTCTAGGAGGGGTTTTGAGTTTCTGATAAAAGTAATTGCCGGTTAATAGAATCAGTACTAATTGTGGCAGGAAATTATCACTTTTTTAGCATAATGCGTCTAAGAAGAATGATTTAGTTCAAATAACCAATTTTTACTTAACTAATTCATGTAATATGAACTTTCACAATTTTAAGTAGAATTTTCGCCATTTAATTGAATCACTTTATTAAATGAAATTTGATTAAAAAAAGCGGCGGATTCCGAAATGCGTCAAAACATTTAAATATTAAGTTTGGTTTTGATTCAAATAAACAGCAATTATAGCGATCTTTCTTAGCTCTGGGAGGGGTTTTAACCCCAAAACCACCCCCTTGGCTGCGCCACTGCTTTCAACTGTAATTTGTTTGAAAGATGTATCGCTATTAACTCAGTTTTTATCGTTTAAAAATTTTTTCAAGAATGATTTTTTTTAAATTAAGTTACTTTGGGCTGTTAACTTCTGAAGACAGGTTATTACGAAAGTATTGCTTTTATAAATTTCAGAATTTTATTTTTTTACTCATTATTGCTATTTTTCTTATAAATAGGATTTTAAGTATTGTTCATGGACATCCTAAAAAATTAAATTAAACGTATAAAAATTATTTCAGGTAACGATTAAAAGAAAACTTTTCAGCTTCATTATGTAGCCCAGGAAGTCTTGTTTTAAACCCTTTGTAAAGGCAAGGAAATTATTGAGGGAGGGGGAGAAGTTAAGAAAACGCGAATTTCGGACCAAGAGTCTCATCGATAATCCTGACACCTTAAAGAAGCTTAAGCGCCCTTAGAAATACGCTGTGTTTAACCTGTTCTTACTGGATACTTGAGATATCTCAGAACATCATTAATTTTTAAAAAAGTAGATTCTATTAAACTACTTCTGTACTAATGCATTTTTTACTGCATAGATAGATATGGTCAATATTTAAAGCTCTTAACTACAGGAATAATATTATTAGCTAAAGATTAAATTATTTATCGTTTATCACTATTCTCATAAAAAAATTCGAAAATTACTATTTTCAACTTTTTTTAATACAAAAAAATATCGCCAAGCAAGTTACACTTACATTATCGACGGTGTAGTCAGTTGCCATGATGAACAGCTCGAATTCCATACCCTTGATGGTTCCTTTGGGAACAAGCATGTTCTCTGGCCATCCGCAGCTGCAGTATTCGGAAGCGTCGGCAGGACCATGTTGACCGTCCTTCAACTCCTCGAAGGTAAAAGTGTGAGCAAGAGTCACGCTGGACTCAATGGCATTGCGATTGATTACGTTCTTGCCAGGTGCCACTATAAATAATCATATTAAAAGCCTTAATACATTAAAGATATAATAATCGTATTAATTTTGAAGAAAGACTTTAATCAGATAGTTAAATGTAGAGGAATGCATGAAATAATTTAAGAATTAGTTCTTTATGGAATTTAAAGTTCTAGAAGACAACCTAAATCATAAAAAAAAAAAAAAAAATAAGAGAAATAAATGATAAAAGAAATTTTTCAAGTGTTGGTAAAGATCAATTGTTACACAAGAAAATTTGCTGCGAAATGAGGAAATAATATTTAAAAAAATCTATAATAAGTTAATAGTAATTTATATTTCCCATATGCTTAAAACCTATTTCTGTATTAAAATATTTCATAAAATTTTCCTTCTCTGTTTTTTTCAATAATTTTTTATTTTATAGTTAATTTGTATTTATTTTTCAATCCAATAATCAACTTCTGATACAATAATAATGATGCTTTTCATAAATTTACCAATAATAGATATTCTATATGTAATTTTTAGCGACCAATACATTAATTAAATCATTTAATTTAAATTTAATCTTATAAACAAATAGAGCTAACTTACATTCCCTGTGGAATTTGTCCAGCTCAATCATCAGTCTCCTTTGCTCGTCAGGTACGAGACGGTTTCCGAGTTCGTCATATTTGGGACCCAAGAAGACGCGGATGGTAGCGTGCTTGGCTGCTCCAGTATTATTCTCAATGTTGATGATGTATGAGAAAGGTTCGTGGTCCAAATGATGGTATTTAACCTAGTTTCGAAAACAATTACTTTAGTTCATGTTCTCAAAATATTTTAAACTGATCAATACATGTAGTATTGTTAATAATGTTGACTATAAATTGTTTTATAGTCTAACCATGAATCATCTTACCTGGACTCTGTGTCCGGTTCCGAAATTAATACCGTGAGACAAATCCAAGAGGTCATCCTTGAAGAATGTGGTGACAACATTGGGTTGTTTGGCATTTACCTGAGCACTCAGAACCTTGATTCCATCGAAACTTAACTAAAAATAAAAACAATTATTTTTTAAATAACAAAGAACGCTACGAATGTCAAGTAAGTATAAAAGACATTGCTAAAATGGTTAGTGCAAAAATGTCATATGATGACTAAGATTCCATAAATAAATGTTTAATATATCATCTACTTTATTTTAGAAAATTCGGATTTCAGATTTTGGCGATTATCCTTTAACTTAATAAAATATTTCCGACTTAATATGATTGTTTAATGCTATTATCTTGTGAAAATAAAATAAAAAATTGAAAATCGCACAACCATTATAGGCTATTTCAATATCAGCTTGTAGAACCATTGAAAAGAACAAATGTATTCTTTGTATCTATAATATTGTCTTAAAAATTTGCAATATTCAATTATATACATATTTAATCAAAATGTCATATTGTTTTTAAACATTTTGTTAATTTTAATTATTATTATTAGGTGTATTTAATTCTTTTTATTTTACTTTATTTATTTTCTTAACAAAGCATTTTGAATGTCTATCTTAAAATCCGATATATTTTATAAAATTAAAATATGCATTATATGTAAAAATAGAAAATTTTGAGTAATATATTTTATTACTTTAAGATAAAATGACGAACCAAATTACTGAAATTTAAAACTATAATAGTCATTCAAATGTTTTTGAAGGTGAAACGTTTAAAATTTGACTTTTCAACATTTAATTTTTTTTCTTATTTGGGATATAAGTAATTTATAAAAAATAAATATTTAAATACATAATTATCCCCTGAAAACAGAAGTTTCCAACAATATCAAGTGGAACTTTACAGTCAATTTTTTACAGTATCCCATTTACTACTTGAAATACTCTAATACGAAATGTATCATTATGACATACATAATTTAAAATATTCAAAAGAAAAAAAATTCCACGAGTTTAATCTTAGAATTTCCGACTAGTTGTTCCACCGTATTGTAGAAAATTTTAATCCTATAAAAGCGGTTTATTACCTCTTCCCTGGTGTAAGGCTTGAGAGTGGCTTTGAACTGCTGGAAAATGTTGTCGACGAACCTGTGCCATCTGTAAAAGATAGGATCTCTCAGAGAGGTGGAGGTGTCACTCATGACACCGGGATTTTCCTGAAAAATATTGTAACTGTGTAAATATTTGCAAATGACAAATTTAATCTTAATTCATATTCATCCGTTAAAATGTATTGTATTCCGCAATGTGATATTTAGCTAATCTTACTTGGAATCTGCCATCAGGATCGTGCATTCGTGCCATCATGACGTGTCCCCAGTTGTGAAGAGATCCATAGAAGGCCTTGTTGGGAGAAGCAGAACTAGCTTCAATGAGATTTCCCAAAATGTTGGCACCATTAACTGCATCCAGAGGAATATCACTGCCGTCAGCAGCGTGGACATATTGCAAGTCAATAGCTTCCAAGATACGTTCCCTCCATCTTTCCATGTCCTGAACATCGACATCAACGAGATCCTGGAGGCTGAATCCTTCGGGTCGGGAAGCATAGTGCAAACCACTCACCAGGGATGTCAAGTGAGGAGCAAAACCTTCCAATTTCTCCTCGAAATTGTGGAAAGGAATCATACGCTTCAGACCGTTGGACAGTCTTTCGCAATCATACCTAGAAAAGATAGTTAAATGAAATTGAAGACCTCATGTTAAATAAAATTATTTTTATAAGTTTTATAAGTTATAAAAAGTATTTATTTATTGCATTTATGTTAATTTTCTAAGTTTTCTAAGTTATTTTCATGGATTTCTGTATATGTAGTTTTTTAAAGATAAAATTTGGCTTTGTAATCAGATTTTCTGATCATCAAAAGCCCACGTCTTAGGCAAAGAAGGTGTATTTTTTTGTATCATATTTAGACTATCACATCTTAAAATAAAATGAATAAGAAAACTGCATAAGTTTTCTCTAATGCAATATCGAATAGAAAATTATAAATAATTAAAGATAAAACGATACTGCAGTTAAAATTTCTTTAGAAAATACTTTATTTTACTTAAATATGATTATAGAATCTTAAAAACTCTGAAGTCTACGGGAAGAGTAATCATAAAATACTGATGATAAATTTGCTAATATTATTTACATAAGGCAGTTTAAGAAAGCAACCGTAAAAACACATAATTTTTTAGTTTTGTTTATTCAGGTATTGAACATATAATTCCGTACTTCGCGTGGAAGAATTATTTAATTTCTCTACTTACAGACAAGTTTTTTAAAATTATAAACGTCTTTACTAAGTTTTCAATACAACTTCTTTTTTTATTTTATTTTATATTTGTTTATACATTTATGTATGTGCCTTATTGCATTTACCTGGCACACATCTGTTGATGCATATAGTAGAACAGTTCTCCTTTCCTGTCTTTAACCTTGCCTGTGAGTTGTTCATTCCAGTTGGCAGGGTAGACAACGTGCCAGTACCAATGGTGAGCATTGATGCCAACATCTTCACGGAAGTAAGACAGTTTGTATTCGGGATCCAAGATGTTACCAGTCTTCTCAATTTCAACGATGACATCCTGGAAATAAAATTTGCGATTATGTAAAGTGAGGAAATTGAAGGTAATACTGCCACTCTAATTTTAAATAAAAATTTTAGTAGTTGTATAATAAAAAAAGGAAAAAGGAAAAAAAAATAAAGCATAGGTTTTTAGTTTAAAAAATTTTACTTAAAAGCATAAGCAGGTCTACAATACACGGAATTTAAAATAATCGTAAGCATTTTTGTCTAGCTTTATTTTGTAACTGTTTTATACTGTATAGTACTTATTTAATATTTTATAAAGTACCTAAATGTATCAAAAAATTATTTTAAAATATATAGCTTTACTGGCATAGGTTCTGCTTAAAAGTTATTTAAATAAACAAATAGGTAAAGATGGACTTATACTCACGGAGTCTCTGTGGATCTTGGCTTCCTTGATGGCGAGATTGATGGTTTCGGCGGGCACGAACCTGTCGGGGAAGACCTCCTGGATGGGGGGGAGGGTGATGCCCCTGCAATCGTCTCTGTGGATGACAGCGACAGAGAAGACGTAAGCGAAGAGACCCTCGTTCACGATGTCACGAGCCTGTGTAGACAGTGTCACGAAGTCATCGAAATCAGTGGCGGCTGCAAATAAGTAATGGTGATATTTAAAACGTTGAAAACAGAGACCAGTTTCAATTGAAATCCCCCCCCCGCGAAAAACTTGAGTCTTCGGGGGGGGGGGATGTGAAAGAAAGAAAGAAAAAAAATCAAAGAACTAAAAAAATCCTATCCCCCCCCCCAAAAAAAAGAAAATAAATAAATAAAAATAAATTTTTGGTTATGTATATGTAATGACCTGATATATGTCAATAAATAGAAAGAAATTATGAAAAAAAAGAGCTAATTATAGGATCCCATCTAGTATCTCAATCTGTTGTCCAATTTACTAAATTAGGATATGATTAAAAAGCTAGTATACGAATATGAATGTCATGCTATTAAGAAACTAAATAATAGGTGAAAGTAAATAGTAATAATTAAAAAGAAACATTAATTCGAATAAAGTATTTCAAAATGCTTCCTAGCAAGCACATTATTGTAAAATTATTTATTATTAATTTTAAAAAATTCTTCAAAATTAAAAAAAAAAACATTTAATATAAAGTTAAATGCGAAAATCACTTTGTAATATTGACTAATAAATATATTATACTGAAGTTCATACTAATATATAAAATCTGTGCTGTCAACTTTTCAGTTCATTTGTGAACTTTTTCCCTTACAAAAGCGTGTTTACTTCGGCTGATGATGGGATATTAAACATTTCCTACTAGAAACTCATCCTGTGTGTTTTTATACTTTTATGGGAATTTATACAAATTTTTGTTATTTTACTGTATATTTGTGTTTACTAGGTTTATAGATATTGAAAATTAACATGTGTTATACTTTACTGATTTTGACAAAGTTTGCTTTCAAAAGGATAAAGAACAAAAGGCGTTCTAATTTTAAGAAAGTTTCTTTATTTAAAAACTGGAATATGCATTTTATCAACTGTTAAATCCAAACGAAGTATCCTTATCTATGTGTGATAACATCAGTTTAAAATTCATAGAAAATTTACTGAAAATGTCATAAAGAACATAAAACAATTAAAAGAAGAGGGCAGAATTATAAAATAATTAAAAACACTTTCTTAAGTAGTTTTGAAAAACATTTAGTTATGCAATTTTCAAAAATAAGAAAAAATCGTTTATTTTCAAAGATGCTTCACTAAAACATCACCAAAAGTTGATCCAAAATACAAATCCATAAAGCTGCATTAAAAAAATAATAAATAAATAAATAAATAAATAAATAAATAAAGGTCTGTCGACTTACAATTTATTTAATCCAGAAAGTTAAACCAACAACATAACATATCTGGACATATTTTTACTATATAATAGACGAGGAGGCAGCTATACAAGTCATCACCTCATCCAGTTGACTGCTGAAATAACAAAATTAGTTAAAACTCCCATATTAAAATGCAACTAATCTGTCAGATCATAACTTGGTGAAAAAAACTTGAAAACTCTATTTCATTGGTCGGCTGATAGGTTTATCATTTTGTCTTCTTGCATGGAAAGGTATGAAAACGTGAACTGGAAGCAGGAAATCACAATGGTAAATCTAACCAATCAACCAATAAAATCGGTTTGACATATGTTTTCACCAAGATATGACTTGACAAACCAGTTGCATTTTAATATGAAAGTCGAGTTGCAAAGGATCCAGTGATTAGAGCCACAAATTCGATGAGGTGATAATACGTACAGTCGAATCGCGGTCTTATAAGGCAAAGGTGTTTTCAGTTTTCTCAATGAAAAGGCTAAAGAAATCAATAAAAATAAGAAAGTGTAGGATAGTATCATTTAGAACTTTCCTGTGTTTGACTGAAATTTAATGAATAGGGCATTTACAAAAATCTAACAATTTTAATTATTTTAAATAATATCAGTACGACAATAAGCTACGGAATAAATTTCGGATACGTTTGGAAAATATTGAATTTCAGTTTGTTTAAATAAAAAAATTCTTATATTTCCTCTATCGCAAGTTTTAAATCGAAAAATTACGCTCTGATGTTAATATAATTTTTAAATAGTACTGCACAAAAGTTTTGCCTGTGTGGACACTGTTACTGTTACTTCAACTTGGTTTTGAAATGGGGTGTGTATTTTTTAAAATGTTTTCTTAGCTACCTTATTTACATTATTAAACAGCGAAACATTGTCGAAATATCCTGGAAGAGTTGAAAATATTTCATAATCTATGTTTGATGCATAATTTTTTCTTTTTTATTTATAATAAATTACGCCTAAATCACTATATTTTAAATTTAGAGAATGAAAAGCATGAATGAAATAAAAGTTTTAAACAGTATGTAAATTTTTTTATAAGAAGGCTTTACATTATTAATTTATTATTACTAAACTCTAAAACATAAGCGAAGAGATAACAGCAAAGAATATTTATAATATTGGTACTACATGCAGGTGCAAAAGTAATTGAAGAACAAAGTAATAACAAATCTAAAGATGTGTCACATTATTAAGATGGCAGACCCGAAAGGGTTAAAATTGAAATTCGCTTTTGATCAGAACCTGTCTAATCGTGCTCATTTTTCCGTTTTATTGGAAACACAATAGATCCTTCAGAAAATAGTATCAAAATAGGCATTTTGAACCGATTTTTTCGTCGGAAGCTGAAAAACCAATCAAAGGAGGAAGAAAAACAGCCTGTTATGTGATCAAACACGCTTATAACTCGATGAGTAATTTATTCATCAAAAAATCAGAAACACAGTTCGATTCTTATTCGTTTCCATAGAATTTTGTATTAAATAGAATTTGTATTTATATTCGTTTCCATAGTCTTCCAATTCCAATCCTATATCTTTCCGTTAAAAATACTTTTGTAAATGTGCCAAACCATTTTGTGCTTCTTGAGCAAAGCAATTGAGAACACTTTAAAGGAAAATACAGCAAACCAAAAGGAATAAAGAAATATAGCTAATTACCAAAGAGGATTTCGAACAACTCAGTTGCCTCTTTCAGGTGTTTCTCGTGGAAACAGGAAAACAGGGTTCCTCTGGGCAGACGGCCAGCATTGGCGAGCCTGGGATCTCTCTGATCGACGGGCAACTGTTCTCTGCTGAGGCTGGTGAGATTTTCGAACAATCGCAAGATGCGATCGGACTTCTCCTTCATGGACATCCTTGGAAATTGTTAGAGCACACGAGAGAACTGGATCTACTACAAGGCAAGTTGGTCGCTGTCTACAGCAAGAACGTGCCAATACCGATTCCCAAACCCCCTTTTATACAGGCCCAGTACTCTGTTTCTTTCATAATTCCCCAGAAAGGCGTGCCAATTAAATGAATGCGTGTAACTAGATAATTCTTTCTTTTGATTTTTTTTCAGGAATTATCAAAATAGGAATACATCTAATATCCACTTTTTATCAGCCCTTTCTATTTTAGTGGTTTCAACAAATTCGGAATAAGAAAAATACAGGATATTAAACGATCTAGAATTTTTCGATTGTTATCTTTATCATTCAGCCGAAATCTACTGCACGTGCGGTTTTTGTATGGCGACTATATTCCGAAAATAGCCGACAAAAAATATCGGACCGATAAAAGAATAACATTGTAAGAACTACATGAAATAGTTAGAACATAATGAAACAATAAATAATTAGATATGATTATTTCTTTTTAAGGAAAAATAGCAAATGTGATTTAAGATTATATACGCGATCATTTACATTTACGATTCATTTAATTATATTTGCGTACAATAATTCAACATTTTTATTTTAAAAACATTTAACAGAAAAACATCTGAAAGAATTTACTTTTAATATTTACGAGTCAGGGTTAGAGATTATAAAAAATTAATCAGTACTACAATTACAAAAAAATTCCTTAGGAAGATTTCTCTTAAAAATGTCCTAATATAGGTGTGTATGAGAAAGATTATTATTTATAAAAATGGCAGGAATAAAGTAAACAAAATTGTCCACTAGGACATATTTTTTCCAACCTATACTAAAAGCGTTATGAAATTTGATATGCTGATTTTTAAATTAAAACAGACATTGGGACCTTAAAAACATTTTTTTAAAGTCATGTGGATTACACATAAAGCTTAAATAAATTATACATGCTGAATAAATTATACGTTAGGTAAAGGCATGTTCTTTTAAAATAAATATTTTACGTAATTTTGTGCATCTTTTTCTTATTTATGGAAATTTAATATCGATTTTGGTTTATCCCCTTTAAATTAGATAAATTGGTTTTTATGCAGAATAATCCGATTTGCTTTGAATTTTGGATAATTGTTAATTTTGATTACGTATATCTGATTAGTTTTGGAGGTTCAATGATTAATGATAAAGGGGGAAATGGAGGAGCTAATCCCCCTTACTTTGTTTTTTAGAGGGCATTATTCTTTCAAAAAAAAAAAAAAAAAAAAAAAAAAAAAAAAAAAAAAAAAAAAAAAAAAAATCAGGCTGTAATATACAATTAATGTAAAAAGCCTGTGAGCTCAATGGAATCAATTTAACTTGGCAATATTCTTTTTATAATTGATCCCGAATGCCGCTCCATCACCAAACTTTTTGCCATCATCCTTGTATAGTATGTTTTTTCCGATAGGTATTAGGATATTGTTGGAGGTCTGCTCGGGCCGGAATTCCGATGAACGGTGTAAAAATTAAAAGTTCAGCCCGAACCTCGCCAACTGAGATCTGTCCTCTCTCAATTTCTGCAAAAAATTCAGATTTTATTCAACATAAATTAAGATTCTTTTTTAAAAAGTTGCATACTTATGGGATAAATTTACAGTATATTTTAAGATTACGATGCGTTCGAAAGACAGGAAATATACAAAAACAGTATTATTGATTAGTTAGATTCGGAGACGTTTCAGTATTTAAATAAGGAATCATTAAATAATTAATGTAGTTTAGAATAAAATAAAAAAAAGAGCATTGGAAACATCGTAATTTTTAAGTGGTTTGATAAAAGTAGATTTTTGAAAATATTCCTCTGTCATTTATTAAGGCTTTTCTCATATCCGCAGGAGCTACTTTCTGACACATTTCTGATATGATTTATTTTCAGAAACTCAGAAGACAAACAGGTAAATCGGTAGATTCTGTGTGAAAAACCCTTTTATATAAATTAAGGGATTATCCCCATCCCCCCTGCATAATTAAACAATGAACGAACACAACTAATCACGGAAGCGCCTTATCAGAATGATCCTATATCTAAACTTTGAATGAAATTTCATAATTCTGCATGAAAAACCTATTTATCTAAATTAATGGGGGGGTACCGTTAGACCCCTCTTATTCTTATACAATGATTTTCCAAAATTAATCAGGGAATTGCCTTATCAGAATAAAACAATATCCAAAATTTGAAGGAAATCGGATGTTTCTATCAAGAGTTAATGCGTTACGTACATACATACATTCATACAGAATCTGCGGGCACATTAGAATACAGGCTTTTGATAGTCTGTTAGCTAAAAACACATTAAATTACACTGGTGCTTGATGAACTAGATCAGACTAAGATAAATTAGAAATTTGGCGCCATGGCAGTCTTTGGGTTCAATAAAATCACGCCAAATTGAATTGGCCTAGGATAAACAAGATCGACTTAGGACAAACTATCACAGACCAGTGAATAGCAGGCTAAACTAGTTTATCGTATGAGCGTTAGGCCAAACCAGTTTCCTCTAGGAAAAACTAGTTTATCCTATGGGCGTTAGGATAGACTAATTTGATCTAGGAAAAACTAGTTTATCCTATGGTCATTAGAATAGACTAGTTTGGCCTAGGAAAAACTAATTTGACCTAAAATCAGATTCGCCGGTATTTTTTTCGTTCGGGCCGGGCCAAATTTTTTCCCTATGTGTCGGACCGGGCTCAGACCTGTAAATTTCGGCCCGTGCAGACCTGTAAGGTGATTACCATAGGCCGAAGAAAGGCGGTTCTGTTGCCAAATGTCACCAATTTGTCGCAAATTTGGCAATCTATCGCCAAATCTGGTGACCGAAATGACTCGCCAAGACTGACATCAACTTGGCGCATTTTCGCCAAACTAATATATCTACTAATAACTTTAAACTAATATTAATATTAGTTAAAATTTGTTTGTTGAAGTTGGTTCATGAAGTTGCTGAAAGAATCTGAAAAAGTTGTAAAATCATATGAAAAACTGATTGAACCAGAGAGAAAAGTAAAGCTCGATCTAAAAAGTGTTACAGTAAAAATTGACAAATATTTTCAGTCTAAAAAAGTACGTATACAGGGTGAGTCATAAATAACGAAACAATTAGGCTAACTCCTTAAATATTGCCTCTAGACCCGTACTTCCAAATGCAAAAATTCATAAAAATAGGGTAATTTTTTTCATAAGATATCAGTTGCAAATCCCTAGAGGGGCGGAGGGTCTATTTGAAAAATTATGAAAATTAAATTTTTATACGGCCCCCGTAGGATAAAAATTCCAGTTAGAAAAACTTTCCTTATCCAACCCTGAATTAGACGCAAATAAAAAACAGTGTTACTTTAACAGTTCTAGGAAACATGTAAAAAATCTATCTTTTGAGTTAGAATTTCGATTATTTTTTCTTTTTTGTGATGGTTAGCCATATAATTTGCTAAGAAAATCACATCCTAAAATTACTCATAACATTTATAAAAATTTCTAAAACTAATTTAAAAAACTAAATTAAATGGGATAATTTAAAATCGTTATAACTCGAAACATTGTTTATCTGATTTTAATTTCTTTCGATTTCATTAAAAATGAAAATCTAATTTTAGTTTTGTTCCCTGGGGTTTTTTTTTCAATATTAATTTTAAAAATATTAAAAATATATATTTAAAAAATGACATAATTAAAAAAAATCATATTTTCAAAAGCAAATATTTTTTTCCGATTTGCCGAAACAAAACTAATGTAAAATAATCAAAAATGACATGTTTCATGTTTTTGCACTTATCAAAAAATTTATAAAAATTTCAAATGATTACTACTAATTTAAATGGGATAATTTAAAATCGTTATAACTCGAAGCATTATTTATCGGATTTTATTTTCTTTCCATTTAATTAAAGATGAAAATCTAATTTTAATTTTGTTCCAGGATTTTTTTTTCAATAATTATTTTTAAACTATTAAAAATATTTAGTTAAAAAATGATATTATTAAAAAAAAAAAACATATTTTTAAAAGTATTTTTTCAAATAATGGATTTTTTTTTCAAAACTAATATAAAATAATCAAAAATGACATGTTTCATGTTTTCGCACTTTTTTCTTCAACACTTCTAGACTTTTAATGATTTAAAGACGAGAAACAGTGGGGAAAAACGTTTCATGCAGAAAAAATGTGTGTGGCATTCGGGGACTGCCGCGGTAAAGCTATTGCATAGCATTTTTTATCAACTTATGCAAAAATACAGCGTCAATGTCTGCCGAAGTCTATCGAAGGATACCGTGCCGAAATCTGCCGAACTGAAACGGCTTTAGCCACAGTGTTAGGATTTT
The DNA here is from genome assembly GCA_964019185.1 of Maratus speculifer. Taxonomy (NCBI): domain Eukaryota; kingdom Metazoa; phylum Arthropoda; class Arachnida; order Araneae; family Salticidae; genus Maratus; species Maratus speculifer. The sequence goes on from OZ025296.1 coordinate 243,457,191, forward strand.
TTTTTCTCGTTATGGAATTCCTAGATTCAGTCGCCGCGCTCAAAGCCCGCGATAAAAGCTATGCAATAGCTTAATAAATCACCAAACAAAATTTGGTCGCGCTACGAAAATTAAATCGCGAGTTATAAGCATTTGAAACTTTTCGACACTCACGGTGGGGGGGGGGGGGGTCTCCTGTCACCAAAAATTAACACTGTCTCATAATCAATTACCAAACAAAATTTGGCCGCGCTACGAAAAATAGATCGCGAGTTACAAGCATTTTAAATTTTTCGACCCTCACCGTGGGGGGGGGGGGTCTCCAATCCCCAAAAATTAACACTGCCTCATAATAAATTACCAAACAAAATTTGGCTGCGCTATAAAAATTAGATCGCGAGTTATAAGCATTTTAAATTTTTCGACCCTCACCTTAGGGGTCTCCTGTCACCAAAAATTAACACTGTCTCATAATAAATTACTAAACAATATTTGGCCGCGCTACGAAAATTAGATCGCGAGTTATAAGCATTTTTAATTTTTCGACCCTCACCGTGGGGGGTTTCCTGTCACCAAAAATTAACACTGTCTCATAATAAATTACCAAACAAAATTTGGCCGCGCTACGAAAATTAGATCGCGAGTTATGAGCATTTTAAATTTTTCGACCCTCACCGTGGGGGGGTCTCCTGTCACCAAAAAGGTGTCACTGTCTCATAACAAATTACCAAACAAAATTTGGCCGCGCTACGAAAATTAGATCGCGAGTTATAAGCATTTTAAATTTTTCGATCCTCACCGTGTGGGTGTCTCCTGTCACCAAAAATTAACAATGTCTCATAATAAATTACCAAACAAAATTTGGCCGCGCTATGAAAATTAGATCATAAGAAACATAAGTTTGAGACTTGATATCCTAATATCTGAAAAATACCGCGTCAATGTCTGCCGAAGTCTACCGAAGGATACCGTGCCGAAGTTTGCCGAACTGAAACGACGTTAGCCGAAGTGTTAGATTTTTTTTTCGTTACGGAAGTGTTAGGTTTTCTCGTTACGGAATTTCTAGATTCGGCCGCTGCGCTCAAAGCCCGCGATAAAAGCTATGCAATAGCTTAAAACGAATTTAAAGATTTAAATAAAGCTTAGCTCCTAATAAAATGTTTAAAGCTTTTTAAAAAATTGAAAGTGTAAAGTAACTCTTTTCTGTACCTCAAATTTCCGATTGAATTTAACTTTTCTCATTTCCATCTCCTTTCTGTACTGTTTCAATGTCCGTCACTTATTTAAAACAATGCTTTTCTAAGATGCAGATTAAATCTTTTTTATAAATTTAGCTCTCATAACTTCAAGCTTTTTATCGTACTGGAGAAACTGTTAAAAATATTTGTATTCGGGCCCAGGCCAGAGCCGTTATTTTTTTCTGAAGTCTCGCCTGGCCGGGCCAAACGCATTTTTCATACCGGAGGGGACTGCTTCTTTCTTCCTAGGTCTGTACTGGACGAAATTTTCAATCCCGGGCTCTACACAATCCGTATTAAAATTAGTGTCTCTGACTGACTTAATAGGTGCATAAAATAAGTAAAATTTGGCTCAATCAACATTCTTACGAAAAGCACATAGATTTTAAATTGGCTTTTATTATATAAAAAAAAAAAACTTTAAATTTCATTTTTTAAAAGAATAGCATATTCAAAAGCAATTTAAATGCAATAAATCCAGTGAAATCTGTCTATGATGGAATCCTGTCTTAAACGGAATTTGTTGATCCATGTAAAATAAATATGATAATACTTGAGAAAAAAAATAAACTCCTTTTAGACACTACTGTATAATATTTTTCAAAGTCTCCAATGCGCGAATATGGATTAACGATATTAAAATATAAGTGAAACTTTTATATATAAATAGAGATTCATTGATAAAATAAATATATCACAGCCTTTCGCGATTCTTTAATAATAAAAAGTATAAATATGAAAAAAAGAAAATAAATAAGGTACCCTGGGGTAATAACGCCACGTTAAGGTTCTACCAATTTTACGGCTCAGTTTTTCAATTACGGCTCAGTTTTAGATTGTATTTTTCAAACAAATATATGATTTGAAGCAGCAATTCATTGACTATCTAAATAAAAAAATAATTTAACAGATATGTATTCATAAAATGTAATGGCGTGATTTCTTGGACAATGCTATTTGGCGTTATTACCCACCTATATGGGTAATAACGCCATGCAAACAAAACTATGAAATAAGATGGAATAATTGCATGTAGATTGCCCATTTCTAAAATTACAAAGTCTACAAACTTAGAAATCGACAAATTGCATTCTAAGCGATTGAAAATGTTAAATTTTTTGTGAAAGTGTGAGAAAAGAAAGGTGTGGTGTGGGGGTGAGGATGAGGCAAAAGAATATCAGACCGTGAGCTTCTTTTTGCTTAAAAAGGTATGTATTCATAAAAGAGAAAATCGCTTAAATAGAATTATTAGAAACATTGCACAGTTTTAACTGTGTTTATTTGAATCAGTATTTAGGATGTAGTTCGGCCACTGTAGAAAAACAACCGGGGTATTAATGCCAAGGATTGGCGTTATTACCCCGTTATAGTTATTGCGCTGTACATTTTAAATTACAAATTATCTCAAGAAGATATCCAAAATCTTCAACAACATTTTGAAAGTCCATGAAATGTACTACAAATTTATGTAATTAACAAAGTATTTCCGGATAAAAAAAAAAAAAGGTCTTCACATCACAAAACGTATCTCGCAAATTTTAGATCAAGCGTTAATTTTAGTTGCTTGTAAAAACAATTAGACCTAAAAATGAAACAAATTAACTTGAAGCTGTTTTTTGCGATTTATATGACTCAAAACCCTTCTGCGCAGAGCACATGGGTGTCATTTACCAGATTATTTCATAATTATGCATAATATTAGCACTTGGCGTTATTACACCAGACCATCTTATTTTTTTTCATAAATGCTCCATACGAAACAATTTTTAACCACAGCGAAGTAAAAATCTATGTAGAAATTCACGGCTTTTTTCCAGGCCGGTCTAGATTATGATTTTAATTTTTTTCCCTATGGGTCGAACTTTTTTTCCTATGGGTCGGTTTGGAGCCGGATCTAGATATTTCAACCCATGCAGACTTCAATGCAGACTACCAACACATTTTTAGGTGCGTTCGTAATTATGTAAATATGTAGCACCTATTGTTGTCGCTCAGTCCGTCCGTCTGTCTGTCCGTCAGTCTGTCTGTCCGCATATAACAACGCAAAAACCACCCAACCGAATCGTTTGAAATGTAAAATATATAATTATTACATAATTTTGTCGAGTCATTTCAAATTTTATGAAAATCGGATGGATAGATAAATTACAGGGACAATCAAAAGGATTCCGTTACATTACGGTCAATGGGAAAAAAGTTTCAAATGCATTTTAATCGTTTGAAATTTAAAACGTATAATTATTACATAATTTTGTCGAGTCATTTCAAATGTTATGAAAATCGGATGCATAGATCAATTACAGGGACAATAAAAAGTATTCCGTTACATTACGATCAATGGGAAAAAAAAGTTATGGAAGCTATAGGATGTACCAAATTATTGTTTTGATGTTTTTTAAACTTATCTCAAAATTAATTATCGTATTTGTCTGAAATTTAGCTCCTCGAAATATATTTCAATTAAAAAGTCATAAATAACAATTATCAATTTTTTAGACTATTAATTTAATAAGGGGACCGTCCACAAATGATATCACGCTTGAAGGGGAGGGGAGGGGGTAAAAAAAAAAAAAAAAAAAAAGTAATTTACTAAATTTTTTCTAGGGAACTATAATCCCTAGAACTATTCATGTAACAGCAAAAATTAACAGCAATTTAACAGCAAAAATTCAAGTAACAGAATAGGTTGCATGAATTTTTAGGTGCATTCGTAATTATGTAAACACGTAGCATCTATTGTTGTCGCTCAGTCCGTCTGTCCGTCTGCTTTTCCGTCCGTCTGTCCGTCTGTCTGTCCGCATATAACAACGCAAAAACTACCCAACCGAATCGTTTGAAATTTAAAATACATAATTATTGCATAATTTTGTCGAGTCATCCCCAATTTTATGAAAATCAGATGGATAGATCAATTACAGGGACAATCAAAAGGATTCCGTTACGTTACGGTCAATGGGGAAAAAAGTTTCAAATGCATTTTAATCGTTTGAAATATACAACGTATAATTATTACATAATTTTGTGGAGTCATTTCAAATTTTATGAAAATAGGATGCATAGATCAATTACAGGGACAATAAAAAGTATTCCGTTACATTACGATCAATGGGAAAAAAAAGTTTCAAATGCATTTTAATGGTGTCACACTCATTTGAACATAATAGAATAGACATGAATCTATGAAGTATGTACTAAAATATACATTCTGTACAATCTGGGATGCAAAAAATATTTATTATTAAATTACAGGGCCACACAAAGTATTCCACTAAATAATGTTATACGGGGAAACATTGTTTGGGGCGTGTTTTAATTATATTAAACTACTTCACATTTTATGAATAAGATATACGTTAATGAAGTATAATAAAAATTACTCCCTGCATATTTAAAGGAACACAAAGATTTTGACCACTATACTGTATCCAATGTACGTTCTACTATACCAGCAAGATCTGAATATTTTAAAACTTCGTTATAGTACGAACGCACCCCATTTGCTACGCTTCGCGTGCTATTTCCAACTTGTTAAAAAAAGTTTAGCTTTAAGTCAATAAGCTGCTTTTTTATATTCAAATAAGAGGCACTGTCTTAAATCGACATTTTATAACGGACAATTTGTGGACGATCCCTCATTTGCTTTCAAAATGAGTCAAAAACTCTCCGTTTACAGGCATGGTTAAGTGGTGTAAGTCACGAATTTTGGTGAATTTTGGATTTTAATATCTCTATGAGGTTTTTAGATATGGAGATGAAATTTTTTTTTGTTCAATTTAGAAATGGATAAGGAACAATTTCCTAATTGGGAATATGGCCCTATGGGGGCCGTATAAAAATTTGATTTTTGTATTTTTTCAAATAGACCCCCTCCCTCTCCATGGAGTTGCAACTTATCTTATGAAAAATTTCACCTTTTTGATGAATTTTTGCAACTGGAAGTATGGGTCTAGGGGCAATATTTAAGGAGATAGCCTATTGTTTCGATATTTATGACTCACCCTGTAGAAGAAACGGAATCAAATTATCTGTAACGTTTATAAAATTACCCAAATTTTTGTTAGCTGAAAATGTGGACTGAGTTTTACTAGTGCTTATATTCAGAATCATACTATTATCCACTCAAAATGATTACTGGACAAAGTAGTTAACAGAATTATAGTTATAGTATCTCATATCAGCTAAGCTCCACAAAACCAAACGAATATAAATCATGATGCAATATTTAAAGTATAACATTAATATAGTCGGGTTGTTGAGGAATTGGTACAGATAAATATATCTTAACACAAATATAACGTCGATTTCGCATGAAATACTATCTATTGCGGTCGCTTTTATGTTAAAATTTCTGAAAAGTTTTTGTAGATCTACGCCTATTATGACCTCTAATCCCAAAATTATCATCAGTAAAAAAGTTTATATATAAATATATACAGGGTGTCCCTAAATTCATGGTACATACGCTAGGGGTTGATAGAACACATCAAGACAAATAATAGTAAATAGGAAACCGAGGGTCCCAAACGTATTCCAAAGGAGACAAGCGCCATTAAAGTTTAGGGTCCATAATTTCAAATACACATAAAAAACGGAAAAATTGGTCGACTGATTTGCGGTTTTCATTAAAACTATTCTTTTTGTCGATATTTTCTTGAAAATAAATTATAAAGATAAATTTCGAAAAATTCCGATAGAGGGCGCTTTAGACTTTGGAGTAACGTACAACTATTTTTTTCCGTTATTTCTTGCATCTCATAAATTTTTTTAAAAGCTTAGACATAAACTTAAATTTTGAGCAGAAAATCTGAATAGTTGGGAGTGGTTAAGTGGCACACATTGAACTGTGTTCAGAGGGCTCAAATTTCAAATGATTATAAACAAGTTGGAAATTGCACGTGAAGCGTAGCAAAGAGGTGCGTTCGTACGATAACGAAGTTTTAAAATATTCAGATCTTGCTGATATAGTAGAGCGTACTTTGAAATACAGTATAGGGGTCGAAATCTTTGTGCTCCTGTAAATATGCAGGGAGTAATTTTTATTCTACTTCATTAACGTATATCTTATTCATAAAATGTGAAGTAGTTTAATATAATTAAAACACCCCTCAAACAAAGTTTCCCCGTATAACATTGTTTAGGGGAATACATTTGTGTGCCCCTGTAATTTAATAATAAATATTCTTTGCATCACAGATTGTACAAAATGTATTTTTAGTACATATTTCATAGATTTATGTCAATTCTGTTATGTTCAAGTGAGCGTAACACCATTAAAATACATTTGGAACTTTTTCCCCCATTGATCGTAACGTAACGGAATACTTTTGATTGTCCCTGTAATTGATCTATCCATCTGATTTTCATAACATTTGAAATGACTCGACAAAATTATCTAATAAATATACGTTTTAAAATTCAAACGATTAAAATGCATTTGAAACTTTTTTCCCCATTGACCGTAATGTAACGGAATCCTTTTGATTGTCCCTGTAATTGATCTATCCATCCGATTTTCATAAAATTTGAAATGACTCGACAAAATTATGTAATTATTATGTATTTTAAATTTCACACGATTCGGTTGGGTAGTTTTTGCGTTGTTATATGCGGACGGACAGACGGACGGACTGAGCGACAACAATAGGTGCTACGTATTTACATAATTACGAACGCACCTAAAGACGGAAAAATTGGTCGATTGATTTGCGGTTTTCACTAAAATTATTCTTTATGTCGGTATTTTATTCAAAATAAATTATAAAGATAAATTTTTAAAAATGCCGATAGAGGGCGCTTTAGACTTTGGAGTAACGAACAACTTATTTTTCTCGTTATTTTTTGCATCTGATTGAATGTTTTCGTAAGCTTAGACTTAAACTTAAAATTTGATCTCAAAATCTGAATAGTTGGGTGTGGTTAAGTAGCACAAACTGAAATGTGTTCAGGGGGTTCAAATTTCAAATAATTTTAAAAAACGGAAAAATTGGTCGATTCGTTTGCAGTTTAAAATAAAACTATTCTTTAAGTCAGTATCTTCTTGAAAATAAATTTTAAAGATAAATTTCAAAAAAATCCGTTAGAGGGCGCTTTAAACTTCAGAGTAACCAACAACTAATTTTAACCGTTATTTTTTGTATCTAATTAAATACTTTCAAAAGCTTATTAAATGTTTTCGAAATCGTAGATTTAAACTTAAATTTTGAACTCAAATTCTAAATCTTTGGGAGGGGTTAAGAAGCGCAAACTGAAGTGTGTTCAGGAGTTGAAATTTAACCTCCCCCCCCCCCCTTTCGAGCGCAGTTCAATTTTGCGTTACTTAAACACTCCCAACAATTTAGGATTTGAGCTCAAAATTTAAGTCTAAGCATTTGAAAGCATTTAATAAGATTTTAAAAAAATATCGGTTAAAAATAGTTGTACGCTAGTCCAAAGTCCATGGCATTTTGTGAAATTTATTACTTTCCTCTATCTTCAATAGAAGAAAGCATTGTAATCGAAATTTTTTCGACTTTCGTTTTTCGTCGGATTTACACGTTTTAGGGGTCAGAGATTCCAAAAAACCTGTTTTTACAAAATGTCTGTCTGTCCATGTGTCTGTGTGTCCGTGTGTCTGTGTGTCTGTGCGTATGTCGACATTCTACCAACAAAAAGTGTATGAGGTTTTGCATAGAAATGAACCAAATTTTTTGTGGATGTTTCTGGCTGTGGCAAGCAGGTCCTCCTTCAGTTTTGAAATATTCCGCCGGAAGAGGGCGCTGCAATCACGATATTTGTGGCTTTTTCAATATTGTACCGGCCAAAAATACATGAAGTTATGCATCGAATTAAACCAAATTTATTGCATAAGTGTATGACTATGGCTAGTTGGTCTTCCCTGAATTTGAAAAAAATCCGCCGAAAGGGGGCGCTGCAATCGCGATTTTTGTGTTATTTTCAAGATTGTACCGGCCAAAAGTATATGAAGTTATGCATCGAATTGAACCAATTTTTTTGTAAGTGTATGGCTATGGCTAGTTGGTTCTCCCTGAATTCGAAAAAAATCCGACAGAGGGGGCGCTGCAATCGTGATTTTTGTGCCATTTTTAATATTGTACCGGCCAAAAGTATACGAAATTATGCATCGAATTGAACCAATTTTTGGTGTAATTGTATGACTATGGCTAATTGGTACTAACTGAATTCGAAAAAAATCCGCCGGAAGGGCGCGCTGCAATCGCGATTTTTGTGCCATTTAAAATATTGTACCGACCAAAAGTACGAGAAGTTATGCATCGAATTGAACCAATTTTTTTTTATAAGGGTATGGCTATGGCTAGTTGGTTCTCCCTGAATTTGAAAAAAAAAAATGCGACAGAGGGGGCGCTGCAATCGCGATTTTTGTACCATTTTCAATATTGTACCGACGAAAAGTATATGAATTTATACAACGAACTGAACCAAATTTTTCGTGTAAGTGTATGACTATGGCTAATTGATCCTCCCTGAAAATGAAAAAAATCCGCCGGAAGGGCGCGCTGCAATCGCGATTTTTGTGCCATTTTCAATATTATACCGACCAAAAGTATGAGAAGTTATGCATCGAATTAAACCAAATTTTTTGTGTAAGTGTATGGCCATGGCTAGTTGGTTCTCCCTGAATTTGAAAAAAATCCGACAGAGGGGGCGTTGCAATCTCGATTTTTGTACCATTTTCAATATTGTACCAACGTAAAGTATATGAATTTATACAACGAATTGAACCAATTTTTTTGTGTAAGTGTATGATTATGGCTAATTAGTCCTCCTTGAATTTGAAAAAAATCCGTCTGAAGGGCGCGCTGCAATAGCGATTTTTGTGCTATTTTCAATATTGTACCGACCAAAAGTATGAAAAGTTATGCATCGAATTGAACCAAACTTTTTGTGTGGCTATGGCTAGTTAATTCTCCCTGAATTTGAAAAAAATGCGACAGAGGGGGCGCTGCAATCGCGATTTTTGTACCATTTTCAATATTGTACCGACGAAAAGTATATGAATTTATACAACGAATTGAACCAAATTTTTTGTGTAAGTGTATGGCTATGGCTAGTTGATCCTCCCTGAATTTGAAAAAAATCCGCCGGAAGGGGGCGTTGCAATAGCCAATTTTATGCTATTTTTAATATTGCACCACCTAAAAGTGTATGAAGTTAGTCCTAGAACTGAACTAAAATTTTTGTATATAATTATTTTTTGGTAAGGCAAATAGGTCCTCCCTGAATTAAAAAAAAAAAAAATCTGCCTATTGTTCTCTATTGTTCATCGGCTCGTGTAGAGACGGAAATTCGTTTTTATATCGGTTAATTGATTGAAGCAGAAATTTAAGATGAAAACCAAAGTACGTATGGTATTGAATTAAAATATTAACACATTAAAATGAGTAACTATTTTTTAAAAATATTAAAATGTACGTATGAGATAGAAGAAAGTTTTGGGATTGGCACATCCAACTATTCTTTAAAATTTATTTTCAAGAAAACACTGATTTAAAGAGTAGTTTTAGCGAAAACCACAAACGAATCGACCAATTTTTCCGTTTTTCATAATCTTTTGAAGTTTGAATCCTCTGAACATAGTTCAGTTTGTGCTACTTAACCACTCCCAACTATTCAGATTTTGTGCTCAAAATTTAAGTTTAAATCTAAGCTTATAAAACCATTTAATGAGATGCAAAAAATAACAGCAAAAAAAAAAGTTGTTCGTTACTCCAAAGTCTAAAACGCCCTCTATCGGCATTTTTCGAAATTTTTCTTTATAATTTATTTTCAAGAAAATACCGACATAAAGAATAGTTTTAGTGAAAACCGCGAATCAATCGACCGATTTTTCCGGTTTTTATGTTTATTTGAAATTTTGGACCCTAAACTTTAATGGCGCCTGTCTCCTTTGGAATACGTTTGGGACCCTTGGTTTCCTATTTACTATTACCCGTCTTGATCTCTTCTATCACCCCCTAGCGTATGTACCATGAGTTTAGGGATACCCTGTATGTATATATATACAGGGTGAACATAAAGTCCCAGCCCATTTTGCAGAAATAATTAATGCATGGATTTTATATTACTGGTGAATGATACTTGGAGGATATGCTAACAACTGAAGAACGAATTGCAGTTGTAGCGACAGGTTTGCGTGGTCAGACGTTCGAGGAAGTCAGGGAGACGTTTCGTGGAAAATTTTAAAGAGAGGGTCCAACACGAGGAAATATAAGAAAAATGGTGAACAAACGGTGGATTTTTTTGCTTAGGAGTTCATCAAGGAACAGGTCTACAAGACTAAGATTACAAATGTGACGGTCCTAAAACAACGCATAAGCCAAGCATGCGAAAGTGATGTTGAAAAAAGTGTTTCGAGCTACACTGAACCGGTGGGAAGGATGCCTTGTACTTGATGCACGTCATGTTGAAAAGTACTATATGCTATATAATATTATTGAAATATAAAATTTATGAATAATTTCTACAAAATGGGCTGGGACTTTATGTTCACCCTGTATATATATACAGGCTGTTTCGCTACCAGACCGACAAACTTTGAGGGATGATAGTAGACATGAAGACAAACATTATTAGATAGGAAACCATGGGGCGCAAACGTCTTCCGTAGGAGCTAGGAACCATTAAAGTTTAAGGTCCAAAACTTCAAATGATTATAAAAAACAGAAAAAAAGGTGGATTCATTTGCGGTTTTCTCTAAAATCAATCTTTATATCACGATTTGTTTGTAAAAAAATTTTAAACGTCACGTTAAAAAATTGCCGATAGAGGGTGCTTTAGACTTTAGAGTAACAAACAAGTACTTTTTACCCTTATTTTGAGCACGGGGTTGAAATTATTCTAAATTTTAGACTTTAACTCAAATTTAAGCCCAAAATCGGAAACATTGTTATCGGGTAACTAGTGAAAATTGAACTGTGAACAGAGGGGGTGTTTTGAACGCTCATAAACATTTGACAAACTAATCGATTTCTTTGCGGTTTGCATGTAGTTCATTCTCTTGGAAATTATTTTATTCAAAATGACGTACACACTGGTGTCCCCACTTTTTGATAGAGGGCGCTTCCGACACATCTCCGAAATTTCAATGGCATTACTCCTGGGTGTTTTACTACCAGACCAACATACTTCCAGGAAGTGTTAGGGATGCAAAGAGACTCGGAATCACATAGGAATGTAACGTTGAAAATGCCTTTTTAGCGAGCTGTGGAGTAGCGAGCTGCAGAGAAATAAGCAACAGAAACAGGTAGTGAAACAGCAACACGTTAATATTGCAGAAAACAATTTAGTTAAAGGTTTTACTACAAAAGGTGTCCAAAATTACAACTAGAAGTAGTCGGATATGCTTGACAGCAGCGTCGCACGCAATTCCTCACGCTTTGAAAGATTCCTGGCATCTCGGATAGGTTTCTGGCAGCTACAGAAATTTGAGCTGAGAGGTTCTTCCATAGACTGTACGAGAGTCTCATACATTAAACTTTTCATTTAACCCTAGCAGAAGAACTCCATTCAGATTCAGATTGAGCGAGGTTGGGGGGGTGTCTAACAATTGGTTTGAGCTCAACTAGCCCCACCCAGCAATGTTAATTTAAAAAATACAGAACAATTATATAGTAATAAAATGAAGGTAGACCAACATAATTTAAGGAAGTGTTAGGGATGCAAAGACGACTGGTAATCATATTATAATGTAACGTCGAAAATGCCTTTTTTTTACGAGTTAGGGTTAAAAGAAGCAGAGAAAAAAGCAACTTGATATTTTTGCAACACGTTCTGTCAGAACTTCTGGTAAAAGCACATGTTTCTCTTTCGTTGCGCCATTTTATAGCACGATGAGGCTCCTCCACATTTTACCAATGATGTTCGCAGATACTTCAAAGTAACATATGGACAGCGGTGGATAGGTAGCGGTGGCTTGGTTTATTGGCCTGCCAGATAGTCGCACCTACTTCATTATATCAATTACTTTTTGTTACCTACCTTCATTTTATTACTATATAATTGTTCTGTATTTTTTAAATTAACATTTCTGGGTGGGGCTAGTTGAGCTCAAACCAATTGTTAGACCCCCCCCCCAACCTCGCTCAATCTGAATCTGAATGGAGTTCTTTTGCTAGGGTTAAATGAAAAGTTGAATGTATGAGACTCTCGTACCGTCAATGGAAGAACCTCTCAGCTCAAATTTCTGTAGCTGCCAGAAACCTATCCGAGATGCCAGGAATCTTTCAAAGCTTGAGGAATTGCGTGCGACGCTGCTGTCAAGCATACCCGACTACTTCTAGTTGTAATTTTCGACACCTTTTGTAGTAAAACCTTTAACTAAATTGTTTTCTGCAATATTAACGTGTTGCTGTTTCACTACCTGTTTCTGTTGCTTATTTCTCTGCAGCTCGCTACTCCACAGCTCGCTAAAAAGGCATTTTCAACGTTACATTCCTATGGGATTCCGAGTCACTTTGCATCCCTAACACTTCCTGGAATTATGTTGGTCTGGTAGTAAAACACCCAGGAGTAATGCCATTAAAATATTGGAGATGTGTCGGAAGCGCCCTCTGTCAAAAAATGGGGACACGTCATTTTGAATAAAATAATTACCAAGGGAATGACTTACACGCAAACCGCAACGAAATCGATTTGTTTGTCGAATATTTATGAGCATTTAAAATTCCCCCCTCTGTTCACAGTTACTTTTTCGCTAGTTAACCGATAACAATGTTTCCGATTTTTGGCTTAAAATTTAAGTTAAAGTCTAAACTTTAGAATAATTTCAACGCCGTGCACAAAATAAGGGTAAAAAATAGTCGTTTATCACTCTAAAGTCTAAAACGCCCTCTATCGACAATTTTTGAACGTAATCTTTAAAATTTTTTTACAAACAAATCGTGATATAAATAATGATTTTAGCGAAAACTGCAAACGATTCCACCCTTTTTTCCGTTTTTTATAATCGTTTGAAGTTTTGGACCTTAAACTTTAATGGCCCCTAGCTCCTGCGGAAGACGTTTGCGCCCCATGCTTTTCTACTTAATAATGTTTGTCTTCATGTCTACTATCACCCCTTAAAGTTTGACGGTCTGGTAGCGAGACACCCTGTATATATCACTTTTTTATGGACACGGCAACTTCTGTAATTCTGTTCAAATCGTTTCCAAACAGTTACATAAAATCAAAGGGCATAAAATCTCGGCCAAGTTCGTTAATGGGCAAAATTGAGTCAAGGGAGTGGAAATAGGGAGGGATTTGGTAAAAAACCGAAAAAACGTTATAACTTCTTAATTAAAACTGATATCGAATCAGTTTAAAGTTTATATTACTTCTAAAACATGAGCCAAAAGTTTATGCTTGACACATATTTTATAAGTTAAAAATGGGCTCAAGAGGCGATAAAAAAAAAAAAAAAAAAAAAAAAAAACAGGGTTTTGGGAGAAAAAAATTCATAACTTCGTCAATTATGAAGATATCAAATTTAACTATTTCTTTTATAAATGTTCTTAAGATTATCTAAAATTTTTGTAGTTGCAAGTTTTTGATAAGGCCAACACTTACCGAAGAAAAAAAATTAAAAACGAAAACAAAAAGGCGGGGGGAAAAAGAAAAAAATCATAAGTTTGTCATTTCTTAAGCTATCAAATCCGATAAAATTTATGTTACATCTTCTCAATAATATCCATAACTTTTACACCGACAAGTTTTCAATACGAGCAATTTTTATAACAAAAATAAATTAAACAAAAATAGGATCAGGATCTGAAGAAAAAACCCGAAATCCAAATTGCTTATTTTCTGGACTCATTTTTAAATTCATTTTTGATTTTAAACGCATCCAAATGGCAGGTTCTCTTATTTAGGAACGATATAATGTGACGTATTGGCCAGTTTTTTGACAAAAGCAGAATATATTTCAAAAAATGCTGCCAAAATGGGCATTTTGAACAGAATTCCCCGAAGTGATCGTAATTGAAACATTGAGGAGGTATTTAAATAACATATTGCTTATATTGTGACTCATTTTTAAATCCATTTTACTCTCAAACACATCTAGTTGAGAAGTTCTCTTATTTAAGAACTGTTTAATGTGCCGTATTGCTCAGTTTTTCGATAAAGGCAGAATATATTTTTAAAAAATGCTGTCAAACTGGCCATTTTGAACAAAATTTACCGCAGCGATCGTGATTGAAGAATTGAGGATGCAATTAAATAGCAAATTGCTTATTTTATGAATCATTTTTAAATTCAATTTTGCTCTCAGACGCATTAAATTAACAGTTTCTCTTATTTAGAGAATATATAATGTACCGTATTGGTCTTTTTTTTTTTTTTTTTTTTTTTTTTTTTTTTTTTTTTTTAAGTCAGAATATATTTCCAAAAATGTTGTCAAACTGGACTTTAGAACCGAATTTCGCTTAAATTTTTTCTAATAAAACCAGCCCTTATAGAAAAATAAAATAAAAATTCTTCAAAATTGACCAAATAGAGTTGTTAAACTTGGTTATCTCTAATCATATTTTATTTTTTGTTGTTGAAATGAGCACTTAATTTCGAAATCTGTCTCCGCCTGTAGGCCAAACCGACAAGGATTTTTAGAATAACGTTGAATCATATATGTTTAACGTTTTGGGTTTACTTTGAGCTTTAATCTTGCCCTTATCAAAAAACCCTGGAACGGAATTTTGTCCACACGTTGTACTGAATGGATTGCTTCTTTACTACATCAGCCTGTAACTTTAAGTTATGAATCCAAATTTTTAAACTAATTGTGCATGATTAGGATATGGAGAGTTTCAAAAATGCCTCTTTTTACTTACTTATTTTAACCCTTTTCGGCACACATATCCCAGTCTGGGATACCTAATTTTAATTCCAAACTTGCAAACGGCACCAGTAATACTTCAGTGAAAATTTGCTTTTACAATAATAGCTGAAATTAGGGGATTCAAACTATCTAAAATATTCGTTTGTGAATTCCGGTGTCAGTCGATAATATCTTATTTTACTAACAGATTGTGCCTGAGCCGGAAAGGGTTAAGGTATTTTGAGTTCAGTAAAGCTCAGTCCACATTTACAGCTTACAAAACTTTGGATAATTTCATGAGCTTTACAGATAATCTGATTAAATTTCTTTTATACACACTTTTTTAGATAGAAAATATTTGCCAATTTTTACAGTATTTTTTTTTTTTTTTAGACCAACTTTTACTTTACTCCCTGTTTCAACCAGTTTTTCAAATGATTCTACTATGATCATTAGAGGGTTAAATAAAAATAGAAAATTTGACCTTAAAACATTCTTTAAAAAATATTGGGAAATATATGTAGATACGTATCTGCATTGTATTGCAAAATAAATATTTCAGAAAATTCTGTGGATTTTTTATATTAAAAGAAATCTGCTGAAATTTCTTTAGGTTATTCAGATTTACCGCAATGAATACAATATTTTTCAACAGTTTTGTTTATCTTAGAAAGATAATCACAATTCATTTCAATAAACTGTAATGTTATAGCGCTACAGCGAAGTGGAAAAGGTGAAAATCTTTTTTATCAAAATAAGATTTCATAGAAAATTTATAAATATTTTTCATTGGGAAGTATTATTCGTGTTAGAAAAATGTCTAATAAATTGGTTAATTATTCTAATAAATGTTTAATAAAGTTGTTTTATTTTTATGAAGTTATATTTTTCAATGAATATATGACGTCCCAAACTATTATGCTGGTGCTTTTAAATAAACTTTAAAACTGTTTATCACATCGATCTGAAAATTTGCTTCTCGAAATATATTTCTATTAATTTCATAATTCATATTTCCCATAGATTTTTTTATGATATGGAAAAGATGACCAAGGAGATTTGAAGCAATATAGTTGTTTAACTGTTGAACATTTACAATGTAAAAGGAAAAAAATCTGTAAAGTTACTAAAATTTTCTAGGAAATTGGATTTCTGGAACTTCTTGCGTAACAACAATAATAAAAATTCAAGTAACAAATACACTTAAAAAAAAAAAAAAAAAAAAAAAAAAAAAAAAAAAAAAAAAAAAAACGGACGATTTTACGAAAATTTTATTGGTAAATTCCAGAAAATTTTCCAAAAAGACGGAAACACTTTTTGGAATTTACAGAAATTTTTCAGTTAAAAAACAGTGTATTGTACTGGCGTCCCAATTGTCAGTAGAATTTCCGTAAAATTGTCCAGGTTTTTTTTTTTATTTTCTTATAGTGTACACATTTACACTGTAAATCAAGAAATACATGTGGTTATTAAACATTTTTAGGAAAATGGAATAAATAGAACTTTTTATGTAACTGCAATGATAAAATTTTAGTAAGATTATTTAATTTTAGTAGATTCTTTTGTAAATTTACTTCATTTTTTGTATAGTTCACCGATAAAATTTTAGTAAGCATACATATTTATGTAACTTTACACCTATAGAATAGAAGTCTCTTTTCTTTTCTACAGTGTGCGCTAGCGCTGGATTATTTATCAACATATCGACAGATGTTGATATTTTTTAATTATCACAATAACTATATCAAAACACTGACTTTTTCAATATAACCCAATATTGATATGTAAGTTCCGTCTTTTCCTATGTATTCCAATAAAATAAGCCTTAAATACATATATATATATAACCTACTTAAAAAAACTCGCTAAAAAGAATTAAAAAATTCTTTAAAATTCCCTAATGACGAATCGTTATCCAATAACCACATATCGGATATCATGTACCGGCATAAAAACCGTTGAATTTAATATCCTCCAAACATGGGTTTTCGAGAGTCACACTGACACTCCCTCCTCCCCCTCCTTGTCACATGTCATATTATATTACATTAACATATATTTGCAGTTAAGAAACAAAGCACAACGTTATAGATCATTTTTCATAGTTTTTGTTTTCAAACTTTAACTATGTGTTTTAACCAGGAGTGTAGTCGTAAATATAACAGAGGACATACGCTCTAAGCAGAGGGTATACGCTCAAGGCAGAGGGTATATCCTAGAGTGTGTATACTATAAGCTTTCTTGTGAAACAGAGGGTATACAGTGTTCCTTTAAAAAATCCAGAAGGTGGCGTATAACCCCGTATATCCTCCACTAAACCCCTGGTTTTGACCACATTTGTAAGCATAACAATAAAAATAATTCGCGTACACTGTAAAAAAATATGCTAAGTTACTAAACTTTTTCTTGGAAACTAGGATTCCTAGAACTCTTTATGTAACAGTAAGAGAAACAAGTTGGAAATTGCACGCGAATCGTAGCAAATGAGGTGCGTTCGTACGATAACGAAGTTTTAAAATATACAGATCTTGCTGATATAGTAGAGCGTACTTTGGATAAGTATAGTGCTCGAAATCTGTGTGTTCCTGTAAATATGCAGGGAGTAATTTTTATTATACTTCATTAATGTATATCTTATTCATAAAATATGAAGTAGTTTAATATAATTAAAGCATGCCCCAAACAATGTTTCCACGTATAACATTATTTAGTGGAATACATTTGTGTGGCCCTGTAATTTAATAATAAATATTCTTTGCATCACAGATTGTACAAAATGTATATTTTAGTACATACTTCATAGATTCATGTCTATTCTATTATGTTCAAATGAGTGTGACACCATTAAAATGCATTTGAAACTTTTTTTTCCCATTGATCGTAATGTAACGGAATACTTTTTATTGTCCCTGTAATTGATCTATGCATCCTATTTTCATAAAATTTGAAATGACTCCACAAAATTATGTAATAATTATACGTTGTATATTTCAAACGATTAAAATGCATTTGAAACTTTTTTCCCCATTGACCGTAACGTAACGGAATCCTTTTGATTGTCCCTGTAATTGATCTATCCATCTGATTTTCATAAAATTTGGGATGACTCGACAAAATTATGCAATAATTATGTATTTTAAATTTCAAACGATTCGGTTGGGTAGTTTTTGCGTTGTTATATGCGGACAGACAGACGGACGGAAAAGCAGACGGACAGACGGACTGAGCGACAACAATAGATGCTACGTGTTTACATAATTACGAACGCACCTAAAAATTCATGCAA
The DNA here is from genome assembly GCA_964019185.1 of Maratus speculifer. Classification (NCBI taxonomy): domain Eukaryota; kingdom Metazoa; phylum Arthropoda; class Arachnida; order Araneae; family Salticidae; genus Maratus; species Maratus speculifer. The sequence goes on from OZ025296.1 coordinate 243,475,501, forward strand.
CCTGTTCTGTTACTTGAATTTTTGCTGTTAAATTGCTGCTAATTTTTGCTGTTACATGAATAGTTCTAGGGATTCCAGTTCCCTAGAAAAAATTTAGTAAATTACTTATTTTTTTTTTTTTTTTTTTTTTTTTTTTTTTTACCCCCTCCCCTCTCTTTCAAGCGTGATATCATTTGTGGACGGTCCCCTTATTAAATTAATAGTCTAAAAAATTGATAATTGTTATTTATGACTTTTTAATTGAAATATATTTCGAGGAGCTAAATTTCAGACAAATACGATAATTAATTTTGAGATAAGTTTAAAAAACATCAAAACAATAATTTGGTACATCCTATAGTCATGAAAAAATATAACTTTATAAAATATAAAACAAACATATATTAGAATAATCAATCAAGTTATTTAGCATTTTTCAAACACAAATAATACTTCCTAATTTAAAATATTTATAAATTTTGTATTAAATCCTATTTTTAAGGTAAAGATTTTCTTCTTTAACGCTTCTCGGCAGCGCTGTAACTTTACACATTATTGAAATGAATTATATTTATCTATTTTAATAAAAGTTACTGAAAACTATTACACTGATTGCGGTAAAACGTAAAAACCAAAAGCTATACAAAATTTCTGTAAGTAACAAAAAATGCACAAAATTATCTAAAACGTTTATTTTACAAGATAATACAGATTCCTATAACGTATATAATTTATTTTGCATATTTAATTTATTATAGCATATAAGTTATTTCCTTTGATTAAGTTTTACGTATAATTCACATGATTAAAAAAAAAAAAAGTTTTTAAGTTTCCAATTGTCTGTTTAATTTAAAAAATCAGCATATAAAAATTTTTAACGCTTTTAATATGAATTGGAAAAAATATGTCCTTGTGCACAATTTTTTTTTAATTTCATGCCATTAAAAAAAATCTTTGCTATACACACCTATACTAGGGAATTTTCAAGAGAAATCTTCCACAAGGAATTTTCTTTATAAATTATAGTACTAATTAAAATTTTAAAAAATCACCAATTCTGATTCGTATTCTAAAAGTAAATTCATTAGGATGTTCTTCAGTTAAATGTTTAAAAAAATAAAAATGCTGAATTTTTGTTTGTAAATAAAATTAAATAAATCGTAAATGTAAATGATCAATTATGTAACCCCAAACCACATTTGTCATTTTTTTTCTTTAAAAGAAATAGTCATTTATAATTATTTGTTGTTTCATTATCTTCTATCTTCAAGATATTTCATATCTTGTCCTTACTATGTATACTTTTATCGGCCCGATATTTTTTGTCGGCTATTTTGGGGATTTAGCCGCCACACAAAAACGGCACGTGTAGTAGATTTCGATCGAATGACAAAGATAACAATCGAAAAATTCTAGATCGTTTAATATCCTGTGATTTTCTTATTCCGGTTTTTGTTGATACCACTAAAATAGAAAGCGTTGATTAAGAGTGGACGCTAGATGTATTTCGATTTTGATAGTTCCAGGAAGAATTATATACACGCATTCATTTAATTGGCTCACCTTTCTCAAGAAATATGAAAGAAACAAAGTACTGGCCGATATAAAAGGAGGTTTAGGAATGGGTATTGTCACGTTCTTGCTTGAGACAGCGACAACTTGCCTTGTAGTAGATCCAGCTCTCTCGTGTGCTCTAACAATTTTCAAGGATGTCCATGAAGGAGAAGTCCGATCGCATCTTGCGATTGTTCGAAAATCTCACCAGCCTCAGCAGAGAACAGTTGCCCGTCGATCAGAGAGATCCCAGGCTCGCCAATGCTGGTCGTCTGCCCAGAGGAACCCTGTTCTCCTGTTTCCACGAGAAACACCTGAAAGAGGCCACTGAGTTGTTCGAAATCCTCTTTGGTAATTAGCTATGTTTCTTTATTCCTTTTGGTTTTCTGTATTTAACTTTAGTCATTTTAAAGTACTTCTTTATTGCTTTTTAATATTAGTAAAGTGTCAAGCATCAAATTTTCACTCTACAATATTTAAATGGACATTTTATTTTAATTAACAAATTTCAATCTTAACCCTTTCGGGTCTGCCATACTAATAATATGATACATCTTTAGATTTGTTATTAATTTATTCTTCAATCACTTTTGCAACGATCACTTTAGTGCCGATATTATAAGTCTTTATCTTTCCTGTTATCATTTTGCTTATGTTTCAGCATTTATTAATAATAAATTAATAATTTAAAGCGTTATTTTAAAAAACTCTGTACACTGTTCTTAAAACTTTTATTTCATTCAGCTTTTCATGTTTTAAATTTAAAATGCAGGAATTTAGGGGTAATTCAGAATAGTCAACAAAGGAAAATTATGCATCAAACATTGATTATAAACATTTTCCAACTCTTGCAGGATATTTCGACAATACTTCGTTGCCTAATAATGTAAATAGTGTAATAAGGTAATAATTCTTCTGTGCAGCATTATTTAAAAATTAAATTAAAATCAGGATGTAATTTTTCAATCTAAAGTTTGTGATAGGGGAAATATTAGAAATTTTTAACTATTTAAACAAATTGAAATTAGATAATTTTGAAACATATCTAAGATATAGTCTATAGCTTATTGTTCATGGAGGAAAAAAATAGATGGAGGTGCAGTATGCCTTAAAATCGGCTTTAAAATGATGCGCGCTATCGCGCAAATTTAAATATCTCCATTAGGCCCAAACAAGACAGTCACGTGGAACAGGGATAGAATTTTTTTACATCAGCCATGCTTTTTTTCATTAAATGAAAATGATCTTCTTATATTTAAGTTTCTAAAGTAACATTTCATTTTATTATGAATTAAAAACTGTATTATTAAAAGTTTTCTTTTTTTGCGAAAGATTGTGGTTGTGTTTGGACATAATTAACGGATTTTAGTGTTATATTTTTGGCGTTACCTCTAGCCGCTATACTTCCACTCTATTCTTTTTTTTAACTCTATACTTACTGGAAAACTGATACTATTCAAGTTAATTGCAGTTGTTAGATTTCTATAAATGCTATATTCTTTAAATTTTAGTCAAAATCGAAAAAAATCTAAATGTTTACTATCCTACACTTTGTTATCTTTACTGCATTCATTATCATTTTCATCGGAAAAACTGAACAGTAGAAAACAGTAAACAGTACACAGTAACAGAAAACAGTAGCGATTAACTGAAAAGTAGAGAGTATAGCTTACAAATATCTTCAAGAATTTCTGTATAATATATCTGTTATTTAGTATTGCAAAGTAGTTTTCGTATTTAACTTTAGATTATTTTTTTTCTTAGTTCTTAAGAAATATTTTTAAATTTATAGTAAATAGTTTTGCAATAAACTGCCTGCTAGAAGGCATTATGAAATATTTTATTTGAATTCATGTTTTTTATTCACTTTCAAATATTATTAGCTTCTTAATAACATGACATTCATATCCGTATACTTGCTTTTTTAATCACGTCCCGATTTAGTAAATTGGGCCCTAGGCTCAGTTACTACATGAAATGCTATAATTAGCTTTTCATTCATAATTTATTTCTATTTATTGCCGTATATTCAGGTCAATACATATACATAACCAAATTTTTTGTTTGTTTTTTATTTTATTTTTTTTTTGGGGGGGGGGGGGTTAGGTTGGAGGGGTCCCTGAATTTTTTTTTCTTTATCACAAGGTTGTCTTTCGGGCTTTAATTGAAATCGATCTTTGTTTTCAACGTTTTAAATATTCCTTTTCGTTTGCAGCCGCCACCGATTTCGATGACTTCGTGACACTGTCTACACAGGCTCGCGACATCGTGAACGAAGGTCTCTTCGCTTACGTCTTCTCTGTCGCTGTCATTCACAGGGATGACTGCAGGGGCATCACCCTCCCTCCCATCCAGGAGGTCTTCCCCGACAGGTTCGTTCCCGCTGAAACCATCAATCTTGCCATCAAGGAAGCCAAGATCCACAGAGACTCCGTGAGTATAAGTCCATCTTTTTTATTAATTTATTGCACAGAGTATATGGCAATAGCACTGTACGATTTAAAATTATTATTTTTGACACTTTTAGGTAGTTTTTAAAATATTAAATAAATACTGTAAAGTATGAAAAGTTTACAAAATACAGTTAGACAAAAATACTTATGATTAATTTAAATTCCCAATACTGTAGATCTGTCTGTTTTTTTTTTTTTTTTTTTTTTTTTTTTTTTTTTGCATAAACATTTTTGTTAATACATGGATATTTTAAACTGATTCATGCTGTTAAGTTTTAATGCATTTTCGCTTACTCATTTAGTTTCTTTAATTCTTCTATTAGTAAAGATGCAATTGCTTAGTTCACTTTCAGTGAAATATAGAAAAAAATTCATTGATATGTTGTAACAAAATGAACACACAGATAATCAGAATACAATTGCTTATTGTACACAGTGCAAACAATTTGTGGCATTAGTCTCAATACTTCTTGCAACGGATGAAAGTGAAAAACCAGCTTTCGTGAAACTTCCTTGTTAGATATCTAAACAATTAAATTTGTCTAGTAAAGTGGTTTTTACATTCTTGAATTTATAAATTGTTATGTATAAGAAATCGCCGTTCAACAATTCATAAGGTTAAGAAAGTCTTAGCAGAGCTTAACAGGGACTAAAAAATTAAGAGTAACTTGATATTTAAAAGAACTGTTTGTCTCATACTATTTTAATCAATCAATAACATGCATGTTCTACAAGAAACAAAAGAATATACAACATAAATATACAGTTATTAGAAAACGTAACAACCTATGTTATTGAAGATTCTTCGGGGTAATACGACCATAGTTGCTAATGTGGCTATTTGCGGTTACCACGCTTAAATATTTCATATAAGAAAATTGTACACCTTGAACAGCCATGGATATTTTATTTTGCCTTTATTGGGAATCCAGGCAATTATTTCAAACTTTTTGACTGTTAGCGAATGCTTATTTTCATTTCTTCTAAATAAAAACATATGACGGAACGCAAGTTTCACCTTGATTTCTACACTAAATACATAATATGAACTTTAAAACGTTCAAGTTTCCTTAAATCTCAATTAAATTAATCAAATAGGGATGTTAATAGTTAATAATATTTAAAATATCTTAGTACTTTCAAGCCTTTATCAGTATGTTCTTCATAGAATATTTTTATAACTTTTTTTTTTGGGGGGGGGACGGGGGAGGAGGACTATGAAGTAGAAATGTAAGCTTTAGGGAGAGTAGAAATAAATTTCATATTGATAACAATATGAAGTTGCAACTACCAAAATTTTAGTTATTAAAAAGACAGTATTACTTTCTTACTTTACTTCACATAATCGCATATTTTCTTTCCAGGATGTCATCGTCGAGATTCAGAAGACCGGTAACATCTTGGATCCTGAATACAAACTGTCTTATTTCCGTGAGGATGTAGGTATCAACGCTCACCATTGGTACTGGCACGTTGTCTATCCTGCCAACTGGAATGAACAGCTCACAGGCAAGGTTAAGGATAGGAAGGGAGAACTCTTCTACTACATGCATCAACAGATGTGTGCCAGGTAAATGCATAATACACAAACATAAATGTATAAACGAAAATTAAAAAAAGATTGTTTAAATAAAAAAGTAAAACGTTTGTAAAATTAGAGCACCATATATAATTTTAACAAACTTGCCTGTAAATAGAGAAATGAAATAATTCAATTATTCCACGCAAGTAAATAATTATAAGTTTAACACCTGGATAAACAAAAGAAAAAAAATAATATTTGTTTTTACATTTTCTTTCTTAATGACTGTTTTATGTAAATATTAGCAAATTATCCTTCTGTATTTTATGAGCGTCTTATCAGTAGATTTCATATTTTCTTCAATATACCCATAATTTTTAAGATTCTATAATCATATTTAAGTTAATTTTAAAAGAAATTTTAACTGAAGTAATAAATAATTTGTGTGAAAATAGTTATCGGTTTTCATTTATAATTTTCTACCCAGTATTGCATTATAGAAATCTTATGCAGATTTCATATACATTCTTTTTAAGGTGTGATAATTTAAATATAAGAGAAAACATATATTTTCTTTGCCCACGGCATAGATTTTTGATGATAAAAATGTCTGAATACAAAGCCAAATTTTGCCTTAACCAGATACGGGAATCCAAGAAAGTAAATTTGAAAACTAGCTTAAAAAATAACATAACTACAATAAATAAATATATTTTATAACTTATAAAACTTATAAAAATAATTTCATTTAATATGAGGGTTTAAATTTCATTTAACACTCTTTGCTAGATACGATTGTGAAAGACTGTCCAACGGTCTGAAGCGTATGATTCCTTTCCATAACTTCGAAGAGAAATTGGAAGGTTTCGCTCCTCACTTGACATCCCTGGTCAGTGGTTTGCACTACGCTTCCCGACCTGAAGGATTCAGTCTTCAGGACCTCGTTGATGTCGATGTCCAGGACATGGAAAGATGGAGGGAACGTATCTTGGAAGCCATTGACCTGCAATACGTCCACGCTGCTGACGGAAGTACTATTCCTCTCGATGCAGTAAATGGTGCCAACATTTTGGGTTCTCTCATTGAAGCCAGCTCTGATTCTCCCAACAAGGCCTTCTATGGATCCCTTCACAACTGGGGTCACGTCATGATGGCCAGAATGCACGATCCTGATGGCAGATTCCAAGTAAGTCAGCTAAATATGTCACTGCAGAATACAATACATTTTAACGGATGAATATGAACTAAGATTAAATTTGTCATTTACAAATGTTTACTCTGTTACAATATCTTTTAGGAAAATCCCGGAGTCATGAGTGACACCTCCACCTCTCTGAGAGATCCTATCTTTTACAGATGGCACAGGTTCGTCGACAACATTTTCCAGCAGTTCAAAGCCACTCTCAAGCCTTACACCAGGGAAGAGGTAATAAACCGCTTTAATCGGATTAAAATATTCTTCATTATTCTGTAATAACTAGTTAGAAAGGCTAAGATTAAACTCCTAGAAAATTTTCCTTTTCAATATATTTTAGATGTTGTGTATCATAACGATACATTTCGTATTAACTTTTTAAAACTAGTAAGTGGGATAATCTAAAAAAAATTACAGTTAAAGTTGCACTTGATACAGTTGAAAACCTCTGTTTATATGGGATAATTATGCATATAAATTTTTATTATTTACAAATTATTTATGGTCCTTTATGAATAATTAAAAAAAATAAATGCTCCAAAGTCTAAATTTAAACGTTTCAGATTTAAATGCATTGGAATGACCAGTATATTTTTAAATTTCAATAACTTTATTCATGATTTTTTTTTTATTAAAGTAATGAAATTTATAACTCAAGAATTTCTATTATTACATATTGCGCATACTTTAATTTTATAAAATATTTCTGATTTTAAGTTAGGTATTCAAACTTCTTTGCTAAAAAATTAAATAACACAAAAAAGAATAAACACAGCTAATAATAAAGATAAAAATAAACAAAAAGTTAGAAAACAATTTAAAACTGTGATTAAATATATATATATATATAATTGAAAAATGTAATTTTTTTGTGCCAGTATTTTTAATACAAATGATGCATTTATTATTTACAAAGGTTCTATAAGCTGATGTTGAAATAGCCAATAATTATTGTGCGAATTAAAAAAAAAATGCTAAATAATCACGTTAAACAATCATATTAAGGCAGACATATTTTATTAAGTGGAAGAAATAATCACCTAAATCGAAACTGTATTCTCTAAAATAAAAGTGGATGATATATCAAACGTTTATATAGAATTTTAGTCATAAAATGACATTCTTGGACTAACCATTTTAGCAATGCATTTTATGCTTACTTGACATTCCTAGTGTACTTTATTATTTAAAAAAATAATCGTTTTTATTTTTAGTTGAGTTTCGATGGAATCAAGGTTTTGAGTGCTCAGGTCAATGCCAAACAACCCAATGTTGTTACCACATTCTTCAAGGATGACCTCTTGGATTTGTCTCACGGTATTAAGTTCGGAACCGGACACAGAGTCCAGGTAAGGTGATTCATGGTTAGACTACAAAAGTTCTTTACTATGGACTGATTGTAATCTGATTAATATATTTCCAGAACATGAATTAAAGTAATTGTTTTCGAAACTAGGTTAAATACCATCATTTGGACCACGAACCTTTCTCATACATCATCAACATTGAGAACAACACTGGAGCAGCCAAACACGCAACCATCCGCGTCTTCTTGGGTCCCAAATATGACGAACTCGGAAACCGTCTCGTACCTGACGAGCAAAGAAGACTGATGATTGAACTGGACAAATTCCACAAGGAATGTAAGTTAGCTTTATTTTTTTATGATTTAAATGAAATGATTTAATTATTGTATCGGTCGCTAAAAATTACATACAGAATATCTATTATCTGTAAATTTATGAAAAGCATCATTATTAATGTATCAAAAGTTGATTATTGGAAAAAAAAATTTATAAATAAAATATGAAACAATTATTGAGAAAAACAAAAAATGAAAATTTTATGAAATGATTCAATACAGAAATAGTTTTAAATCTTGTAGGGACATAAATCACTATTAAATTATTACAGTTTTTTTTAATACTATTTCCTCATTTCGATTTTAATTAATTTTCATTGCCGATATTCTTTTTCACTGTAAACTACCTGTCACCTGTTCTACTTGAAACTCTCGGCAATTCTTCGTTCGATTATCATATGTTATAAATGTGTGCTTTCAACTGCTAATACGTTATAGAGAATTAACTCTTAAATTATTTCATGCACGTGCATTCTTGTATATTTATATGCCTGATTAATGTATTTCTTCAAAATTAATTCAATTGTTACATCTTGAATGTATTAAGGCCTTTATTATTATTATTTATAGTGGCACCTGGCAAGAACGTAATCAATCGCAATGCCATTGAGTCCAGCGTCACACTTGCTCACACTTTCACATTCGAGGAGTTGAAGGACGGTCAACATGGTCCTGCCGACGCTTCTGAATACTGCAGTTGTGGATGGCCAGAGAATATGCTTGTTCCCAAAGGAACCATCAAGGGCATGGAATTCGAGCTGTTCATCATGGCAACTGACTACTCCATCGACAATGTAAGTGTGCCTTGTTTGGCGATATTTTTTTGTATTAAAGGAAGTTGAAAATAATTATTTTTTATTATTTTTTTACAAGATATTGATGATAAATATAATAATAAATAATTAAATCTTTAGCTAAAAATAATATTCTTATTGTTAAGAGGTTTAAATACTGAACAAATCTAGAAAAGGCAATAAAAAAATGCGTTGGTTTAGAAGTAGTTTAATAGTAATATACCTTTTTTAAAATTAATTATGGTCTGAGATATCTTTCAGACTGAGATATCTTAAGTATCCGATACGAATAGGATATACACAGCATTTTTTTGAGTGATTTTATGCTTCTATAAGGTGCCAGAATTGTCAATGAGTCTCTTGGTCCGAAATCCGCGTCTTTGCTACCCCCTTCTCCCCAAATTCTTTTGTTCTTAGTAAAGGATTAATCCAAGGTTTCCTGGGAATGAAGGGGAAAACAATTTTTTCTTTTAATTGATAATTGAAATAATTTTTACACATTTAATATATTTTTTCTGAACGTCTATTAACAATACCGAAAATCGCATTTGTGTGAAAAATAGCAATAATGAGAAAAAATAAAAATTTAAAATTTGTAAAAAGTGATTTTTTTGTATTGGTCTTTTGTCAAAAACTAACAGTCCAAGAAATATTGATAACAATTTTTTTTAAATTATTTTTAGATAGTAAAAATTGAGTAAATTACAATTTTCGAACAAATTGCAGTTGAAAGTAGGTCCCCCCCCCCCCCCACCTCCTATTGACAGTGTAAAAATTGTAAATATGAAACTTTTAAAGTTAAAAAAATTGTAGTAAAAATAAATATTAATGGTCTGCTGTTGATATCGTAAAAATAAGCACAGCGATACAAATTGAAATATTTGTCTTTTAGAATATAGATAGTCGTTAGCATGAGACTTAAACAATATGGATGTTTATCATTATTCACACAGACTTAGAATCAGAAGAGCATAAACTATGGGCCTCGTTTTCAATATCTTCTCACTTTTCGATGTTCCTTTTGATCAAATCCTTGACCGGAGTTTTTTTTAGACAGGTTGTCTCTCAGATGATATGGTCTGAGCAAAACTTTGAGGGGATTTTATGCAATAAATTTCATAAGTACATTTTCCGTAGTCGAAACCGATATTTCTTTCTCATTTGACTTGCTGACTGAAAAACTAATCAAACCAGTGACTTTTAAATACGTTACATTTGTATCAATTTATATATGCGTCTCATTAGGGGATAATACTCTTAGTACGGGTTGGAACGGAATTCCGATTTTATTTCATTCACACTTATGTCATAAGACTTGTAATATTAAATTATGTACAAGTGTTGTTCCTTTTTTTTAGCCTGAAGGAGTTGGCGATAAGGTTCACTGTGCCGATGCTGTGAGCTATTGCGGTGCTAAGGATCAGAAGTACCCAGACAGGAAACCAATGGGCTTCCCCTTCGACCGTCACATCTATGCCCGCTCCAATCAAGAATTGATGACTGATAACATGACCATCACCGATGTCAAGATCAAATTCACTGGAACAGAATAAGTTTGAAGACTGGGACTTTTAAATGAAAGGAAAATGATGTGTAAAGATATAAAGAAAAGATGTAAATCTGTAAAGCTGAAACTTCGTAAAATTCATAAAAAGCTAAAATAAAACATAGAACTGCATAAATTAGTTGCATTTTTTTAAAAGAATTTTCCTTCCTCATATCATGCTACTATTATATAGCAGCTATTAAAAATAAGAATATAAAATTTAATTGATGTCACAACTTCAATAAGATAAAAAGACTATCCTTAGAGATACAGAAATTTTTTGATACAAACTTAACGACATGAAAATTTTTTGAAATAAAGTAAAATATACTTCTTTCCTGAATATGATAAGAAAAGTTTCAAATCCAAGGAATATAAAACAATACCGGATTTTTTTTTATTTTTTTACTTTTTCACATTTTAAAATGTTTTCTTTTTTTAAGGTATATTTGACAATCAGAAAGAAAAGTTATAGCACAAGAGAGGGAATTAAAAATGAAATCATTTGATTTTCTAAAGTATTTTTACAGGATGTTTTAGAAGCGGACATTCGGATAAATTAGTATATTTTTACAATTAATCATTTTTGTTTTTAAAAAATCGTATTTTAAATTTAGAAAGAAGTATAGGTAGCCTAGTATCAGAAATTTAAAAGTATCTAGTTACTTATATTGTATACGACCCATTAAACTATCATTAGACTATCCCCCTTAAACTATTAAATTAAGACCTCTTAACTAAAAGTTTTTTAAGCATAATTTAAAAACTGCTTGAAAGGAAATTTGAAATTTTGGATTTTCTCAAAATAGGACTTACTAAATCTAAATCTATAAAACAAAAGAAAAAAAGAAGAAACTGTAGGTTGCAATTCATAATTTTTTAAAATATTAATTTCATAATTCATATCATGAAACTATAAAAATTGAAAATTAAAAGTATTTATAATTTTGTATTTCAGTATTATTGGTATTCATAAAAAATTAGCACATTAGGAGTAATTTTAGGAGATGAAAATGTAAATATGAAAATGTAATTTAAGATTAGAAACATTAAAATTTACATGTTTATGATAAAAAAAAAAAACCTATCATTCAAATTTCTTGAAATTTGGTGTCAAATTATAGTTTAAAACAAAGATTTGAAATATTTTGTTAAAATTGGGTATTACTATTGAAAAAAGTTAAGTTTGGGTTTGTTTTAATTGATAGATGGCCCTCAAGTTTTATATGTACATCATTTAAAAGTAGATTTTATTTCCGATCGTTTGGTACCAGTAACTTACGTCTTCAATAGTTTATTGAGGAGTTAACAGGGGCTTGTTTACTTTTTTTAAATTTTTCCACGATTGTATGATTGAGACCATTTTTATATGCTACTAGACTTCACTTGCTACTCATGTCGAATGAAAATAAAAATATGTGGGTGAATTTGTTATTGAGTTTTAAAGCAATTAGAACGTTTACTTGGAATGTCCTTCCACTTTGCTACAAACGACTCGAATGCCATTGCTCTAATTTATTATCTAATGTGTATACAAAATTTGAGATCATCTAAACGGGTATGGGGAAACAGTGCTTTAACCCCCGACTTATCTCGGGGCAGCCGGTGAAGTGGTTAACAATGCAAACAATCTAACTAACAAAATCCACCCAATAGAACTTTTAAAAAGGTAAACTTTTCAAAATCGGTTCATCTTGTTATAAAACTTTTCTTCATAAATTTATATCTTATTAAGTAAAACAATATGCAATATACTAAAATGCTTCCTAAAAATTACTTTAATAGTGATGCAAATTCCTTTATAATTTCTCTAGTAGAACTTTTAAAAAGGATAATGTTTCTTTATCGGATGCACCTGATTATTGAACTTTCACAAATAATTATATAAATAAGCAACGTAGGACGATATGCGATATATTAAAACCATCCCTTAAAAACAATTCACCTAATAAAACAAGCCTCATGAATGTCCATCACCTAATTACAGAACCCTCTCTCCCTCCATGTAGTTCTACAATTTGGAAACTTAGAATGATAAACAATACACTAAAACTTTTTTTTAAAAATTACATTACTAACAGTCAAAGTCATATGAAAATCCATTCAGCAGAAATCAAGTTATAAGCAGAAAGAAGGAAATTTCCATTTACTAAATAGAAGTATTAGTAGATATACAGGGTGATTAAAAAAAGTGGACAAAATGATATGACAAATCAAGCATACAACAAGGATAAAAAATCACATAGGAACATAGGGTCGCAAACCACTTATTGAGTCACAAATAAAGGTTGTTTGAAAGTAATCAATAACACCTGGTTTGAAAGTAATAATTTCGAGGAAAATAAAAAAATAGTAATGAAAATGCAACGATATGTACCTTATTTTGTGTGACATGTGATAACGTTACCGAAAGATATGGAAAAACATATTACTCAAGCAATTTGGGATACCGTATAAATTGATTATCACAGTCCAAAATGTGAAGTGTCAAGTGCATATTCCTGGTGCGCGTAATGCGAACTTCTACCACTTTTATTTGGTGTTATCACATTTAAAACAAAGATGAGAATATCTGTTAAATGTTTTATTATAATATACTTCAGTTTTCGGAAACTTATTACCGTCAACCCAAACTGAGTTAGGATGAAACATCCTGTATTTGTGACTCAATAAGTGGTTAGCGGCCCTATGTTCCTATATGATTTTTTATCCTTGTTGTATGCCTGATTTGTCATATCAATTTGTCCACGTTTTTTGAATCACCCTGTATATATGTTCATAAATATATGTGCCCTATATTGCCAATGATGCCCGGTCATTTGCGATTTTAGACGTTTTATTAAATAACTAGAAAAATACATGTGGAATTATCCACTCCAGATGTGTACACAGAATAGTATATTTCCTCAAAGATTTTTTTCCTCGAAACCCCATAAGGGGACCGTCAACAAATCGAAAAAGCAAGAATATTTTTTGGATAACCCTGTCAAAATTAATGTAACAAAAATATTCAACTGTAGAATAGGATTAAGAGGCTTGCTATAATAAACTTTGTTCATTTTTATGATGACAGCATTTATACTCGCAGAGAAATTAAGGTTTTCATAAATTCATAAGGTCTTAAATTTCGCCAAGTTTTTGCTTATAATTTGTAGAGTTCTTAATATAAAAAAAAATCTTTTTTTTTTTCCAGAAAATATGACAAATAATACTGTACAGAATGCCCTGCAATCAGAATTAGAAACTAATAAAAATTGTATGAAAAATGAGCAGGTTTGCTAAATAATGTTTTATTGCTATAAAATATAATGTGCATAATGTATTTGTTAAATGTATTGAAAAACTTTTGTGATGAGGGTATATTGTATTCAAATATACCTATAATACATTATACTACAATATTCCTACAATATTGTGTATGCTATATTGGCGTTAATCAATGGATATATGGTTTCAGTCCCTCGTCTTTTTGCTTCCTTTTGGGAATAACGAATTTTGAGCTTAGTCTATCGACAATAATTTTCAGAATTTTCAAATTTTTCACACGAAAAATTGTTCAATACATTTAACTAATACATTATGTCATTATATTTTGATTGCATTTGTGCATGCGCAATAAACTATTATTTAGTAAACTTGCTCATTTTTTCATATAAATTTTATTATTTTTTAATTTTGATTGGAGAATATTATGTACAATGTATTTTGTCATATTTCATGAAAAGAACATTTCTTTTATATTAAGAACTCTGTAAATTATAAGCAAAAAACTTTCCAAAATTTGGGACTATTTTTCTGAAAACCTTGATTTTTCTACGAATATACATGCACTTCTCATAAAAATGAACACAATTTGTGACAATAATCCACTTAATACCACCTTACAATAATCCACACATTCTACAGTTTAAAAACTGTTATTCGCTAATTTTTACAGGATTATTTATAAGATATTCGATCCCTTTTAATTTATTGAGGGTTCGATATTGGGTTTCGGAAAAAAAAAAAAAATACCTTCACGGAAATACATGACCTGAATTATTTTGTTTACACACTTGGAATTTCAGGATAATTTCTCATGTATTTTTTATTTATTTATTTATTTTTTACTTATTTTTATTTATTTTTTATTTATTTTTTATTTTTACTTAACAAACCGTCTAAAATCGCAAGTGACTGGTCATCATTGGTAATAGTGTACAACAACTAGAGAAAATAACAAAATTATGCATGTTAATAGCGTTTTGTTTGAATTTTCATTGGTCATTGGAAAACATACCTTGCTCTTTTTAGGAATTTTCTGGATAAACGAATAACAAGTGCAAGTGTTTTCGATTATTTTAACATTGTATTGATACACAATTATAAACCTATCGATTTACAAATAAAATCGGACCTGCAGGTGATTTTCATCAAGACATGACTTGGCAGACCAGTTGTATTTTAAAATGCTAATCCATTTGTGTCTAATTTTGGAGTTTCAGGTATCAACTCGTTGAGGTTATGATCTGTGAAACCGCCTCCCGATCTAATGGAAGACAGAGTAAATATCGCTTACTCGTCGGTCTCAAAATATTAAGATAATCTGCTACAAAGAAAATGTTTTTTGTTGTTTTTAAAAATGAACACTTAAAATCGTTTACTATTTTTTCAATTCAATTTTCCACAATTTCCTCATTTAAAATAATGCTTAAATACATAGGAGAAAAAGAAATTACTGTTAAAAGTTGGCCTTTTTGGAGACTTTAAGAGCACAGAAATTTTCCTGATGAGATATATTTAATTGCTTTTCCTAATAGAATTTAATTATTTTAAATGATGTAAAAGAGTTAGTTTTATTGCTTTATTGAAAATCAAAAGAGAGAAAGAAAAAATATGAAAATCAAGGGAGGTGCAATTACCATATCCTATTCAAACGGGAGCATCCATTCTCAGAGATTATTAAAAATAGTATCATACGAAACACAGTACATTTTGTTTTCTCGTCTCTCTCAAATTACTAAGATAATCTGCAGCAAACAAAAAGTTAAGAACGAAATACATTATCAAAAGCTGTACATTATCACTGTTATTGCTAGTCTATTTTTACACCTTCCGATATTTCCGAAGAGCGTCTTCCGTTATAACATCCGTTTGTGTTAATTAATTATTACACTTACACTTACTGTGCTCTTAATTATCTGTTCTTCCGTATATCTTTAATTGGTTAAAGATAAAATAAATATTTGCAAACTTTATTACATTAGAATTTTAGCGATCGAAATATAAACAGATGAAATAATCATTCGAAATTAAATCATAAAACTAATCTGCTTTTATTAAATCTACATTTTTAATTTTAATTATTTTTTCAATTAATTTTCAGCAGTGAAATTACGCCTGAAATTATTCAGTATTTAATAACGTTATTTATTATTTGCTAACTAAGCGTAGTGATAACAAGTGATAAATCACCTATTAAATATTGGATAATTTGAAGTAATTTCACTGCTGAAAAATTAATTTAATTTAAATTGGTGTTCTCCGATACTGGGTCTATATGTGTCTCATGTTACGCCGCAAAACTGTGTGCTCATGAAGACGATTCCATCTTGTGCTGCAGTTGCAGCCATATCAGCATATGAAAGTTAGAAATGCTAAGCTGGGCACCGTCCTCGCAGCTTAAATGGTAGAAAACATTGAAGTACTATTCCAAGGGTTACAGATTCGTTTCTAGGTTTGGACCTTTTTCACTCTATTGGTTTTACGCTTCATTAAGAAGTGATAAATCATGTATTAAATCCATATTAATGAAACATAGAGCATTTAAGTTTGTCTGTATAAGTTGCCCCTTCACGCAACTTTTAAAACAAACATACTTACAATGGAACAATTACTAAAAAATTCAAAGTGGGGAAGGGGAGAAAATTGAAAATTGTTTATGCATGTGTTATTACTGGGGGTAAAAACTTGAAATTTTGTTACGGGTTACTCTCAAATGTAAACGATCACTAAAAATGGCGATTGCAAAATTCCCCAATTAAAAACGTAGAATAAACGAAAACATTCTAAATTGAAAGTTTTTTGGAATTGTTAGAGTTAGAATCTTTAAATGGTTAATTATACTATATTTTTCCACCAAACAACTGAAAGATCTCATACAATTTAAAAGCAACACAACGGGAAACTACTCAGTTAACATTGCATGAATTGTGAAAATAATGAATAAATGCGTGAAACAATGAATAAATTGCATGAAAGCATTTATGAAAATATTCCTTCTCTAGGCATTTCTCAAAGAAAATTTAATAGAAGAAATACGAAAATCTAACAGAATTTCTATATAAGGGTGAAATTTCGTTTTCCTCTAATAAAATCTTAACAACAACAACAGTAACTCTGATTTAAGGAAATCTGATTTAAGGAGCTCCCAAGTTGCCAACACCGGCTAAGTAGAGACGAAGGAAAAAATATCTGACGTATTTTTAATAGTCAAATAATCCTGGAAAAAAAGGTCTTTCTCACAAATTTTACTACACCGATTAAAAAGACTGTTGATCTTAAGAATTTCCAACATACCCACACACATATTATTTTTCCCTCCATGTTCAATGTGCTATAAGTTATTAAATTCAATGGCTCATATATTGTAATACGATTAATAGTTATATATATATATATATATATATATATATATATATATATATATATATATATATATATATAACCATTAATTGTATTACAATATAAACCATTTGAATTTAATAGGAAAAAAAAACATATTGAACATGAGGAAATAAATAAATAAATAAAATGAATACAAATGGAATTTGTAGAACCAAAGCAGAATGATCAAGCCCCAAATACTTCGGAACTACAAATGAAGTATGTGGTTTCATCTTCATATTAGCCATGAAAAATCAAAATAATACGAATTTGGGGCTACCAACACACAACATTAAATGAAGAAATAACATAAAAAAAAAGGCACAACAAAATTACTAAATTGGATGGGAAAATGAAAAGGGGAAAAAAATAAAAATAATTATCGTACACATGATATATATATATTCAAGACGGTTTTATTGTCGAGACATTAGAAAACAAGTAGCTTTACATTATTCACACTAAGATATACTTATAGCTTTAAAACGCGATTTAAATAGGCTTTCTAATTCTGATATTATTTTGAAGTCCATTATCTTTTCTTCTAAATCCCTTTGGCGATTACCGTATTTTCCTGCGTATAATCCGCGGCTCAAACAATTATTTTTGGACCCAGAAACTTTATTTAGTGATTGAAGATAAATATTTACGGCGATCTAGTAAGTTACATTTCTTTTTAAACAAATTCTGGGTCGAAAAATAATTGTTTGATCCGCGGATTATACGCAGGAAATTACGGTACATATAAAGCGTACAAAATGTCATGCACGTAGACACTTACATAAATACCTATAACTATTAACTTACAAATTGATAGAATATAAGCCATACATTAAAAATAAATAACAAACCCTCCTAAAATATCATATTTGAACAGTTTTTTTTAAATTTATTTTAGGATAATAGCATTGTTAAAACAACTGTAATATGTCGCAAAGCTTGTCTGAAATGTGATATGAAACGGCCCTTTAAGAAAATACAAAAATCTTCAAATTTTCTATCTAAATCTGTCTTCAAATTTTTTATCTAATCTAAAAATAATTTATAGCATCATTATTTTTCTGCTTAAAATGACTTTTAAATCATTTTTTCCATCTTAATTGGAACAGGAACTATTAATTTTCATGTTTTGATTCATTTTTAAAATTTAGCTTTCAAGCAACGGTTATTATAAAAACGACTTCTTGTAAAAATGCATTTTCCTTTATGATGGGTTTTTCACCATTTCTTGGATTTAAATTGTTATAATACAAGAATCGTTAAAGGTAAATGGTTCAGACTTCAAACATGTCTTTTTCAATCGTTTTTTTTTTCTTTAATTTTGATTCAACAAATTAAAAAATATATATATTTACTTAATTTTTTTTTAAGTTAACTATTTTTTTTTTTCAAATTTTTACTTTAAGTATTTTTAATGCTTACTTAAATTAATATTTTTCAAAATCCTGAATCAAAATTAAAACTTATGTATTGCAGTTTATTTATTTGAAAAAAAAAAATTGAATTTCTACAAATAATATTTTGAATTGTAACGATTTTAAATGTCCCCCCCTTTTTTTAATAAATTTTAAATTTTAAATTAAAAAATATGAAAGAAGTTTTGTCATGTGATTTCGCTTACAAATAACATGGAAAAAATTTCAAATTTTAAACTCGATAAATAAAAAAATTTTAAAATGTGTCCTGAACTGCTTTAATAGGTTTAAAAATCTCCATATTTTAAATCCTACACTTAAGTAATGTGCTTGTTTCAGGACCATTCCATGAAAACTTGACAAAATGCCTTGTGCGTGACAGGTACATAAATAACTACATCTATTAGTTTGTAAGATGTTAACCCATTAATTGATCTTTTTTTTTTTTTTTTTTTTTTTTTTTTTTTTTTACCAGAAATGTTCTTAAAATGTCATATTTTTTTATTGCATATAATCAAACATCATACTTGGTAGAATACGAAAATGGAAGATTTATTTTTATTATTACCATAATTAATGATATAAAACGATTTTTTATTTCAGGATTTAGAAACACAAATATCCTAAATGTTTGCTTTTTGCGCAACTATTTCTGTATGCAATGAAGATTGTTTTACACATTTTACAAAACTTTAATCAAACAAACTTACCATAAATTAAAACTTCTGAGTTTCGAATGATGTTTTTTATCCAGAAATCTTTTTTTGTGTGATACAATTTGAAGTGATACAATACAGTCTTTTAAAAAGAATGAAAAATATCACAGAGAGAAAATAGAAAATATCGATTCCCGAACGCCGTACGGGCGAAGCAGTTTGGGCCAGCTTCCAGTTGCCCGAACAGCGTTCGGGCAAATCAGTTAAGGGGTTAAAAGATGAACTGTACATTAAAAGTAACAGAAGACCCTAAATTTTCATATTTTCATACTGTTTTAATTTGAAGATTAGCATTATTAACCCTTTATCTACCGACGGTACTATAAGTATAATTAAAATCACTTATTATAAAATTCTTTTAATACGTCAATTAGTTGTAATACTGTTCAGAATGAGTTACAAATACATTACTTTATTTTTTTCCCTAAAACATTATTGGTTATACAAAACAAAAATATTTTTAAAAGGATGTTTTCTTTTGCCTTTGCATCTTTTCAGCTTTCTTGACGCTGAGGGAGGGAGATGGGGATTTTTCGATTCGGAAATATTTCTAAATTTATATTGTAAGAATATCATATTTGTACATTTTATAATTCCATAAAATACTAAGAAAACAATTTTAAATAAAAAATTTGAGATGAGTTATAAATATTGCACAAAATCCCAGTAAATTCAAATTTAATTAATCCTTCTAAATTCTTCTAAATCCTTCTAAAATTTATGAAATGATTATGTAAATCTTTTAATTTAGTTTAAATAATTTACGTAAAATGCTTTAGAATGTAAAATTTTCATGAATTCATAATTCGGTAGATAAAGGTTGAAACAGCAGTAATAACTGGCATAGATGCTAGAGATGAGATCGGCTCAGTCCGAGTCCTAAAGCCCTATACCGAGACCGGGCTCATTTTTTCTCAAGCCGAAAATTTTATTTATTCATGTGTAGAAAAGATTGAAAGAACTTTTTCCACTTAAAATTGCCTACTTGTTCCTTTTCAACTCATTTTAATTCTTTTTTTTTCTTAATCAAAATGATAGGGGAACTGAATGCTTGATTATTTATTTTAAATTTCATTGCTGTTTCAAATGAAAATTTGTGATAATTATAGATTTATGACGACGAAATTTTCGGTGACGATTTATTTATATGGCGCCAATCAAAACAAACACAACAATGATTTTGCTTTTAGTTGGCTTTTCGTTAGCAGATGATATTTTTTAATTGGATTGTTCATTTGTTTATTATTTAGTTACATACGCCAAGATAATATTTTCTTCCGTTTTTGGTATTAGCTGGAGGTTCGCAAATTATTTAATCTTCGATTGTGCTCGAATTATAGTTGCTTTTCCTATGAAAATAACTTTAGTGATTATTATATGTATTTGTCATCATGAACTCCGCTCATGCTGAAGACGCTGTTCCTTTTCGAAGTCACTTTCTTCCGTAAGTAAATATGATTACCATGTTATTCCGATAGAAAGCAATCGGTCAGTGTTTTCCCTTTTTCTACAAAAGAATCGGA
Organism: Maratus speculifer; assembly: GCA_964019185.1. NCBI lineage: Eukaryota > Metazoa > Arthropoda > Arachnida > Araneae > Salticidae > Maratus > Maratus speculifer. The sequence goes on from OZ025296.1 coordinate 243,496,485, forward strand.
CCTTTAAAATAACAATGTCAATTTTTTTTAAATTTACGTTGATTTTCAAGTACCTGTCAATCACAGAAGATTGTTATGAGAAAAGAATCTATTATAATGAAAGATGTTCACTTTTTAGAGAAATTTCAAGATTATATATAGATTTAAAGAATAAAAAATAAAGATAATTTATAGATTTTCAAGTACCTGTCAATCACAGAAGATTGTTATGAGAAAAGAATCTATTATAATGAAAGATGTTCACTTTTTTGAGAAAATTGAAGATTATTGATCGATTTGCCAGCTTACAAGTATTAATTTCTACAAATTTCATGCATTTATTCATTAAACACAAACGTGTACATAAAATTTGTTTGTTAAAAGAGGAAAAAAAATATGAGGATCCTTTTAAGTATGAAGCATATTTTTATTTTATACGGATTTTGATAAAATTGAATTTAAATTTTCATTAAAAAATTATATCTATGTAAAATGTTTTTAAAAATGAGGTATCACTTTTGAAACAATTTTTAAATACCATACAATTTGTTTTGTATATTTTTGGTATCGGGCTCGGGCTCTGGTGATAAAATATCTTTCGGGCTCGGACTTAAAAAAGTTGGGCTCGGGCGGGCCCGGGCCTCGAAAAACGAGCCCGAACTCATCTCTAATAGCTACCCCATACGTGACATGGAATTTCCGTTTATACTTAGTCTATATCATATTCAAAACCAGATATGCAGTTCTTAACGAGTACTGGATTGAGTGAGCCATATTGCTAACCAGATAAAGATTAAACAAGTTCGCAATTACAAGCGTAATAAATGAGATGCGTTCGTACCATAACGAAGTCTTTAAAATATTCAGATCTTGGTTTAATAATATAGAGTACTTCGGATAGAGTGTAGTAGCTGAAATCTTTTTGTGTGTCCCTGGAAATACTGTTTGCTTTCTATTATACAGGAAGTAACTTGTTGTAAATCTCAGCAACGTATAACAGTTTCATAAAATGTGAAATATTTTAAGATAATTAAATCGCGCCTCAAGCAAAGTTCTCCTCCCCTATACCATTATGTAATGGAATGCTTTTGTGTGGCCCTGTATTCTGCCCCGAAACTGGTAGATGATAGGTGCGGGGTTCGAATCCAATCGCTACCGTCGACCTAATCGCTCGGAATTTTCCGTCGTTTTCTTCGAACCTTGGATTTTCTTGCATAAATACGGGTTAGGCTCCCTTAGAAAGACCCCCAACGGAGGGCACCTCCCCTTAAGGCTTATGTCCCTCGTGTAGAGAATCGGACGACATAAATACAAACAAACAAAGTGTGATCCAGTAAATTAATAACAAATATTCTTTCACCACAGATTGCACAGAATATATATTTTAGCATATACTTCATAGATGCATATCAATTTTATTACGTTCGATAGAGTGTAACATCATTCAAATTCATTTTAAATTAATTTTTTCGATAACCATAATGTAACGGAATATTTTTGATTGTCCCTGTAATTAAACTATACATCCGATTTTCATAAAGTTCGAAATGACTCAAGAAAATTATGAAACAATTATATATTTTTTAAATTTCAAGCGATTCAGTTGCGTAGTTTTTGCTCTGTTATATGCGGACAGACGGCCTGAACGACGACTATCTGCACTAAAACTAAACAAAATTAATTATTATCAAACTATAAAACTAAAATACTATCATTGAAAGTAAATTTACCAAGTCTTGTGTATTTTTAACGATGTTAATAAACAGAGTCTATACTACATTTACCGAATAACTTGTCTGTTATTACTTTCTTCTATATTCAATAGAAGAAAGTATTGTGATCGAAATTTTTTTCGACTTCCGGGTTTCGACGAATTTACAGATTTATGGATCAGAAATTCCAAAAAACAAATAATTTTCTTTTAATAATTTTTCTTATAAAATGTCTGTCCGTGCGTCTGTGTGTCTGTAGGTCTGTCCGTATGTCGCTGTTCTACCATCAAAAAGTGTATGAAGATATGCATAGAATTGAACCACATTTTTTGTGAATGTTTTTGGCTGCGGCAAGCAGGTTCTCTTATAATTTTGAAATATTCCGCCGGAAGAGGGCGCTGCAATAACAATTTTTGTGCCGTTTTCAATATTGTGCCACCTAAAAGTGTATGAAGTTATGCATAGAACTGAAAAATTTTTTTGTGTAAGTGATTGGCTATGGCTAGTAGGTCCGCCCTGAATTTGAAAAAAAAATCCGCTGGAAGGGGGCGCTATAATCACGATGTCTGTGCCCTTTTCATTATATTACTATAAAAAAAATGTGTGAAGTTATGCATAGAACTGAAATAAATTTTTTGTATAAGGTTAATTTTGAGTACGGCAAATAGTTCGTCCCTGAATTTAAAAAAAATCTGCCTATCATTCTATTGCTCAATGTCTCGTGCATAGACGGAAACTCGTTTTTACTCCGATTAATTGACGGAAGCAGAAATTTAACCTCTTCAGTCGCGAGAAAAATCTGCTGCATCGAAAAATTATTTTATTAGTAAATTATAGCGCTTTTAGGCTTAGAAAAGAAAAAATAGAATTAGTTTTTTATTTTTAAATAGTTAAAATTTATGTCCCAATATGGGTACACGAGATCACAATTGAATAAAAATGTCATTTTTTAAATAAGTAAGACCAATTTTGTTTTACAATAAATAGACCTATTTATTGTAAAAAAATTATATCAAATTAAACAACTTAAATGATTTTTTACCTAAAGTCATGTATATTCCAAAAATATTATGCATATCCTGTAATAATTGTAATACATATCTTGCTACTATACTATGTATATTATGCATATGTATATTCAGCAAAGTGTAAATTTGATCGCAAAAGGAAGAACCTATCTCTTTGCATTGCATTTGTCACTCATGGTATGAGTGAAGACCTTTTTTGACTAAATACATGCGGGCTTGTAGAATACTAAATACTGTTCAACATTTCAAACGTGTTAGAAATTTTTAATGTTACTAAAAAGTATGACATATTTTAGCAGTAAATTCAGTACATTACTTCATATTATTTTAAAAAATGAAAAAAGACCTTTTAAATTGTTTTGTAAGATTAAATCAAATAATTTATTCATTCCTAGAAAAAAAATATTAACAACTAAGTGTACACAATAGTTATACAGAAAATTAGTTTCTTCAGCTGGAAATGTATAGCAAAGACCCATTGTATCCAAATGGGTACAACATATTTACAGATGTTTTCAACATCCATGCACATAAAAACATTTATAAACAACTCCAAACCATTCTTGAAACAGTACAATTTATAAAAAATGGAATTTTTTTTTTAAATTCACACGCAAATTTGTATTATTCATACATTGATGTGAAGTCGTTGGTAAATTGCTTATGTCATCCATTTTGGAAATGTCTCATTTTCAAAGTCATGTGGTTCCCCCTTCTTTAAACATGTAGCACATCTATTAGTAATATAAGACTCTGTGATGTATCTGAATAGCGATAGCAGGAATTATGCATATATTATAAATTTTTAGAGGTAATTTTGCCTTTTGCTTTAATGTATCCAAATGGGTACGCCAGGAATGAAGAGGTTAAGAAGAAAATCAAAGTTGGTATAACATTGAATTAAAATTATTAAAGCATTAACTGTGTAGCTATTTTTTTAAATATTAAAATGTACGTACGAGATAGAAGAAAGTTTTGGGATTGGCACATCCAACTAGTTTAAAAGAATCGCGGTTTTTCCAATCTCTGTAATTTTACCTAAGACCTGAGGTAATGGATTATTAGAAGAATATCTGTAATTTCACAGAAGATTTTTTAACAGTGCTTTTATGCTTTTATCTTTAAAAATAAACAGTAAAATTCAACAAAATTTTGTAATATGGAAGCTGATTTTAAATAAAATAAAATAATTTTAAAAAAAATAGTGCAACGTCATCGAATAAAACTGGTGGCAGCTTTTCTGACTTCAATGTTTAGGAGTAATTTAATCGATATAATTAGTATTGCTACCATTGCTCAACCGAAAAAAAAAAATTCTATCAGAAATTATGAAAAAGTTTAACGTGAAAAAAATTATGGTAAAATTATGGTATTAAAGTAAAACTTTTCACTGAAAAAGTTATGCATGAAGTTTTTTTTTTTTTTTTTTTTTTTTAATCAATATTTGAATAAGATCCACACATATTTACAAGCCTGATTAATCTCTTATATTAACTCCTTATTTAAATATTGAAATTGCCAGCAAACTTGTTCATGCATTTTTATGTGTTATTGTAGAAATTTTGGTTATAAATATTATTTATTTATTTATTTCCAAAGATTATCTGTACGAACTTTCTTAAATTTTATTTATATATTTTCGAAATGAATGTAAATATTACAACGAAATTAAAAAGGAGTGCATATTATAATAATGGACCAAGCGTGCTTTAAAAACTTACTTAGTGTTAACTTAATTTTTAAACAAGATACAATTTTACTTTTAAAAAATCCTATCAAAAATAGTGTAGCTTTACTTAAAAATGTTCCTGTTAAAATTAGTTAGGTATTTTTTTCAGAATTTATATCGAATGGAAAAGGATAAATTTTGCAATGACAAATTCTCGCCATTATCTGATACAGAAACAGGGTGTCCAATCTCAACGGTGCCCAAAACTAATTTCTAAACACTCTCAAAAATAAAACTTTCATTTTTGACGATTCAGAAATCCTTGAGTCTTATTTCGTCGTTTTTGACAATCATTTCCTATCAGTATCCCGTGGCTTTTAACGAAACGTGAACTCTCAAATATTTGACGAAAGTGCTTCCTTAATCATGGCCAGACTTGATGAATTTTAAGGACACTGTCACGGTAGATGTTTATAGAAGGACCCGATATTGTACCTCCTCAAATCTTGCGATTTTAGCAAGCAGTTATTTGTTTGTTTATGTTAGTCCTCTAATATTTTATTTTAAAACATCACTTTTTTCAGAAAATAATGAAATATAGGCTTATATAGTTATATTAATATAGTTATTCTTTCTGCATTAGTTTTTTTTTTCTTTTTAGTTAAAGTTTTTAGGGATGTTTATTATTATTTTTATTTATTTGGATGTTGTATTTCGTTATGATTTAATTCAAAAAGAATAAATTTCCTGTGCTCTACAAAACCGTTCAAAAGGTAAATTTGATCAATAAAATTTCAAAATTCCATGATCTATTTTTCCTTTAAGAAATATATTCTTTTTCATTCAAATTAAAAATATACATTATTGTTCATTCTCCCTTCTATAAACAATAAATTGTTAAAATCTTATCCACCTACTTCAAGTAGTAAAATCTCTCCCAATAAACACTTTATAATTCGTTATTTCTGAGCAACAAATTAACCAATCCATATTTTATCATTCCTTGAGCAAATTAAATTTCTCTCAATATTATTTAATCAATCAATATTATACTTATTCATTAATCATAAGAAAATCATAATAATAAATTCGTCTTATTAATTTAAACTTGCAAAAAATAAATTGGAATCGATAAAATTACAATCTTTAATAAAAATTTAAACACACACTGTAATCCAGTATATGATGTTATAACCATCAGCTGAGTAACCTGTGGTGTGAAGCTACAGCATCGGACTTCCGCAATGAAGGTTGTGAGTTCGAACCTCCCTTATGGCATGTCTTTTTTGCTTCTGTCAATGAATACAGGAGCTTCTAAAAGATTCGATAGATGGCAGCACTAACCTTTTTTGACGAAATTTTTTATGAAACTGGTATTGTCCAATTTATGAGGAAAGTAATTTCATCAATTTGACGAAATGTTTGTTTGGAGCATTTTGCAGTAAACGGTTTCGTCAAAAACGAAGAAAATTTCGTGAAATCTGAGTATTCATTTCTGAGTGTGAACCGCTATCATGGTTCCAATTGCAAAAATGTTTTTTATGAGGCAATATATATATATGTGTGTGTATATATATATATATATACATATAATATATTTAATGCGATTTGGGTCAATAAGAAGATTTCTTAAAAGTTAGGAAATTTAATTTTTTTAACGTGCTTCCGGTCGGCGGACCCCCCCCCCCTCCCCGCCCTCTGAAAGAAGAAATTTTTTAAAGGAAGTATAAAAAATGAAATAGATATCGAATTCTTTCAAATTTATTCCTTGTTTAACAATGAGAATTTTTCTGACTATTTTAAAGTTGTATTTAAACCCAAAGTAGGTTAATTTTTTAATCTTAGATGCAAGATGCATTTATTCAGATCAAATATGATTGATTAACGATTTCATATTTTCAATGAAAGTAAAAAATCTTTCACAAAATCTCTGCGAACTGTAGGAATTTAAACTGAATTTCAGGTTTTGACAGCCAATATCTCTCTCTTGACGGCTTTTTGTAACTGTCTATCCCTAAAATTTTTTATAAAATGCCCAATTTCTTGAATGATTTCTTAATTTTATAAGAAAATGAAATAATCTTCAATTTTTTGGTATCTGAATAAAACATATATGTTACAGGCCAAACCCGATTTTAGGCCAAACTAGATTGGCCTAGACCAAACCGGTCTATCCTAACGCCCATCGGACAAACTAGTTTTTCCTAGGCCATACTGGTCTATCCTAACGCCCATCGGATAAACTAGTTTTTCCTAGGCCAAACTAGTCTATCCTAAGGCCCATAGGACAAACTAGATTTTACAAGGCCAAACTAGTTTGGCCTAACTTTAATAGAATAAACTAGTTTAGACTGCTGTTTATTGGTCTGAACTAGTTTATCCTAGGCCGATCTAGTTTATCCTAGGCCAATTCAATTTGGCGTGATTTTATTGAATTCAATGACCGCCTCAACGCCAACATTCTTGTTTGTCCTAGGCTGATCAAGTTTATCTTAGGCCAATGTAGTTTTATGTTTTTTAAGTTCACGGGCGTGAAAGACAGAGAAATAATTGGTTCACAGGTTCTGTATACATGTATGCACGCATGTATGTACATATGTACGTAACGCGATAACTCTTGATAGAGATATCACATTTGCTTGAAATTTTGGAAGTAGATTCATTCTGATAAGTACTTTTCTGATTAATTTTCGGAATTCATTGGCTAAGAATAAAAGGGGGGGGCGAACGGGAGACTAATCCCCCACCAATAATTTAGAGAAACGTATTTATCATGCACAATTATCAGTTTTCATTTAAAATTTTAGATATAAAATCAGTGTGACAAGGCGCCTCCGTGATTAGTTGTAGATGTTTATTGTTTAAGTCTAAAAGAAAGGGCAATGTAAGAAACACAACCTAATTTAGATAAATGATTTTTGGCGTAGAATTGACGAATTTACTTAAAATTTTGGATATAGTTTCTTATTGATAAGGCGATTCCCTGAATAGTTTTGGGGTTTTAATGGTTAAGTATGAAGGGGAAAATGAAGAATTACCCTCTTACCTAGGAAAAATTAGTTTATCCTATGGACATTTAGATAAACAAGTTTGGCGTAGGACAAGTTTGGCGTTGTAAGTTTTTCCCTTGTATTTAACCGAAGAACCACCAAAATTAATCAGTGAAGCGCTTCATGAGAATGAACAAATCCAAGATTTGCAGCAAATCGGTTAATTCTGCATGAAAAACCCATTTACCAAAACTAGGCGGGATCCCCCCGTTCTTCCCGTTGCTCTTATTCAAATAACATCCAAAACTAATTAGGAAAGTGCTTTACCAGAATGAATTTATTTCTAAAATTTGAATCAAATCAGTAAATTTTGCGTGAAAAAAGTATTTACATAAATTATGGGGCGTTACCCCTATTCCTCCCTCTCTTTATACTTAATCAATGAACACCAGCAAACTAATCATGGAGGCGCCTGAAGAGAATTCTCCTATATCTCAAATTTGAATAAAATATGCTAATAATGCATGGAAACCCATTTATTTGAATTAAGGGAAAGGACGAATCAGCCTCTCGTCCCCCCAACCCCCCGCTACCTTATTCTTCTCCAATGACCTCCCAAAATTATTCAGATATTGAAAGTTTGATGCAAATCGAGTATTTCTATCAAGAATTGTTGCGTTACGTACTTACGTACCTAGATAGATACAGAACCTACGGGCACATTAGTTCGCAGGCTTTAGTCGCCTGATGAAATAAAAACACATCAAATTACATTATTTCTATCAAGAATTATCGCGTTACGCACATACGTACATATATGCGTACATACATACATACAGAACCTGTGAACTCATTATTTCTCTGACTTTGATGCCCAAGAGCTAAAAAAACGTAAAACTACATTAGCCTAGGATAAACTAGATCAGCCTAGGACAAACAAGAATGTTGACGTTGAGGCAATCATTGAATTCAATAAAATCACGCCAAATTGAATTGGCCTAGGATAAACTAGTTCAGACCAATAAACAGCAGTCTAAACTAGTTTATCCTATAAGAGTTAGGCCAACCTAGTTTGGCCTAGGAAAATCTAGTTTGTCCTATGGACCTTAGGATAGACTAGTTTGGCCTAGGAAAAACTAGTTTATCCGATGGGTGTTAGGATAAACCGGTTTGGCCTAGGAAAAACTAGTTTATCCGATGGGCGTTAGGATAGACCGGTTTGGCCTAGGAAAAACTAGTTTATTCGATGGGCATTAGGACAGACCGGTTTGGCCTAGGCCAATCTAGTTTGGCCTAAAATCGGGTTTGGCCTGTAACATATATATTTATATTTTTCGAATATTAATGGAACTTTTTTTGTTACGAATAAAATTACAAATATCAGAAATTTAGTCATTTTGGATGTGGGTATAATCTCCAATATAAAAATTGCGTACGTATAAATAAGAGACATGACACCGCCCCTCTACGAAAAAAGGAGCCGTGACTCCCCTCTGAAAGCAGGGATGGATCCGCCCTTGCCTATAAGTGATAGTTAGTAAGTGATAGTTAGTTTCTATTACACTAAAAAGTATGCTCCTGCTCCCCCAAGGACCGAGTTATGGAACTTTAAATAGCTTGATTTATACTAATTTTCTTCATATGAATATAAATGAGTTGGGCTATACTTCGAGCGATCATACACAAAATGTTTAAAGCATCAGAGTGATTCATTTTGTGAATACATTCTGAACTGTAGAAGAAATGAGTCACTTTGAGCAAGTCATTTAAATATATACAGGGTGTTTCGCTACCAGACCGACAAACTCTGAGGGGTGATAGTAGACATAGAGAAAACATTATTAAGTAGGAAACCATGGGGCGCAAACGTCTTCTGTAGGAGCTAGGGGCCATTAAAGTTTGAGGTCCAAAACTTCAAACGATAATAAAAAACGGAGAAAAGGGTCGATTTGTTTGCAGTTTTCACTAAAATCATTCTTTATACCACGATTTTTTTAGAAAAAAACTTTAAAGGTTACGTTCAAAAATCGTCGATAGAGGACGCTTTAGACTTTAGAGTAACGAACAACTATTTTTTACCGTTATTTTGTGCATGGAGTTCAAGTTATACTAAAGTTTAGTCTTTAACTTAAATTTTAAGCCCAAAATCGGAGACATTGGGATCGGGTAACTAGTGAAAATTGAACTGTGAACAGAGGGGAGAATTTTAAACACTCATAAACATTGGAAAAACTAATCTATTTTGTTGCGGTTTGCGTGTAAGTCATTCCCTTGGTAATTATTTTATTCAAAATGACGTACAGGTTTGGTATCCTCATTTTTTGATAGGGGGCGCTTTCGATACATCTCCGACATTTCAATGGCATTACTTCTAGGTGTTTTACTACCAGAATAGCATACTTCCAGGATGTGTTAGGGATGCAAAGACTACTCGGAATCAAATAGGAATGTAACTTTGGAAATGCATTTTTTTGGAGTTACGGTTAAAGGAAGCAGAGAAAAAAGCAACAGAAACAGCAGAGAAAGAGAAACACGTTAATGTGAAAGAAAACAGTTTATTTAAACATTTTACTAGAAAAGGTGTTCGAAATTACGACCAGAAGTAGACCGGCATGCTTGATAGCGGCGTCACATGGAATTCCTCAAATTTTGAAAGATTCCTGGCATCTCAGAAAGCTTTCTGGCAGCTACAGAAATATCAGCTGCGAAGTCTTCAACTGATGGTAAGGAAGTCTCATACACCCAACTTTATACTTGACCCCAGCAGAATAAGCCCATACATGGCGATCTGGCAGTCCAATGAACCAGGCCATCACGACCTATCCGCCGCTATCCATATGTTACTTTGAAAAAACAGCAAACGTCATTGGTAAAATGTCGATGAGTCCCATCGTGCTGTTCATCGTTCAAATACTTTCTTCTGCTACCTTTGGAACCGGTTTGCGAATGATAGCTTCAAAATGATCACTATTCACGCACCGTTTAGCGCCATCTACCGTCATTTTCAAACTTGCCGGAGTATTTCTGGTCGTAATTTCGAACACCTTTTCTAGTAAAACATTTAAATAAACTGTTTTCTTTCACATTAACATGTTTCTCTTTCTCTGCTGTTTCTGTTGCTTTTTTCTATGTTTCCTTTAACCATAACTCCCAAAAAATGCATTTCCAAAGTTACATTCCTATGTGATTCCGAGTAGTCTTTGCATCCCTAATACATCCTGGAAGTATGTTGCTCTGGTAGTAAAACACCTAGGAATAAAGCCATTGAAATGTCGGAGATGTGTCGGAAGCGCCCTCTATCAAAAAATGAGGACATCAAAGCTGTACGTCATTTTGAATAAAATAATTACCAAGGGAATGACTTACACGCAAACCGCAACAAAATCGATTACTTTTTCCAATGTTTATGAGTGTTTAAAATTCTCTCCTCTGTTCACAGTTCAATTTTCACTAGTTACCCGATCCCAATGTTTCCGATTTTGGGCTTAAAATTCAAGTTAAAGACTAAACTTTAGTACAACTTGAACTCCATGCACAAAATAACGGTAAAAAGTAGTTGTTCATTACTCTAAAATCTAAAGCGCCCTCTATCGACAATTTTTGAACGTAACCTTTAATTTTTTTTTCTAAAAAAATCGTGATATAAAGAATGATTTTATTGAAAACTGCAAACAAATCGACCCTTTTCTCCGTTTTTTATCATCGTTTGAAGTTTTGGACCTCAAACTTTAATGGCTCCTAGCTCCTACAGAAGACGTTTGCGCCCCATGGTTTCCGATTTAATAATGTTTGTCTCTATGTCTACTATCACCCCTCCGAGTTTGTCGGTCTGGTAGCGAAACACCCTGTATATATATAACTTGGTAGTGAATTGCAACATTTATTTTTCATAATTTTAGTTTTAAAAAAATCTGTTATTTTTAACTTATAATTTTAGTACAAGTTGCACATTTTTTAATATGTAAAAACAAGAATAAATTTGAAATTTATATTGTAATGCTAATTTTACTCTCATGTATTATTATTATTTTTAGGTATCTGACGATTAATTAAAGTAATGATAAAACTTTGTAAATAATCCCCATAATTTTTTTTTTTTTTTTTTTTTTTCTTTTTTACAAAGTTTAATTATTTTAATTGTTACACATCGTGAGCTGTCGGTGCTTTTGCGCTATCTGACGATTAATTTTTATCTAAAGTAAATTTGTGAATAGCCTCTATTTCGCTGCAAAAAAAGGTGCTTCAACCCTAAACAACTATTACTCGGTCGGTTTTATCGAAGAAGAATAGGACTTTTTTTGTCTAACTTCTTAGTATAATAGGATATTATTGCAAAATTAACTTACACTACCAGCGGACCATGTAAAAATTTAAATTTCGTAATTTCTTAAGAAATGGTTTTATTGACCCAAATTGCTTTTAAAATATTTCTTTAACTAATTTAAGGGGACAGTGGATGTTATTATTATTGTTTTTTTTTTTCATCATAGCAATCTATATATTAAAAGGATAGCCAAAAAAGTCAGCATAGTTTTAAATTGGTCTCTACGCATCGACATTTGCGCCGATATCTGAGAACGTGAACCAATCAGAGAAGAGTACTTACTCTCTGAAAACACATACTTCCAGCAAGCGGTAAATATGGGATTGCATTATCACTGTTGAATGAAAATGAATGCGAAAAAAAGGATTTTTTTCTTTTCATAATTTTATTGTTCTTGGTTAATATAATGATCTTCATTTTTTGGAAAAACATTTTTTTTTTCCGTTTCTCACTTTACGTAAGTTATTTTATTTCCATTTCTATTCCATTTTTTAGCCAGCAAACATAGTTTAGGCTTAATGTAGATAAACGATTTTTTTCGACAGTTTCCTATGAAATTGAAACATTCAATAGTATGATTAAAGTTAATGTTAATGATTAAAGTTTTTATTTATTTTCTTGCCGATTGAGCATTTTCCGAATTGTAATTTTCAAATTTGTATTAAGTATGTGTAAAAAAACCTGGTTAGATATCACGTTTTTTTTTTTTTTTTTTTTTTTTTTTTTTTTTTTTTTTGAAGGGAGAAAAAAGCAGGGATTTTTGACCGATGTTATTGATTTTATGGATATAAACAGATTCACAAATCATTATTTATTTTGTGGTTCATTTTCTTATAATACTCATGTCAAGAAAACTGTGATTTTTTTATATATATATATCTGCGATATCTGTATAACATCTGTGATTTTTTTTCCCCCTTAAAAATTTCATTTTTGAGCTAACTCATAATGTTTAGAAAGTATTTACATTACATTATTTTCGCCGAAGAATGGTGAATTGCATATGAAATGAAAAAAAGCCCAGTTTTAAACAGCTTTGTAAATCATTAATATTTATTTAATGTTTCACTTTTTTTGTCTTGAGTTGACTCGGAGTTCCCTTTTTTATAGTGTTCCTGTGACGAAATTTGCTGAGTTTTTTTTTTTGGGGGGGGGGCAGAGGGGGGAACAGAGAGGAGAATATTTTGATGAAATTTGCTATGTATATATATTTTTTTTTCAATCTCTTGATCTCTCAACAAAGTTTTTCCAAAAATATGAAAATCATTATATTCAACGAAGAAAAATAAAATTATCACAAGAGATCCCTCTTTTTGCATAGCATTCATTCGTGATAATGCAGACCTTATGTACCCTATTTACTGCTAGCTCTTTTATTATTATTATTATTATTTGGCAAAATTTGCATTTTTTGTAGTACCTAGAAGAATTTTGTGTGTTTTCGGGATCTTTTGATGAAGATCACATTTTTTATGATACCTGGAGAAAATCAGTCTTTTTCTCGAGGTCTATGAAATTTGTTGTTTTTTTCTCACGATTTTTCGATTTAATTTGCCGTTTTATCGAATTTATCATTTTTTTGTGAAATTTGTCGTTTTTTCTTTATCTTTTTGAAAAATTTGGCGTTCTTTTGTTTTTTTTTTTGCGATCTTTTGATGAAATACGCTTTTTTTTCCATCTTTTGACAAAATGTGTTGTTTTATCACAATCTGTTTACCAATATTTGCATTTTTTGAAGTACCTAGACAAATTTAAAGTATTTTTACGATCTTTTGATGAAATTCATGTCTTTTATGATACCAGGAAAAGATTATTTGTTTTCTCAAGGATTTTCTGTGAAATTTGTCGTTTTTTCTCGCTGTCTTTCGATGTAATTTGCCGTTTTATTGAATTTATCCTTTTTCGTGACTTTTTTTGTGAAATTTTTCGTTTTTTTTGTTATTTTCAGAAATTTGTCATTTTTTTCACTTTTCTTTTGCAAAATTTACCTTTTTTGTGATCTTTTGATGAAATGTGCCTCTTTTTTTCATCTTTTGACAAAATGTGTTGTTTTCTCACAATCTGTTTACCAATATTTGCTTTTTTTGAAGTACCTAGACAAATTTAAAGTATTTTCACGATCTTTTGATGAAATTCATGTCTTTTATGATACCAGGAAAAAAATATTTGTTTTCTCAGGGATTTTCTGTGAAATTTGTCGTTTTTTCTCGCTGTCTTTCGATGTAATTTGCCGTTTTATTGAACTTATCCTTTTTCGTGACTTTTTTTTTGTGAAATTTTTCGGGGTTTTTTTTTTTTTTTGTTATTTTCAGAAATGTAATTTTTTTTTCACTTTTTTTTTTTTGCAAAATTTACCTTTTTTGTGATCTTTTGATGAAATGTGCCTCTTTTTTTCATCTTTTGACAAAATGTGTTGTTTTATCACAATCTGTTTACCAATATTTGCGTTTTTTGAAGTACCTAGAGAAATTTTATGTATTTTCGTGATCTTTTGACAAAACTCATGTCTTTTATGATACTAGGACAAAATTATTTTTTTTCTCAGGGATTTTCGGTAAAATTTGTCGTTTTTTCTCGCTGTCTTTCAATGTAATTTACCGTTTTATCGAATTTATCCTTTTTTCGTGATTTTTTTGGGAAATTTGTTGGGGTTTTTTTTTTTTCGTTATTTTTAGAAATTTGTCGTATATTCGCTTTTTTTTCTGCAAAATTTACCTTTTTGTGATCTTTTAATGAAATGTGCCTCTTTTTTTCATCTTTTGACAAAATGTGTTTTTTTCTCACAATCTGTTTACCAATATCTGCGTTTTTTGAAGTACCTAGACAAATTTTATGTATGTATTTTCGCAATCTGTTGATGAAATTCATATCTTTTATGATACCAGGAAAAAATTATTTGTTTTGTCGGGGATTTTCGGTAAAATTTGTCATTTCTTCTCGCAATTTTTCGATGTAATTTGCTGTTTTATCAAATTTTTCCTTTTTTCGTGATTTTTTTTTTTTTTTTTTTTTTTTTTTTTTGCGAAACTGTCGTTTTTTGTTATTTTTTGAGAATATTGTCGTTTTTTCGCTATTTTTAGCTAAATTTACCTTTTTTTTAGATAACCGAGACATGTGCTTTTTGAGATCTCTAGACGAAACTTGCTTCTTTTATGATACCTGGACAAAATTCTTCATTTTGAGATCTTTCGGTAAAGTTTATCGTTTTTCTCGATTTCTTTCGATGTAATTTGCCATTTTGTTTAAGACCTTTTCGCAAAATTTATTGATTTTTGCGAAATTTATCTTTTTTGTGATTATTTGATGAAAGTTGCTTTTTTTCAATCCTTTGACGAAATTGTTGCTTACTCACAATCATTTGTTAAAATTTGTTGCTTTCTCACAATATTTTGAATTTTTTTTCACAATATGTTTACAAATTTGCCACTTTTTAGGAATTTTTTTGCCAAAATTTGCCTTTTTTTCGAAATTTTTTCATAAAAATTGCCATTTTTTTAGACATTTTGGCAGATTTTGATTTTTTGCAATACTTTCGCGAAATTTGTTTTATTTGGGATACCTAGACAATTTCTTTTTTTGCAGTTTTTTGTCAAATTTTTTAGAGATCTTTTGATGAAATTTGTTGTTTTGGGCAATCTCTTGACGAAATTTGTTTTTTTTCCCCACATCTATTTACAAAATTGCCGGGTGATGTTTTTTTTTTTTTGGGGGGGGGGGATTTAGACGAAATTTGCTATTTTTTGTAATTATTTGCCAAAATTTGTGTTTTTTAGGGTACCTAGACAAATTTTTGTACATAGCAAATGATTTCTAGCATTTTTAAAAAAAAACTTTAACAGTTGAAAAATAATCTTCAAACATTTTCAAGAGTCTGCAACGTGTGTCGCAGCGTTGCACCGATTCTTTGCCGAGGATCATGTCATGTTGGGTTTACGTTGGTAAATGGAAAAGCATATTGAAATTTTTAATAAATATTATATTAATCTTTAAAAAAAATTTTATAGTGGCAAAATACTTTTTTTCTTTGGTTCTTTCTTATTGTTGCCGTCAATTTTTTACGGGTTTCACCTAGCCAGAATAAATATCATTAATTTTTTTAATATGTGAAATTTACATGTATTTTTGATTTATGAAAAGGTAATAGAAAAGTTAGTTGAAAATGCAAATGTTTATTTGTTGAATGGGGTGGGTAATGTAACAGCAAATTAACCACTGAGAGAATCATTGTTATAGTTGTTACTAAATGGCAAACTATAAATTCAGTCTTTTTTTGCTGCGAAGTAAGTGAAATATGTATATTTTGTATGAAATGAGTAATGACAGTAATTTATGATTTATTCATGTTATGTACAATTTATTGGTGTTGTATTTGTAAATGGAAAATTATCAAATGAGAGAGATTCTAATTCTATGACACACTGTAAAAAAAAAAAGGGTCGATCTACTAAAAAAACTTTAGTGATCCTTGTAATTACTAAAAATTTTTTAGTAATCTTAGTCGGTTACTAGAAAATTTGTATGAATGACAAGAAAAAAGTTAGCAATGAATAAGAGTTAATAGTTTTATATTTTTAATAGCTATTACTAAAACTCAATTGGTGTGGCCTTGATAGCATAGTGGTTATAGTAACGGACTCCAGGCTGAAAGGTCCCGGGTTCGATGCTGGACACAGTCAATTACGCCCCGAATGTATGTAGTGTAAGTACTCGTTAATAAAGGGATTATGAGAACCCTGTCGGACGTGGTAGCAATGTAAAGTGCTGCCATCTATTGCGGTTTTGCCGAAAATCTATCGCTTCAGAAGTCTGGATGCAGCTCGAAGGAAGCTCTTACCCTTCGGGCGCACGTAAAAGTTATTAAAAATCATTTTGGAGCTATTACTAAATTTTGCTTGGTGATTCATACTAAAAAATTTTAAGTTAGTTATACAAAAAATTCTTTTGTTCAGTTAACAAAAGAAATGCTTGTTTCACTTACAAAAAAAAGTTTGTAATGGTTACTAAAAAATTCTGTGGAATACAAATTTACTAAAAAATTTTTAGTAACCTCTTGAATTTTTTTTTTACAGTGCAGCATGTTTGAACTCTGCCAATTGCGGGTCATTTTCCTGGATGTAAAATGCAGGTTTTTCTTTTATTTATTGAAATTTTTGCTGAAGATAAGTCGTAAAAAAATCCTTTAATAGCTAGAAAATACCTTTTTCTTTCTTTGGTGCCTTCAAGTTTTGACGGGTTCCATCTAGTATGAAATTTTATACATATATACATTTCACCAAAAGCATACAAAACACCTTCAAAAAAAATTTTCAATCTTATTAAAATTTTTAATTTTTTAAAATATTTTTAATTTTAAAATGTTTTTTGTGTTTTAATTTTTGAGATATTTTTTTGTTTTTGCATTTTTATCACTTAAAACTCTATTATAAACAAATTTGTGTAAGATTTTTTTAATATCTTGAATAGTTAATATTTTACAGATATTTTTCTACATTCCATTTCGATTTTCATCAAAATTTTGCCTTTTAACAAATAAAAAATTAAATTTGACTATCTTAATGAAAACGAATTTTAAAATGCTTACACAATTTCTTTCTAAAATGTGTCTGGATATTTCCTTATCAATTTTATAAATATTGATCAAAAATTACGTCGCAAGAAGCATTTCAAAAATCTAAAGACACTGAAAAATTAGTTTTCAGAAAAGCAGATTTAAAGTATATAAATACACTTACCTTCATTATTTACTTCTTAAAACCTTCATAAATGATGTTTTAATAAGTAAAAAATGAAATTGGATTATCTTAATGAAGACGAATTTTAAAATGCTTACACAATTTCTTTTTAAACTGTGTTAGGATACTTCCTTATCAATTTTATAAATATTGATCAAAAATTACGTCGGAAGAAGCATTCAAAAATCTAAAAACACTGAAAAATTAGTTTTCAGAAAAACAGATTTAAAGTATATAAATATTTACCTTTATTATTTACTTCTTAAAGTATTCATAAATGACGTTTTAATAAGAAAAAACTGTTTTCGTACTATTAAACCACAGAAATAGACCTTTTTGCGACGATTTTCCTCAAATAAAGGTCCACTATCCCCTTAAAACATTTTCGTAATTGAACCTATCTGTCTGGTTTTGGAATTGGCCATTGGGCACCGTTGAGAGTAAAAACTCTATAAGTGCTCATTTGTGCGATCATTTTTAGCCTTTTCAGTTGAAAAGTGCTTATGCATTCTGTTTGTCTGTCCGTTTGTCCACACTCTAATATTCATAAGTATACACGGATTTTCATGCAATTGATAAAGTTTATTTACGGTCACCTAAGCATGTTTGGTATTGCGTATTAAGTATATAAGATTAATGATTTATTTACAGGGACACTCGAAAGAATTCGATTACATTATGATCTATGGGGAAAAATTGTTTGGAGACTATGTTAATGACATTACGCTATTTCAAATGTATTGAAACTGATATAAATCACTGAATTTCACTAAATCACTATAACAGAGGAGCATGCATAGCATTTTTTATTAATTAACAGGATGAGCGTTTTTAAATTTAATTAATTTTTTGTATATTACTCTTTGCATATAAATTCTATACCTAATATACAGGCTGCGCAAAAGTATTTTAATACCATTTTCCTTATTAGAGGAAATTTCTGAAGAGGAATTTTCAACTAAAATATACTTTCTTAAAACCTCCAGCCACAAAATAATTCAAGTTGAGTCGAAATTCACTCATCTCACGATTTGAAAGTCAGCTTCTTCTAGAGTCTTCGAAACAACTCGAATAAACGAGATTTTTTTAAATGTAATTTAAATCAAGATGAGTAATTTAAATAAGCGATTTAAATCAAGATGAATAATTAAAAAAACAAATTTAAATGAAGATGAGTAATTTAAAAAATAAATTTAAATAAAGATGAGTAAAATGTTTAAAAGACAACTCATTCGCGATTGAATAAATTATAGCTCTTTCCTGAGAAGCTAAATCTACTCTTTCGTTTTTAGAGTGTATGTATCTCTTAAATGAACTAAGTAGTAGGATGCATATTGTTAATGGATACAAATCTCTATATCATATACAGGGCTGCTAAAAAATTCGGATGCTTTTCATTTTATAGATAGGAATAGCTGGAATTCGATTTGGAAGTGCATTATACATTTTCATACGGTGAAATGAGATCTAATATTTTTATAATTTAAAAGGTACAGTCTTGTTACATTATTCTGAATGTGTTGAAAGTGCTTCATAATCTATGCTTGACGCATGATTTTTTCTTTCTTGTTTAACAATAGCTTTAATGTTCTTTTTGAAAAGCTGGTACCATTTTTTGTTATGTATCTGCTACTTCATTAATGAATTAATCCATATGCATATGCTGTTATATAACGATAAAAATACTCGTATCAAAATTTAAATCTAATCACTCACTAAAATGGTATTCGAAATCATTTCTTTTGAAGATTACCACGATTTTGACAAGATAGTTATTCCAAGAGAAGTTCAAACAATTTGTAAAATTTCGATTAAAAGTATGGGTAAAATAGTGTAACTTTGCAGGCGATTAGTTAACTTGAGAACTGAATGCCTTAACATTAACATGAGAAAAAGTTCTCAGCAGTCAAATGAGAATTATTAATAATTATTAATAACCGTGCTTTGAAAATTCCCGTTATTATTGTTATTATTATTATTATTATTATTTTTACAAGATTTGAGATTTTGTGCTTTCAATGGTCAAAAATGCACCCCATCCGGAACTCTATAATGCCACAAAAATATCTCCCCGAGAAAAATGTCTGAATCCAATGCTGACTGTTGTTTAAGTATCTTCAAAGTAACGACTAAACGTTTAAATAAGTGCAAAATAACTTCTTAATAACAATAACATTTAAAGTAAAAAATAAGAACAAATAAATAAAATGCCGGACGAAATAAAACACAGCAACAATACGGCTAAGGTTACTCTTTATTTTTGCACTAGCAGGCTATGCCCGCTTCGCTGGTCCATATTTCCAAACAAACCTTGACTCAAAAAAAAAAAAAAAAAAAAAAAATGGTGATTTAAAAATTTTATTTTAAAGCAGTATAGACCACCCTGGAATGATCTTCCGTATTGCTGAAAATCATGCCAACGCCATTGCGATATTGTACTATTGTAAGTCGGCGAAAATTTGGGCAATAAAGCACCATCTCTGTTTCGTATGAACATGAGACCGTTATGACAACAGGAATCAAAATATTCTCGAGTCATCACACTATTACATTAGAGGGCATTGCAATGATTAGTGACATTGATTATCAAACTCTATAAACTTTCGGATTGTACATTATCATTTCTTAGTTCTTAAAATCCTGACATCTGAACTTGCACTATGTGTAGTTCTGGTAGCCTACATACAATGTCATTTCATGTTACATTTTTTAATAAACGTCCTCTGCTAGCAGGTCTACTGTAGTTTCCTATCTGCCTTAATCTGTTCCAGCAAGAATAATAGAGTAAAAAATGTAAAGAATTATTTACAGATAAAGAAGAGTTTTTGTTTGTTTGTATTTATGACGGCCATTTATCTACACGTGGGATATAGGTCCTAAGGAAAGGGTGCCCTCCGTGAAAGTGGCAGACGAAGAAGGGTGTTTCACTTATATATTTAGTAGAACAATGAAGCATAAAAAGTGTGTTTTAAAGCTTTATTATTTGAATAACATTAAAATTACATCAGTTTCACTACCTCTTCCTTTTATAAAACAGTTGCTAACATGTAGCCGTTAAATCAGAATAATCTTGATGACTAAATTTTGTAGAAAAATAAGTCTTTAGTTTGCATCTAATAAAATCTTTCTACCTTCTGTAATCGATTCCATTATGATTTTTAGTGTCAAACATTAGAAGTGCTAGAAACGATATTGTTACAAATGTACCAGACTTATTTCATGTTTGTCCTCAAATAAATGTGAAATTTACGATCATCCATTATTGGCATTTAATGTTATAATTTGACGATAGTTTTTTGTTCGACTACTTGATTATTCCGTCGATCAATTTCGCCAAATTATACAAATGGACATAATTTTTATTTTAAATATCCAAAGAATCAATAAATTACTAAAATGTTAATAGAAATACAAATAAACATCGAATTAAAATTGGTTGATGAAGTAACAATTACATATAACAAATTTAATGTGAAATGAATGTGACATTTACAATCATCCATTGACATTTAACCTTATACTTTAGCGATAGTTTTTTGGTCGATGGGATTATCAAGTATTACCAAATTATATAAACAAATTGTATAAACAATAATATTGCCAATAACATGTAGGTGCAGGTGTCATCTACGGATCCCGTTGGCGCGATTGCAGCAAATTGCGATTTTATGCCTCACGTGGTAATCCGGTAATAGTTGATTATTTTTGAGTAAATTATTTCATTATTTTTCTTTTCTCTTTTAAAATTATGTAAATTGTTTTGTTCCATAATTATTTATTGACTTAGTTTATTATTATTATTTCCTTTTTAAAAAAATAGAAAATAAAAATAAGTAATATAAATGTAATTGGTATTTGAAAACGCAGTGTTCTCCAAATTGGCATCATAAAAAAAAAAAATCACGCCAAGGTGATGCGTGTATAAAAGTGGAAAAATGTTTGCAATAATATAAACAAAAAAAAAAAACGTAAACAAATAATTAAAAAATCGCCATTTCGATAGTTTTTTAAAATAACATCAAGGTTAATTCTCTAGTCGGGCAGCAATAGTAAATTTTCTTTTCTTCGTCTGTTTCATAATAAAAAAACATAAATTTAATAACTTCTAATTAAATAATCTGACTAATTTTCTGTAATCGGATGTATGATCTAAAAGTATCCTTAATACATAAACAAAACAGCGCAATAGTCATGTACGCGCCGAGGTCGGCAGGATAAATTTTTACACTAATTTGGCGGAAAAATCGTTTTCGAATACCAGTTTTATATATATATTTAAATTATTTTCTGTTATTTAAAAAATAATAACAATTAGTATTTAAATAATAAGTATATGACAAAACAATTTACATAATTTTAAAGAAGAGAAAGGAAATAAAAAAACATTTTATTAATAATTAAATAAACAATAGTCGGGTTGCCATGCCAGGCAAAATAACATCACTTTAGTGTCCATTAGGTTACCTCGGTGTGTATATGATATCTGTGCAAACAAAACTTCCGATAATATAACAAATGACGTCATATTTATTTTCCTTTGAAATTTTTTTTATTTTAATTTTTCACGTGGATACTGTTCAACTAAAAATTAATTGCCGAGGAGAAATTATTTTCCATATATTGATTTTTTTGGCAACTGAAAAGAAAATGGTTATTTTTTATCGGAAAAATTTTAATTGATTCTGTATGAAAAATAATGAAATTTTGAATTATTAAGGAAAATATTTGAATAAATCAATTAAAAATTAGCCTATGTTCACCGGAAATTGTATAGCTTTCCAACGGTGAAAGAATTTTTCAAAACCGTCAAGTAGTTTCGGAGCCTATTCAATTCAAACAAACAAACAATCAAATCTTTCCTCTTTATAATATTAGTATAGATAAATAAACAAATAAATAAATAAAATATTATTAGTCAAGGAAATGCATGAAGTTAGAGAAATTTTATATTTTAGTAAGGTTTTATCTGAATTTTATCTTCATCAAATTTCAGGTTTTATCATCATCTTTGCAAAAAAAAAAAAAAAAAAAAAAATAATAATAATAATAATAATGGTCTTTAAGTTTATTCTGATCCAGTGAATTTGATTTTGACATCGGCTATAACCATGTATTTATGCCAAGTTGGATAGTTATTCCAAAAGAAGTTCAAACAATATGTTAAATTTCGATTAAAAATATGGGTAAAATAGTATTACTTTGCAAACGTTTAGTTAATCTGAGAACTGAATGCCTTAACATTAACTTGAGAAAAAGTTCTCAGCAGTAAAATAAGAATTATTTATTAATAATTATTTTTAATCGTGCTTTGGAAATTTTCATCACTAAATTAATTATTTATTTATAAGATTTGAGATTTTGTGGACTCAGTGGTCAAAAATGGACCCCACCTGGCACTATGTAATACCACATAAGTCCCTCCCAGAGAAAAGTGTCTGAATCCAATGCTGACTGTTGTTTAAGTATCTTCAAAGTAACTGACTAAAAGTTTAAATAAGTGCAAAATAACTTCTTAATAATAATAACGTTTAAAGTAAAAAAAAAAAAAAAAAAAAAAATGCCAGGCGAAATAAAAAAACAGCAACAACACGGCTAAGGTTACACTTTATTTTTGCGTAAATAAATAAATAAATAAATAAATAAATAAAATATTATTAGTCAAGGAAATACATGAATTTAGAAAAATTTTATATTTTAGTAAGGTTTTATCTGAATTTTATCTTCATCAAATATCGGGTTTTATCATCTTCTTTGAAATAAAAATAGAAAGTCTTGGTCTTCAAGTTTATTCTGATCCAGTGAATTTGATTTTGACATCGGCTACAACCATGTTGTCAGTGAGCATTTCTTGAGTGGTACGAGCAAAGATGTGACGATCGAAGGGGAAACCCATTGGCTTTCTGTCGGGATATTTCTGGTCCTTGGCACCACAGTAACTGACGGCATCGGCACAGTGAATCTTCACGTTAGGTCCATCAGGCTACAATGAAAAGATGAGTTTTTAGTAATAAAATGCACTTGTTAAAAAAATCAAATTTACTTTAAACACATTTTGGTGTTTTAAAATAGAATACTTGGGCAGAAAAAACTGCCATTTTACATTTCCTACTGTAAAAGAATATCGTTGCCACGACTTTATTTAATTATCTAGTAGATTACATAACAAATATAATAGAAAATGTTGTAAGAAAGGAATTCGACATCGAACAAAGTATTTTTAAATCGAAATTAATATCAATACATTATTTTTTAAAAAGTAAAAAATTACTTTTAAGTTATTTTTACTTCACTTCTCCCTTTTCTTTTTCTTTGCTGAAAAATAAGTTTCCTGGTTTAAGTAGAGAGAAATATGATAGTGTCAATAAATATTTAACTATTTTTTTAGATTAATATTACGTAGAAATACACTGTTCGAAAATAGAACTTTTGTAAGTAGAGAAAAAAAATAATTGTCTAAAGTAATTTTACAAGTTATATACATAATATAGAAAAAATCGACTCACTTACAAAATACCATTAATTGAATTTGACAAAAAACTATGTTTTCTCCGATTTTTAGATTTTGTGCAATTTTTTTGATATGACAGAGGAATACAGCGGAGTAATACAGGGAAAAATTATACAAATTTATTCTTGATATTAGAATAGGAAAAATATTTTGAAAATGTGAGTTGAACAGCTATATACCACTATTTTATGCTGCGACTCAGATTACATTTTTTTTTTTAAATCTCAATATTAATAAAGTTCAAAACTGCTTTCTTCCTAATTTAAAAAAAAAAAAAAAAAAAAATCATAGTTTCAACTCATTCACTTCATTCATTTCAAAGTTTCAATTCATTTTTAAAATTTTTGTATGCATGTAATTACATGCTACGTATTTTGCATGTAATAAATAAAAAAGAGTTTACCACTAAAACGATTTTCGACCTGATGCAATTCTTATTGCAATTCTTTTTCTAGAGCTGTTTATCGTTTAAGACTTTTAACAAAAGGAATAATTTTTAGCAGTAGATTAAATTAGATGTATTTTCAGTACCTGCCATTCTCATATAAACGTTCTGAAATTACAATTCGTAACTGTCTTTAATCTAAAAAATAAAGAAACTGAAATTTTTATAGAGAAAAAAGGTACACTTACATTGTCGACTGTGTAGTCAGTTGCCATAACGAACAGGTCGAATTCCATGCCCTTGGATGTTCCTTTGGGTACAAGCATGTTCTCTGGCCATCCGCAGCTGCAGTATTCGGAAGCGTCAGCGGCACCGAGTTGTCCGGCCTTCAATTCCTCGAATGTGTAGGTATGGGCGAGAGTGACGCTGGACTCAATAGCATTGCGATTGATAACATTCTTGCCAGGAGCCACTGTAATAAAGTTTTGAAAAAAATATGCTAGTTACTAACTGTTTAAAAATTATAGAAATGTATTTCAATTGGTAGCATACATTGTTAAATTTTAATTGAACAGGGCTTGACTAATTCAGGGGCATGAGCGGTCGATACCGCAGGCCTCTACTTAAGGGAGTTCTTTATTTGCGTACCAAAGATTTTTGTTTAGAGGATACCGAATAGTTAAAATTAGACAAAAGTGATTGAAATTCTTACAAAGTTAAATATTTAGTAAGGAAATTTTTCCCTCTCCTTCTTAACTTTATGATGTTGTGAAAAGTAGCCAAAAGTGACTAAATGACTATTATTTATACTTCAGAGGCTCACATGATTCGTTTTATTCCTATATCAAAAGATAAGTTACTGTGTTCTATTATCTCTTAAATTTGGGAATTGTGACCATCGTTTCTGTGATATCTATATACCTGGTATGAAATTTGTCTATGTAATAGGCATAAAGTTTAGTACTACATTGTAAGAAAAAACGGACGATTTTACGGAAATTTTACTAGTAATCATGACAATTTACTGTTTTTTAACTGGAAAATTTCGGTAAATTCAGAAAGAACTCCGAAAAGACACGGAAAAATCAATTGTCCGTTTTATTTTTACAGTGCAGTCACTTTAGTATGATTCACAAAAAATTTCTAAGGTTAGATAGAACTTCCCCCCACACTCCCACTTAATAATGCATCCCCTAAGGTCCTAGATACTTTAAATTGGGCCCCATAGTTGACAACTTGGTTTTGAAGCTTTTATTCAAATTTTGCAGACCAGGGCTGGCCAGGACAAAACCTTCAATTTAAAGTGGATTTTGATTCACTTGAAACTTGGAATAAATATGTACACTTCATTTCCTGGTGCAATTATGACCATAGGATACACATTAATTGGAATAATCTTCAGATTTTCCAGTAATAGAGCAAAAATATAATAATTTTGCAGATGTAAACGTTTGTTTGTAATTGAAATTAAACAAGGATGAGATCTAGCAAAAGTAACTAAAGAAATTTCAATAATATTGAAAAAGCAGGCAACTTTTGTAGTCAAATGTTTCAATGTTGTAGTCAAAAATGCAATAAAAAAAATCTTAATTACGAGTGTTAATCCTTAAATTGTTTCTGAAAATTCTTATCGCATGATGAAGACTAAATTTTCAGCAGCAAAATTCTAAACGAAAATTCTTTCATTTTATCGCTGTTTTAACAGTTCGTTTCTAATAATGATGATTTCAGAAGAAAAAATGAATAAATAAAATGATGCCCTTACTTGTAGAAATTAAAATACAGCTTAGTACATGGCTAATAAAAATATATATTAGAAGAATAAAGAAATAACGTACATTCTTTGTGGAATTTGTCCAACTCGATCATCAGTCTTCTTTGCTCATCGGGTACCAATCGGTTTCCGAGTTCATCGTATTTGGGTCCCAAGAAGACGCGGATGGTTGCATGCTTAGATGCTCCGGTGTTGTTTTCAATGTTGATAATGAATGAGAAAGGTTCGTGGTCCAGGTGGTGGTATTTAACCTAGAAATGAAAAAGGTTACTTTTACGAGGAACATCAATTTTGTCATAGTAAATTTAGATGAAAAGATAGCCCTTGCTGATAACATCGTCCAAAAAGAATTACACATCAATATTCATACCTGAATTTTGTGTCCGCTTCCGAAGTTAATACCGTGAGACAAGTCCAAGAGATCATCCTTGAAGAATGTGGTGACAACATTGGGTTGTTTGGCATTTACTTGAGCACTCACAACCTTGATTCCGTCAAATGTCAACTGCAAATAAACACAGCCATTTTTGAAACAATAATACAAATTCATCAACTAAAACTATATACGAAATGGGTGTAACTACTATTGGAATAATAGTTAATTT
Source organism: Maratus speculifer (assembly GCA_964019185.1). Taxonomy (NCBI): domain Eukaryota; kingdom Metazoa; phylum Arthropoda; class Arachnida; order Araneae; family Salticidae; genus Maratus; species Maratus speculifer. The sequence continues at coordinate 243,523,191 of OZ025296.1, forward strand.
TATCTATGAAACTTATTTAAATAGCTATATAAAATTGTATGGTTATTCTGAACATATGCCATTATTATTTCAGAAATATTTTCATTGCATTTTATTGTTGTTGTTTTTAAAAAATATTTTTTTTTATAAGTATCATTGGTGGCAATAATAATAATGGTAAAAAATATGCATTGGGACCTTAAGTTATTACTTAAAATTGCAATTTAAAAGAAAAAATGATAATAACATGATTATTTTTCTCATATTTCACTCTTAAGTTTAAAAACCTTATGGACTCTATTCTGACATCAAAGTCACGGGCTTTGGGGAAACATTCCCCACATCATAGATAGTAATTGTGCAACGACTCTTTTCCCAACTCGTGGTTGTACGCCGTAGAATAGTAACGGAACATAGTTTTGTGATGTGAGGTCACGTGTTTTGAGGAAGCATTGCCGAAATCGTAGCCTGGAACTCAAACGGAGAATAGGGTCCATTGGTTTTTTTTTAAATAATATAATTCATATGTCACATTATAAAGTCGTTTTTTATCTTTATTAAATAAAAAGGAGTTTAATTTTTGTAGCAAACAAAAACCAGATATTTCAATGAAAGAAAGTTTAAAAACATTTCTTGGGGTTCAATTATCTGCGATTTCTTCTATTAATTCAGATATGAAACTGAGCTTAAAAATCAATAAGGTTATTTAGGTGAGAAAGTTGTGCTCGATTTGTCCACTATAGTCGAACTGATACACAAATGACAGCTTACACCAAAGGTTTCTTATGATATGGTGGTGGTGTTTTTTATGACAGTTACTTATCTACACGAGGAATATAGGCCAAATGGAGTTTACCTTCCGTGGGGGTCATTGTATGGAAATCTAACCCGTATTTACGCAAGAAAATCCAACGTTCGAGGAAACCCACGGAAAATTCTAAACATTTAGACGGAAGAGCTCAGTTGAGCCCGTGCCAGCTTTGAGAACAGAGGTTTCAATTCTACTAGTGAAGCATTTCTTGTTCAAATTCAGATTTGGATACTCACAAAGTTGAAAAATTACAACTCGAATGATTTATCTACCAACTGGAATAATTATGTTAAGATTAATACAGTATAATTAACAATTTTGTTTCATTATTTTTTAATGAATATTTAAGGAAAAACTTTTGCAAAACATATTTGAACCTGGAATAAGTAACAACTTGAGAGATTGAACACTTAAGGCTTGTTCTTATATCTAAAAATAGACCAAAAACTTAGGTATAAGAAAACATTTTATTAACAGATTATTACCTCATCCTTGGTATAAGGCTTCAAAGTGGCTTTGTACTGCTGGAAGATGTTATCCACAAATCTGTGCCATCGGTAGAAAATAGGATCTCTGAGAGAAGTGGATGTGTCACTCATGACACCTGGATTTTCCTATAAAAATTATTAAAATGAAGTTAGTCATACTATATGACATATCGGTTGCGCATTACGAATTTCTTTCTTTTATTTATAAGTTCATTTGTGGAAAAATAGTACAGTATCTTACTTGGAATCTGCCGTCAGGATCGTGCATTCTGGCCATCATGACGTGTCCCCAATTGTGAAGGGATCCATAGAAGGCCTTGTTGGGAGAAGCAGAGCTGGCTTCGATGAGTGAGCCCAAAATATTGGCACCATTTACTGCATCCAGAGGAAGTTCACTGCCGTCAGCAGCGTGGACATGTTGCAAGTCAATGGCTTCCAAGATACGTTCCCTCCATCTTTCCATGTCCTGAACATCGACATCTACGAGGTCCTGAAGACTGAATCCTTCAGGTCGAGAAGCATAGTGCAAACCACTGACCAGTGAGGTCAAGTGAGGAGCATAACCTTCTAATTTTTCTTCGAAGTTGTGGAAAGGAATCATACGCTGCAGACCATTTGACAATCTTTCACAGTCATATCTAGAAAAAAATATTTTATCGCAATAATATATTATGTATTAAATATTTTCAATCTATCTAATTTTAATAAGTCATAACTCAAATTTTCATAAATAGTATCATTTAAGTTGTTAACTAATGAAACCCATGGCACTACCTGCATGATTTTTGAAGTATACTAAGTGTTTGTGTGGTCATTAGCACGAAACAAAATTTATATTGCGACTAACATTAAAATTATTACTGATAAACTTGCCAATAATGAGTAAACACGTAAATGTAAATGCCTTTTTATATAATAATAATTTATATTGCATCTTTTTATTATACATAAAACTATTTTAAATTGAAGTTAATATATATAATTTTTTCTATCTATCTGGTGCGTTACTTTTTATGTAGAAATTATTTCAGGAAGTCGGAAAACGTACTCTGTACAGTTAGCATCCGTAAAATGATTGCTTAAAAATACGCTACTCAATATTCCCTAACATTTCAACTCAAATTCAAGACATTGAAAGGAAGATTTGAAAGGGACCACGTTATAGTATTTATTCGAATTCAGAAATTTGTTCGGGTGTCCTCTGCTACTTTCTTTAGTTGTACATGTGGATTGATATATTTGTAGACTGAACCTTGTTTGTCTCACTAAAGTTCTTCGTTGTTTGTGAAATTCACTGTTAAGCCTGAAACGATCAATATATTTTTAATATTTGTAATTCCCAAATCCCCTCCAATCGAAATTGCTAAATTTGCCACCATTAAATACCAAAATAAAATGATCAACCACATCTCAGAACGCCAAAAAATATCAATGAAGCTCTTACAATTCAATCTTTCACTCTTTTAAAATTTATACTTTTTTTTTTTTTTTTTTTTTTTTTTTGCATAAATATCCCTAAAAACCTCGCAAAAGTTAAAACAGAATTTGTAGAGCACAAGAAGAAACAATTAAATTTCGAAATAAAAAATTTTGTTTTGGTGATTACATATCGCTGTTCCGAATGTTTCATATTTTAAATAATGTATGAACTGTAAATTTAAGAAGTATGGAATTTGGAAACCTTTTTTTCCAAAATTCGAAAAATTTGGGCTCCTTTCGTATTTACTTATGCAATGATGAGAACAATTAATTTTGTTTAATTAATATTCAAGTTTATCTTGGTAAAAAAAAGAACAGCCTAAACCCACTTTTGTGATTTTTTTAGCTCTATCTTAATTTTTAAAAAATATATTGATGTTTCTTAAGCTATAATATTTTGGCATTTTACCCTATTTATTTCACATCTTCTTTTCAAACTGCATTAAAAAAGTGTGTGAAGAAATTGAATAACTTATTTTTAAACTTACCTGGCGCACATCTGCTGGTGCATGTAGTAAAAGAGTTCTCCTTTCCTATCTTTAACTTTGCCAGTAAACTCCTCATCCCAGTTAGCAGGATAGACGACGTGCCAGTACCAATGGTGAGCGTTGATGCCAATGTCTTCACGGAAGTAAGACAGCTTGTATTCGGGATCCAAAATGTTACCGGTCTTCTCAATTTCGACAATGACATCCTGAAAATGAAATTAGTTTTAGAGATCTCGTGTGGCACATAGATCATTCAGTTACCTTTATTATTATTTTTTAATTAACATTTTAAAGTTTGTTATTGAAATGCCCTTTCAAATGTATATCACGTTTCGTCTTCAATTAAAACATATCGATATTTTATATATTAAAAAACTAGTGGGACAAAAATATGCTTAGCGCAAATTCGTTAAATTTATAATCATTTTATATGTGGTATATGCCTATTTAATAAATTATTTATATGTAATTAAAACATAATGATTGAATTGAAAACACATTTGTTTTGAATTTACGTAAAATTGTTCTAATACAATGGAAGTTACCATATAAGTTGGTAAATCATTAAAAGTCTCTAGTATTTCTAAATTTTAATTACGTATTCTTTGAATACTGAGATAAATGTTTAATTTGTATAATAAGTTAAACATTTAATGCAGTTGAACACAATTTTTGCAAAAGTTTAAAATTATTTGTAAATTCGAATTATTTGATTTATTTTCGTTTTAAATGTTAGTTATAGTTTTCTAAATTTCCATATACAAAAATACCCAGATTTCCGTAAATATCCAATTTTAATTGAAGAAAGGTAAAACAAAAATACTAATTAAAAAAATAACTAATAAATCTGAAAGAACGATTAAGAAATATTGTTGTTTTTATACTGATGCGAACAAAATATTATAAACATACCAATTCACGGTGGATTTTAGATTCTTTAATGGCCAGGTTGATGGTTTCAGCGGGAACGAATCTATCGGGGAAGACTTCTTGGATGGGTGGGAGGGTGACACCCCTGCAGTCATCCCTGTGGATGACTGCGACAGAGAAAGCGTAAGCGAAGAGACCTTCGTTCACGATGTCGCGAGCTTGTGTAGACAGTTTGATGAAGTCATCGAAATCTGTGGCAGCTGCAAATAACGAAAGAAAAATTTATTGCTAAAAACTCATGCTAAAACAAATATTCATCCCCGTATTCCTCAGAAAAGCCAACTTAACCCCTTGTGGGGCCGTGGGATATATTATAACCCACCTACGATTAATAAAAATTTGCACCAGAAAAAAAATTACTTTCTAATTTTGGTGGGAAAAAGGTAGGGAAATTGCCTTTCTTTAATTTGAAATAAAAATTTTCCAAATTTCTGGTCGGAGTTCACAAGTGCATAAACGCAACTGCTGACACTTCAAAGAGTTAAGGTAGTTCATAAATTCCCTGGTCATAGAATTGACCTGAATGCCTGATTAGCGAAGCAATTTGGAACTGAATGGCGTTTTCCGTTTTTCATGAATAAATTTCTTATCGAGTTTTTTACTATTCGATTGCATAGTTTCTGAATAAGAGCACTTCCCAATTTTCTGCATCGCTGAACAAACATGATTTCAGAACTGTATCAGAAAATAGCTCCTTTTGATTTGAGAACAGCTTTAATACCCTTTAAAAAAATTAAATGAAAGAAAAATTGCTAGGTATAAATCGAGTGTATTGCTTGTTATGCAATGTCATATTTAGAATAAAAAAGAGTCTAAAAAATAGTGTTTTACTCGCATAGCAAAGATGCCAGTTTATATGTTTTTATCAACACTATTTTCTAATAGTAATATTTACCTCATTTAATTCGATGCAGGAATTCTAAAACGCTCTGTTTAGCAAATATGTGCAATAATACAAATTCAATGCAGTATATTTTAAACTGTTAAATAATTTTGAAAGTTATTATATAGGGAAAAAGGCGCGAAAGTCACAATATGTTCAAAACATTAATGAATTATTTTGGAAAATACTAAATTTAAAAAAAAGTTTAATTTTAATATCTACTTAACTGAAATGTTTCAATTCAATGCAGTATAATTTTAACTTTGAAACCATTTTGAAAGCTAGCAAAATGCTTAAATAGTTTAACATTGAAATGAATAAATTAAAAAAAAAAAAAAAATCCATCTCTGTTTAGCACAAACACGGATATTCAGTGACGCATAGTTTAAAAACAATTTTAAAGCGGATGTATAACTGCGAAAGGACAAAATGTTTTAATATAGCAATGAGCTAATTCAGAAATCCCAAACAAATGCATTTTTGCATTTCCACCTCCCCCTTCTCTGTTTATCAGAAATGTGGGAATTTAATGCAGTATATTTTTAAACTTTTAATTCATTTTGAAAGTATAACTTGGTTGTTGTATAACTATGATAGGCACAAATTTTTCACTATTGTAACAGATTAATTCAGAAAAAAATAAATTAAAAGATATATCGTTTATCTCTGCGTATAAAACGCACTTTTAACTCTAAAAAAATATTTTGTTTTTCAGTTGGGCATGTTGTACATCAAAAGATTGATGTAAAATCATAAGAAGAAAACATTCCAAATTTTAGGGGTACATTTTAATGAAATTAATGAGAAGGAGCATGGTGCAATATAATGGAATATAAAAAGTAAGCAACGTTAAATATATTATTATATTAATAATTAAAATATATTAAATTAGCAGCAGACCGGTTTCAGTAACATATAACGTACCGTCGTCAGTGCTGAGGAAGGTAGAAATTTGCTCATATTTATAGAAGAGACCATCTCTCCTATATATATGAGCAAATTTCTACCTCCCTCAGCACTGACGACGATATGCTACATACTATCGAAACCGGTTTGCTGCTAATTTAATATTTTGGTGCCTTTAACGTTGCTTACTTTTTACATTCCACATTTTAATATTTTATATACATCAATATAAACAGAGAAATTTACAATATATACGTTCTAGCAAACTTAATTTTCTTAACAGATAATGAAATGTTCGTTATACTCGTCATCATTTATGTTTTCGAGAATGTTATCTTCGCCACTAACAGTCACTTGCATGTATTTTATCCCCCATTATTTTATTCATCTAGCCATAAATATGATTAGATTCGTGGTTAAGTATTTCAAGGATTTTTATTTTGGAGAATAATTGGTGCGTGTTATACAGCAGTATATGCTAAAAATCAAAATATTAACTGTAATTTTAGTGATGCATGTTATACGCCAGGGCGTGTTAGATACCGGGATATAGGTTATATATTTTTTAAATTTCATATCAGTATATCAAAAATATGCAAATTTAAATCAATATGATATACGCTTTAATATCAATTAAAGCAATTAGAATAATAATTATTTGAAATGTATAAATACGTTTAATAAAAAGCGTTTGTTATCATATTCGAGATTTTAAAAAGGTAAATTAAAAGATTTTCTAAGTATTAACAAAATTTAGAATCTCTTTCCAATTTTATTCAGTAGAGATGATTAATTACAGGAATACTTTCCCTTTATTCTATTTATCAAAAGTTTTTTATTTTTTTCAATAAAAAGTTTTGCAGAAAGGGAAAAATAACTAAGGAAGAAAACTGTTTAAAATGTAACATAAAATTCGACTTACAAAAGAGGATTTTAAACAATTCTGTGGCCTCCTGGAGATGTTTCTCATGAAAACAGGAGAACAGGGTTCCTCTGGGAAGACGACCAGCATTGGCAAGCCTTGGGTCCCTCTGATCAACGGGTAGCTGCTCCCTGGAAAGGCTAGTCAGCTTTTCGAACAAGGGCAAGATGCGATCGGATTTCTCCTTGATGGTCATCTTTAAAAATATATATCAGAGCAGAAGAACGCACAGAGAGGACTGGATCTACAATTCAAACTCGTCTCTGTCTCGATCTGGAATGCGACAAACTCCAATTCCCAAGCCCCCTCTTTTTATACCATAAATTGATGTGTTTAGGTCCATGTTTTCCAAGAAAGGTGTGTTTCAGTCATGGGGAAGACGCGACCAGAAAATTCCTCTTCTTCCTCTCTTCTTTGAATTAGTGGAATGAGAATAGCATTTTCAGATCACTTCTTAATCAACGTTTGCTATTTTGGTGATACCACCGTAATCAGAGAAGCGGAAAAGAAAAGATCTCGAGAAAATTTATCGTTATTTATGTTTTTCGTGTGAATTGAGGTTTTAATTGATAATTTCTTTCAAGATTTGGGGAATAAGACCGTGTATGTACATGAATGTACACCATAATACAAAAGAATCTTAATACCAATTCTTGCATCCTAATAAAAATCTTATCAATTAGATTATAGTGATTGACATTTTGCGGATAAATTTTCTGCATTGTTACAATTTATAATAGACATTATTTAAACATTTCTAATGCAATACTAATGAATGTATAATTGCCTACTCCTGCCGCCTCCCCGGCAGGAGTAAAATATATACTAGTTTAGTATAATTCCAATATAAAAAGTACAATATTCAGTATGCTCAGAGAGTTTTTTTTTAAATAATAAATTTAAATAAAACGTCATTTTAAGTCGAATGTCAATTCCGTTTTCCCTCTTTTTCTTGGATAATTTGTAATTAAAATGTACACAGAGTCCTTTTTTTTTTTTTTTTTTTTTTTTTTTTTTTTAGGATGTACATTATCGGATGTTTCGCTAATGTACATTATTTCGACATTGAATTATTTCAGAATTACAAATTTTATGTTCAAATTTATAGAATATATATGTAAAAGAACACACATATAAATATGTAATATGAATATTCAAACAGTCTTTTTTAAATACACTGTAATTATACCGATATATTTTTCTCACATACGAAACTCAAAAAACGTTGCGACTGAAAGCTTAGGGGCCGTCCATAAATGATGTCACGCCCGAAGGGGGGAGGGGGCGTTCGTGAAATTGTGATAGTTAGTGACAAGGGGGTGGGAGGCGGTAAGAAGAAATGTGACATCACACATTTTGGTTTAAATAAAAGCATTAAAATTCAATAGGTTAAATTGTGAGGTATAAATTTATTTAAAAATGAAAATATGTTGTGTTCATAAAGATAAGATTTAAAACCAAATATGTTAAATTCTATTTTAAATTCCAAAATATTACTGTTTTAACTGCTCTTTCATATTAATATTTTATTCTATTCTATATTTATTATTATTATTACTATTATTATTTGCACACTTTATTTCTCATAAAATAAGAATCATTTTTACTGTTATAATAACAAATGTCATTAAAACACATAGTTAACATTTAAAAATAAAATTTGAAATATGATCTAAAGGTAATGTTTTGTTTCTGAACTGCAATTATCTTTTACGTAATATAGCATGGCATGTGTCAAGAGGGGGGAGGGGGTAAAGTGAAGTGTGACATTTTGTGACAAAAGAGGGGAGAGGAGTCAAAAATATGGAATAAATGCATGACATCATTTATGGAACGGTCCCTTATTTTATTGAATTCCGCGCAAAAAGTTACTTTAACTTAAGGCGCATTTAGCTGCGTTTAAGTAAAATTTGGATGCTTAAAATTTTAAAAGACTCTGAAATCCTATTAAAAGCACATATGATTACTTTAAATTTATCTGACTTTCAGGAAATTCTCTGTCCTTAAACAATTATTTCAGCAAGTGCCTTTTAGAAATACCTTAAGAATCCTTCAGGAATATCTGAAAAAAAAATTGCTTATTAAAATTTTAATATTTAAAAATTTAAAAGAATCTGAAATCATATTAAAAGAACTAATCATATTAAAAGAAGTAATAATCTGATTACTTTAAATTTTTCTAATTTTCAGAAAATCCCCTTAAATAATTATTTCAACAAGTGCCTTTTAGACTATTCATTAGAAAACAATTAGATTAAATTAGATTAAGTTAGTTAAAATTAGATAAGTTAGATAAAATTAGAATAAATTATTGAATAAATCATTTAAAAAATATTATTAAAATTTGGATATTTAAAAATTAAAGGACCTTGAAATTCTATTTAAAAAACTAATATACTGTTAAAAAAATGTTAAGTTATTAAACTTTTTCTAGGGAACTAGGATTCCTAGAACTTTTTATGTAACGATAACAGCAATCATTCATGCAACAAAATCGGTTACATGAATTTTTGCTGCTATGAAAAGTTTTAAGAATCCCAGTTTCCTAGAAATGAGTTTAATAACTTATAATAACAGATTTTTTTACAGTGTAATAGTCTGACTACTTTAAATTTATCTCATTTTTAGGAAATCTTCTGTAATTAAATAATTATTTCATCAAGTGTCCTTTAAGCTAGATATTAGATCGAAGCCATTCTTAATGCAGTTCTGTTTTATTTAACATTCAGATAAATAAAATATTTAGAAAACCTGCGGAATATTGGCGTAATACGTTGACAATTCAATTTTTAAAATTGAATTTATGAACAGATTTTTTTTCAAAGTGCTTCTTGTTTGTGGAGTATCCTCCTACCAAATTTCAAATCTTCCATAATTTTACTCCACAACACAACAATAACTAAAGAACAATTTTCAACATATTTTTTTTTTTTTTTTTGGCATTTAAGAGCCAAAATTATTTTTATTTATTTGGCATTTAAGAGCTAAAATTATTTTTAAATCATATTTCGGAATTTTTTAAAAACAAAATAAGAGTTAATTACTGTTTATTTGCGGTGGGAAAAAATAATTTAAAAAGCTTTTTAATTTTGTGAATTTTGAATCTTCTCATCAAAAAACAGATACTCGTGTCATTTATCGGATTAGTATGCGTAAAATAGTTATATGGGATAAATTTATGTATGTAAACACGAAAACGTTGTTGCAACTCAATCAATTCGGGGGAGTGAATAATTCTTATTGGGACGGATTGCCATTGCCCTATCCCGAGGGAAAAACTTCAGAAGAAATTTGGATGCCAGCATAGGTTGATTAAATTTGTATTATCCGGCTAAAAGGCCGAGTTAAAAAATAATACGATTTATCTGTGTTGTGTTATGATGTGCATGCGTGATTATTAATATAATTAAAGTTTAAAGGTAATCAAAACATTTTGGAATTTTAAGTTTTACTCGGATTTTTAGAAAAGTCCGAGACACAAAAATCTTATTTAAAAAACAAATATTGCATTAAAAATGTTTTTTATGCATTTGTTTATGTTTTTGTTTTTTATTGCTTAAAATGACGTTTAAATCATGTTTCTATCTTAATTGGAGCAAGAAATGTAAAATTTTTCGCTCTGGTTTGTTTTCAAAATATACTTTTCCAGCAATGGTTGTGTCTGCCAGTCATATGTTGGTGAAACACACTTAAAAACCTGATTGCCTAATAGGTTTATCATTGTGTTTTTCTGTACCCCGAGGACTAAGAGACATGATGATTCTGTTACGAATTTTTCGGAATTTTAAAAAATCATAAGTGTGAAAATTTGGAAATAAAAAAAATTGGAGATTTTGATAAGTGGTCGCCATAAAAACCAGTTTCGTCAATCCTTTGCAGAAAATAATTTGCAATTTCGTCAAAGCAGTGTAGAGAAAAAAAAACCACGAATTTAGACAAATGGCTACGAAACACGCGAATTTGGACCTATTGCGAGAAAAAAATGCGAAATTCTTCAAAGATCACGGAAAACGCGAATTTCATCAAACAGCTGCAAATATAGGTGAACTTCATTAAAGAAACATGAAAGAAACACGAATTTCGTCAAAGGGTCGCAAAAAACTTCAAGTTTTGTGAAATGCTCACGGAGAAAATGCGAATGCAATTAAGAAATTTGGCGGAGGAAATTTAATAGCTTGGGAAATAATTACGCCAATAAGCGTTAGAAAATTACTTAGTGTTAGGAATACAATGAACTCAGAGGATTATTGCAATGCGAAATATGCGAATTTCTTCATAGGATCGAGGATAAAAGTGAATTTCGTTAAAGGATCGCTTAAAAAACGCAAATTTTGTCAAAGCATCGTGATCAAATTCGGGTCAACCCTTCTCGAAAGAGTAAAAATCCTATCTATAACTGACTCAAACCCGAAATACACGTCAATCTGCCCCTATACACTAAACGTAGCTAAAAGTAAAAGTCAATCCGCCTCAAATCCGCCCCAAAGCAAAAAAAACAAAACAAAAACTAGCAAATATTATCTCGAACAAACAATAGAAGTCAATCGGATTCAAACCCGACCAAGCACTCCAAAAAAGAAGTAACACGACCCGCATTGAAAAAGTGAGATCCGATCCATGCATCAGATTGAAGTTTCTAAATTACTAAATTCACCCCTTCCCCCAACTGAGGATTCTGCAGTTCCGCCCTTGTTTTAGAGTGTCTTTGTAGAAGAATTAAGTGGCATGCAGTGTGCATGGTCAGATCGAAAGTTTTTGTCCAAAAAATAGTGATGAATATTATCGAACCAAATGGTTCTCACCTGGATGAATTCGTTTCGTCGAGTTACACAAGCAGACAAAGATCTTGGGAATAATTTGAGGTTTACAATAAAAACAGGTGCTCCAAGTTTTTATTCAAAATTCTCTTGACTAATAAAATTTTATTGCTATTCTTTAAAATATTAAACTATAACTTTATAAGAATAACAAAATTTGCTTATTTTAATTTTTTATAATTTTATATAACCTGTGAACACTTAAGGCTGTTTTTAGCAGGGTAGGAAAAAAACAAGGTTTTTTCGAAAAAAACCAAAAAAACCGGTTTTTTTGGTTTAAACCAGGTTTTTTTGGTTTAAACCAGGTTTTTTTGGTTTAAACCGGGTTTTTTTAGAAACATCCTTTCTTATTACATATATGTGCATATTTGCTGATAAAAACAGACATTATTGGTTTATAAGCAGTGTAACTTCATTTAAAATAATTTAAATTTAATAACTATAGTGAATTTATACTGAAAATTGAAAATTCTTTTTTCAATTTAAACAGTTTTAGCAAACAATCTTATGATGAAAGTTTTAACTGTTCTACACAGTGAATCATTGATGACATGTAAATCTTTAGAAACAATCCTTTGATTACTAATAATAAACATTTGGATGTAGTTTGATAAATATTCTTTTCCACAATTATTCAAATAATAAATTACAAATACTTCTTAGAATTTTTTCTTTCTGAGTGACAATTTGAAGTTAACATTTTTAGTCGTTAGATTCGGCAGATAGCAGAGGGGAAAAAATATTATTGAAATGAACTAGCAACCAGCCTTTGCTTTTAATTCTTCAAGATAATCTCCCAAAAGAAAAATTTATTTTACAGCTAGTGCAAAATCTTAAAAGATCATTGTGTTACATAATTAATTGCATTAAATAATCTGCATTATTAAAAATATTAAAATATTTTATACTAAATATTGAATCCATTTTATCTTTGATCAATTCATATGTTTGAAGTTTTTTTCTTTAGAGCAAATAGATATGTTCACCAATGTGTACTGATTTTAATCCTATACATAAAAAAAAGATGCAAACCCAATATATCTAATGCTTATTGCAGAAATAAAGTGTTAAAAGTAGAAATTTTTTATATCCAATAATCTGAAACTCTTAAATTACAAAGAAAAAAAGAAAATGTCATTAGATTTCTTCTAAAAAACAAATTGTTTTTTTTTTAATAGAAAAAAACCAATTGGTTTAATCCTATGCATTAAAAAAGACCTAAACCCACTATTTATAATGCTTATTACTGAAATAAAGTGTTAAAAGTAGAAATTATTTATGTCTATTAATCTGAAACACGTAAATTATAAAGAGAAGAAAGAAAATGTCATTAGATTTCTTCAAAAATTACCAATTGGTTTTTTTGAGAAAAAAACCATTTGGTTTAAACCGTGGTTTAAACCGTGCCAACCCTGGTTTTTAGTCAACTGTCCTGAGCCATCTATTGAGCCAATTTTTTGCTAATATTTTTTTCCACCGGAAGTTGTTCATTTGCAAATGTGCTTGCACTAGCTTTTTTTTAATATCTCTATTTTTATATTTTAATTTTTAAAATATTATAGGAAATTTGTTCAAAATGAGGGTAATTAGATAGCTTTCATTATTGCACAATTGAGAGAATAATGAGGTTTATTTATCTTCATTCATGCCATTTTCTGATGAAACAGAAAAAAAATCGTTTCTATGTTTTAAATTTTGTTGTTGTTTTAAAGGAAAACCCTATTCGAAACATACTGCGCCAAATATTTTGGACGGATAATTACATGCTGCTTTTGAAAACACGCATTTTTCTTTATAAAGTTTCCTTTTGCATGTGTACTGATATCCATTTTGAGACACTAGTCGAAATACTTAAGTGAAAATGGCACTTGAAAAAAAATGACTCCTTCGATTTAAAAGAAAACGATCATTGTCTTAGATAAAACTAAACATTTTACCACAAATGTGTTTCGAAAAACCATAAATTACGACAATTTTTATTTTACAATACATAGGTTTGCACCTGAAGTTCAGAGTGTACAATCGTGATTTCAAGTTTTGAGTTAAAGTTACTTTAAAATCATCAAATTAAAAAACCATTAAAAAAAAACAAAAAAAAAAAAAAAACATGGTGAATACGGATATGATTCTGTGAAGATGAAAGTAATAACGGATTTAGACTTCACGTGAAATTCTATTATCGTGTCAATGTGAAATCTTTTTTTTTCCCCTTAAACGCATTTATACAAAAAAAAAAAATAATATCATAAAACATAAGTAAGAACCCTAATTGATAACTTCACCATGACAACTCATCATAACAAATTTGGTGATAAAAATAAGTTGCCGTAAATTAAGCCAATTTTGCAATAGCTGGCTAATTTGGGGAAATTCTCATTTAAAATCATTAATTTTCCATAATTGAATTCACCGCAATTTAATGTAAACTATCCGCATTTAAATTCTTTGTTTGTTGTATTTTTTTCAAAATCAGTGGGTCAGAATTTAAAATATAATGTATGAAAATGTAAATAGTTGAAAAACATAAAACTCAAAGCGAGTTTATATCTTAATTTCAAAACATTGCATTCCATATTCAAATCTAGTATCGATTATTATCTGCTTGAAAAATATAAAATTTAAAATTAGTTCAGTGTGGAACGACACATATACCTTGCATTAACATAACTTTAAAAAAAAGCTATAATTAAATATTTTTTAAAGTAACTATTATTTTTAAGTGCTTTTTTTTCATGTGCAAAATGATATTTTATTGATCTTATTTCTCTTCATTTGGATCAATAAATATGCAGATAATAAAGATATCTGTTCATCACAACAAACAAAATAATAAAATTCAAAAAATAAAAATTTGATTTTTAGACATTGATAATGATATTATTGCTAAGAAGGGTAGGATTCGAAGAATTATAACATATGGTATATTTAGGACTGTAGGCTAGGTAACGTAATAGTAAGTTAAGGGGGGGAGGAAGTTCAAAATTACCGAGAAGTTGATAAAGTTATATATGTATAAACCCCAATCTGTGTCCATCACAAAACTTTCTTTTGTAAAAATCAAGTCGTCTGTAACCAAAATTAAGTGACAAACTATGATGTCGTAGCCATCACAAAACTTTCTTTTATATAAATGAAATCGTCTGCAACCAAAAATTAAATGACGAACTAATGTTCTTGAGATATAACTATTGAGGAAATTGTGAAAAACAAAGTCCAGAAGTGACACCTGTTGAGTCATAAATAGCCATACCTAATTAAGCTGAAACCTATTTATGTAAAGATATAATACAATATGAAGTTTAAAGAAATTTCATGAATTATTTCTTGAGGTAGAACATCGTAAAAAATGGAAAATAGCATAGACACCTATTTTGCAATTTACATCAAATCCTAATCGGGACCATTTTATGTTAAGCTCCAATTGAACCTCTTTCATTGGTTTTGAAATTTCCTTCATTGGTTTTTGAGATGAAGCTCCAAGAAAATTTGTATCCCGTACAGACAGAGAAACAAACTCATCACTTATGGAAACAGGAAATCGAAATTTTCCATTGTTCTTGTAAAGGTGGAAAATATTAGAAAAGAGTTTAACCCCTCAATGCACGATTTTTTTTCTATTTACATGAAAAAAAATGTATTTATTTGAAATCTATATAACGGTCTTATAATGGGGTAAATACTGAAGAAAAATTCAATTTCAAATTTTCTGTTGAAATTTGATATTTTATGTTGTGTATAATTATATACACAATTAGGGTATTTAAATATTGTATTGCTATATTTTGCAAATAAATGGGCTTAAATTAATTAATTTTATCTGCTTAACACTCTGAAAATTTCTTTATATTAATATTTTAAATTACTCAATATAAATAATAAAAGTTGCCTTTACCCTTCACTGCACGGTGTGCTATATATGGAACATACCGATAAAACCCTTCTATTTTCCTTATGATCTTAAATTTAGGTTATCTGAGCTTTCTGGCATATCTAGAACATTTAAACAAAGACTTTTGTACCAGTTTTTCTCACATGATGGCAGTATCTCACTAGTTTTTAAATTTATATATATAAAAAAAAACATTTCCAGTCTGCATTGCAACAGATGAATTTGCTCACTTTTTCACCCAAAAATATTGAAAGTATCGCTAGATAAAATTTTAGACATTCGAGTATATCACATATTTGTAATTAAGGCTGCTTTAAAACTAAAATATTTCAGTGCGTCAGCTTGTAATCTTGTTTTTGTGTTTGTGCCAGATATGGAACATAGAGCATAAAGCTCATAAAATATTCTAATAAAAAATGGTGCGCAAAAAGCTAACGCAAGATTAAATCAATGTAATATTATTTGCATCTTATAATGATGATTAGTCTTTTTGAGTTTCTGATGATAGCTGGGAATATTCAACATACATTCTAACTAAAAATAGAACTGAAAATGTTATTTCTTCCTATGATTCAGACGTTGACTGCACGATAACAACAGATGTGATCCAAGAATTGGATTCAACTCTCACAGGAGATAAGTATTCATGTTAGAGTAGTTTTAAATTTCACTAAAAGTAGTATATAAAAGTTAAAATCAACAAGTGGAATTCATCGATATTGAAGTCAGACGTATTTCCGCAGGAGGGACATTGCTATGTGCCGTGTGTGTGTGTGTGGGGGGGGGGGGGGGAGGATTGAATTTGTAAATAATGCAAAATTTCAAATTATCTGTGTAGTACATGTGAACGTTCTTGACGAATTCCCCTCCCCCTCGGACACTATGAATTCAACACTGGATATATATATAATGAGAAGCATCAATTTAGAGAAAATTTGTTTATTCTTTCAGATGCTGCAGATATCGCTGCTGGACCCAGTGTTGATAGAGAAAAGTTACAAAGAAAAGACAAATTCTTGAAGTGCAAATAAAGTATAGAGAAAGTAACTCCTTAATTGCTGAAATTATGGCTCTAGAGACTCCCTTTTATTTTTTCCCTTTTTTTTTAACCCTGAGCTTTTGAATCTTATTTCAGAAGAGACATGTAGTTACAGCATATAAAAGGATCTTTTCCAACCTTTACAAGTTTCCATTACGGATATTACTGGAGTGACGTTTTAAGTAAACAAACAATTAAAAAAACAATGTCTGTAAAATAATTTGAAAAAAAAAATCGACAATTTTCACGCTTTAATGACAGTACTAAAGAAATTCCTAAAGGCATGAAGGAATAGACTTTTTGAAGTAAGATCTCTAATAGCATGTATCAGGGCTGTGAGATTTATTATATATACCACCTGATTTGAATCACGATTCGCAGCAGAAGCTTTTAATTAAATTTTATATATTTCTAACTTTGGAGGGAAAAAATAAGTTTCAAAATTGATTTCTTTATGTTAAAATAATTTTTTTCAAATATTCCGGTGTGAATTCAACATTACAGAAAAACAATTACTTGCCCCGCAAAGGGTTGAATACCTGCAATAAAATGTTTATACATATTATACTATTTTGTATGTATAATACACTATCATTGTGAATTTCATGCCACATTTGGTACAAAAATGTAAATGTCTCATTGTGTGCTTTGGGTCACATATGGCACATACCACAATAAAGAATACTACCCAGTTAAACTGATGGCATTGAGCTCACAGGCTACAAATACTAATTGTACATTAAAGCCTTATATTTTCAAGGGTTAATTCCGTTCGAAAAAAAATTAAGAAGGGGAAACAGCTCTTCCCTTTCCTCTTTTTTTATACTTAATCATTGAACCTCCTATACTATCAAAGACATGCTTTATCATATAAAAAATCTATATCCAAAATTCAGAGCAAATGAGATAATTCTTAATAAAAACCCATTTAGCATTTATATAATTTAAAAGGAGTTATCCCCCTCTTTTATGCTTAACCATTAAACTTCCAAAACTATTCAGAGATTTGAACGAAATCTGAAAATTCTACTTGAAAAACCCATTTATATAAATTAAGGGGAGGGGCATTAGAACCCCTGTTCCCCCTATTTATACTTATTCAATGAACACCTAATAACAGTCACGAAATCGCCTCATCAGAATGATCCTAATCTAAATTTTGAACGAAAACTTAATTCTGCATGAAAATCTCATTTATATCAACTAAGGGGAGGGGCATGAGCTCCTCGTTCCCCCTCTTATACATATCGAATGAGCTCCAAAAACTAATCAGGGAAGCGCCTTGTCAGGATATACTTACATACAAAATTTCAAGTGGATCGGATATTTTTATCACGATTTATCGCGTTACGCACGAACGAACATACAGAACCGACGGGCACATAAGCTCTCAGGCTATGATAGCCTGTGAGCTAAAAATCCATATTAAAAAAATATATATGAAGCCAGAATTTTTTTAGTATTTTTCCTGCATTTGTGACTACCTAAAGTAATCAAAATACTTTTTTCATAAAGAAAAGAAAAATCATGCTGTGAAGGGTCAATATCTTGATCCATTTATTTATTTATTTATTTATTTATTTTAACTCGAGAACAAATTCTAATTTTTTGTCAAATGCAGCTATCAGACGTGGACAAAATAAGTGTTATACTATTCTTTGAACTGTTCTTGATCAATTACAGCGATTCTATTAGCCATATTCATGGCACACAATGAGAATTGTAGTGTTTTTAGGTATGTACCAGGTGTGGCACACCGTGCAGTGAAGAGTTATTCCTCCGTCGGCCGCAATAGGCTTGGCAGGAAGGAATAGTATGGTTATTTCCTTTCTCATCTCTGCCACTAGAAAGAGCAGAGTTACTTACTTTGCGTGTAATAAATGAGGGTTTTTCATTCCAATTTCAAATATCCTCTTTTTTGTATATCCCATAATGAAGATCGCTGACCTCTTTAAAAGCGTTAAAAATGCGTCAGTTAATTTCTGTTGATGAATTTGTAACTTGCGCTCGAACTCGGGAGTCCTAGAATTGCGAAGACGGAAAGTTAGAAAGACTCATTAACAAGTTCAGATTTTAATTGTTCAATAAAGGTTAACAGATTGTCGAATCGCTTTGTAATTTTTGTGCCAAAAAATAATTTCAGAAAAAAGATTTTTATTATTATTTTTTTTATTTATTTATTCTTTTTTTTTTTTTTTTTTTTTTTTACTTTTTTTTACCATAATAAAATCCGAGAATATGACAAGTATACAGTTATAACCGCATTGCTTATGGCAATTTATTTCTAATTTTGAAATGAAAACAGACTTAGGTGCTATCCTGTACATAATCGCTTTCAAGAGAATGAAATGCCTTTAAATTTTTTACCTGCAGGATATTAGTAAACAATATAAACTATAAAGGTTTTAAAAAAATAGCATGTAACATTATACACTATATGGCCAAATGTGACCAGCAAATATTAGATATTGCGATTTTAGATATTTTGTTAAATATCTAGGAAAAAAAAACACGCGAAAATATTCTGAAACTCCAGTTGTGTAAACTTAATAATGCAGGTCATATAGTACCTGAATACTTTTTCCCGAAACTCTATAAGGGACCGTCAACAAATTGAAAAAAAGTGAATATCTTTTGGCTAACCCTGTCAAAACTATTTAGCAAAAGCGTTTAAGTTATAGATTATGATTAAGTGGCTTATTGTAATAAACTGTGTTCATTTTTATGTGGATAGTATGTATACTCGTAGAAAAGGTTTTTATAAAAACAGCCCCAAATTTCGCCAAGCTTTTTGCTTATAACTTTCAGATTTCTTAATATAAAAACATTTTTTTTTTCAGAAAATATGACAAACAACATTGTACACAATACCCTGTAATCAGAATAACAAAAATAATAAAAATGGCATGAAAAATGAGCAGGTTTATTAAATAATTTTTCACTGCGCTTGCGTGAATACTATCAAAATTTCATTTGCAGATTGTGTTAGCATTAGCTAAATCTATAGAGAAATTTTTACGAAAGTGTCAAAAACATGAATCGTCGATAGAGTGAGCTCAAAAGCCATTGTACTCAAAATGAAGAAAAAAAAATGAGTGGCTGGTACAAATATAGAACTACGTGCAATACTGTATATTCTATATTGACACTAATCAATGGATATATGGATACAGCCTTTCATCTTTTTGCTTCATTTTGGAAACAACGGATCTGGAGCTTATTCTATCGAAGACCACTTTCAGAATTTTTAAGCTATGTTTTTGAGACTTTCACAAAAGTTACTCTATACATTTAGCAAACACATTATGCATATTTTATTTTGATTGCATTAACTCATGCGCAGTAGAACATTATTTAGAAAATCTACTCATTTTTCATACAATTTTTTTATTTTTGATTACATTGTATTGTGTACAATGTTGTTTGTCATATTTTCTGAAAATAACGTTATTTTACATCAATAACTCTGTAAATTATAATAAAAAAACTTGGCAAAATTTGAGACTGTTTTTATATAAACCTTGATTTTTCTGCAAGTATACATGCTATCCACATAAAAATAAACGCAGTTTATTGCATTAAACTAGCGAGCTACGCCCGCTAGCTGGGCCACTTTTTCCAAACGAACCTCGGTATTAAGCAGTATATAATAGGCAAAAAAATTCATTTAATAAGCAAGTCTTGGTGTTAGAATCCTCAAGCACAAAAAAAAGTAAATTAAAGAGCCATGGTCCCGTTAAAAATATGTGATTTCTCACTGTGGACCACGTGCACTTGAAAAAAAAAAAGATTGTGGATCGGAGCTATGGTCGCTTCGCGCCCATAGTCCCGTTAAAAATATTTGGTTTTGCACGGTGGGCCTACGCGCCCATAAGACATTTTTTCGTATTTTTTAGTTCATCAGAAGCAGATTTTTACGCAGATTCTGAATATGTAATCAGTTTTTTTCTACTTTAAAAACTGTCTGCATGATGGTTTAAGAAAAAACGCGCAAAAAAAAAAAGTTTCGATAGTCCTGTTTTATTTCTAAGTTCAATATTTTAGCGAAAACTACGGTAAATATTCTACGGCAAGTCAAAAAAATTGATGCGGGAAAAAACGCAATTAGCGCCGGTAGAAAAATCAGTTTTCGGCTGTTTCTTCTTTTAGTCAAAGGGGAAAAGTTCAGGTCCTTCACCGCAAGGTGGCGCAGTGTTCTGTTTCGGAGCTCCGTTTGGGAATTGAGATATTTTTGTTCCGATTCCCAAGGGGTTTTTAATTCATAACTTTTTTAATTTTAGTCCCACGGTCTCGAAAATGCCCGAAATGACTTCCCCGGAATTTTTCCAATCGAAAGACACCTCTCGCGACTTCCAACTCTCCCGCGTTGCGAACTGTGATCGGCTTCAAGCAGACAGACAGACAGAGCCGCACGGATTTTATTAGTATAGATTTTTTAATCATCATCAACAGTTTGAACGCTTTTGCTTCATTAATTTTGACAAGGTTATCCAAACGATATTCGGTATTTTTTTAATTTGTTGAACCGTGCCCTGTAGAGTTTCGAGAAAAAGTATTCAGGGAATATATGACCTTTTTACATACCGAGAGTTTCAAGATAATTCTTCATGTATTATTCTTGATATTTAACAAAACGTCTAAAATCGCAAATGGCCGGGCACCTTTGGCCATATAGTGTATTCTATCGACGATCACTTACAGAATTTTTAATGTTTCAAACTTGTTTCAAGTTCCTCTTCAGGAAAGTAAATAAACGCGAATCCACGAGAGATTACATAAATTCAAATTGCAGTTGAGAGCCTGACTCACAAACCGTAGTGTATTCGCACTGAGATAGCTGATTTATTTAACTTGAAGTCTTTTGAAGCGGACATACCTGGGATCAAGATATGCATTATTCACTTGAGCAAGCTATTGAACTCATTTAATTTTAGATACTCACTTAGCTATGAATTGAGTGGAAATTTACCTGCTGAACTGTTTTTAGGTGCGTTCGTAATTATACGTAGCACTTATTGTTGTCGTTCAGTCCGTCCGTCTGTCTGTCTGTCCGTCCGTCCGCATATAACAACGCAAAAACTACCCTTACGGTCAATGGGGAAAAAAGTTTCAAATGTATTTTAATCGTTTGAAAATTTAAATACATAATTATTACATAATTTTGTCAAGTTATTTCAAATTTTATCAAAATCTTAAGCATAGTTCAATTACAGGGACAATCAAAAGTATTCCGTTACATTACGGTTAATGGGGGAAAATGTTTCAAATGCATTTTAATGGTTTTACACTCATTCGAACGTAATAAAATTGATATGCATCTATAAAGTACATATTATAATGTACATTTTGCATAATCTGTGGTGCAAAGAATATTTGTTATTGATTTACAAGGCCACACAAAAGTATTCCATTGCATAATGGTATAGGGAGAACATTGTTTGGTGCGCATTTTAATTGTAATTATTTACAGTTTTATGAGATTGATATATGCGAGTGATATTTTTAAAACTTCGTTATCGTACGAACGCACCTCATTTGCTACGCTTCACGTGCAATTTCCCACTTGTTCTTATTTGAAACTGTTATTAAAATAAGAGTTGAGTTCTGGAAATAATTATTCAGTTTTTTTTTAATGACCTTTTGAATCGTTTATTTAATTAACACGTCGCAAAGAATAAAAACAATAATAAACTATATAGTTGGAAGTTGTAGTTACAAATTTAATGTAAGTTTAATCGCTTAAAATTTTTTGCAATGGGAACAGGTGAAGACTGATTTCCGGTTTCCCGCTTCAAAAAATTTAAGCAACTAAAAGTTAAGTGACTCAAACACCTCAATGCAAATGTAATATTAAACACCGAGGTGGTTATTCGAAGCAGATTAAAATGATCTATTTAGCAGAAACTGAAGCAGCCTTATTGAATGGATATTTCATTGATTTAGTAAAGCATACTTCCAGGAAAATGTGGCTCTCATAATTATGTTATAATTTGATTTAATAGCCTGGGCCATCACAGAATCTGGGATGTGATCGCCGTGGGTTACAATTTTAGAGTTTCATTTAACCGTATCCGTACTGTTACACTATTCGTACTACACTATTTACATGGGACACCATCGATTACTCTTTTCTATTACGAAATGGGATTGTAATATATAAATATTTCATTATTTATTAAAAATTATTATAAGTTTTAATAATCTTATTTAGTATAATTATAATATTATTAATTATATATTTATTTAATTATAATTATAATATTATTTATACAATATGGCTTAATATAATACTGTATTTTATAATCTTATAATTAAATATTATTATAATTTTTAATATTTGAAACTACAGAGGAACCTTGTAAATATCTTCGTAGGACAAAAGATTTAAATATACCGATTGGTTTAAAAAGATGCGCGATTTTTCCCAGTAGATTTCTGCAATATGGTATGGGCATGAATTGATTGATGGTATTCCGCTGAAAAGTGGAGCAATCTTTTATCCGATATTATGTATTCGAAAGCAACGGTTTTACTTGGATTTCTAAGTAATCAATTTTATTCCGTATAAAAATAAATTTTTCTATCTCCATAACGTAATTTTCTTTTGAGTTTATGTTTTTTATTTCCGATATTGTTTTCCTTAGTTTTCTCAAACATTTATTCTTGCAAATGCTCATTATGCTTTTCAAGACATGGTAGCGAGATTTTCTATTTAGGATCAGTAAAACATGATAGATTGGATAAAATAATAAAATATGAAATCTATGCCAAAAAACTTTATATTTCAGAAAAAAATACTCATGGCAACAAAAGCATAATTAGAAATATGCGAAAATTATATATAGATATTTAAAATAAAATAAAAGATATTACGTCTGTTCATTACAAGTTAAAAACAATTAAAAAAATTCAGACAGTTTAATTTAATAGTTAGAAAGCACACGAAAATTATTTAAAAAACAAAACCTTAAACATTTTGAACTTATTCAAAGCTCCTCATCAGTAATGTAAATAACACAAAATCACGCTATATAATTCATCTTATAGTTGAAGTATTTATTGTTTCTGGCACATGGCTTCAACTATAAGTTGAATTATGTTATGTCTCGTGATTTTGTATTATTTACATTACTCATGAGGAGCTTTGAATAAGTTCGGGACATTTAGTGTTTTGTTTTTTAAATAATTTTTATGTGTTTACTAACTATTAAATTGTCTGTATTTTTTAATTGTTTTTAATATACAGATAGATGTTACATTTCTAGATCTACCACTATTTTAAACATCAAAATTATGTAGTTCCTATTTTAGTTAATTGTATTTCTCAAATTTGCTGCGCAACTTTTTCTGTAAGGCAATAATAATAAAAACGCCTCGTTAAGTGAATCTAACTAGTCGTCTTTAGTGTTATTCTTTTTAGCAAAGCAAACTGTTCAGAAATTAAAACCTGCAGTAAAATGCATTTTTCTTACATTGTAAATTTAATTTTTAGAGCATGTAGAACCAAAGTAAACAGCATGTGATCTGTATAATTCAAAATTATTAAATTGAATAAATTTAAATTCAGAAATTTGATACACAAATTGCACTCTAAAAATGTAAACTGTTTCTGAATATAGCAAAAGTTTACGAAAGTTAACGTAAACTCTTCCGAGATACCGAAATACCGATCAGAGATTTCAAGTAGTATTTCTATAACAAATATATATATACATATGTATTTTTCCGGTTAAAAAATAATAATAAATAAAAAAAAACAAAAAAATAAAATAATAAAAGACAAATAATAATAATGATAGTAACAAGCAGCAAGCGGGAATTCTCTTTTTCAGAATTTACTGTCGCCTCAATGAAGGAGGAAAAAAACATTTTTACGAGGGGAAACCCATCAAATTTTGACGATAGAAAATTGTAATAACTTGGCCTCATATAGATTAAAGCTAAGTGGTTGGTAGCGTAAGTGCCGCTCGGCAAATAATCCAGGCAATTTAATGGAGAATCAATTATTTTTTGTAACAATAAAAAATTCTCTGGATTAAATTTATATACAGCATAAATCATTTTAGAACTCGTAGGATCTTAATCCACCAGCTCCAAGTCCAAAGTTCCGTTTCAATTCATAGAATGTTCAGCTTATATTCGACGTAAAATTTCTCCAAATCAATAACACGGCGTTAACTAAACACCGAAGACGAGACTTATCACCGGTACTCTCCTAGCGAGAGTCCTCTTCTTCCGGCTCACTTGAGTGACGTCACCCTCTACAGCTCCCGATCCGAGCTGATCCACTTTTCTCAGAGAACAATCCGAGCTCCGAGCTCTGTTCTCTCCTCTTCTCGCTCCGAGACCAAAAATCCTCTCTGCAAAACCTTGGCTTCCTCTTTTTCTTCTCAACCAAGACCTCCCCTAAAGGTCACGAACCAATCATCAACCTTAATGATCTTTTCTCATTAAGAGATTCGTAACATCGTCTTATCATTCGTACCTGAAAATACACGCCTATGGCGCCAATGTGTCTGGTCTCTGATCATCTCCGTGCTTTCATTTTTGCGTCGGCGTGCTAACAAAGGTGCGACCCGTGTGGTCTTCTATTCACGTTAGTGTCGCCCGCCTGTCTTTTCCGCTGATAGATGATGATTTAGCGATCCTTTATATCGCCGATCTTTTCATCTTGAGAATGAAAGCCATTTTGTGTTTTCAGTTCCATAGTGAAATCTCTTTTCAGAAAAAATTTCTTTAAAAGCAATTGATAAATCTAAATTATCACAACTACCCCCGCCTCTAAGATGATTTAACGTCTGAAAGGCGTGAAATCTAAAAAGCAGAACATGGTTAGCCCATTCATTCGGGTGGCTCTTTGCACTCAAAATAAAATTTTAACAATTCTAAAAAGACACTTTAAAATACATTTTCAAACTCTTTTAACGACTTTGCTTTATTTGGAGAACTCTAATAATTTAAAAGTGTTGAAACCAGTATAAACACATTAAGAAAACCTTATATATACAATAAAAGAAAACTATTTACAAATGTGAGAGAGAAAAAAAAATTTGAGCCTTTTTTTTTTCATTTTATTGCCCTCTTCAGACAATCAACGTGCGGTATATCCTTGCCCGCTCTGTGTTTTATGGCATACAGGAACTGTTGCAGTGATAAGGACCATCTTAACAACCTGGAATTGTTACCTGCATTGTTTTTCAGGAACACTAAAGGATTGTGATCGGTTTCGATACTGAACTCTTGTCCATCAATGTAGTGACGTAACTTTTTTATGGCAAAAATTATAGCTGCACATTCTTTCTCTGTGGCGCTATAACTTTTCTCTTGTTCCGAAAATTTTCTGCTCAAATATATAATGGGATGCTCTTCTGAGCCCTGTCTTTGTGCCAAAACTACCCCTATCCCTTTATCTGACGCGTCCGTCTGAACTACAAATTCTAGATTATAATTTGGCGCATATAGGATGAGTTTTTGGGTGAGTTTAGATTTTAAGGTTTCGAAAGCCTCTTTCATTTCATCGGTCCCTATGATTTTTTTCTTTTTTGTTTTTTCCTTTTAATGCTCGGGTGAGCGGTTCTACGATGGTCGCATAATTTTCTATATAACGGGAGTAATACCCTGCCATGCCAAGGCATCTTCTAATTTCCGTTTTATTTTTAGGGTCTGGGAGTTCCGTTATGGCGCGGATTTTCGCTTCTGCTGGCTTCCTTTTTCCTTCCCCTACTATGTGTCCCAGATTTTTAACCGTTTTTTGTGCGAATCTGCATTTCGAAATTTTAACGGTAAGTTTCGTCTCTTTAATTCGACTTAGTACCGTGTATAGATGCTGAATATGGTCTTCCCAGCTATCTGAAAAAATGGCCATGTCATCTAAATATGGAAGACAAAATTCTTCCAACCCATTTAGTAATTTAGACATAAATTTGGAAAACCTATAGCTAGCGTTGGACAATCCAAAAGGCATTGCC
Source organism: Maratus speculifer (assembly GCA_964019185.1). Taxonomy (NCBI): domain Eukaryota; kingdom Metazoa; phylum Arthropoda; class Arachnida; order Araneae; family Salticidae; genus Maratus; species Maratus speculifer. The sequence continues at coordinate 243,549,790 of OZ025296.1, forward strand.
ATTGGTAAGAAACTACCAAAGCTTGTGACAAAAGCAGCTAATTTTTGTGCTTTTGGTGTCATGGGTATCTGCCAGTATCTTTTGGTCAGGTCTAATACAGAAATATATTTTGCTGCCGCCACCTTTTCGACCCTTTGTTCAATATTCGGAAGCTGAAAAAATTCTGTTTTTGTTATCGCATTCAAACGGCGATAATCAATGCATGGCCGAGGTTCCCTCCCCGGAGTTTCGACTAAAATCATGGGAGAATTATAATCAGACTCCCCTTCCTTAATTATATTTAATTCAAGCATGCGCTTTATCTCTTTTTTCAGTATTTCATTCTGTCTAGGAGATACCCTATACGGCCTAATTCTCACCGGTTTTTCCTCAGTTAGCTCAATATCATGAATAGTCAGGTCCGTTAAGCCTGGGTCATTCGAAAAAACTTCCCTGTATTCGTCTAATACCTGTTTTAACATTTGAATTTCACCTGGCTGTGCACCGCTCGTTTAATGCACTTTGTTTGATAACTTCGTCAAAGTTATAACTATTTGAATCTGCTAACGGGAAAGCTATCTCCAAATCCTGAGATTCATCTGTCTCATTAAATTCTTTTGTCAAAATATTTATTTTACCTACTCTGGTGATATAGGGTTTTAATAGATTTACATGATAGATTTGCGATTTTTCTCTTCTCCCTGATATACTCACAATATAATTCGTCTCAGAAATTTTAGACTCTACTCTACCGGGGCCTATCCAACCTACAGACATTTTGTTTTTCTTGTTAGTTGCTAAAACTAACACTTCGTCTCCTGGTTGAAATTTTCGTTCTTTAGCGTTTCTATCATACCACATTTTCCGTTTATCTCTAGTAATTGTCATGTTTTCGACCGCTAGCTCCTGACAGCGTTTCAGTCGGTTGATAAGTTTGAAGACGTACTCAGTAACTAATTCATGCTCATCATTTTCTCCCGTCCACTGTTCGAAAAGTAGGGTTTCCGGAGTACGGAGTTTTCTCCCATGAACTAGCTCTGCTGGGCTAAAACCTGTAGAATCATGCGTTACCGTCCTAAGGGTTAAAAGTGCGTGGGGGAAGATTAGCTTCCCAATCACTACCATTTTCCATGCATAGCACTTTTAAAAGCCTTTTTACTGACCTGTGCCATCTCTCAATAACGTTTGAGGAGGGGTGACATACACTTGAATGGTTTAGTTTACCCCAAACCTTTTTAGGAAGGCTGTTGTTAAATTTGAAGTAAAACTCCTCCCTAGGTCCGTTTGTATGCTAGACGGGTAACCTAGTCTACAAAAAATCATAATCATCGCTTCAATGATCGTTTCCGAGAGCATATCTGGTATCGGTATTGCTTCTGGATAACGTGAATAAACACAGATTGCTGTGAGTAAATATTTATTCCCTTTTTTTGACGTCGGCAAGGGACCTACTAGATCGCACGATAATTTTGAAAATACTTCCGAAATTATGGGAACTAATTTTAATGGGGCTTTCTTAGTTTTCCCCGCTTTTCCCACTTCCTGGCAAGCATGGCATGACTTGACAAAATCCTCAATTTCCCTAATAATATTAGGCCAGAAAAAATATCTCAATATTTTATCTTTTGTTTTTGATTGGCCCATGTGAGCCGCTATACCTTCGTGACAAGCACTAAGTATCGCTTCCCTGTACTTAGTTGGGACAACTAACTGTTTTCTATCGAATCCGTGATGATCCGTTACTTCCCTCATTACTAAATTCTCTTTAATTTCGAAATTTGATTTTTTTGTTTTGCTTTTTCGCGAATGTCTCGTAGTGAGGAATCCGTCTCTTGTTCGGTTATGAATTCTGCCCTTTTAATTCTCGACAAGCCGGTCCCTGAGTCTTCCCCTGCTATCGGTAAAAACTCGTTATCTGGCCTTTCCGGATTTGCCTGTTCCGTGAAATCGTTTCCCCCTGCCCCTAAGTTAGTTTCGGTTTCTTGTTCGCCTCCGTCACTCCCGGAGCTAGTTTCGCTTTTTTTCGCCTGCGCGCGCGTCATTACTGCGTTCAATGTTTTGATTTCGCGTTTTTTTCTCTCGTCGATGAGCTTCTGCGTATCATTCCCTAGTATATAATAGGACATATCTACGTCTCTATCAGTTACTATAGCCTTCGTCGAGATACTTCCTATTTCGTCAATTTCAAGCGTTATATTAGCGGTGGGCAAACAGCGAACATCATTTAAGAGTGGTTGTTTTATCCACATAAATTCCCCATCTAATTGACTGTGGTTTATAAATTTACTGGAAATGACATCGACACAAGTACCAGAATCTCGTAATACCGTAATTTCCTCCCCGTTAATACGAGCCTTACTTAAATACGGCGAAAAACCTTTTTCAAATTCTTGATTTTTATTTAAATGCCCTACTGACGTGGCGTTATTTTCCCTCTTGTGTTTTTCCGGGCACTGGGCACGATAGTGCGAAAAACTTCCGCAAATAAAACATTTGTTTGCTCTCTTTTGCTCAAAAACACGGTTTCTTTCTTTATCGGGATTCTTGTCTCTCCAATTCGTTTTAGTTTCGGCCGATTTCTCAACACGCGGTTTATCTTCGAGTCTCGGTTTTTCTGATTTTATGGGAAAATTTCTCGGGTTCCAGATTTTTTTCGAGGGCCCTTTGACTGCCTCAAACTCGTCTAAACACTTAACTAGAACTAACGGGTCTTTGAAATTTGCCCAAGAGTCAATAAAATGCTCTTTATATTCTATCGGCGTGCGACGCTTAATTTGGTCTGTTACCAATAATTTCTTTAAGTCTTCGAAATTTGAAATTTCTACTCCGGTTAACCACCCTTCTAGATAACTATTTAACTCGAAAATAATAACCTTCCAAGGGGTGCCTGGTATCCGAGAATGCCTTGTAAATTTCTGGCGATACGCTTCAGGACTTAGCCCAAAGCGTGCTAACAAAATTGATTTCACGTGCGTGAAATCGTCAATTTTTTCTGCGGGCTCGCGCAAGATTAATTCTGCAATCTCTGCCGGGAGCAGCGATAAAAGATGAGTCACAAGTTCTTCTGTTTCTATGCCTGCTCGAGAGGATTGTCGTTCAAAAAGGTTTAAAAAAAGAGTAATATCTGACCTTTCTGGATCGAATTTATGCATTAACGCATTTAAAGGGGGTTTCTGACTCCTCTCAGATCCGCTACTTGACGTAGATTCACGTCTATTCGCATTTTGAGTTAATCTCAATTGCTCTAATTGAAATTCCCTTTCTTTCTGTTTTTCTTCGCTGTCCCGTGCCGCCCTTTCTCTTTTTGCTTCTAATTCTCGTTCGACCCTTTCTCTTTCTTTTTGCTCGACTGCTTGAGTCTCCCTATCTTGTACAATATAATTAGCCTGCGATAAAGTAAGATCTTTATCATAATCTGCAGCTGATTCAATTTTCTGTATAATTACAGCTATTTTATCACTCTTATCAATATCAATTCCCAACTCGTCTGCTAACATTTGCAAATCGATTTTTCTACATTGCTTTAAATCAGTAATGACCGTCATTTTTAGACTGAGTTGCACTAACCGAAATTTCAATTTATTTCCTAACAATCTATAAAATTACCCTAGCATATATGCAATGTTAATTTTATACATACACTTTACTACACAATTTAAACACAATAAATGAGAATGAAATGAAAAATATATACATAAAAAGTACACAATTTACCGATTCAGCACTTTTTTTTTTCAACCGACCACAATACAAGTACTTGTACTTATTTCTAATTCTAGAAAAATATTGCCAGTTTTTGCATTTAGATTTTTCGAAAACTACACTTCAAAAATGTAAACATAAATAATTTTAGGTCAACAGGTAACAATATCCCTCTCTGTTTAGAAGCCTTTAAAGAAAACTTAAATTTATGACTAACCTCATAACATTTATGCTGCTAAAAAAAAGTTTTACAATTGTACAAGAGTTTACAATTTTACAAGAGTTGTACACACTCTTTTTTTCTCTTTTTTTTTTCAAAACTTTCTAATTTGTTCCGTTTTGTCCGGAAAGAAATGCATTTAACATTTAATGTTTTTATCATTAAAAAAAAGAAGGAATTTTTTTTTTCTACAATACTTTTTACTAATTTTTTAATTTTAGATTAAAATAATAGAAGTATAGAAACATAGTACATAAATTTCCTCACTGAATTTAATTTTGTGCAAGAATTATGAAACAGAGCCACTCAAAATTTAGAATGAGCTTACCTATTTCCGTCGTCTGCATCTCTCTTGGGGCATCTTTCCGTCGGAGGGTGTTGGATGCTACAGGTAGGTTGCGGCTGTGTGGCCTTTCGTCGGTTAGACGTTGTATCTCCGATTATTACTGGGTGCCTTCGTCAGCTAGGCTCGGTGTCTCTCTTTACGGTTGGGTGCCTTCTCAGCGGGGCGCTGGAATTCTCTTAGCGGCTGGATGCCTTCTCAGCGGGGCGCTGGATTTCTCTTAGCGGCTGGATGCCTTCTCAGCGGGGCGCTGGGTTTCTCTTAGCGGCTGGATGCCTTCTCAGCGAGGCGCTGGGTTTCTCTTAGCGGCTGGATGCCTTCTCAGCGAGGCGCTGGATTCTATCGATGATTAACTCTGGAACTGCACGGCGAACTATAGTCCCTGGCTAGTGGCTCCCGCTGCCACCAGCTGTAATAACTTGGCCTCATATAGATTAAAGCTAAGTGGTTGGTAGCGTAAGTGCCGCTCGGCAAATAATCCAGGCAATTTAATGGAGAATCAATTATTTATTTGTAACAATAAAAAATTCTCTGGATTAAATTTATATACAGCATAAATCATTTTAGAACTCGTAGGATCTTAATCCACCAGCTCCAAGTCCAAAGTTCCGTTTCAATTCATAGAATGTTCAGCTTATATTCGACGTAAAATTTCTCCAAATCAATAACACGGCGTTAACTAAACACCGAAGACGAGACTTATCACCGGCACTCTCCTAGCGAGAGTCCTCTTCTTCCAGCTCACTTGAGTGACGTCACCCTCTACAGCTCCCGATCCGAGCTGATCCACTTTTCTCAGAGAACAATCCGAGCTCCGAGCTCTGTTCTCTCCTCTTCTCGCTCCAAGACCAAAAATCCTCTCTGCAAAACCTTGGCTTCCTCTTTTTCTTCTCAGCCAAGACCTCCCCTAAAGGTCACGAACCAATCATCAACCTTAATGATCTTTTCTCATTAAGAGATTCGTAACATCGTCTTATCATTCGTACCTGAAAATACACGCCTATGGCGCCAATGTGTCTGGTCTCTGATCATCTCCGTGCTTTCATTTTTGCGTCGGCGTGCTAACAAAGGTGCGACCCGTGTGGTCTCCTATTCACGTTAGTGTCGCCCGCCTGTCTTTTCCGCTGATCGATGATGATTTAGCGATCCTTTATATCGCCGATCTTTTCATCTTGAGAATGAAAGCCATTTTGTGTTTTCAGTTCCATAGTGAAATCTCTTTTCAGAAAAAATGTCTTTAAAAGCCTGTGATAAATCTAAATTATCACAAAATGTTTAAGCGGATCCCAAATACAAAAATCTTCACATTTTCTTTTAAAATATATTGCGTTATTTTTTTTCCAGCAATGGTTGTCATGGAAATGACTTCTTGGGAAAATGCGTTTTTCTTCATGAGGAGTTTTTTCATTATATCTCGCATTTAAATTGTTATAACTCAAGAGCCGTTAAAAATAAATGATTTTATAAAAAATCTAACTCCAAAAATCAAATGGTTCAAATCGTTAGCGATAAATAGTTTTTTTTTCCTTTGAACATGTTTTTTTTTAATTGTTTTACTTAATTTTGATTCAGCATTTTTTTTTAAATATATATTTACCTTAGAAAATGTTTCTTAAAAAATTTACATAATTTTTTGTCAAATTTTTACTTTAAATATTTTTATTTTTATTTAAATTGATATTTTAAAAAAACTGAATCAAAATTAAAGCTTATACTGTTTATTTAAATGAAATGAAACTAGTCGTTGGGGGCCACCGTAATACTTACCCATCATGGATATCTATATGAAAATAAAACATATGAAAACTATTTATACAACGCATTGCAATTCACAAGCAAAATTTAAATATTGTTAATATACATAGTAATGCTTTATTAAAGAACTGCTGATGTACCAATTTCGACGAATTATATAAAACGCCAAACTACTCAAGTAGTACCGAACTGCGTAAAAGAAATATCCTTATAATTCCAAAAATAAAAATTCTATTAACTAACAATTAACTGTGTCGGATGAAGCGTCTCATTTCCAATTAAAATATACCTCTGAATTGAAATTTGAATGAAATACAGGGTCATGAAAAATCGAAGAATACGGAAAACAGGATTACAAATATCTCGGCTACTAATAATCCGATCGACTTCGTTCTATATGCAAAATGTGTGTTATTTTATTGCTTTTTACGTCCATTTCTTAAAACAAAAAAATTCGAAAATTTTTATATACCTTTCATCCGAACGAATTTTTCGAGGGTCCAAAAAAAAAAGTTCCGGATAATCGAGGTTGCTGATATTAAATAGGCTTCGTTCTATTCCTACATACTAACTACATATAAAATTTCAAGTCTCTATCTCAATTTGTTCGGGAGATAGAGCGTTTACAGACCGACAGACAGACAAACGGACGGCAGATTTTTTTTTCTAAAAATATGTTTTTCGGAATCTCCACTATGTAAAAAGTGTAAATCCGTCAAAAAAAGTTTTTCGATTTTCAAAACGATTGCAAGACTTACCCTATACTACGTATGATGGGTAAGTAAAATTAATATTCTACAAATAACGTTTCCCAACTCTTTTAATAAATTTTAACTTTTTTTTAAAAACATTATGAAAAGTTTAATCATGCGATTTTGTTTGAAATAACATGGTTAACCATCACAAAAAAATTTAAATTTTTTGTTCAATAAATAAAAATTATTTTAAAAGGTTACCAGACCAACTTAAGAAAGGACTGTTTCATTAATTTATAATAAGGCTACAAAATTAGTTACAATAAAAGAATCATGATATATTAGTTTGTTTAACTCTCAAACAAATATTATTTTAATCTAAAAGTCACTATAAAGATACTCTAATTTTTGTAAAACTTTGCATTTTTAGTTATTATGAGGAAATGGTAGCAAAAAACAAAGTGCTAAAACAACATCATTAATTTTAATTTTAAAATTAACAGTATTTTGTTTCCAACATAGTTAAAAAGTGTTTGTAAATTCGGTTTCCCTGTTTGTCTGTCCATTTGTCCTTGTGTCTGTCTGCCGCCTGTCTGTGATCTAACTCCCGTAAGTTTAATAAGATTGCCATGAAATTTATACATTAAAGTCCCATTATTCCGAACTCATTGGGACCGAACGATGTTCGGTTTTGCGGGAATTCCAAATGGGTGAATTTTATTAATAATAATCATCTACGTGTTGACTTTGAAGTCCTGAATTAAAAGCGGGGACATTTCCTACTGCCAGCTCTATACAGAGTTTATCGGCTCTTGATGAACAGGTTCTGTTATTTCTAATAACTTAATTTAATCATTCACTGTTAGTATATAACAGACTCTTCAAATAAAAACTAGAACGTTAGTATCATAGCAAATTTTTTAGGTTAAAAAAAATCTGTATTTTTTCTGAAATTTGGTTGGAATAGGCGAATTTTCGGAATAGTGGAACTGTAATGTAAATGTTATTTGTGCTTACTATGATATTTTCAGTATTGAAAATGAAATGTGTAGTATTTACTGTTCATTTACAGAGACATTAAAAAAATCTCGTTGCGGAAAAATGGTTTGCGGTATATTTTAATGGTATTACTCTCTTACTCTTTAAAACATAGAAATTTACATCCATCACTGAAGTATATTACAAGAACCTTGCTGTAGAATCGAGTGTTTATATAATTTATCTTTCATTTACAGGGACACACAAAAGGATTTAGTTATAGTTTTACCACGGTACTGCAGTATTAACAATACAGTAACAACCGGAACTGCGTCTTTAGTTGTGTAAGCGTTTATAAATTTAACTTTTTATTTCATATTACTTGATATAAATTCCACAATCATACACTGGGGTTTAGAAAAGATCTCAAGTATATTTCCGTTTCATAATAAAAAATTGTTGAATGGGAATTTTTAAATAAGCTATATATTTAATTGAACTAACTTTCAACATACTTTGTAGATATTTGTATACATACAAATCTATAGATTATATACATGGTTGCTCAAAATAATTCGATATTTTACAGATTGTTGATGATAACTGCGTTTTCAAATTTTGCCTTTTCTAACTTGTTTATTTAGACATTAACTTTCATCTTAATAAACCGAAAGATTTTGTTGCAATATTCTGAATATGTTGGGAAGTGTTCCCTTCTCTAGTGGGTGCATAATTTTTCGTTCTTTTAAAATCTCCAACAGTTTTGAGACAGTCTTTTTGAGTTTTCTGATAATAAAATATACTTTATCATCAGACGATGGTTTTGATGATGCTTTTCGATATCGTGGTAATTCGGTAGATAGTACGTCATATTTTCTCAAAGGTTTACTATATCCAAAAACATGTTTTTTTTTTTTTTTTCTCTGGGGGAGGGGAGAGTAATTCGATTGGTAATACGTTAAATTTTTTCACAGATTTGCTACATCCAGAAACATTTTTCTTTCTTTGGAAGTTTGGGGGGGGGGGGGTTAATACTTTAAAAGTTAAAACAGAATCATTAAAAGATCCCTTCTGCGTCTGTCTGTCTATCGGTCTGTCGAAGCCATTTTGCTCATAAGTTATTGAGCTTGGAAACTTAAAATTTGGCAGAAGTAATGAAGGCTAATGAGCCACTTAATACATCTTACCTTGACACTGTTTCCTTGTCACCTCCTTGATTTTTTACACCAGACTTTGTGTTTTGTCATTTGGTAACAGCTAGCCTCTTTCGTTTAGTTGTTGTTCATTCACGAGAAATTTTGTTATTTAAAAAACTGTATTTAGTGAGCTATTTAGTTAGCTAAAATGACTATGGGGTCATTTAGATAAATGTTAACACTGTACTATACGTACGTTTAGATAAATATTTCATAATTTAAAAGTTATATTGTAATAGATGAAATATATATATATATATAAATATATAAAAAAAAAAAAAAAAAAAAAAAAAAAAGAGAGTGGGTTATTTATTTTAACATTATTTTAACATAATTTTTAAACTGTTTAATTTACACCAATATATGGATAGTTGTCTAGTTATATCTATAATTAAATAGCTATATTTTAATTATCAAATTATTTTTAATGTTATTGATATAATTTTTGGTATTATTATTAATATTATTACTATTATTATTTTTTATTTTTTATTTTTTAATTTTTATTATCCTATATTAAGATAATGAGTTTTTACCATGTAAAGTCACAATAAATGTTACTGATTAAAGTAACAATAATGTATTTTAAGTTATATGTTAACATGAATGTTATCTCTTAATTCTAATTTTAATCATTTTATTAATTTAATTTTATGTTAATATCGATTATTAATTATTTTTCCGGTTCAATTATATTTCCATTCTGCTTTATCTTTTTTGTTTGTTATGGAAAACTATTATTTTTACTTACTTTCAACTCCTTTTTGTAAAATATCTTTGTTCCTTGTTTAATAATTTGGTTTTTGTGTGATGGTAGTCCCAAATTCGTATTGTTTTGCTTTTTCATGGCAAATACGAAGATGAAACCACACACTCCATTTGTAGTTCCAAAGTATTTGGGACCTGAAGATTCTGCTTTGGTTCTACAAATTTCATTTGTATTCATATTATTCTTTTTTCCTTCCATGTTCAATGTACTATAAGTTATTAAATTCAATGGTTAATATTGTTTACTATAATTCAATTTAATTATTTTATTGATAAAATCCATTGGTGAATCTTGTCTACTTTTAATGGTATTATATATATATATATATATACTTCGCAATGTCTTCAGAGTTTAGTTCGCAGGAATGTGATATAAAGAGAACATATAAGATTTTTTTTCCATGGAGAATAAATTTTTTTGTGGTGTATAAATGTGGCACAATACATAAAACGAAAATTCATTAGGTTGCATTTTAAAAGTAAATTTATGCCGAAATAAACAAATATTCTTCGCTTTTGTTAATCATCTTCTGGCTATTTTTATCAGCAATCAACTCCACCCCAAAATAGTCAATATTGGTGTGGAATTTTCTCCGACTAATTCTAAAATGGAAACGAGTGGAAAAGAGGAAAGGAAGTTTAAAATGGAAGTAAACAAGTAATTCTTCCAGAAACGTTCGCATAAACAGGGGGGTGATTAGTATATAAGGGCATTTGGGTCTCTGTACATCACAATTTCACTTCAGACAGCCTGCTTAGTGGACCAAGTTCTCTCTACGTGCTTTTTGTCCAGATTCTACAAAGATGACCGTCAAGGAGAAGTCCGATCGCATCCTGCCCCTGTTCCAGAAGCTGACTAGTCTTACTAGGCAGCAGCTCCCCGTTGAGGAGAGGGACCAGCGACTTGCCAATGCTGGTCATCTGCCCAGAGGAACTCTGTTTTCCTGTTTCCACGAGAAACACTTACAGGAAGCCACTGAGCTCTTCAAGATCCTCTATAGTAAGTTACATTTTGTAGATTTTTATACTTTTTTATTTAACTCAACAAGGTTTGTCCATGTAAAAATAGAATTATGTTATCGATTTCTTTTGTGTGTCCCTGTAAATGAACAACAAATGTTTGAAATGCTTTATTCTATCGTAGTCATTTTCCACTGAAATATTCAGTGATTTATATCGATTTCAATATATTTTAAGTAGCATAATCTCATTAAAATACTTTGCAAGTATTTTTAGGTAGCTTTCATTACAAAAAGTAAAAAGCTACCTATTGCAGCCGTCCGGAGGAAAGCACTTCCGGAAAATTTTGGTATATTTTCACCGATCATGACCTCCAGACCCCAAAACCACCCTCCATTCAAATGTTGACATATATATATATATATATATATATAACCATATATATATATATATATATCTGATTTTTGTCATGCGATAACTAACGTATTTATGAACCGATTGGAATGAAACTTGGTATGTATATAGTACATACAAATATCTCGACCGAGTTCGTTGGCCAGCATCATCCGTCATCTTGTTTCAAAATGGTGGCCATTTAAAATTTTTTAAAAAATTTAAAATTTAAAATTAAATGTGAAAAAATTAAAAGTTGAAAAATATTTTTATTTTATGTGTTAGATCTTAAAACACCAATTCCAGAACTCTTTTTATTTTGTCTATATCTTAAAAAATGATTGAGTTATAGCACTTTGAATTTTTCTTATGGCTGACATTTTGAAACGATCTGATTTTGTCATACTATAACTAACGAATTTATGAACCTATTTGAATGAAATTTGGTATGTACATAGTACATACAAAAATATCGACCGTGTTCGTTGGCCAGCATCATCCGCCATCTTGTTTCAAAATGGCGGCCATTTAAATTTTTTTTAAAAATTAAAATTTAAAATTAAATGCGAAGAAACTAAAAGTTGAAAAATATTTTTATTTTTTGTGATAGATCTTAAAACACCATATCCATAACACTTTTTACTTTGTCTATATCTTAAAAAATGATTGAGTTATAGCACTTTGAATTTTTCTTATGGCTGACATTTTGAAACGATTTTATTTTGTCATGCTATAACTAAGGTATTTATGAACCGATTTGAATGGAACTTGGTATGTACATAGTACATACAAATATCTCGACCGAGTTCGTTGGCCAGCATCATCCGCCATCTTGTTTCAAAATGGCAGCCATTTGAAAATTTTTAAAAAATTTAAAATTTAAAATTAAATATGAAAAAATTAAAAATTGAAAAATATTTTTATTTTATGTGTTAGATCTTAAAACACCGATTCCAGAACACTTTTTATTTTGTCTATATCTTAAAAAATGATTGAGTTATAGCACTTTGATTTTTTCTTATGGCTGACATTTTGAAACGATCTGATTTTTGTCACGTGATAGCCTCGTATTTATATATCGATTTGGATACAATAGGGTGTGTACATAGCACTTAATAAAGCCTGGACCGAGTTCGTTAACCAGTTCCATCTGCCATCTTGTTTAAAAATGGCGGCCATTTAAATTTTTTTTTAAAAAATTTAAAAAATTGAAATTAGGTACAAAAAAGTGAGAAATTGGAAAAGGTTTTTCTTTTATGCTTTTGGTGACCCTATAAATCGCTTAAAATAAAACCAGGTTGAATAAAAGATGACTAATTTGTAAAAATTCCTATTAATATTGAGTATTGACAAAAACTAGTATTCAATGTTACATAATCGTGTTCCACTATTTTGAGCTTCTTATGTTTGATTTATATAACTGAATTTAAAATAAATAAATACGTATATGAAAGCTACCTTTTCCTCCCGGCATTGCCGGAAGGACTTTTTCCCCATATACCATAACGTAATGTAATTCTCTTGGGTGTCCCTATAAATGAATTATTAATCCCAAGTACTTCATATGAAATATCAAACATGTCTAGGTAACCTTAATAAATGTTTATCAATTCTATGAAAATTCGAGTATATGTATGAGAGTTAGAGATTAAACAGACGGACAGACAAATCGAATAAATGAACACTTTTCATCTTTGCTGAAAAGTATTGAAAACTATATTCATAGGTGTTTTTCTAATGACAGTACAACATTTAAATACTTTTAAAACTTAATTACAAATTAATACATTCATTATAAGGCATTCATCAATATTTTCTGTAACTTGTACAATTGTATAAGAGTTTAAACAACAATGGATTTAATGATTCGCCCATAAACGTTTGTCAAAATAGGCCAAATGGCTGCGAAACAGCAACAATTAAACAATTTAAAGGCTAATTTGCAAAAAATCAATTATAAATAAGAAAATAGAGTGCATTTTTTAGATAAATATGCTTTTATCAAATATTAGTTTAATAGTGATTAATTTATGTTTGTACATCAAGAAATATATTTAAAATCCATGAAAAGATATTTTATAGAATGTTTATTAATTAATTATTTTTCTCTTTCTGCTACACTACATTAAAAAAGAAATGGAAAAGATTTTTTAATAAATTCACTCACTTGCGCTTTCTGCCAAGCATAAATAATCTGTGAATTTTCTATAATCGTGTTTTGCGTCCACGTCAAACTAATATATTATAACTTAAACTTTTGGGGGGAAAAAACAGGAAATGCAGAAAAAAAAAAAATAGGTGAGATTTACAAGATTAACATCAAAACCTTATAAAATACTTTTTTCTGAAAAATCTATTTTTACTTTTATACTTATTATATTATAAGCATTTTCCTTGATCTTTAACTGTTTTGAATAAAAAATCTAATATCTTTAGTTAATTTATACTTAAAAATGTGCTTTGAAAATTCAGTATTTGACTATTATTCAGTATTTGAATTTATATTATAAATTCAGTATTCCTTTTTGGGCTCATACTTGAAATATTTTTTAAGTGAATGTGCAACATCTTTTGCACTTAAAACATATGTAAAATAGGTTATAAAAAATAACTGATTTTCTTTAAATTATTATATTTATTATAACATTTGCAAGCACCAAATATTATTATAAAAAAATTCTTTTTTTTTTTTTTTTTTTTTTTTTTTTTTTGTCATAATTAAATTATTTTGGATGAAAGATGTGATATTTAAGTTTATAAAAGTACTTCGAAAATTTAGTATTTGAAATGAAAGTCCTTTAATCGACTCATGCTTAAACTATTTTTTAAGCGAATGCGAAACATCTTTGCATATAAAACAGATATAAAATAGATTATAAAGAACAACTGGAATTCCTTTAAATTATTATATTTATTATATTACAAAACAACTTTGATGTGACATCTATAAGCTTCAAATATTATTATTAATTACTTCTAAATATATTTATTTTTATTTATTTTATTTTATTTTATTTTATTTATTATTATTATTATTATTATTATTATTATTTTTTTTTTTTTTTTTTTTTTTTTTTTTTTTTTTTTTGTAAAAACTGAACTATTTTGAATGAAACAGCTGATATTTATGTTTAGAAATGTGCTTTGAAAATTTAGTAGTTGAAATGAAAATCCTTTAACCGACTCACGCTTGAATTATTTTTCAAATGAATGTGAAACATTTTTTGCACTTAAAAAAGATTTAAAATAGATTATAAAGAACAACTGGATTTATTTAAATTATTATATTTATTAAATTACAAAATAAATTTGATATGACATATGCTAGTACAAAATATTATTATTAAGAATTTCTATTTTTTTTTTTTCTTTTTTTGTGATAACTTAATTATTTTGGATGAAAAATCTTATATTTATCTTTAAAAATATTCTTTGAAAATTCAGTAGTTGAAATGAAAAACCATTAACCCTTTAACGATCATAGCATTTTCATTCCTAAGATGTCGAAATAAATGACTGTCACCGGTAATTAACAACAAATATATTTCTAAACAAGAAAACGTGATCTTTCACATGCAAAATAAAAGGGATATTTTTAGATAAAAATACCGGTATCAGTGTTGCGTATCGGAATTAAAATTTTGTGGTTTCGTGGCGAAACCAATGAACGTTAAAGGGTTGACCGACTCATGCTTGAATTATTTACAACTGATGAACTGAATTCTTGAATTATTACAACTGATTTTTTTAAAATACTTTATATTTATTCAATAACAAAACAACTCTAATGTAACATTTAAAAGCACTAAATTATTATTATTATTAGTTATTAAATATTTTTGTGATAACTAAACTATTTTGCATGAAAAATTTGATATCTTTACTCAACTTATCTTTTAAAATGTACTTTGAAAATTTATTGGTAGAAATGAAAATTGTTTAACCGCTTCACGCGTGAATTATTTTTAAATAGATGTAAAACATATTTTGCATTTCAAATAGGTATAATATATATTAATAAAACAAATAATGTTGATTTTTTTAAGTATCATATTCAATAAAAAATTACAAAACAACCCTAATATGACACCAAAATATTATTATTAAGAGTTATTAAATATTTTTTTTATGACAACCTTAACTATTTTGCATGAAAGATCTTATATCTTGACTCAATTTATGCTGAAAAAAATGTAATTTGAAAATTTATTTGTAAAAATGAATATTCTTCAACCGTTTTTTGCATAAATAATTTTTTAATGTATGTAAAACATATTTTGCGCATACAGATTTAAACTAGATTATTAAAGGGGGAAATTCGTTAACCGAAAAAAAAAAAAAAAAAAATTTGATGTGACTATGGCATGCACCCATTGGCATGCACCAAATATTATAAAAATTTTTAAATAATTTTTCGTAATAACGAAACTTTTTTGGTGAAACTGAAGACTCTTTTGATCTGATATTTATGTTAAGAAATGTGCTTTACTGTTTCTTTTTTAAAAAGTTTCTTTCTATTTTCTTTCTTTTCTTATGAAAACGAGAATATTTATTCAATAATAGTAAAATACAATATGATATTAATGTTTTAATCTGCAAAATAAGTAAATAAAATAAAATATTGTTGAAAAAATAACGGCTCTATAACTGCTAAAACTTGGATCCTACAATTTGCACCGCGGAATGCCCAGGTATTTGTCATTATTATTATTATTATTATTATTATTATTATTAAAGTAAGTCTTTACGTTCAGGACGAACCTAAAAATTTATTAAAATATATTAAAAATTTAGGAAATAATATTAATATTAATAGGGAATAATAATTTATAAAATTTATTAAAAATTTAGGATCACGCTAAGCGTAAGGATTTAAGGGACACCCCCCCCCCCCGCCTTTACCTCTTCGGAGACGACTGTCACTTATATGTGATACATAAGATGCCCAGAATACTTTATTATTCCGGACAGTTACTTTTTCTTATACATTTTGCCTTATTTAAGCAAGGAAATTCCTGGATTCAATTAAGTAAAATTTCTGTTTGAAAAACCGGTAAAAAAAAGATTAAAAAATCAATAAAAGACACTAGTCGAGAAGGGATTAAGCTAGATCTTTGATAAATTATCACCACGTATACTGTGATTAAATACATATACATACATATATACATATATAACCATTTTATAATATTACAATTCAACATACAATGAATATCTATATGCCATTTCTTTCCGGCCCCACCAGTAGCCGAGAGGTTCTTCCTTCGTAATTGGTAAACGAGTGGTGCTGGTTTCAAACCCAATCGCGCCCGTCGGACTAATCATTCAGAATTTTCCATGATGTTCTTCGAACCTTGGACTTCTTTGCGTAAATATTGGTTAGTCTACTTTAGAAAGACTCCTACGGAGGGCCCTCTTTTCTTAGGGCCTAAATCCCTCGTGTTGATACACTAGCCTTCATAAACACAACACAACCAGACCTTCATTTCCCGAGTTCTTACTTTATTGTCAATTTATTTCAGGTGCCACTGACTTCGATGACTTCATCAAGCTTGCCACTCAAGCTCGTGACATCGTGAACGAGGGTCTCTTCGTCTACGCTTTCTCCGTTGCCGTCGTCCACAGAGACGACTGCAGGGGAGTCACTCTGCCCCCAATCAGCGAAGTCTTCCCTGACCGATTCGTTCCAGCCGAGACTATCAACCTGGCCATCAAGGAAGCCAAGATCCACCGAACTGAAGTGAGTTTCACACCACTAACAAAATATTATAAAATATAATATTTAGTATCTTTATTAATAACTTACAAAATCTATTTCTACCGAAGTAAATTAATTATTTTAATTTGCCAAAAGTTTTATAAAAACTTTTGGCTGGTAAAAGTTTGGTTGCTAAAAGTTTTATAGAAATCGAAACTTTCGTAAGTCGGTCCCTAAAATTCCCTGGTCAACAAACGAGACTTTCTGATAGATTTTTGACATATTTTTTTTATTAAAAGGATAAAATTGGCAGGCCAGATTTTTGATGTGATTTGCAACATAAGAACGTTCCGGCTTCAATTATATATTTTATACTGTTCAATTTTGAACACTTACACCAAATATATATGAATTTGAAGAGAAACTTGCCTATTTTTATTACAAATATTCGATATGTGTATCTTTAGTTGTTCAGCACATATCGAACCTAAGGTGCAATTATTCACACACTTCAGTTAAAAAGTCAAGAGTAGTGTAAGAAATAGTCTGCTCCATACCGTGTCTCAACTCTGGTAATTAACATTAAGGAGCGGCGGAACGTAGATATGATCTTCCTCAAAGGAAAAAAAATCATATTTCTCTAACGGCTTTTAGTTCTTCGGCCTAGCAATAATGTTTTATGCTCAGGAGTTGCCATTTTACGTATGTGGCGTTGCAAGCGAGTTAATAATAAAGCAGTATTCGCGAATGCACTTCTCTAAAACTATTTGAGTTGCTCCTTATTTATTATCTTGAACCAGCACATTTCAGCATTTAAATATTTGTAGAATGATTGATTCGTTTCCCTGGTTTTTAACACTTCCCAACACAGTTGAACAATGTTTATGAAAACGGTTTATCTGTCTGCTGCCAGCTTGTCCTTGCTATAGCTTGCATAGGTTGCCATTACTCAGATTGCCATAAAATATGTCTAAGTATTAGTGAGGTTTATTATAGTGTATTTGGTATTGTTCAAAATGAAATGTGAGGCGTTTATAGTTCATTTACAAGAACGCACAAAAGAATCCATGGGAAAAATTTGTTTGCAGTTCAATTTTTTGATCTTGCAATTTTTGTAACATAATGAGTATATATGAATGGAATAGGCTACAATAGGTTTTCTCAGGAATATAAAATAAATAGCATTTATAGTCGTTTAGAATAGAGTGATAAGTCTTGTACTTTTTACGAACGATAAGTAGAATTTATCCTTCGTATGAAAAATATCGTTTAATTATTAGTTATCTTTCATTTACAACATCGTTTGTGAACAATTCGTTCACAAAAGGACTACATTATAATCTATGGGGAAAATCGTTTTCTATACATTTCAATGATGCTAGGATACCACAATTATAGTGAAATCATGGACGTGCATCGCAGTTTTTCTATAGATTATAGAATATAGCTAGCATTTATATTTCATTTACAGAGACACACAAAATAAATCGGCTAAAGGATTAACTCAGGTCGATAACTGCTGGAGGAGCGTTTTCTGTTGTTTTATTCACTTTTAGACTGATCTAATTTTGAACATATAAAGATGTGTGAATAAATTCTATAGATTACATACAGGGCTACACGAAAGATTTCGTAAGCATTAGTAGATAAGGACAGCGAATTCTTAATTGTCTTTTTACTAAGTAATTTTTTTTCTTTAAGTTGCTGTTTTAGCTATCTCATTTAATTTTAGGGGAAAGTGAAATTTCTTAATAATATCTGTTGTAAAGTGTTTCATAATCTATGCCTGATGATTATTTTTCGCTCTTGTTAACATTATTATAGACATTGGAATGCGTCAAACTACATATTGTAGCTACAAAAATTCACATTTTTAAGCCATTGATAAGTTTGGCATTTGCCATGCAACTCTGCGCTTATTCGAAATATATAATTTTTATTTATTTATTCTACTCTGCTTTGTCCAAATAATAAAATAATATAATAAACATAAAAATAGGTGAGGGTTTTTTTTCCTCTTCTGAAAATCAAAGGGAGGTACTCTAGATTTATATATTATTATAAAATAAAACAGTTCGATGCAATATATATATATATTATTGTTTTTAAATTAGGATGTGATTGTTGAAATTGAGAAGACTGGTAATATCTTGGATCCCGAATATAAACTCTCTTATTTCCGTGAGGACATTGGCATCAATGCTCACCATTGGTATTGGCACGTTGTCTACCCCGCCAACTGGGATGAGCAACTCACTGGAAAGGTCAAGGATAGAAAAGGAGAGCTGTTTTACTACATGCATCAACAGATGTGTGCAAGGTATGATAAACAATTAAGATTTAAGTATGTTTTACTACATGTATCAACAAATGTGTGCCAGGTATGATAAACAATTAAGATTTAAGCATGTTTTACTACATGCATCAACAGATATGTGCCAGGTATGATAAACAATTAAGATGTTCAATGTGATAGAACTATATTTTAAGATGTTGAACACTTAGTAGCAAAAAATATAATGTATTTATTGGACCAACATTTTCATATGCACAAAATCTTGGCTAAAGAAATGTTGCTTTAACACAGGAATGGTTAGAATTCAGAAATACAGATGCAATAATAGCAACAAATACTAGTCCAATTCATTGTCAATATTTCCAATGTAAATCCAATATTTCTGTAATAAAAACTTTCTGCTGCAGTTATTTCTAGTATAAAATTTTAACTATTAGATTTTTATCAGAAATAAATTCGATGAATGGAATACTGGCACGTTGCTAAATTCGAATAAAGTAAGTATTATCGATATAGCATTGTTATTAAGATACATTTGGAGAAACTTCTTCATTGTTAATAAATAATAATAACATAAAAGAATTATAATAAACTTTTCACAGGTATGATTGTGAACGATTATCTAATGGCTTGAAACGTATGGTTCCTTTCCACAACTTCGAAGAAAAGTTAGAAGGTTATGCTCCTCACTTGACATCCCTCGTCAGTGGTTTGCACTACGCTTCTCGACCTGAAGGATTCAGTCTCCAGGATCTTGTCGATGTCGATGTTCAGGACATGGAAAGATGGAGGGAACGTATCTTGGAAGCCATCGACCTCCAATTTGTCCACGCTGCTGATGGCACTGATCTTCCCTTGGATGAGAAGAATGGCGCCAACATTTTGGGAAATCTCATTGAAGCCAGCTCTGCTTCTCCCAACAAGGCCTTCTATGGATCTCTCCATAACTGGGGTCACGTGATGATGGCTAGAATGCATGATCCCGATGGCAGATTCCAAGTAAGTTCATTTTATAAATCTTTTCTGCCTCTCTTTTAGCAAAATTTATTTGAAATAATATTAAGTTTTTTTCTTTAAGACTCCAGTGCCTGCAAGCGAAGACACTCTTGAGCTAAGGCTAATCCAATGACGTGGTTATTTTCTCATATCTCGTTTGCATTTCGACATTGTCAAATATTTTTCTTTTGCATTGGATAGCTGAAGTCCATCTCTACATCACTCCTCTTTTTACTTTCTTCGATAACTTTTTTCGAAATGCAAACGACACATTAGAAAATTACCTCACCATAGGATTAACATTAGATCGCGAGTATTTTCCTCTTTTGTGACAGGTGTCTAAAATAATTAATATTTTAATAAGTAATTTCAAAATTTACATAAATGACAAATTCAAAATTTCTCGACAATAAATAAAAACTAAGCTGCGTACAAATGTAAGATTTCCTTATATCATTTTTGTGCTCATTAATTGCCCATATCATTAAATTTGTAAGTCAGTTATATATTTTAAGGTAATTAATATTGAAAAACAAAATTTTAAGTAAATTTTGGTTTTGTATTATTTTTAATAGAAATATGATTTAATACTTTATAAATGATACAAAAAATTTATATTTATCATACTTTTATTGGATATTCGGCAAAGCAAATATAAATCATTAACGTCTTTATCTAAAGGTTTGACATTAAGATACTTAACCGTATTCTCCATTTCTTCGATACTAAAGCACTACATTATCTATAAGTGTCTTCAGAAATTAGTAAGTTATAGGTTAATGCTTCTTTTACAATGAATGACAATTCTATTTTATTTTTTGAGTAGCAATGGATAAATAAATCAATGTAATTTTCATTTTCAGGTATTTTATTAAAACCTAACAAGAAGGATAGGTTTGCAACCAAAAAAGTTATGACTTACTCATTTTTATCTTTCATTGCAAAAAATAAATAATATTTATTTTCTCTTTTTTTTCTCCAGGAAAATCCCGGTGTCATGAGCGATACCTCTACTTCCCTTAGAGATCCAATTTTCTACAGGTGGCACAGATTTGTTGACAACATCTTCCAGCAGTACAAGGCTACTCTGAAACCTTATACTAAAGAAGAGGTAAAATATTTTGTATTTAGTTATTATTTAATTATTTGGGGATGAATCATTAAAATTGGCCAAAAATGACCAAAATTCTTACAGAAGGGCAGTTCTCCTACTCCTCTATCCTTTCTGCACCTCTCCTCCCTTTCTTTTTGGAAAAAAATGAACAATATTATTAAAAAATTAATTATAATAATTTAGTATCGGCTGTTTTCAATAGAAATTTCTTAGTCACGGTTTATTCTTACGAAGCAAATTAAAGCCATTAATAATTGCCAGTTCGAAACATTTTTCTTTTAGACTTCTTATAACCTACGTCGATAGACAAAGGGTAGTTTACCCCCCCCCCCCCCCCAAAAAATGCTCTTTTTAAGAAATTTGAATTTTTTTTTTTTCTATTTTGCTTCTATAGTTTGTTCTTAAAGTTAAACAAATTTTTATTATGACACCCTGTTCACTAATGTGAATAACAGCTAGTTGCATACTAAAGGTTTGGCAATCTAAATCGGGTCCTGTTAGTAGTATCACAAACATATGTAGATAGTGTCAAAACTACATTATATTAAATGTTGTAATTCAGATCTTCTAATATTTGTGATTCTCTATAATTGTCAATAATCTGAGAATGTTTTAAAGACTGTTCAATTTAGAAGATCTACAAAACAATAGATATGTAAAGAGCCAATTAACAATTCAATTGTAAAATTTTAAATTGAACATGGTAAATAAAATAAATATGACTTGATAAAAATAGTAAACATGGTAATATCTCTATTTATATGATAGCTTAAAAAAAATTAAATATATGGTTTAATATGGTAAAGCAATAATTATGTTAAGTATGGTTTAACATGATAAACTAGAAACAATTAGTTTTGATAATTTTATTTTTTTCAACAAGCATTGTTTTAGCTGAATCTTATTTTCGATATTAACTTTGGTAATTCATTTCAGCTGACTTTCGAAGGAATCAAAGTCGCTGGCGTTCAGGTCAATGCCAAACAACCTAATGTAGTTACTACTTACTTCAAGGATGCTTTATTGGATTTGTCTCATGGTATCAACTTTGGAGAGGGACACAAAATAATGGTAAGAACAATATGTTATCCTTAATTTTAAAAATTAGACTTAACATTATTTCCTGAAATTTTTAATTAAAATACAATATAGCGTTTATTTGATTCACCTACTAATAAAAGTATATGATAGTTTTCATACAAAATACTTCGCTGGATAACGTTCAGTAAACACAGCAAAACATAATCTAAATATTAGGTTGAACAAAAAGTTCTGGAAAATTTGTAAAAATTGCATCGTTATCCACAAATTAACAACAATAACAAAAATAACTATTTTTCTAAATAAAGACCATCTTAATCCACGACTTTCTGCCATCGTTCTGCCCGATTCTGGATTTATTCTAAGTGCAATGGCGGCTCCTCTTGGAATCGAAAAACTCTTGACTTGCTTCTTCGACGTCATTAAAAATTCAAATCGACGACACTTGGAAAAGTGTTGCATTGATTAAAAGAGGCTATAATCGGATGGAGCCACGTTTGGACCGAAATTCATGAGCTCCTATAGATACCCCACTAGTACTCCTATATACGAACAAATTTTGGTAACTGTTAGATTAAAAAATTCTCAGAACTTTTCGCTCAACCTAATATTTTTAAATGTGATTATTTTCTCAACCATTTATCTAGGTATAGTTTTTCTCCTAATTAAGAAATGTTTCACAAAAATTCGCAGTTACAAAACCCTTCTTAGCGATAGGGAGAATCACAATACATTTATTTACATTGTTTTTGTAAAAATTGTGAGACTTCCATAACAGTATTTTTTATTAATTAATTTTATTATTCTTGTAAATATTTTACAAAAAACCATAATAATAATAATTACCGATTTATTAAATCAATTTAATTTAAAAATCTATCTAAAAGTCAAATTGTTATTATTTAAGTTGTCCTGGATATTTTCAGGCATTAACATAATTAATGAAAAAGAGCAAATTTCTGATTTATAATTCTGATCATAAAGGGTTAAATTATTTATAATAAATACATAAGGCAAGAAGTATCGAAAGGCCAACTTATTTTAACAGAAATTATTCACTGTGTTACTAATTTTTGTTTCTTACAAAACAGGTTAAATACCATCATTTGAACCACGAGCCTTTCTCCTTCATTATCAATGTTGAAAACAACACTGGATCTACCAAGCATGCTACTGTTCGTGTCTTCTTGGGACCCAAATACGACGAACTTGGAAATCTTCTTGAACCTGATGAGCAGCGAAGACTTATGATTGAATTGGACAAATTCCACAAAGAGCGTTAGTATACTTTTGTAAACATAGATAGTTTAAATTTAGATTTTTATTTAAGTAAAAATATAGTTAAATAACATTCAATAATTCTTATGCGCTATACATAAATAAGGATCTATTATGTATAAAATTTTGAAAGCTTAAAATTTACATAATTAATTTTATATCAAAATTTAGTTATACATGGTTTAAATGTTTAAAATTATCAAATAGCAATGTTTTGGAAAAAAATTTTAGTCTCATTAAATTAGAAATATTCAAATTTTTTATATGTTTAAATATATTAGTAAGGTTTTTAAAAGCAAATTTAATAACAAAACATGATTTTTTCATGCACAACAGATATCCTTATGTGAAATGTTTTTATACATTTTTTTTTTTTTTTTTTTTTTTTTTTTTAATAATTGGATATCTTTTAACGTATATCATTTTAGGTATATTTTCTACCCTTTTCATTAGTAAAAATTAAAGAAATGAGAAATGTTTTGAGAAGCTATGTAACCAAATATTAAATAAAAAAATAATTGATCTTTTAACTCATGTAAATTTACTGTTCTTTCTTATAGATTAAAGACAATCTTTAAAGCAAAAATTTACTGTTAACTTAACTAAATTAGAAAAATAAACAACAGATTTTATTTTATTTTATCCTAATTATTACTGATATATTTCTCGTAATATGAGTAGAACTATTCAGAAAAGCAAAACTATTATTATTTCATCTAAAACAGTCTGGGGATTTCTTTCCTTTCTTTTTTTTTTTTTTTTTTTTTTTTTTTTTCTTTCAAGCAAAGTTTCATACTTACCCCCAGACAGCGTACATTCAATTCCATCAAATGCATTTCCGTATCCTTTGTACTGCATATTACTATTAAACTTATCTGTGAATTATGACTTTTACAATATCTTCAAAATTAGCTGAAATACTTCAAAATATGTCAAAAAATACAGATTTCTTATAAAAAGTTACTACAGTGGGAGATCGAGGTTAAGGAATTTAATCCGTTCCAAAATAGTGTTCGCTAACCGAATTGTTCGTTAACCAATCATAGATTTTGTGTTGATTTGTATGGGAATTCAATTACTTATTTCTTAAAAGTTAGATAATGTATAAAAAGTAACATAAATCTTCTTTTCATCATAGCGTTAATGTACTTTCTTATTTAATATGGACACATCGCATTTTGGTGGCTTTGTCCGTGTCGTACAGCGTATTAAAATAAATAATAATAAATGACGTGTCATTTGTAAAACTTTTAGGATTACATTCATTGACTACGGCATTAAATCATATCAATTTGCTACTTTGACTTTTCAAAAAACTTTAGTTTTCTAATGCTCATATCCACCATTTACCTCAATCTAGAAAACCCGGATCTAACGCCAAATCAAATTTTATTATCTCTTATCTATTGTTTCACACCTATAAAATTAATCTAGAACTGTCCCCTAAGGTTTATCAGGGAAGAAAATAGTAAGAAAATTATGCACAAAAACATTGTTTAAATTTCCTCTAATCTTCCTAAGCCCACTTCCTGTTTTTAGACTCATTACTTTCTGTTTATTAAATTGGCCATAACTCATCTTCTAGTAACCGTAAGGATTAAAGTTAAACATATTTGGAATTTTAAAAGATTGCTCTTTGAAATAAAACAATAATTTTACTCCTCCCCCTCAAAAAGAAAAAGAAAAAAACACTTTTATGTAGGCATTATTAAAAATGATTGATAAAGGAAATATATTTAATAAGAATTTAATTAAGAATTTTTATAAAAGAAATTAATTTTTTCTAAAAATAATGATAACAAAAATAATTTTTAATTATTCCGA
Source organism: Maratus speculifer (assembly GCA_964019185.1). Lineage (NCBI taxonomy): Eukaryota > Metazoa > Arthropoda > Arachnida > Araneae > Salticidae > Maratus > Maratus speculifer. The sequence goes on from OZ025296.1 coordinate 243,575,026, forward strand.
AGAATATGTTATTGGAATGTGCCCGTTATGGAGTTTATACACTGTATATAAAGAGTTTTTTTTCCCTTCTAACAGTTGCTCCTGGTAAGAACGTCATCCAACGTAATGCTGCTGACTCTAGTGTGACCCTTTCCCACACTTACACATTCGACGAGTTGAAGGCTGGCAAGGGTGGTTCCCAGGACGCCAATGAATATTGCAGTTGCGGATGGCCAGAACACATGCTTATCCCCAAAGGTACTCACAAAGGAATGGAATTCGACCTCTTCGTTATGTGCACCGATTATACTGTGGATAATGTAAGTCAATGTTACACTAATACTGTTAGAGTAGTTATTTAAAAAATTTTTTAATAATAATGTTTTGTCCAAAATTCACTAAATTCATTATTGAATCTATATTGAATCGGAAATTTTTTTTTCGTGTGAACTGAAAATCTAGAATAATGTGTATTTATTAATATCGAACTAGAATGTATTTATGAATATCAAACTCGATTTGATCGATAAAATAAAGAACAGCAGAGCGCCGATTATCTAAACGCGCCTTGACCGGCACTAGTTCGGATAAACAAAAGTAGCGATAATTGGACAAGCCCTTTTTGTAATGTTTTTATCTATGCCAAAATGGTTAAAATGCATTTTATACGTGTCTTTTTTATTTCTTTTTTTTTTTTTGGGGGGGGGGGAAGGACAAATGTATGTTTTTAAAAACATAGTATCGGATGTGTAGATTAAAAAAAATTCTTTTTTGAGTACACAATTTTCCTTCGCATTTTAAATAGACTTAGATTTCGAAGGTGCTAGTATTAGCATGTAATGATTTTTTTTTCTTTTGCCTTTTTATCTTTATTTTTTTATTTTAATTTTATTTTAATTAACTATTTTTAATTTCTTTACAGAAAGGTCGGTAGAAAAATGGAGAAGGATAAAAAATATTATCATTTTTCTCGGAAAAAAAGTGAAATTTTAACTCTTGAATTATTATATTTTGTTTTATTAATTGTTATATGATATCGTATATGCAGTATATTTTCGCAAATTCTGAGTTCATATTCGAGAAAATGAAGGATATTCAAGAAAATGAAATATAATATAATACAACTAACGTTATTTCTGTTTATAATATCACACTTATTTTGTTTTTCTTTACTAGCCTGAAGGTGCTAACGTGAAGACCATTTGCGCTGATGCCGTCAGCTACTGCGGTGCCAAGGATCAGAAATACCCAGACAAGAAACCCATGGGCTTCCCCTTCGATCGCCATATCTTTGCTCGTTCCACCGCTGAAATGCTCACTAGCAACATGGGCGTTGCTGAAGTGAAGATTAAATTCACCGGATCAGACGAATTTTAATGAGATAGACTTTAATAAAAGGATGTTGCTAGGATGAAATTGTAGGATTAAGAAAAGAAGCTTAAATAAAATATAGAATTGCTCTGATTTCTTGTATTTTCTTTTACAAATGATATTTTTACATATTAATATTTTATTTTTAATTTAATAAAAAGTATTTACATCAGACGTTCATAAGAATTGTATCAAGTATGTGTTTAATCAATGAAGGGTTTGCTACAAAAAAAGTAGCTCAATTTTTGCACTATTGGGAAAGCTAAAACAATTTTTTTTATTATTTTAAATTTTAAAGATTTATTAAAAATATTTTTCTACTCATGTATTACTTCATACATTTATAAACGTTTGCCACCAATAATATTTAAAAGAACCTGTTCAAAACTAAAAATAAATAAATAAATAAATAAATAAAATCACAAGAAAGTGGACATCTAAAAAATGCCAAAATAGAGCTACCTCCTTTTTTCAGCAAACTCTTCAAATGTAAATCATTGATTTGGAATAACAAGTTTTTTTTTCTTCTTCTTCTTCTTACAGGATTTCTTTTGTCTTGACAATAACAAGGCCCTAGCTTTTTCACTACAGAATTTTCTGTTGTTATCAGTAAAAGGCCAAGCATATTTTGCACGGAACACTTGCTATTTGTATCATCCATACATCACTTCTAAATAGCTCATAATTGAATTTGTACACCTTCGAATAGAACAAATAAATAAATAAATAAAAATAAAAATAAAAATACTTTCGAATGAAATTTCTTTCAAAATTATAATGCAATTTTCTGACTTATTATGACTTTTTAAAATATTTTTAAGCATGCTTTTTTTTTATCTTCTTATTTTATGCAATAGGTTCTTGTTCGTTTCAATAATGTAAGATAACTAATGGCAGAGAAATAACAACTAGAAATTGATTGCCAGAGCAAATTTTCAAAACTAGTTGGATGTGTCAATCCCAAAACTTTCTTCTATCTCATAAGTACATTTTAATATTTTAAAAAAAAAAAAAAAGAAAAAAAAAGAAAAAAGAAAAAAAAAACGCAGTGACCCCAAAGTTACCCACTATCGAACTTCCTCGAACATTTGACCTAGCCTAATGAGATTCTGGAATCCGAAAAGCCTAAAACGCAAAATTTAATTAATATTCTGAGAAAATGAGCTTAGTAGTGCCTCATGTTGGGTAATTTATACTAAAACCTAATAAGCATCTATGTCAAGACCTAACAGAATCTGAAATTTTATGGAATTTCTTCCATTAGTTCTTGAGATATAGTTATAACAAAAAATTTGCAAAACGTAGCACAGCAACGTCATATCTTGGACAATTTATGCCACAATGTAAAAAAGCGTCTAATTATGTTATGGTGTAAAATAATCTGAAGTTTGATGAAATTCTGTGCATTAGTTCTTGAGATATAGCTAGTTTTAAAAAAAAGTGTAAAATATAGCACAGCAGCACCATCAGTTGAAAGATTTATAACAAAATGTAATCATCGTGTAATTATGTTATATGTCATTTTGTAACAAAATCTGAAGTTTGATGAAATTCTGTGCGTTGGTTGTTGAGATATAGCTATCGGAAAAATTGTGCAAAATGCAGCATAGCTGCACCACCTGTTGCAAGGTTAATACCAAAATGTAATCAGTGTCTAATTATGTTATATATTCTAGTGTAACAGAATCTAAAATTTGATGAAGTTCTCTGCATTAGTTCTTGAGATATAGCTATCGCAAAAATAGTTCAAAATGTAGCATAGCAGCGCCACCTATAGGGCAGTTCACACCAAAACCATATCAGCGGCTATGTATCTCAAGGTATCGCGGAATCTGAAGTTTGGTGAAATTCTGTGCATTAGTCTTGAGATATAGCTATCATGAAAATCATGAAAAACGTGGCATAGCAACGCCACCTGCTGGCCAATTTACACCAAAACTTAATCAGTTTCTATGTATATCAAAGGGTCACAGAATCTGAAGTTTGGTAAAATTCTGTGCATTAGTTCTTAAGATATAGCAATCTTGAAAATCATAAAAAACGTAGCGTAGCAGCGCCACCTGCAAACCAATTTTCACCAAAAACCAATAGGCACTAATTCATATCAAGGTCTAATTGAATATAAAATTTTATTAAATTTCGAGCATCAGTTCTTGAGATAGAGCGCCCACAAATTTTTTGTCACATACGGACAGACTCACAGACAGACATTTTCTAAAAATAGTAAAAACGTGTTCAGGACCTTCTAAAACGTATAAATCCGTCGAAAACCGGAAGTCGAAAATTTTCATGAATCCAATACTTTCTTCTTGTAAAGATAGAAGAAAGTAAAAATAGATCCTTTTAATCATACAATACCTCAATTTAGAACATAAAAACTGACAACGAAAGACAGATTACATTTTATGTTGAGTTAAAAAATATAGCTAATTCAGTTGAATTTGCTAATAGATAAAACGCATAAGAATAGCCTAAGAATCGTAATTTAATTTTTAATTTACACTATAATGTGACATACAACTAACGTTATCAAGCACCTCCTGAATTAGCAAATTTGGCAAGATTCTAACAGCAGTGTTTCTTATAAATAATAATAATAATTATTATTATTATCATCTCTTTTTTCCAAAATAGCTGTCGAATCAGTTACATATTTGTCATTTCAAAGTAATAAGTTATATAAATTCAAAAGAAATATGAAATAAAACCGGGGGGGCAACTTCACAGAGTAAAACTTCATCGAGTTGAAGGCTGAAATTCCTGGATTAGTTTGGAACAGGAAAACAAAATGTAAACCGACTAATGAGCCATTAAACTTGGATATGTATGTTTTTTACAAAAATATGGCTTCGCAGACCAATCACATTTTAATTTTCTAATCGAATTCAGTTTAATCTTGTAATTTCAGCTGTTAACTCAATGAGGTAATAGTTTGTGCAGACATCTTCAGGGTCCGACAAAGGCTGGGGGGGGGGGGGGGCTCTTATATTTACCTATGGAATTTTTTGTGAATAATGTGAAAGTGGCTTATACTAATTATACCGAAAAGACTACAAGCATATGTGTTTCAGAATCTATGCCCCAATGTTGATTTTGTCCTGCAATTCTGTGAATTCTAATTCCAGTATTGCTTATTGAGAAAATGAACATTTTTTTTCTCGTTTTTTGCAAAAAAAAGTGATTTTATATGTTTAATTCTTCTCATTTAAACGAAGAGCGACTTTAAGAGGAACTTATTAACAGTCCCGATGGAATAACTTTGAGGTGATTTGATATCCGTACGCAAAAAATTCTAAAACTCTCTATAGGTACACAATGTGTAAATTAAAAAAGCTCTGGGCTCGGGAGTATTTGCTAAAAATAGATTTTAGATTGCCAGACGATAATTTTAACAAAAAATTAACTTATTGATGTGGAATAATAATTATAATATTAAAGCATTGAAATATTATAATAAACACTTTGATATTTTAATAAAAGAATGATTTTAAATAAATAGGTTTATTAGAATTTAGGCTAATGTAAGAATTATAACATTTTAGCAATTCAATAAAAAAAATTAGAAGAGATTTGTGTACACAGGAAATAAAAGTGGATTTTAATGGAGGTTTAATTAATAAAAGATTTTATTTAAGGAATATAAATAGTTAGCATCATCTTTAGATCTAATCAATTTGGAATAAATATTATTAGGTGGATTAAGAACTTATGCCTTCTTTGCACATGGAGACTAATAGATTAGTTTAATCCCTTTGGGACAAGAGTCTTTTGGGAATTTTTAATCTTTTATCACCCATATTTCAAAACAGAAATTTTTACCAAAATGATTCGGGAAAATGCTTTGATTAAATATGGCAAAATTTACCCTAAAATTTTACTGATGAAAGTAATTAAGGAGTTTGAGCACATTATGTGGTCCATATATCAATTTCTCGTTCCCAAGCAATTAAGAATAGATTTTTAATTTAATAAATCGGTATAATATATGAATTATTATAAAAAAGAAAACTTATATAGAATAATGTTAACTTCAGCGAAAACAAATTCCAATTGTGTATACATTGTGGGAGACAGGGGAAGGGGGGGAGGACAATATAGCACCATTAAAACAAAAACTTTTAATATGGTTTTGTTTAACTGTAATTTGTTGAAATTCATTTCAAGATTTACATTTCGAATTAAAAGAAAAAACGAATAATACACAAAAAGAAAATGAAATTCCGTTTAAAACTCATTTCTTGCATAAACGAATCATGGGTAAGATCCTGTTGCCCTGTAGAATGTAGTATTACAATTTCATTAGGGTACATATGTATCTCTTTGCACGATTTATGTTGTTGTTTGTTGTTTTGTTTACTTTATCAAACGATTCCAATTTAATTTTTAAAAAAATCGCTTGGTTGTTGTTGTTATGTTTGCGATATGTCCTCAATGTTTTCACAACCACTTAAACGATTTGAATGTAACTTTTACTTACTAAAATTCTAAAACATTGGAGAAGGTTTTAAAGTAAATAGTTTCATCAAATCATGTACAGTTTTTCAAAAATATTTTAACATATGATTGCATATTGCGTTTCAAACATGATCAATTAGAATTAATTTTTCAGAGAGAATGCGTTTTTTTAATCTGAGAGACGTAGAATATCAATAATAAAATTGATTTAATCTGAGTGACGTAGAATATCAATAATAAAATTGATTTAACAAAGGGAATTTTGACAAAATCTTGAGCGATGAACGATTTCTTTTCCAGAATAAAATCTTATAATGAAACTTATTATATAAATAATTGCAATAAACTTTTAATACTCGCTTGAAGATTTTTTTTCATTTATTTTTTTTTCTTTTACGCTTTTATAGGTCATATTTAAGAAAGTTGTCTGTCATATTTAGTTCAGTGTAAGATCAATTCAATTTTTAAGAAAAAAAAATAAAACTTATTATGCAGGTTTGGAAAATTTATTTATTTATTTTTCTCTTCTATGCTAATACAGTCCATAATCAAGTATGCTTTCTGCCATATTTAGATGAGGGTAGGTCATCTCTTCTCAGCCAAGATACTTGATGACAACAGGTGTGATGCACATGTTTTCTGTGATGAGCTCTTCAGCGGTTCGGGATAGAATGGGCCTGTCGAATGGGAATCCCATGGGTTTGGAGTCTGGGTACTTCTGATCTTTGGCGCCGCAGTAGCTGACGGCATCGGAACAAATGGTCTTAACACCAGCACCATCGGGCTGAAAGATTTAAAAAATGAATTAAGTACATAAACAAAGAAGACACAATTATTGAATATATATGCACATGTATGCTTCTTATACAAATGATGAAATTAAATAACACTCAAATTCTAATCATACACATTTTCAAACCTATTTAAAAACACTTGAGTCTAGAATATAGTAATAAATGTCTTTTATTAAAAATAGTTAGCATATCATTTTGCGACGGCGGGAGCTTAGATTCAAATCTTCGGGTAAGACATGGATGTAATTTTGAGTGCTCATTTGAACTTATATAAAAATGTAATGGAAAAAATTGTTCTGGTTTGTCGTTGATTCTGTATGTAATAAAGATCATTCGTGGAAAAAAGCCGTAGTTACTCTATGTGCCAAAGAAATATTCACTACTGTAGATATCAATGCCACTGTCGATATCCTTTGGCTTGGAATCGTGCTTAAAACTCACTTTTGTCTGGTGTCTGAAAATTATGACGTTAAGATGTTTCGAAAATTAATTAATATTTTTTAATGTAGAATTCTTTTTTTACGATCTTTTTACAGAATACCTAAACAGAATATTTAGATTAGTATAGTGAAATTATCATTGTATTATATATAGCAGCAATAATTAAACAAATATAATACAACAAAAATTATAAAGCAGTAGCAATTAAGATGGTGAAAGGGATAAATCTAACACAAACAGGTGAATTCTGAACTCATAACTTAACAACTTTGAATATTTATCATCGCCGTAATATCTGAATTGTTGAAAATCAAAAAAAAAAGGTCTAAGTTCTCAAGTGTTTCAATGATTATATGAGGCTGAAACAAATAAAAAGGAATTATATAAAATAAATAATATATTTTTTAACCATAAAAATCAGTATTTATTTCGGGGGGGGGGGGGCATTCTAAAAATTTTTTTATTAAAGTTTTATTCTTTATGTATATGTTCGTCGCTAACATTATTAGTTAATTATTAGTTTAAAAAAAGTATCAGTCCTGTTGCAAAGTGTGACACAAATGAAAACTGCCAAAGCTCTTACGTAGCTGCCAACTCTTCTGCATTTTTGTACCACAAAATTAATCGAAAATTTTACCTTATTTAATCGGCAGATTATGGCAATTAAAAAAAGTAAAACTTACTTTAAAATTTTTGTGGTATTTACAAGCATAAGATGTAGACATTATGCTCGTAAAATTTTAGAAAACCCAGTGCAGCGTAATAGTCAGCGCGCCTGCTTACTGCACTGTAGGCTCGCAGTTCAACTCCGGCTGTCCAACCTCAGTTCAACTGTACTGCGCAATGTAAACTCATGCTTTCATTCCTTAGAGATCTATAAATTGAGTATCAAGCTTGCATAAGAGAGTAGGCACTGAGGTTTTCGCGTTACACTGACCCCACCTGGCTAATACATATGCTGCATAGCTGTAAGCCATGGTCCTAAATGAATTGTAACCCGCTAATTTAGTTTTTTTTTTTTTTTTTTTTTTTTTTTATGACGAGATTTAGAACGGAATGATGCAAAACAATTGAATCTGCTCTACTAAAGCTCAAGTTGACAAAGCTTTCACTTACTGAGAAAAATGTTACTCTCAAATCTGATCAAATCGATGGTTTCATTTTTTTTTTTTAAGTTTGACGACCAATTAGTTCTATTTTTGAAATACCAGAAGTACTCAATTTTAAACAAAAATTATATTTTATTCGCTTAATTTAATAAATTCCACACAGTGTAGTTGAATTAATTCATATTACTTCATTTGTCAGGATTTCGAAAGAATCGCTCCTTTCAATAATGTTTTAATACATGAAATGTGGCAAACTTCATTTTTATCATAATTGTGGAATAACACTTTAAAATTTTTTTTTGAATGGGATCGCAGAAGCGAAGGCTTTTTTCTTCAGCACTGGAAACCGAAAAATGGAAGATTTCGTAAAAGAAAGACTTCGCAGGTGTTTGAAAGATTTCATGGAAAATTTTGATGATTCCAATTCGATTCCATATTTCACTAATATATGTTCACCATACACTTCAACGCTTCAAATTTTAAAAGGGTTTTATAGATTACGAAACTAATATACAGCAGATTAAGTAATTGCAACTATTACTGTAATGAGGTTTTCAGATAGTGCTTGAATCGATAAACTCTGCGTGTATACGTATGATATTGATTTCTTTTTAATATCTTTCATAAAAAATTATTTAGTAATTTGCTACTACTTGCAATTTCAGCTACAATATTTATTAAAATTGTATTTTAAAATAAAGTTTTTACGAGTTTTTGCTGGTTTGCTGCCAACATTTAAAAAAAATTAACATTACCTATAAATGATTTTTTTTTGGGGGGGGGGCGGGGGGGGGGAATCGCACTAATAAAGATTGTTTAGTGGATGGCATTTTTAAAATCCTAAGTAATTATGAAAAAGATAAAATTCTGTATAATTTTTTTAGTTTACAATAACATTAAAATTTAATTTTATTAATTGTCATTTCTGAGAAAATTTCCAAAGTGATATTTTTAAAAGTATCAAAATATTCCACCAATCCATAAACTACAGTAGCATATGTAATTTGTGATTATTACACCATGTCTTCAAAACTTTTAAAATACTTACATTATCCACGGTGTAGTCGGTAGCCATGACGAAGAGATCATACTCCATTCCCTTGCTTGTTCCTCTGGGCAGGAGCATATGTTCTGGCCATCCGCAGCTACAATACTCATCAGCATCAGCTGAACCACCCTGACCAGCTTTCAGCTCATCGAAAGTGAAAGTGTGAGAAAGGGTAACATTAGAGTCAGCAGCATTACGGCTGATGACGTTCTTCCCTGGGGCCACTAAAAACAGGAAAATAAATAAATAATTGAAATTGTAAAGCAGACAATGATCTTTAACACATTTAGATGTTGTTAATAAAATACATTTTTTAAAAAAAATGGGCAGATAAGAATTGTACTGTTAGATATTAAGGAAAAAAGTAAAAAATAAAGTACTATTCAGAGCAATTATTCTGATTTTCTTTTATTACGTATTAAACGATTGTGCTAAATTTGCTATTAATTTTATGTAACATGAAATAAAAATATGTCTTTTCATTGGCAGATTTTAGCTCAGAAACAAAGTATATGGCTAATCATGTATTAAGGTTAATCCGAATTTTTATTTTTTATTTTCTCAGGGTCGATTGTGGTAACCCTGTCTCTGCTTTCAGAGATGTGAAAATTATTCTTTTTATTTCTAAATATTAATTAAAAAAAATAATACCTAAAACACCAAAAAACTACATTTCAAAAATTTTAAAATGAATATTGAAATCGAGATGTTACAAAGTACATACTCTATCTTCATGTTTATATTAACGTTGTACTATTCATTATGCTAACATCAAATAAATTTAAAAATTACCACAAAATCATATATATATATATACAGTAAGATTTATTGTATATTTTATATCTGATGCTTATATATTTATGATCTCAAAAATGAATGAAAGATAAGTGAATTTTTTGAAAGGAATGTTTCCGTATGGGACAATTTTTAATGTTTATAAAAAATTTTAATGTTTTTCAAAAGAATTTTTTTTCGGTGGGCGAAAGAGCATAGCATAGAATCCAAAGAAAAAATATTGTCCATATTAAATAGAAAATGATACTTACATTCTGTGTGGAACTTGTCCAATTCGATCATGAGTCTCCTCTGGTCATCGGGAACCAGGAGATTTCCGAGCTCGTCGTATCTGGGTCCCAAGAAGACCCGGATGGTGGCGTGCTTGGCTGCTCCGGTATTGTTCTCCACGTTGATGATGAGAGAGAAAGGTTCGTGTTCCAAGTGTTGGTATTTCACCTGCAATTTAAAAGCTCCTTAACACACAACTATGATGCATGATCCAAAAGTTATAAGAGAAATAAAAATGCATTAATTCGAAAAGCATATACAGTAATGTGATGCATTTTTCGCATTAATACGTAAACAAAAACGTAATTTTTTTTTTTTTTTTTTTTTTTTTTTTCAGAAAAAAAAAATAAAATAAAATAAAATTTTCAAAATAGTCTCAAAACTGTCGTTTCTCGCTGTTTAAAGCATTGTGTGACCAGAATATCGGAAAAATTACTTACGATGCTCTGCAGAGTATTTAGTATTAATTCAAAAATAATGAAACAAAAATGCAAAATTTGCAAAGAACAAAGAATGCTTCCATTTGTTGAGCATTAGATTGTGAATGTGTATGACTGAAGTCGGAAAAATTCTTAAATAACTAAATGTTCATTTCGTGTTACATTTAAGTAAATGGTCTTGCTGAATTTAGTATTGCGGCTAATAATTGATCTTTTCAACATTCGTTTTGTGGCATCATATACAATTACAATATAGATGTTACCTGATTGATAAGGAAATCACAGAAAATACTTTGGACAAAATTTATTTAAAGATGTTGGCGAAAAGTTTGATTTTTATCAAATGCATAACCGCAGAAATTACATGAAGTTTCGTAGATTTTTTTATTATTATTTGTATTCAATGTCCTTTTAGTGCGGTATTTGCTTCTCATTATTAAAACGGCTTATGCTAAACTGATAAATGAGGACCCCAGAAGCCAAGGGGTATAAGTGACAAAATTGAAAAAAATAAACTAAATACACAGACGACCTAAAAATATGCTTTTTTCATTTCAGATAAAGAAATATAAGTGATTTTCTTATTTTTTGCTGAGTTATAGAGATAAACCACTTTTTTTGAAAAACAAACAATATTGATTAATTATACATTTAAAGAAAATTGTACTCTGTTTTTTTAACAGTTATTGAAATGAGAGTTCAAAGATTAGAATGCAACAAGCAGATGTTTCCTATTTCAATTTAGTCAATTGTTATTGATGTTCCAATTTAACATCAATTATCTTTAAACTCAATTTACTCCAAATCGAAATTTTGTCACTTGTACCCCTTGGCTTCTGGGCTCCTCAAATAATGTGTACATAACAACTTTGAAACAAACAAACAAAAAAGTGCATAAGGTTGAATATCAAACAATACGGAAATTGCAGTTCGCACAATAACATTCCTATTAAATGTTATTTAATGCAATTTATTTTGATACATTCTAAAAAAATACCCTTAGAAATATTTTCAAGAGACATTATATTTCTAATAACTCAAACAGTTAAAAGACTTAGGATTTCAGGTTGTCATTTTCCTGGCATGTTTTACTATGATGTGTGCAAAGTAAAGGGCCTTCTGCTATACTGTATAAATATCTTTTTCTAGCTTTTTTTTTTTTTTTTTTTTTTTTTTTAATTCTAATACTTGTACCTTATAAAAGAAATATATGATGAAGATAAAAAAAAATTGTATATTACAAATAATTTTTCATAATTAAAATATGATTGTCACTGAAAATGAATGCCATTTTCCCGGCTTGCATTTTCATTCTTTATCAGGTATAAATGTGGCGCTGCAGAGTAATTCTTCTTATCTTTGACATAAGTTCAAGTCAGAAGCAGTAAAATTATAGCAAGATCTTTTTCATATTTCTTTGACAATAATGTGATTAAAATCATTTTAAAAATTGAATAGACTTTTATTGTCATTTTCCTGGATTCCATAAATTAACAAATAAAACTGAACTTTACATAAAATTTGAGCTACTATATTGAAAACATGTTCCTATAAACAAAATTAAAATGTTAGACCCCCCCCCCCCCCAAAAAAAAGGAACAAAACAAGAAGTAAAACAAAAATGTTTTAAACTGAAAAATGTCATTATTTTCGCATACATATGCCAAGAAATGTTGTATAACTACATAAATTGCAAAATATTTATGTTCTTCAAAATTTATCAATTTTACATGGGAAATCGTATATTCTGTAATAGATAATAAATGTACTTATTGGTATTTTGAATTATTTTCAGCGGATGCTTTCAGTATCTCAGATGATCAAAATCCGACATGTGATATTCACCCATAACTCTTGTTTTCAATATCATCGCTTTTTTTTTTTTTTTTTTTTTTTTTTTAAATGCAAGAAATAAAACAATAATTTTTAGTTTTTTACTGTGTGATGCGAAATACTTTATGATCGCGGAGCGGATGAACACCGCAGTGATTTAGCTGTTTAATTCTAATAAAAAAATGTATTAAAAACAGGTTAGCATGTACAATGTGTTTAATGGATGGAAGATAAACAGTTCCTTAATGAAGTTCCTTAATGAAGATTGTTTAACTTTCAAGATGCGTTTATAAAAATGAACTAACATAAAAAGTAAGAAATATTGAATAAAAAACATTTTTTAATCATGTTGTTCTTCATTCTTTTTGTCTTTTTACGATATTTTACACAAAATATTACGATGCACTTATCTAGGTGTGACTTGAATTACCTTTTCATTCTATATAGATATTTAAGTTACTTTATAAATTATCAGTAATCCTTTAAAAATGTCATAAGTAATTTTTAACATTTAGTTTGCAAGTGAATATCAAACGTATTCAGAATTCAAAAATAGTACGTACATGCATAACCATAAACATATTATAGTATACTACATTTTTCTAAAGCAATTTCTGAGGTTTTGTCTTTTTGCTAAATACACTTTGCTATCACTTTAAACTTTACACATAACTCATTTTTATGTATAGCTATGACTTAAAAAAAACCCACAAACTGATAAAAATATTGCAAAAACCTTTGCTTGAAAAACTTTCAAATTGTATTTTTCTTGTTCAAATTAATGCATCATCTGTTTTATGATGTAATAAAAATTTGCTTCCATTTAATATATATATATATATTTAATAAAAAAAAGCGCACTTACATTAACTTTTCGTCCGGTTCCAAAGTTGATGCCATAGGAAAGATTCAAACGGTCCTCCTTCAAGTAAGTTGTAACTACGTTGGGCTGTTTAGCATTCACTTGTGTGCTCACAATTTTGATGCCATCGAAGGACAACTAGGATTAAATGGTCATATTTTACTTAAATTGAATATTCATTTCATAAATACTCTTTTCAAATTATTAGATAGATTATATAATCAGGAGACATTTAACATTTCATAACAGATTAGACTTACGTCTTCTCTAGTATAGGAAGGAAGTGTTGCCTTGTACTGTTGGAAGATGTTGTCAACAAATCTGTGCCATCTGTAAAAAATAGGATCGCGAAGGGAGGTTGAGGTGTCACTCATGACTCCTGGATTTTCCTAATAATAATAAAAAAAAAATACATAAGTATATAGCAGAAAATCATAAATCAAGGATAATGATGATTATTATGATTTATGTTCCACAACTAAAAAACAAAATTTTGATTTTTTTCTTCTTATTATTATTTTAAATAGTAAATCATATTATAATTTTACTTCTTCATGTGCCAAAAAAAAGCTGAAAAAAATTACACACACACATATATATATTAAATACTTAATGCAGATAAGTTTTTATAGGATGTCATATAATCATGCCACTATCACCAATTATATCTTTTTTTTTTTTTTTTTTTGTCTGTCTTTTTGTCCAGAATACTATTTTGTTCTGTATTAAGCATTTTCTTTTCTTTTTTAAATTTTAATGCGTATTTTAACCGATATATTACTCGTAAAGCATTTCGACAGTGACTTAGTCTTAGAAAGTATTGCGATATTATTATGCAAAATTAAAATAATTTATGGAATTTATGTTATTTTATTACAATGTCTTAAATTACTGGAGTATCTATAAATTTGTGATTAAGCTTAATGAGAGTGCTACGGCAATGAAACGGCAATTCTCTTGCAGTTATTATAGATTTAGTCTCGGAAGTCGATTATTCACATTCTTTTATGCATAGTTAGTGGGATTTCCAATGGAGACCATTTTTCGCCAGCACTAACCGAAGGTCCCATTAAACGATAAGGATTTGCATGGTGTAAAATACATCTCTTGAACTGAATATATTTAAGACAATTAAAAACACATATATGTACATATATATAGTGTATGAATTTTCGTTACGAGAACGTAGTTTTTTACCGTAAGAAAAAAAAGCTAATAAATGGTATATTAATGCAAAATAATAACTTCAATTGAACAGACAAAATATTCAAAGAATTTTTTTTACTTACATAATTTAACTTTAATTAAAATATCTCATCATTGAATTTTTGTTTCATTATTTACCAATTTTGCGACACTTGGAAAATTTAGTCTGTTACAAGAAATTTTGACGGACAGGAACAGTTAGAGATTTTATACCTCTAAACTTTTTTATGGCTTTTTTTTTTCTTTTAATTTCCTTACTGTCTCTTGATCTCTCAAAAATAAATCATATACTAAAGTTAGTTTTGAAGAAATAAATTAGTTTCGATTTTGCCTGGTCAGTTTAAAAAAATATTGCCTTCATTTATCGTATGAGTTGTATACAATGAATTGTGTTATTAACATTAATTGAAAATAGAAAGTGATGGAAAAAACAAAATTGAGAGAAAATTAAGCTGAAAACTCTACTTTTTTCGTGCAAAATACAAAATTGACACGTATTTCTGTTGCTAACTGGGGTTTGTATTCCTGATATAAATTAACATTGATTTCTGTAGCTAAAATATTTAAAATGTAATAAATATGTTTATTTATATTTAACTTCTTACAAGAAATTTATATTATATATTTTGTTGTTAATATTTATTATTAGGTACCTTAAACTGAATTTACTTGGATCTGAGCGGGGTTGCACTTTAACATCCTCCCCCACCCTTCCACTACCCAACCCCCTCACCCCGAAAAAAAGTTTTGAATCCTTCTTGATTGAGATCATTACTGTGTAGAGTAACAGTATTGATATAGCTCACAAAAACTTGTTAAATCACGTTCATACTCAAGACCTGGGACTGATTAGAACCTTTTTACTTAGGAAGAAGGAAGTATTAAATAACACCGATTTAAAGTACATTGAATATATTTGTTATTAAAATTCTTTCTTGTGTTTGATTTGAGAAATTAAAACTCACTTGGAATCTGCCATCGGGATCTTGAATTCTAGCCATCATGACGTGACCCCAGTTATGCAAGGAACCATAGAAAGCCCTGTTTGGAGAAGAAGAACTAGCTTCAATGATTGATCCCAAGATGTTGGCACCGTTCTTCTCATCCAAAGGAATTTCAGTACCATCAGCGGCAACGACCTTTTTCAAATCGATAGCTTCCAAGATACGTTCTCTCCACCTCTCCATGTCTTGGACATCGACATCGGGAAGATCCCTAAGGCTGAATCCACTTGGCCTAGAGGCGTAGTGAAGACCACTGACCAGTGAGGTCAGATGAGGTGCAAAACCATCCAAATGTTCATCAAAGTTGTGGAAAGGTACCATTCTTCTCATTCCATTAGACAATCTTTCACAGTCATACCTAGAAAGCACATATATTAAGTCTAATAAAATATTAAGATTTCGATAAAAATTCATAAATTGGGTTCTATTAATGCTATTGACACGATTTTTAGAAAATATGAAAGTAGACTTTTTTTCTACGTCTAACAGTACAAATTTCGAATTTCTACGATATATAGAAAAATAGTTACAGAGTCCCTTAAAAGTTTCCTAGTAACTGGTGTCACGTGACACTTCAACTGCCAGAGAAAACTTTGATAATCTTGCAGTTTGATTTCTTTTCCTTCAGATAATATGTCAACGTGACAGATTGAAAAAGTAATGAAATAAAATAAGTTTCATTCGATTTTTAAGGATATTTCGATAAATGATAAAGCTGTGAAATTAAATTTTGGAATTTCGTAGAGCTTTTTCAATTTCACGTTCTCTCGTGCAAGTTGCGTGTTCGTAGTTTTTTTAGAACGAAATACATCTCATTTTAAATATTTTCCTAGTAATACTTTTTTCCATAAATTCTGTTAAATTGACACCTGCTTTTATCCAATTAAGCTGAAATCCATTAAAAAAGAGGTTTTTAATTAATTTTGTCGTTAATTACCGCCGGATTTTTCTAAGACAATCATTTTCGGGTGCACCGAAAAATTAGCTTTTTTATGTTTTTTTCGTGTTTTCTCAAGCGTCAAATAACAAAAAAGTTTTTGAGCCTTCAAAGGGATTTTGTGCACAGACTGACAAACAGACGTTTATCACTATTAATAGAAGTGAAGTAATATAATATCAGTATTTTTTCCTGTTTTGTCACCAGAGAGTTTGTAAAACATCATTTCCGTTTTCAGCTGTCCGCAAAGTGACTTGGTTGAAGAAAACTAGTGTAATGTAAATCATATGTTGTAACTTTTAAGCTTTTCAACATGTAATATTTTAAAATATTACACGTTGAATAAATGTTATATCACCTGGCGCTCATCTGTTGATGCATGTAGTAGAAGAGTTCTCCTTTCCTGTCCTTCACTTTGCCAGTCTTGGCTTCATCCCAGTTGGCAGGATAGACAACGTGCCAGTGCCAGTGGTGGGCATTGATGCCAATATCTTCTCGGAAATAGGAGAGTTTGTATTCAGGATCCAAGATGTTACCAGTCTTCTCAATCTCAACATCAATATCCTAATTGTAAAAGAAAAAAAATACTTATGTTGCGGTTATTCATTACTGCTACATTAATTTTAGTCATCTGAAAGGGTACAGACATATTTACGACGGGAAAAACACCAGAAAATGATTAATAATTGGATTTATATTCTAAAGGAGAAAAAAAAGTTGCCATTTTAAAAATAAAACTTTAATAAAATTGTAATATTTCTGTTTCTGAATGGGTTTTTGTTGCCTATACATATTGATGTGGACACTTCTGCATTTTAATTCTATTCCAAAGTTTTCACTTAAACGTTCTTTTGAACACCTACATAAACCTAGTTTTTATAAAGATAAACTTTTTCATTATGAACATGTCATAAAAAATTTCATAGGTTTATTTATTTGTTGATTTATGAAAATTTTTTAATCAGTTAAATTTGGTTTTAGAAAGACCAATTAAGTTATTATCTTCCTTATTAGAATTTCTTAACCTTATCATAGCTATTCATAAATATCACTCATTATGGAACTTTACATAAATTTGATAACACTAACAAAATCTTAACTAAACATATTTAGAAACTGATTCAGAATTCAAGTCAAAAATTTTGATATTGGATGGTTGCTATTTTAAGTTACCAAAAATTTATCTGCAACCCAGTTTATTTGATAATTTTGCTAAGAATGCATTAAAGATTCTCTTAAAATGAGAACACATATTTTAATAACATTTTTTTTTAAATCCAAACATGTTTTTTTAAACTTCAACAGTAATAATTTCGTTAATTTATATAAGTTTTTTTAAAGCTACATGATACTCTCTATAAAAATGTATTTCATAAAGTTCAAACTACTTCAAATATACTTGTTAAAAAGCTAGAAGTGCACCATTTTTTCCAAAAATTCTTTTTACATTTTTCATTCTATGTACAAAAAGGATTTTGACAGAAAAAAATCCAAAACAACTAAAATAAAATGCACGTCACGTTACATTTCATGTTAAATTGAATTAGATTTTATTTCATCAATAATTAATTTTTTTTTTAATTTATAAATTACTTAAGAAGTTAACTGATAAGATAGTGCCAAATTTTTAAAGTGTTTAACAGGAATAAAATATTACATATTTCTGTAATAAATATTTCTTAAAGATCATCTCAGATTACATCAAGCTGTTGAGGAATTGCAAAATCACAGCAGTTGCATATGGTATATCTTTATGAAAACGTGATGCGTAAAAAAAAATTTGACCAATAGAATAGAAAAAGAAATAACAAATGACAAATAATACAAACTTTTTCAAGTCTTAAATAAACTCCTTCAAGGTTTTAAATAAAAAAAATATAAAGATTGAAATACAGAAACAGCATACACATGGTTGCCAATTTGCTAAGGCATGTATGATACATATTTATCGTTTCATTTTTATAAAATGGCTATGTGAAAGCCATCTGTTCCGAGAATTATTTTTTGAGAATGTTTGCATTCGAAGCGTCAAATTCTTTATTTTTTCCTATTATTAATGTTTCAGGACATATTTTCAATTACCAATTGTTATTTTGCCGGGAAGGTAAAATTGTCAATGGGAAAGCAGTGCATTGTTAAAAATCTGCGGCAAATTATCCAGTCATTCGAACGTTTTTAATAATAACGGTTCCTTGACCCTATTTTAAAGCATAATCTGACCATATTAATAACCTTATTATGGTCAGAATAAAATTAAACTTCGGTTATGTTACAGTTTTCTGTAAAAAGTGTCCAATGACTGCGCTGTTTGCTGCAATTTTTTAATAGTGCGTTGACAAATGGCATGAAAGTTTAGAGGACAACATCAAATCTAACAATTAGACTCTCTACAGAAAACAATGTACAATACTAAAAATGTGTACTTCACTAAATGTATAAGTAGAGAGTTATAAATATGTAGTAAAATCAATCGCAACTGCTTTTGCACCCCATGTAAATGACGTAAGTGCAAAAAAGGATTCGTATTGTTTTAACTTTTGAATACAGTTATTTTAAAAAGCAATCTTCTCATTAAATAATGACAATTTTAGTAAAAAAATAACAGAAATCTTACTTTTCGAAATTACTATTACGAATTTTGAAAATCTATGTAGGAGTCCTGCAAGCGGAAGAAACAGATAAATCGAAATAATCGTAAATACCTATATGATTTTTCTATTATTCGGAATAAAATTTGTATCTACTAATTTGCACCCTTTCGTCTGATAACATTTAACTACAAGCATGGCCAACTAGATATATAAAGGCCAGCGCATTTCGCTAAAAACCGCCGAAAAAGTGAAGCTGGATTCAGTTTCAAACACTGAACCATTTCATTGGACCACGTGACGCAAACCCTGCCCAAATTAGCATTGAATAAACTCTTTTCTGTTCCGTGCACATGTTTATTGTTTTGGTTCAGGGTTTGCGAGATTGGTCAGAATAAATTGGGCAAGGTATCAGAGTCCTCTGGTGGGAGGCTTCATGCATTAATCTCAAATAGATGAACCTATAGATCTACTTGGCCATGCTACAAGTCGGACACGTACCAGATCGGGATGGTTCTTGGCTTCCTTGATGGCCAGGTTGATGGTTTCGGCGGGCACGAACCTGTCGGGGAAGACCTCCTGGATGGGAGGGAGGGTGACGCCCTTGCAGTCATCCCTGTGGACCACGGCGACGGACAGCACGTACACGTACAAGCCCTCGTTCACGATGTCTCGGGCCTGGGTGGCGAGCTTGATGAAGTCGTCGAAATCGGTGGCAGCTGAAATCAGAAGTACGAAAACTCATGAAATTTCTAAAAAATGCAATTGCTTTTTTATAATGCACAGAATTTAATAAATCCTGCTGTTCAATTATAAATATTGGTACTCACGTAATAACGCCGCTGCAGAAGTTGCGTAAATGGGACAATTAAGAGCAATCTTGTTGTTTGCACGCGTACGCAGTTATCTTTTGGATTCCTTGTTGCCTTGTTGTTTGTTGATTTTTGGCGCCATTTTTTTATGCTACGAAAATGTGTATTTGGGATTTGCGAAAAACAAAAAAGATGCAAATTTACTTTGAAACTTACGTTTGATTTTCTTATTTTTTTTTTTCTATGTTAAACACTGTATCGGTCCATTTTCTACCAAAATAAGATTGACTACTTTGTTTTTAAATAAAGTATTCTGAATTTTGAAAGTGTTTGGATTTTAAATAACGTGGTTTTTTTATGATTTGTCGCAAAAGTTTTAGGTATAGATTGGCGGTACTTAAAAACCACCAAATCTGTAGCTGCGGTGGCGTTAATGCATAAGTACCAAAATATTCTATTCCCTGAAATACTACAAAAATATTTTAGAATTAATATTTAATGAATAGTAATGCTATTTAATAAAGCTATTTTTTGGTAAGCACTGGCGTAACCAGGGTCGGTTCCCAAAACCAGTAATATTGTAAGGTTTTCTCCTTAGAAATTGCAGAAATTTTTCTGGTCAGATAAGGCGAATAGAACTCAAAAATTACCAGTATTCAGAGTACTTGGCCTCCCACCCTGGTTACGCCTCTGCTAAGGATCAATATTTAATGAATGCTTGCAATGCAGAAAATAATCATTACGCATTATTAGCGGCTCGAACACAGTACGGCCAATTGTGTATTTTTTATGAGATCCATATCTGCGATTAGTCAAATTAAATTTGATTTCTTCTTGTTCGATTATTTTATATAAAGTTCAAACTAAATTTATTTAACATTAGAATGCACATTAGAGAATATAATAAACTATTTTCATGTCATTCTTATTACCTGTATTTGGAACGCGCGAAAATCTTGCTACACAATATATACTGATTATTCAAAAGATATGAAACAGGTAAGCATCTTCACTAAAATTTAAAAGGGGACCCCCAAGACAATTAAGTATAAAGACTCCAATGTCTATTTTTTTATTGCATTTTTAAAACTTTTTGAGAAAGGTTGCCTAAACAAAGAGATAATCCACATTAACTTAGAAAAGTTAAATTATCTATCATGGAAAGAAAATGTAGTGCAAAGTTATAGTAACTATAAAGTTTATGTCTTGCTAAACACATCTGAAGCGGTTTTTTATAGCATAATTTTTATATCTCAAGAATTTTAGAAACTATAAAGTTTATGTCGCTTCGCACATGGTTGTAGCAGTTGTAAAGCTTACATCCCAATGCAGAAGTGCATGTTTTGGTGACTATATGCTTTTTGACTCAATATAAATTGTCAGTTTTTTAGGATTGTCGAATTTTTTAATTTTCTAGATGAATTTTTAGATAAAGATATAAAAATAGAATCAATATAAAAGTAAAAACAGCATCAACTATCTGTGGTCCTTAATAGTGACAGAGTTGACAGATGTTATGTACAACAGATTTTTACGGAAAAAAAAACTTTAATTGAATTGTTTGTTGAAAATTTGATAGCTGCTATAGTGATCATCTTATTGTAAGTCTGCACTATCTACAAATTGTAAACAAATATATATTTAATTGAATTTTTGTTGTAATGAGTAATATTTGTAATAGGTGTTTCTTGGAAATCTTTAGGGAGATGGTTAAATTATGCAGGTTCAGGAAATTAATAAAAATACTATTCTATTATAAATTTAGTAATAATTTTTCAAAGCCTAACTATGTATAATTAAAATTGCCTTACAGAAAATTAGTAAAGATACATAAATCGATCAAAGTAATCTTTAGATTTTTAAAAGAATTTTGACGTAAGTGTAATCAAAAATATTTTTTATGTGAAAAAATACCTTAGATATTGTTATTTAGTAGTGATTCTAGCATTTTTACATTATCATTCCAATGCAGATGGGAATGGAATGATGCGTACTTTTTTTTATTAATTACTAATATTTGAAGAGCACGGATGTAAACAAAACAAGCTAACGAGATGCAAGATTTGTTATACGGTAATATATAGTAATAGTTTATAAAGAAAACTAGACCAAAAGTATAGAGGTTGTGTTCTCTAAAACAGCTGATTTGTTAAAAATGAACCTTCAGTTAATTTATTCTATTCGACATCGAATTTTAATAATAAAATCTCTTTGCTCTTATCAAAAAATTATCTTTGATTATGATGACGCATACTGTGTAATAAATAAAAATTCTACTATAAATAAAATTACGAGATGGAATTTAATGTCACTTATCATGTTTTAGAACGGATCCTTTGATTTAATTGTATTGTTAGATAAATCTGATCTAAATTTGTCATCGTAAAAATAAATTATAAAGAAAATATACCAAAATTGGTTATTGCCTCCATTTTACCAATTCTTTGTTTTATTATATTATAAAATAATGAGTATTACTACAAATTTAAAGCATATTTCAGTTATAAGCATCATAATGAAACTTTGAAACAACAGAGAATTCCTACAATTTAATATATATTATTTCCATTAGCATGAACATATGTAAAATTACGTACAAAAACACAGCGAAAATTTTCATTATATTTACAAAGCTTTTTGCGTTTTGTGTTCTGTCCAAAGATTGTATTTAGAAGAAAATTTTGGTGAACATCTTTCTACTTATAAAAGTTTAAATTTGTTTGAAATTATCAAAAAATAGTGTTATAAAAAAGTAGCACTCAAAAATTGATTTATGATACCCATAAATTTATCATCCATAATTTCGTTATTCTTTAATTTCTTGGCAAATTCATGAAAATCAATAAATATTATATTATTCTAAGAAACAGAGGGGGGGGGGGCACGATAAAAAAAAATGGCGCGATCAAAATATTATCTAAGTAGAGTTATCGGAGTGAAGTATATTTTTCATGAGGAAATGCAGCGGTGACGATTAAGCTGAAAACTGCAAAATTTAGAATGCATTATTATTATCTGTCTGATAATAAAGTACTTCCTGCGAGGCAAAACTTGTTATCTTAGTTTTGTCTCTCTCTGCATGTTTGTCAATAACTAAATATTCATAGTAAAATAACAAGTATTTTACTGTTATAAGATACTTTAAAGTTTTATAATTTAGCTTTTGTTTGTATCACTTTTACCAATCCAGTATATTTAACAGCATTAAAATAACTCGAACAACATTTAAAAAAATTATTATTAGCCCTGCTTGTGAGATTTCAATATTTTTTTATGCAAGTTATTGTTATAATTGTTGTTCTAAATTTTCACATTTAAAAAATAGATACATTATTAACCTCATTTAGAAGGATTTTTCAAAATAATTTTATCTACATAGACTATATCCGTTCTTTCATATTTGCAATCTTCCGAAGTTTTCAGTAAAACAAAAGCAATATGAAAAAAGTTTTTTTTTTAATTATTTTTAGTTTGTACATAGTTATTAATACTTTTTTATGTAATAAGCTTCTGGTTTTATTTTAATTGTAAAAAGGAAGCTTTGTAGCCATAAACTTTTTTTTTTTTTTTTTTTATTAAAGTAAAACATTTTTTAAAAGAGAATAAATTTTAAATAAGTGTTTTTTAACCAATTATGTGTTAAATGATTCCTTTTTATTTATAATTATTACTGGATAGTATATTAAATATATTTAATATGTAAACTAATTGATTTTGTTCAGTCGATTTTTTTGCTGTTTTGAGGACACTTTTTACACGATTTCATTTTAAAAATTAATTAATCGCATACTTAATTTTAAAACAAAAACAAGCTTCTTTTTAAACTAATACAAATTATATTAGATTAATTTATAACGATTTTTCAATCGATAAACCAATTATAACAGATGTAAATTTTCCATGTGGGAGAAAAAAATGTCTCTAGTCGAAAAAAAGTCGACGAAAAAAATTGACGCAATCTTAGGGATTAATCTAGGGCTAGACAAATAGCCAAAAACCTAACTGAAGTTATTTTTGCCCCAAAACCATTTAGTGGATTAGCCAAATAGCAATAGTAAAAAAATATGCTATATCATTTCCATTTTATTGTTCCACATTTTGTAAACCTGCTGCTCTTCGCGCAGAAGAAGAAAAAAGAAAGATTACTGTGTCAGCAATTTGCTTCGAAATTGTCTCGTCCTCTCTGAGCAATTATCTTAAAACTCTGCCAGGCTCTGTCTTTGTTAGGCGAAATCACTCGTAAGCAAATGTTAAACCTATGGGTAGGTTATTTGATAATGTCTTACTTATATTTTGACATTTTAAAATAATATTTTTTCTGTATTGGATAGCTGAGTACATTCACTCATAAATTACATCATGTACTCTACATTGCATTTTTTTTTTTTTAATTTCGGTTGTAGATAATTTTAAAAGATACTTTCCCTTTCAAAACCAGTTCTGAAAATGAAAGTCTAACTATAAAAAGATATAGGTAAAATCTTTAGTATTATCTCGCCAGTGTCTTCACCTGATGGAGACAGGAGTCTTAAATACGTCTCCTATATTAGACCTGAGTACTGACACAAAAATGGTGCCTGTTTTAGGCATATACATATTTTTAAGAGTTTCAACGGTCCCTTTGTATTTAGACACCAATATTTTTCAAAAGTTTTCTTTGACATATTTAATTTTAGAAAAAAAAACTATTAATATTACTATAAAAATAACTATTAAAACGAATAAAACTATTAAATATTATTGGTACTAAAGTTTAACAGACCATAGAAATACAAAAAGAAAATCCACCTATGACTCACTGCCATTTTTGTGTCCGTGCTCAGGCTTAGTATTCAAAATGAACTGGTCTTCAAACAGCATTATGTTATTTGCATTTAATGCAACTCCAGCGTATAGCGTTGCAAAAAACCGATATTGTATATGCACATGATACAATGCAAGCTAGTTCGGAATCATCAATGTATCATATGAACGTCATAAAGGTTTTTCAGATTTGAATATTTGCTTCCTAGTACCATAACAAATAAATATGATGATAAGTTTAGTAGATAATGGTATAGAGGAAATTAGGTTTATTTTATTTTGATTCCCACTTAGGACAAGAAATTGAAATCATTTATGAATGGAAGTTGTTCACGTGGATTCTGGCTACAAGGTGTTAAGAAATTAAAATAACTGATCGTGTTCTTTAATTCGATAAAAAAGGCATTACTGACATGTTTCCCAATATGACTTTTTGTGTAAATTTGTCGCAACACTTGCATTGTCTACAACAAATTATGAAAAGAGATTCAGCCTCATGAATATAACAAAAACTGACTTGAGAAATAGATTGACAATCAAGAATTTAAGTAACCTAATAATGATTAATTTGGAAAGGACAGTTCGAAAATGTTTTTCATTTTTTCTAAAATCCTTTTATGTGTAAATTTCGTTGCGTCAACCATACAGAATGACGTATTGTTTTTATATAGCATAGTTAAAAATAGTACTCATGCATATAGAAATTTTGTATGAATGAAACATTTTTCTTTTTCATGGCTAAAATTATTATTATTTGGCTAAATGTTCTTGGCTATAATTAGCCAAAAAAACACAACTCTCTATTTCGTACACTGTAAAAAAAAGAGTCGATCTACTAAAAAAATTTTAGTAATCCTTGTAATTACTAATAAATTTTTAGTAATCTTACTCGGTTACAAGGAATCTGTAAGAATTACTAGAAAAAAGCTAGCAATGAATAGAGTTAATAGTTTTACATTTTTAATAGCTATTACTAAAACTCACTTGGTGTGGCCTTGATAGCTTAGTGGTCATAGCACCGAACTTAAGGCTGAAAGTACCTGGGTTCGATGCTGGCCGACGCCAAATGTGCACCGAATGTAAATAAAGGGATTATGAAAGTCCTGTCGTAGCAGTTACCATGGGTAATGATCTCTGAACTTCCCCCCCCCCTTTAGAAACATGTCAAAATAGTGTAGGTAGCAATGTTTGGTGCTGCCATCGATTGCGGCTTTACCGAAAATCTAACGTTTCAGATGTCTGTCTTTTTACCCGCTGGATGCAGCTCGAAGGAAGCTCCTGCCCTTCGGGCACACGTAATGGTTAGTAAAAATAATTTTGGAGCTATTACTAAAATTTGCTTGGTGGCCCATACTAAAAAGTTTTAAGTTAGTTATACAAAAATTTTTTTTGTTCAGTTTACAAAAGAAATGTTTGTTTCACTTGCAATAAAAAGGTTTGTAATGATTACTAAAAAATTCTGTGGGATACAAATTTACTAAGAAATTTTTAGTAACCTCTTGAATTTTTTTTACAGTGTAGATTAAACTCTAAATTTTGATAGGAAAATAGAACAAAAAATTCCTCCATTTTGTACTACACGCACTAATCAAAATTTTGCTCGCACTGATTGAGAGAATATTGAAAAAAATTTTATGGTACCTACATTAAAACGTACTAACGAATATCGTACTAAGCGAGACAGGCATGTAGTTAAAAAGAAAAAAAATAACTCACCGTACAAAATTTCAAACAGCTCGGTAGCCTCCTCTAAGTGATCTTCGTGGAAACAGGAGAACAAAGTTCCCCTTGGCAAGTGGCCGACTTGCTCGAGTCTGGGATCCCTCTGATCAACGGGCAGTTGTTCCCTGGTCAAACTGGTCAGTTGCTCGAACAGGGGCAAGATTCGGTCGGACTTCTCTTTAACGGTCATTGTCACAGTTGAGATTCAGAAATCCAGGCAGCGAAGGAAGGGATTAACTTTACGAGTGGTGTCCGTCTCTGGCCAACAGCTGAGAGTGAAGTCCCACTGAAAGATGTGCCCATATATATATGCAAAAATCTTCCTTATTCTAGGAACTATTTTTATGAATTCTTAATGTTATGCAAATAATATTTAAAACACAGCTTTTTAGAAACGCAGTCATAACAGGAAACATACTGGACGGTCCAGAAATATTAGATAATCTATTGCAAGCTTAAGTTGTTCTTTCTTTTCTCAGAAGAAATTTGCATAAGATAAAAAGATATTTTGAGATTTCCTCCAAAAAAAAACTGATTTGTCAAAATTTGATGCGTTAATCTGATTTTTGGCTAAATATGATAGCGTAAATATAACATTATGTAAATCAATTGGCATCAATATAAAAAATTAGGAAATTAGGAAAAACAAGATTTATTTACATTTACATAAACCGTTCTCTGTGTGTCTTTATACAAATCTTCAATTTTTAAAAGATTTGCACAAAATTTGATTTGATTACATTTTAGAATATCAGAAAGTTCACTGTCAAGTTTAAAAAAAAAAAAAAGTAACCAAATATAGTCAATTCTCGTTAATTCGAACTCTTTAGGACCACAAGAAATGTTCCAATTATCCAGAGCTCGAATTATGAAAAGTATGAAAAGCAAATATGTTTAAAGGGGTACTATTACAAAGGAATTAATATCATAGTATTTTTCAAATACATTTCGTTTGTTATCATTAGAATATGCCTTAATATTAAATTAAAAGATATACCGTAATTTCGGGTGTATAAGCCGCGGATCAAACAATTCTTTTTCGACCCAGAAATTTTTAAAAAATGAATTTTACTAGCTAGTTCGCTGTAAATATTTCCGTTCAATCACTAAATAAAATTTCTGGGTTCAAAAAGAATTGTTTGATCCACGGCTTATACACCCGAAATTACGGTAGATAGTAAAATAATTAAGGGATTAAGAACAAGCACAAATGAAGATGGGGTGGAGGTATCATTGATGAACAGACGGGTCACTAAAAAAGAGAATACCAAATGCATGTGACTATAAGTACTTGTACAGAACAATGCTGACAAAAATGACAGAAAAATAGTTATTTCAAGGATCTGAAGTCCGTGAGAAATTAAGTAAAAAATGAAAAAGAATCTTATTATTTCGAATTAAATGAAGTGAAGAGAAAATGTGTACGAATAAATGAAAAAATTTTAATGCTATTCTGCTATTGAAAATTTCGGGACTTCATGTTTAGTTCGAATTAAGCGAAAATTCGATTTATCCGATTTTTAATTAACGAGAGCCGACTGTATCTTTACCCCCTTTTTCAGTCACCTTTCACAATATATATTTATAGAAAATTATTTTATTTTCAAGTTTTAATCTAATTAGTCTTTCATGTTGAAACACAGCACACTTTTTTAAAAATCAGAAACTTTACAGTCCTTACCGGAAACATTTCCAAAAATGTACTGTAAACTACGTATTAATTTTAATGAGTTACTGAATAATTAGAAATCGCTACCCTCATTTCTGTGTAAAGTATTTGAAGCGAATGAAATAACGGGACAGTAATTAAAAATATATTATAAAAACGTGCGTACTTTGTTTTAAAAAGTAAATTAACATTCAGATTCCCTCGCTACATTATTGAATTTCCATAATTGATATAGCTCAAAGCCAAAAATTCACATTTTTCATATTTAAACTAAAACTTTTAACTACAAGTGCTTTGCAAAGACGTAAAACCTTCATTTAAATGCACTCATTTAAATTCAAACATCTGCTATGATACAGGCATTTATTTTTTTTATATAAAAAAATACCAGAAACACGTTTAATATTATTTATAGCGTTATTTTCAATAAATTTTCCACAATTTCAATAAATAGGGTGTAAAATCGGTTCTAAACAAATGATCAAGTGCGAGTATTACTTGCACATCAGAGGATTCCGTACAATAAATATATGAATTATTAACTGTACTATTAAAAAAACCTTTTTAGCTAAAGGAATAATAAGACATAAAATACTGTACAATGTAGGATTGGATATACCTATATACAGCTCATATTCAAAATATTAGAATAATTGAGAAAAAGTAATAAGAAAAAATTATTTGTCATTTATTTATTTTTTATACTAAGTAAATGCAATTAAATTTCTTATAAATTAAATCTGGAATTTTTAGATAAGATTTTAACATTTATAAAATATAAAATACAGCACAATAAATTAGGTATACAGCTTCCTTAAACACACCAGAATATTAGAATAAAATTTAGATTGGTTCAAAATATTAGAATATTTTATTTTACGCAACAATATTACCTTATGAATATGAAGTAAATGGTAGTTAATATTTTGTAGCATCCCCTTTAGCTTTCATAACAGCGTACAATCGATCGTGCATACTATATACAAGGTGTTTACAAACAGTTCAATCAATATTAGCCCAAATAGACTTTATACGTGCCACTAACTCAGTTTTACTTGAAGGAGGATTTTCTTGAAGTTTTTTCTTCATTATACACCATAAGTTTTCGATGGGATTAAGATCTGGTGAATTTGGTGGCCAAGGAAGTACCTTAATGTTGCGTTGGTGGAACCAATTCTTAGTTGACACCGAGGTATGCGGGGACGCTAAATCTTATTGAAAGATGAAATCATCTTCAAATAAATCTTCTGATGATGGAATCATGTAATATTCTAAAATTTCTTGATATATCAGAGAGTTAACCTTTTCGTAGACGATGCATAACTTTCCAGGTCCTTCTGCACTCATACAACCCCAAACCATGACACTAGCAGCAAATTTTACGGAACGTTTAAGGCATTCTTTATCAAATGCTTCTTGCTTCATTCTCCAAACTCGAATACCTTGATAACCATATGAAACACAAAACATCATCACTAAATAATATTTTCCAATCTTCATTGCTCCATAAACGTCTTGATTTACACCAATTCAATCTTATACGCTTTTGTCTTGCAGTCATGAGAGGTTTGTTTTCGGTACACGAGATTCAAATTTAAATTTATGGAGACGTCTTAATGTTGTCGATGTAGAAACTTCAACTCCTTCTTCTTTCCATTTTCGGTGCAAGAATCGCACACTTTTAAAACGGTTTTTCTTAACTATACGCTTCAGTTTCCTGTCATCTCTAGCAGATGTTTTTGATTTTCGGCCATCATTTCGGCGATTATTTTGAAATTTTCCAATTTTTGAATATTGTGTTAGTATTTTACTAACGCTCGATTGCGAACAATGTAAATAATTCGCTATAAAACATTGATTTTTACCGTGCCGATACAAATCAACCATACGAAGTTTAGTAGATTCAGGAATATCACTCACACGGCCCATTTTAAGACGAAAAAGAAACAAACTGCAAAAAAGAATACTGATTTTAAATAAAATAGTCTGAATTTAATCAATGATGCCACCAGTTAAGATTTGGTAATAATTAAAGGAAAATTAATGTGAAATATTCTAATATTTTGAACCACTTGAATAAATATTCTAATATTTTGACTTTTCAAAATAATCTTTTTTGCAATTAATCTTTTCAAAAATGATATTAAATTTAAGATAACAAGTAAGTTTAATCAACAATAAGTTCTTAATAAAAATATCGTTTGCATATTATTATTAAAAGACATTAAATTACCAAACGATATTTTCAATTTCTAAAAAAAAGGTAATTATTCTAATATTTTGAATATGAGCTGTATATTAAAAAAGTATGATTAGGTATACCGTAAAAGTTGAAAGAGATATGAAGCCTAAATAATATCAAATACAGTGAAACTCCCCCTTAACGAATCCCTATTTAACGAAGTTTTCTATTTAACGGAATTTTCTGCTAAACCTTGACTTGGAACACCATTAGCATGTAAATTAATCTCCATAA
Source organism: Maratus speculifer (assembly GCA_964019185.1). Classification (NCBI taxonomy): domain Eukaryota; kingdom Metazoa; phylum Arthropoda; class Arachnida; order Araneae; family Salticidae; genus Maratus; species Maratus speculifer. The sequence goes on from OZ025296.1 coordinate 243,605,640, forward strand.
CAAGAAAAATATATGAAGTTTATTCTACTTGACACAGCTAAGCCATTTAAGACAACTAACTGAACATTCTGTTAACGATGACATATCGTAAAGTGTAATAAAATATAGTGAAAAAACTATTACAACTGATGAATATGATAATAAAAAAAATTGTAAGACTTTCAACAGAATTTTTTTTTTAAAGTCTGCATAAGATAAAGAAAGGGGATTTCAGTTTCTGGAAAATGTTACACATGAATTGTTCGGTTGCTTGCGAAATTCAAAAATTTTTATGAACTGTGTAATTTTTAAAGGAAACCTGTACAAAGAAATATTACAGACTTTTTTTTTCTTTTTTTTTTTTTAAGTATTTAGAGCATTATAAAACAAAAGAAAAAAAAGTGATACTCCAATTTTTGTTTACCTCTATTTATTATTATTATTATTTTTATACATTATTCTAATTAATTTGCTTCTCATATGTCTAGTAACTCTCCATTCTAAAAATAAATAAATAAATAAATAAATAAATAAATAAATAAATAATAAATAAAAATAACTAACGCGGTCGCCGCCGCTAACATTTTTTTTTTTTTTTTTTTTAAATATTAAAAGAGTATACACAAAATATGAAACTGGGTGGTATTTAGAGAAATGTTTGATAAACACGCTGGTACAGACAGTTTTTAATCGAATATTTATCTTATGAGATATTTAGTTGTATAGTTGATCAAAAGTGTTCCATTAAAAAAGTTTTATAGGAATAAAAGCTATACATAGGAATTTAAATATTATTAGATCATTTTATACATCAGAAATTTCCCAATGTGCAGACTGCATTTTTTTTTTTTTTTTTTTTTTTTTTTTTGACTCTTTTTTTTTTTTTTTTTTTTTTTTTTTTTTTTTTTTTTTTTTTTGACTCTTTTTTTCAGAATTTATATTCATCTTAAATTCAAATTTTCAACATTTCGAGAGATATTTTTTCCATATTTTAGGAACAAAAATTAAATTATTGCTAACTATTAAAACTGTATTATTAACTGTATTATTAAAAAAACTTTTTTGCTAAAGGATTAATGAAACGTAAAATACTATACAATGTAGGATTGGATATACCTGTATATAATAGAAAAGTATAATTAGGTATACCGTAAAAGTTGAAAGCGATACGAAGCCTAAATAACATCAAATACAGTGAAAGTTCCCTTTAACGAATCCCCCTTAAACGGAATTTTCTGCTGAACCATGACTTTGAATACCATTAACACATAAATTAATCTCCATAATAAGAAATATACAGTGTGAGTCATAAATATCGAAACAATAGACTATCTCCTTAAATATTGCCCCCTAGACCCATACTTCCAATTGCAAAATTTCATAAAAAAAGGTGAATTTTTTGATAAGATAAGTTGCAACTCCATGGGGGGTCTATTTTTAAAAATACGAAAATTAAATTTTTATACGGCCCCCAGAGGATAAAACATCCAATTAGAAAATTTTTCCATATTCATTCCTGAACTGAACAAAAAAAAAATTCATCTTGATATCTTCAAAACTCAGAGAGTTATGACAATTTTAATAAATCGTGAGGTTTCAAGGGATCAGACACAAATTGAAATGCGTGTAATTGAAGAAACAATGTTGCTGTAATGGGTCCAGGATACATTTATTTTATTTATTTATTTATAAAGTTGGAATTTTGAATGTTTTGTGATGGTTAGCCATATAATTTGTAAGCATTATCACATCATAAGGCTTCTTAATATTTTTTTTTCAAAAAAAAAAAAAAAAAAAAAAAAAAAAATTGAGTAAATTAAAATTGTTATAACTCAAAATGTTATTTGTCGCGCTGAATTTTTTTCTTTTTATTAAACGAAAATGTCTAATTTCCAATTTTAATTAGTAAAATTGAAAGTAATTTTTGTAAACAAATCATATTTTTAAAAGTAAATTTTCTGAGCTGAAAAGTTACCGTAACCGACGGTTATTGACGTATGTCAGTTTAAAAATGAGAAATACTGAAATAAAAACATTTGATGCTGTAAAGTGCATTTAGTTTTAAGATTGGCAAAGATGGGCTCCTAACGTTTAAATGCTGTATAGTTTCGATTTCAGATTTTGTTTAAGTTTTGACATTTTCACCTTCTTTAATTACTGTTTAAATGCGTCAGTTGATTTAAACTTTATTTTTTTATCACGTCGATTTCAAATTTTTTCATTGTGCTGTGACTCACAGATAGACATTTCATAAAAAAAAAAAACATGTTTTTCGGTTTCTCTGAGCCCTAAAACGTGTGAATCCATCGAAAACCGGAATTCAAAATTTTCATGAATCCAATACTTTCTTCTTGTAAAAATAGAAGAAAGCAAAAATGGGTTTAAAACCTTCATAAATTTTGAAACTGAATACAGTAAAACCTCTAAATAACGGACACCTCAGGAACGCAGAAATTGTCCGCTATTTGGAGGTGTCCGCTATTGGAAAAATCAAAGATATTCAAAAAGTGCTAAGAAACGTTTAACATTTTATTAATTGACTTTTATGTGTCCTAAAACCTCTTTTATATGATTAATCAGAAATTAAAATTATTTTTTAAGCAATGGGGCTAAATAAAACTGTACACAACTTTACCCACTGTTCATTACATGCTTGTGAAAAAAACCCTGTTACAAAAGTTAACTTTTGATTGCGATTACATGTAATTTGTTTTTCAAAGTGACATTATTGGACATTATAGAGTTCCGGTCGGGGAGGGGGATTGCACTTTTTGGCTGTTAAAAGCATAAAATCTCAATTTTCCGAGGGGATATTTCAATGCTCTGGAAGATGTCCCTCCTTGGCAACCCCTTCAATTCAACTCTGAACATGGGGGGGGGGGGATTTTCCCCAGCTCATTTATCACAGAATTCCCTGATAAATTTAGAGGCCTTTTTACTTTTTTTCATTTTTTGTCCTTAAAAAAAACCTTTTCATCCTTTATCGCCTTAAATAGTGTCCACTATTCGGAATGTTCGTTATTCAGAGGTTAAACATACACAAATTTAGGTTTTGGGAATGGGGATTGGAAAATAGTCCGTTAAACAGAGGTGTCTGCTATTCGGGAGTGTCCGTTATAGCGGCTTAACTGTAGTATAAAGTAAATTTTTTAAAATATTTCTATGTAATTTATTAAAATATATTTCCATTGATTCCGCTAATAGAAGAGTCATTTTCGCTATTACTATATTTACTAAACTTATTGCCTGCGCCAATAAGTTTTAAGACACTTTTAATGAGAGTTTAATTAATATCACTTAATTTGATAACACTTTTAATAAGGGTTTAATAAGAAGGTCCGTTCAATGAGTCGTGCCAGTTACGAAGTTGGCGGCAAGGTCGAAATATTGCAGACATCCAGCATATTTCATCGAAGTTTAGAGCAAAAACCTATACGCTTTTATTTTATATCTAAAAGTTTAAGTGCTGTCTTGGATCGACATTTAACAATACGTAAATTTATGGTCGATCCCTTAATTGTACTTCAAATGAACTGATTTTGCTGCGCTCAGAGGCATGCTTAAGTGGTGTAAGTCAGGAATTTTGGATATTAATATCTTTCGGGGATTTGCAGATATCGAGATGGAATTTTTTTTGTTCAATTCAGGAAGGGATAAAGAAATTTTTTCTAATTGGAAGTTTTATCCTCTGGGGGCCGTATAAAAATTTAATTTTCGTATTTTTTAAAACAGACCCCCCCCCCATGGAGTTGCAACTTATCTTATCAAAAAATTCATCTTTTTTATGAATTTTTGCAATTGGAAGTATGGGTCTAGGGGCAATATTTAAGGAGATAGCCTATTGTTTCGATATTTATGACTCACCCTGTATATGAAGTTTATTCTACTTAACACAGCTAAACCATTTAAGACAAATAACTAAACATCCTGCTAACCGATGACATATCCCAAAGTGTAATAAAATCTAGTGAAAAAAAAAACTATTACAACTGATGAATATGATAATGAAAAAAATTTTAAGACCTACAACAGAAAAAATTGTTAAAAAACCTGCATATAATAGAAAAGGGATTTCAGTTTCAGGAAAATGTTACACATGAATTGTTCGGTTGCTTGCGAAATTTCAAAAAATTTTATGAACTGTGTACTTTTTAAAGAGGACCTGTACAAAGTAATAATACAGACTTTTTTTAATTTAAGTATTTAGTGTATTATAAAAAAAATACGTTATACTCCGGTTTTTGTTTACCTCTATTTATAATTATTATTTTTATACATTATTCTAATTAATTTCTTTCTGATATGTCTTGTATCTCTCCATTCTAAATATCTTTATATATAAAAATCTTCTGTGCGTGTGTATGTAATTGAACTCCTCCTAAACGACTGGACCGATTTTAAGAAATTTTGTGTGTGCGTTCCAGTAGATTCGAGAATGAATTAGATTCACATTTCATCGAAATTGATTCAGTACTTTTTTAGTAATTAGGCAAAAGCTAATAGTTCGTGATTTTTCGCTAATTAAAAGTGCTATATATATTAAAGAAAGTCAGGATTTCGTATTAATCATAGCACAAAAAAATCTACCGAACCAAAAATCTTGAAAACTGGGGTAAAAATACTTCTTATAACATCGAGTGCCGCTAAAAATGGATTTTCGAAAATTCCACCCCCAAGATGAGTATAAAAAAGAACGAACATTGAAAAAATTCCATAAAAATCGGCATTTGTAGTTATTTTTCAACTGATAACATATTTTAGTGCATGTTTTCATGCTGAATCGAATGGCACTAAGCAAATTCGTTTAAATCCAGTAGTTCGTGAGATAATTCACATTTTCCTAATTTGGCGATGTCTTCTTTATATATAAGAATCTTCTGTGAGTGTGTATGTAATAGAACTCCTCCTAAACGACTGGACCGATTTTGAAGAAATTTTGTCTGTGCGTTATAGTAGGTTCGAGAATGGTTTAGATTCACATTTCGTCGAAATTGATTCAGTACTTTTTTAGTAATTAGGCAAAAACTAATAGTTAGTGATATTTCGCTAATTAAAAGTGCTATATATATTAAAGAAAGTCAGGATTTCGTATTAATCATAGCACAAAAAAATCTACCGATCCAAAAATCTTGAAAATTGGGGTAAAAATACTTCTTATAACATCGAGTGCCACTAAAAATGGATTTTCGAAAATTCCACCCCCAAGATGAGTATAAAAAAGAACGAACATTGAAAAAATTCCATAAAAATCGGCATTTGTAGTTATTTTTCAACTGATAACATATTTTAGTGCATGTTTTCATGCTGAATCGAATGGCACTAAGCAAATTCGTTTAAATCCAGTAGTTCGTGAGATAATTCACATTTTCCTAATTTGGCGATGTCTTTTTTATATACAAAAATCTTCTGTGCGTGTGTATGTAATTGAACTCCTCCTAAACGACTGGACCGATTTTGAAGAAATTTTGTCTGTGCGTTCCAGTAGATTCGAGAATGGTTTAGATTCATATTTCGTCGAAATTGATTCAGTACTTTTTTAGTAATTAGGCAAAAACTAATAGTTCGTGATTTTTCGCTAATTAAAAGTGCTATATATATTAAAGAAAGTCAGGATTTCGTATTAATCATAGCACAAAAAAATCTACCGAACCAAAAATCTTGAAAACTGGGGTAAAAATACTTCTTATAACATCGAGTGCCGCTAAAAATGGATTTTCGAAAATTCCACCCCCAAGATGAGTATAAAAAAGAACGAACATTGAAAAAATTCCATAAAAATCGGCTTTTGTAGTTATTTTTCAACTGATAACATATTTTAGTGCATTTTTTCATTCTGAATCGAATGGTACTAAGGAAATTCTTTAAATCCAGTAGTTCGGGAGATAATTCACACTTTCCTAATTTGGCGTTGTCTTTGGCGCAAAAACCTGAAATTTTCAATGCTCATCTTTATATATAAAAATCTCCTGTGCGTGTGTATGTAATTGAACTCCTCCTAAACGACTGGACCGATTTTGATGAAATTTTGTGTGTGCATTCCAGTAGATTCGAGAATGGTTTAGATTCACATTTCGTCGAAATTGGTTCAATACTTTTTTAGTAATTAGGCAAAACTAATAGTTAGTGATATTTCGCTAATTAAAAGTGCTATATACATTAAAGAAAGTCAGGATTTCGTATTAATCATAGCACAAAAAAATCTACCGAACCAAAAATCTTGAAAACTGGGGTAAAAATACTTCTTATAACATGGAGTGCCTCTAAAAATGGATTTTCGAAAATTCTACCCCCAAGATGAGTATAAAAAAGAACGAACATTGTAAAAATTCCATAAAAATCGGCTTTTGTAGTTATTTTTCAACTGATAACATAATTTAGTGCATTTTTTCATGCTGAATCAAATGGTACTAAGCAAATTCGTTTAAATCCAGTAGTTCGTGAGATAATTCACATTTTCCTAATTTGGCGATGTCTTCTTTATATACAAAAATCTTCTGTGCGTGTGTATGTAATTGAACTCCTCCTAAACGACTGGACCGATTTTGAAGAGATTTTGTCTGTGCGTTCCAGTAGATTCGAGAATGGTTTAGATTCACATTTCGTCGAAATTGATTCAGTACTTTTTAGTAATTAGGCAAAAACTAATAATTAGTGATTTTTCGCTAATTAAAAGTGCTATATATATATTAAAGAAAGTCAGGATTTCGTATTAATCATAGCACAAAAAAAATCTACCATACCAAAAATCGTGAAAATTGGGGTAAAAATACTTCTTATAACATCGAGTGCTGCTAAATATGGATTTTCGAAAATTCCACCCCTACGATGAGTAGAAGAAAGAACGAACCTTGAAACAATTCCATAAAAATCGGCTTTTGTAGTTATTTTTCAACTGATAACATATTTTAGTGCATTTTTTCATGCTGAATCGAATGGTACTAAGCAAATTCGTTTAAATCCAGTAGTTCGTAAGATAATTCACATTTTCGTAATTTGGCGATGTGTTTGGCACAAAAACCTGAAAATTTCAATGCTCATCTTTATATATAAAAATATTCTGTGCGTGTGTATGTAATTGAACCCCTCCTAAACGACTGGACCGATTTTGATGAAATTTTGTGTGTGCGTTCCAGTAGATTCGAGAATGGTTTAGATTCACATTTCATCGAAATTGATTCAGTACTTTTTTAGTAACTAGGCAAAAACTAATAGTTAGTGATTTTTCGCTAATTAAAAGTGTTGAATAAGTTCGATGAATAGAGTGCGGACGGAATGCCCGAGCGGTCTAAGGCGCCACATATAAGCTCTGCTTCTCGAAGAAAGAAATCGCGTGTTCGAATCCCGCTCCTGTCAAACGTGTATGCTTTACAGTAATATAGCCTATATTATAATTTTGATTAACTGACTTCAGAAAATCGTTAACTTTTAACAAAAAAGAGAAAAAAAAAAATTTCTATCAAAAACTGAACCGACTTCAAAAAATACTGAAGAGTGAAAAATAATTTCCTTACATAATTGTAATAAGAATTTAAATTAAGAGCTTAGTGTTTATCGTGCGTATTTAAGTACATTTATTTGATTTTCTGGTGTCGGTGCCAGGAAGGACAACTTCTGTCGGTGACAGGACAACGTCTGTCGGGTCTGCTAGTATATATATATTAATAATAACTAACGCTGTCACCGCCGCTGGCAATTATTTTTTTTTAAATTCTTTTCGTTAATATTAAGAGAGTATACACAAAATATGAAAATTGGTGGTGTCATAGAGAAATGTTTGATGAAAACGCAGGCAGTTTTTAACCCCTTCGCGACGGGAGCCTTTTACGAAATGTTTAATGTTTTGTCACTGATTTTTAAAAACAGAAATTTTTGTCTTGTTAAATCGAGAAAATGTTCCGATTAAGTAAGGCAAATTTTACAATAAAGTTTTACTGGTGGTAATAAACAAGGATCCTTAAGCTTTTTTTGCGGCACGTATACGTGTCGCTCGTCCCCAAGGGGTAGAATCGAATATTTATCTTAGATATTTAATTGTATAGTTGATCAAAATCGTTCTATTAAAAAGGTTTTATAGGAATAAAAGCTATATACAGGAATTTAAATATTTTTAGATCATTTTATACATCAGAAGTTTCTAATGTGCAGATTGCTTTTTTTTTTTTTTTTTTTTTTTTTTTTTTTTTTTGAGACTTTGTATTTATTTTAAATTCAAATTTTCAACATTTCGAGAGATATTTTTTCCATATTTTTGAAAAAAGAAATAATTATTGCCAACTATTAAAACAGCTCTAATAATAAAATTTCCTTCAAATTAAAGAATTATTGACACATGGCTATTATAAATTGAAAAAACTTTCAAATGAAAATTAAATGAATATTACGCATTAAAAGCAAGAAAATATTAAAAATTACGACATAAAAACTATATTTACACGTGAATTTTATAAGATAAAGAAAATTGTAAAATAATAAATTCATCAATATGCGTCAAAAGTCGTAAATGGAGAAAAATTACATAATATTTAAAAAACAAAATAAGACAGTGAAAATAATAATATTGTCTTTCTAACGATAAAAATATTTTCCCATGAATATCCCAAAAAAAGTGAAAATTACCTCAGATTTAAAATGTCACATTTAAGAATCAGTTATTTAAAACCATTATCTTATAGCATTGTTAAAAAATACCGAGAAGCTAAATCTTTGGTGACTAACTTAATGGTATATTAGCTCATTCTGAAGTGTTTATACAATCTTATTTAATGAAACGCAAAAGCAGCCATTATTAACAGCTCATTCGGTTTAATACCCCCTTCGTAAAACGGAAAAGAAAAAATACCCGTTTATAGGGCATCGCCAGTGTTTTTTTTTTTTTTTTTTTTCTTTTTTCCGCAAATATTTTAAAGCTGACCAAATTAACTGATTTTCAGAGGCAGAGCGGGGATTGATGAGCATAGCTCTTAAGGAGCAGTGCCCCCTAGTTGCATAGAAAAATAGCCCCCTAGTTCCTGTAAAAACGGTACCATCATAAGATCTCCTCTGTTTCTGTCTGTCTGTCTCTTTGGCCATTTGTTTATCACAGTCAGTTTATTCGTAGACTATAGAACGTGGAAAGTTCAAATGGCTGAAATAATAAAGACTATTGATCCACGTACAGTGAAACTCGTTTAAGATACGCCCGCTTAAAATACGATCCCGCTTAATATACGAATTATCTTTGGTCCCTTGAAAAGTGCCTATTAAACCTGTGTAAAATTACCCGCTTAATATACGTACGCATAAGATACGATCCCGCTTAATATACGAAAAAAAATTGGTCCCTTGATGTCAAAAAACCCACTTAATATACGAAATGGTGCTTATGCAATCCATTTATCATGGGTCTTTTAGACAGAATATGTAAAATCTTATTTATTTTTCATAAGATGCTATCTTTTTACCTATTTTCTCTCTAAAATATGTTCTTTTCCGCTGATTTTGCACGCTGAATGCTGATTGGCTTCCTGTTTTTCAACAAAATGCAAAAACAACTACCGCTTTTATTTCTTTTACCATCACACTTCTCCTTACGGAGTAGTGGATGGATCCGAAATGTCATTGGTTGCTCTCTCTCCTGACTGGATGAGAAAGTTGTTGGTGAAATCCGTCTGTATTTTTATGTTTTTTATTTTTTGTGCCGCTTATCTAGTTGCTTTTCATTATTATATCATTTGCTTTTGCGCAGCGCTTTACAAAATATTAAGATCACAGAATAAGAACAGTATAAAGAGGAATGCAAAGATTGGGACTTATTTGTTAAAATTAACGATCATGTTGTGATAAGTGAAATTCGTTCTTTCGCGGATATAATTGCGGACGTCAAATGTTCCGATGAACTTAGATCTTCAGATGGAGTAGATGGATGCTGGTCCATCCGTCGAAGATTTTTTCTACCATATCAACAAGGTAGAAAACTTCCAATTAAAATCTCGCCTTAAAAGTGTTCTAAAATAAAAAAGGGGCAACTTTGTGACACATGCTTTATTTTATTTTTGTTCGAAAATGCATGAAAATAGCAGGTGTTGTCATTCAGAAACGGTTTAATTGCACTCAATTTTTTATTTTTTTAAAAACACAATAGATTTGTCATAACAAGCCTTCAAAGTTGACACTTTTGAGCATATTTCCCGATGAAAGCAGAAAAGCTGGTCTTAAAGCAGGAGAAAATCGGGTGATCATGTGATCGAAATAGCTTAGAACTGAATAGGTAATTTAATTATTATAAAATGGAAAATAAGTTTGATTCGAAATAGCTTCCACAGTTAGGCATTCAAATTTTATATATTTCTGTTAAAAAATGAATTTGTAACTGTGTCAAAACGTTTTGCGCTTATTGAGCAGAGCAGTTAAGAACACCCTTAAGTTGCACTAAACCAAGTTAAACGATTTTTTCTCAAGAAACTTAAACTACATCATGATTTTCATAATGTATCGAATAATTATTGTTCCTTGCATACATTTAGTTTGTCTTTCAAAAAATTACTATGAAAATTTATTGTTCTTCTTCTTTAAATATGTAAAGTATTTTAGTTACTTTTTCCTGAAAATTAACAAAATTTTCGTTTTATTGTCTTATTTTTAAATTTGGCAGAGAATACTATATAAAGACATTTTAATTTTTTTACTGTATTAACAGATATTCAATAAATTTTTGGAATAAAAGAAAATTATTCTTACTTAATACCTTAAGCTCAAATTTTCTAGAATATCTAAAAAAGTGTTAGAAATGGGTAAAATAAAAGTCATAAATGGCTAAAATACGTTAATAACAATGTGCACTGTTTTTATGTGCATTATTATTCGAGAATCTGTGAAATCCGGATAAGATACGATCCCGCTTAAGATACGAAATGCTCTCGGTCCCTTGATTCGTATCTTAAACGAGTTTCACTGTATTTATACGTTAAACATTTACAAATACATTTAGGAAAAATTTAGAAGTGCCAATTAAGTTTCTTGAAAAAATAAATATCTTTTCTTTGTATATTGTGTGGGGTATCGTGTGAAAGCTTTCATAATTCAGAACTCCAAAATATTTTAGCTATTCTATTTTCATACAGATCATCGAAAATGTAGTGCAAAAATATGTCCCCTCCTCTGTATATTTTCGAATCTACTGAAACTAAATTTATGAAACATTTAGAGGTTGTAGACATTAATTTAAACCTTGCAGGTGAACTATAGCGATTTCCTTAGGTCACATAGATTTTGAGAAAATCACATTTTTCCATTACATACATAAACTTTGATTTGCGGGCGCTCAGCAAACGTGTTGAGAAGCACTGGAGGTATCTATCGTATTAGAAGTATAAAAGCATTTCGGATAATGATTTTCGAAAAATTAAAAGAAATAGAATTAAGAGAAATTAAAAGAAATTTTCATGGTGTTGCACTCTTTCGAATATAATAAAATTGATATGCATCTATGAAGTATATACTAAAATATACATTCTGTACCACCTCTGGTGCAAAGAATATCTATACTAATAAAAGAACAAAACGCTCTGTCTGCGTGTGTGTGTGTCTGCGATGGCTAGCAAAATCTACAGCACGTACGAAGCTCAAAAATTTTTTGAGAGTAGCCCAATACCTCTCCTGATGCACCTGAGGCTCAGAATTTTAATTTTTTGATTAGTTTCATAGATATTAATTATGAAGCGGAACTCACTCTCATCAAAAAGTCATTTTTTAAATGTTCTGGGAAGAAAACGTTTGCACATGAGCAGAAACTCAATTACGCATCTAAACGGAGGAAGAACCTTTTTCCCCCGTTTATTTCTGTTTTTGGATCATTTTGTTTAAATTTAAATCAACCAAACTGTTCAACGTAGTTAAACTTAAGAGACATATTTCGAAAGATCATATTTTTAGGTCTGAAATGCAATAATCAATTTTAAAAAAATGTTGCAGTTAACCCTTTGAAAACAAATATTCAAAAATGGTCGTTTTTTCCAAAACTATTTTTTGCCCTTTTGTCAATGCCCCTCCAGGGCGTAATTTTTAAGATATAAACAAACCAAAAAAAAGATCTCAAAGTTGAAACTTTTTTCTAACCGATGGTGTAATTGGTTTTAAAATATTTAGATTTTAACCCTTTCAAATATACTGGCAAAAGAAGGTCATTTTGCGACTCGCATAGAGGATATTTTTTCCATGCTAAAATTATCTTAGCGTGCATATTTCAACTCAATCTTTTAAAATCTTCTCAACAGACGAAATTTATACTCCCTACAAAAAATTCGACACGTTCGGACGGATAAAAATATTTTTTACAAAATAAAATGTGCGAAAAATTTGATGAAATCAATAAAAAACAGATCGTTTTCATTGCGGTTTTGACTTAGCAAAACGCAATCCTATAGGTACCGGTAAACAAAAAACATATTCTTTAAGCTTAGAAACATTTTTATAATCTATGATGCAATCGGTTTTTAAAATATAAGATTTAACCCTTTCAAATACACCGGCAAAAGGAGGCACTTTGCGACTCACAAATACAATATTTTTTCTACGCTAAAAGTATCTAAGCGTACATATTTCAGCCCAAACTTTTAAAAGCATCTCAATAGATCAAATTTACACCTTCTTAAAAATTATTAAAACGTTCGGACGAGTAGAAATAATTTTTACAAAATAAAAAATGCGAAAAATTTGAGGAAATCAATAAAAACCAGATCGTTTCATTGCGGTTTCGCCTTTGCAGGGCGCAATTCTATATACGTCCTGACAAACCGAAAATATTTTCTTAAAGCTAAAACATTCCCATAATTTATGTTGCAATTTGTTTAAAAAAATATGAGATTTAACCCGTTGAAATACACCGACAAACACGAATTACATCCCGGCTAAAAGTAACTAGATGCCCATATTTTAGCATAATCTTTTTAGAGACTTTCAACAAACCAGATTTACATTACTTTAAAAAATTTTGGAACTTTCGTATGGATAGAATCCTTTTTTTTTACAAAATAAAATGTGTGAATTTTTTTACTAATTCAGTAAAAACCTGAATGTTCCGTCGCGGTTTCGTTCGCTTTCGGTTCGCATAGTTTCCAAAAAATCAAATTACATAGAAAACAAAATACCAAACAGCATGTGCTTTCAATTCAATATCTTTTCGCGATTTTTCCGTTTTAAAAATATAAATTTTGACAAAATGGACTTAAAGATATATAATCATAGAAATTTGAGTTTAATTTAAGGGTCATTTAGAAAGCAAATAACACATTTGAAAACTGAATAACATCACGGGCCCGGGCAACCCCGGGCAGGAGAGCTAGTTTGTTAATAATTTATATGTCTATGCAAAAGTATTCCGTTACATAATGGTATATAGGGGGAAACATTGTTAGGGGCTCGTTTTAATTATACTGTTTTACATTTTATTAAATTGATATACTTTGCTGAGGTTTATTACAAGTTACTTTCTGTGTAATAGAAAGCAGATAGTATTTACAGAGAGACACAAAAGATTTCGGTCACTATATAACATCCGAAGTACTTTACTACACCAAGACCTGGATGTTTTTAAAACTTCGATATAGTAAGAATGTACCTCATTTTCTGCGCTTGAAGTGCAATTTACGACTTGTTTTCTTTTTTAACACTTTCTAACAAAGTCGAAAAGTGTTTATGCATTCGATTTTCCCGCCTGGCCATCTGTGATCGCTCTAACCCCTGTAATATACCCGGATTTTCATGCAATTGATAAACATTATTTAAAGTCACCAAGGCATGTTTTACATTGTATATGAAGTGTGCAACATTAAAAATTCATTTACAGGGGCATTCAAAAGAATTCCATTACATTAATGTAAATGGAGAAAAATCATTTGCAGAATATTTTAATCAGCTTACGCTGTTTCAAATATATTGAAACTGACATAAATCACTTAATTTCAGTACAAGATCATTATACCATAGATTAATGCATTCACAGTTTTTGTTATCCATTTACAGGGACATACAAACGCAATCGGTTACAGCATTGTCTTTGAAAAATAATTGTTAGACGCTGTTTTTAATTTAGGCATGCGCTTTTAGATTTAATTAATTTTTTGCGCATTACTCATTGTATATAAATTCCATACTTCACTTATGCAGGAAGGCACAAATGAATTCACCTAATATTATCCTTATTAACCGAAATTGCTGATGGTTAATTTTTAGCTGAGGTAGATATGTATTTCTTAACAGAACTAAAAAATTTTTCATACATTTAACTTATAGATACAAATTTGCATAGCATATATAGGGCCGCTCAAAGAATTCGGATAATTTTCCGATTGCAGATGGGAATAGCTGAAATTATGCTTTCAAATTTTTTATGCTTTAACTTATGGTTGAGCTAGATATAATATTTTGACGCATGTTTTTTTTTTTTCTTTCTGGTTTTGTGTAACAGAATGTTTCTTTAAACAAAAACTTTATTTTATATTTTAGGTGTTAAAATCTTAACTAAACAAACAAGTTGTAAATAAGAAATGAATGCTTAAAAAATAATTGTCTTATAAGAAAGAAAGAAATATTCTTTAAGAAGAGATGAGAGAAAAAAAGAAAGGAAATACTTTCATTTTTCAAGAGGAAATTTGAAAAAAATATGATTGCATTCATGTGTATAAGTTTAAAATAAGGGGATTTGTAATCTGACTAATAACAAACTTTAAAAGAGAAAAAAAAGAAAAATCTCCTTTCAGTCTTTCTTTCTTCCAGTTTTCATGCAATTTTAGACAATATAGCATGTAGAATGTTATGCCAATTTGTGCTTTTGGAAATTTTTGCTCCTGAAAATGGTTCTGAAGATGAAACCGAGACATTGAGTTTTGATGCATAATCGTTTTTATTTTTACATCATTTTTAAATTTATGAACAAAGTATGCGTTTAACAACAACGTCTGTTATGTTTAATAAAAAACCCTGCATCAAAAAAAAAGTTTTTAGATAATCTAATGATTAATACATTACTAGCCTTGTTTTATCCAAAAAATTAAAAATTCTCTTCATGACAAAAGAAAACGGAAAATATTTTCTTATAATTAACACTGATTTAAGTAACGAAAATTTTATAATTCCAATTTTACTTTTAAAAGGGTAATTCTGCTAAAAAATACATTTATTATACTACGGCTGTTTGAATTTGTCTTCGTTGTTTTCTATAAACTGTCATCTCTTTTTACATATGGAATGTCCTAAGTTACCACTTACATAATTAAGAGACGAAACAATGTAGTATTTCTTCCTACAGAAAATCCTCATTGTACCCATAATGTTGCATAAGAAAAGGTGATAAATATTTCAATAATAAACCAATTTGGTATTTTACAACAGTGGAAATATGTAACAAAATATTTGGATGTGCAAATCCAAAACTTACTTTTGTCTCATACTTCTTAATACTTCAAAAAACATGTTAATGCTTCAATATTATTAGTTCAATATTATACCAACTTTGATTTTCATCTTAAATTCCTGCTAAAGTCAATAAATCAGAGTAAAAACATGTTTATCTAAATTGAGGGAGGGCATTATCTTCCTGTTCTCTCCTTTATATTTAGCCAATGAACCCGTAAAACTAATCAGGGAAGCACCTTATCAAAATAAATTTACTTACAAAATTTATTTAAAATTCCTATAAAAAATTATCAAGTGACATACATACGTAAATACGTATATACAGGACCTGCGGACACATTAGTTCTCAGGCTTTGATAGCGTGTTCTCAGGCTTTGCTAGCGTGTTCTCAGACTTTAGAGCTAAAAACGAGTTATCTCGGTCATATTTATTAAAATCAGCAGATTTTTATTATTCTGTTGTATACCAGTTGATTGTGAACCGGCTTAAGCAGGATATGAAGTTCCCGTCGCTGTACGATTCACGGATGTATATTAGAAATACAAGAAAAAAAATAAAAAATATCAGTGTCTTTTTTCGTCGGAATAGTTTGAAATTTAAGGAGAACTTGCTTGCCACAGTTAAAAGCATAAATATAAAATTTGGTTCATTTCTGTGTATAACCTAACATTTTTCGAAGGTAAGTATAATAATGAAATCGAAACAAAAATCGCTATTATCGTGTCCCTTTCTATCGCAATATAACCAAATTCAAAGCGGACCTGTTGGTCATAGCCAAAAATATACACAAAAAAATTGGTTCAACTTTATGCATAACTTCATACTATTTTCGATGGCACAATGCGACACACCGACAAACGAACTTACGGATAGACAAACATTTCACATAAACCTGTTTTTTACCTCTAAATGTGTAAATTTATCTTTTTTCTATTTATCCCCAAAATGTAGAAATCCGTCGAAAATCGAGAATCGAAAAATATTTCGATTACAATACTTTCATCTATTGAAGATAGAAGTAAGTAAAAATCATATCTGTTATCTTGAAAGGATAGAGACACTACATAGTGTATAATATATAGAATAAAAAAAATAATTACAGTGTTTGTTATTATAATTTTTTAAAACCAGAAACTAGATTTTTATGTAAAAATGAAAAATAAGATGTTGTCTTTACTTAAATACATTAAGTAAGATGAAAGATCTATCGAGCGAGACCGGATCTACTTAGGTTTATTAATCGTTTAAACGCCAATGTTCCCAGATGGGAACATTGCATTATTTTTAATACAAAACATATATTTTCCAACATAATAACGATGTTTTTATTTTTCCTATAAATGATAAGGTTTATTTCAACTTTTGAAAAAAAAATATTTATGTTTAAGCATTTATTACATGTAATGTATATTAGCAGCATAATGTATATTAGTAGCATTTATTACATATATTATATGTAAATTCATTAATTTGTATGAAAAATATATTATTTGCTTTTATCGTTTTCTCTTTATTACTTATATTTTACGACTAAAAATCTAAATGTTTTTGGAATTCGAGAAAATACTCAAGAACAATATACAACAGCATATAGCGGAAAAAAATTGCTATATTTCCATAGGTTGTCAATCAATAATCATGTTCCAAAATGCGAACACTAAAATAAAGATAGCCAAAAAAAAAAAAAAAAAAAAGCCAAAATATTTTTCTTTGTTATTTTCTAATTTTGTACGCATAAATTAAAACATTTGAAGCTGTAGTATAGGAAAAATAAAATTATAATTATATTGCGATATTAATTCGGCGTGTAAACGGTTAATTATTAAGTTATTTGAGTAAAAATATGTCAATAATATATAAAAACCTGCTGCAATCTAGAAACATCCATTTGATTTCATATCTGAAATATTTTAGAATCCTTAGTTATCATTATCTTTCTTATCCTTCCTGTTTGCGTTTGGGCAGTGAGAATACGCGGAACACTGAGCTCAATATAGCTCACTGACGTTGAATGATGATTGCTACTAAAGATTCTCCTATCCAAATATTCGGCTTTCGTTTTCGGACAGTTGCCACCTTCTAGTATTTTCTTCAAAATTTGCTTTTATGCTTTTTCAGTTCAGAGGGTTGTCTTTGGCAATTTATTTTTCCAAACATTATTATTATTATTTTATTTAGAAAATAAAGTAATTTTTTTGGAAAATAAGCAGATATCGCAGCAATAGAATAATAAGCAGCAGCAGATAATAATATTTTAAATTAATTTTTAACATAATTATTTAATTGGTAAATAAATCATAATCGTTGTAAAATTCCAAAAGGGTGAAAAAATAATAAACTAATTTTGGGCCAGGATTCGAGCCAGCGATGTACAGGGTGTCCAGCGAGTAAGATTCTGATTTCAAAATTAAATTTCTCAAAAACAAAGATCAATAGAATTATGCGGTAAACTGCTTGTTTATAGGTAAGCTGTAAAAATTTTATACAGAAGTTTCAAACGGTGATCATTTTGAAAATATTGTGTTTTGATTGCAAAAAATTCTTGACTAGATCCATTTTTTTTTCTTTTTCTTATGTAAGGTTGTTTTCAGAGCATCAGATTTTCGCCGTATCGCGCCATATGTAAACGGTTTTTGTAATTAATTTTTTTGGAACTTCGGTATAACATTTTTACAACTTAGCTAATAACTAAACCGTTTACTGTATAATTTTACTGATATTTGTTCTTGAGATATTTAATTTTGAAATCAGGATCTTATTTGCTGGACACTCTATAATATGCTAAAGCCACCAAAAATCTTCTAATTTGAGCGGACGAATACTAAAGGACTAATTAACCTAACTTTCCGAACAGAATCTGTTCTTGAATCCGAATCAGCTCAACAAAATAAATTGAAGGGGTTTTTTTTTTTTTGGGGGGGGGGCTGCAATAAACGGTGCATATGTAATTATCTCAAATTAATTTTTAATACAATTGCTATTCACTTGGTAAATAAATCACAACAGTTTGAATTGATTTGATAGCCTAAAAGTGACTACTCAGGTCAGAATCTAGTCTATAGAGCATATTCCCTCGCAATCACTTTTATTAAAATTTTTATTTAAAAAAAAAAACTTTTAATGAAAAAATTACAAAGATTAATCCGATCTGTACCCGCCGTTAAACGCGATAAGTGGTGGGTTTCAAAATAAGTTGCCTCAAAATTCAAAATAATAAAAAAAAAATAATATATATATATATATATACAGTAAAGCATCGTTTATACGACGATCACTTATACGACGTTTACATTTATACGACGTTTAAATGTGGTCCCGATTCATTCCTATTCATTTTAATGTAAAAATATATATGTTTTATACGACACCCAAAATCGTTTATACGTCGATTTTTCAATTTTGTATAGGTTTATTTTTGTTTGTTTTTCTTGTGTATTTTACAAACAAGCGAAAGTTGGCAGCTATGAATGACACCAAAGAGCGTGTTTAAATGCACTCCACATTATAAAAATGTGGGCTGGTGTTCGATTAGTCTGAAAAATCAGCTTACGTGTAATAGATTACACTGGGAGGGTGGAGGGGTCATTCTTTTTTCGGGAATGGTCAGCTTTTCCGACCTGTTTTAAGTTGCAAATAGACTATCCTTCTAACTGTTATCAGTATTGGCGAGTTTTAGTTGGCCACGCGGAGTTTTTGATGTTTGACTTTAAATGGAAAGGAAATGATGTACAGTAAATTAAGAACCTTTCGATGAAACATAAATAAAGGTTCGCATATTTAAATTGCTTACTATCCCTCTCCCCCCCCCCCCTCGTTTTTTTATTTGTTTATTTTGGTTTGTTTAATTTACAAATTCATGCAAATCATCTCGTTAAACATTAAAATTAAGTGAAAACAAAATTAACTAGTTTTGGAAGCGAAAATCGATTATACGTCGTTATCATTTATACCACGTTTTTAGGTGGTTCCTTCGGCGTCGTATAAACGATGCTCCACTGTATATACATATAAACCTTTCAGATGGGGATGGTTTTCGGTTCAATGAGTCATATAATAAAACGTTATGAAGAATTTTTCAAAAGTCGTACCATGGTAACGACTGCAATAGGTAGTATTTCTTACACCATCAGAAAGTGAATGTCATATTTCGATGATATGAGGTTTTACAAGTTGTCACAGTAAATTTTAAATATTTTTAAGAAGATGAAATTTAGTCATATAAAAATTTCAAAGTTTATATAATTCTTTTTAAATATTTAAAATTTAAGAAGACAATTTTTACAAATGCACAAAATCAGCAACTGCCATGTAGATTTGTGGTAAAAACCTTATTTTAATAATTATACTAGGTAATGAGTCATCGACCATTTACTGAAACTGTAGACAGACTGTTCACTGACTACTTTTGTTATTAATTCATAGTATAACATTGCAGATTAAAATGCTATTTTATGTTTACTGTTTATTTCAGCAGTAATATAAGATGAATTCTAACAATACTAAATGAAGTGAAAAGGAATTTATAACACACAAAGACATACAAAAACACAAAATGTGGTAATGTTTTAAATTTATGAGTGAAATTATGCAGTAGTATTTAAGGCTGTTCTCAAATCTACAGGAGCTACTTTCTGACATATTTCTGAATTAAATCTTATTCGGAAGTGGTGTTCATATTCAGATACTATATAATCGAATGATAGTTTTCATTTTTCGGTAATGGTAGAAGGTCGCTTAGAAAATATTTTCGAATTTGGCATTTTGAACTGAATTTCTAGACGCAGTATAGCGCGGGAATTAGGTAAAACGAGTCATCAAGTGATAACAGTATCTTAGTCAATAATTTATTTATAAAGAAATAGAGTACACTAATGAATACCAAATCGCTTCAATAGTTAGGCCTGACAGTTTTATGCCTTTACTTTACAAAATCAGCTTAAAAATTGTCAGAAAGTTTCGCGTTGTTGAGCAGGAAATTTGAGAACCATCTTAAAGACGAACCGACCCTGATTGTATTTCATATAAAAACAACACAAGTTGTACAAATTTCTAATTAAATATTTGATTTGTTTTTATTCATCCATATACTTTACTTATTTTGAATTTTATTTTAATGAAAATTTCGCTTAGTACAGGCAAAAGATAACAAGTTGAAAATTGTATGTCAAACTTGGCAAATAAGGTGCGTTCGTACTATAACTAGTTTTTTAGGTGCGTTTATAATTATGTAAATACGCGGCACCTATAGTCGTTCTTCAATCTGTCCTTCTGTCTGTCAGTATATAACGGAACAAAAACTACTCAACCGAATCGTTTGAAATTTAAAATATATAATTGTTGCATAATTTTGTCAAGTCATTTCAAATATTGTGAAATTCGTATGTGTAGTTTAATTACAGGGACAATCAAAAGTATTCCGTTACATTACCTTCTATGGAAAAAAATAGTTTCTAGTGCATTTACTAGTGCTATTACATTCTTTCGAACATAATAAAATTGATATTCATCTATGAAGTATATACTAAAATCCATTGTACATTTTGTACAATCTATAGTACAAACAATATTTGTTATTAATTTACAGGATCACACAAAAGTATTCCATTGATTAATGGTATGGGGGGGGGGGGGTACAGACAGTGTTTGAGGCGCGTTTTAATTACATTAATCTACTTCACATTTTATGAAGTTGATATATACGTTGTTGGAGTTTACTATAAGTTACTTCCTGTATAATAGAAATCAGATAGTATTTTCAGGCACGCACAAAAGATTTCGAATATTATATTGTATACTATTACATCAAGATCTTAATATTTTTAAAGCTTCTTTATAATAAGAACGCACCTCATCTGCTATGCTTGGCGTGCAATTTCCAACTTGTTTTATAAATATTCGGAACTTGGTACAATAACTGTTGCACTCTTGTTCAAAAATGCATGAATAAAAAATTTATTGCAATTATATATACAGGGTGTTTCCAATTTTTTTTTTTTTTTTTTTTTACAATAAAAGAGGGGTGATAGTACACATCAAGACAAACAATACTAAATAGGAGACCAAAGGTCCCAAACGTTTTCCAAAGGAGATAGCCGCCATTAAAGTTTAGGGATTAAAATTTCAAATAAACATAAAAACCGGAAAAATCGGTCGATTGATTTGCGATTTTCACTGAAATTATTCTTTATGTCGGCATTTTCTTGAAATTAAATTATAAAGATAAATTTCAAAAAATGCCAATAGAGGACGCTTTAGACTTTGGAGTAACGAACAACTATTTTTTGCCGGTATTTTTTTCATCTCATTAAATGTTTTCGTAAGCATAGACTCAAACTTAAATTTTGAGCTCAAAATCTGAAAATGGGAGTGGTTAAGTAGCACAAACTGAACTGTGTTCAGGGGGTTCAAATTTTTAATGATTATAAAAAACGGAAAAATTGGTTCATTGATTTGCGGTTTTCACTAAAATTATTCTTTATGTCGGTATTTTCTTAAAAATAAATTATAAAGATACATTTCAAAAAATGTCGATAGAGGGCGCTTTAGATTTTGGAGTAACGAACAACTATTTTTTGCCGTTATTTTTTGCATCTCATTAAATGTTTTCGGAAGCTCAGACTTAAACTTAAGTTTTGAGCTCAAAATCTGAATAGTAGGGAGTAGTTAAGTAGCACAAACTGAGCTGTGTTTAAGGGGGGAGGGGAATTGTTCAAATTTAAAATAATTATAGAAAATGAAAAAATTTGTCGATTCGTTTGCGGTTTAAAATAAAACTATTCTTTAAGTCAGTATCTACTTTAAAATAAATTTTAAAGATAAATTTTAAAAAATTCCATTAGAAGGTGCTTAAACTTCACAGTAACCAACAATTAATTTTGACCATTATTTTTTTGTTCTAAAAATGCTTGCAAAAACTTATTAAATGTTTTCGTAAGCTTAGATTTAAACTTAAATTTTGAGCTCAAAATCTGAATAATTAGGAATAGTTAAGTAGCGCAGATTGAAGTGTCTTCAGGAGTTGAAATTTAACACGCTCCCCTCCTCGAACACAATTCAATTTTTCGCTACTTAAACACTCCCAACGATTCAGAATTTGAGCCTAAAATTTAAGTTTATGCATTTGAAAGCATTTAATGAGATTAAAAAAATAACAGTTAAAAATAGTTGTACGCTACTCCAAAGTCTAAGGCGCCCTCTATCGGCATTTTGTAAAATTTATCTTTAAAATTTATTTTCAAGAAAATGCTCATTTAAAAATTAGTTTTAGCAAAAACCGCAAACGAATCGACCAATTTTTCCGTTTTTTATAATCATTTGAAATTTGAACCCTCTGAACACAATTCAGTTTGTCTACTTAACTACTCCCAACTATTCAGATTTTGAGCTCAAAATTTAAGTCTAAGCTTACGAAAGCATTTAATAAGATGCAAAAAATAACGCCAAAAAAGAGTTGTTCGTTACTCCAAAGTCTAAAGCGCCCTCTATCGTCATTTTTTTTTTAAATTATCTTTATAATTTATTTTTAAGAGAATACCGACATAAAGAATAGTTTTAGTGAAAACCGCAAATCAATGAACCAATTTTTCCGTTTTTTATAATCATTTGAAATTTGAACCCTCTGAACACAGTTCAGTTTGTGCTACTTAACCACTCACACTTTCAGATTTTGAGCTCAAAATTTAAGTTTGAGTCTAAGCTTACGAAAACATTTAATGAGATGCAAAAAATACCGGCAAAAAATAGTTGTTCGTTACTCCAAAGTCTAAAGCGCCCTCTATCGGCATTTTTTTTAAATTTATCTTTATGATTTAATTTCAAGAAAATGCCGACATAAAGAATAATTTTAGTGAAAACCGCAAATCAATTGACCGATTTTTCCTCTTTTTACGTTTGTTTGAAATTTTGGTCCCTAAACTTTAATGGCGGCTATCTCCTTTGGAAAACGTTTGGGACCCTTAGTCTCCTATTTAATATTGTTTGTCTTGATGTGTACTATCACTCCTCTTTTATTGTAAAAAAAAAAATTGGAAACACCCTGTATATTAAATTCTGCAATAAATATGAATGAAATTCCATAATAATATGTCTCCATCTTAAATACGACGCAATCACCATGGCAACTAGAAACATTACATAATGTAGGAAATCATGGAATAAACTAAATATGATAGGATTTAATAGAATGATCACCATGGCAATCTCGAACCGTTACTTATCATGGGATATCATTGAATTAAATACGTTTGATAGGATTTAATGGAATAAAGAAATCTTTTATTCTTGTATCTTTTTAAGCTTAGATTCAAAATTTCCATGAAAATTGCAATGACTCGTCAAAATTTTGCAACAATTATATATTAAATTTGTTATATTATTTGTTATGTTATTTGTTATACTAAATTTCAAACCATTCGATTGGGTAGTTTTGCGCTGTTATATACGGATAGACGGACAGACAGATGGACGGAGCAGACGACGACTACAGGTGTTGCATATTTATATAATTACAAATGCTTCTAAAAACGATAATTATGAGCCACCTTGATGATATGATGCTGTTTGACACTGATTGCGTTATTTTTTATTTAGTTTATAAGATTAATGAAAAACTATTTCTTCTTAAACAAAGATTTAAAACAGAAAAATAATAAATAAGTAAAATATAGATTGAGAGAAGTTTCAAAAATTAGACTAAAAAATATAAATGTTACAAATGAATGACATCTATTCACCTTAAGTCTTCTTTTCTTTTTTTCCCTTCAAATTAACAAAATGTATAAGAATTTAATTTATTTAAGTTAAATAAGCATAAAACATATCTTTCATACTTTGGACATGATTTCCGTATCATAGTGTGTTGGTGTGTGACGTAACTTTATGATGTCTCAATAGTGTTAAATTATTCTGAAAGTATTGGAAAGTCTTACCATAATCTATGTTTGGTGTATGTTTTTTATTTCTTCTCTTTGTTTCATTTTACTCTAAAAGAAAGGGTCTTCTTCATGAAATTGTTAAAAGCTTTGTGTTGAGCACTTGTTATACACATCATAATTAAGGCATGTGCCTACCTTCACGGCACTTTTTTGCTTACCCATCATACGTAGTATAGGGTAAGTCTTGCAATCGTTTTGAAAATCGAAAAAGAAAAATTTTGACGGATTTACACGTTTCAGATACTGGAGATTCCGAAAAACATATTTTTAGAAAAAAAAAAAAAAAATGCCGTCCATCCGTCTGTGTGTCTATCTATCTGTAAACGCTCTATCTCCCGAACAAATTGAAAAAGAGACTTGAAACTTTGTATATACTTAGTATGTAAGAATGAGACGAAGCCTTTTTAATATCAGTAACCTCGATTATCCGGAACTATTTTTTTTTCGGACTCTCAAAAAATTCGTTCTGATAAAAGGTATACAACATTTTTTGAAATGTTTTATTTTAAGGAGTGGACGTAAAAGACAATAAAATAACACAAATTTTGCATAAAAAACGAAGTCGATTGGATTTTTAGTTGCCGAGATACATGTAATCCTCTTTTTCACATTCTTCGATTTTTCATGACCCTGTATTTCCTTCAAATTTCAATTCAAAGATATAGTTTAATTGGAAATGAGACGCTTTATCCGACGCAGTAAATTGTTAGTTAATGTAATTGTAATTTTTGGAGTTATAAGGATGTTTCTTTTACGCAATCCGGTACTACTTGAGTAGTTTGGCGTTTTATATAATTTGTCGAAATCGGCTCATCAGCAATTCTTTAATAGAGCATTACTATGTATATTAAAACTATTTAAATATGCGTTTAAATTTTATTTTTGAATTGCGATGCATTTTATAAATCGTTAACATGCGTTTTATTTTCCTATTTTATATTATGAATATCCATGATGGGTAAGTATTACGGTGGCCCCTAACGACTAGTTTTAATAACAGTAAATTTTTATCAAGCACATGCGTTTTTTAGTTAAAACAGGGAATAAAACAATGACTTCATATAAATTTTTAATGGCATTTCAATTAACTTTTCAAATTCAGGCAATATTTAGTCAAATTTTTGTAAAGAATTGCGTTTATGCCAAACCTTCTATTAGTCTATTCAAATTAGGTTTTTTTCAGGACATAATTCCAAAAGTTTTGAAACTTTGCACTATTGTTTGAAAAGGTCTACTGATGAACATACTAAAAGTCCTGATGAATAAGGAGTGAGCGCGAGGTGGGGAAGGTAAAAAAAGGTACCATTTTTCGTTTTTTTTTTTTTTTTTTTTTTTTTTTTTTTATTTATTTATTTATTTATTGTTAATATCTTGTAATTTATAATTCCTAAGGGAAAATATCAAATACAAAAAATAAAGAAAGTTAAATTATCAATGTAAATGCGGTTGATCCGTTCTCTGGCGCAGGTGTGACTTTTGTCGGATTTCTTCTTTTTTTGAAAGCAATTATCTCGTTAACTATGGACTCTAGAGAAAAATGTGTAAAATACTTTTTGTAGAATTTTTTTTTTTTTTTTTTTTTTGAGTTATAAATTACGAGATAGTAACAAAAAATCGAAAAAAAATGTACCTTCTTTTACCTCACCTTCCTTGCACTCACCCCCCCCCCCCCAATTGATCAGGATTTTTAGTATGTTCATTAGAAGACCCTCCCAAACAATATTACCAAGTTTCAAAACTTTCGGAATTATGTCCCAAAATGACCCGAAATCTGTCTAATTTGACTAGACTATATAAGAAAATCTATCCAATTTCACTTCTGTTTTCAATAATATATTAACTAGTAAATCTGCAGATCAAGAGCCTCAACGTCAGCCTTTCACATCTTTTGTTTTAAACACACTTAGCGTAATATTCAACTTCCTGGAAACTGTAATTTAAAATTTTCGAATTACGTAATTATTTATAAGAATAAAATAAGAATAAGAAATTTGAAGCCATCAAAAGCCGTTAAATTAAAGATTTAGTTATATTAGGATATTCTGAAAAATTCATGATCTATTATTTTTGTTTTTTTATTATACCACAGTAGATTTCTTCAGGGGGGCGGAGCCCCCCTGAACCCCCCGTAGTCTCGTTAAATTTAAATTTCTAACTTTCTATCAATCTGCTAATGGTTATCGTATATCTTGTATTTCTTTCTACATTTTGATTTATAAGGATAAGCGACAGTTTTAATAAGCATTTTTCATTATCCTCATATTTCTAGATACCTGCCCACCAAAAACACCTAAATCTGATGTATCAGGAACTTTTGAAAGTGTAAACTCAGTAATCTAGGGTTTTACAATTTTGTTTACGAAAAAAAGAAGTTTTGATTGCATTTTGTGGTAGTTATCGGGAACGAACAGATAGACAGAAGAACAGACTGAGAGATGGAAAACAATAAATTTTGCGTCGCCAAAATAAGCCTTCACTGAAGTTTCGGCAATGACGTCATTATTCATGAGTTATTGCTGTCCATGTTTCTTGTATTTTTAACGACAACTATAAAATACCTGTTTTATTTCAATTATGACGTCAAATTTTACGAAATGAAATATTTGTTAAAAGTATAATTATTTTTTATTTCTTTTACTTCTAATTATGCCCCCATTTTTGTCAGAAAAATTCTTAAACAAATTTCCATGTTTAATATTTAACAAAGTATTATTTTATTTTTATTTTAATTCTGACGTCATATTTATTTTTTCTTAGTTTAACTTTTCGAATGGAAATTGCTCAATTGAATTATTGCCGTTGAAAAATTATTCCAGATTTCTTTCTTTTTTTTTTTTTTTTTTTGGCAACGATAAAGGAAATTGCTTAAATTTTATCTAAAAAATCGCTCTTGATTCTGTATGAAAAAGAAGGAAATTTTGAATTATTAAGGAAAACATTTGAATAAAATTAATAAAACGTAGCCTATATGCTTATCTGGGCTATGTTATATTTATCCGCAAAGATACAAAGACATTAATTAATTCATCAGTTTTGACGCGGACTTCATTTAAATTTTCGTACATGCTTTCAAATTTATAGCATTAAAATATAATAAGGATTAGGATGAATGGTTGCTTAGCAACCAATAAGAGAAAATAAAGAAAATGAAATAAATACATTTTAAATAAGTAAATCTCTAAAACAAATTAGTTTATTTTATTGGAACACATTTATAAAAAATCTCCAAAATTTACAGTAATAACTTTAAAAATCTGACAAATGAGTAGACAAAATTTCAAAACAATATGAATAAGTTAACCGGTAAATTTCAGTGTCCATTTATCATTGAATTCCATTAATGAAATGTGTCATTTTCTCGCAAGTAAAAAAAAAAAAAAAAATTTGAAAATCATTGGATTTGCCATAGAAAAGCATTATTGCGTAAAATAAAATATTCTATATTTTTCGAACGAATGAATCAAATCTAACAAAAAACTATACAGCTTAATCCCAGTGCCTCACTAACATACCCACTTAATTTCAAGCCAATTGGATGTTTTTTGCGTTAGTTATCGCGGAACAGACAGACTGACAGACTGACTGACAGACTGACTGACAGACAGAAACCAAAAAATTTCGTGTCTCCAAAGTAAGCCTTCACTGACGTTTCGGCAACAAACCACTTACTGATATACCAGCTTTGTAAGGTCTTCACTTGGCAGAATGCCAAGCCGATTCCATTCAAACTTTGGGGGTAATAGCCTATGAGGCCGAGATTGCTTCTACGTATTCATGGAAATGATATTAAATATTGTTTTCTATTTTTTGTTCCGAGTAAAATTATTTTTTAAAATAAATAGATTGTGAACCTATTATTAGTTCTCGGAATATCCTTTCCAAAATATATATTTTCTCCTACATTTTTGTAAATTTTAATAAAAACATGTCTGTTTTTTTTTCTTTTTTTTTTTTTTACATTTATATTTATGGCTAAAATGCAGTTTTAACGACTGCTTGGTATCTGACTTGGCGGCTATGCAAGAAATTCGCCAATTCTAACAACCTAAATATTCAGGGCACTTGTGTGTCATATACTCATTGGGAATTACTTGGCGCCAAAATGGCGTTATTTTGCCTAATATGGCAACCCTGATATTGTTGTTTATTTTTTGATAAATTGTTTATTTAACTTATTTTTTTTTTATTATATAAAAAGTTTTTTGCTCTATTGTTATTAGTTTTTAAAATTTAATATATTTAAAAATTGTTTTATTTATTGTTATTTTTTTAATAATACAAAATAATTTAAAAATGTATTTTTAACCAGCATTCGAAAATGAGGTTTTCGCCAAATTGACGATAGAAATTTTTTTTACCAAACTTTGTGCGTATATGATATCTGCATCATTTCTCATTTTCATATCCAATGTATGCAAATAATATAAATAAATAATGTACACAATAATGTAGCGAAATAATTTTTAAAAAATGCTAATCTGGCAGGTTTTAAAATCACACCATTCAGGCGTTAATTCTAAAAAGATTAAGTTACGCTATATTGCGATGGAAAAAGTTATAACCATACCGTTAAATCATCTTTTCTATTATATTTGTCTTTTTTTAACTTCTTTTAGTGTAACAGAATCACAATGTAATGTTTAGAAACAGATAATTGAATTAGAGAAACAAAAAGGTATTCGCCAAAATAATTCGACATATCTAGGATGTTTAATAAATAAACACATCCTGGAGATGGTACGAACTCTCCCATTTTCGCATTGGACTCGCTCTTTTCGCCCATGAGCAGTAGGGTGGAGTGAAAAAGACCAAAAAAATTTTTTTTCGGAATTTTTTCTTTGGATAGGTTTAAAAAGTTGCGTTTTGGCACTCTGAATATAAGGTTAAAATTTTATTTCGTTTGGAATTCATCTTTAGTCCCCTACCAGCTCTTAAAGATTATGCTCTTTATACGTGAAAATCAAGATTTCACTATGTAGGGTAAATGACCAAAAGCAATTTTTTTCGGAATTTTTTCTTTGGACAGGTCTAAAATGTTGCTTTTTGGCACACTGGATATATTGTTAAAATTTCATTTCATTTGGAATTTATTTTAGTTCTCTGCCATCTCTTAAAGATTATGCTCTTTATACGTGAAAATCAAAATTTCACTATGTAGGGTAAATGACCCCAAAAAAAAATTTTTTTCGGAATTTTTTCTTTGGATAGGACTAAAATGTTGCTTTTTGGCACACTGAATATATTGTTAAAATTTCATTTTATTTGGAATTCATTTTAGTTTTGTACCAGCTCTTAAAGATTATGCTCTTTTCATGTGAAAATCAAGATTTCACAATGTAGTGTAAATTAATCAACTTTTAAAAAAAAAAAACTAAATTTCTGATTTCAGTAAAATAACCCACAAAAATGACTTCTTAAAGTATTACTTGTGAACGATCTAAGTATAGTTGCGTTTTAACTCTTTGAATTGCGAATAAAACCCTAAAATATGAATCATATTGTCACAGAGAAGGGAAAACACAAGCAGGCATGCTTTCACTTTTATTTTCCGAATGCACATGAAAGATAGTTCTCTAAATATAAAGGAAATGCAGTCAGTTTTCTGAATATATAGTAATGAAATGAAAAGAATATAAACGATGTATTTTAAAACTTTCATTTCATTCTAATGTATATTAGTCTTTGTTATCAAAATTAGGTATTACCTTTTGTGATTTAATTTTTGCTCATATATATCCGGTTCTTGCTTCTACTACTACAGCCGCTAATGGAGCTTCAATAACTACGTTTACGCATCTTTCAAATACTTTAATCTAACAGGGACATTTTTAAATTGAAAAGATGGGACTTTCGATTTTTTTTTTTTTTTTCTGGGAATTTCCAGTTTCTCTCATGCTACTCTTTTGAGAATGAGGGGTGATTTCACATTCATGCCAGTTAATGATGTTTATATAGTTTGTAACACTGAATTTCAATATTGGAATATGAAACTGTATTATTGTAGAATATATAATATCCTTCATCTTCAATATTCTTTGGAATACGAATTCTCCAACATGATTTTTTTTATCAGTTATCGTTTCTGCAAATTTTTATCTCAATGACAGAAGTATACATTTTTTTTTTTTTGAATAACGGGATTGAGAATTTTCTTTAAATATTCCGTCAAATAACAAAACAACTTGATTGTTTATAAAAAACATTTTGAGCTCTATTGTTGCAAGAAGAATCTTTCTTGAAGTGAAACACCAGACGAATGTACTTTCATTACAAATTCAGTCATAATCTTCAGATTTTGGGGTGAATTCTGACTTCCAATCTGCAAACCAAGTAATAAGTTGGCAGTTGTCAATCATTTAGAGTGTGACATTCTTGCTGGATTACGATTTACCAGATTTGAGGAGCATTAACCAGATGCAAATGTTTGACACATGTCAAAGATAATTTTGGTCTACACTTAACTCTCCAGAGTTCATTTCTGTGTGATAAGAGTAGATATTTTTTAATTTCCATAACTGTCTATTATTCACATTGATTCAACGACTTTCCAATTAGAGAAGGAAAAACTCATGAGCCTTTATTTTGTTTATCAAGTTCTATGACTTAGCAGCAATTCGTTTGTAAAGAGCTATTAGCCACTAAAACGGACGACTACATCTTAGTTTCAAAAATCTCTTAGCATGATTTTTTATCTTACTTTTTACAGTTGTTCCGTCACAACCTATTGCCATAAATTTATCAAGGTTTAAATGTTTTTCAGTGCAATATTTTGATACTTCCTGCAATGATCTTTTCTGGTCCAAAAGATGGTATAATGTGTCGCAAATACAATTCATTTGACTCTTAAAATCAGAGATTATGTTTGTAACTTATAGTTCTTCGATGAACCTCAATTTTCCATAATTTACTTTGATTTTGGGGAATTGAATAAGCTTCTGATATTCAGAAAAATTGTTATCTATCATTTGATCAATTCGTCTTTGGGAAACTACAATAATTGATGCCTTCGGTGTTTTCCCTCAGGACTTTTTTTTCCTCTAGTTTTGACGAAACTTTACAATTACTGATGTGTTTTTATTTATTGTTTTGTATAATAATAATATTTTATAGCATTCTGCTATTGTTGGCAAAACAGCTTTATTTAGTTTTGAAGAATCACCAACTTCTAGTAATGGTAAACTTTGATTTTCTTACATACATACTCATTTTGACTGTAAAAATGATAATATACAGTTTTTAAAACTCAATAAACCGTTTCAAATATTTAAAAATAAAGACTTAAAGTTTGAAAATGATGAAAGGAATTACACTTTACATTTTAAATATAAAAATATCAAACGAGATTACCAAAAAATCCTGTTAATGTACAATTTAAGGTAAGAATCTATCGTATAAATCAATGAAAATATAAATGGCCTGGTAGGGGACTCAAGAAGGTTTTCAAAATTAATGAAATTTTGCACGTGTATTAGCGGTATAAAAAGGCAACTTTTGGCTGCTATCCAAAATCAAAATTCCAACTTTCGATTTTTCACTCCACCCTAATGAGCAGTTCTGTCCAGGTTTCTCTCAAACGTGGTTCATCAGTACCTATCTTATGGGGCAAAAGATTTCAAATATCTCTTAATTTTACTAACATCTATCAAATTTTGTATGCAGCACATGATTTTCTTTTTAAAAAATTTGCACATTTTTCAATAAAAAAAGAGCTTTTAAATTAATACATACAAACTTACAAGCTGTACCTTGCTTAGTAACATATCGATAAAATTTTATTTAAATATCTTAATTACTTTTTTAATGGTGTTTCTCGTAAAACATACACAATGAAAAACACAGCTTTCCAGAAAACACAAGTTAATATTTTTAAACAGCACAAAAAATTATGTATAAAATTTACTACTTTAAAATCCACCATCTCTGTAGGTGTTTATACATTACTGTAAATATTATGTATTATATATCTATGCAATAAAATGCACTTTTTACCTTTCTATGGCTTTCTTAATAAGGTCACTTCCAGTTTCAGAAAGTTCATTTCCTGTTTATATTTTGAGCTATAGCTTTGCTTCTAACATAACTGAACCAAAAGTAAGGTTTTTTTTCAAATCCTAAATGTATGAACTTTAAAATCCACAATATATGTCTGCGTTTATGCATTTCTGTATATATTATATGTTATATGATTGTGTATTTAAATGTAGTTTTTATCTTTCTATGGCTCTTTAAAAGGTCACTTCCAGTTTCAGAAAATTCATTCCAGCTTTATATTTTGGGCTATAACTTTGCTTCTCGTATCACGAAAAATAAAGCATTTTTCAAATCCTAAATATTTAACATCCACTGTAAGTGTAGGCGTTTATGTATTTCTGTATTCATTATATATTTATATATGTTACAGGCCAAACCCAATTTTAAGCCAAACTAGATTGGCCTAGGCCAAACCGGTCTATCATAACTCCCATCGGATAAACTAGTTTTTCCTAGGTCAAACCGGTTTATCCTAACACCCATCGGATAAACTAGTTTTTCCTAGGCCAAACTAGTTTGGCCTAACTCTTATAGGATGAACTAATTTAGACTGCAGTTTATTGGTCTCAACTAGTTTATCCTAGGCCGATCTAGTTTATCCTAGGCCAATTCAATTTGGCTTGATTTTATTCTTGTTTGTCCTAGGCTGATCTAGTTTATCCTAGGTCAATGTAGTTTTACGTGTTTTTAGCTCCCGGGCATGAAAGCCAGAGAAATAATGGGCTCACAGGTTCTGTATATGCATGTTGCAGAATTATCAGTTTTCATTTAAAATTTTAGATATAGGATCATTGTGACAAGGCACATCCGTGTTTAGTTGTAGATATTGATTTTTTAAGTCTAAAAGAAAGGACAATGTAGGTAACACAACATAATTTAGATAAATGGTTTTGATGCAGAATTGTCGAATTTTCTTCAAATTTTCGATATAGGTTCTTTCTGATAAGGCGATTCCCTGAATAGTTTTGGGGGTTTAATGGTTAATTATGAAGGGGAAAATGAAAAATTACCCTCTTACCTAGGAAAAACTAGTTTATCCTATGGACATTTAGATAAACAAGTTTGGCGTAGGAAAAATTAATTTATCCAAATGGCGTTAGGATAAAATAGTTTGGCTTAGGCTAATCTAATTAGGCTCGAAATCGGGTTTGGCCTTTAAAAACATGTCTTTCACAAGAAAAAGTATAAATGTGTGTAAAGAGTCATTGCTTATAACATCAATACAGAAATTTAACATGTCCACCGCAAAGACATGATGCATTGGGCATGGTGTTTGCTTATTTTATTTATTCTGCAGATTCGTGCCAACTGAGATCAGAATTGCATTTATTATTATTATTATTATTTTTGAATGCTCGAGCCTTATAGGAGCTGAACATAATTTGGAATCGAACAGCGTTTTCCATTTTTGAGAAATTAATTAACTGTCGACATATAAGCTATTCTTGTCACGGCGTCAAGTTTTTCTTTTCCATAAAGTCGTAAGCGGAAATTCGATTCAAAACGTAGCTTTAATAGTATTTTCTCAAAGGTACATCGCTTTTATGAAAAAAATGGTTAACGCCATTCGATTACGTATTTTCTGAGTGAGAATGCCTGTTAATCTTATGCATTTCCTAAAAATGAATTAGTTCTTAAATGTGTTAGGCTGTAGCTCTTTTGAATTTGAGAAAAGCCTTAAGGAATTACAGAGCAATGTATTCACAAAAATACTTTTTACTGAACATATTCAATAGTTACGATATTTATAACTCTCCTTTTTTTCTTTTGTTCTACATTAATTATTTAATGAATCCCTATTTAAATATTGAAAGGTTTAAGAATCTAAATAATCAATAATACATTGTGTATTTACCATTCTGTGAACACATCGTAATTTAAAAATACATTGTAAATTTATCCAATAAATATATATGCAGTATTTTTTTTAAAGGAGTCCTAATTGTACGTTAAGTAGAATCTGAATTTTTAGCAGAAATTGAGTAGGGCCAGACTGAGCCGGACTGAGTATCTTTTCACTGATTTTTGTACAGGCAGGGCTCGGGCTGAACTTTTAATTTTTACACCGGGTCACGGCAAAATAACTTTCCTTCAGGAAAGGTGGGTCCCGGGCCTCGAAATTCTGGCCCGTGCAAACCTCTGACAGTATTCTACAACCCTTTGAATAAAATACATTTTATAAGAGCGATGACAAAACCACTTTCCACATGTTTAGCTATGGAGCAGTAGTCGGGATCAACATAAAAAAGAATATTGCCCAATTAAACTGATGGCTTTGCATTCACAGGCTGTTAACACTAATTGTGTGTTACAGCCTTATATTTTTAATGAAGAACACCCTTCAAAAATAATCTAAGTTGGATTACTCTTTCCCATTTCTCCCAATTATACTTAACCACTGAACCCCCAAAACTAATCACATATACGCTTTATAAAATTAAATAATTATAAAAAAAATTGAAGCAAATCAGATAATTCTGATTAAAAAAACATCACATCTGATTTAAGGAGGGTAATCCCCCATTCCTTTCTTTGTACTTAATCATTAAATTTCCAATACATTTCAGGGACTTGCCTTATAAAGAAAAAAACTATATTCAAATTTTACGGCAAATCAGATAACTCTGCATAAAAACTCATTTATCTAATTTAAGGAAAACGATAAAACGTGCACTACCCCATTATACTTAACCAAAAGAAAAAAACCAAATTAATTAAAGAAGCGCCTGATCAAATGAACTCATGTCCGAAATTTTAAGCAAATTGGATAATTCTGTATTATAACCAATTTATCTAATTTAAGGAAGGAAATAAATTGTAAGTTTCCCTCTTATATTTAAACGAAGATCCACCAAAATTAATCAGTGAAGCGCTTCATCAGGATGAACAAATCCAAGATTTGCAGCAAATCGGTTAATTCTGCTTGAAAAATTCATTTGCCAAAATTAGTCGTTCCCCCGTTCTTCTCGTTGTTCTTATTCAATTAACCCCAAAAACTAGTTGGGGAAACGCTTTCCCAGAATGAATTTATTTTTAAAACTTGAAGAAATCAGTAAATTCTGCGTGAAAAAAGCGTTTATATAAATTATGGGGCGTTATACCTATTCCCCCCTCCCTTTATACTTAATCAATGAACACCCACAACTAATCATGGAGGCGCCTCAAGAGAATGCTCCTATATTTAAAATTTGAATAAAATATGCTAATAATGCATGGAAACCCATTTATTCGAATTAAGGGAAGGGGCGAATAAGCCTCTCGTTCTCCGCCCCCTCCCCTTATTCTTCTCCAATGACCTCCAAAAAGCAATCAAGAAAGCATCTCATAAGAATAAACCTACATTAAAAGTTTGATGCAAATCGAGTATTTCTATCAAGAATTATTGCATTACATATTAACGTACGTACCTAGATACAGAACCTATGGGCACATTAATTCTCAGGCTTTGACAGCCTGATCAGATAAACACGTCAAATTACATTATTTCTATCAAAAGTTATCGCGTTACGCACATACGTACATACATACATGCCTACATACACACATACAGAACCTGTGAGCCCATTATTTTCCTGGCTTTGACGCCCGTGAGTTAAAAACACGTAAAACTATATTGGCCTAGGATTAACTAGATCAGCCTAGAACAAACAAGAATGTTGGCGTTGAGGTGGTCATTGAATTAAATATAATCCCGCCAAATTGAATTGGCCTAGGATAAACTAGTTCAGACCAATAAACAGCAGTCTAAACTAGTTTATCCTATACGAGTTAGGCCAAACTAATTTGGCCTAGGAAAATCTAGTTTGTTCTATGGGCCTTAGGATAGACTAGTTTGGCCTAGGAAAAATTAGTTTATCCGATGGGCGTTAGGATAAACCGGTTTGGCCTAGGAAAAACTAGTTTATCCGATGGGCGTTAGGATAGACAGGTTTGGCCTAGGAAAAACTAGTTTATCCGATGGGCGTAGGATAGACCGGTTTGGCCTAAAATCGGGTTTGGCCTAAAATCGGGTTTGGCCTGTAACATATACAGGGTGTCCCAAAAGGTCGTTTACAAACTTAACATGCTGGCCTGTCATATCATGATGAACAATATTAAATGGGAAACTAAGGGTCCCAAACGTCTTCCAAAGGAGATATGCGCCATTAAAGTTTAGGGTCCAAAAATTCAAATGATTATAAAAAACAGAAAAATTGGTCGATTCGTTTGCGGTTTTCACTAAAACTATTCTTTATGTCAGTATTTTCTTGAAAATAAATTATAAAGATAAATTTCAAAAAATGTCGATAGAGGGCGCTTTAGACTTTGGAGTATCGATAAACTAGTTTTTACTATTATTTTTGCATCTCATTAAACTTTTTTAGAAGCTTAGACATAAATTTTGAGCTCAAAATCTAAATCGTTGGAAGTGGTTAAGTAGCGCAAACTGAATTGCGGGGGGAGGTTCAAATTTCAAATGACTATAAAAAACGGAAAAATTGGTCAATTGATTTGCGATTTTTACTAATTTTTTTTTTTTTTTTTTTTTTGTCAGTATTATCTTGAAAATAATTTATAAAGATAAAATTTAAAAAATACCGATAGAGGGCGCTTTAGACTTTGGAGTAACGTACAACTATTTTTTTTTTTCGTTACTTTTTGTATCTCATAAATTTTTTTTTAGAAGCTTAGACATAAACTTAAATTTTGAGATGAAAATCAGAATCGTTGGGAGTAGTAAAGTAGCGCAAACTGAACTGTGTTCAATGGGGGTGGAGAGGTTCAAATTTAAAATGATTATAAAAAACGGAAAAATTGGTGGCTAATTTCGCTAAAATTATTCTTTATGTCAATATTTCCTTGAAAATAAATTTTAAAAATAAATTTAAAAAAAATCCGTTAGAGGGCGCCTTAAACTTTACAATAACCAACAATTATTTTTAACTTTTTTTTTTAATCTAATTAAATGCTTGCAAAAGTTTATACTTAAATTTTGTGCTCAAAATCTAAATCGATAGGAGGGGTTAAGAAGCGCAAACTGAACTGTGTTCAGGAGTTGAAATGTTACCTTCCCCACCCCTCGAACGCAGTTCAATTTTTGGCCGCTTAATTACTCACAACGATGCAGATTTTGAGCACAAAATTTAAGTTTGAAATTTTACAAGCATTTTACTAAATACAAAAAATAACGGTTAAAAATAGTTGTTGGTTACTATAAAGTTTAAGGCGCCCTCTGACGGAATTTTTTGAAAGCTATTTGTAAAATTTATTTTCAAAAAAATATTGATATAAAGAATAGTTTTAGCGAAAACCGATAAATTTTTCCGTTTTTTATAATCATTTGAAATTTGAACCGCGCCATCCCCATTGAACACAGTTCAGTTTGCGCTACTTAAGGCCTCTGTCCTCGCGCGAAGAAACGCTCGCGAGCTAATGCTATTCCTAAGGGGAAGCATTTTTCTAATAACTCTTTCGCATTTTGACGTTTTTGAATAATTTTTTTTGCATTGGATAGCTGAGGTGCATACCAATTGCGCACCTTTTTTACTTTTTCGATTTTGGTTGCAGATATTTTTTACAAAGTTAGTTTCACTTTTAAAACCGGTTTCGAAACTGAAAGTGCTTCTTAAAAAATATATCTGCAACCAAAATTGAAAAAGTAAAAAAGGTGCGCAATCGGCATGCACCTCAGCTATCCAATGCAAAAAAAATTATTCAAAAATGTCAAAATGCGAAAGAGTTATTAGAAAAATGCTTCCCCATAGGAAAAGCATTAGCTCGCGAGCGTTTCTTCGAGCGAGGACAGAGGCCTTAACCACTCCCAACGATTCAGATTTTTATCTCAAAATTTAAGTTTATGTCTAAGCTTCTAAAAAATTTTTAGGAGATGGAAGAAATAACGGAAAAAATATTTGTACATTACTCCAAAGTCTAAAGCGCCCTCTATCGGCATTTTTTGAATTTTATCTTTATAAATTATTTTCAAGATGATACTGACATAAAGAATAATTTTAGTGAAAATCGCAAATCAATTGACTAATTTTTCCGTTTTTTATAATCATTTGAAATTTGAACCTCCCCCCGCAATTCAGTTTGAGCTACTTAACCACTTCCAACGATTTAGATTTTGAACTCAAAATTTAAGTTCATTTCTAAGCTTCTAAAAAAAATTAATGAGATGCAAAAAATAATGGTAAAAACTAGTTTATCGTTACTCCAAAGTCTAAAGCGCCCTCTATCGACATTTTTTGAAATTTATCTTTATAATTTATTTCCAAGAAAATACTGACCTAAAGAATAGTTTTAGTGAAAACCGCAAACGAATCGACCAATTTTTCTGTTTTTTATAATCATTTGAATTTTTGGACCCCAAACTTTAATGGCGCATATCTCCTTTGGAAGACGTTTGGGACCCTTAGTTTCCTATTTAATATTGTTCATCATGATATGACAGACCAGCATGTTAAGTTTGTAAACGACCTTTTGGGACACCCTGTATATGTTTTATTAAAATGTATTTTTTACCTTTCTGTGACTTTTTTTAAAAGGTCACTTCCAATTTCAGAAAATTCATTTCCTGTTTATATTTTGGGCTATACCTTTGCTTCTAGCATCACAGAGCCAAAAGTACAGCATTGTTCAAATCCTAAGTATTTGAACTTTAAAATCCACTATATATGAGGGCGTTTATATATTTCTGTATTCATTATATATTTATATATATGTCCATTAAAATGTATATTTTACCTTTCTGTGACCTTCTTTAAAAGGTCACTTCCAATTTCAGAAAATTCATTTCCTGTTTATATTTTGGGCAATACCTTTGCTTCTATAGCATCACTGAAAAAAAAAGTAAAATACTTTTCAAATCCTGATATTTGAACTTTAAAATCCACTACACATGTAGGCGTTTATGCATTTCTTTACACATTATATTAATATATTTGTGTATTAAAATGTATTTTTTATTTTTCTGTGACC
Organism: Maratus speculifer; assembly: GCA_964019185.1. NCBI lineage: Eukaryota > Metazoa > Arthropoda > Arachnida > Araneae > Salticidae > Maratus > Maratus speculifer. The sequence continues at coordinate 243,644,933 of OZ025296.1, forward strand.
TTCTTTAATAGGTCACTTTTAGTTTCCGCAAGTTCATTTCCGCTTTACATTTTGGATTATAATTTTGTTTCTGACATCATTGAATCTAAAGTAAGGCATTTTTGAAATTAAATGTTTGAACTTTAATTTAAAATAATAATTAAAAAAAATCGCAAAAACGGCAATTTGAGGGTAGCCTTAAACGAAATAGCTAGTAACTTAAAAGAAATTTTATTTTAGCGGATATAATTGAATGACATTCAATCCGTTGGGAGTGCGAAATTTTTTCATTCAAAGTAGTATTCAATTATAGACAGTTTAAGTTTTCGAGATTTTGCTTCAGAAATCCTGCCCCAAACAAAAGTTTAGCTTTAAGGAGGTATGGAAACTCATGATACAATATAGCTACCATAGATAAACAAATAAGATAGAACAGTTACGATAAAATTTGTAATGAAAATAGTAATAGCGTCACTAGTGATAAAAGAGAAAAAAAAGAACTAATAAACCTCCGAAATTTACCTAACATCGATGAAATGTATGCGCACTTCATGTTTTGTTTCATTCCTTTTCTACGAGGCAGAAGCAGACAAATTTTCTTATTACAACTTATCTTTGGCAATTCTTCTAAGTTTATTTTTAAGTGATATTGTATTAATTTGATTTATGAAAAATGGTTTGTTTAGCTTTTTATTTTCAGTGTGCTGGTATTGATCATTAACGTACAAAATAATAAACTTGATAAATAGCAATGAAGTTGATAAATGAACTTAAAACTATAAATAATCTAGAATAAACGAAAAAAAAAACGACATTTTCAGAAGCGTAGAAGATGAAATATATTTGAAATTATTATATACTACAGATTCCAAGAGAATAAAACTGGATGAGGATCTCTGTGTTAGTTGTGGAGATGAATACAATACCACAACCAAAAAGGATGCCTGGGTAGAATGTATAAAGTGCCAGAAATGGTTCCATAAATCGTGTATAAACTATCAGGATCCGGTTTATAATAGATTCATCTCGTAATAAGAAAATTAGAGACACTTATCTCATATAACTATCGATAACTATAATATATCGATAACTACATATAACTATAACTCTCGTATAATTATAAATCCAAATTGAATTTTTGTCTCTTGTAACATTTGTCTTCTGAAATTGTCATTTGCAGTTTAAGACATAAGCTTTCCCAATAAAAATGCACATATTCTATAACTTTATTTGCTAAAATTTTTTTGTTCTTCCAATATTTAATTTCGAATTTCGATGCTGTTAGAAATGAAATCAATCGTGTGAACTTATACAAAAAAGACTTTGTTTTCTCAAATTTATCAAAAAGTATTTTATATTAACACGGATTAAAATAAATGTTTAAAGAAATATATTTTCTCGCTAAATCATTTTGTTTACTTTGTTAAAAGTTTTAATCACCATCTTAAAAAAAGAAAGTTGAAGATATCTCTTTCTACTATAAATAAATAAAAAAATCTAAGATTTTTTTTTTTTTTTAATGTCAAAATAAAATTTATTTCAATGTTCCAATCGACAAACGTTTTTTGGTTTCTAAAGTAAACTGATTCCCGAAACTTGAATTGAATGTGTGAAAATAAGTTTGTATTTCTTGAAAAATATAAAAGAGTCGCAATATTATTTCATTTATATTATGTCAAAGAAATCTAATAATATCTTATATCAGTGTTATGCACGGACATCCTTGTCCTTTATAATATGGTTACAAAATAAATAAAAGATAGCTCTCCGGAACTAATTTTAATATCATAGATGAAAATAAAATTGAAAAAAATGTATTTCTTTTTATAAAAACAATTTGCCAGACATAATAAAATTTATTACGCTAGTTTGAAAACTTTTTTCTTTTGTGTTTGTGGATGTTACATCTAAGCATGCTCTTCGGCATGTTTAGTTGTATGTAAGATCAGTTTGCAAGAAATAATAAATCTTACTATGCTGATTTGATAACATGTTATTTATTTTTCTCTTTTATGCTAATACAGTCCATAATCAAGTATGCTATCCACGATATTTAAGTGAGTGTAGGTCATTTCATCTCAACCAAGATACTTGATGACAACAGGTGTGATGCACATGTTTTCTGTGATGAGCTCTTCAGCGGTTCGGGATAGAATAGGCCTGTCGAATGGGAATCCCATGGGTTTAGAGTCTGGGTACTTCTGATCTTTGGCGCCGCAGTAGCTGACAGCATCAGAACAAATGGTCTTAACACCAGCACCATCGGGCTGAAAATTTTTAAAAATGAATTAAGTACATGAAAGAAAAAGAAATTTATAGAAAATATATGTGAACATGCATGTTTTGTCCAATCTGATGCAGAATGCAATGCTTATTCTCTGTTCCAAATAGACTTCGACAACAAAAAATTATCAGCTACTTTTTAGTGCTTGTTAGATCAACCCCTTGATTCTAAACGACGCCGATATTGTTTGACATGCGCAGATAAACTACCTTCAAAATACAAACATTACCGAGAATTCTGATGATTCCCGGTTCTCGTATTGTTACGCCAGTCTTGTAAATTAATGCCGCACTTTGTAGTATAACATAGTACTGAGATTGTGGGGAGAAAGGTAAAGCAGCATGTCGGTTCTAAAATCACCCCATTCTAATTTTCAAATGGACAATGCAAGACCTAACACAGCAACTGTTATGTAATTAGGACATTTCTACACTTATCATCTTTAACCCCTAAACGGTCGCACTAAATTGCGGTTTAAAACTTCAGATTGATTATTGCCACCACTCTTTGGAAAAAAGAAATATTCACTTTATTTAAGAACAAGCAAAATTTCACATGAATAAAGACAATTACACTATTTTATAAAACTGGTGGAAATCAAACAATTCTGAATAAAAGCCGTGAAGATCGCAGCCCATGAATATCACAAGAACGAGAAATTAAGGGATTATAGACTAGAATTTATTTGGATCCCTTTAACCTCTTCGCGGCGCAGCTCCTTTGCTTCTTTTTTAATTTTTTACCACCGGATTCAAAACAAAAAAAATTCTGTATTTGAAGCGCAGATATGCTTTGATCAAATAAGGTAAAGTATGCAATTAAAAATTGCTGGTGAAAATAATGAAGGATTCTAACAAATTTATTTGTCACGTATACGTGTCGCTTGCGACCGAGGAATTAATAAAGCATTAGAAGGAAAAGATTATCATAAAAAAAAAAATACTGAACAATTTTCGCGCAGTTTTCCTTCTATACGTTCAAATTATTTTTATTATATAAGAAAAGGAAAAGTATCAAGGGGTTGTGCATATATAATATCATCGCTTTAGGGGGAAAGGATCTGTTACTTGATAACATAAGATAGCTTTGTGGTAAAGAATCTAGAATTTGATATCTTAAGCTATCTGTAGGGGGAAGAGGAATTTGCTTTTTAAAATCTTTATCAGTTTTACTTAATCAAATTTTTCTCTTCTGAGTACCTTTTTCTTCCCATCTAAATAGTCTGTTACCTTTTATCTATTATTATTTTATATGCTTTTACGAAAATAAAAAACGACTATTAAAGCCTTTGAATATTTATATAATCACTTTATTCCAAAATTTCCAATACCCCAATGGTTAGCATTATTGTTCTTCCGCCACGTGTACTTATAATTTGCTGTTAGAGAAAACAAAAGCTTAATATGTTGGAAATGAAACTTGTAATTACCAATAAAGAAAGAGAAATAATGTTATCCACTGTTTTAATTTAAAGAAGAAATTAAATCAATTTTAAATGAGAAAATTAATATTAGAACAAATTTTAAAAATTACTAACAACTTCTGTATCAGAAGATATTTTTAAAAGAGAAAATTAATGTTAAAACAATTTTTAATATAAATAATAATTTCTATCTAAGAAGAAATTTTTAAAGAAGAACATTAATCTTGAAACAATTTTTAACTTTGCTAAAACTGTTTTTAACTTTGTTAATTCTTAACTTTGCTATTAACAGTTTCCGCTAAGTACTTTCGGTATGGGGTTGGACTCCAAACAATGACTCTAATTCACCTCTAGCATATCATCTGCTTTTATCAAACATTTTCTTCAATAGTTTTTTATTTTTATTTTTTTAGATTACTTACATTATCCACGGTGTAGTCGGTTGCCATGACGAAGAGATCGTACTCCATTCCCTTGCTTGTTCCTCTGGGCAGGAGCATATGTTCTGGCCATCCACAGCTGCAATACTCATCGGCATCAGCTGAACCACCCTGTCCAGCTTTCAGCTCATCGAAAGTGAAAGTGTGGGAAAGGGTAACATTAGAATCGGCTGCATTACGGCTGATGACATTCTTTCCTGGGGCCACTAAAAGCAGGAAAATAAATATGTAAATAAAATTGGAAGCCATCCAATATCTTTAACATATTAAAATGCTGTTCATAATTTCTTTTTTTTTTTTTTTTTTTTTTTTTTAATTCTACAAACGACAACTGCACCATTAGAAATTAAGAAAGAAAAGTAAAAATAATCCTTTGTATATTATCCCGTTGCATACTTATAAAATAGCTAAAAGTCAATGATATTTATGCTGTAGGTTTTATATATACACATAAGTATAATACAGATATTTCAATTACAAAGGGGTAATTTGGAAAAAGAAAATCCTTCTCTATATAAAGAAAAAACTTGTCGGATATGGCTATACAAAAACTTTCTTCTATCTTACTCTCTTAAAAAGTCAGCCAAAAAATAGCTCAAGTTGAGCTAAAATCCACTCATATCAATGTTGAAAGGCAGCTTCTCAAAAAAGAGTTGAAATAACTCGAGTTTTAACCAATTTAAATGAAGTTGAGCTATTTAAATAACCAATTTAGATCAAGAAGATTTAATCGTTTGAAAAACAACTCTTTCATGATCAAAAAAATTACAGCTCTTTCATGAGAAGCTAAATCAGTTCTTTCGTTTTAAGAGTGTATGCATGTTAATACTTTCTGACGAATGCATCATCGCAACGCCACCTATTATAGGTGGTTTAAACCAAAATCTAGTCAGCAACAACGTGTGTCAACTTATAACTGAATCTGAAGTTTGATGAAAATCCGTGCATTCGCTTTTCAGGTAGAGCTATTGCAAAATTTTAAAAACAAAAATCTGCATGACAGCGCCTCATCTTGGGTGATGTACACGAAAAACGAATCAGGATCAATTTTTCATCAGATAGTAACTGAATCTGAAATTTGATAAAAATCCATGCATTAGTTCTTGAAATACATTTATTGCGAAATCGTGCAAAATGCAGCTTAGCAGCGCCATCTGTAAGGCGATTTAAGCCAAAAACTAAAAGCGCTAATCTGTATCAAGGATTAACTGAAATTGAAGTTTCAGAAAATTTCGTGCATTAGTTCTTGAGATAGAGCTATTACGATAATCAAATCACGAATAATACACCATAGCAGCGCCACCTGTAGAGCGATTTGCACCAAAACGTAATCAGCACCATCTTATATCAAGTATTAACTAAATCTAAAGTTTTATGGAAACCCATGCTCCAGTTCTTGAGATATAACTATTGTAGAAATTGTGAATAATGCAGCGTCATCTGTTGAGCGATGTACATCAAAAACTAATTATATCTAGTTTATATCAAAATCTAACAGAATCTAAAGTTTTGTGAAATTCCGTGCATTAACTCTTAAAATAGAGCACCCACAACTTTTTTTTTTTTTTTTTTTTTTTTTTTTTTTTTTTTTACATATAGACAGACACACAGACTCACAGACAGACCTTTTGTAAAAACATGTTTTTCGGGTTCTCTACCCCCTAAAACATGTAAATCCGCCGAAAACCTGATTTAAAAAATTTTCACGAGTCCAATACTTTCTTCTTGTAAAGATAGAAAAAGTAAAAAATATGGTTCATTGAAAAAGATGTGACACTTACATTCAGTGTGAAATTTGTCCAATTCGATCATGAGTCTCCTCTGGTCATCGGGAACCAGGAGATTTCCGAGCTCGTCGTATCTGGGTCCCAAGAAGACACGCATGGTGGCGTGCTTGGCTGCTCCAGTATTGTTCTCCACGTTGATGATGAGAGAGAAAGGTTCGTGTTCCAGGTGTTGGTATTTCACCTGCAATTTAAAAGTTCCTTAGCACACAACAATAACTTATGATCCAAAAGTTACAGGCGAAATAAAAATGCATTAATTCTAAAAGTATGCACAGTACTAAGAGGCGCTTTTTGCATGAAAACACAGAAAAACTCGAGATTTTTTTTTTTTCTCATAACAAAAGATAAGCATTATTAGATTAATGGATGTGACATCAAAAAAAAAGAAGAATTCCTTCCTACATGACTTACAGGTCATAAGGTAGATTTCAAAGTTAAGTACTAATTTTAACAACAGAAACTAAATTTACTTTGATAATCTAGTTTAACGATTTTATCTTCTTGCTTTTTACGAGCTCTAAATTTTATTTTATTTATTTATTTATTCATTTATTTTAAGAACTGGTTTTATCAGAATCAAATTAATGCGATATTTTTTTCTGCAACTACTATTTTTGTTTAATTTGATTTTGCTGTAAGAGTTGGTCATATTAAAAACTTTTCAGTATACAAGTTGTAAATAATATTAAGAAGGTATATAATAAATTTAAGTGAATTTTATGCCTTGTAAACTGACGAAGTTATTAATTTTTGTTTCAACCTTCCTCCCTCTTTTATTATTATTATTATTATTATTATTATTATTATTATTATTATTATTATTATTATTATTATTATTATTATTATTATTAATTTTTTTTTCGGTAAGTGTCCTATCAAAAATTTGTTACTACAAAAATTGTAGATAGTATTAAGAAATTTATGATACGTTTAAATAAATTTGTATCGACAAAAAAATATGATAAAAAGTTAATTAAATCCAATTGATTTTTTAAATCATCAGATTTTTAAATATTCACCTTTTATATAAACATTTTAATAACAATTTTAATTTTTAATTTTTCTTAAGAAAGGTGTTATAGTAAAAATAAAATACATTGACATGTTTCGGAACCGTCAAATAAGTTCCATAGTCATAATATAAATAAAACAAAATTTCAAAATCATTGTCGCGTGTCATTTGTATTGTCCGAGAAATATTTTGAAATTTTGTTTTATTTATATTATGACTATGGAACTTATTTGACGGTTCCGAAACATGTCAATGTATTTTATTTTTACTATAACACCTTTCTTAAGAAAAATTAAAATTGTTATTAAAATGTTTAAATTTGTATCTTGAGAATTGACGAAATTATTACTTTTTTTTTCAAACATAAGCAATTATGTTAGTGCAATGCTAAATTCACACCAGAAATTTGGAAAATTTTCATTTCTAAAAAAAGAAAAAAATAATTTTTCAACTCTTTTCCCTAAAGGTTATAAAAATAAAACTTAATTAAAAATCTCTGGGGCAAATCTTATTTAAACTTGTGTGGGATATGATATATATATCCCACAGCTCTTCAAGGTGTTGCATCGACAACTTTTCTATTATAATTTTTTCGTCAAAAATAATTCAAAAAGTAATAGCTGATATATTTTATGATATAATTCAGATTTGTTAATTATAACTTATTTAAAATAAAAAACAAAATCACACTTACATTAACTTTTCGTCCGGTTCCAAAGTTGATGCCATAGGAAAGATTCAAACGGTCCTCCTTCAAGTAAGTTGTAACCACGTTGGGCTGTTTAGCATTCACTTGTGTGCTCACAATTTTGATGCCATCGAAGGACAACTAAGATTAAATATTCATATTTTACTTAAATTAAACATTCATTTCATTTATACTTTTTTAGAAATATTAGATAGATTATATAATCAGAAGACATTTAACATTTTATAACAGATTACTTACATCTTCCCTAGTATAGGTAGGGAGTGTTGCCTTGTACTGTTGGAAGATGTTATCAACAAATCTGTGCCATCTGTAAAAGATAGGGTCTCGAAGGGAAGTTGAAGTGTCGCTCATGACTCCTGGATTTTCCTAATAATTAAAAAATACATAGATAAATATATCGTTGAAAATCATAAATCAGGGATTAATGGTGATTATAATAATCTATCATCCTTATTTTTTAAAACATTTATTGTATTAAAAGTATTGCAACTTATAATATTACATCCTGCCTTTCCTGCTTTTAAAAAAAGTACTTTATCGAAGATGTTATTTTATTATAATGTTTTAAAATTTGTAAAACATATATTTGCTGGTTAATTTTAATAAAAACTCCACAATTAAATGCACATTTTCCGTCCTTTATTTACACCTTTATTTCCAAAAGGCGGTTATAAAAATTCATTATAATAATAGACTTTGTAAAAATCACCATACGATAAAAATCAAAGCAGGACGCGTTTCGAGCTAAAACAATACAGTTCGTCATCAGCTGAAGGAGACACGTGTCCGTAAGTGCCCGAAGTCAAAGAACCGTTGTCTTTGACCTCGCGCCTTTACGCACATGTGTCTCCTTCAGCTGATGACGAATTGTATTGTTTTAGCTCGAAACGCGTCCTGCTTTGGTTTTTATCTTATGGTGATTTTTACAAAGTCTATTATTATAATGTTTAATTTTTGCCAGAATATTCAGTGTTTTTTCGCTATAGAAATTCATGTATGTTTACATATTGTGAACTTCCGTTTGTGAGATTTGCAGTGGAGGTAACCTTTCTTCCAGATTAACCAATTTTAAATAATGTAAACAATAGTCCGTTCCACTGGATAAATGTAGTTCAATTTTTCGCAAAAAATAAATAGTTTGCGGGGTTTTTATCCTTGTTTCAAAAAAATATATATTTTTTATTACTTTTTATTATTTTATTAAAATGGGGTAATTTCAATTTTTAAAAAAACTATAATACCAGTTTGTGAATACAAATGAAAAATTTACATTGGGCGGGAAAATATGCTAAGAAGCTCTCTTTACTTGCTTAATTTAACTTTAGTAAGCTAAGTAATCTTTCCCCTTTGTTTACAACATATTTTTTTAGTTTCTAATGCACTCGAAAATTTAATATGTTGCATCATATTTTGATTGGCAAGAAATGTTTAATAACTTTTTATGACTTTCAATTACTTTGTGGTGAAATGTTTTTGTTGTTTTTCTCACTGTCACTCCTAATTTCTTTTTTATTCGATAACCAAAGTTATACAAAATTAGTTTTGAAGAAGTAATGAACAGAATCAGTTTCGACTAGGTCAATTTTAGGAAAAATTCTCCACATTATGCTATAAGTATTACACAGAAGATTATGTCATTAACAATAATTGCAAATAGTAATTGATGAAGAAATCAAAAATTAAGAAGAAAAAGGCTATAGGCTAACAGACTTATGCACTGAGATAATAAAATTTACATATTTTTTCATCTACTAGATGACAGTTCTGCTTGCTTGATGTACGAAATACACAATGATATGCAATGCTGTTTCTGATTGTTTCTGATATATTGACTAGAGTTTGTATTCTTAATAAATATTAGACTGATTGCTGTAGCAAATTTATTTAAAATATTATTAATATGGATATTTATATTATACTTCTTTCCTTCAAACTTTTATAACTTGGAGCTTAATGTGTATTATTATATGCTTTAAAATTAGGTTTGTTTGAACAAGGTTAAAATTACTTAAACACAAAGAAAAAAATTCATTGAGTCCTGATTCAGACCCATATTTTGTTAAGGGTATTGGCATAATTCAACAATACTCGGTGAATCACCTCAATACTCTAGTTTTAGAACGGATTATAAACTTTTTTTCATCGAGAGAGAATGCTAAGTAAACCCTTTTTACGGAACCTTGGATACATTTTCTACTAGTCTTCTTTCAAATGTTTTATTTTTGAGCGAAAAACTCACTTGGAATCTGCCATCGGGATCTTGGATTCTAGCCATCATGACGTGGCCCCAGTTATGCAAGGATCCATAGAAAGCCCTGTTTGGAGAAGAAGAACTAGCTTCGATGAGTGTTCCCAAAATGTTGGCACCATTCTTCTCATCCAAGGGAATTTCAGTACCATCAGCGGCAACGACCTTTTTTAAATCGATGGCTTCCAAGATACGTTCTCTCCATCTTTCCATGTCTTGGACATCGACATCGGGAAGGTCCCTAAGGCTGAATCCACTTGGCCTAGAGGCATAGTGAAGACCACTGACCAGTGAAGTCAGATGAGGTGCAAAACCATCCAAATGTTCATCAAAGTTGTGGAAGGGTACCATTCTTCTCATTCCATTAGACAATCTTTCACAGTCGTACCTAGATAACACATAGAATATTATCAATAACAAAGATCGTCTAAAAAAAATTCCAAAGCACTAAGAAAGAGAAATTGCAATTTTGTTGCTGATTAGTAATAAAGATAGCAAAATACTAACTATAACGCTTTATTTGCATTAAAAAACTCTAATCTAATTGAGAAATTTCATCAGGGGAAAGAAATATATATATATTATATAGTGTGTGGTTTCGACTTTAAATCGACGAATTTTTACTTCATTTTTTAGCGAATAATATAATTTTAATTTTCTAGTATCTTGCGATAAAGTGTTCTGAGCGTTACACTGTCACGTTACGTATCTACAGTTCGATTCCGGACTGGGCGAGAAGGCGAGGTTTACTCAACCTTAACCTTTCATACCTTTGGGATCGATAAAATGAACAGTAAACTTGTTTCGAAACTAAACACTATGGGTTAAGTTGATTACCTGACCGGGACATATTCTGTATAGTACTTGAAGGTATATGATAAACAAGGCTGCATACGGTAGGCCATGATCCTTAATGAGATGTTGCGTTTAGTACCTGGGGAAACTGAATACATGTCCATGCATCATTTTTCTATAAGTTTTACTTAATTTTACACGCTACTGTAAAATATCTCCCAAGTATGACAATAACATAAAAGGGTAAATTAAATTTTTCATGTAAATTTATAAATTTTGTTTCATTTTTATTTGATAATCAAGTTATTTTATTTTTTTGCTCAAATGTCTTTTTTTATATATGTGCTTATTCTCATTGCTAAAAAAAAATAGCCTAAAAATCTTTAAATCTGGATATAATCTAAAAATGAATCTAAATGAATCTGAATTAATCTAAAAATAATCTGAAGTCAGATTTTTGAATAATCTGCCTTACACTTTTGATTATTAAAATTATAAGTGGGCTTTGTGTTCCAATTGTTTTTCGTAGTGTCTTTAGATATTAACTCTTTTGTTCTGTATATAAAATATCTTATATTTCTCTTTCATTTGAGGCAGTAGTATATATTACTTTGTTTTGGCATTATATTTTATCTATTTCCTGATACAATACAGAAAATAATTATCTTCAAAGTTGGTCTGGCTCTAGTTGCTATCAATAGAACCATTTTCCTAAAGGGATTTTTTTTTCTAACTAAAGTTTAAGATAGGTGTTATTGGAAAAAAAAAAAAAAAGATGATTAAAGTTTAAAAAGGACAGCATTATTCAAACTAAGATATTAGTTACGTATGTCAATTTTTTTTTACGCACAACAGCAGCAAATATTACATTAATGAAAAACTGTAATTTTACCACATTAGAAATGATAAATAAAATGATATCTTTATTGGGTTTTTTTTTTTTTTTTTTTTTTTTCCTTTTCTGTTTCGCCATCAGAGTAGTTTGTGAAACATTTCTTCAGTTTTCACATGTCCGAAGATTTAAGTAGATTTATAAAATTGTGTTGTTATGTGAACCATCCTGTAACTTTTAAACCATTCAATTTGTAATAATTTTTAAGGTACTACTTGGTTATCACTTCGACCAAAAAACTAACGCCAAACTGTAAGATTAAATGCCAGTAGTGGATAACTATAAATGTCACATTCAATGATATTAAACACGATACACCTAATTAAAACGTGATCAAGTTACTTTTACTTCCTCCTTTTTACTTGTATTTTTATTGATGTTATGCTAATTTATTTGTTTTATCGTTATTTAAAATAAAAATTTTGGCAACATGTATAATTTGACTATTAGTTTGGCGATTTTTATAATTTGGCGAAATTGGTCGACGGGATAACCAAGTAGTACCTTTTTTAAATATATAATATATCACCTGGCGCTCATCTGTTGATGCATGTAGTAGAAGAGTTCTCCTTTCCTGTCCTTAACTTTGCCAGTCTTGGCTTCATCCCAGTTGGCAGGATAGACAACATGCCAGTGCCAGTGATGGGCATTGATGCCAATATCTTCTCGGAAATAGGAGAGTTTGTATTCAGGATCCAAGATGTTACCAGTCTTCTCAATCTCAACATCAATATCCTAATTGTAAAAGAAAAAGATACTTATGTTGCAGTTAATTATTGCTTATATATTAATTTTTATATTTTGAAAAAATTTCTAATAAATCCTTTGAATTAACATTCTTAGATGAAAAAATACCAGCAAATGATCAGTGATTGCACTTAGACTCTAAATGGGAGAAAAAAAGTTGTCTGTAGCAGAAATCATTGATATAAATAGTAAAACTTATTTGCGAATGGATATGTCTTGAAATATGTGTGTTAATGTTTTAAAATGCTAAAATTTAATTGAAGTCTAAACTTTAAATGAACTGATCATTTCAAAAACTGCTCTTTTTTTTAAACGATTGGATAAAAACTTCATAGGTTTATTAATCGTTTATAATAAAACTTTTGGGAAAACAGACATTTATTGCAAAAACGACATTAGACAATATCAAGATATTCTAATGGTCAAAAATAAAGTAAAACAAAAATGGGATCGATTGCGACAATCAATAGACTAAGCGCATGGAATGTCAATCTATTAGATGCAGAAGTTAAATGATTTACGTCTATTTTGCTAAATACTTTTTATTTATGTGATTATCTATTGCATCTATTGTATAAATTGTATAAATCTAAAGTATTGGATAAATTTATTGCATTTGTAAAATTGCATCTAAAAAGAAAAAAAAAAAAAAAGGCTTATCGTGTATTTCTGGCATTGTAAAATATTGGTTTACAATAAAAACCAGTGAACGCAGTCAGAGGTTTATCACGATTTCCCAGAATTTCCTTTCCTGAAAAAGGCAAATTTGGAAACTCACGTCCTCACTTGTTAGAAGAACTAGAAATACGCCATTATTTGCGAAATTTTGAATTTTGCGTTAGTCGTATAATTAAAAAAAAAGTACTTGGAATGAATTTTTATCCACTAATTTTCATCCTATCGTCTGCTAACATTTAAGTACAAGCATGACCGACTAGATCTATAGGCCCATCTGTTTGAGATTAATGTATGAAGTCTCCCGCCAGAGGACTCTGATACCTTGCCCAAGTTATTCTAACCAGTCATGCAAACCCTGAACCAAAACAATGACCATGTGCCGAGCCATGTGCACTGAACAGAAAACAGCTTATTCAGTGCTAATTTGGGCAGGGTTTGCGTCACGTGGTCCAATGAAATGGTTCAGGGTTTGAACCTGAATCCAGCTTCACTTTTTCGGCGGTTTTTAGCGAAATGGGTAGACCTTTAGTATACAGTCGGTAATGGTACAAGTCAGACACATACCAGATCGGGATGGTTCTTGGCTTCCTTGATGGCCAGATTGATGGTCTCGGCGGGGACAAACCTGTCGGGGAAGACCTCCTGGATGGGAGGGAGGGTGACGCCCTTGCAGTCATCCCTGTGGACCACGGCGACAGACAGCACGTACACGTACAGACCCTCGTTCACGATGTCACGAGCCTGGGTGGCGAGCTTGATGAAGTCATCGAAATCGGTGGCAGCTGAAATTACAAACATGAAAATTTATGAAATTTCTAAAAAAAAAAAAAAAAAAAAAAAAAAAAAAAATGCAATTATTTTCATTATAGAAAGTAAGCGAATTGCAAGCGAAAGAAATAGGTTAATCGATATAATCGTAAATACATGCATGCATTTTTTATTATTTGGAATGAATTTTTATCCCCAAATTTTCACTTTATCGTTTGCTAACATTTAAGTACAAGTCAGACACCTATAATGCACAGAATTTAATAAATCTTGCTTCCTTGTAAAAAATATTCTATCTCCTGAAATGCAACAAAAATATTTTAGAATTAATATTTAATGAATAGTAATGCCATTTAAAAAATCTATTTTTGGCAAGCTTGATGAAGTCATCGAAATCGGTGGCAGCTGAAATTAAGAAGCATAAAAATTTATGAAATATTCGAACAAATGCATTAAAATATTTGATGAATACTTTCAGTGCAGCAAAATATAATTGAACCCCTTTCCTGTGTCGCCCGACCTCGGTTCGAGCAACACAATGTTTCTCAGGAGAGCAACGTGGTACAATTCAAATACAGTTTTCATTTGTGCATTATTTATTTATTTATTTTATTATTATTTGGAAGCCTGACGCTTTTTATTGGTTTAAATGCATAATTCATTATTTTCCTGTTATTCTTATTACCTATACTTTAAAAAGGAGACAATCTTGTTACACTCAAGACCTAAATATAAAGTCTCGATAAACAAAAGCTTTCCCTCTGGAATTCAAAAGGAGCATCAACTACTTGTGCTTGTGATCCACAATTGTAACAGAATTCACTGAGATGTATATAGAGCAGATTAATACAAGGAATATTATCAGAAGTAAAAGAAGCAAAATATTTTGCTGTTTCAACACCTGACGTTACCGTGTTGATCAGCTCGTCATTGATTTTCACTATGTACAAGTTGTAAAAAAATATATTTAATTAAATCTGCGCTCTGTATATTAATATTTGTAGAATTGAAAAGTTTCCGTTTGTACAGAATTTAGAATGCTTACTCTCAAATGAAAGGATCATCCTCAATGATATTGCACTTTCCTAAAATAATCTCTTAATTGTACGCTGATTACAAGGAAATGAATATTCACAAGTTCTTATAAAGAATAACTTACTGGAGTAGTCCTCAATCTGGTTACACTTGCCCCCTTGGATAACTCGCCAGTCCGATATTACACCAGAGGTGACAGCTCAGACAATCACCTGATCGAGTTCACGGCTAAAATTCCAAGATGAATTAAAACTCGATTCGAATATTAAAAGGCGATCGGTCTGTTAAGAGCCCACACTACTGACTGAAAACGACCCGGATGATAATGTTAAATCTATGGGGGATTTCTTTTCAATTATCTCGCTGAAATTTTAATACTTTTAGATGATTTTTTTTTTTTTTTGCATAGAATAGTTGATGACGATCTACAACAGGACTAGTTTTTACCTTTTTCGATTTGGTTATATATTTTTTTATATTATGATAGTTTTTATTTCAGAACCTGTTAAAGTAATTTCTTAAAACAATATGAAACCAAAATTGAAAAAGTAAAAACGAGCCCGGTTGTAGATCGTCATCAGCTATCCTATGTAAAAAAAATCATGTAAAAATATTAAAATTTGAGCGAAATATTTGAAAAGAACGCCTCCATAGATTTAACATTATCATCCGAGTCCTTTTTTTTTTTTTTTTTTTTTTTTTTTTTTTTTTTTTTTTTTTGTCAGTAGTTGTTAAGTCAAATCTTGGTGGAAAATATTTGAAAACGCTACTTTAGTGGTTGATTCGTAGGTTTACCTTACCATTGTATTTTCATGCACTTTGGAATCTGCAACTATATTGAGCGGGTATCTATATTATAAAGACCAAACGTATCTGTGCGTAACGCATACGTCATTTTGCAAATGGCAACACTTTTAAATTTTAAATGAAATTTCGGTATTGCAATTTTTGCTACTACATATTTTTAAACTTCTGAATGCAGCACATTTTCAATTTTTACACCGTGCGTAGAGAAAAAAGTGTACTTTTGAATGAAATTTGTTAGAAAGCTGTATCTTAATTTCTTTTTGAATTATTAATTTTTTTGTAGTTTTTAATACCGCTTTTCTAATCGTGGTAACAGGAGTACTCCATTTCTATTAAAAGCAAAGGAAAAAAGGGGAAAAAATGATTACGTTATTTTTATGTTGCCATTTTCTCATTAAAAGGGAAAAAATAAAATTTAAATATCTTCTGTTATAAAACCCGGTGAATTTTGATTTAATTTATAAAATTTGATTTACACTCTAAAGAATGTCAACAATTTAATATCTGTTTCAGCTATTAGCAGTGAGACTTCAAGTTTTGAATCAAAATAATCAAATTAAAAAGCCAATTTTTTTGAAAAGGCAAATACAGATACGAAATGTGCATTTGTAAATTTTGATATGGGGAAATGATGCCGGGTTTAGATTACACGGGAAAAGAATTCGATGATTGAGTCAAAGTTTAATAAATTGCGCTTTTTTTCCATATTGTATTACTAGCATAAGAATCTTAACTGATAACTTTATCATACTAACAGATCTTTATTATTTTTTGCTTCTTACATGTACGATTAAAGCTTAATTTTAACAATTTCTACAACTGAGTTTTATAGAAATATACTTTGTTAACTTGGCGTTAAATATCGTTCGTTTCAGAGTTAGAGTTACCAATATAAAATGCATTTTTTACTATAACTAATTTTGTAGATTTATTATAAGTCAATGAAACAGTTCCTTCTTAAACATTTTCTTTCGTCAAAATTTGACGGGTTCTGCCTTGTAATTCTAATAGTCATAACTCCTGTTTTATTGAGAACTTCAAGGAAACAATCATTCCAAAATGCTCTGAAAAAAATAGAAGTTTAATATTAAAAAAAAAATTTTAATTAGAAAATTTTGAAGTTTTGACCTTTTTGGGACGAGTGCCTTTTACAGAATTTTTAATCTTTTATTTTTAAAAAAGAATTTTTCGCCTAATTGAATCGTAAAAATGCTCAGATTAAATAAGGCAAAATTTACAATAACAATTTACAGATGAGAATAATCGAGGATTCTGAGCACCTTAAGCAGCATGTATTCAGCTCGCTCGTCCCCAAGGGATTAAGAGACCCATTGATAAAAAGAACGGAAAAACATATATGAAATGTCATTGTCCTTTTAAAACTTTCAATTTTGTGATCTGTAGAAATATTTTAATTAAAAAAATTGTGAACATTTATTACATGAAAATGTTTAAAATAAACTTGGTAATATTCTATAAAGTAATGTACAAATGAAGTTGTATTGATATATCCATTTCTGAAGACTGTATAATACTATAATACATAATTTCGTTATTTTTTTATTTCTTGACAAAAACAAGAAAAATTATGAAAAGGATGTTTTCGTGAAAAAAAGAAAAAAAAAGCCCTATTTGATAAATCCCGAAACATTTTCTAAGTAGAGTTATTCAATTAAAGAGTATTTTCGACGAGAAAACATAGGGTTTGAGGATTAAGTAGAAATATGTGCAGAATATAGAATATATTTTCACTATCTGTCTCTGAGAATAGAATACTTCCTGTCACGACAAAACATGTTATGAGAATAAATATCAGTAACATGCTATCTTCCTTTCCATGTATTTTTCTCAAGAACTAATCTTCATAACAGAATAACAAGTTTTCTATTAGTTCACGGTAGTGTAATAATTAGAGATCGATCGAAAATTCAGTTTCGTTTTCGGCCAAAAATCGGATTTTCGCCGAGATTTCGGTTTTGGCAAAAATGTTGCTGAAATTTTGGCTGGACCGAAAATCGACCGAAATTATCTATATTCCAAAAATCTTGTTTCTTCTTTCGGAAATTTTCAACATAGTTTATCGATTTGAGCTGTATGGTCAAAAATGAGACTATTCATTGCTATGAACTTCCTTGTTTATAGGTATCACTCATGACTGACTCAAGACGTGAGCGCAAACTATAAAGCAACTAATCCATAGAGATTACTAAATTTTTTCCCTTGCTCATTAAAAACTAAAGATTTAAAGTAAAAGAAAATTCTTAGTTTGAAACCGTAGAAGTATTTCAAAATCCCAGTTTGACAGATGACCATTTACAAAATCATTATAAAAGATAAACCGAGATGTGTATGTATATCTAGTCGTTGTGGGACACCGTAATACTTACCCAGCATGGATATGCATACTATAATATAAGAAAATAAAGCATGTGTGAATTATTTATAAAATACATTGCAATTCAAAAAAAAAAAAATAATAATAACGTATATTTAAGTATTTTTAATATACATAGTAATGTTCTATAAATGAAATGTTGATGAGCCCATTTCCACAAATTATATAAAACACCAAATTACTCAAGTATTACTGAATTGCGTAAAAGAAACATCCGTATAACTCCAAAAATAATAATCATTCTAACTAAAAATATACTTCGTCGGATTTTTTGTCATCTCATTTCTAATTAAAATGGATCTTTAAATGGAAATTTGAATGAAAAACATGGTCATGAAAAATCGAAGAATGTGAAAAACAGAATTACAAATATCTCGGCAACTAGTAATCGGATCAACTTCGTTCTCTATGCAAAGTTTGTGTTATTTTATTGTCTTTTACGTCCACTCTTTAAAATAAAGCGTTTCGAAAAATTTTATGTACCTTTCACCAGAACGAATTTTTTGAGAGTCCGAAAAAATAGTTCCGGATAATCAAGGTTACTGATATTAAATAAGCTTCGTCCCATTCTTACATAGTAAGTGCAATTAAAATTCCAAGTGTCTATCTCAATTTGTTTGGGAGATAGAGCGTTTACAGACACACAGACAGACGGACCGCATTTTTTTTTTTTTTTTTTTTTTTCTAAAAGTATGTTTTTCGAAATCTTTAGTATCTGAAACTTGTAAATCCTTAATTAAAAAAAAAAAAAAATCGATTTTCAAAACGATTGCAAAACTTACCCCATACTACGTATGATGGGTAAGTAAAAATATAATATTCGTATGATTAAGAAATATTACTGGTTCGTTGATGAATTAATTACATTTCATTTTATATAAAAGTAAAAAATTTTAAATCTAAGGCACAGAGAGTCAACTTGGGCTGCATGTATAATTAAGTAATAATTATATATATTTAACCCTTGGTATCACAGTGTTGCATATCTACCACATACCTAAAAGTCAACATTACTTACACGGTAAGTTTTAAAACATGATTTTATTTATTGGTCCTATTTTTCAACTCATCAGTTAATATAAATTGATCTTTGGAATTCTCAACAGGTGATATTATTGATTTATTTCTCATACCAAAAGTTTTGTTTCTCATTTGTGAAGCTTCAGGTCGATATTGCAAAAATTACCGTAGTAAATTTTGTCAAATAAAAAAAATCTGGAAAAGTCTGAATGTAGATTTTTTTTAAAGGTAATTTTGTATTCTTTAAAATTTTGTATTATAAAATGGACAATATTTATGAAAAGTATGTCAATTTCTGTTCATTGTAGATGAAAAAAAAAACTTAATCAATAATTATTTTAGTTTTACGTTCAAAATTTTTAAATTATTTTTTACATACTTAAAATAAGGTTTTCTAACGTCTGAGTTAATATTTTTCAAATCTTAGTTGTTAAGTCACAAAGGGTTAATAAAATGCTGAAAATTAATTAATATTGATATTTAATAAATGCATATAATTGATTAATAATTATGTATATATACATATGTGTGTGTATATATTAATCACTTTTAAAAAGTTTTTGGGCCTTTTTGTTTTCGTTTTCAGCCAAAAATAGGAAGACCCCCGAAATTCGGTTTCTATTTAGACCATTAAAGCTTTTCGGTCGATCCTAATAATTCACAATTCAGATTTTATTTGAAGCACCTTCAAAATACAGAATATTCTGCATTTAAATGTCTAAACAGCATTTATTATCCAGATTTTCATAAATCCTGCTTATAAGAGTTCCTAATAAAACACGATATTTTTTATATATTCTTGTTATCAACTTTCACATTATTTTTAATATATTAATGATTTAATCAGTAAGATTTAACAAACTAATTAAGACGTTACTGATTTTTCTTTTTCATACGTTCTAAACTTAGATTTTTTTTTTCTTTTGATGAAATAATTATAATCTGTACTAAAACTAGTCAGATGTGGCAATTTCAAACATTCTTCTATCTTATGCATGTTAATACTTTCTGAAGAATGCATCACCGCAGCGCCACCGGTTAGGTGCTTTAGCAAAATCTAGTCAACAACAACTTATGTTAACTTAAAACTGAATCTAAATTTTAATGAAAATCCATGCCTTAGTGTTTGCGATTGAGCTATTGTAAAATCTTAGTAAAAAAAAAAAAAAAAAAGAAAAGAAAAAGAAAAACTGCATAACAGCGCCTCATATTGGATGATGTACGTCAAAAATTTTTCAGTATCAATTTTTTGTCAGATACTAACTGAATCTGAAGTTTGATGAAAATATATGCATTAGTTCTTAAGATAAATTTTTTGCTAATCGTGAAAAATGCAGCATAGCAATACCATCTGTAGAACGATTCACACCAAAAACTAAACAACACTAATCTATATCAGGTATTAACTGAATCTGAAATTTTAGAAAATTTCGTGCATTAGTTTTTGAGATAGAGCTATTGCGATAATCACGAATAATGCACCATGTCAGCACTACCTATTGTGTGGCTTGCACCAAAACGTAATCAGCATCATGTTATATCAAATACTAACTAAATATAAAGTTTTATGAAAATCCATGCAATTGTTCTTGAGATATGGCTATTGTGAAAATTGTAAATGAAGCAGCATTGCAGCGCCACCTATATGTATCAAAATGTTTCCAAACCTAGTTTATATCAAGGTCCCATAGAATCTAAAGTTTTGAGAAATTCTGTGCATTTGTTCTTGAGATAGAGCTATTGAAATAATCACGAATAATGCAGAATGGCAGCGACACCAATTGAGCGATTTGCATTAAAACGTAATCATAACCATCGTATATCAAATACTAACTAAATCTAAAGTTTTGTGAAAATTTACGCGCCAGTTCTTGAGATATGACTATTGTAGAAATTGCAAATTATGCAGCATGGCAGCGCGCCTGTTGAGCGATATACAACAAAAAATAATCAGATCTATTTTATATCAAGGTCTAACATAATCTAAAGTTTTGTGAAATTCCGTACATTATTTCTACAGATAGAGCGTCTCAAAATTTTTGTCGCATACAGACAGTCAGACTCACAGAACCACAGACTCATAGACAAACATTTTGTAAAATCATGTTTTTCGGGTTCTCTGGTAATCCGTCATTTCACAAAATAAAAAGTTTTGTGAAATTCAGTGAATTAGTTCTTGATAAAGAGCGCCCACAAAATTTTTGTCACATACAGACTCACAGAGTGACAGAGTGACCGAGTGAGTGAAAGACTCACAGACAGACATTTTCTAAAAATCACGAATTCATGTTCAGGACATTCTAAAACGTATAAATCCATCAAAAACTGGACGCAGAAATTTTTCACGGATCCAATACTTTCTTTTTGTAAAGATGGAAGAAAGTAAAAATATGTGTATAAAATGACTCACCGTACAAAATTTCAAACAGCTCGGTAGCCTCCTCCAGATGATCTTCGTGGAAGCAAGAGAACAAAGTTCCTCTTGGCAGGTGACCTGCATTTGCGAGCCTGGGATCCCTCTGATCAACGGGCAGTTGCTCCCTGGTCAGACTGGTCAGTTGCTCGAATAGGGGCAAGATTCGGTCGGACTTCTCTTTGACGGTCATTGTCACAGTCGAGATTCAGAAATCCAGGCAGTGAAGGAGGATGTTAACTTTACGAGTGGGTCCGTCTCTGGCCAACAGCTGAGAGTGAAGTCCCACTGGAAGATGTGCCCATATATATATGCAAAAATCTTCCATATTCTGAGAATTATTATTGCCATTTCTCAATAAGATGCAAATAATATGTAAAACAGTGTTTTTCAAAGACGCAGACGTAACAGGAAATATTCCGGACTGCCTAGAAATACCCATCGTATGCTTAAGCTTGTTGTTTTTTTCTTCTCAAAAATAGTTTGCATGAGATAAAAAGATATTATGAGATATCCTCTTATAAGAAAAAAAAAATGTTATGACGACAATAATAAAGTCATCTTTTGATGTGTTAGTCTGCTCTTTTGCTGGGTACCATACCAAAAATATCAGATTCGGAAAATTAATGATGCTTTAATTATGAGAATTCACAATTTAAAAAATGTATATAATGAAATAAAATTTAAATTGTCACAGAGGAAAATGTGCGTTCTTTTTCCGGGAAAAGATTAATTGGATTACCCGTTTTTTAAGAAACGAAAGGCATATTTTAATTTTAAATTGTTTAGAATGTTATTTAAACGTTGTGCAGCCGCATGTGTTTATATCCCGAAGGACATCTCTGTGATCAACAGTAAAATAAGAAAGTTTATATGTCATATTGGAGTATTATAAATTTTCCATTATTTAAATATTAATCAACCGTTCAGCCCTAGAAAAAAAAAATTGACATAAAATAAAACTGACTTGAAAGAATTTTTTTTCCTTTTTTAGGATGTTCATTTTTGGTGGCAGTCCTGTGTTTTTATTCACATTAGAAATAGGCACAGGTCAAATATATCGACTCTTAATTCGAAAATTCAATTTGACATCAACCCGGAATACGAAACGAATCTTCATTCCAAAATCGATCCGAAAAAATATCAATCGATATTTTAATGTGAACATAAAGAAAATACTATGTAATCTATGTAATTATATTTCTAGTACCAGTTTTCTAGTACCAGCTTCTAGTACCAGTCTTAGGCCAAACTATTCTATCCTAAGGCTCATAGGAAAAGCTAGTTTGGCCTAACTCTTATAGGCCTCCTGTTTATTGGTACTAGTTTATCCTAGGCAGATCTAGTTTATCCTAGGCCAATTCAATTTGGCGTGATTTTATTGAATTCAATGACCATCTCAGCGCCAACATTCTAGTTTATCCTAGGCTGATCTAGTTATCCTGGGCCAATGTAATTTTACGTATTTTTAGCTCACAGCCTGAGAAATAATCGGCTCGCAGTTTTGTATGTACGTATGTACGCATGTATGTACGTATGTACGTCACGCAATAAGTCTTGATAGAAATATCAGATTTGCTTTAAATTTTGGATATAGTTCATTCTGATAAGGTATTTTTCTGATTAGTTTTAGGAATTTATTGGATAAGAATAAATAGGGGCGAACGGGAGGCTAACCCCCCCCCCCCCTTCACACACACACACGCACACACCGTTAATTCAGAGAAATGGATTTTTCATGCAGAATTGTCAGTTTTCATTTAAAATTTTAGATATAGGATCAGCCTCCGTGATTAGTTGTGGATATTTATTGTTTAAGTGTAAAAGAAATGGAAATGTAGGTAATCCCCCATGATTTAGATAAATGGTTTTTGACGCAGAATTTACGAATTTGCTTCAAATTTTGAATATAGGTTCTTTCTAATAAGACGGTTCCCTGAATAGTTTTGGGGGTTTAATGGTTAAGCATGAAGGGAAAAATGAAGGATTAACCTCTTACCTAGGAAAAACTACTTTATCCTTTGGGCATTTAGATAAACAAGTTGGCGTAGGAAACGCTAGTTTATCCAATTGGCGTTATTGTTTGGACTAGACTAATCTAATTTGACTCAAAATCGGATTTGGCCGGTAAAAAACATATATTTCTCTAGAATAAGTATAAATGTTTGTCAAGAGTCATTGCTTATAACATCAATACAGAAATTTAACATGTCCACCGTAGAGACATGATGCATTAAACATAATGTTTGCTTTTTTTTTTTTTTTTTTTTTTTTTACACGTGCCGTGTTGAGATCATACTTTCATTTATTATTATTATTATTATTATTATTATTATTATTATTGTTTGTATATTCGAGCCAGATCGGAGCTCAACATAATTTGAAATCGAATAGCGTTTTCCATTTTTGCGAAATTAATTACCTGTCGACATATAAGCTATTCTTGTCACAACATCAAGCTTTTTTTTCCGAAAAGTCATAACCGGAAATTCGATTCAAAACTTTGCTTCAATAGTATTTTCTAAAAGATACATCGCTTTTATGAAAAAATGGTTATTGCCATTCGATTACATATTTTATGAGTGAGAATGCCTGTTAATTTTATGCATTTCCGAAAAGGAATTAGTTCATAAATGTGTTAGGATGTAGCTCTTTTGGATTTGAGAAAAGCCTTAATAAATAATAGAGAAATATATTCACAAATCTACTTTTTACTAAACAGATACTAGTACTAAACTAGTATAAAAAATTATGATGTTTATAACTCTCCTTTTTTTATTTTATTCTAAACTACATTAATTATTTAATGAATCCCTATTTGAATACAAAAAGGTCTAAGAGTCAATAATACATTGTGTATCAGGCTTTGATAGCCTGATGAAATAAAAACACGTCAAATTACATTATTTCTATCAAGAGTTATCGCGTTAAGTACATAAGAACGTACATACATTCGTAGATACAGAACCTGCAAGCCCATTATTTCTCAGGCTTTGACGCCTGTGAGTTAAAAACACGTAAAATTACATTGGCCTAGGATAAACTAGATCAGCCTATGACAAACTAGAATGTTGGCACTGAGGCGATCATTGAATTCAATAAAATCACGCCGAATTGAATTGGCCTAAGTAGTGTAAAAAGGAGAGTTCGATTGAGGGGGTGGTGGGTGGTGGGTGGAGGTGGAACCACCACCACCTCACAGAGAGAGGGAGCACCACCACCACCACCTGAAAGAGAAGCTTATCTGATGTAGAGTGTATCATACTATAGTAGGATGATGGGGGAGGGCTTAAAATTGAGGGGGCTTAAATTTTTAGGGTTTGAAACTTCTAAGATCATACTGTAGTAGAGGGGTGGATGTTTTGAGTCTGTTACAGTATGATGGGATTTTTAGAGAGAGAGAGGGGAGGGCTTATTTTTTAGGAGGGGCTTAAAATTGAGGGGGGCTTAAATTTTTTGGGAGTTTAAATTTAAGTAGAGATTGGATTCAACTTAGAGTAGGAAAGATATTTGAAAATGGGTGAAGGATGTTTTGACTCTGTTACAGTATGATGTGATTTTAGGAAAGAGGGGGAGGGCTTAATTTTTAGGGGGGGCTTATTTTTCTGAAAGGCTTAAATGTATTTATTTATTTTTTTTTTTTGTGGAGTTTAAATTAAAGTAGAGATTGGAATCAACTTAGAGTAGGAAGGAAATTTGAACATATCGTAAAATATGTTATAGTAAGATGAGATTTTAGGAAAGGGGAGGGCTTAATTTTTAGAGGGGCTTAATTTTTTAGGGACTTAATTTTTTTTATTTAGGATCTGAAGCTTATAATATCATACTATAGCAAAGGGGTAACCTCCTCATTTTCCAAACTTCACCCCCCCCCCGGAAGATTTTTATTTGGGTGCTGCCCTCTGTTGGATCGAATTTTCGTTGGAAATTAATAATTTAAAAAAATTGAGTCTGATCAATGAAGCATTGTTCATCACGCCTGTGAGATAATTGAGCATTGCGATAAGGAGGAAGGTGAGTCTGATCAATTAAACATTGCTCATCCCGCCAGTGGCCGCAGAACCGATCTTCTTCTTCTTTCGTTGGAAATTAATAATTTTTTAAAAATTGAGTTTTCCAAAAGGCTTTAGTGGGATTCGAACCTGTAAAAGAATTTCTTGACTTGATAATTTGTTGCGGATTAATCTAATCAAGCCAAGAAGTTCTGGTTTTAAGTCGAAAAATTGTTTAAAGGTCGGTAAAATCATACTTTAGCAGTGGGAATTCACCTCCACCCCCTTCCTTCATACTTTGTTTTAATATCCGTTGCTCTTGCGGTCGTGGAACAGGATTGAATAAGTTTTTATTAGAGTAGAAAACTGAATAATAATTTGAACTTTTTTTGAATATTATTATTATTAGATAAAATTATTTCAAGATTAAATAGGAAGTTAACCTTCTGTAATGACTCTGAATGTCTCATATTACAATCGAATCATCCCTAACTTAAAATAGTATGTTATCAACACGTATTCACTGTCTTGCACAAACATCCGTTAACGAAACAATTTTAACAGGAACTAGCTGATACATGAAAAATATCAACTTATTTTATCTAACTTTCACTTATTTACAAATGATGCGAATTGAAACGAGGGGTTTTCTGAAATAATAAAAAAAACATATATTTTTGCAAAGGCTATGGGTCCCCCAACATATATTAAAAAATTAATATGTGTTGTAAAATATGAATTTTAGATTTTAACTTTACTTTACCTAAACCTTGATTATTCATACACATTGATTTTTCGATATATAGTTCTAATAAACGGTTAATTGCCATGCATTTATTTTAGTAAGTTTGTTGTATTCACATAAAAAGTGTTTTTACAAGTTATCATCTGTTAGTCGATAACGACAAATTTAAGCAATGTATTACTTTACTATAGTTTTATCACTGTGCTGAAAATAAGTGATTCTTTTTCCGTTAATTTTCACATGATAAACACCAGATAACATCGAGCCTTTCTTATCAAATACCATTATATTATCAGATCACTTTATAAACCAATCCTATTATTTTTTTAAAAACAGTAGCGCCTCCTAGAATTTAACAGATATTTGTGAATCAGTAGAAATTTATCACACTGTTTATTGTTTTTTTGTCATATGAAGATATTAAGCGCTGTTCTTTAAGTGAGTGCTGTACAAGAAATTTCTTACTTCATGAATATGGAATCGGATTTACCCAGTCAAGAGGTGCAAGTTTCGAATAGTGAAAGATCACACTCTTCATTAACCCAATCATCCTTTTCTTGTAATCAATGTCAAAAATGCTTCTCTACAAAGATTGCGTTAACCAGACATCAAAGATCCCACTTGGATAAAAAGCCCTTTAAATGTGAAACTTTCATTCAAAGTACTGATTTAAAACGACATAGTGTTACTCATTCCAAGACACCCACTTTATATAAATGTGATCAATGTGCAATGGAATTTTATAGAAAGTATTCGTTAAGAATTCACAAGAGATTTCATAAGACATATCAATGTGACGAATGTTCAATAGAACTCTCTAAAAAATATTTGTTAAAAATTCACAAGAGATCTCATAAGAAGTTTCATGTTTGTGAAAAATGTTCTAACTCGTTTCTATCAAAGTCTGCTTTAACTAAACATAAAAAAAGTCATCGTCAAAAGGAATATAAATGTAAACACTGTGCTGTTATATTTTACTCTGATATCGATTTTTTATTTCACAAAAAAGTTCATTACAGGAATTTCGAATGCAAACACTGTAACAAAACATTTAATGTTGACACCAAGTTTATTCAACATTTGATTAAAATGCATAAGTGAAAAAATGCAAACTTTGTCAAATCATGTGAACTGGTTGATTTTCTGTACAGTTTATAATTTTTTTTTTGTATTTTTATCATTATCGAGAATGATGAATAAATAATGTGTAAATGAAAAAAAGCTTTTGTCTTGTATTTTTGTTATAACAATTTATGAATTTAAATAATTATTTCACGAGATTTACTTAAATTTTAACATTTAGAAAAAAGGTTCTTATCAATTAAAATTAGAGTTCACTTTAATTTATTAATTTTTCATTTTAAAATACTGAATTTGTATTTATATTGAATTAATTTTAAAATACTTTTAATATATTAGAATTATTTACCAAGTTTAATTTGTATTAACAATTGTTATTTACATAATCATGATGGATATTACCTAGTGTTGTCACAAAAATTTTCAAAAAGAACGAAACTGTTAACAATAAGTATTATTCATTACTTAGATTAAAACTTTTACCTAGTGTTGCCACAAAAATTTTCAAAGATAGAGAAACTGATAACATTATTTATCAAAAGCTTACTTAAATTAAAACCTTGTGTTGCCACAAAATTCTTCAAAAATAGTAAAACCACTAACATAATTTATAAACTACCACTTATGTACAAAGACTGTTTTTTTAGATTATTAAAAAATGGTTGACTAAAACTTATAGTATTACTAATTTTTAATGTTTAACTGTAACCGACGCTGATTTTTTAACATATATTAGGATATGTGTTGTTTTTAAGCATTCAGTTTGCAACTGATTTCCGTTTGAACTTCATCAGCGGCTATCCTTATTTTTTGAAAATGGATTCTGTAGTAAATTTGATAAAAAGACCTCTCGACGAAGTAGTTCCTTCTTCAAAGTATCAATGTTTAGAAGAATGTAATGAACCTATTTATGTGAATGAATTAAACTTGCCGAGATTAGAAGTTCCCAATACATTGAACACTAACAATGAGACAATATCATGTGATTATCCACTGAATGTGAAATCTGAGATTAATACGAATATTTTTAACTTAATTTCCCAAGACGAATATTTTCAAGAACCCGCTACTAGATGTGAAGAGACTGTGTTCCAAGCAATCAACCTTTCCCAAGCAAGTGATGAAAGCCAATCCACCACTCCACGAACTAAAAGGGGCAAATCCTGTAATCGTGTTATATTTCGAGAAGAACTCAGTGATTGTATCTTCTTAATTTTAAAACTGTATAACAGACAATTTTATATACATATTCAAGAGTTTAAACGCAGTGGGCTTACTAATGAAGAAATTGTAACGAAAAATGCAATTTTTATGGATGTTAACAGTTGGTACGAATTTTGCAATAAAATTTTTCCATTTAATTTGAAGTATAAAAGTTCCTCGTTTGTTGCTAATAACATGATATTAGTGTTAAATTTTAACAATTCTATCATGCGAATTAAACATTTAAAGAATTATTCTCACATTGACTTGAACGAGTATCAGTTAGAAAAGTTAAAAATAAAAGCCTTTGATCTGAATAAAGAACTTCTTCAGCATATATATGTAAAGCATTTACCAAACTTAATAAGACAGAAATGTACCGTTAGTCACACATCTTTAGAAAATGAACGCATGTGTCAACATAAACTTATAACGTGTATTGAAAATAGTATGTCGAGTATATTGAAGCGCATTTTTGAATGCAATGGATGTATTTTTAAGCACGAATCTGTAATCTTTCATCCCTGTTTGATATTAAATAATCGACAAAAATTTGAACAAATAGGAGAAATGTTATTAACTCTAATAGATTTCGACTTTGTTATTTCCTCGTTTTTAAACGAAGTAGATTGTATTAGTGAAAACTTCTTATCTAATATTAATGTAGAAACCATTCAAAACGAATTGTTTAAAATAATGAAATAAAATGTTTTACTATTCTCTTTAATATGTGTGTTTAATTATTTTCAAAATGTATGTTTATTTCATTTAGCTTTTTCAAAACATTTATAAAATTAATAAAAAATATATTAACTATCTTAAATAATAATAATAATCTTAATTATTTTAATTCATTCTTTTCAAAAATTAGAAAGTTAAAAAGTTAATAAAAATTAATAAGTTAAAAAAAAAAAAAAAAAAAAAAACTTTATACAAAAATTAATATTAATAGAAATTTTTTTCAAATGTTTAAAATATATTTTGAAAATTTTAAAATGTATTACAACTTATCAAAATTGAGTTTACTGATTTATATGAGTATGTATATTATTTTCACTCTATTATATTACTGTAACATTACAACAGATTCATAGTTAATGACATATAAACATTAGGATGTATATAAAAGCAATAGATTAATATACTCTCTTGTTTTATTAAAAATAAAATAACTTCATAAAAATGTTAAAAAAAATAATTCATTAGATAAAAAAAGAAAAAAAAAATCACAAATTAAAAAATATATTTCATAAGTTTACAAAAAAAAAGTAACATAAAAAGTTTTATCGAAAAAAAAAAAAAGTAACATAAAAAGTTTTATCGAAAAAAAAAAAGTAACATAAAAAATTTTAACAAAAAAAAAAAAAAAAAAAAAAAAGTTTTAACAAAAAAGTTTTAACAAAAAAGTATTATAAAAAGTGTTATAAAAAGTTTTAACAGAAAAAAAAAACTTTACACAAAAAATAATATCAATAGAATTTTTTTTTTCAAATGTTTAAAATATATATATTTTGCAAAAGTTAAAATGAGTTTTCTGATTTATGTATATATTATCTTACTCTAACATTGCAATTCATTCAGAGTTAAACATATAAACATTAGGATGTGTATAAAAGCAATGCATTAATATACTATCTTGTTATTAAAAGATAAAATAATTTCATAAAAATATTTTCAAATTAAAAAAATGTTTCATAAGTTTACAAAAAATAAAAACTTTACGAAAAAGTTTAAAAAATAATTCATAAGATTTAAAAAAAATATTTCATAAATTAAGAAAATATATTTCATAAGTTAAAAAAAAAAATCATAAGTTAAAAGTTATTTCAACAGTTCTTTAATAATTAAAAAAAAAAAAAAAAAAAAAAAAAAAAAAAAAAAAAAACTTTATAGAAAAAATAATATCAATAGAAATTAAATGTTTAAAATTTATTTCACAAAAGTTAAAATGTATTACATCTTATCAAAAATGAGTTTACTGATTTATGTATGCATGTTCATTATTTTCACTGTATTATCTTACTGCAACATACATTTCTAGTTAACATACATTTATAGTTTAACACATATAAACATTAGGATGTGTATAAAAGCAACGCATAAATATACTATCTTGTTTTATTAAAAGATAAAATAACTTCATAAAAATCTTTTCAAAATAAAAAAAAGTTTCATAAGTTTACAAAAAATAAAACTTTGTGAAAAAGTTTTAAAAAATATTTCATAACATTAAAAAAAATATTTCATAAATTAAAAAAATGTATCTATGTATATTTCACAAGTTTAAAAAAAAAATTAAATGTTTAAAAAATGATTTACAAGTTTTAAAAAAAAAAAAATTACAACTTATCAAAAAATGAGTTTACCGATTTACTGATTTATGTGTGTATGTTATTTACATCATATTATCTTACTACCAACATTACAGAACGTTCTTAGTTAAACACTTATAAACATCAGCAAATGTATAAAAGCAGTTGATACTTTCCTGTTTTTATTAAAAGTCATACTAACTTTATAAAAATGTTTTCAAATAATAATAAAAAAAGCTGTTAAGTTATTAGATTCTCCTCTTTAATTGCATCTCATTGATAAGTTTTAATCAACTATTATGTGAGTTAGGATTTCATTGGTAAATTTTAATCAACCAACCAACCAACATTTTACGTAACCAACTATTTATTTTCCCTAGCAATCAGCTATTTATTTACCCTACTAACCAAAAAGCTTTTATCGACACATGAACAAAATTTTAAGATGCAAGACTCATCCTTTTTAATCGAAAAAACAATGACTTATATTATATATTTTTTTCTTACTTAAATGAAACCTTCGCATGTGCATGGTAAAACTTGGAAAAATTCATTTAATACACAAATTTAAAGTTAACAGACAAGGTCTTCACACTTCTTTTAGAATTGTACTAACATTTTACCAAATATCTTTAGAACTCAACAAGGTTTTAAATAATTATTTTAATAAAAATTGTCATTTGTAAGTAACATTATTGAACGAACTTGGAAAAATTAACTTGGCAAAACAGGTTTTCGCTGTTCCAACTTAGTAATATTCATAAGTTTATACGTTAATCAACCTGTTTGGTTATGTCCCAACATGGCTTTATAAAATATATCTAAAAAAACCTTTAATATTAATGTTTAAAAATATGCAGTTAGTCTTTTATAGATAATTATTTTCACTTCTTTCATTTAAAAACATTTTTAAATAAAATTAATACAGCTACCAATTTATCTGTGTGTTATGAAATGTGCATGCAAAACTTTTAATTATAATTTTCACATTTTTAGTATTTCAAATTATTGTTTTCAAGGTGTACTAAAATTTGGAAAAATATTTAATTTTCATGCATAATTAAAATAAAATAGTTTAATAATAAAGACACATTTAACATTCTATACTCACCATCGCAAATGCACGTCCAACGCAGTCAAATGTTTGGGAAGAAATGAAAAATTCAAAGTCCTTATCAGAAAATGTTATCAGATAACTATATCAAAAGATCTGTGACGTCAAAGAACATGTATCATCAACTGATCACGTGATGTATACCACGTGACTAGTGCTAGGTATCTTAAAATACAGGATATGAAAATTCCCTAGTTTAAAACAAATGCTGATTGTAACTAATATCTGTGATATCATGTTTTGTTAAACATTTTAACAAAGAATTAATTAAACTAATTAACTAATTAATTAATAATTATTTAATAAATGAATGTTTATAAGAACCAATCTAGAAAACAAAGCACTAGTCACGTGGTATACATCACGTGATCAGTTGATGATACATGTTCTTTGACGTCACAGATCTTTTGATATAGTTATCTGATAACATTTTCTGATAAGGACTTTGAATTTTTCATTTCTTCCCAAACATTTGACTGCGTTGGACGTGCATTTGCGATGGTGAGTATAGAATGTTAAATGTGTCTTTATTATTAAACTATTTTATTTTAATTATGCATGAAAATTAAATATTTTTCCAAATTTTAGTACACCTTGAAAACAATAATTTGAAATACTAAAAATGTGAAAATTATAATTAAAAGTTTTGCATGCACATTTCATAACACACAGATAAATTGGTAGCTGTATTAATTTTATTTAAAAGTGTTTTTAAATGAAAGAAGTGAAAATAATTATCTATAAAAGACTAACTGCATATTTTTAAACATTAATATTAAAGGTTTTTTTAGATATATTTTATAAAGCCATGTTGGGACATAACCAAACAGGTTGATTAACGTATAAACTTATGAATATTACTAAGTTGGAACAGCGAAAACCTGTTTTGCCAAGTTAATTTTTCCAAGTTCGTTCAATAATGTTACTTACAAATGACAATTTTTATTAAAATAATTATTTAAAACCTTGTTGAGTTCTAAAGATATTTGGTAAAATGTTAGTACAATTCTAAAAGAAGTGTGAAGACCTTGTCTGTTAACTTTAAATTTGTGTATTAAATGAATTTTTCCAAGTTTTACCATGCACATGCGAAGGTTTCATTTAAGTAAGAAAAAAAATATATAATATAAGTCATTGTTTTTTCGATTAAAAAGGATGAGTCTTGCATCTTAAAATTTTGTTCATGTGTCGATAAAAGCTTTTTGGTTAGTAGGGTAAATAAATAGCTGATTGCTAGGGAAAATAAATAGTTGGTTACGTAAAATGTTGGTTGGTTGGTTGATTAAAATTTACCAATGAAATCCTAACTCACATAATAGTTGATTAAAACTTATCAATGAGATGCAATTAAAGAGGAGAATCTAATAACTTAACAGCTTTTTTTATTATTATTTGAAAACATTTTTATAAAGTTAGTATGACTTTTAATAAAAACAGGAAAGTATCAACTGCTTTTATACATTTGCTGATGTTTATAAGTGTTTAACTAAGAACGTTCTGTAATGTTGGTAGTAAGATAATATGATGTAAATAACATACACACATAAATCAGTAAATCGGTAAACTCATTTTTTGATAAGTTGTAATTTTTTTTTTTTAAACTTGTAAATCATTTTTTAAACATTTAATTTTTTTTTTAAACTTGTGAAATATACATAGATACATTTTTTTAATTTATGAAATATTTTTTTTAATGTTATGAAATATTTTTTAAAACTTTTTCACAAAGTTTTATTTTTTGTAAACTTATGAAACTTTTTTTTATTTTGAAAAGATTTTTATGAAGTTATTTTATCTTTTAATAAAACAAGATAGTATATTTATGCGTTGCTTTTATACACATCCTAATGTTTATATGTGTTAAACTATAAATGTATGTTAACTAGAAATGTATGTTGCAGTAAGATAATACAGTGAAAATAATGAACATGCATACATAAATCAGTAAACTCATTTTTGATAAGATGTAATACATTTTAACTTTTGTGAAATAAATTTTAAACATTTAATTTCTATTGATATTATTTTTTCTATAAAGTTTTTTTTTTTTTTTTTTTTTTTTTTTAATTATTAAAGAACTGTTGAAATAACTTTTAACTTATGATTTTTTTTTTTTAACTTATGAAATATATTTTCTTAATTTATGAAATTTTTTTTTAAATCTTATGAATTATTTTTTAAACTTTTTCGTAAAGTTTTTATTTTTTGTAAACTTATGAAACATTTTTTTAATTTGAAAATATTTTTATGAAATTATTTTATCTTTTAATAACAAGATAGTATATTAATGCATTGCTTTTATACACATCCTAATGTTTATATGTTTAACTCTGAATGAATTGCAATGTTAGAGTAAGATAATATATACATAAATCAGAAAACTCATTTTAACTTTTGCAAAATATATATATTTTAAACATTTGAAAAAAAAAATTCTATTGATATTATTTTTTGTGTAAAGTTTTTTTTTTCTGTTAAAACTTTTTATAACACTTTTTATAATACTTTTTTGTTAAAACTTTTTTGTTAAAACTTTTTTTTTTTTTTTTTTTTTTTTTTTTTTTTGTTAAAATTTTTTATGTTACTTTTTTTTTTCGATAAAACTTTTTATGTTACTTTTTTTTTTTTTTCGATAAAACTTTTTATGTTACTTTTTTTTTGTAAACTTATGAAATATATTTTTTAATTTGTGATTTTTTTTTTCTTTTTTTATCTAATGAATTATTTTTTTTAACATTTTTATGAAGTTATTTTATTTTTAATAAAACAAGAGAGTATATTAATCTATTGCTTTTATATACATCCTAATGTTTATATGTCATTAACTATGAATCTGTTGTAATGTTACAGTAATATAATAGAGTGAAAATAATATACATACTCATATAAATCAGTAAACTCAATTTTGATAAGTTGTAATACATTTTAAAATTTTCAAAATATATTTTAAACATTTGAAAAAAATTTCTATTAATATTAATTTTTGTATAAAGTTTTTTTTTTTTTTTTTTTTTTTTAACTTATTAATTTTTATTAACTTTTTAACTTTCTAATTTTTGAAAAGAATGAATTAAAATAATTAAGATTATTATTATTATTTAAGATAGTTAATATATTTTTTATTAATAATGAAGTGTTTCTTTTTTTATACATATACAAATTGAAACAATTTATAAATGTTTTGAAAAAGCTAAATGAAATAAACATACATTTTGAAAATAATTAAACACACATATTAAAGAGAATAGTAAAACATTTTATTTCATTATTTTAAACAATTCGTTTTGAATGGTTTCTACATTAATATTAGATAAGAAGTTTTCACTAATACAATCTACTTCGTTTAAAAACGAGGAAATAACAAAGTCGAAATCTATTAGAGTTAATAACATTTCTCCTATTTGTTCAAATTTTTGTCGATTATTTAATATCAAACAGGGATGAAAGATTACAGATTCGTGCTTAAAAATACATCCATTGCATTCAAAAATGCGCTTCAATATACTCGACATACTATTTTCAATACACGTTATAAGTTTATGTTGACACATGCGTTCATTTTCTAAAGATGTGTGACTAACGGTACATTTCTGTCTTATTAAGTTTGGTAAATGCTTTACATATATATGCTGAAGAAGTTCTTTATTCAGATCAAAGGCTTTTATTTTTAACTTTTCTAACTGATACTCGTTCAAGTCAATGTGAGAATAATTCTTTAAATGTTTAATTCGCATGATAGAATTGTTAAAATTTAACACTAATATCATGTTATTAGCAACAAACGAGGAACTTTTATACTTCAAATTAAATGGAAAAATTTTATTGCAAAATTCGTACCAACTGTTAACATCCATAAAAATTGCATTTTTCGTTACAATTTCTTCATTAGTAAGCCCACTGCGTTTAAACTCTTGAATATGTATATAAAATTGTCTGTTATACAGTTTTAAAATTAAGAAGATACAATCACTGAGTTCTTCTCGAAATATAACACGATTACAGGATTTGCCCCTTTTAGTTCGTGGAGTGGTGGATTGGCTTTCATCACTTGCTTGGGAAAGGTTGATTGCTTGGAACACAGTCTCTTCACATCTAGTAGCGGGTTCTTGAAAATATTCGTCTTGGGAAATTAAGTTAAAAATATTCGTATTAATCTCAGATTTCACATTCAGTGGATAATCACATGATATTGTCTCATTGTTAGTGTTCAATGTATTGGGAACTTCTAATCTCGGCAAGTTTAATTCATTCACATAAATAGGTTCATTACATTCTTCTAAACATTGATACTTTGAAGAAGGAACTACTTCGTCGAGAGGTCTTTTTATCAAATTTACTACAGAATCCATTTTCAAAAAATAAGGATAGCCGCTGATGAAGTTCAAACGGAAATCAGTTGCAAACTGAATGCTTAAAAACAACACATATCCTAATATATGTTAAAAAATCAGCGTCGGTTACAGTTAAACATTAAAAATTAGTAATACTATAAGTTTTAGTCAACCATTTTTTAATAATCTAAAAAAACAGTCTTTGTACATAAGTGGTAGTTTATAAATTATGTTAGTGGTTTTACTATTTTTGAAGAATTTTGTGGCAACACAAGGTTTTAATTTAAGTAAGCTTTTGATAAATAATGTTATCAGTTTCTCTATCTTTGAAAATTTTTGTGGCAACACTAGGTAAAAGTTTTAATCTAAGTAATGAATAATACTTATTGTTAACAGTTTCGTTCTTTTTGAAAAATTTTGTGACAACACTAGGTAATATCCATCATGATTATGTAAATAACAATTGTTAATACAAATTAAACTTGGTAAATAATTCTAATATATTAAAAGTATTTTAAAATTAATTCAATATAAATACAAATTCAGTATTTTAAAATGAAAAATTAATAAATTAAAGTGAACTCTAATTTTAATTAATAAGAACCTTTTTTCTAAATGTTAAAATTTAAGTAAATCTCGTGAAATAATTATTAAAATTCATAAATTGTTATAACAAAAATACAAGACAAAAGCTTTTTTTCATTTACACATTATTTATTCATCATTCTCGATAATGATAAAAATACAAAAAAAAAATTATAAACTGTACAGAAAATCAACCAGTTCACATGATTTGACAAAGTTTGCATTTTTTCACTTATGCATTTTAATCAAATGTTGAATAAACTTGGTGTCAACATTAAATGTTTTGTTACAGTGTTTGCATTCGAAATTCCTGTAATGAACTTTTTTGTGAAATAAAAAATCGATATCAGAGTAAAATATAACAGCACAGTGTTTACATTTATATTCCTTTTGACGATGACTTTTTTTATGTTTAGTTAAAGCAGACTTTGATAGAAACGAGTTAGAACATTTTTCACAAACATGAAACTTCTTATGAGATCTCTTGTGAATTTTTAACAAATATTTTTTAGAGAGTTCTATTGAACATTCGTCACATTGATATGTCTTATGAAATCTCTTGTGAATTCTTAACGAATACTTTCTATAAAATTCCATTGCACATTGATCACATTTATATAAAGTGGGTGTCTTGGAATGAGTAACACTATGTCGTTTTAAATCAGTACTTTGAATGAAAGTTTCACATTTAAAGGGCTTTTTATCCAAGTGGGATCTTTGATGTCTGGTTAACGCAATCTTTGTAGAGAAGCATTTTTGACATTGATTACAAGAAAAGGATGATTGGGTTAATGAAGAGTGTGATCTTTCACTATTCGAAACTTGCACCTCTTGACTGGGTAAATCCGATTCCATATTCATGAAGTAAGAAATTTCTTGTACAGCACTCACTTAAAGAACAGCGCTTAATATCTTCATATGACAAAAAAACAATAAACAGTGTGATAAATTTCTACTGATTCACAAATATCTGTTAAATTCTAGGAGGCGCTACTGTTTTTAAAAAAATAATAGGATTGGTTTATAAAGTGATCTGATAATATAATGGTATTTGATAAGAAAGGCTCGATGTTATCTGGTGTTTATCATGTGAAAATTAACGGAAAAAGAATCACTTATTTTCAGCACAGTGATAAAACTATAGTAAAGTAATACATTGCTTAAATTTGTCGTTATCGACTAACAGATGATAACTTGTAAAAACACTTTTTATGTGAATACAACAAACTTACTAAAATAAATGCATGGCAATTAACCGTTTATTAGAACTATATATCGAAAAATCAATGTGTATGAATAATCAAGGTTTAGGTAAAGTAAAGTTAAAATCTAAAATTCATATTTTACAACACATATTAATTTTTTAATATATGTTGGGGGACCCATAGCCTTTGCAAAAATATATGTTTTTTTTATTATTTCAGAAAACCCCTCGTTTCAATTCGCATCATTTGTAAATAAGTGAAAGTTAGATAAAATAAGTTGATATTTTTCATGTATCAGCTAGTTCCTGTTAAAATTGTTTCGTTAACGGATGTTTGTGCAAGACAGTGAATACGTGTTGATAACATACTATTTTAAGTTAGGGATGATTCGATTGTAATATGAGACATTCAGAGTCATTACAGAAGGTTAACTTCCTATTTAATCTTGAAATAATTTTATCTAATAATAATAATATTCAAAAAAAGTTCAAATTATTATTCAGTTTTCTACTCTAATAAAAACTTATTCAATCCTGTTCCACGACCGCAAGAGCAACGGATATTAAAACAAAGTATGAAGGAAGGGGGTGGAGGTGAATTCCCACTGCTAAAGTATGATTTTACCGACCTTTAAACAATTTTTCGACTTAAAACCAGAACTTCTTGGCTTGATTAGATTAATCCGCAACAAATTATCAAGTCAAGAAATTCTTTTACAGGTTCGAATCCCACTAAAGCCTTTTGGAAAACTCAATTTTTAAAAAATTATTAATTTCCAACGAAAGAAGAAGAAGATCGGTTCTGCGGCCACTGGCGGGATGAGCAATGTTTAATTGATCAGACTCACCTTCCTCCTTATCGCAATGCTCAATTATCTCACAGGCGTGATGAACAATGCTTCATTGATCAGACTCAATTTTTTTAAATTATTAATTTCCAACGAAAATTCGATCCAACAGAGGGCAGCACCCAAATAAAAATCTTCCGGGGGGGGGGTGAAGTTTGGAAAATGAGGAGGTTACCCCTTTGCTATAGTATGATATTATAAGCTTCAGATCCTAAATAAAAAAAATTAAGTCCCTAAAAAATTAAGCCCCTCTAAAAATTAAGCCCTCCCCTTTCCTAAAATCTCATCTTACTATAACATATTTTACGATATGTTCAAATTTCCTTCCTACTCTAAGTTGATTCCAATCTCTACTTTAATTTAAACTCCACAAAAAAAAAAAATAAATAAATACATTTAAGCCTTTCAGAAAAATAAGCCCCCCCTAAAAATTAAGCCCTCCCCCTCTTTCCTAAAATCACATCATACTGTAACAGAGTCAAAACATCCTTCACCCATTTTCAAATATCTTTCCTACTCTAAGTTGAATCCAATCTCTACTTAAATTTAAACTCCCAAAAAATTTAAGCCCCCCCTCAATTTTAAGCCCCTCCTAAAAAATAAGCCCTCCCCTCTCTCTCTCTAAAAATCCCATCATACTGTAACAGACTCAAAACATCCACCCCTCTACTACAGTATGATCTTAGAAGTTTCAAACCCTAAAAATTTAAGCCCCCTCAATTTTAAGCCCTCCCCCATCATCCTACTATAGTATGATACACTCTACATCAGATAAGCTTCTCTTTCAGGTGGTGGTGGTGGTGCTCCCTCTCTCTGTGAGGTGGTGGTGGTTCCACCTCCACCCACCACCCACCACCCCCTCAATCGAACTCTCCTTTTTACACTACTGGCCTAGAATAAACTAGTTCGGACCAAAAACAGCATTTTAAACTAATATAACCTATAGGAGTTAGGCCAAACTAGTTTGGCCTAGGAAAAACTAGTTTGACCTATGAGCCTTAGGATAGACAAGTTTGGCCTAGGTAAAACTAGTTTATCTGATGAGCATTAGGATAGACCGGCTTGGCCAAGGAAAAACTAGTTTATCCGATGGGCGTTAGGATAAACTAGTTTCACCTAAAATCGGGTTTGGCCGGTAACATATACACTTAAAATAATATAAATGGTTTAGTATCTGTTTCAGCTAATTACACCTATGCTTCAATTTTTGAATTAAAGTGATTTCAAAATAATCGAATTAAAATACCAATTTTTTTAAAAAGGTGAATACAGATATGAAAGATAAATACGTAAATTTTGATATGGTGAAAATGATGTCGGGTTTAGATTTCATGGGGAAAAAATTCTATAATTGAGTCAAAATGGAATAAATTTTGTTTTTTTTTCTTTCTTTTTTTCCATTTTGGAATACTAGAATAAGAGCCTTAATTGATAACTTTTTCATAATATCAAATCTTTATTATTTTTTATTGCTTATATGTACGATTAAAGTTTAATTTTAATAATTTCTACAACTGAGTTTTATAGAAATAGTATTTTGTTAATTTTAGTTTAAATATCTTTTGCTTAAGAGTTAGACTTATTAATATAAGCAGTATGTAATATTTAAAAAATTTTGTAGGTCTATTATAAATCAATGAAACAGTCCTTCTTTCATCGAAATTCGACGGGTTCTACCTTGTCTACATTGTAAAGACCAAACGTATCTGTTCGTAACGCATACGTTATTTTATTCTTTATATTATTATCATTATACGAATGGCAACACTTTGAAATTTGAAATGAAATTTCGATTTAGCAATTTTTGTTACTAAAAATTTTTGAACTTCTAAACATCGCACAACTTCAGTTTTTACACCGTCGTATAGAAAAAAAATGTACTTTTAAATGCAATTTGTTTGAAAATTGTTTTTTAATTTATTTTTGAGATATTATTTATTTATTTTTATTTTTTATTTTTTATTTTATTATTATTATTATTATTATTATTATTATTATTATTATTATTATTATTATTATTATTATTATTATTATTATTATTATTATTATTTTAGTTTTTAATACTATTTTTGGAATCGTGGCAACAGAAGTACTCCATTTCTATTAAAACTAAAGGGAAAAAAGACGGAGAATATTGTATCTTTTAGGTAGCTTTCATTACAAAAAGTAAAAAGCTACCTATTGCAGCCGTCCGGAGGAAAGCACTTCCGGAAAATTTTGGTATATTTTTACCGATCATGACCCCCAGACCCCAAAACCACCCTCCGTTCAAATGTTGACATATATATATATATATATATATATATATATATATATATATATATAACCATATATATATATATATATATATATAAGGTACCCTGGGGTAAGAACGCCAGGCGGGGTAATAACGCCAAGTGCTTATATTTTGCATAATTATGAAATAATCAGGTAAATGACACCCATGTGCTCTGCGAAGAAGGGTTTTGAGTTATATAAATCGCAAAAAACAGCTTCAAGTTAATTTGTTTCATTTTTAGGTCTTATTGTTTTTACAAGCAACTAAAATTAACGCTTGATCTAAAATTTGCGAGATGCGTTTTGTATATGTGAAGACTATCTTTTTATCCGGAAATACTTTGTTAATTACATAAATTTGTAGTGCATTTCATGTACTTTTAAAATGTTGTTGAAGATTTTGGATATCTTCTCGAGATAATTTGTAATTTAAAATGTACTGCGCAGTAACTATACCGGGGTAATAACGCCAATCCTTGACATTAATACCCCGGTTGATTCCCTACAGTGGCCGAGCTACATCCTAAATACTGATTCAAATAAACACAGTTAAAACTGTGCAATGTTTCTCATATTTCTATTCAAACGGTCCTTTTTAAGCAAAAAGAATCTCACGGTCTGATATTCATTTGCCTCATCCCCCCCTCCCACACCACACCTTTATATTTCTTACACTTTCACAAAAATTGAACATTTTCAATAACTTAGAATGCAATTTGTCAATTTCTAATTTTGTAGAGTTTGTATTTTTAGAATTGGGCTATCTACATGCAATTATTCCATCTTATTTCATAGTTTTGTTTGCTTGGCGTTATTACCCATATAGGTGGGTAATAACGCCAAATAGTATGGGTCAAGAAAAAACGCCATTACATTTTATGAACACATATCTGTTAAATTATTTTATTTTATATAGATAGTCAATGAGTTGCTGTATC
Organism: Maratus speculifer; assembly: GCA_964019185.1. NCBI lineage: Eukaryota > Metazoa > Arthropoda > Arachnida > Araneae > Salticidae > Maratus > Maratus speculifer. The sequence goes on from OZ025296.1 coordinate 243,686,997, forward strand.
AAATCCTATATTTGTTTGAAAAGTACAATCTAAAACTAAGCCGTGAAAATTGGTAGAACCTTAACGTGGCGTTATTACCCCAGGGTACCTTATATATCTGATTTTTGTCATGCGATAACTAACGTATTTATTAACCGATTTGAATGAAACTTTTTATGTACATAGTACATACAAATGTCTCGACCGAGTTCGTTGACCAGCATCATCCGCCACTTTGTTTCAAAATGGCGGCCATTTTAAATTTAAAAAAAATTAAAATTTAAAATTAAATGCGAAAAAATTAAAATTTGAAAAATATTTTTCTTTTACGTGTTAGAACTTAAAACAAAGATTCCAGAACACTTTTTATTTTGTCAATATCTTAAAAAATGATTGAGTTATAGCACTTTGAATTTTTCTTATGGCTGACATTTTGAAACGATCTGATTTTTGTCACGTAATAACACGCGTATTTATGAACCGATTTCAATGAAACTTGGTATGTACATAGTACATACAAATGTCTCGACCGAGTTCGTTGGCCAGCATCATTCGCCATTTTGTTTCAAAATGGTGGCCATTTTAAATTTTTAAAAAATTTTAAAATTTGAAATTAAATGCGAAAAAATCAAAATTTGAAAAATATTTTTCTTTTACGTGTTAGAGCATAAACCAAAGATTCCAGAACACTTTTTATTTTGTCTATATCTTACAAAATGATTGAGTTATAGCACTTTGAATTTTTCTTATGGCTGACATTTTCAAACGATCTGATTTTGTCACGTGATAACACGCGTATTTATGAACCGATTTCAATGAAACTTGGTATGTACATACTACATACAAATGTCTCGACCGAGTTCGTTGCCCAGCATCATCCACCATTTTGTTTCAAAATGGTGGCAATTTTAAATTTTTAAAAAAGTTTAAAATTTAAAATTAAATGCGAAAAATTAAAAGTTGAAAAATATTTTTCTTTTACGTGTTAAAACTTAAAACAACGATTCCAGAACACTTTTTATTTTGTCTATATCTTAAAAAATGATTTAGTTATAGCACTTTGAATTTTGCTTATGGCTGACATTTTGAAACGGTCTGATCTGAACGATCCATCATGTTGCTTTAAAATGGCATACACTTTATTATATCGTGGAATTTGGTGACTCTCTAAATCGCTTAAAATAAAACCAGGTTGAATAAAAGATGACTAATTTCTAAAAATTCCTATTAATATTCAGTCTTGACATAAACTAGTATTCAATCTTATAAAATCACTAATTTTTAAAGATTATTTCCACTAATTTGAGCTTAGTATTTTTGAACAATATAACTTACTTTAAAATAAATAAATAAATATATAAGTATATGAAAGCTACCTCTTCCTCCCGGCATTGCCGGAAGGACTTTTTATTGCCATTTTCTCATAAAAAATGAAAAATTTTTAAACTAAAAACTTTGTTCAAAAAAACGTAATTTATGTTACAGAACTTGACCATTCTCGACTGGATGAATTCACTTCGCCGAGTTAGACAAGTTAGACTTCGCCGAGTTAGGCAGCCCGGCCCGCGGGCCGGGCTGGCAGATTTAGAATAGTTTTTTCAACGGGCCGGGCCTGGCCAGGCCGACAAACAACATAAACGGGCGAGGCCGGACCGGCAAAAAAATTGAACGGGCCAGACGGGCCGCAAAATAATCGAATTAAAATACCAATTTTTTTAAAAAGGTGAATACAGATATGAAAGATGCATACGTAAATTTTGATATGGTGAAAATGATGCCGGGTTTAGATTTCATGGGGGAAAAATTCCGAAACAATTTCGCAAAATAATCGAATTAAAATACCAATTTTTTAAAAAAGGTGAATACAGATATGAAAGATGCATACGTAAATTTTGATATAGTGAAAATGATGTCGGGCTTCCGGAACGATAAAAAAAAATTTCGGGCCTCCCGGCCAGTTCTGAAGATATAAGTAGAAACGATGAAATATGAGCTACTTTCAACGAAAATGGTTTTAATGAGAATAAGTATAAACGTGCGTCACGAGCCATACTAGTTTGACAGCATCAGTATAAAAATGTACAGTGTAGAGATCGGCATCGGAGAGTTACATTGTGTGTAACCCGTTTTAATATTCTTTTATCTGGCTCATGCCGGGCCGAGATCAAGCTTGCATTATTTTTCTACATATAGGCTGGCCAGACCGGAACTAAACTTAATTGTTCTCAAGATCTGTAGGGCAGAAAACATGATTTGTAAAATTATTAACAGCGATAAAGAACTTATGTTAGCTTAATCTTTGGATAGATTAATGGTTTGATTTTTAAATTAATTTCTTAAAAATGCGGAAGTTTGACACATTTTCTGATTAATATTAAATTGTAAAAATATAAAAATGATAAGCCTAACTGTCGAAGGGATTTGGAATCGAAAAGCGTTTTTCATTTTTGATAAATAAAATACTTGTATAACTTTGTTGAGATATAATAGTTTCTCAAATGATTGCAGGTTTTTCCCCCTTCCCATGCTATCACTTCCGGAAATTCTATTCAAAACGCTAATTATGACAATATTTTATTTGCTTGCAGTATTCTTAAATTGCTTGTATCAAAAAAGGGACAACGCCATTTGATTATATAGTTTCTGAATAATGATACCTGCTAATCTCATGCGTTTCTGAGAAAAAAAATGAATTTAGAAATGTAACAGAAAGGAGCTTCTTTGAATTTAAGAACGAATTTGGATTTGAAATCTTTAATAAAATGATATAGAAATATTTTTATAAATCTTCTTTTATTAAACAGCTTCAAAAGTAACGATGTTTTTAGCTTTCTTTTTTCTTCTTTTATTCTAAGCCATATTAATTTTTTAATGAATCTTTATTCGAATGTTGAAAGCCTAAAAATCTAAGTAATCATTAATGTTGTTAATGTGTATTTCCTGTAAAATATACTGTAAAATCATTCCATAGATATGCATGCAGTATTCTTTAAAAAATCTTAAATATATGATAAAAATTTGATTTTTTTAGAAATCGTAGAAATTGTAACGGGCCAAAACGGGCCGGGCCGGAGCGAAATAATTTTCCTACGGGCCGGGCCTGGAAATTCCGTCCCGTGCAGACCTCTAATGTGCGTCCGTAATTATATAAGTACGTAACACCTATAGTCATTGTCTGAACAAAAACCCAATTGAATCGTTTGAAATTTTGAATATAAGGTACCCTGGGGTAATAACGCCACGTTAAGGTTCTACCAATTTTCACGGCTTAGTTTTAGATTGTACTTTTCAAACAAATATAGGATTTGATACAGCAACTCATTGACTATCTATATAAAATAAAATAATTTAACAGATATGTGTTCATAAAATGTAATGGCGTTTTTTCTTGACCCATGCTATTTGGCGTTATTACCCACCTATATGGGTAATAACGCCAAGCAAACAAAACTATGAAATAAGATGGAATAATTGCATGTAGATAGCCCAATTCTAAAAATACAAACTCTACAAAATTAGAAATTGACAAATTGCATTCTAAGTTATTGAAAATGTTCAATTTTTGTGAAAGTGTAAGAAATATAAAGGTGTGGTGTGGGAGGGGGGGATGAGGCAAATGAATATCAGACCGTGAGATTCTTTTTGCTTAAAAAGGACCGTTTGAATAGAAATATGAGAAACATTGCACAGTTTTAACTGTGTTTATTTGAATCAGTATTTAGGATGTAGCTCGGCCACTGTAGGGAATCAACCGGGGTATTAATGTCAAGGATTGGCGTTATTACCCCGGTATAGTTACTGCGCAGTACATTTTAAATTACAAATTATCTCGAGAAGATATCCAAAATCTTCAACAACATTTTAAAAGTACATGAAATGCACTACAAATTTATGTAATTAACAAAGTATTTCCGGATAAAAAGATAGTCTTCACATATACAAAACGCATCTCGCAAATTTTAGATCAAGCGTTAATTTTAGTTGCTTGTAAAAACAATAAGACCTAAAAATGAAACAAATTAACTTGAAGCTGTTTTTTGCGATTTATATAACTCAAAACCCTTCTTCGCAGAGCACATGGGTGTCATTTACCTGATTATTTCATAATTATGCAAAATATAAGCACTTGGCGTTATTACCCCGCCTGGCGTTCTTACCCCAGGGTACCTTATATTTGTTTCAGAATTTTATTCGGTTATTTCAAATTTTTGTAAAATCGGATATATAGTTCAAATACAGGGACAATCAAAAGTATTCCGTTACATTACGGCCGATGGGACACAATAGTTTCAACTGCTTTTTTAATGAAAGGCACAAAAAATAGATTTTGTAGAATATGCTGCACAAAGAGTATTTATTATTCATTTGCAGAGCACCGAAGAATTCCGTTATATAATGGTATAGGAGAAGGGAAGGGGACATTATCTGCGGCATATTTTAACTATGCTAAACTATTTCACATATAATAAAATTGATATAAGTTGCTTAGGTTTACATATTACTTCCTGTGTAATAGAAAATGCGTTTCCATATTGTTGAATTGGATATAATATCTTAACTTATTAAATTGCAATTTTATTACATTATTCAGAAAGTATTGGAAAGTGTTTTACAATCTATGCTATGTGCAAGATTTTTTCTTTCTTGTTTATTATTATTATTGATAACTCTAATAGAATTTTTACAGTTAATATATTTCTTTATAATGTATACTAACAGTAGTAAAAATCATATTTATATGAAAAATAGCAATAAAGTGTTCAAATAAAACTTTCAAGCGTTTAAAAAGCGATATTTTCATGTTGTCCTCCTCGTGTCAGAACTTAACAATCGAAGAAATCGTCAAAGATCGCTATTTACAATCAGTTTTTGTGATTCTGTTCGTTTCAGTAGACTGGTTTGATTACATATGTCTTATATTTTGTCGTTTCATTTATTGTTGATGAATGTTTTAACTTCGTTATAAAATATAAGCTGGAAACAAATGATGAGCCATTTATATTAATTTAAGTGTAAGCGAATTTAATATTTGTTATCTTTTGCACATGACAGAAGTAGATTAAAAAAAAAATCATGCTTACAACAATAAAAATTGCGTAAATTGCAATATAGTTTCCAGACAAATTGAAACGAATGAAAGTATTTTTTTTCTCTATTCGATTGTGTAAAAATTGAAAACGTGCTGTATTTAGAAGTTTAAAAGATTGCAATAAAAATTAATGGAAGTCAAATTTAATTAACTGTTGTTGCCACCATCAAACTAACGTCATCATTATACACGGACACATTTGTGCCTTATAATATAGAAAGTCAGAATATGAATCCGAATAGAAAACACTCTGTGATCTAAAAGCATACGTTTGTTGTTATCTCTGTTGTCTTCTAAGACTGCTAAATTCTCCATGTCTGTCTCTCCCTTCCTGTTTGTGATCTGATGAGAGTCAGAATAACCAGAATAAAGCTTCTGAATAAAAGGAAATGTATCTTTCTTTGCTCTGTGGAATAATCATCTGAGTGACGATACTAAAAATTCTTCTCCATAAAATATTCGGTTTTGATGCAGCTACTGCCATCTAGTTTTTGATCTTCGAAATTTGTGTGGATTAAAAATGAAGGACAAACAAGCACGAAAAAACATGCGTCAGACGTAGTTTATGAAACATTTTCCGACAATAACAGGATATTAAAAGGAATTCTTTTTCCGTACAATAAAATGGCAAATTAGCAATTGAAGACATAAACTATTCGAATGTGTCAATCTCAAAATTTTCTTCCATCTCATACATGTTAATACTTTAAAGTTGGCTGCCGCATTGTCAAAATTAAATGACAATTTACGCGCATCGTGAGGATTCTAAGGCCATGAAATTCCGTGCATTAGTTTTTGAAATAAGACTATTGAGGATATCGAGAAAAATGCAACAGAAAAAGTCACCTGATTGGTGATTTTGAACAAAACATAAATAGCAATATCATTTATCAAGGTATACTTTACCTGAAGTATGGTGAAAATTCATGCATTAGTTCTAGAAATAGAGCTATTGAAGGAATTCGAAAAAATTCAGCATTGCATCGCCACTTGTTGGGCGATTGACACCAATACGTGAATAGAATCAGTTCACATACAGGATTAATTGTACCTGGAGTTTTATGAAAACCGTGCATTAATTTTGAAATAGAGGTATTGTGGTGCTCGTGAAAAATGCAGCAAGCACTTCCACCTGTTGATCGATTTACAGTAAAAACTAATCAGCGTCAATTTATATCAGAGAGTATCTGAATATAAGTTATTATTAAATTCCACACATTAGTTCTTGAGATAGAGTGCCACGAAATTTATGTCACAGCCTCACAGATAGACATTTTGTAAAAACATGTTTTTTGGAATCTCTGACTCCTAAAACGTGTAAAATCGTCGAAAACTGGAATTCAAAAATTTTCATGAATCCAATATTACTTACCCATCATACGTAGTAGGGTAAATCTTGCAATCGTTTTGATAATCGAAAAAAAAAATTTGACGGATTTACATGTTTTAAATACTGAAGATTCCGAAAAACCTATTTAAAAAAAAAAAAAAAAAAAAATGGTCGTCCGTCTGTCCGTCTGTGTGTCTGTCTGTGTATCTGTAAACGTATAAAATCTCCCGGACAAATTGAGATTGTAATTTGTTGAGACTTGAAATTTTATATGTACTTAGTATGTAACAATGGTACGAAGCCTATTTAATATCAGTAACCTCGGTTATCCGGAACTATTTTTTTCGGACTCTCGAAAAATTCGTTCTGATGAAAGGTACACTCAAACCTCGTTAACATGAACACGCTTAACGTGCTTTACTTTTAACATGAATTGTTTTCACAGCCCCCTATAAAAAGGAATACAAGGATTTCATATGATAACATGTACTGTTAACACGAACAAAATTTTACTCTCCTTGAGGTTCATGTTAACAAAGTTCGACTGTATTTAAAAATTTTCGAATTTTTTTTATTGTAAGGAGTGGGCGTAAAAGGTAATAAAATAACACAAATTTTGCATAAAGAACGAAGTCAGTCGGATGATTAGTTGCCGAGATATCTGTAATCCTGTTTTTCACATTCTTCAATTTTTCATGACCCTGTATTTCATTCAAATTTCAATTCAAAGATATCGTTTAATTGGAAATGAGACGCTTAATCTGACGTAGTAAACTGTTAGTTAATATGATTATTATTTTTGGAGTGATACGGATGTTTTTTCCCGCAATTCGGTACTACTTGAGTAGTTTGGCGTTTTATATAATTTTTCGAAATTGCTTCATCAGCAATCCATTAATGTAGCATAGCATTACTATGTATATTAAAAATATTTAAATATGCGTTTAAATTTTGTTTTGTAATTGCAATGCATTTTATAAATAGTTTACACATGTTTTATTTTCATATATTATATTATGCATATCCATGATGGGTAGGTATTATGGTGGCCGCCAACGACTAGATTTTGTCTTGTAAAGGTAAGAAGAAAGTACAAATTAATAAACATCTATTTTTGGCAATTGTTGCTCATAACTGGTAAAGTGTGAGAACTCTTTCGTGCAGCCCTGTATATGATTTATAGAATTAATGCACACCACATTTAGTTGTGTTTCAAGTAGTTAAGTTACTTTAGTAATTTTAGTTTTCTTACATTGTTTCACCTATAAAGAAATTGGTATATATTACCGAGGCATACTACAAATACTTGTTGTATAACATGATGTGCATAACGTTTATCGTTCATTTACAGATACATAAAAGATTCGGATACTACACTGTATCTGAAGTACTGCCTTTTAGCTATTAGTACTCGAAGTGTGAGTTCACATTATGGTACGTGTATTGAAGTTTAACTAAATTTTTGTCTTACTATGTAGTTATCACATACAGGACTACACAAAAGAATACTGTAAGCATTAGTCATTATCAGCATAAATGACTTAAATGGAGGTTTTAATTCAGTTATGTACTTTCAAGTCGAACTATATTTTGATGTTTTTAACACTTTAAAAAAAGTTGAAAATTGCTTCGGCTTGTCTAGCCGTCTGGCCGCACTCTAACTCTCGTAAATATACTCGGATTTCCATGAAAATTTTGGAAGTTGTTGACGTATACCCTACTACGCACCCTATTGCAATTGAAGTTTCTAGCATGCTTAGTTTATTTACAGGGACAGTCAAAAGTTTTTCGTTACATTACGACCTATCGGGAAAAAATCGTTTCAAATGAATTTTAAAGATGTTACACCCTGTCAATCATATTCAAATTTATATGCATTTACGAAATTACAAATTTATATGCATTATATGCATTTACAAATTTATATGCATTAACTGCACTAAGATATGCCTTCTGTAAAATATAAGGTGAAAAGAATAGTTATTCATTTACAAGGGCACGCAAAAGAATTCAATTGCATAAGATAAAGGAGAGAATTGTTTGCGACATATTTTAATTACATTAATATATTTATTATATAATGAAATTGATATATATGAGCCTTAATATAAGTTATTTCACGCATGATACGAAGTGCATAGCATTTACAGGACACACAAAAGATTTCAAATAATATATTCTATCTGAAGTACTGTATATTATCGATGATAGTTGATGGATGGATGAAATGCATTTTTAATTATGACATGCATTTTTAAGTTTCACTAAATGTATGCATATTATATGTAGTGTATAAATGCTATACAGTTGATATACAGGGCTACACAAAAAAGTTCGTAAAGGTTACAGAATATGAGCGTAATTTACTAAAAGGTGGTTTTAAAATAATTAATGCATTTTTACGATGAACTGCATTCAGTTTACTAAGCAATGTTTGTAGAGTATAGATAGATGATATACAGGGTCACGCAAAGAATTGGATACATAGTCACCTATGGATGATAATTTTTGGAAATGTGACTTAAGTAGTTTTAATTTGAACTAAATACTGGTATGTAATAAAGGTACTGGGTACATCACAGGGCTGAGCAAAAGTATTCAAGTATGTTTCCATCCGTTAGTATAATTTGCTGAATAAGAAATTTCAACTTGTTAAGCGTTTAAGCGTTTTCTTGCTAAACTAAATTTCCCCAGTATATAGTATGTGTATCAACCGACAGATCAAATACAGGGTTGTTCAAAAGTATTGGAATACATATTTTACTATAAACAGTAGCACTTTATTTTTTTAAATAACGAAGTTTTGTTAAAGGTTTCAGGAAGTGTTAAAAAGTGTTTCATAATCTATGCTTAACACATGATTTTTCTTACTTGCTTATTCAGATTTTCAAGATGTTTCTATAATATAAATAAAAGTATACACAGAGCAAAACAAACAACTAGATATTTAACTTTCTAAGGATGATATCTGGAAGTGTGATTTCAGTAGTTTTATCCATATTTCAGCTTGATTAAATTTTAGTTTATTATGAAAAAATAAAAATATAAAAATTTGTTGCGAATATACAGAGATGTGCAAAATAATTTATGTATATTTCCATAAATTGACAGAAATTGCTGAAGACGAATTTTCAATTATTTATGAAACTACTTACTAAACTAAGTTTCAGCATTCTATATAGAATGTATACAAATTGTAGATTAAATACGTATCTGAACAAAATATTTGAATTACTTTTCCAGCTATGGATTTTAATTTCTGAAATCTGGTTTTCAAATGTGTTATGAGTTCTTTTAAATGATAACTTGGGTCTTTGTTGTTGTTGTTGTTGTTGCTGTTGTTGTTGTTAAATTCAGGTAAGGAATTTCTGGAAGATTTGCAAAAGTTTCCTAAGCTACGCTTGAAGCATAATTTTTCGTTCATGTTTTAAAATATATTAAAGGTTTACACACGATATTTGTGTACTATATTTTCAACTATTTTCTAACATAGTTGAAAATTGTTTGGGAATTCTCTTTGTCTGTCTAATTATCAATCCAATAGTGATCTAAATGTACCCTGTTGCATTGTGGCCAATGCATTATCTCTACCACGCTACAGGTCCATAATTCGATTTCGGACTCTGTATTAGGCTCTATTCTTTCAACCTATCACCCTTCGAGGTCAATAAAATGAGTATCAAGCTTGCTTGGGAATTAAATACTGAAGGTTCCGTGTTAGGCTAAACTTATGTTGTGTGCCTCTGTAAACGAACGGTAGATGCAACACTCCTCATTTTCAATAGAGGACATTTTATAGTAATCTTCGTTAACCTACATAAAAGTTATATTTCAATCTAAGTATGTTTACGTAAATTACAACACAGTCAGTCAGAGAGGCAAACCGAATTCAGAAGCAGTTTTCAATTATATTGAGAAATATTTAGAAAAAAATATATCATAGAAACAGCATGTGAAAAATTAAAGTAAATATGTGGCACTACAAAGTTATTAAGAATCATGTCCCTAACCTTGTTTTCTCGATCATGGGCCTCGAGGTCCTAACAAGTCTAGCAGTTTTTGCTCGCTACGCTGGTCGATTTTTCTAAAGAAACCTTGAATCGAACGAAATATAGCAGTGAATTTTATCATAAGTTTTATAGCCCTATAATAACCCTATAATAGCAATATGGACATTTACGTGGAATGTCGGACAGAGTTGCTGAAAACAATATGAACGTCATTACGCTACTATCGTTTATTGTGCCATACAAAATTTAAGCGGTTAACTTCTTTAGTTGATCATTTAGTGTGGATTCGGTAAGGACGATAGAACGACATGTAATGTACTTAAAGCATTTCCGAAAAATCCACAAATGTAGGCTAACAACTAGCTAATTTAAAGTATTATCTCCGTCACATTTTTGTTCTATAATCTGAAGAAATAATTAAATTTCGAAATTTTTTATGTTATTATAAAAAGGAGATTACTGTTATAGACAAATGAACTGTGTGTTTGTTTTCATTTGAAACGTGGATTGTGACTATTAAGCATATGATACATAAAAAACCAACAAATTTCATTGTATTATGAATTTCACATTTTACATGATATGCATTACAAATGCCGATTCTTTTCTTGCGCATTTTTTTAATATGATTAAAAGTATTTTTTAAGGCTTCATATCTAGCTAATAAATGCTATTTCATTTTTTTTCTCCTGTTGATGCACAACCACCTTTAACAAGCTAGAAAACATTTTAAAATGCATATACTTTTGTATAATTCTGAGATGAAACTATTTTTTGCTTTAACATGACGGAAAAGCTGTCAACAATCACGATGTTTTCGAATAATGATGTAATTTAATGTATTTCACATTATTACTCTGTACTATGTTACGAACAGTTAATTGCATTTGAAAATAAGTTGTTACAGGATATCAAAGTTCTAGATGCTCCTCCTCATTGCACCAAATCGCGACAAAAAGTTTCATTTGGCGAGTAAATGAACAATCAGACTTTTCAAATTGCGAAGGCACAATTTCTGCTCTTTCTTTTTGTGTGTGTGTGCGCGCATTTACAGTTGAAATTCTTATCTACGTTACTGTAATTGCCGCACCATTGACATTATTATTTATAAAGATACTTATTCATCACCAATTCAATGTAGTAACAGTCAAAGACACAGAAAAGATTATACGATAAGTATTTCTCTGTTGCCAATTTATCGCTATCTATGCACCAGTAAAATCGCAAACAAAATTTTTCGCGTAATTAAATTGCCAAATAGAGAAAAATTTTACTGAAATGCGTCGTTAACTTTGTCATCTATCACTATTTATTAGTTGTATGGAAAGTATCATTGGCAATTGATCAATTTTTTCTGTCGGTTATAGTCGAAATCTCATAGCAATCTACTGCTAAAAAAATGTTTGAAATATTTAAATATTTAGCAGAATGTAATTATCTTTAATATTTTCTGTAGCACATAGTAAAATTTCTATTTCTAAGCAATCGTAAAAATATGTTATTTTAGAACACATTGAAAAAAATCAGATACAGTGAGGGAATAAAAGTAGATGTTTTAGTTTTACTTTTCTTTAAAAGGAATTTCTCTCATGAAGGAAATACAGACAATAATTTTTAAAGCAATAATATTTTTTTTAATCTAAAATTATCATTCGATTAAGGCTAGTGGCTGAACTTTTAAACTTATTTAAATACAGGTTTAACGATTTTTTGGTAGATTTGTAATGGTAAATTTTTTACTTTCATAAAAAATTTTGAATTTTTTCAAAATAGCTGCTGAAAGACCGCCGAGTGACCTTAAACTTTCGACTTGCAATTTAGTTAATTATCAATATACATTCCTTCAATACTATTGTACTTCAGTACCTCAAAACTAAATATTGCTTGCCGAAGACAAAAGGTCCATACTTTGTGTCCCTGAATTCACTCTTTCAATTCGGCCTTGATGAGTCGGTCAGAAGTTCTCTCTTCATTATATTTGTATCTATAATAAAGTGAGTTTCAATATAAAATAATGTCACACATTATTTTATATTGAAACTCACTTAATTGTCACAATTAAATTGTCACAATAATTTACCTTTATACATGAATCCAGACGTATTTTAATTTGAACACAATTCGTGTACGATTTAATGACAGCTTTATTATAAACTTCAGCAACTTTTTGAGCACAAACTATTACTTGTAACAGTAGAATATTATCATACTACCTCTGGCAATAAAGTTCGGTGAATAGACCTGCATCATTAATATATATGAAATATTAACGAAATTTACCATACCATCCTTTAAAATAGACATCTCCTATAACTATGCACCACTGAGATCTGCTATACATGTCCTGGGAAATTGGCAAGAAGTCTTCTTTTGGGATGAAGTTCAAAAGCTTCGTCACGTTTCATTGGATGTCAGCAATATGGTCAAATCTCTTTCAAAGAGAGTTTGAGTCGTGAAAAATAGGAAGAAGTCTGGAGGATTGAGATCTGGCGAGTATGGTAGGTGTTCAATTTGCACCATCCCTCATGAATTTCTTTTGGTGTCTTGCAAAGCTTAAAACCAAACTTTAAACTGATCTTTTATTCGTTCATTTTTCTGTTCTCAGCTAAGAACCAACACAGTGAACAAGCACTTAGTAAAGCACGTCTTACACAGAACATAAACGACGCTCAACTGAACAACGGTGGGGAAAGATAGTCTACACTTGTCTCTATGCAGGTGCAGCGTTTTGTTTCCCTAGTGTTGCCAGATCGGTCGATCTGAATTAATTCACCGAACTTTATTGTCAGAGGTAGTATTTTGAATGTAAGGCATTTGAAATTTCGATTTTCTGCTTTTCATTTGAGTAAAAAAAATATTGTATTCTCATATCTTAAAAATATTCTTCTTTTGTCCAAAGCTAAGGAATGATTACTGTTTTGTCAATTATAAATAAAATTCTGCGATCAAAAGTTTCCCGAAACATAATTTATTTTATTATTATTATGTCTATACATTTCTCTCGAAAATGTTTAAAATATGGCTGATATTTTAAGACAATTTTCTCTCTATGCGAATTCTTCCATTTAACTTTGCCAAACATTTTTTACCAAGATCGAGTCATTTTAAAGCGCATTTCTTTTGAAGTATTAAAATCTTCACTGTTTATTTAAACTTCAAATATTCAATTTTCATTAAATTAAAAATATGACATGCTAAAAATGATAAAGTACATTTAATGGATTATTTATAAATAAGTATAAACCGAAACAGTTTAATTAGAACAAGGCTGAAACAGAAACAGAATTTCTTTAATCTTCAAAATTTCGCCCAAAAACGAAAACGTCCTAATTTTTTTAGCAATCCATACATATATAATTATTAGTTAATTTCAAATGCCTTACCTTCAAAATACTACCTCTGACAATAAAGTTCGGTGAATGAATTCAGAACGACCGATCTGGCAACACTGGGGAAACAAAACGCTGCACCTGCATAGAGACAAGTGTAGACTATCTTACCCCACCGTTGTTCAGTTGAGCGTCGTTTATGTTCTGTTTACTAAATATACATAATTGTTAATCAAATATACATGTGTGCCAAGTTGTCTCTTTAAGCCCATGACGAAAAGTGTTTATTTTTATATAAATAAAATGTAATTAACTCATAAACGGCACAAAATAATTTTGTAATTGTATGCATTTCATATATGCTTAAAGAATGCTTCATAGATCCATACCTCAATTTATCTTTTATTATGATTTTTGTAAAAGGTCATCTGCTATACTAAAACTTTCTCAAAGAATGTTCGAAACACTTCTACGGTTTCAAAATAGTTTTTGATAACTATTAAGTCTGCATTTTTTAATGAGAACATGAAAAGCATCATCCATGCATTGCTTGCTTTATAATTTGTACTCACGTCATGAGTCACTCATGATTGAAAATTATAAACAGTGAAGTTCATAGCAATGAATAGAAAGTTTCTCGTTTGAGCCGATACAGCTCTGTATGTTGTATAATGTTGATAATTTCCGAAAGAAGAAACGAGATTTGTGGAATAATGACAGTTTCGGTGGAGTTTCGATTTGGCTGATTTTCAAAACTTTCTCGCATTTTGTCCCGAAAATGAAAATAAAAGCAAATTTTTTGTGATCTGTACTTATAAATACCTTTAAAGAAGCATATCCACATATTTCGCGCGCACAAGTGGTGTCTTTATCAAAAAAATTTATCAAAATAAATTTTGATAAACAAACTATTTTCACAAAACCTTTCAAAATAGTTTTAAAGTTCTAGTTGTTATTATGTGATACTACCACGTTCCATCATCTTTAGTGAAAAGTATTTTATAAGTATCTTATTTAGTATGTTATGACTTGAATTTAATGATAAAACATGATTTTCGTACGTAATTTTACATCTAAGTTTTCTCAAATAGTTCCTAAAAGCAAATAATAATATTCAAAAATGCAAAAAATGGCTTTTTAAATTAATGAAATTCACGACTAGTTTCCTTCTTGAAACAGCTGGAGAGCAAGTCACTTTTTTCTATATTGTGCAGATTTCCATAGTAGTTCGGTTCGGGAAATTGTGACGAGTGGTTTTATTTTCATATTTAACAGCATACATTTTTTAAAGAATGATTTTAATAATTTTTGAATTAATAATCTAGCAATATTTTCTTTGTATATAAAATTACAATATTTTTATAAAAAAAATTTTAACATTTAATTATAATTTAAAACCATCCGATAATGTCGAAAATGTCGCAAGTGTGAAAGATATTATATCACGATCATTCTATATTCGTATCTATATCCCGTGTATAAGGCCATCAGGTTTACAGCTTGAAGCTAAGGTTCGGATTTCCCTTCCCCCCTACCCCTCCTTTTATTTAAGTTTATTTATTGAAGTAAGTAAATTTAAAGAGAAATTTAAAAGATGCAGATAAAGCGAAATATTTATCACACTAGATGCAAATCTTTACTAACTCGTCAATATCCTATTCAATTTTATTACATCAAATATATTGAAATAGCATTTTAATTGAATTAGTTTCTTTCATGACAATTTAAATAGAATACCAAGAAAAAAGTTCTAAAATACACCGTTATTTTTTTAAACGTATACCGGAGCAAAGAAAATATGCAGTTTATTGTAAAAGTGTAATTGCATAATTCGAATAGTCGCAAAAGATGTTGCAAATATGAACCAGCATATTTTGCAATGCCAAAAGTAGAAAATAAAATAAAAACAAAATTAAGAAATTGACAAAAAATGTGCTTTTTATATCCCCATATATCATCAAATTCGTCAAATTTTATGAGTAAAAAATTAATTTTCATTTTTTTCTCTTTTTAATCTTTCATAGTTATCGGTTTGTTAGTATAAATTGGTAATTAAAGTTAAAAAATTATACAAATAAATCCTGGAAACTGAAGATGACAAATCAACGTTTAGAAGTGCCTTTTACAGGTTTGTCCATAATTATATAAATATATTACACCTATAATCGTCGTTCGTTTTGTCCGTCCGTCTGTCTGTCCGAATATAACTGCGCAAAAACTACTTAATCGAATCGTTTTAAATTTAAAATATATAATTGTTTCATAAATTGTCTAGTCATCTAAATTTTATTAGATTCATAGTTTAGTTACAGGTACAATCTAAAGTATTCTGTTAGATTACAGCTAATGGGAAAAATAACTTCAAGTGCACTTTAATGATGCTACACTCATTCAAATATAATAAAATCGATACGCATACATGAAGTATGTACTAAAAATACATGCTGTACAGTCTGTGGTGCAAACAATATTTTTTACCTATTTACATGGCCACACAAAACTATTCCATTACATATTGGTATAAGAGGAAACATCGTTTGGGGCTCGTTTTAATTATATTAAACTATTTCACATTTTATAAAATTCAAATACATTGCTCAGATTTATTACAAGTTATTTCTTCTATAATAGAAAGCAGATAGTATTTACAAGGACACACAAATGTTTTCGGATACTTATAAATTACCTTATGAAAAACTGACCAGATGTATATTTTTCAAATTTCGTTTATAGTGCGAATTCACCTCCTTTGCTATGTTCTACGTGCAATATTCAACTTGTTTAACCCTTTGCGGCGCAGCGCAAATTCATTGCTTAAGTGTTGAAATTAATGACTGACACCGGAATTTGAAACAACTTTATTTCTGAATTAAAAAAAAGCTATATTTCACGCATTCAATAAACCGTAACTTTTAAAACAAAATTCCGGTGCCAATGTGGCGTTTAGGAATTAAAATTAAGTGGTATATTTATGAAACCACAGCCCCGCAAGGGGTTGAGAATCTGAATCTATTGTGTCTGATTAAAAGTAGCAATAATGACACCATATGTTAAAAGGACACCAAAAGAAGACAGTATAAAACTCTTATCAATAATGATGGAATCAAATATTCTAAACCATAATGTTTCATTGTCTACTTGAAGAACGCACTCCCTGATTATCGCTTTTTTTTCTCTAAGTTTTGAAATAACTTTTTTCGTATTTTCACCAGTGTTTGATAGCGATGATGCAGATAAACAAATAATCAAAAATGCGATAACATACAAAGTCAGAAAAAGCAGTCGGTAAATGACGTTCATTAAATGAGTGTCTCCTAAAATGTTAAAAGCGTGGTAAAATATTTTTCCCAGCGTAATGACAAAGGTCGTGAAAAATATCAACTGAAAGAGAGCATTAACTTCTTGTACGACTTTAAGTGATTTGTTATAGAGTGAAACGATCAAATTTACATTCTGGTCAAATTCAATAGCGTGTATTTTTATTTCAGAAAAGACTGCTTTCTGTAGAGAGCATATAAAATAAAAACAAACAGCGACGCAAGGGCACGTACCCTCCCAAACTCTACAAAGAAAAACTATATACACAGATATCGAACCAGTTTCGAAAATTCTTAAATTATTGTATTGCCTTTGACTTGATATAAGATGATAACTGCATAAGTAAACAGAAATTTTCAAAACATCAATGACAAAAATTATAATAATTAACTTTTGGCTTAAATTTCTGATATTTTTCTTGCACACTCTAAAGTAAACGTTTGTCAGCCTAGTCAATATTTTAATCAGTTTTCTTTCTTTTTTGTAAAGGTAAATTCTTTGTATTAATTCCAAAATCCAAAATAAGACATTTATAACCATCCTTGTTTTGTTTTTTGTCTTTGACATATCATCGTATAAATATGATAGATAAAAAAACAACAATGCGTTGATTTCGTAAAACACAGACAATAATAAAGAAAATGTCTTAGTTGTAAAGCACCGTTTTTTGTTTCCAGTACTTAAATTTGTGCCGTGTACCAAGAAGAATATTTTTAATATGCGGATACATTTTTCAGCATAGAATACTTCAGTTGTTTTTCTTTTTGTAAATGCGCATTTTTTACAAGTTTGATTTATATTTGTAACATTATTCTGCGAAACTTCATGAGAGGTAAACGTTACTGTTTGGAAGCCATGCATGGTGTTTTCTGTTTCAAAAGTATTTTTCATTTATTTTATTTTTCATCACTTTTTTATTTATTTCAAAATACGTCGGCGTATATTTTTTATTTCCCATTATGTATTATGTTTAATTTTATTTACGCATGCATCAGACCTGTCATAATATTTTAACGTGCTGCAGATAGCATATTACGCATAATGCAATCTAAATTATATATTCTAAATAAAAGATTTTCCCCACATTTCCAGTAATATTTCACGAATAATTATAGCTTCAACACACAAGGAAATGAAATAATGTTATAAAAGCATATAAAAAAAACATTCACATTATACGCTGTATGGTATATTTCATATGTATTGTTTATGATTTATAACATAAATTAGCTGGCATATTTTTCATATGTATTGTATTTTAATTTATATTAAATTGATTTCTGGATAAAATATATCTAATTTCTGTGTTTACAAAAGATTTATAATATTAATATTCTTACATTTCTCATTAAAACAAAAAATATATTTACATTAATAAATTAACTGAAAATTTCGATTTTGACGGAATTATGGAAGAATGCTTTTATAAGAAAAGTATTCCTTGCGGTTAATAAAATCTGATTAGTCGACAGCATTTCACACGAAAATTCTAGTCAGCTTGTCGTTATCATCACATTATCATCATTAGCTTGCTGTTGTCATCACATTGTTATTTCCAAGGTAATGTTTGCATGATTTTCTTTGCTCAACCGAACAGGTCAGGCCAATATCTTCATTCTCTGTATTATGGGTTGCTACGGTTTGAACAAAATCATCCAATAAAGAAATACGTCCTGCGCTTGGACTATCACATTCTATCAGAGTACATCCACAGACAATTTTTTTATTCAAAAATCTGAAATTCATATGAATCAAAAATGTCTAAATCTTTCAACTGTTAAGTAAAAAATATATATATTTAGTAAATGTGGATGCAAGTTACTTAAATATTTTTTCCACTGAAATTTTAAATAGAGAATGCAAATTTCTGCGAAATATCATTCAGTCATTCCCAAAAGCAAAGGATTTTTATTTCGTCTAAATGAAAAAAATTATATTTGTTCACCATCTTGATCAGGATACAATATTCCATTATTTCTTTTTGTTCTTCTTTTTTTTCACAAAGGGAAATTAATTTATTGGCATTACAAAAATGGCATATTATATGTAGAAAAAATTAACATCTACAAAGTTCAACCATTATTAATTTATGCACGGTTTTCCTCGAATAACAAATGTAAGCTGTATAGCGTAACTTTGTATGTTCTAAAAATGGTAGTAGTAAAGTTTAAGTGCACAATCGGTTTTCTTAATGTAACAAAAGAAAATTACAGAAAATTCTCGAATATATTTTCACCTAGCACAAATATATTCTTCATGTAGTACAAATATAGCTGATATTATATATTTTTCAAATTATATCATATTTTTTTAATGTTACTAAAATTCTTTCTTTCTTTATTTTTATTTATTTATTTATTTATTTTTATTTTTATTTTTATTTATTTTATTTTATTTTATTTTATTTTATTTTATTTTTTTTTTGAGCAACTAAACGAGTCTATTTTCTTTAAATAAAAATTTAAATAATTATGAAGACACCATTGTAATTTATTTTCATGTGATAAATTATTTTGTGTTTTGCGACAAATGTATATGATGCTACTATGTTATATTTTATCCATATATTCGTTTAGTGTTGTTTTCCACAGAATACTGACAATTCCTTTTAACCAAATAAATGCGAAGTACATCAAAAAGCTTTTCACATTTTATTTATCTATTTATTTATTTATTTATTTTTTGTGTAGTACGGATTTTATTTGATATTTAAATTATTTGGCTTTATGTGATTCAATTATATACCGCACCGCTCTTTTAACTAAATGAAAAACTATTGTAGTATTGTTTTTTCAAACAAATTAGTAGATAAAAAGAAAAATTTATTAATAAAATTATTTTGCTGTAATTTCTTTTTAATAAAAAAAATAAATAATGTAATGTTTGATACTTCAAAATTGGATGAAATAGGATGGTTTTTAAAAATGTTCACATAGCAAGCGTAACGATATTTTACTAATTATCTTCAATAAGTTTACTAAGAGAGAGATTACTAAGTTTATTTATTAATCTCAACTAGTCATAGCTGCTTTAGCCAAACAAAAAAAAAAGTCCTTAAAACATACGCATGCAAATTATCATTTTCACTTACTATCTTGCACATACAATTTATAACAATACACTATTAAAAATAAATCTATCCGTGATTTCACTGTAAACTACTGGAAGCAATGTTGACGGACTTTTTCTGTTTCGTTAGTAAATTTTCCGTTTTGGGAAATAAAAGAAGGAAAAGCTCCGTTTGTAGAAGCGATAACTTTTCATTCTAAAGTTGGTTTAAAGTTGGTAATACAAAGTTGTTATAAAGTTAGTAAGATATATAATAATCTTTAATCTCCATGTCAAAAAGCAACACATTTGCAATTCAGCACCATGATCCCTCATAGCATATATGGTCACAGTGACGTCACAATGACATCACTGTGAGTCACTTTGGTCACATCACATCTGTGATCAAAATGCCTCTACTCAGTGACGTCACATTGTGACTAAGATGTGACTTTCTGAAAAAATTTTAGAAAATTACAAATATTCTTCAAAACATGTTATTTACTTTAAAAAACATGTTTCTGGCAATTTAAATATCGTCGCTTTTGTCACAGTTTCGTCACAATGTTAATGTCAAAGTAGTCAATGACACATTTTTCAAAAATTTCTTACACCGTGACTTCACAAAGTGGTCACAATGTGACGTCACAAACGAGCTCTAAAACGGCCATAACGACGTCCCATTTTAGTCACTGTAACTTCACATCGACGTCACGTGACGTCACATCGACAACCGATGGTCACAAAGTCACAATGTGGCTTCACAACGACGTCGTAGTGACGTCACCATGCCTTACGGGATGTACGTCTCACAAAAGAGCGAGAATTCTTTCGTTAAGAGCCCACAATAGTCACAAAAAATTGCTCAAAAAGACCCGGATGACCATGTAAAGTCTATGGGAGCGTTCTTTTCTATTATCTCGCTCAAATTTTAATATTTTTGCATGATTTTTTTTGCACAAGATAGCTGAGGGCAATCCACAACCGGGCTAGTTTTTACTTTTTCGATTTTGGTTATATATTTTTTATATTACGATAGTTTCAGTTTCAGAACCGGTTTAAACCGGTTTCGAAAGTTAAAGTAATTTTTTAAAGAAAATCTGAAACAAAAATTGAAAAAGTAAAAACTAGCCCGGTTGTGGATTGCCCTCAGCTATCTTGTGCAAAAAAATCATGCAAAAATATTAAAATTTGAGCGAGATATTCGAAAAGAACGCTCCCATAGACTTTACATGATCATCCGGGTCTTTTTGTGTACTTTTTCTGTGACTATTGTAGGCTCTTAAGTTTTTCGTTTCTGTGCCGCAACATGTCAGTTTTGTAAATATTCAAAATAAATTTGAGGCAGATTACGTAATATCTCCATTGCTTCCTTCCATTTCGGTCCATTTTATTATTTTCGTCAAATATGATGAAAATTTCCGATTTTTTCAAGGAAAATGTTCGTTTGTTCTGAAAAAGGGCTCTTTTTTGTGAAATACGGGAAAAATATATCCGTGAATTTCAGATTATTTTTTAAGAGTGTAGCTGATAAATTTCGAAATGCTCATGTTTTCGAACGTGTAGTTCATTTCTTCCTTAACATTATATATTTTGCCCGATCATATTGCATAAATATACCATAATGTTAAGAAGTAGAATGGTTTTCGTAAATTTTTGTTCCCAAAAATCATGTTTTGTAAAAATTAACTATAACTGCGCTTCAAACGATTATACGGAAGAAAACAAAATCGTTTTACTTGGCCAATTATTCTATTCTTAAGGGTGTTCTTAAACCGAAAAAGGCAACTTTGTGACATAAGTTTCAAATTATTTTTGTACAGAAATGCATGAAAGTAGCAGGCATCGTTTTTCAGAAACTGTCTAACCGCATTCACTTTTATGTATTTACGCAATAAATTTTTCAGAAGAAGCCATCAAAGTTTGCGTTTTAAACCACATTTCTCGACGGAGGTGGAAAAAACCAGTCTTACAAAGGCAGCAATAGGCGTGATCAAAGTCGCCTATAATTCGATGGGTAATATAATTATTATAAAGTGAAAAACGAAATTCGATTCGAAATCGCTTCCATAGTCAGGCGTTTTCATTTTTATGTTTTTCTGTTAAAAAATGAATTTGTAATTCTGTCAAAACATTTTGCGCTTGTTAGCAGAGCTGTTGAGAACAGCCTTGAGGTAAAATACATAAAAATGTGCCATATACGATCAAAATGGATACTTAAATGCATAGTATCTTAGTGTGTGCGGTGATATCTTAGTATTTTCTCCCTATTCCAATTTAAATCTCTTTATATTCTTGCTAAGTTATGCACGTGTAATATTTTGAAATACACTTTATTATTACTAACGGGGAAATTCTATATAGGTTTTTATCATTTAACTATACTCTAATAGTTATGCAGTAACTAATAGATTAAATTTCCTGATGTAAATTTTGATAGAAAAAAATAACATTGTAATTACAGTGATTATCTTTTCAAAAACACCTTTTTTCTATTCTAAATATTCTTTTACTTTTAACATAGTTATTTCTTACATTTCAGTTTCAGTAAGACATTCGATTTAATATTTTATGAGCTAGCATTTTTTGTATCACTGCGACACATGAATACCTCTAACAGACAATTATAGGAATCTCTACATACTTTTTATTCAATAAATTTCAAATCTCTAAAGAATCTCTTTTGTCAATTATCACTATGTATATTTCTTCTTTAAAAATGCATTAAAATATAAACTGTAGATGCTTCAAAATGCAAGAAAAATTATCGAAAAACAATAATGTTTGGTTTTTATTAATGTTTGAAAAATACGTACAATGCACAAAATATTCAAAGGAGAAAAAAAAGGTGTTATTTGAAATATTTTGGGTTTTCACTATTGTATCCTTTTCATCACTCGTTAAATATTTGTACAAGATAAAATACCCTTATTTCATCATACCATTGGATCTATCACAAACTTTTTATTTCGGTGTGTAATTTTCTTTTAAGTAAAATACTATCACTAAATAAATACTCTTTTATAAAATAAATATTTTAGGAATAATCTATATATATAAAAGAAAGTCTGGATTTCGTATTAATCACAGCACAAAAAAAAAATCTACCGAACCAAAAATCTTGAAAATTAGGGTAAAAATACTTCTTATAACATCGAGTGCCGCTAAGAAGGGATTTTCGAAAATTCCACCCCTAAAGTGGGTAAAAAAAGAACGAACTTTTAAAAAATTCCTTAAAAATCGGATTTTGAAGTTATTTTCAACTGATACCATATTTTAGTGCATTCTTTCATGCTGAATCGAATGGTATAAAGCAAATTATTTTAAACCCGGTAGTTCGTGGGATACTTCACATTCTCCTGATTTGGCGGTGCCTTCGGCGAAAAAACCTGGAATGTCCAATCTTTATCTACATATATATATATATATAAATATATATATATAAGAAAGTCTGGATTTTGTATTAATCATCGCAAAAAAAAATCTATTGAACCTACAATTTTGAAAATTGGGGTAAAAATACTTATATCATTGAGTACCGCTAAGAAAGGATTTTCTAAAATTTTACCCTTAAGGGGGTTAAAAAAGAGAACGCATTTTTTAAAAAATTTATAAAAAATCAGGTTTTATAGCTATCTTTAAACTGATAACATATTTTAGCTTATGTTATATATACTATGTTTTAGCTTATGTATACATATTTAGCTGTATGCTGAATCGAATGGTACTAACCAAAATCTTATAAGTCTAATAATTCGTCAGATATTTAACATTTCTCTAATTTGGCGATGTCTTCGGCACAAAAATCTGAAATTTTCAATCTCTCTATATATAAGAAAGTCTGGATTTTGTATTAATCATAGCACAAAAAAATCTACTGAACTTACAATTTTGAAAATTGGGTAAAAATACTTCTTACAGCATTGAGTGCCGCTAAGAAAAGATTTTCTAAAATTGCATCCCTAAAATGGTTAAAAAAGAGAACGTATTTAAAAAAAAAAAAATCATTAAAAATCAGGTTTTATAACTATCTTTTAACTGATAACATATTTTAACGTATTTTTATATGCTGAATCGAATGGTACTAACAAAAATCTTATAAGTTTAATAGTTTGTCAGATATTTAACATTTCTCTAATTTGACGATGTCTTCGGCGCAAAAACCTTAAATTTTCAATTCTTGCTTGATCATCAGGTTGTTTGATTGTAAAATTATGGGTGAAAGTTCTAGAATCAGGCGAACCAAATTGTTCAGACAGATTAGCTTTTTCAATTGTCAAATTAACGGATTCTGTGAGACTTGCATTGATAATCTTTCATCAATGCTTTAAGTACATTACATGTCGTTTTATCGTGCTTACCGAATCCACACTAAATGATCAACTAAAGAAGTTAACCGCTTAAATTTTGTATGACACAATAAACGATAGCGGCGTAATGACGTTCATATTGTTTTCAGCAACTCTGTCGGACATTCCACGTAAATGTCCATATTGCTATAAAACTCGTGATAAAATTCACTGATATATTTCGTTTGATGCAAGGTTTCTTTAGAAAAATTGACCAGAGTAGCGGGCAAAAACGGCTAGACTGGTTAGGACCTCGAGGCCCATGATCGAGAATAACAAGGTTAGGGACATGATTCTTAATAACTTTGTAGTGCCGCATATTTACTTTAATTTTTCACATGCTGTTTCTATGCTATTTTTTTTTAATTTTTCTCAATATAATTGAAAAATGTTTCTGAATTCGGTTTGCCTCTCTGTCTGACTGTGTTATAGCTTACGTAAACGTACTTAGATTGAAATATAACTTTTATCTAGGTTAACGAAGATTACTATAAAATGTCCTCTATTGAATATGAGGAGAGGAGTGTTGCATCTACCGTTCGTTTACAGGGGCACACAAATGAAATCCGTCACATTAAGGTCCGTGGGGAAAAATTCATTTACAGTGCATGTTATTGATGTAACGATATTCCAAACATAATGAGATTGATATACTTCACTGTAGTTTATGTCAAAATGGTTTATCAGGCGCATAGAATAGATAGCATTTACAGTTCGTTTACAGGAACGCACAAAATAATTCCATCACTTTATGATGCATAGAGCGAATTCATTTGTAGTGCATTTTAATGATGTTATAATGCTTCCAACATAACGAAATTAAAAAGGATCTCTCTGTGTATTGCAATGTGTCTTCTATACATTATAGATTCCACAGCTTTTTACCATATACAGTCGAGTCTCTACATAACGAAATCCACTGTTCCAGTAAAAAATTCGTTATATAGAGGAATTCGATGTTTAGAGAATGATGTTAAAAATCGTATTTAATGTGTTAAATTTGAACAAATATTATTTTTGATCTTTTGAATTAAGAATTTCAAATGTTTAAAAGTAAATATTAGCCTAACATTTCATTTCTTAATTATTTAAGCTGTTTCAAAAAAGTGAACAGACATTTATTTGAATGCTTAATGAAAATCAAATAAGGAAGACTTGTATTAATTTTAGACGAAGAAATCCGTAATTTTTTGTTTTTTTTTTTATTTTAAAATTGTTACGCTCTCAAAAAAAAAAAAAAAAAAAAAGGCTCAAATTTTACCAAGGAATGAAAAATTGCAGTTAACATTTTCCTCCATTTGAAGGCCTCTCTTATGCGCCTCTCATTGATTCCTCTCTTACATATGTAACAATCCAATTGACACTGTTTTGAGAAGGATGTGGAAAGATGTGTGAGAGGTGGTATGAATTCGTTGGATTTAAAGAACAAGGAGAAACGTAATATATATATATTAAAAAAAAAAAAAAACTCAGTACTGACGATAAATCAAAAATAAGTGATGGAAAATTGATTCCATATCATTTCGAAGCTTTTTAAAACTTTTTTATGATCAATTTATGAAAAAATTTGTTATATGGAGATAGATATTTCGCTATGTAGAGACTGTTTTTAATGTAATCATGCGAAAAGGGGGCCGTTCCTACTAAAAATTCGTTATATAGAGAAATTTGATGTATGGAGTTTTGTTATAGAGAGACTCGACTGTACTTACATTGACGCAAAAAATTATTAGCTTATAGCATTGATTATGATCGGTCATTTCTAGAAGTCAGTTTTCCTTTCTGGTAGACTGTTAAAAATTTCTGTAAAAACACAGAAAAAAAGTGAGACTCTGTAAATTTACTTTAGTTCTCTTTTAAATGCATTCGATCGAATTTCTCGGCCATCATTTTACTGATATTTTCCTTATATTATGTTTAATTCCCTGTTGGTATTTCGTCTTTATTTAATTTATGTTTGTTAAAATTTATAATTCAAAATGCACACTTATGAAATTATTTTGCAATTTTATTAGAAATAGTAAAAAAGAAAATTAGTTTAATTGTTTCTTTTTTTCTTTTTTCAAAAATTAGAATAACTCAGAAAGGGAAAAATCATCTCCTTGTTGTCTTTGTGAAGATTTTTATCGTTTTTTCGCCGGTAAATCATAAACGATAAATTTTGAACAAAATAACAGACGCTCTTATAGCTCCAGGGCCTCGGCCCTGGGCCGACCAATTTCAGGGGCCCACAAATTATGTGGCTTGTTTTTGTCCCTTAATCAAATACATTTCAAAGTAAGTTTGTTTAGTACATATGCACATTTTTTTCCTTTTCAGGTAATTGCAATTTAGTAGTATTTTGAAAAATTGATAAATACTGTGAAACCTCAATTATATGTTCTTGGAATTTGCGTTTCTTGTATGTAAATTTTCTCACAGTTTAAGTTTTTTCATTGTTTGCATTTTATATTTTGGTCCTTGGCGTAAAAACAAAGTTTTACTGTAATAAAAAATAACCATATTTAATTCTATTTAATCTAATTTAATTTATTTAAAAATCCTATTTGATTTTTCAGTAAAAGTCCTTTTTTGACTTGAGAGTACCTATAACTTTTAAAACTTGCTTTATCCGGAAAATCCAATTTGAGGAAAATGCCAAAAACTGCATACAGTGTCTATTAGTTTCAATGTAAACGAGAACTTTACAGTGTCAGAATTATAGTTTAAAATGGTTACAAGACTGTTAGGCAAAACATAATTTTTATGATTTTGGATTTTGGCGAGTTTTGAAAAAGATGTCCTCATTTATTCTGCAACACAAAATATGGATCACAGATGCTTGTGAATTATACAAATGCTTATGTGAGAAAGTGGATGGTAATTGATTTTCTTGATTATTCTTGTAAGGTTTTTTTTTGTATTTTTTTTTTTAACTTATATATAAAACAGCTTTGTCAAATTATCAAATCTACTTTTTTTCTGAAATTGTCTCCGGGAATGGGGAGGTAGGGGGGAGGGAACTTTTAACAGGCCCTGAGCCCAACTTCAGCTTGATCGAGCTCTGTATAGCTCAGTCAACAAGGGTGCTCTTTCACTATCAAAAGGTCTATATGTATAAAAAAGGTGTATAAAAAATATGTGAAACTGCAGTTCAGACTTATTCGAAAAATTGAAATTCTTGCAGGATCACTGAAGATTGGGTGATTTATAGAATTTGAAAACTAAATTAAATTATCATCATTAAAAATAAATTTACAGAATCTTGTGTATTTTTAACAATGTTAATTTACAGAGTCTATTGTAAATTTGCCGAATAATTTCTCTGTTATTGAACAGAACCTCTGTTTTTCTAATCTCTATAATTTTATATAAGACTTAAGTTAATGTTTTACTGTAGATTCTCTGTAACTTCACAGAAAATTTTTTAACAGTGTATATATTTTTAAACTTATCTAAGTTTTTTGTATAACGCTCTATATACAAGCTCTGTAGGTCGTATATATGGCTGTACAAAAAAATTCGCATAAATACATACATAGACAGCAATTACTGAGAATGGATTATAAAATAAAAAAAGTAGGTAAATTAAAATATAGTTTTCAGGCATTTACATCTGAAAGTACGCGTAAAATTTAAAATTATGCGAAGTTGAAAGATAATTGAGTTTTAAAATAAGAGAGAAAATGGACTAATTTTTCATCAAATCAACTTTTCCAAAATAAATTAAGCATACAAACCTGAAAAAAGAAAGTCTATTTCCATTACATTTAGGGGTCGCTGCAGTGAAATGCCCTATCGCGAAATTCCATGTTAACCTATGGGAATTTTTTGAAGCGCGATGACTCATTACCTAATATAATTATTAAAATATCGTATTTACCTTCTGAAAGTAGACGTCAAATGTCGATGATGTTCGTTTTTAAAAATTGTCTACGGACATTTTAAGTATCTTTAAGCAGATGATAAAATTTAATCAAATGGGAATTTAAGAGTTTATAGGTATATTTTATGTACTTAAAATTTACGGAGACAATTTCCGCCAAATAGTGTTCCTATATTTCATTATTCTCAAATTCATTAAAAGTCCGAGTGCTACACGACCAAAATAAGTAGGTAAATCGTGATAAGAATATACCGATTGGTGAATATCTACTTCATATCAATATAAACCATATCAGAGGGAAAGATGTCGTGTAAAGTCGTAAGAATTAAGATGGCAGCTGATATAAAAATGGCATCATTTCCTAAAACGTCATTTTCTTACTATCTATCTTATAAATGTGTATTTCTTGTATATTTCGATACTTTTTAGATCAAAAATTTTGTTTTTAACAATTTCCAATATAATTGAAGAGTGTTTATGAATTCAGTTCGACGGTTTGTCAGTTTGTTTGTCCGCGCAACTATCCGCGCTCTAACTCGAGCAAACGTATTCATATTTCCATGTAATTGATTCACGCTACTGATACTCACTATGAAATATTCTGTAATGAAAATGTAATATGTATCAGTTAAGTTCCTTTACAAGGACATTCAAAAGAACTCCGTTACATTTCGTGCAACGGGAAAAAACCGTTTTCTATGAATTTTACCCATGTCTGAGAACTTCTAACGCGGTTCCACGAAATTTGATTGAAATTTATATATATGTAAGGTACAGTCCAAGATACCTTATACAGAATATGGTATGGATAGCATTCATCGTTTATTTACTGGGACACTTGAAAAAATTGTTAGATTTTGGTCTGTGGGAAAAAATTGGTATAAATCATTTAATCTGCATAAATCATTTGAAGTTTATTTTCTTTTACTGATGGAGATTTTTGTAGGGAAATTTTTAATTGTGCAATGCATTTTCGAATCGAACTAAATTTTAGCATACTGTATATTGTATGATAAATCTGTCGTTCACATACAAGACAGCTAAAACAAATTCACATTTTCTTTCGACTTTTGATGTTAATTACTGAAATTGGGTTTTTAAATGTGTTATGCGTGTTTTAAATTAGTTATCTACACATTCTGCTCTTTTTCCCTTTTTTAATATGTGAATTTTTTTTATAGTATTCTGAAAATGCTGAAAAGTGTTTCTATGTTTCACACATGATTTTTTGTTTTTGTTTAATATATTGAAAGAGTTGAAAAATTTTGCTTTTATAGTAATATTACATGGGTTACTTCAAGAAAAAATTTTAGCCGCACTATAGAATATAGAATAAGTACAAGTAGTCTATAGAATAAGTACAAAATCCTTTGTTTCCAAAATGAAGCAAAAAAAATTAGGGATTTTATCCAAATGTAGTAGTACATTCCATATTGTGTATTCTATATTGACACTAATCAATGAATATATGGATACAACCCCTCTTGTTTTTGCTTCATTTCAGTACGATCATATGAATGATGGATGCTATGCTTATTATATTCTATAAGTATCTTAGGAAGTCTGCAGAGATATATATAAATGTTATTATGTTTGAAAATATTAAACTTGATAAAATACTCCGAAAACTATTTTTTCCCATAGATCGTAATGTAACGGGATTGTTTTGAATGTCCCTTTAAAGGAACTATAACTGATATACACTTCATTTTCAATACCGAACATTTCATAGTGAATATTAATAACATTCATCAATTACATGGAAATCCGAATATATTTGCTCGAGTTAGAATGCGGATAGTTTGGCGGACAAACAGACAGATAAACCAGCAGACGGAATCCATAAACACTTTTCAATTAAATCGGTAAATGTTAAAACATTTTTGATATAAAAACATTTACATATATATCAAAACACTTTTATAACATGGAAAGTAAGAAAATTCAGGAAATGACGTCATTTTTTTTATTAAAGCTGCCATCTTAAATTTCCGCGATGCCTTCCGCTCTGATATGCTTTATATTTATGTAAAGTAGATATTCACCAATCGGTATATTCTTATCACGATTTGCAGTTTTTTCATTCCTAGCACCCGAACTATTAATATCACTTAAAAAAAAAAAAAAAATCTTTAACCCATTTCATTTAAAAAGTATAACTTTGAAGGTTTCGCTGTTATAATCGATTGGGAAATTTTTGAAATTCAGTATTTGAAAAACTATATAATCATTAGATTTGAAATTTATATCAAGAAAAATATTTTTTTTCTTTCTAACGCAGTTCATTCAATATTTTTCTGACAAATACTTTTCAAGCTATAAATTTTTTAAAAATTTCAAATATTTTATGTTTCAAAAATAATCTGTGGCATTAATTAGCCAAAAATCCAGTCGTCAACAACATATAGCTTTTTAACACTTTCCAACAAAGTTGAAAAGTGTTTATGCATTCGGTTTGTCTGGCCTTCTGACCGGATGGCCGTCTGGCCGAGTTCTAACTCCCGTAAATACGCTCGAATTGCTATCAAATTTTTATATGTTATTCGTATTTACCCTAGTACGAACCCTATTGATAATGAAGTTTCTACCATGATTAGTTTATTTACAGGGTTAGTTAAAAGTTTTCCGATACATAACGGCCAAGGGAAAAAAAATCCTTTCAAATGAATTTTAAAGGTGTTACACCCGGTCAAACATATTCAAATTTATATGGATTCGCAAAATGCACTAAAATATGCATTGTGTAAAATATGCAGTGAAAATAATAGGTATTATTCATTTACAGGGCCACTCAAAAAAATTTCATTGCACAATGATAAAGAAGAGAATTGTTTGCGACATATTTTAACTATGTTAGATAATTTCAAGTATCATAAAATTTATATGCACCGCTGAAACTCAATATTTCACGCATAATATGATGTGCATAGCATTTACAAGGACACACAAAGTACTTCAACTCAGATATTCCATTCAAAGTACTGAGCATTATCTGATGGATAGATGAAATGTATTTTCAATTGTGATATTCGCTTTTAAGTTTTACTAAATGCCTGCATATTATATGGTGTGTATAAATGCTTAGTTGATATACAGAGTTATACAAAAGAGCTTGCAAACCTTACTGAATATGAGGGTAATTTACTTAAAGGTAGTTTATAAATAAGTGATGCATTTTTACGTTAAACTGCTTTCAGTTTAATAAGAAATGTTTGTAGAATATAAATAAAATGATATACAGGGTCACGCAAAGAATTATCTACATGGTCACCCATGGATGATAATTTCTGGAAATGTGACTTAAGTAGCTTTAAAAATGTTTTTGTTTGAACTAAATTTTAACAAAATACTGGCGTGTGATAAAGGTACTAGGTAAACTACATAGCTGAACAAACGTATTGAAGTATTTTTCCATACATTAGAATAAATTGCTGGAAAAGAAATTTCAACCTGTTAGGCGTTTTCTTGTTAAACTAAAATTCCGGATTATGTAGTATAAATATCAACCGGCAGATCAAATACAGGTCTGTTCAAAAGTATGCAAATACATATTTGTCTATGGACGCTAACACCTTATTTATCTAAAAAACTAAGTTTTGTTAAAGATTTCAGGAAGTTTTGGAAAATATTTCATAATCTATGCTTAAAGCATGACTCTTCTTACTTGTCATTATTAAAGAGAATTTAATTTATTGTTTGCTCCCTGATTGTCCCTGCCACTATATCTGCATTAAAAAAAAGAAGTTAAACATATTATTTACATCCTCGAAATCCAAGGATAATTTGTTCGGAATTTTGGTAAATAGTCGTTAAACCGTATACAATCAAAAGCATCTGGTTGTCATTGTTACCTAAATTTTGAAGGCCAGTGTACATTAGTTTTAAATAAATTATGCATAAATTCTAAATTACAGGATTATTAGAGTATGAATTTAAATTCAAAGCAGTTCGCAAAACCTTTCGTCATACATTCAGAGAAATCGACTGTTTTTACAACTTTTGCCATTTTATTACGTCAAAGGATGCTTTTATGCCATTGACCCAACCTTCAAAGGAAAGGATGTTTGTTAGAATAGTATGATGTAACGTGGCTAATAATATCGATATTGAACTAATTTTTGGCTAAACGTATCAACTTCCTCTGATGACGACTCAAATGTCCCTAATACAGAAACAGCTGTAAAACTGGATGTTTATCTATTATACAGACCCGAATGCGTTTATTTGTATCATCAGTCAATATTTATAATTTAAAGCAAATAAAATTAATAGTATGTTAATATTTTAATTGGAAAAATTAAATTAGTACTTTAACGTGTAAGTTTTGTCGTCAGTTTTTTGTGCCATTTAAAATATGTCGTGGGTACCAATGAGACTACGCACTAAGCTAATTTATTATACTTTAATATCCTAAAACTTTTGGATTTATCTTTTTATCAAAATTTTAAGCCTTAATATTTATATCAGGATGTTTTTATGTACAAAGATAAATAATAATCGAAGAAATAGCAAGTTGTAAATTGCACACCAAACATAGCAAATGAGGTGCGTTCGTATTGTAATTAATTTTGTAAACATTTAGGACTTCATGCATTAGCGGTTAAACTCTTATGCAAAAATGCATGAACACAAAATTTGATACCACAATATATCTTTAATTCAATAATATGAAAATAATAAGACTTAAATAGGCCGTAATCACCATGGCAAACCTAGAATCATTATCTAACATGGGATATCGTAAAAATTCATAACTCACTCGAGAACCCCTTTTAAGCTATTTTCATTCATACTCTGTAACTCTTACAGATTCTGATGTATTACCGTGTAAATGATTTGCAGCATTTATACACGCAACGTAATATGCAAAAAATGTAGTTAAACTTAAAAATTCATATCGCAACTAAAAATGCACTTCCAGCAAAAATCTGTAATATACAGTATTTCTGGTACAGTATAGTATCCGAAATCTTTTGTGAGTCCCTGTAAATACTGTTAACACTTTCTGTTATTCAGGATGTAACTTGTAATAAATCTCAGCACCGTATATGAATTTCATTACATACGAAATAATTTAACATGATTAAAATACGCCGAAAGCAATGTTTTCTCATGCATCATTATGCAACGGAATTCGTTTGTGTAACTTTTTTGCACCACATATTGCACAGAATGTATATTATTTAGTACACTTCAGTAAATGTATATCAATTTTATCCTGTTTGAAAGGCTGTAACACCATTAAAATAAACTTGAAAATTTTTTTCCTATTGACCGTAATGTAACGGAATACTTTTGATAGTCCCTGTAATCAAACTATACATCCGATTTTCATAAAATTTGAAATGACTCGACGAAATTATGTAACAATTATATATTTTAAATTTCAAACAATTCGGTCGGATAGTTTTTGCTCTGTTATATGCGGACAGACAGACGGACGGTCTGATTGACGACTATACACTCTAAAAAATAAAAGTGTAAATTTACAAACAAAAATGTGTAAATCGATGATACAAAAACGATCTGTTTATGTGTGTAAATTTGTGTATAAATTGACAAAATACACACCTAATGTGTAAATTTCAAAATACACATTTCAGAGCGTGATTTGGTGATAACACTAAGTGTGTAAAAGTTATAATGATCACTCGTGAAATACCCACATTAATGTGTAAATTGTGCAAGAATACACATATATCTGTGTAATATTCTTACTCATTTAATAGTGTAATCTTCTGTTATTACACGGATAAATGTATATCATGCAAAAAAAACACATTATTGTGTTATTGTAATGTACTGTGTTATTGTATTTACACAGTTCTTTGCGTAATATGTAAAATACGCATATTCAATGGAGGTTCAATAACTATTGTGTCTAGTGTATATAGAATATCTGTACTGCAATGGGTTGATGTATAATATCGAAGTCTAATGTCTTAGTTGATTTTATGCATAGTTTCAGTACCGTAGCTGCAATATTCATATAGTTTTGGATGAAGGAGTGAAATAACGAGGGGGGTGTAGTTGAAAGCCTGATTTTTATCTTATGGGGCTAGTTTTGTGACAGTGGATGAGATAATAGTACTGTTTTTTGGACTCGGGATCATAGTGATGTACCCACTTCTCATCCAATGTCACAAGTGTAACCTCATAAACTTTAAATCAGCCTATCACACTCACCCCCCCCCCCCGTTCTTAAAAACTCCCTCTAAATAGGTTTTTAGAACTTCACTTCTCCCTCTAAAACTATGTTACTATAGCAGCTACGGTTCTAAAATTCAGCATATTGCCATTTAAGACATTAGTTTTCAATATTCCTCTTCAACCATCATTGTACAAATATTACTTTTCTGTTAATGGGGAAATATGGGACACATTTTGAAATTTACAATTTCTTTAATTATAAAATTGATTCTTCAAATTATGTCTCTATATTGTTCAAGGACATTAGAAAGTGTTTCATTTTGTATTCTATAAACCAAAATTTTTGTATTTGTGTCAAATAAAGTTGATTTTATCATTTTTGTAAAAAGTGTCCCATTCCTCCCCACTCTCCTCTAAATATACACATAAAAACTGCTGTTATATTTTCTATATTCTTCCTTGCTTCTTAATTTTATATTTTCCCCTCATTTAGATATGCAATTAAAAATTAAGATAAAGGAAAAACAACAATTAATTTATGATTGATTTTAGACAAGTCAGATGGTGTAATGATAGTTGGTAAACTTGCAATCTCCACACTTTTTATTTTCAGAGTTCAGACTCGATTTTTCATTTTTTATTTTTCAGACTCAAGATACAAAGTAATTATACTCAAGATACTGTGTTACATACAGTTATAAAAGTAAAATTTAAAATACTATAAAAAATAGAAAAAGGTATGTAATCTTCATCTCACACCCACATACACATAGTACCTGCAAAAATTTTAGCTGATTTGTTTATATATACATAAATCACCTATGTTATGTGTTGAATTGTTTTCTATTTATAAATATTCACCACTAGAAAAAATTTACCTTAAAAAATTATCGAGATTATCAAAAAGGCTGTTGAATCATTAAAATAACATCTTTTGCATTTAAGATTATATTAAGAAATTTGTGTCTTAAAAAAATAAATAAATAAATAAATAAAAATATATTTTAACATTAGTGAAATGACTCGTATTTTCATAAAAGAAAACTTCAGATATTCTAATTAAAATTTTAGATATCAAACTAATGAGTATTTTTATTTATCAGCTATAGTAAAAAATAAAATAAAAAATACTTTGATTATGTCCAAATATCAATTGACTCTTATAAATTATCGAAATTAATGCTTAGAATTTGTTTGACAATTACATTTGTGTTTTAAGTGTTTAAAACTCATCCAGCGGGGGATATTTATGTAGGGGGGGGGGGGACTTATAAGTTCCATTTTGAATATCCATTATGAAACAACTGTTATAATTTTTTATCTATACATACAATCATATGTTTTAGGTCATATAAATTCTGTAATAATAGGCAAAATTGCAATGGAAAAATGTTTGAAGAAAAAGCCATTACTTTAATATAAATTTTCTTCAGAATTTTTGGTCTAAGATTATTTTAAACCAACGTATTTGTGTTCTTATGCAATTTACTTCTGTGTATTTTTATTAAATCTATAATTAACAAGCAAAAATTGTGTGTTCTTTACTATGATTATTTTAGTAGAACATAGTTCTTCTGATGTAATATTTTCGAATTAAAACACAGCTGAAAATTAAATGTAATAAAGATAAATAAATATTCCAAATTTCTCAAAATTGGAAAATGTAGCGTAGAAAATCAAAAAGAACGCTATAGTTTTAATTGATGATAAACTTAGTTTACATTATAAGTTTCATAATTAAAAAAAAATTCTTACAAATAAATTTCAGTAAATAAATAAAACTCAGATGAACTGTTTAACTTATAAAATAGAATATATAATTTATAGATATTATATACATTTGTTTAATAGTTTATAAATAAACTATATTATCTTTCACACAACCGACCCAAAATTTAATACCGCAACCCCCCCCCCCCCACCCAAAAAAGGGTGTTAACATTTATTTTGGTACTGTTAAAATACATTCATAAATTCTTTTAAGATGAAAATTTTTCAAGAAATAAATAACCTTAGATACAACAATTGTTATTTTAATAGACATTTATCAGGAGTTAGGTGATTTTGACTTTTTTTAAGGCAAGTAAATTATTCGTGAAAAAATTCTTACATGTAAAAAAACAATCCAACATATAGCATATACATTTATACATATATATAAACAAATCAGATAAAAAGAATTGAAGGTAATAGGAACGTATGAGATTACATACCTTATATTTTATAGGAGAATAACTTCTATATTTTTCTCAAAGCAAGCACTAGAATTCAACTGGACCCACCATTAGTTTTTAACTTAAACCTGATGAAGCCAAGTCGACGATAATTATGATTTTAGGTTTGGATGCTAGATTCGCGTCTATCTCGGGGTCGAAGTAGTTCGCTAATAAGACCATAAATTGTACTGCGAACTGAAGTTAAACTAAAATTACAAGTTAAACTTTGAAATGGGAAAAAGGTTACAAGATATGATATGGCTAAAATAATTTAGGGTAAAATCAAGCATACTTAAATTCGATGTGCAAAATGTAGAAAGAACTCAGGATACGAATTTAGAATTATTTTTAATTCCATGAATTATATTTTATGTTACATATTAAATGAATTCGAAATAGTTTTTAGATTCTAATGAAGGTTAAACTACTGTCCTTTAAATCAAGGGCGGGGGGGGGGGGGGCAGCAGAAAAATTACCAACAGTACAAAAAATATAATTTAAATTTATGAATAAGCATAAAGTGGGATTATATCTCTAATTATAATGCCTCTTTAGGAAGAATTCCTAATTTTGCTTTAAGAATGAAATCTAACACTATTACTGAAAATTACAAGTAAAATTGTAAAAAAAACAGCGGTTTGCGAGACGGCAGAAAGAAATTACGATTTAATCAAAACCTAGAATTAAAAAACAAGCATTCTTATATTTGATGTACAAATTTCAAAAGGTAATTCGGAAAAAGAAATTATAATTAATTACTTAAATGAATAGAATTTTATGTTACATGTAACGAAATATTGTTACATGCGTCGAGTTTAATTTTTTTTTAAGTTGTTTCAAATGTTCACTTGCTGCTGAAACGGGGATTGTGAGAGAAGTGGTCAGAGTATCTTATAAAAATAAATGAATATATTAGTTTATTATTTAAAAATGCTGTTACAGCAACGTAATGACATCATGTTGTTTATGGAATGGGATTACTGAAATAAAAAGTGTAGCTCTGAATAATATGTAAGCCTTCCATCCCTTTCGTAACGTCTACTTTAAAATTCACGCATTTATAATTTTTGTAACACACTAATTAGTGTAATTTCAGGTGTTATCTACATTTACACATTTTTCTGAGTTTATGAACTGATAACAACTTATAAACTTAATGCCATAAACTAAACACACATTAAAATAAGTATTTTTGTAGGAAAAGTGTATTTTTTTATGACAAGTGGGTGATTTTACAAATTTACACACTTACCTATGTATATATTATTATGTATAAATTACAATAACATACCAATTTGTTTAAATTCAGGCATTTTTCAGCATTTACACATTTATTTGTGATTTTCAAGTGTTAACAAAATACATACTTAGTTTTATAAACTAAAATGCACATAAAAACAGGTAAAATTTTGCAAAAACTGGGTAATTTTCATGTCAGGTGTGTAATTTTAGGAATTTACACACATATATACGTAAATTTGTCTAATTTACACTTTTATTTTTTAGAGTGTAGGTACTACGTATTTACATAATTACGAATGCACCTAAAAATTAACAATCATTTAGGGATGGGGTGTGGCGAGTAGTAGTAAAAATGCTTTGCAATTCTGAACTTTAAAAATATTTGATGACAGTTAAATTGACTTTTTTTTTTATTAATTTTCAGCATAAAATGTTTAACAGTTTTAGAAAAATATTTTACAATGCGTTTATGGAAAAATCGTAAAAAAATAAATAAATAAATAAATAAAATAAAATAAGATTCATCTCCAATTCAATTGACGTTTACAGGCTAATCATTTATAAAAATAATCAAATCTAA
Organism: Maratus speculifer; assembly: GCA_964019185.1. Classification (NCBI taxonomy): domain Eukaryota; kingdom Metazoa; phylum Arthropoda; class Arachnida; order Araneae; family Salticidae; genus Maratus; species Maratus speculifer. The sequence continues at coordinate 243,725,502 of OZ025296.1, forward strand.
AATCCAATATTTATTACAGTTTCACTATTTTAAAATCAGCATCTATCAGAAAACTGTAATATCCTTTTTTACAGTTTACGAAATGGTTTTTTTTTTTTTTTCTGCTAAAATTAAGACTTTTCGAGTTAAATTCATTTTACAAAATGCTATCAAAACCCACGGCTTTCCTCTTGCAATAGCTGAATTAAGCCATGTGATATTTGTGTTCCTATTTTTATTATAAGAAATTACTTAGCTACAGATAATACAGCTAGTCAGATGTGGCAATCCCAAAATTTTCTTCTATGTTAGCATGTTAATATTTACATAAAAATGCAGTATAGTAGCACCACCGGTTAGGGGATTTAAATCAAAATTTATTCAGCAATAACTTATGTCTATTTATAACTGAATCTGAAATTTGATGAAAATCCATGCATTAGTTTTTGAGATAGATCTATTGCAAAATCTTTTTAAAAAATCTGCATAACAGCGCCACATATTGGAGGATTTACACCTAAAACTAATCAGGATCAATTTTTGTCAGGTACTAACTTAATCTGAAATTTGATGAAAATCCATGCATTAGTTCTTAAAATACATTTACTGCAAAATCGTGAAAAATGCAGCATAACAGTGCCATCTGATTTACACCAAAAACTAAACAACGCTGATCTATATTAGGGATTAACTGAATCTGAAGTTTTAAAAAATTCCATGCATTAGTTCTTGAGATAGAGCTATTGTGATAAGCAAGAATAATGCAACATGACAGCGCTACCTGTTGAGTGATTTGCACCAAAACGTAATCAATTCCATGTTATATGAAGTACTAACTAAATATAAAGTTTTATGCAAATCCATGTTCTAGTTCTTGAGACTTGGCTATTGTGGAAAATGTAAATAATGCAACATAGCAGCAGCAGCGCCACCTGATGAGTGATATGCACCAAAAACTAATCAGATCTAATTTATATCAAGGTCTCACAGAATCTGAAGGTTTGCGAAATTCCGTGCATTAGTTCTTGAGATAGAGCTACTGCGATAATCATGAATAATGCATCATGGCAGCGCCACCTCTTGAGTAATTTGCAAACGAAAACGTAATCAATATCATGTTATATCAAGTACTAACTAAATCAAGAGCTTTATGAAAATACATGCACTATTTTTTAAAGTATGGCTATTGTGGAAATTGTGAATAAAGCAACATAATCACGCCACCTGTTGAGCAATATGCATTAAAAATTAATCAGATCTAGTTTATATCAAGGTCTAACAGAATCTAGTTTTGTAAAATTTCGTTCATTAGTTTTTGAGATAGAGCTCCCACAAAATTTTTGTCACATACAGACAGTTCGTAAAAACATGTTTTCCGGGTCTCTGACCCCTAAAACGTGTAAATCCATCGAAAATCACATTTCAAAAATTTTCACGAATCCAATACTTTCTTCTTGTAAAGACAGAAGAAAGTAAAAATGGATCTATTATTGGACGACAATTCAAAAAAAAAAAATAAAATAAAAAAAAATAAAAAAATAAAAAAGTTAAAAATTCTTTATATATATGAGACCGCAAATTTGTTTCCATTTATCAATTTTCAAGTTGAAATTATTTAATTCTAATTTAATTTATTTTAAATTTTTTTTGTCACATGTTTTTCGTTATATGCATAAATATATTTTAAATATTGAATTATTAAAATATTATTTCAATATCTTTTCATATAGGATTTTAGCAAAAATATCGATATTGATATTACAAAAAATCCTGACGTGGTGTGAAAAAAAAATGGAGGTCATTTTCGAAATCAGCACACAAAATAACGTAAATATCAATGGAAAGTTATTTTGTATTTTTCCAGAACTTAAATTTCGCAGGCATATGATAAATTGTTACAGACATTCAGTACATTCATACAGTAAAGAGTATTTATTTCCAGAATCGAACAAACATCGTAAAACAATAAAAATCGAATTTATCTCAGATGGATGATTTTGTTTGATGAAAATATTCATATAGGTACTTCTCTTTATTATATTTCTGAGAATCATAACTTTTTCCAGTCAAATTTAACAAATACAGTCGAAACCCATTATAACGAACTTCACGGGACCGAAGTTTTTGTTCGCTATATCCGGTGGTTCACTACATCCGAACCGTTAAAATAATGTTAGAATTTACAAAATATGTATATAATTACATGATACCTATATGTTCAATAATGATGTATTAAAAAAAAACGTAAATACTATTAGATATGATCAATAATGAATTGAATTGACTAAAATTGATTATATTAAACTTGCACAATACTAAATAATCTAACTAAAAAGAAAGACAAATAGAAATACAGTAAAGCGCCGATTATCTAAACATTCGAGACCAACCCTGTTTTGGATAAATGTTAGGATAAAAGAGCAGACAATTTAAAGAAGGATCCTGACTATACTAAAATCATTACACTCTAACCAGACTTAGGATGAGTAACGCTAATTATTGGCTTTATTTTTAATTTGTTTGTTTACTTTTTTATCATTTAAATTTTCCTTTTTTCCGTCATCTTGTGAACTCCAGAGAGTACAATTTAAGGATTGCTTCAAAGAAGATGTTCTTTTCAATGCTGCCATACCTCGAAATATTCTTAAATACATTAGTTAAATAAGTTAGCTTAAATGCGTTACTAAATTGCTGTGACAGGAGTAATGGAAAATAACTGACGGGTAGGCATGATCACACCTGCAGAATGGCTACCATAAAAGAGAAAAAATGCAGGTCTTACTACTCTTTAATAAAAAAGACATCGTTAATTTGCACCTTGTTTTACTTGCTGGTATGCATTTTCTTATAAAATTAGAGTTGAAAACCTTTTTACACATCAGCGGAAAAGAAAAAACAGAAAAAAAAATCATGATCGATTAAAAAAAAAAGTTCGTTATAACCGATTCTTAAGATTCCGGAGGTTCGCTATAAAAGAGTAAAATAGCATTAAATATAATAGGAAAACGGCGGGACCAAAATTTTCGTTTGTTATATGCAGGAGTTCATTATAAACCGGGTTCGCTATAGCGGGATTCGACTGTAGTTAAGATTTTCGTGAGATATATAAAAAAGAGACAGATTCAGAACTCTGTTGTAAGGGGCTGTGCATACATAAGGTTATCAACTTTTTGGAGATTTTGCACCTCCTCCCCCCCCTTCCGATATCAAACTTTATCATCTCTCGAACACCCCCCCCCCCCTCCCCTATAATGATATCGTTATCAATCTCTAAAAATTTTTTCACTTTTTGAATTTCTTTCTTTTGTTTGGAGTGAGATACAAAACTGATCACTGATTTTTTTTGCATGCTTTATTGATTCATATGAAGAGAAGTTAATAAAATACCACTTTATATATGAAATAATTTTATATGAATTAGCACTTAAAAGAAATAGTTACTATTTAAAAGAATTTCATAATAGCTTTTCGTTACATCATGCATTTAACAATAGTAGTGTTTTCTTGTATTTTCCATGTACGAATGGGGAGGGGGCAGAGATAGAAATTTTTTGTCAACGAATCAAGTGACAACATCACTTTTATTTTTTAGTAAACACAAGTTTCATTTCTTATAAACCTCGCACATTGGTGCTTGAACAGCGGTTATACAGGCATACACACATAAAGAAGAACAGGAATGTCAAACGTTTGTGAATTCCATGTTTTAGAATTAATTATTTTTATTCTAATTTAGTAATTTCAATAACAGCTTTGCAATATCATTAAAAATATCCAACAAACTTTTTAAAAAAACGTACTATTTAAAACCAAAACCATGTTACAAATAAAAAGAGAAAATTTTGGTTGGGTCAAAAATGATATCGATATCAACAGACAAACCCCCTCCCCCTAGAGACATCTCACGATATCATATGACAGACTCCCCTCCCCCCTAAAATGATAACGTTATATATGCACAGCCACTAGTCCCTTGAAAAATTGTCGGCATTTGTTGGCCTTAAGGACCAGACACATAGCACTAACTTCTTGCGGTCAGGTGTCGCTATTTTTTATCTTTCGTGTCGGCGCTTTGATGTATAAAGTGCTTTTTCAGTGAACTTTTTTGAACTTCAAGAGAGAAATCGGACTCGAAATCAGTTGACAGCTTTACGACTGAAGATGGGGTAGATAAAAGTTCCCCTTCCTTTGTCAATTTGGTCGGATCAGTCCCTCAAAAGTCATTTAAAGAGGTTTCACCTTTGTTCCGTCGGAAATAAAGATTGATTGATTGCTCTTTTAGTGTAATAAAAACTAGTGCTGTTCGCTCGCAGCCTTAGAGAAGTATGCTTCATTTTGTTTTCCTCGCCGAAGAACGGTTAAGAAGGAAAAACGAGTTTTACAGTCAAACACAGGGGACGATTTTAAGTGAAAGATAAAGCTGTCGGGGACTGTCACAAATGATGTCACGCTAGGAGAGGAGGGGTTTGATAAAATTGCGACAGTTTGTGATAAAGGAATGGGAAGGGGGCGAGAAAAAATGTGACGTCACACATTTTGGTTAAAATAAAAGCATTAAAAATTAGCAGAATTACAAATTAAAGTATTTTGTGTTCATAAAGTAATGATAAGATTTAAAGCCAAATATATTAAATTCTATTGCAAATTCCTAAAATACTAGTGTTTCCAATTGCTCTTTCATAATAATATTTTATTACTATTCTTATTAATAACGTTTTTAATTGTTAACCTTAACTTTATTTCATACAAAATCAGTACATGAATCATTTTTATTGTTATGCTCACAAGTGCCGTTAAAACGCATAGTTAAACTTTAGAAATAAAGTTTGAAATATGATCGATAACGTATTGCTTTGTTTCTAATCTTCATGTACATGTTTATGTAACGTAACGTGACATATGACAAGTGGGAGAGAGGGGATATGGTCAACTATTTAGGTATATGGTTTTCAATGCAAGCGATTTATTATTTTTTCATAGTGGATCTGCATGCAATGGAGGTATATTTTTAAAACATCATGCTATAAATTATTTGAAAAAACAATAAATGAGTAAATTGTGATACAGTTTTCAGATAAATTGCCTTTCAAAGTACATTTTTTCTTATTAGACCGAGAGGTGGCAGCACAGACAATCACGTCGTCGAATTAACGGCGAAAATTCCATAGGTAAAAGTCGATTCGCATATTAAAACGCAATCGGTCTGCCAAGTCATATCTAGGTGGAAAACACCTAAAATTCCGATTTTACCAGCTGACTTGTAGGTTCATCATTGCCGTTTTCCTGCACCCAAAGTTAAGAAAACATGGAGGGCTGGAAAACACAATGGTAAACCCACGAGTCAGTCTGTAAAATCGAATTTTCATGTGTTTTCCACCAAGATGATTTTGCAGACTGGTTGCGTTTTAATATACAAATCGAGTTTTTACTAATTCTAGGATTTCAACCGTGAAATCAATGAGCTAATTGTCTGTGCTGCCATCTCCCCGTCTATACATAACGCTGCAAAAATATAAAATATGCGAAATTCAGAAGTTTAAAAAATTGCAAAACTAAAATGTAATCGTCATGTGTTGAAAAACTCAAAATCACAACAGCATTATGCACGGACACGTTTGACCTTCATAATATAGATAAACATGATATAAGTTTAACAATTTAAATGACAATGTTCCCAAATGGGAACATTGTATTATTTGTAATACAAAACGTATGTTTTCCAGCATAATAACGATGTCCTTATTTTTCCTATAAAATATAAGGTTGATTTCAACATTTGAAAAAAATATTTATGTTTAAGCATTTATCACAGGTATAAGGAATATGCAAATTCATTAATTTGCATAAAAGTATATAATTTATTTCTATCGTTTTCTCTATATTACTTACATTTGACCGCTAGGAATCTAAGTGTTTTTGGAATTCGAGAAAATACCCAAGAACAATATACAATAGCATATAGCGGAAAATAATTTGTTGTATTTGCATAGGTTGTCAGCCAATAATCATGCTTCAAAATGCGAACACTAAAATAAAAACAACCAAAAAACTGCGATTTTTTTTTTTTTTTTTTTTTTTTTTTTTTTTTTTTTAATTTGTATGCATCAATAAAAAACATTTGAAGCTGTAATTTAGGAAAAACAAAATTACAATTACATCGCTGTATTAATTCGCCGTGTAAACGGTTAATAAAAATATTTCCTCTTACATGCGTTGATGATACTCAATTTCTGACATATTGTACTTGTCAAAGAAGTGACTAATATACAGATCAATATCGTAAAGCTTCAATGACTTGCATGCTATCAGTTTGCATCAGTTCTTATGTTTCAAGTATGGATTTGGCAAAGGAAGTTTAGTTACACTGATAAAAATGAAAATTATGTCAGCCCTACAAACAGTTACTTTAAGATTCAAGAAAGGAAGTAGATATGTTTTGAGTGCGTTATCGTGTCAACTGAAGAAGAAAGTATTGCTCGTTAAGTTTACTGCGGAAATTATTCTTGCTTTAATCACTTCTTCACAAAGTCAAAATATCAGAAATTGATTATCATTAATATATGGAATATAAAACATGTTAATTAAACCTACACGGTTATTTCTCTGATGGATTTTTTTAATTAAAAAAAAAACCTGATTTTGGAACAGCCCATGCCCTTTTCCCCCCCTCTCTTAATATTTGGCCTGAATATGAATAAAAGCTCTTTTTCTTTTCTATCACATGTGTCAAGATACTTATTAGCAGTAATATTGTATTAGATATTGTATTCATTAAATTCTAATTTTTTCCTAAAAGTCAGTTAATAAAAAATGTCAATTTCTGGAGAATCCCTTATCATTCAGCTGTTTTTAGAGAGTAAAGTAAAAACAGTTTACTATAATAATGATACATTTTTGAATTTTCACGATGTTTCATTGGATTTTTTTTTTTTTTTTTTTTTTTTTTTTTTTTTTTATGAATTAGGCCATAGAATTGACTATTAAATGATGTAAAGAATCGTTTTTGTCATTCGCGCATTCACAGATAAAAATTATTTCATACAACTACTCATATTTCATAAAATATTTAATATATCTATATTCCAATTGCGCTATATTTTTTTTAGTACATTTTTCTAATTTTTCTGAAATTCGTGTTAAATTTGGTTAAAAACTTGCATGATATAAACAAAAAACGTACCAGAATTTTAGCCGCGGACGAAGTCATTTCAAAGCAAGAATTGTACCGCCTGATAGTTTGTAAAAAAAAAAAAAAAAAAAAAAAAAAAAAAAAAAAAATTGATTTTTTTTTTTTTTTTTTTGCGGTCTGATCTGAATTATTATTTAAAAATGAAAAAAAAAAACCTTCTGTTAGAAGCGGATTTCAAACCGGTTTAACGATCACAGGAGTAATGCGCGTTCAAATATTTGAACTAAATCCTAAAAAGGGTGACCTTAAGCATTTTCTTCAGTAAAAGAGGTTGTGGTCCTACCAACTTCTCCATCAGATAAAAAAATAATAAGTCTCCTAAAAATTTAACCCCCTCCCTTCATACTCCCATTCGAAAAGACCTACGCCTCTATGTTATAATACAAGTTTATCGTCTTTTTTTCCATTCCTTCTCTAAGACGGTCGGAAAAATTAAAAAATAAATAAATAAGCCCCCTTCAAACATTTAGACCTTTCCCCTAGAAGATACTTCCTCTCAAAAAGACTACCCTTCTACATTAATACGTTCGCTGCCTTTTACGTGAAGATGTGATGATAATTAATGCCGTACTGTAGAAGTGGGTTTTTCCCAGAAGCCGATTTACTTTTTATAACAAAGAATCAGTGAAAGATTTTCCCGCGCCAGCGCGTGACTGGCTATTGGACATCACCCCACTTCACGCGCTGGCGAATTATGGCCCCTTAACGTTGGCGCCATATCACGCGCTGGCACGTGATCGGCAGCGAATGTCTTAAGGTATCAGTGTATTGTATTATTGCCATTCCTAGTCTAAATTATTTCAAAGAAATAATAATAATAATAGTAATAAGCCTCTTCAAAAATTAAGCCCTCTTCAAAGAAAAATGTACACCCTTTAAGAGACCCACTCCCTGTGTTATAGTATCAGTTTATCGTCTAATTTTCATTCGTACTATAATCCGATTTTTAAAAAAATTAAGCCCCTCTAAAATTTTAGACCCTCCTTCTATAAGAAAATACTTCCTCTCGAATACTCTTCTATCTCTCTCTTTCCCATCTATTCCACTCTTCTCCTCTAGTACGATCTCAACAGTAACAGGAGAAGCTCGATCCTCCGATCATTCCTTCCAAATCCTCCCCCCCCCCCGAAGATCCTCTCCCTGTTACTGATGCAGAACTCTCTTTTCTATACTACTCATGTCAAAATTTAGTTCACTTATGAAATATCTAAGTTCAACATTCTCCTTCAGTAATTTCTGCTTATAAGGATAATGGTACTTGAATACTTTTGTGCAACTCTGTACATTGCTGAGAAAAAAAAAAAAAAAAATCTGTAACCTTAGTAGTCTAAATGTACCGAAATCTGTTATGCTTACTAAAATTTTATATGTACACTGTACAAGAAAATGATGTCAACCTGTAAAACTATGCAAAACTAGAGACATATGCAACTTTACAAAAGAATCAACTAAAATTTTTGCAATTTTACTGAAATTTTAACTGTAATCCTCATTACAATACATTTGAAATTTCATAATCTAATTAAAATATTCTGCAAACGATTTTTCCCCATATATCATAATATAATAGATTCTTTTGAGTGCCTCTGTAAATGAACTATTAATACAACATATTTAGATAAAATTCATCGAAAATCTACCGAAAAACGAAAGATTTTTACCCCTGTATTTGTCTTATTTATTTCTAAATTAATGATAAAAAAGGGGGTTTTTTTATTGATTAAAAAAAAATCTCGATTATAAGCCTATCCCCAAATTTAACTTCGTTTACTTTTGAAAGAGGTGAATGGAGAATTTACAATCGGGATTTTATGATAACTATCAGTTTTTTTAAAAATTTAATTTCTTGAGATATTACAGATATCTCTGTTTCCTTTCAAAGCATCATAAGCATAACTATTTTAGAGGTGAAAGTAGGCCATTACTGCAGATTTGAAAGAAATGAAATCGAAAAATTTACAAAGTTGTTTAATGTAATACATTTGTACTAACAGTACATAAAAAATACTGTTGTAAACCATTTAGTAAAATATTGCTTAACATTATTGCATATTAGAAAACAACAATTATTTAAATTACAACTGAACGTAAATGAGCTTGTTGCTCTTTATGTACTTATTGACAGATTTTTTGTGGAAATTTCAATACAAAATCAAATGTTGTATTACAAAAAGTCTCCTATTTCAGGAAAAATATAGATATTAGAGATGACATTATTCCTAGCAAAGTTAACCGAAAGAAACAGAATCGCAGAATGATTATTGGGGCACTTATGAACTGTTCATATCTGTCCACAAGTGCCCCATATGGCCACTGTAGTTAAATTGACAAATCATTAACGTTTTAGTAAAAAAAAATTATCAAAAATACTTATTATTATTCATAGTATCTGTTAAAACATTAAAATTCAAATAAAAGATTAAAAAAAAAAATAAAGTTATTCGCTTAGTAAGTTGGAACTGAAATTTTATTTTTGAGATCTATAAACAACGTTTTATCGACTGGGAAAAAACAAAATATCATAAAGATTCAAAAATGTTTTACCAGATGTCTGCAGGCACTGTCATCGTTCGTATTTTTTTTTTTTTTTCAAATAAAAAAAACATATAATAACTAGTGAAAATTTGCGACGTGTCACATGTGCCCCATGTTCACATGTGCCCCAGTCTCCCCTACAGGTTACTTCATATAATCCATTATTACATCCCACCTGAAGGTCACATAATATATAATATAGAATCTATGCTATGATTCTCCTATGCAGATAAATACAAAAATTGAAAATAACTAAAAACTGTTGGGAAAAAATCTTACCAGGAAGATTAATCACTTGTGGCGATTTGATGTCTAAAATTCTATAGGTTATTTAAATATAATGTTTCACAAAACGCATATAAAAATTAAAAAATAAATTAATTAAAAATTAAAAATGATAAAACATTCCCATATGTCAGGCAAAATAAATAATTTTAATCTTAATTTAAGGGGACACAGTACTTTCGAAACCGTCTCTTCAATTTTGAATAATATTGTAATGTATGTGGTGGCACAATATTTAATATTAAAAATGAAATAAAATTTTTTAAAAAAATCTTGTAGAACAGCCTATTTTAATAAAATTTAATTTAAAAAATATTTATTTTTTGTAAATACCTGCTACTTTTTTAAATATGTTTATTTTTGCTTGATCTTTTTTCCGCATTCATTAGAATATATTACAGAAAACTATGCGTAGATTTTTAAATGTGTGGGATATTACAGTTAATATGTTTTTTTTTTTTCGTATATATTAAAAAATAAAGAAAATTCAATAAGCTCTCAATTTAAATATATTTTTTAATAACTATAAACTTGGATGTCAAATTCATGCACAAAACTATTAAATACATCATGGAGGACAAGCAAAAAGAATCTCTAACCTCCATCAAAATTAGAAGAAAAAAAAAATCTTAGTATTTTTCAATCAAACAAGCTGTAAAAACATAAACAATGAGAAAATTTAGTTTAAAGTTTTCATTTGTATGGATGATTGCGCTGGATCTATTAACAAAATTTACACTATCTGGCGATATAATTGTCGTATAGGTAAAAATGATGAGTCAAAATATTCACAATTCAAGAAGCATACAGTTAATATTAAAAAAAGAAATTTTTACCAATAAGATATTTTGACCAATTTCAAGGTATAGTTTCCCTTTAAAAGAAAAAACGGATTTTAATTTTAGAAAAAAAAAATACTCATTGTGGTTTCTCTTAATACTTTTATCATTTTATGTAACTTTATTGTTAAAGTTTCTGATCTAACAGTGATTACGTCAACCCTCTATCAGTTGTAAAATTGTATCTTGTATAATCCATTTTCGATAACTAAGTCTCTTCTGAAACCCCAACTTCCGGTCACTCCCTTCCTCGGTGAAAAACACCGGAGTTTTGGATTGTTACTATTCTAATATCATCCACTGGAGTACAGGGAAGGTATCTGGAAACAATATTTCCCAGAAAGTGATCTGATCATGGGCTATAAAACCCTGCCCTCTCCATCAATCCATCGCAGTTCCACTTCGGACACAGACAGACTCACTTACACAAGAAGAGCATCTCTTGGGCTAGTGTTTTCATAAACCGCAACCATGGTCATCCAGGAAAGGATCAACAGGATTTTGCCCCTGTTCGAGAAACTCACCTCCCTCACCAAGCAGCAGTTGGCCCCTGAGGACAGGGACCCCAGGCTCGCCAGTGTAGGTATCTTGCCCAGGGGAACACTCTTCTCATGCTTCCACGAAAAGCACCTGAATGAGGCCACCGAACTCTTCAAGATCCTCTTCTGTAAGTGCACTTTTATTTCGGATTTACATTAATTTTCAATTCTGAAATCATTTTACATTTCATTTACGGGTAGCCTATCAATTTCTCTTCTAAAATTTACTTTAAAAGGAAAAAGAGGTTATAGTTTGTTTTTGTAGATGATTTTAAAATATATATTATTTTCTTTTTCGACTCTTAGTTTTTTTTTAATACAGAATTTCAAAAATATGAGAATTTAGAAAAACTAAATCACTATTCACATTTCATAATTCTACTACATTTGTCTAATGATTTCTCTTCTAAAATTTATTTAAAACTAAAATCAGATTAAAGTTGGTTTTTGTAGATTAAAAAAAAGAATCGCAAATACTTTTTTTCTATTTTTTGCAAATATTTTTGGCCAAAATTTCGAAAAGATCGCGATTTAAAACGACTAAATCATGTTTTGTAATTCAAAGACCACTAGCCTATTGATTTCTCGTCTGAAATTTTCTTTAAAGTCAGATTAAAGTTTGCTTCTATAAATTAAAAAAAAAAAAAATCGAAGATATTTTTTTCTATTTTTTTCTAATATTTCTGGCCAAAATTTGGAAAATATGAAGATTTAAAACAACTAAATCATGTTTCATAATTCATAAGATCACTAGCCTATTGATTTCTCTTCTAAAATTTTCTTTAAAGTAAAGTCAGATTAAAGTTTGTTTTTGTAGATAGAAAAAAAATTATAAAATTTTCTTTTTCCCTTCTTAGATTTTTCTATCAGCAAAGTTTGAAAAATATGAGGATTTAAAACGACAACATTCATAATTCAGTAAGAACTAGCCTATCATTTTCTCTTCGGAAATTTACTTTAAAGTAAAAATCAAATTAAAGTTTATTTATTATTAAGCTGCTGATTTCTGTTTGAAAATTTATTTTGATAAAATTTTTAAAACTGAATTTAAGTCAGATATTTTGCCATCAATCATCCAGAAATTAGTCATCCGAATGATACATCATCCTGAAAATTTCTCAATCAGAATGTGATATTTATCAAAATTCAGTACTTTTGAAAAGACAAATTAATAACTTAAATTTCAGCATTATTTTAGAATGAAAGAAATGAATTTTCAAATCAACTCAAAGACATATTCAAAGGCATTTCAAAATTCGATTACAAATTACATATTGCTATAGCAAAGTGCAATGTAATGAGGATCTTATATACAAAACTTTTTCTGTGAGATTTTTTTTCGAGTCTAACTTTTCAGAAAACACAAAATTTCCATTTATCAAAAACAAATTAAGAATTTAATGTTAATCTATTTTTTTTTTTTTTTTTTTTTTTTTTTTTTGAGTTAACTTCTAGAAATAATTGAGATATTTATAATAATAACCCAGTATTTATGCATAGTTATATTTTTTATAATTATGATAAATATAGCGTAATATAGCTATATGATAAATTATACTAAAACATAAATTGAAAAAATAAAATAAATTACATTTTATATGCAATATTTTTTATATAATCTAATTTTCTACAACATAGTTGTAAGACAGTAAAACCTCTTACAACATTCACTCGGAACAACAGAAACCTCCAAATACCGGCCATGTTTTATTATTACCGAATTTCTTCCATAGAAATGCCCCACCAGTGGCCGAGAGGTTCGGACCTCTCAACTGGTAGACGGCAGGTGCTGGGTTCAAACCCAATCGCGGCTGTCGGCCTAACCGTTCGGAGTTTTCCGTGGTTTTCTTCGAACCTTGCGTAAATACGGGTTAGGTTCCCTTAGAAAGACCCCCACGGAGGGCACTCTCCCTGGTCCTATATCCCATTAGCGTAGATAATCGGACGACAAAAATCAACCAAATCTTCCATAGAAATAACATTATACTAAAAGCCTCCACATCACTTTTTTTTTTTTTTTTAAACCACAATTGAGATTGCGATTAATGTGGAGATGGATTTTCTTATTTGACGGCCTTACAATTTCTCTACTAATTTATCTCTAGAGATTTTTTAGCAAAACATGTTCATAAATAGTTGTGGCGAGAGGGTGTTGGGGGGGGGGGGAAATTTAAGTGTGAGAAAACAGTAGTCATTTCTATTGCTTGTTAATCATGATGATATTTATTGTCTATGTGCTGTAAGGGTGTTTTACCAAAAGAATGGATTCGAAGTGAAAATTTTGAACTTTAAGTGTGCTATGTTTTAAGATATACAGGCCAGCTAAAAAGGTGTAAGAGCACGAAAATTATCTCAGCTGTACAATGACGGACCCAAACATATACCATTTTGATAAATAAAAAAGAAAAAAGTGGCTTGTAGTAAAAAAGACGTTTCGTAGTGTAAATTTGGAATTAACAACTAAATGTTGGTCGGAGAACAGGTTTGAGAGAAAAATCTCCCAATTTTTGGACCAATATTACAGGAAAATGCCCCAGAAATTAAAGAGAAATTCTGAAATTAAAAATTTTTAGCCTCACTCAAAATGATAATGAATTCTACAACAAATTTGCGGAAATAACTGTACGTTTAGAAAAAGAACATATGCTTAAAAAAAAAGCCTTGCGAATTAGCAATTTTTTTTTTTTTTTTTTTTTTTTTTTTTTTTTTTTTTTTTTTGTGTGTGTGTGTGTGTGTGTGTGTGTGTGTGTGTGTAAAATAACAGTATGTATTTTTAAACTGTAAAGATTAAATAATTTTGTCAGTTATTTCAATTTTAATGTAATGTAATTCTGAGATTTTAAAATGTAGAACCTCTGAATAGCGGCAACCTCCGAAGTACTGTCACTTTATCGTGCTCTCAGTGGTGGTCGCTATTCAGAGGTTTTACTGTACGTAATCAAATATTTCTAATTACAATGATTATTTTCAGCTGCCACCGACTTCGAAGATTTCATGAAGTTGGCCACTCAGGCTCGCGAAGTCGTGAACGAAGGTTGCTACGTCTACGCTCTGTCTGTCGCTGTCGCCCACCGTGATGACTGCAGAGGCATCACCCTCCCCCCCATCCAGGAGGTCTTCCCCGACAGGTTCATCCCTTCCGAAACCATCAACTTGGCCCTCAAGGAAGCCAAGAACAAGGCTTATGATGTGAGTACCTCATTAATTAATTCTATGAAAAGATTTCTTGCGTCTATATAGCAAAATCATTATATCGCAGGTTAGACATATGAAACAAGCAAGAAAAATCATGCGTTAAGCATAGATTATGAAACACTTTCCAACACTTCCTGAAATCTTTAACGAAACTTTGCTATTTAAGGTAATAAGGTGTTACTGTCCAAATATGTATTATAATAGGATTTGTGCCAGGGTAAACATAAATAACTCCTAAAAAATTCAGGGCAATCCGAATATATTTGCGAGAGTTAGAACGCGGACAGACGGACACCCGAGCCAAAATCATACATTTTTCAACTTTTTTGGAAAGTGTTAAAAAAGAATTTGTTAAAATTTCTTTTTATTATTATTTAATTACTATTCTTATAAACTGCATGTAGACAGGGCCTGGTTATACTCAGGTGTGTGCTTAAAACACCAGGACTTGTGTATGATGGGAGAGCGGCGGGCGAATTAAGAAGAAATTTCAATGTTTTAATTTAAAATTATCTTAAAAGAACTTTTAAAGATAGATTGGTTGAGTATTTAGTAATTGATAATTCAGATTTAAGATTTAAAAATTAAGGTACTAATATAACATTAAATTTACTACACATTGGATTGATGATGCACGGTAAATATATAAAAAAATCTAATAGTGAAGTTAAAGAATTTTCAGAGATATCCATTGATATAATTAGAAAAAATCTACTTTATTCCTAATTATTAAAGGAATCTTTACTGAATCTCGGAGAAATGTTTTGAGCGTTGTCTGGTTTTTCTTGATGTATAAAATATGTACATTTGTATTTCGTTCAAAATTTAAATAATAATAACAACAAGTATTCCGTATCTTAAAATTCACTACCAATTAGTTAAAAGTGAGTGACGGGTTTAGTAAAAAAGATGGTGATCTTCATGTTTACATAAAGTAATTGGCGGATCCAGAAAGAATGCTGTATCGCAAGGGTCTCAAAATACCTTATTTGACCCTTGATGTAGAGAAAGATTAATGCTCGCAAATCTTCCAAAAGATTTCAGAAAATTTTCCTTCCTCAAACTAAGTTTGATCTATTTATTTTCTAATGGCTTCGTATACTATCATTCTTTTATTCTTCTTCACTTTCATATCCTTCTAATGTCATTTTAAAATATCTTAATACAAATAGAGAAAAAAGTGTTAGGAAAATATTTCGAGCGAAATATAAAGTTTGCTACCCTGTAAAAAAATTGACCCTTTTGCTGCATCATCACTCCACCGCTTTTATAGAAAACGATTACTTCACCCTATTATGTTGCATTCTCGTGGGTCAAAAGAGAGACATTCTATAAAAGCGGGGGAGTGACGATGCAGCAAAAGGGTCAAATTTTTTACAGTGTATGAAAACATCGAGCATAGCGAGTAGGAAAACATAATGGTAAACCTATGAGTCAACCGCTAAAATCGAGTGTTTAGGTGTTTTCCACAAGAGATATGACTTGGCAGACCCGATTGCGTTTTAATTTTCAAATCGAGATTTAATTATTCATAGATTTTCATCCATGAACTCGATGAGGTGACTGTCTGTCCTTCCGGTCTATTGAACATATTGAAAATTTTTTATCTTCTGAATTCTGCGTACAGTAAAATTATGTATTTTTATTGAACATTAAAATTTCAGGAAAGAATTTTTTATGAAAAATTCTTTCGACCAAAACGATGTATTTTCCCCACCCCTGATTATTCTTTATAAGAAATATTAAATTTTAGTAACATGAATTTTTTATATAAAATTTATGCTCAAAGCTGTTTAATTCGAGATTGTTTTTTTTATCTGTAGGATGTCATCGTAGAGGTTGAACAGACTGGTAACATCTTGGATCCCGAATACAAACTGGCATATTTCCGTGAGGATGTTGCCATCAATGCCCACCATTGGTACTGGCACGTTGTCTATCCCGCCAACTGGGATGAGGCTCTTACCGGAAAAGTGAAGGACAGGAAAGGAGAACTCTTCTACTACATGCATCAACAGATGTCTGCCAGGTATTTGCGAATTTTTAATGCTATTTTTCCTTTTCTTTAAAATTACTCAAATATTTCATCAAAATGTTGGATTTTTCAAAATTTGTTTAAGATTTAAAATAATCTATGTGACATTTATTTATTTTACTCAATTCTTCAGCAGTTAGCAAATTTATTGAATAAATTTTTACTATGCACAAAATGCTATTATATACTGATATTTTTCTTTTACAATATCATTAAAAAATAACAAAAAAGATAAAAGGGTTCAATTTAATACAGAAAACTTATCGATATGCATCTCGAGGAATTTAGGATACATTTTAATCAGTAGAGGTTTTAGGGAAAATTCCATCACATATTATATTATGCTTTATTTCTCTTCATCAGTAAGATTTTAATTTCTTTAATAAGCATAGGTCTTAAGTAAAAGTTCGTTGGAAATGATTTTTTCAACAACACTTCTTAATATCAATTTAATTCCTATACTCACTAAGAAAATTTCCATCACAAATAACATAATTTTCTCTATTTGTTCTATAAACCTTAAAAAAAACTTTAATTCATCCTTTTATTCCTATATTCTTCTCACTTTAATTGTCTTTATTCCTCTATTTTCTATATATTAGTACAGGCTTCAGACAAAATTTCACTAGAAATTGTTCAATCTTCTTCTAGGACAAGGCATCTTAATTAATGTATGTGCAATTTATAACGTAATTGCAAAATGGATTTCAGTTTTAAAAAGAAAAGTTCCCAGTTAAACTGATGGCTCATAAACTATTCATACTAATTGCATATTATACTCTTATTTCAAAGAATATTGCCCTTCGAAAAAGGAATTAAGATTAGGGGATAACCCCCCCATCCCATTTCCCCCATTTATACTTAACCAACGAACCTCCAAATCTAATCAGGGAAGCATCTTATCAGAATAAGCCGATATACCAAATTTGAAGCAAATCGGTTAATTCTGCATTCAAAATCCAGTTATCTAAATTAAGGGTAAATCAGCCCTCTTTCAGCCTCTTTCAGCCTTACACTTAAACAATAATGAATCCTTAAAACTAATCAGGGCCTTATCAGAATGAAACTAGCAAAATAATTGAATCAAATCGGATATTTCTATCAAGAGTTATTGCTTTACGTACATACTAAGTACATGCATACGTATGTACAAATAGAGCATGCGGGCCCATTAGCTCTCAAGCTTTGATAGCCTGTGAGCTAAAAACTAAAGATGATATCTCTTTTTCAGATACGACTGTGAAAGATTGTGTAACGGACTCAACCGAATGGTTCCTTTCCACAACTTTGAAGAGAAGTTGGAAGGTTATGCTCCCCACTTGACATCCCTGATCAGCGGTCTCCACTACGCTTCCAGACCTGAAGGATTCAGCCTGATGGATCTCACTGACATCGATGTCCAAGAGATGGAGAGATGGAGGGAACGTATCCTGAAGGCCATTGACCTCCATTACGTGCACAGTGCTGACGGCAAGAAACTCCCCTTGGATGAGCAAAACGGTGCCAACATTTTGGGTTCTCTCATTGAAGCCAGCTCTGATTCTCCCAACAAGGCCTTCTACGGATCCCTTCACAACTGGGGACACGTCATGATGGCCAGAATGCACGATCCTGATGGCAGATTCCAAGTAAGTTTTGATTTGTGATCATTTACATTCTACCTTTGTTAATCTTTTCAAGAGGGGGGGGGGGTGATTACACGGCCGTGACCACCTAATTTTAATTCCAAAACTGATAAACGGTACCTAGAATATTTTAATAAAATTTTGCTTTTATAATGAATGTATAGAAAAGTAGATTCTTATTTTTAAGAAATTCGTTTGTAAATCCGGGGGTGTCAGTTCACTATTTCATTATTATATGAATAAAAATTTTCCTGTCTCTAAAAGGGTAAGGACGTCTTAGTTCATTAACTTCTGACGGTCCATTCGCATGTGTACCATTTATGGATTGGTGACTATTTCTTTATTATTTTTTTCCCTACCACCATTTCTAATCAGTTACCTGCATAGTAAATTTGATCAGATATCAGATATACCAACGAACCTCCAAATCTAATCAGGGAAGCTCCTTATCAGAATGAGCCGATATACCAAATTTGAAGCAAATCGGTTAATTCTGCATTCAAAATCCAGTTATCTAAATTAAGGGTAAATCAGCCCTCTTCCTATATATCACGCAGATTATTTTAGGGAAATAGTAGTAGACAAAACGATAATAAAACCGTCTAGTACAATTTTGTACCATTTAGTGTAAATATATAAATATATATATTAACAGTTAAAAACAGTCAAGAACCATAGGTTTCATTGGTTTGGGAAGGAGATAGAGAACTTTACATGCAAACTGTCGCTTCTGATATCACCTTTGCCATATTGGTTAGTTTCACTTGTAAAAATTGTGTCCTTTTTCCAGGTTTGCAGTTTCATAATAGCAAATGTGTCATAATTGACAATTTGACATTGTATTTTTTTTTTTAATCTACATATTGGATACTTTGAAATAGTTCTTATCTAAGTTTCTAAGTAAGCTAGACACGTGACAATTTTGCATTGTATGTATCAGGTACCGTGTTGAATTCAGAGGGTGGCCCGAGGGTGGGACATCCCCCCGAGCAATAAGAACAATAAGATGTCCCCCCGGAAGATTTGAGATTTCTGATTTCAAGGGGTCAAAAAGGGCAATTCTTCCCCCGGAACTCTAAATCCCCCCCCTCCCCCGGAAACACAGAAATCCCTCCCGTAGAAAAGTGTCTAAATTCGACACTGATCATGTACAATACAAGAGAATGGCACAGACTATGAAAAATACAATTTTCCATATTGAATAATTTGATATAGTACTAGCGATATAACCAGTACTGGTTTACTATTAATGTTATTTTCTTATCCATGTTTTCTTTCCTTTAGGAAAATCCCGGTGTGATGAGCGATACCTCCACTTCCCTTAGAGATCCAATTTTCTACAGGTGGCACAGATTTGTTGACAACATCTTCCAGCAGTACAAGGCTACTCTGAAACCCTACACCAAGGATCAGGTAAGAATTCTTAGACATTTGACTCTCTACTGAATTTATCACTATTTAGACTAAAAAATAATAATTTTATTTCTACGCACATTAATCATAAATTTGTCTCTTCCAGCTTTCTTTCGAAGGAGTAAAAGTTGTCGGAGCTTACATTAAGGCCAAGAAAACCAATGTTGTCACTACTTTCATGAGGGACGATCTTTTGGACCTGTCCCATGGTATCGAATTCGGAACTGAACACAAAGTCCTGGTAAGTGCATTTGTTTCAGCTTGTAAGTGAAATGAAAGGTCTATTAGTATTGATATTAAAGATCGATCAAAACAGGTTTTTAGAATTGAATCTGAAAACAAAATTGGATTTCCGATATCTTCCTATTTTCGGTCGAAAACAAAAGTTTAAATGTCCAAAAAAGATTTTTTTTTAGTAGTTAATGCATACATAACTATAATATACATAATTATTAATTAATTATAACGGTGGCCCAAGTTGCATCTGCACTACTGATGAAAGCTTTTTATTTTCATATAACATAAAATATAATTAAATCATCAAATGACACAAAATTACTTTCTTATTATACGAATTCCATCTGTATTTAAAAAATATTTTAACTATAGATACTTCGATTTATCTTTTATGGTGATTTTTGTCAATGACCAAGTGTCATACTAGAAGTTTTTCAGAGAGCAATCAAAACCCATCTGCGGTTTCAAATTAAAATTTTTCTGCTGCGGTAGAACCTGCAGTTTTCAATAAGCACATAGAAAGCGTTTTCAATTTTAATCATAGATTTAAAGATATTTTAAATATAATCATAATGATCTTAAATGATCATTTAAAGATATTTTAAATAATGTTTAATTTTTTTTCTTTTTGTTCTATTTTAAAAAAGAAACGCAGCAAAAATTACATATTTTTAAAATAAATTCACTTGCCTTCGCTTTTTATAAAGAATAAAAAAGAGCAGTGAATTTCCTATAACCGAGTTCAATTTCTCAGACCAAGTTTATGTAATATAAGAGAAATTTGGCGGGGAAAACCACGAAAAAAAATTTAAATAAACATTGGATACTTATAAAAGTTTGGGTTTTTCTTTAAACTATTTTTACTTTTATATTCATTTAGGTCAAATATCATCATATGGACCATGAAGCCTTCTCTATTAACATCAACATTGAAAACACCACTGGTGCACCTAAGCACGCCACCATCCGCATCTTCCTCGGACCAAAACGGGATGAACTCGGAAACATTTTGCCTCCCAACGAGCAGAGACGACTCATGATCGAATTGGACAAGTTCCACAAGGAATGTAAGTCAAACAGATATACTTTACCTTGTCTATATTCTTGCAAAAATATATCATCATGACAGGGCTACCAAGTGCGACTATTTTTTAACTATAACTGACACCACTTTCTCAAAACAGAAATTCCTAAAACACGCTTTGACAACATTTGAGAGAGAAATAGCCTTCAAATTTATATTAGAATAAAAAAGAATACTGCCCAGTTAAACTGATAGCATTGAGCTCACAGGCTACAAATACTAATTGTACATTAAAGCCTTATATTTTCAAGGGTTAATTCCGTTCAAAAAAAATTAAGAAGGGGAAATAGCTCTCTCCTTTCCTCTTTTTTTATACTTAATCATTGAACCTCCTATACTATCAAAAACATGCTTTATCATATAAAAAATCTATATCCAAAATTCAGAGCAAATGCGATAATTCTTAATAAAAACCCATTTAGCATTTATATAATTTAAAAGGAGTTATCCCTTCTTTTATACTTAACCATTAAACTTCCAAAACTATTCAGAGATTTGAACGAAATCTGAAAATTCTGCTTGAAAAACCCATTTATATAAATTAAGGGGGGGGGGCATTAGAGCCCCTGTTCCCCCTATTTATACTTATTCAATGAACACCTAATAACAGTCACGGAATCGCCTCATCAGAATGATCCTAATCTAAATTTTGAACGAAAACTTAATTCTGCATGAAAATCCCATTTATATCAACTAAGGGGAGGGGCATGAGCCCCCCGTTCCCCCTCTTATACATATCGAATGAACTCCAAAAACTAATCAGGGAAGCGCCTTGTCAGGATATACCTACATACAAAATTTCAAGTGGATCGGATATTTTTATCATGAATTATCGCGTTACGCACGAACGCACGAACGAACGTACATACAGAACGGACGATCACATAAGCTCTCAGTCTATGATAGCCTGTGAGCTAAAAAACACAGGTATGAACAGAATTTAAAACGTAATCGTCTGTGTCACCCTTGTAATGAGTTATGAGTTATTATAAATGTTTTAAAAAGCATGTGCCTACCTTCGATGCCCTTTTCTTTCTGAAAATGAGATTTATATTACAAGCATGTGTTTTTAGTTTAAAACTATGAATTCCAATAA
Source organism: Maratus speculifer (assembly GCA_964019185.1). Taxonomy (NCBI): domain Eukaryota; kingdom Metazoa; phylum Arthropoda; class Arachnida; order Araneae; family Salticidae; genus Maratus; species Maratus speculifer. The sequence goes on from OZ025296.1 coordinate 243,747,553, forward strand.
ATTTTTAAGGGAATTTTAATTAACATTTCAAATTTAAGCAATATTAAGTCAAATTTTAGCAAAGAATTGTGTTTACACCAAATCTTCTAATAACGAAATCTATTCACTATATTTCACTTTCTTTTTCAACAATATATTATTAAACTACTTACCTACGTTATGAAACAAACGATTTACAGTATCCCTCAAATTTACCAACAAATTCCAAATTTTGTATACAAAACATGATTTCTTTTTTTAAAAATGGGTATTTTTCAATTAAAAAAAAGCTCCTAAAATTATATATACATACTTAAAACCTCTATTTTGCTTCAAGACATACCAATAGATGAGAAGAACTTTGTGACGAAATTTTATTTCAATATCTTTAAAAATTTTATAAAAATAAGGTTTCTTATAAATGTAAACAATGAAAAACGCAGTTTCCATAAAGCATTAATTAAGGAATCCCCGTGACCGAGGTGTTAAAGCACTACGTTTCTAATCTCTTCAAAGCGTAGGTTTGTGGATTTGACTTTCGCTGGCTCCGTTGCACACTCTTTGTGGAGCTTACGGCTGTAATTAGTGTTGCAAATTTCCTTGTACCTCATCCTTGTATATTAACTATGGCTTAGTGGACTTTCAAGCACACAAATCAGATGTATGTGTTTAATAAAGATATAAATAAGATTATATTTTAATTAATTTTAGCTAAAGCAAATTAAGATTTTAATGAAGCACAAAAACTTATGCATATAAAGTTTTATATTTTGGACTATAACTTTGCTTCTAAAGATAGCTGAACCAAAAGTAAGGCATTTTTGGCATCCTAAATGTTTGAACTTTAATGTAAGATAGTAAAAACAATACCGAAAATTTTCTGCAAAAACGGCGATTTAAGGGTAGGCACATACCCCAATACAAATGAAAATTTTCGCTAGTTATAAATATTAACGATGTTTTCCTTTTATTCTAGTGCAACCAGGAAAGAACTTCATCCACCGAAACGCTTTCGACTCCAGTGTCACCCTCCGACACACCTACACCTTCGATGAACTTCGATCTGGACAGAGTGCATCTCAGGATGCCACTGAATACTGCAGTTGCGGATGGCCCGAACACATGCTCATCCCCAGAGGTACCACCAAGGGAATCGAATTCGAACTCTTCGTCATGGCAACCGACTACACCGTCGATAATGTAAGTGAATAAAATTTACGCTTTCAAATTTATTAACTTTTAAATGCCGCGTTTGTCTATCGGTAACATCACAATTCAGTCTTCTAAAATACTGTTAGAATAACTTTAAAGCTTTAACGCCTAATGTTGCCAGTAAAATATATACTGAAAATATTATTAAGTCAATTTTGAACATTTAGATGGCAGCAGTAGTGTTATTCGTCGTGGCAACCGACTACACCGTCGATAATGTAAGTGAATAAAATTTACGCTTTCAAATTTATTAACTCTTAAATGCCGCTTGTTGCCTTTCGGTAACACCCCAATTTAGTCTTCTAAAATACCGTTAGAATAATATTAAAGCTTTAATGTCTAATATTGCTATAAAATGCACACTGGAAATATTATTAAATCAATTTTAAATATGTAGATGGCAGCAATAATGTTATTTAATAATAAAGATAGATTTTTTTTTTTTCAAATGTTACTATAAGATTTTTTTTTTTTTGGTTATTTGTTATATTAGAACCGCTCAAAGAATATTCAAAACATTTGCGGTTTCAAATTAAACATTTTCTATTACTATTAAGTTTGCAGCTTTTAATGATCACATGAAAAGATCAAACGTTCAAAGTTTAGTCATATACATTGCTTATTTCATAATTTACACTCACATCTTGAGTCAGTCATGACTGACAATTATGGACAGTCAAGTTCTTAGCAATAAATGGTGTCTCATGTGAACCAATACAATTCAAATCATTGTGTGTTGAAAATTTACGAAGGAAGAATCGAAAATTTTCGATAATATATAGTTTCGGTTGAGTTTCGATTTGGCTGACTTTTCGCCAGCATTTTCGCCAATATTCAAATTTTGCACTGAAACCAAATTTTCGGTCGATTTCTAATAATAATTTTAGATATCATTGTGGCATATTTTGTGATTTCCTCACAAAACTATTGTAAGATAACTTCGTTACGTATGGTTAATTTAAAAAACTTATTTGTACATTGATTTTTTTCTCAGCCCGAGGGAGCTAATGTGAAGACCATTTGCGGTGATGCCGTCAGCTATTGCGGTGCCAAGGATCAGAAGTATCCCGACAAGAAACCCATGGGCTTCCCCTTCGACCGCCCCATGACCGCCCGCACAGAAGAAGAACTCAAGACCGACAACATGTTCTTCAGCCCCGTCAAAATTGTATACCTCGGATACAAGCGTGCCTGCTACGGACAGTAAAAACAATTATGAAGACGGAAAAAAAAATGGACAATATAGACTGTAAAGAGTTTATTTATAAATAATGTAAATCAATGGCAAAGAGAAAATAGCTAATTTAATGCACTGATTACATGCGTAACAACTAATGTACTGATTAAAGTTTCTAAATAAATCTACTCTATTTACTGCAGATTGTTTTTTGATTTTCTTGTTTTAAAAGATATTTAAAACTGAGTAACAAGAAGATTACTATTTTGAAAAAAGTGATAATAATAATTCGAAATCTGGTCTCTCAACAAGGAAAAATAGTTCTAGGCAAAGGCACATGAATGTATACACGTACTTCATGAATAAATATTGAACATGTTTGCAATTTTAATTAATTTTTCAATTAATCTTCGGCAGTGAAATACGTTTGAAATCATTGAATATTTTAATAAGTGTATTATCACATTGCTAGTTAAGCATAGAATCAACAGAGGAAAAATGTTCAGCCAGCGATCGAACTCCGAACCCGAAATATTAAATTTGTATATGTTTTCATCTATACTGGATTCATTTGTCTCATGTTATAGTCCAAGAGCCGACAGCACAAAACCCTATGTCATCGAACACAAGAAAAAAACCTTTATTTTATGGAAGAGATGTAATAGGGTAATCTGATGATCCATGTCTGCCACAAGCGGTGCAAAAGCCAAAAATTAATACCACTAGTGGTTCAATCGTAGGTTCATCATTGTGTTTGTCCAACAAAGATATGAAAACAGTTAAAACTGGGAGCAGGAAAACACAATGATAATCCTACGAGTGAGCCACTAGTGATATTAATTTTTGGCTTATGCACCACTTCACTTCCAGCCATGGATCATTAGATTCCTCTCTGACTACTCTTCCAGAAAATAAAGGTTTTTTATTGTGCTTGATGACATAGGTTTCTGTGCTGTCGGCTCTTGGACTATTACGCCACATATCTGTGTGCTCATGTAGATGATTCCATCTTGTGCTGCAGTTGCATCCTTAGAAAATACCGAATTGGGCATCGTTTTCGGAGTTTAAATGGTTGGTTGGTTGGTTGGTTGGTTGGTTGGTTGGTTGGTTGGTTGGTTGGTTGGTTGATTTTTGTCGTCCGATTATCTACGCTAATGGGATATAGGACCAGGGGGAGTGCCCTCCGTGGGGGTCTTTCTAAGGGAACCTAACCCGTATTTACGCAAGGTTCGAAGAAAACCACGGAAAACTCCGAACGGTTAGGCCGACAGCCGCGATTGGGTTCGAACCCAGCACTTGCCGTCTACCAGTTGAGAGGTCCGAACCTCTCGGCCACTGGTGGGGCCGGAGTTTAAATGGTAGAGCCCTTGAAGCGCTATTCAAGGAGTTCCGGGTTCGATCCCCTATTTGTACATTTTTCACTCTGTTAGCTCTGCACTTAATTAGCAATGTGATAATTCACTTATTAAAATACTCAATAATTTCAAACGAATTTTTACTGCTGAAGATTAACTCTTTGTAACTCAACAACACCGATTTGAAAAATTCTTACACAGATAGTAAAATGCATCATTTTACGCATGGAAAAAAATAACAAAAAAAATTCAGAATAGAAAAATAAAATTATATTTGGGGAAATGGGTTTGTTGCAAAAATTCAGAACCGAAAAATAAAATTTTATTTGGAAAAATGGGTTTGTTGCAAAAATTCAGAACAGAAAAATAAAATTTTATTTGGATTGGTTGGTTTGTTGGGTTTATTGGCACAAAGTCCAAATTTAGACATGCTGCGCCAAACAAAAGTTTTTTTTTTTTTTTGACAAAATGGGTTTGTTGCAAAAATAATTTAGAACAAAAAGATAACATTTTATTTGGGAAAATGAGTTTGTTGCATCTCTGCAACATTTTGCCTAACTGTACAAAAACTGAAAATATTTAAAATTTCAATTTACATTAAAACTTTTGAAACAATTGTTAATTTTGTTGTAGCAAAGTCCCACACAGTATTTTTCACAAACAGTTGGAACAAAGCCTTTACAACTGGCATATTTATAACGTATTCTTTTTTCTGACCAATATGGCTAGTCATTAGTTTCGTTTAGGCGCACTTGTTTTGATGTAATATGTTGAGTAGGCTCTCTCTGTTTTTTCCGTTGAATTGTTTTTTCGATCTTTCTCTTTTTAGGTTCGCTCGTAATTATATAAATATGCAGCACCTATAGTTGTCGTTCAGTCTGTCCGTCCGCATATAACAACGCAAAAACTACCCAAGCGAATCGTTTGAAATTGAAAATATAAAAATATTACATAATTTTTTCGAGTCACTTCAAATTTTATGAAAATCGGATGCATAAATCAGTTACAGGGACAATCAAAAGTGTTCCGTTGAATTACGGTCAATGGGGGAAAAAATTCCAAATGCATTTTAATGGTGTTACTCTCATTCGAACATAATAAAATTGATATGCATCTACGAAACATATATTATAACAATATATGGTGCAATAAACATCATTTGTGATTGATTTACAAGGTCACACAAAAGTATTCCATTACATAATGGTAGAGGAAGGACATTGTTTGGCGCGCGTTTTAATTGTAAGTATTTAACATTTTATGAAATTGATATACATTGCTAAGGAATACTACAAGTTATTTCCTGTATAAAAGAAAGCAGATAGTATTTACAGGGACACAAAAAAGATTTCGGCTACTATACTGTATTCAAAATACTATGTACTATTACATCAAGATTTGAATAATTTTAGGTGTGTCCGTAATTATATAAATAGCTAGCACCTATATTCGTCGTTCAGTCTGTCAGTTCGGCTGTTTGTCCGTCCGTCTGTCTCCCCACATATAACAAACAGAACAAACAATGCTCGAAACCAAATTGCTCGAGATTTAAAATATATAATTTTAGCATAATTTTGTCGAGTCATTTTAAATTTTATGAAAATCGGACGAATATTTTAATTAGAGGGACAATCAAAATTATACCATTAAATTACGATTAATAGGAAAAAACTAGTCGTTGGGGGCCACCGTAATACTTACCCATCATTTATATGTATATGAAAATAAAACATGTGAAAACTATTTATACAGTGCATTGCAATTCATAAACAAAATTTAAATATTGTTAATATACATAGTAATGCTCTATTAAAGAACTGCTGATTACCGATATCGACAAATTATATAAAACGCCAAACTACTCAAGTAGTACCGAACTACGTAAAAGAAACATCCTTATAACTCCAAAAATTATAACTATATTAACTAACAATTAACTGCATCGGATTAAGCGTCTCATTTCCAATTAAAATATACCTCTGAATTGAAATTTGAATGAAATACAGGGTCATGAAAAATCGAAGAATGTGGAAAACAGGATTACAAATATCTCGGCAACTAATAATCCGATCGACTTCGTTCTATATGCAAAATGTGTGTTATTTTATTGCCTTTTACGTCCATTCCTTAGAACAAAAAAATTCGAAAATTTTTATGTACCTTTCATCAGAACGAATTTTTTGAGAGTCCGAAAAAAATAGTTCCGGATAATCGAGGTTGCTGATATTAAATAGGGTTCGTCCCATTCTTACATACTAACTACATACAAAATTTCAAGTCTCTATCTCAATTCGTTCGGGAGATAGAGCGTTTACAGACAGACAGACAGACGGACGGCAAAGTTTTTTTTTCTAAAAATATGTTTTTCGGAATCTCCACTATCTAAAACGTGTAAATCCGTCAAAAAAAATTTTCGATTTTCAAAACGATTGCAAGACTTACCCTATACTACATATGATGGGTAAGTAATAGTTTCAAATACACTTTAATGTACATAAATACTGTTTAAGAAGAACTGTTTCATTAATTTATAATAAGCCTACAAAATTCTTAAATTCTTAAACAAATGATATTTAACCTAAAGTTAATAAAATGCTATTTCTATAAAACTCAATAATAGAAATTATTAATCTTTATATTTAATCTTTAATTGCATATATAAGCAATGAAATGTAATAATAATCAGATAGTATTATCATAATGTTATCAATTAAGGTTCCTATGCTTGGTATTTTCAAAGTGAAAAACAACAAAATTTATTCCATTTTGACACAATCATAAAATGTTTTCCATATGAAATCTAAAACCCGACATCATTTTCACCATCTCAAAATTTACATATGCACCTCTCATATCCATATTCATCCCTTTTTTTTTAAAGTCGTATTTTAATTTGATCATTTTAAAATCATTTTAATTCAAAACTTGAAGTCACGATTGTCAGCAAGATCTTTGGGTATGAATAATTAATCTCAGATTCCAGTCTCAGAGTACTACTAAATGTTGCCATAATTTAAGTGTTTTAAATTTGGATTTGTGTTTAGATATCCATCAAAAAAAATTATCATTTCCTTTTAAATATGATATCACTTTCATTTACTTGAGCATTTCGCCTAGTGTTTCAAATTTAGTAACAGTATACATGTAGAAGAATAAAATATGTTAACTTTATGAGGAAAAAATTCGTGTTTACAAAAGCAATTCGCAATTTTCCGTTCAAAATATTTTGACTCAGCATGCTCCTAATAGGATTTTACGCTATTAAACCGTATACAATAAAATTTAAATCGGACAAATTAAAAATATATATATGTATTTTTTTTCTTCAGGCCCGGACTGGCTCCTTTGGGGGCCCTCGGCTACAGACTGAAAAGGGGCCCCTTACGGGGAATTTAGCAAAAACAGAATATTATACTTTATTTTTAAATTTAGGCTTGGATGGCAAAAAACCACATTCAGGCTATTTTTTCACTTGGAAAATAGTTGAGTAAAATGTAAGCTTTTTGTAATGTTGTTTGTTAAACTTACTTTCACAATATATATTTATATTATTTTTACACACCATACCTAAACTAATTCCATGCTAGGAAAAAAAATAAGAATTATTCATTTTAAGTGATTATTACTTAAAAATGAGCGTGAGGTATATTTTTAGTTTTCAGCAATCAAATGACTGTGTCGAAGTCATAATAATCTAAATCCTACTGTGATACCTAAGTAAATATTAAAAGTGACATAACAGCCCAGCAGCAGAATTTTTTTCTGCAGTCTGCAACACGAGTAAAAACTTAAAAACAGTCTGCAGACTAATCCCTCGCATTACATTATATGCACACAAACCTCCCAAGTATTTGTGATAGACATAAAAGAAAAGTATATTTTAAAAAATAAGGCCTTTGTTCTGAGAATTTTTAACACCTCATACATTGTCCGAGGGGGGGGGGGGGTGAGGGACTCCCCTTAGACATTTTTTTTTTTTGTTTTTCTAACGTTTCTTCTAACGAGATGTCATTTTCGCGATCTTTTGACGAAATATGCATTTTTTGCGTTTTTTGCACAACATTTGACATTTTTTCTGATCTTTTGACGAAAACTGCTGAAGAAATTTGCCGATCTATCTTGATCTTTTGACAAAAGTTACCGTTTTGTCACGATCTTTTGACGAAAACTGCCGTTTTGTCGCGATCTCTTGAAGAAATTTGCCGTATTTTAGCGATCTCTTGAAGAAATATGCCGTTTTTTTCGCGATCTCTTGAAGAAATTTGCCGTTTTTTTCGCGACCTTTTGAAAAAATTTGCCGTTTTTCGTGATTTTTTTTAAAAAGAAATTTGCAGTTTTTTAGTGATCTTTTGAAAAAAATATGCCGTTGTTTTCACAATCTTTTAAAAAAAATTTGCCGTTTTTTTTTTTTTTTTTTTTTTTTTTTTTTTTTTTTTTTTTTTTTAAGAAATTTGCAGTTTTTTTGTGATTTTTTTAAACGAAAACTGTAATTTTTTCGCGATTTTTAGAAGAAATTTGCAGTTTTTTTTAAGAAATGTTCCGTTTTTTCGTGATTTTTTGATGAAATTTGCCTTTTTCGCTATTTTTTTTTTTGAAGAAATTCGACGTTGTTTCGTGATCTTTTTATGAAAATTGTCGTTTTCTCGCGATCTTTTGAAGAAATTTGCAGTTTTTTGTGATTTTTCGACTAAATTTGCCGTTTTTTCGCAATTCATTGAGAAAATTTGCCGTTTTTTCGTGATTATTTGACGAAAAATGCCAATTTTTCGTGATCTTTTGAGGAAATTTCCCGTTTTTTGCGATGTTTTGAAGAAACCTGCCGTTTTTTCGCGAACTTTAGAAGAAATTTGCCTTTTTTTCATGATTTCTTTTGACGAAATTTACCGTTTTTACGCAATTTTTTGACGAAGTTCGCGGGTTTTTCGCGATCTATGAGGAAATTGATTTCTTTTCGAAAATTATTTGTTAAAATTTGCGATACATTTTATGTCCGAATTTTTGGATTTAGGACCGAAATTTTTTAATTTTTGCAAAATTTTTAGCAGTTGAAAAATAGTCTGCAGACCTTCTCAAGAGTCTGCGACGTGTGTCGCAGTGTTGCGCCGATTCTGTTCCCGGGCATAACAGTAATTTAAAAAAGTGAGTATGTGTGATCGCAGATCACTTAGAATATTTCCTTTAATATATCTTTTAAAACAACTTATCCTTTAATTAATAAGCCAAAATTGTTGATTTATAATTATGAAATTCTTACATAGATGGTACCATTAATAAATTTAAAGTAAAAGTAAGTTATTTATTTTAATTAAATTAAAAATGTTCAAATTAAATTATTTAAATAAAATTCAAAATGCAAAATTCTTTAAAAAACGCGAAATAAAAAGAAAAATAGCGGAGATATAAGAAAAAATTAAAATTTTTAAAAACGAAAAAAAAAGTTTAAACGAAATTTAAAATGCTGAATCATTAATAAACCGCTCTTTTAAAATAAAAAGAAAATTGTAATTATATATATAAGATATTACTGATAAAAAAATAATATAAACACTTAAATCGGCGAAAGTGCTAATTCTTTTTAAAAAATTCTATCTTACTAGGGAACTGCAAGAAGTGTCAGTCACCGATTTTGACGAAAGTGGTATCGTTGGAAAGATCTCATTATGAGGAATAAAAACTCAATGGAACTACCCGTCGGAAATGAGCCGTTTTCGAGATATCCGACAATTTATGTCACGTAGCTAGTGAACACTTACATGGAAACCGCAAAAAATTTTGGTCTCAATTTTAAGGAAAGTGGTACCGCTGAAAAGATATTATCGAGAGGATTAAAAAACGCAATGGAATCGCCGTCGGAAATGAAACGTTTTCAAGATATCCGACAATTTATATCACGTAACTAATACACACTTACTAGAAAATTGCATTAAGTTACATAAATTGTCGGATATCTCTAAAACGACTCATTTCCGAAGGGTAGCTCCATTGAGTTTTTTACTTCTCAAAATTATATCTTTCCAACTACATCATTTTCGTCAAAATCGAGACAACAATTTTTTGCGGTCCTCTGTTAGGTGTGCACTAGCCCAGTATGTACTAGCTACGTGGCTTAAATTATCGGATATCTCGAAAACGGCTTATTTCCCATGGGTAGTTCTTTTGAATTTTTTACTCCCCACGATAAGATCTTTCCATACCATTTTCATCAAAATCTAAACTAATTTTTTTTGCGATTCCCCAGTAAGTATGCACTAGCTACGTGACATAAATTGCCAGATATCTCGAAAACGATTCGATTCCGACGGGTAGTTCCATTGAGTTTTTTACTCCTCATAATGAGATCTTTTCAACGATACCACTTTCGTTAAACTCGGTGACATACACTTCTTGCAGTTCCTTAGTATGAAAACTTCAAATTCCAGCATCACGGTTCGAACTGTGAATCTTCTGCTTACTAGCGAATCTGTTTTCCTAAAAGTCTTTCACATACCTTTCCTTGAAGGACATAGCTGACGCTTTGTTTGTATGTTTGTATTTTATGCTAGCCAATTATCTATACGTGGGATATAGGCCCTAAGGGGAGGGATGCCCTCCGTGAGGGGTCTTTCTAAGGGAACCTAACCCGTATTTACGCAAGGAAATGCAAGGTTCGTAGAAAACCACGGAAAACTCCGAACGGTTAGGCTGACGGTCGCGATTGGTTTCGAACCCAGCACCTACCGTCTACCAGTTTGGAGGTCAGAACCTCTCGGCCACTGGTGGGGCCATAGCTAACGCAAATTACCAACTAGTAACAGCTATATCTGGAGTACCTATACCATCATGCTGAATATTATACTATTATATGAGTCTTTTAAAATAATATTACAGAACATTGAACCTATTATTTGTTGTAGAGCTTTGCATGGGCCCGGGTTTGGCCCGAGACCCGTATCCTGCCCGGTCTGCATGCCGGTCAGGCAAAGAAATTTAGCGGAAGTGCTGAAGAAAAAAAAATTAAGGAACCTGCCAATCCGATATAAAACCTTAAACGAAGACTATAAAATATGATCCTCTTTTAGTGAATGACTTTCGCGAGAATGAGTATAAATGTGCGTCACGAGCCGATGCTAGTTTGACACCATCCAAACAAAAACGCGGGCATCGGACAGTTATGTGATATCAAAGGCAGGGTTTAATTTTTTCAGCAGACTCATATCGAAGGCCGTCATCAGGTGTGTACTTTTTTTTTCAGGTGTGCACTAAGTCGGGCCAGAGCTGGACTTACATGTTTTTAGAATGTCTAGGGCAGTTACTTTGTTTTTTAAAAATATTAATAGCGTTAATAAACTTCTGTTAATGGAATCTTTGGAACTACAACTTAGGGTGGTTTTCAATCCACTTCTCAATAACGCGAAACTTTCTGACTAATTTTTAACTGTAAATGCATAAAATTGACATAAGTGACTATTAAAGGATTTGGGAATAGAATAGTTTTTTCATTTTTGGTAAATAAATTATCAAATGGTAAGAGATTTTTGTCACGTGACTGCAGGTTTTTCCCCTTTTCAATGATATCGCTTCCAAAAATTCAATTCAAAATGCTAACTGTGACAATATTTCTAAAAGATATAATGTCTTTATCAAAAAATGGAAGACACCATTCGATTACATATGTTCTGAATAAGAAAAAAGTCCTTCCGGCAATGCCGGGAGGAAGAGGTAGCTTTCATATACTTATAAATTTATTTATTTATTTTAAGGTAAGTTACATTGTTCAAAAATACTAAGCTCAAATTAGCGGAAATAATCTTATAAAATTAGTGATTTTATAAGATTGAAACTAGTTTTTGTCAAGACTGAATATTAATAGGAATTTTTAGAAAATAGTCATCTTTTATTCAACCTGGTTTTATTTTAAGCGATTTAGAGAGTCACCAAATTCCATGATATCATAAAGTGTATGCCATTTTAAAGCAACATTGTGGATCGTTCAGATCAGACCGTTTCAAAATGTCAGCCATAAGCAAAATTCAAAGTGCTATAACTCAGTCATTTTTTAAGATAGAAACAAAATAAAAAATGTTCTGGAATCGTTGTTTTAAGTTCTAACACGTAAAAGAAAAATATTTTTCAATTTTTTATTTTTTCGCATTTAATTTTAAATTTTTTATTTTTTTAAAAATTTAAAATGACCACCATTTTGAAACAAAATGGTGGATGATGCTGACCAACGAACTCGGTTGAGACATTTGTATGTACTATGTACATCCCAAGTTTCATTGAAATCGGTTTATAAATACGCGTGTTATCACGTGACAAAAATCAGATCGTTTCAAAATGTCAGACATAAGAAAAATTCAAAGTGCTATAACTCAATCATTTTGTAAGATATAGACAAAATAAAAAGTGTTCAGGAATCGTTGTTTTAAGTTCTAACACGTAAAAGAAAAATATTTTTCAAATTTTGATTTTTTCGCATTTAACTTTAAATTTTAAAATTTTTTTAAATTTTAAAATGGCCACCATTTTGAAACAAAATGGCGGATGATGCTGTCCAACGAACTTGGTCGAGACATTTGTATGTACTATGTACATACCAAGTTTCATTGAAATCGGTTCATAAATACGCGTGTTATCACGTGACAAAAATCAGATCGTTTCAAAATGTCAGCCATAAGAAAAATTCAAAGTGCTATAACTCAGTCATTTTTTAAGATATAGACAAAATAAAAAGTGTTCTGGAATCTTTGTTTTAAGTTCTAACACGTAAATAGAAAATATTTTTCAACTTTTAATTTTTTCGCATTTAATTTTAAATTTTAAATTTTTTTAAAAATTTAAAATGGCCGCCATTTTGAAACAAAATGGAGGATGATGCTGACCAACGAACTCGGTCGAGACATTTGTATGTACTATGTACATACCAAGTTTCATTCAAATCGGTTCATAAATACGTTAGTTATCGCATGACAAAAATCAGATATATATATATATATATGGTTATATATATATATATATATATATATATATATGTCAACATATAAACGGAGGGTGGTTTTGGGGTCTGGGGGTCATGATCGGTGAAAATATACCAAAATTTTCCGGAAGTGCTTTCCCCCGGACGGCTGCAATAGGTAGCTTTTTACTTTTTGTAATGAAAGCTACCTAAAACAGCAAAACTTATGCATTTCCGAAGAAAATGAATTTAGAAATGTGCCAGGAACTAACTCCTTTCGATTTGAAAGAAGCTCTAATAAATGACAGAGAAATATTTTCACAAATGTACTTTTTATAATGCATCTTCAAAAGTTAATCATGTTTTTACTGTCTTTTTTTTCTTTAAATCTAAACTATATTAATTTTATAATGAATCTTTATTTGAATGTTCAAAAATCTAGGCTTCTAACAAGGAAGGTCTCCATGATGCGCATACTCAGATTTTTTCGGAAAAAATACTACTCACGTATGTAATAAAGGATTAGTGAAAATTAGCGGCGGAACTTCAGTAGAAAGCATATAAAAAATACTTTCGAATATTTGGCGTGAAAAGACGAAAATGTTACGCTATTTGGTGAGTAGCACTTTTCTCCGCCAAAAGCAAACGATTTTAAATCAACTGAAAACTTTTGGATTTTTAAAATCCGTGTGAATGAATTTAAACATAAAAAATGAGCGAGTTTAATGTATTATGTACATATATACATATTGAATTACATTTATGTGTATTATTTGTTGCTGTAGTTACTTAATTTACCTCTGGAAAAAAAATTCATATATAAAAAAAATTCTTATTCAGAAAAATTATTTTCATACATTTAAGTGTATTCAAAAATAAAAGCTAGATGTTTCCATAGCAACGAAATCGAGTTGACAATGCTCAACTGGACTTTGAACTTGAAACAATTTTAATGAATTTAAATTCGAATTTCGTTTAAAATATCAAATTTTGATGGTTAAATTTGAATATAAATGCATATAAATATCAATATAACGAAATTATACTTAAAACAAACTAAAGCTGATAAAACGAAAGAAATTTAATTTATCTAAACACGTTAAGCATGAAACTTTTTTTCTTTTAAAATGCATTTGATATAAAAAACTTTTTGAATTTGCATTTCATCGCCAACCGACGATAAATCGCCAAATAACGAAATTTTCATTATTTGTTTACGGATAGGATACGGAGGTTCCGCCGAATTTTTTTTTATAAACGTATATATCCTCATAAGAAGAACATTCTGTAATTTTTTTTAAATATTTCGGAGTATGCCCGTATGGAGACCTTCCTTTAAAGTAATCATTAATGTCATTATCGTGTATTTTCTATGTTGAGAAAATATCGTAATTTTAAAGTATAATTTTAAAATATAAAATATTTCATAAATGTGTATGTAGTATTACTTAAATGGATCTTAATTGTATGTTAAGAAAAATTAATTTTTTTTTGTGCAAATTGAGTGGAATCGGGTCGTCCTTACTACTTAACCAAGTATTAAAAGTTTTAAACATTTTTCAATGTTTAAAAATTTTCTCTTTTTTTTTTTTTTTCTTTTCATACTGTCGCTTTCGTACAACTACTTCATGTTGACCACACTGTGAAATTGCACTAGTTACAACCATACTATACGAGATAGGCAAGTGAGTGTTGTGATGCACTCTGAATCTGATTCTATGAGTACTGCAAAAAGGCCGATGTATCATTCAGCAGCCCTATTCCGTCTGTCCAACGACATGACTATATAAGTCACCATGAAAAGACTACCAATTGTTTAATATTTATTGTAAACGCATATTATTATTGGAAAATACTCAATTTTTTTCTTATGTAAGTAGTAATTATAAAATCGTATATTCCTTTTTTGAGTTGCACTTCCGGGGGGGGGGGGCTTTGAGCCGGGGGCCCTCGGCGATCGCCGACCAGCCGACCTGGCCAGTCCGGGCCTGATGGTTTTATATATATATATATAATTTATTATTTCTCTCTTCTCTGCAAGAATGAAAGCTATCTAATTTCCATTTTTTGAAGGAAATTTCATAAAATTCTTTATGGGAACTTTTTTAATATTAACTGAAAACTTCTTTAATTATTAATATTTTGACGTCTCATTTTTACCTATACGACAATTATATCGCGAGATATTGTAAATTTTGTTAACAGATCCAACGCAATTATAAGAATGAAAACTTTAAACTGGTTTTTTTTCTCCCTGTTCATATTTTTATGACTTGTTTGTTCGATGTACTAAGGCTAAATTAGATAATACAGATAGAAATTGCTAATTTATAAAAATATAGGTTTGATTTTTTATTTATTTTGAAAATAGTTGTTGTCCTCGGTAGAGAACTGGGAAATCTGAAGTATATCTGAATCTTTATATTGGTTGAATTCTGCAACTTATTTTTTATTCTCTGATTGTTGCCACAATAACAAAAAATTAATAAATTTTTTACTGAGCATGCGTCAACGATATCAAAATTTCATTTGCATATTATGTTAGCTAAATGTATAGAGCAACTTTTGTGAAAGTCGCAAAATCATAGCTTGAAAATTTTGAAAATAATCATCAATAGAATAAATTGAAAATCCGTTATTCCCAAAATAAAGCAAAAACAAGAGGGGTTGTATCCATATATTCATTGATTAGTGTGAATATAAGGAAAGGGCAGGTGACGTCACTGTGGACGAATTACTGTGGATCAGAGAGGAAAACCTGTTCGTTCTTTAAAGACTGATACTGTACGGATGAGCTACCGGAATTTGATTGGTCTAAGTTTGCCAATGTATAAGTAAGTATGATTTGATTGGGCTACGTCTCCAAGATGATTCCTACAACGTGCGCTATGACAAAAAATGTAGCGGTAGATTGGTTGACAGAATTGTTTGTTTGTAAACATGCTCTTTCCTTATAGAATACACAGTGTGGGACGTACTACTACATTTGGATAAAATCCCTCATTTTTTTTGCTTCATTTTGGGAACAACGGATTTTCAACTTTTCAAAGGGATATCCTTTTAGCTACGGCCTTGGTTGTATCATTGTTTTTAATCAAGAAATAATTCTACATATTTCTTATTTAAATAACTGAAATGTAATCATTAAACTTTGTATAAGCGAAAATTTTCTGATTTTTTTTTTAGCCTCCGATGCTATTTCTTTCAGACAAGCTAAAAAATGTCGTGTCATCAGCCCTGAATTTTCTATTCAACCGATTTTGATAATTAATTTTTTAAATGAAAGCTATTTATTTGTAGTTGTGCCCATTTTAGTTGTTTTTTAATTTATTTCCATTTTTATATTTTATTTTTAATTTTAAATGCTTTTTTACGATATTTGTTCAAAATGATGGCAACTCAGTTTAGCTTTTATCTCGATAGTAAAAATTTATTTTCCAAAATGATTGCGTATAATTATGCACTAATTGAGGTAAAAAAATATATTTACCAAGAAATAATATTAATCCTTACTAATATTATAAATCGAAAAGTGAGTTTGTTTGTTTGTTCCGTTTTCACGCCGTAACTACTGAACCGATTGCTTTAAAATTTTGCAGACGTAAAGTTAAAAGTCCGGATTAAATAATAGGGTAATTTTTATTTATTTTATTCAAATATTTTCCTTAATAATTCAAAATTTAATTATTTTTCATACAAAATCTATAGGCATTTTTCAGATAAAATTTAACCTTTTTCCTTTCCTGTTGCCAAGAAAATAAAAAATTGGAATAATAATTTTTCAGCGGCAATGAATTTTTAATAGAAAACTTCCACGCGAAAAACTATAATAAAATAATTTAAAAGAAAATAAATATGACGTCATATTTGAAATAAAAATAAAAGGTGTATTTTTTATAATACATTTAACAAGGATATTTGTTTAGTTAATGGGAATTTTTGTGTAAAATATGGTGACATAAATTAAAAGTAAAAAGAATGAAAAAGAATTATATTTTTAATAAAATGGTTCACTCATGAAAATGTGACGTCATAGTTGAAATAAAACAGGTACTTTATAGCAGTCGTTAAAAATACAAGGGGTATGAATATCAGTAGCTAATGGAGCGAGATAAATAATGACGTCATATTTAAAATGAATCAGAAATATTTTTTACTTATTCTAATTAATAAGTTATAAGTTACATACAAATGAATATTTTTATTCAAAACTCATAATTATCAATGGAAGAAATTTTTTGTGGGGAAAAGGTGGAAAATAAAATCACTGATTAATATATTTTTGGCTCGATTTTTTAACACTTTCGAACAAAGTTGAAAAGTTATTATGCTTTCGGTTTGTCTGTCTGTCTGGTCGCTTTCTAACTTTCGTAAATATACTCCGATTTCCATGAAATTTTTGGACGTTCTTAACGTTTACCTAGCACTAATACCTATTGAAAATAAAGTTTCTACCATGATTAGTTTATTTACAGGGATAGTCAAAAAATTTCCTTATATTACGGCATTATGGGGAAAAATCGTTTTAATTAAATTTAACGATGTTACAGCCTGTAGAACATATTCAAATTTATATGCATTTACAAAGTGCACTAAAATATGCATTTTGTAAAGTATGTAGTGAAAAGGGCACTTACTATTCATTTACAGGGTCAGACAGAAGAATTCCATAGCATAGGAATAAAGAGAGGAACAGTTTCCGACATATTTTAATTATGGTAAACGATTTCATGTATAATCAAATTGATATATGTTGCTGAGGCTTAATCTAAGTTATTTCATGCATAATACGAAGTGCATAGCATTTACAGGGACACACAAAAGATTTCAAATATTATATATTCTATCCGAAGTACTGTATATCATGGATGATGACTGTTGCATGGATGAAATGCATTTTGAATTATGATATGTGCTTTTAAGTTTTGCTATATGTATGCATATTAAATGGAGAGTATAAATGGTGATAGTATAAATAGTTAAATTTAGATATACAGGGTTACACAAAAGATCTCGGAAAGGTTACTGAATATGAGCGTAATTTACTTAAAGGTGGTTTTTAAATAAGATATGCATTTTTATTTTGAACTGCATTTAGTAAACTAAGAAATGTTTGTAGTATATATATAAAATGATAAACAGGGTCCCGCAAAGAACTGGATACAAAGTTGTCTTCGGATGATAATTTCTGAAAATGTAATTTAGGTAGTAATAAGAAATATTTTTGTTTGAAATAAATTTTAGAAAGATACTTTCGTGTATTAAAGGCACTTGGAAAACTACAGGGCTGAACAAAAGAATTCAAGAATGTTTCTATCTATTAGTATTAATCGCTGAAAGAAAAAATTTGACCAGCAAACAAATTAGCAAATAGGGATTATCAAAAGTTTTTAACCATAAATTCGCGATAAAAAGTTAATTACACATGCTTTTCATCATCGAAATTTTTTGCTTGATTGATCAATTATTTCTTCTTTAAATGTTATGTGAACGAAGTCACGGGTAACTGCTAGTAATGTAAATAAAATAACAGAAAATAATTTGTGATAAAAATTAATGCCTAAAGCAAAATAAGAATAATTTCAAATGAGGAAAATGATGTCATTCAGCAACCAGATAAATAAGAATTACAATATTATTACGGATGCCTTTTTCATATTACTAATAACAGTAACTTTTAAAAAACATTTGAAGAGAAAATGACGTCACTATTTAAAACATCGCATTTTTACTCATGACGATATTAGGTACTACTCTGTTATCACGTCGACCAATTTCGCCAAATTATACAAATCGCCAAACTAATAGCCAAATTATATATTTTGACATAATTTTTATTTTAAATAACGAAAAAACAAATAATTAGTAGAATATTAATAAAAAGTCGAAATAAAAATCACTTAATCACATTTTAAACACATGAATCGTATTTAATGTCATTAAATGTGACATTCACGATCATCCATTATTGGCATTTAATCTTATAGTTTGGCGATAATTTTTTGGTCGACGGGATAACCTAGTAGTACCTGATATTACATTTCAATATTTCTTTTCATTATGGACACTGAGATTGAGATTTTACTTTCAGATGACTTCAATTAGTGAAAATAATGTCACAGTAAAAATAATATATATATATATATATATATATATTTTTTTTTTTTTTTTTTTTTTTTTTTTTTTTTTTGTTAATGGAACTATTTTTCTGTGAGTACATATAAAATAAAATTTCTTGATTTCGCCGTCACTCAGATCACAATTTTAACTGAAGATGTGCGAGTATTTGCATGCAAAATTGTAACTGGCAAATTTGACATTTAGTTTGCAAATATACTTATTATATATTGATTCAATAATGTAATTACTTTTGCTTTTTTTAAAAAACCAAATCGATCGGGTCTTTTAAAAATTTCACTCGTCGAATTCGTCGGGATTCCACTCGTTTTACTGTTAAATTGCATTTCCTTTTACTCAGAGTCTATAAAAAAGCGTTTAAACTAAAGAAAAAATCAAATTTTGATGAATCTAGTCAATGAAGAAGTAGCACGTCAAATTGTATCTCTTTATT
Organism: Maratus speculifer; assembly: GCA_964019185.1. Classification (NCBI taxonomy): domain Eukaryota; kingdom Metazoa; phylum Arthropoda; class Arachnida; order Araneae; family Salticidae; genus Maratus; species Maratus speculifer. The sequence continues at coordinate 243,766,782 of OZ025296.1, forward strand.
ATTCCGCAATTCCAATGTCTCAGCGAGAAATTGCTATTTAATTGGGCATTTGACGCCGTTCTGTTTGCTATTATATTGATAAACACAAGAAAAATGAAGTTAGTTCATTGCAATCTAAACGGGGTCGCCCTTCGAAAAAACCTCTATCGATTTATTTATTTATTTATTTTCTAATCGGAGCGAAACTCAATTCTGCAATGGCAGAATCTACATTCAACTTGTTTTAATTTCTGTTGGAGAAAGTCAGTCCTGAGTTATATTACAAAAACTGCTGAAAAAAATATTATTATTTTAAATAATATACTTACTTTAAAGTGTATAACAATGTGCAAATGCAGCTGACATAATAAATTTAATTATGTTTTAAACAATTTCCAGAATAAATTACTCCAAAATAGAAAAGAAAAGAAAAAAATACAGTGTAGCATATTCTAAAGCAGTATTGAGAAAATATAAAATAGCTTTTCTAAAATAAATAAATAAAAGGCTCCTCGAACTTAAATGGTTGTTATCACACATAACACAAAATAGAAATACAAAAGATCAATTTCTCTAAAACAAAGCGCCGTATTGCAATAAGATATCATGCAACAAACACCTTTCCTATTTACACACTGTTCTTAACAATTTAGATTTTCGTGGCGTAGGAACGTGTGATCAACCATTAACAGAGGGAGAAACGGCAATATTGGAAAATGTTGTATGGTATCAATAACATAAGATTCCGACTGAGATTAAAATATTTATCAGCCGTTCCCGACAAAACAGCAACAGCCGAACAAGAATGTCATCAAATATAAAGAGTCATCCATTACAAATTTTGCCTTTATGACTGTTATTATTTACTTTTTATATATTATGGTGTGAATGTTAAAATAAACATTCTGTATTTTCGTTTTTTCCTGAGTATATTTAAATAAAATCTTGATAGGCGTCATTCCCCTTTGTTATTCAACATTCTTTAGAATAAATAGAGAAAATAGTTAAAAGAAATGCTCTTTAATGACAAACTTTCGATTTGATCCCTATTTAATACTTTTATTTTATTAACTAGCAGCCTCCGCCCGCTACGCTGGTCAGTTTCTCTAAAATATTCTTGAATCAAACGAAATATATTTAAATAAACAATCTTAATATCGAATCAAATACCCACAATTTTTGTCTGATTTATGTAATCTTACATTGGTCAGTTCAAAGTTCATTTTGGCGACAAAATACCTCTAAAATGACTAAATAACTGACAAATTACAAAAGTACTAAGGTAATTAAAATTTTTTTAGTAGGTTTTTTATCTTGAATTCCACTTGAATTGCTTCTACCTGAATTTGCTTCTGAGATATGGTAAAACATGTTATTATTTTAGACCATCCGATGAACTTCCTAAAGGAGAGATTTATATATATATATATATATATATAAGGATTCAAAATCTCAAGTTTTTGTGCCGAAGACATCGCCAAATTAGGAAAATGTGAAGTATCTCACCAAGTACTGGATTTAAAAGAATTTGCTTAGTACCATTCAATTAAGCATAAAAAATGCACTAAAATATGCACTAAACAAACAAATAATTAGTAAAATATTAAGAAAAATATTAATAAAAAGACGAAATAAAAATCTTTTAATGACGTTTTAAACACGTGAATCGTCTTTAATTTCATTGAATGCGACATTCATGATCATCCATTATTAGCATCTAATCTGATAGTTTGGCGATAATTTTTTGTCGACGGGATGACCTAGTAGTACCGTTTTTTTTATTAGAATGAATGATAAATTAATTGCAAGTATTTTTTCATGATTTCCTTCACATTCAAAATATTTCTTTTTTAGGTACTTCTAGGTTATCCCGTCGACCAAAAAATTATCGCCAAACTATAAGATTAAATGCCAATAATGGATGATCGTGAATGTCACATTCAATGACATTAAATGCGATTTGTGTGTTTAAAATGTCATTAAGTGATTTTTATTTCGACTTTTTAATAATATTTTTATTAATATTCTACTAATTATTTGTTTTTTCATTATTTAAAATAAAATTTATGTCAACATGTATAGTTTGGCGATTTGTATAATTTGGCGAAATTGGTCGACGGGATAACCTAGAAGTACCCTTTTTTAGTGATGGTAAAGTAACTGCAGATAAAAAAGATATAATAGTAAGGCTAAAACGCAGATTTAATGACTGCTTGGCATATGACTTGGCGGAGACTCGATAAGTACGCTAATTCTATGAACCTAAATATCCAGATAGAGTATAAACAAACAATTGGTACCATTTTATTATTCCGTCGATAAATTTCGCCAAATTATACAAATGGATATAATTTTTATTTTAAATAACAAAAGAATTAATAAATTACTAAAATATTAATAGAAATTGAGATAAAACATCGAATTAAAATTAGTTGACGACGTAACAATTATGTAAAACATATTTAATGTCAAAAGAATGTGACATTTACGGTTATCCATTATTGACATTTAACCTTATACTTTGGCGAGAGTTTTTTGGTCGATGGGAGATCAAGTATTGCCAAATAATGTAATATTGCCAAATAATGTAAACAAATTATATAAACAATGATATTGCCAATATTATTTAGATGCAGATATCATCTACGGATCACGTTGGCACGATTACAACAAAATTGCGATTTTATGCCTCACGTGGAAATCCAGTAATGTAATAGTCGTTTATTTATCAGTAAACTATTTCATTATTTTTCTTTTCTATTTTAAAATTATACAGATTGTTTTGTTCCATAATTACTAATTGAATTAATTAATTTATTATTATTATTATTCCAGGTTACATTTTCTTGGCAACGGGAAAGAAAAATGGTTATTTTTTATCGGAAAAATTTTAATTGATTCTGTATGAAAAATAATGAAATTTTCAATTATTAAGAAAAATATTTGAATAAATCAATTAAAAATTAGCCTATGTTCACCGGAAATAGTGTAGCTTTCCAACGGTGAAAGAATTTTTCAAATCCGTCGAGTAGTTTCGGAGCCTATTCAATTCAAACAAACAAACAATCAAATCTTTCCTCTTTATAATATTAGTATAGATTAATTTTGAATAATATACAAAAATAGTGCTATAATTTAATCAGAATCATAGTATTTATTTTCGTTTTCTAGATTTTATTTTGACAAATTACATTAAAATATCGTATTAATATCAAGACTTAAAAATCTTCAAATTCTAACCTTGATGAATCTGAATTTCTCAAGTAGGATAAGAAATATTTAAAATGAAGTCGTTTTTCATTTCTTTGAATTCATTCATTCACAAATTGGAGAATTTTTGTGCCATGCTGAAATCTTTTGGCTTAAAAATTTCAGCTTGTTTTATAATTATTTCTGGCGAGAAAAATATTTCGTGGGGCGTAAATTTTCGAGTTTACGACGGGCTTGCGAAAATAAGTGCTTTTACAGAATTGGCGATTCATGCGCTCAAATACGCCATCTGGTGGAAAAAGGATGTAACTTCTGGCTTCAGGATAGTGTTGTGCAAGCGCATTGCATTACATGTATATCTAATTTGTTCAGAATAATCAGTGTTGAATTCAGACACTTTTCATCAGGAAGGACTTCAGTGGCTCCGGGGGGGATTCCCCCCCCCCTTGCCACTTCCTGAATTCAACACTGAGGTGATATTTTTTTCTTTGTTATATGATAAAGTAAAATTTATCCGAATTTGAATATCTAAAAGTTTCAAATGCATTTGCAATAAAAAATTATTTTAATGGCACTTTAGCATTAGTTAAAGGAAAATTAAAGGGACAATTATCCTGTACCGAAGGCTGCGAGCAGCGCCTCTATAGGCCATTTTAATTCACAATATGCGAATAGTAAACATAACACCTTCTACATCCTATTTTTAAATCAGTCCAATCACGGTCCAAGGCTACCAGACTACGGGTCATGTGACTCAAAGAACGGGAGCACTAGCGCCACGAACCGAGCATGCCTATCTTCTCTGTTCCCCTTCTACTTCTACCTCGATTCTACCTTCATGACAGTGAATCATTTTTTAATTTATGAATCAGTAACTGGCAACAGTAATGAGAAAAAAAGCGCGTAAAATTTGTGTAAACATAACATTTGCGGTTAATGATTCGGAGGTTTAAAAAACATCTGATATTTTAAAATCAAAACATAAAAAAACAGAATTTACTACTATACAGCATATACAGTTGTTAAATTTTGGAAAAGTTTTAAACGAAGAGTTCTACTTTGTTTAAAATGTGATTTATTTATGTTCATTGGATAAGTGTAGGACGTTTCATTTAAAAATTAAAAAAATTATCAGTCGTAGTTTCCGTTGCGTTGCGAAAAATCTATGATGTCTGTTTTCAGCCTTATAGACGGGATTAAAAATATGGAAGAAGCACTGAAATGTGAAGTTTGGTATGAATATTTCGTTTTGACTTTACTTGCACGTCCTTCATTCAATTATTATCTATTGTACGATAATTTGTTATGTATTATGGTACATTTGTGTGCGTCAAGATTATCAGTTAATAATGAGTTATTTAATCTGCATTTAAAAAATCAGTGTTGTCCGGTTAGCGGGGAAAAAAAAGTCCCAAACAAAATATAATTTTGTAAATTTTTTCCATTTTAATAAATTTAAAAGGCAGAATTTAACTATAATAAAACACTGGTTCTACCAATTCATAAAACAACTTTTACATAAAAGCATCACATCAACATATTTATGTTCACAACAATATGAAATATTTTGTGTTGAAATGAAAAACTAAATTCAGTTCAGCTAAGTTTTTTTATGCAAACATGCTTATAAATAAAATGTATTTCAGTATTAAGTTATAATGTATTATTAAATAGCAATTGTTAAATGTGTAGGATAGATGTGTCAGTGATAGACACCCTTATAAAGAGCTTTCAAAAATTATTTTTTTATTAACAGTTATTACATTCCAGTTTTTTTTTTTTTTTTTTTTTTCAGTATTATTATTAATCTATAAACAGTATTTAACCATTCTTATAATCTCATTTCCCAATATGAATAAAAATTTAAATAACTGAAAGATATCAAAAGCCCCAATAATGAATCTGTATTTAGAACCAGAATTTAATGAAAACATACTAATGAAACAAAATAGTTATTTTCAAATAAATTTAACAATTAGGATATCAATAAGATATTTATGATAATGATTCCCTCTCTACATCAATTTTTATAATTATCAGAAAATTGATAGTTTTATTACTTTAGGTGGATATTTTAAAATAGATATCAGGCAATTACAGAAGATTACAGCAATCAAATTATTGAGAAAGTGGGGAATTTCAAATGTAACAATTAATAATAATAAAAGTTTTGGAAGTGATACTGTGAGTTGGATATTTTAAAAACTAAATAAAATAATTTCAAAATAAAACCATAGAACTGATGTTTGAGGCCACTAATCTGCAGATTTATTAGTATCATGATTGCTATAATTTTCATTAATATTACTTTTTTTTATTTCTTTCTGTCAGAAGTGAATAAGCAAACATTTAAGACAGAAAATAGATTGAAATAGTTACTGTAATTTGTTTTTATTTAAATGGGGAGGAATTAAGCCCTGCAAGTACTTCTTTGACTATGCCTTTAAATAATATTTTCTGCTTCCTAACTGGTTTAGTTGCCAGATTATAAAATATGCAATGCAGAGTTATATTCATTTTAAAAGATATAAGAGAATAAAATATTGAAATTTTAGTAACCAAACCACATAACTTAAAAGCAGCTATTTATAAAAGTTTTGGTGGTGTTACATTTTGATAAGTACAGTAGAACCCCGCAAATCCCGACCCTGTAAATCCGGATCTCCAGATAATCCAGATCTCCGGATAATCCAGATCGGTTTGGTCAAGCGATTGAGAAACGATTTGGTTAATTTCCATAGCATAAACTTGTTTCATCGCAGGGTTGGCGAGTTTTTACCGAAGGTGGAAAAAACCGCGGAAAAAACCTGGTAAAAACCGTCCCGGCAAAAATAGGTTTTTGCCAAAGAAGTGGCAAAAATAGGCTGTCCATTTAAATTTTTTCCCCACAAACAGAAAAATATTTCACAAACGAAAAAATAAACTACATACTACTTAATTAAAAAATCAATATTATTCTAAATTTATTTTAACTTTTAAGTTAAATAAGTATAATTATGCACTTTAAGAAAGAATACTAACTTTTATAACAAGATTATAAATGAAAAAAATACCAATTTTAATATAAATAAATAGAAACTTCATTTATTCATGTTTATACAATTATTAATTCACATAATAGAACTGTTGAGACTGAGTAAAGCATTTATATTTATAGTTTATATATGTTAGAAATTCGAAGAAACAGTTATAGTAACCTAAATTTAATTTAATATAAAATTATATTTAAAGCAGAAAACTATTAAATTTCAAATATTTCAGCAATATCTTCCTCACAACCTAAATTTTGCTGCTTCAGCATGGCATAACAGTAAACAAGTTTTGAAAGAGTATCTGTTGAAGTATTTCGAATCTCAGTTTGCACAAATGAAAAATGTGAAAAAATCTTTTAATAGCAGCACTGCTTGCTAGACATATTTGAAAGTGAAAATCTTTTGATAATTAAAAAAATATGTATGTTAATCACTGATAAAATACTTTACTTACAGGGGTCTGTCTAGACTTTTCTCGTCTTTGTGAAAATTCTAGACATTTTTGTGAATTTTAAATTATCAGGTTTTCAGGTTCTACCCTTCACATATAGAGAAGTTAAGTAATATATTTTTTGGTGAGTTCAAATGTTTATTAACAGGCCAGATTTTATTTTAAAATGATAAAATTTGTGAAAAGTTCAGTTTAAAGGTGAAATGTCGATTTGAGAGACAAATAATTTTATGAAGAATCCTGTTTGAGGTTAAAGAATTTTGTGAAGGGTCCTTTAAAGGACCTAAAATTTTCCTAAACATATCCCTGACTTAAAGTAAAAAAAAATTAGATATGTAATTTTTGATTTTGTTCTTAAATTCCTAAGTAAGACTGAATTCCACCACCTATTTTTTAAAGATTTAAAATATTTAATATTAATTAATTAGCAATTGAAATTAAAATATTAAATAATACACTGTTAAATTTAATTGTTTATACCATTACTATCCTTATTAGCGTGCAGATTTTATTACACATTAAAGACATATAGGTTTTTTCCATTTTTCCCCTGGTTTTTTCCAGTTTTTTCCACTGTCCTGGCAAAAATACCTTTTTGCCGGCAAAAATGCCAACCCTGTTTCATCGTCGTATTCTGAATAAAAAAAACTTTTTTCTGAAATCTTTTCGGAAGAATACCTTAAGCTTTCTTATTTAAACTCTTATTTAAACTTCACCCAATGAACTACTTATGCTCAAGCGGATGCGTGACCGTACTGCTCACAAAAGGTATAGAAAACTGGCACAGCAAAAAATTACAAACTTTTTTATTACAAAGTAAACATTTTTGCTGTCTGTAAATAATCAATAAGTTAAAAATAAAGGTGATTTTCTGTGCGTATGTTTTATTTTATATCATTTTTTTCTTATTGTCTGGATTTTCGATAATCCGGATTGGGTCTGGTCCCAATTAATCCGAATTATCGGGGTTTTACTGTATAATTTTAAAATTAAATATGATTATATTTAGGTTTTCAGTTAAGTTAAGATATTTTATGCACTAAAACATTACTGAAATTGCATTTTTAGCAATATCTACATGGGGTGTTCATTACTGGAAAATGATTAATTAGGCATCAAGTAATGGGTATCCCTTTTTAAAACCTTAAAAATAAATGAAATTTTATAAATGACTATAGTATATTAAATTCAATGTTTTCTGTTTCTACCAAATTGAAAAGCTGCAAATTTTGCAAGAAAATAAAGAGTACAGTAGAGGACCTATTATCCGGAATTCCGAAATCCGGAAGGACCCGAAATCCGGAAATGAAGAAGATTGAGAACGAGGTGAATCATGATGAAATGAACGAATCTTGAATCTTTGATCAAAATATGTGTAAAATAAAAATGTGCGTTTTTTCAAAATTTTTTAAGATTTCATGCTTTTTTGGCTTTTTTTTCCAAAATTCACCTTTTTTCTGCATTTTTCCGACAGAATTTACGTTTTTTTTAAAAACACACAAATTTTTTCAAGTATTGCTTCAAGTATCAAAATTAAGTCATTCAAAGATTCATGATTCATTCAATTCATCATGATTCATGCCCATAAAAAACGCAAATTTTTTCAAGTATAACGAAAAAACTCTGCAAATTCGTCAAATATCGCTATAAAACACTGCAAATTTCGTCAAATATCGCGATAAAACCCTGCAAATCTCGTCAAATATCGCGAAAAAAATCCTGCAGATATCTCGCAAAAAATTTAAATTTTGTGAAACGATCGCAGATAGATCCCGTGTAAGCGCCCCCCTCTAATTATTTTACGATTTTTCGTCACCTTTGGGGGGGGGGGATTAACGGTATATATATATAAAACCAGCTGGCAAAACGTCCGGATTTTAAGAGCTCTGAATTTTGGATGTCCGGATTTGAGACTTTGTACTATAGTACAAGAGTCAAAATTGTAGCTTAGTGTTTTTTCCACAGACTTCTCATACAACACACTTTTCATTCATATTCTAGATAGCAGTGCTATATTCCTTGTTTTTTTGTTTGTTTGTTTGTTTTTCTTTTTGAGGGGGTGGAAGAGTCGAGTTTCGGACGGACCCGAAATCCAGAAAATTCCAAAATCCGGAAAGCCCTCGGTCCCGATGATTCCGGATAATAGGTCCTCTACTGTATATAAATTTATTAAAGGAAGCTCTTAGCATGTTCTTTAAGATTTTCACAGAAAAAAAAGTATCCTTTTAATGTATTTTCTTTATAATAGGGATGCACCGAATAATGATTTTGGCCGAATGCCGAATGTTCAGCCGACAAGTGAACCAAGTACCGAATATTCGGTTGTCCAAATATTTTTTATCTTTCAAAGTTTAAAGGTATTAAAATATTACTTTTTAAAACAAAACAATTTTACATAATATTTAATATAAGAAACTTACATTTTGATAAACAAGAGCTTTTTATAAGTGCATTTAATATTTAAAAAAAACCTTGAATTATTTTAGAAGGACAATTATTAGACTTTAAGTAATAAAATTTTTTATTTCATGGTTTCTTATATGAATTCAAACAAATATTTTAAAATCAAAGAGAAATAATGAAAAAATGGAAAGAAAAACTTTACAGTCTCAAAATTGTCCTTTTTAAATAACTCAAGGCAGATTTTTTTCAATATTAAATTTAGTTATAAAAAGCTCTTGTTTATCAAAATGTAAGTTTCTTTTATTATTGTTTGTCATGAAGAAACTAAAGTAAAATCAAATGGTGGCTATTCAATAAAAATAACTTTTCTACTTCTTTTGATTTAGCAAGTAAGATTTTAAAATCATCTTCCATCAATGTCTGGATCTGGAATAAGCGATCATTTTCAGAAATTGTAAACATTCAGGTTTTCAACAAACTTTCAATATATGGTCAAGACAAACATTATTTTAACAAAAAATAATATCTCAATTTCTCAATCCATTTATTCCATCAATATTAGGTACAATACATGTTAGAATTACAATAGTACGAATTGTTTCATATTCGGCCAAGCCGAATAGTTTGATATTCGACCTGATCGAACATGGTACTATTAATTTTGGTCATATTTGGTAACATGACCAAATATTGAATATTCGGTGCATCCCTACTTTATAAATGAAACTTTTGCTTATTTTATTGGTTTTTGTTATTCCTTATAATAGTAAGCTTAGTCTAGCATTGTTAGGTCCAGTGGCATAACAAGTGGGGGTAGTCCACCCCAGGTATCACTTACTAAGAGGTGACGTCCAATTTATTTCTTTATTTGTAAATAAAAAATATAATCTTATAAGATTTTGGAAAGGAATTCTGAAATAAAATGAAACTTTCAGAGCATGATGCATAGAGTTAGTTTTCTTTTGTTTGAGAATGTGAAATTTTATACCGAATTGTGTATCTAAATAAGATACACATCAGGGAACAAAAACCTACATATCCAACGAGTGAGTAGCAAAAACAAATTTTAAAAGAAAGAATTTTCTTCTGCATATATACACCATATTGACTTATGCGGACTATGGGTTGAGTGATGAGTTACTCCTATGATTCTTTTATGCAGGAGGACAAAAGATAAATAAGGAATTGTATGGTCATTTGTTATTATAACGTAGAATTGTGATTTTAAAAAATGACTGATCGGAAGGGAGGGGGGTGACACCATTTTCATCTGCCCCCGAGTGTCACCCATTCTAGCTACACCACTGGTTAGGTTGCAGATAAATTTTAGTTTCTTGTAAGGGTGCAAAAAAATGTTTTTGCTGTTAATGTTTCACCCAATCCACATTAAAATTTCCACAAAATTTTATGATATATTATAGGCTTACATACATTCTGTATTATTGTAGGTAATTTTTTTTTTTCCAAAATTTCTCAACTCATGCACGAGTATATATACAGTATATATTATTCTGAAAGCAATTTAATGAAAGTCACAATACAGATCTTTTTATTTGTAGTGAAAAAAATAGTATATCATGAGAAATATGTAATTCATTATTAAAATCAAAATGAATTTTACTTTTATTTATTTATTTGCAAAATCCCTCTCCCCCCTCGATCCTAGATCGTCAGCTTTTACATGTTGTGCACCTGTGGTTTGCTGAAGCCTGACACAGAAAATTCTATTTTTGGAATCACCTGTTAACTAAACATCTGAATTTTGGAGAATTTTTATTTATTTATATATTTTATTATTTTTTTTTTCTAAAACATACTTAAAATATTTTATAATATTCATTCAACTGGTATTTTGTATATACATATATGTTTTAAACTTTATCTCCTCTTATTGCAGTAAAGAACTTCTAAATGATCCACTCTTGGTTGCAAAGTGTGGACACAGTATTTGCAGGTATGCTCCATTTTATTGTGTTTTCCTCTTTTAAATTGAAATTATATTATAAGGTAAAATTTCAAGTAATCAGCTTTGTAACAATATGCAGTATAAAAGCCTGGTGATTTACAAAAAATGACTGCACATTGGAAAATTATAATACTTCATTTTGAATCAAAAATAAACCATTTTTAAACCATTTATTGTGAAGAAGGGTGGAAAAGATGAAACCACCTTCAAGAAAGTGGGTTGAACACAACAGTACTTACCACATAGGGATATGTTAAAGAAAATTTTAGGTCTTTTAAAGGACCCTTCACAAAATTGTTTATCTTTTAAATAGACCTTTCACAGAATTTTTTCACCTACAAATTGAACTTTTCACAAATTTAATCATTTAATAATAAAATCTGACTTGTAAATAAGTAGCTGAACTCACCAAACAGCATATTATTTAACTTTTTATATGTGAAAAATAGAGCCTGAAGGCATCGATAATTTAAAATTCACAAAATTCTGGCTAGAATTTTCATAAATATAAGAAAAAAAAACTCACAATTTCACAAAAACAGTACCCTGTGAGAAAAGTCTGGACAGACCCCTGTATCTATCTGTCTATTACTGTTCATTCTAGGCCATTTTTGAAGGGCGCAACACCCTGCCATCTTTTAAATTTACAAAATGCACATTACCCTTTATAAAAGTAGTAAAATGCACCACTAGTTTTACCCAGATATTTTTTAATAAAATATTTCTAAATTCCATGTATTTCTAAATTTGTGTGTCCAAAAATAATTTTTTTCATTTCTTTAGGAAAAAGAACATGAAACTATTCAATCATGTTTTAATTTAATTGTATCTTTTATTTTTGTATCATAAAATCGTTAGAAATTAATGTTAGTTGATTAATCAGATTTAAAAATTATGTATTTTTCTGCTTCCCCCCCCCCCCTTCTAAAAGCAATAACAATTTTTTTCTTGCAAAAATGCCCTTTTTATTTCTAGAGTGAACACTATATCTATCTATATATATAAGAAAATGCATATAAATCCTAGTTTTATTTGATTTAGAGTTTTAAAGAATTTTATTAAATTCAAACAATCTTTATTTAAAATAAAAAAAAGTTTGTACGTATATCTGTTTACAGATATTTTTTAAAGAGAGATTTTTTTTTAAGATTTTATTTAGAGAAAAATTTATTGTACATAGAAATCTGTAAATTTGGTTCCAGGTTGACAACATTGGTTCATGTGTAAAGACTTTTTTCTTTTTTTTTTTTTTAATATTAAACAGAAATATTTGAATATTTTTTTGTGATTTTCCGTGCTTGCTGACGATCTGCTCCTTAAAGCAATGTTATATTTTAGTCCAATACTGAAAATTGTGTCCTTTTCTCTTTAAGTTTATTATACAAAGTTCATGCAGCGATCCTTGAATTGTTCATGATTTCAAGTGCCTACTTTGCTGAAAATGAATTTTTTCTTCAATTAACTAAAAACTATCTCATACTTTTATTCATTCGATCTTATATTTTATATAAACCTGTTTATAACAGAAATCCTGCCTTAAATGTAGAAAATTTCCTTTTTCCTGCTCTAAGAATAAATACACGGAATAATTACGCCTGTTAAGATGAAAATCAATTCAAAATGTAACTATTCTCTGTTCCTTTGCGATTTCTTCTTAACAGGCTTTACTGTACCTAAAATAAACTCAACAATCTTGTTGAACACTTAGAAGAGGAACTTGTAAAAAAAAAACTGTTTTAGATAGATTTCTGTAGTTTGATAAATTTGTAAGATTTTGAAGGAACTGTAAAATTTTTCATTGTAGACAGGTTTTGTTTTTACTGTATTAGGTACTACTTGATTATCCCACTGATCAAAATGCTAATAACAAATTATAAGATTAAATGCCTATAATGGATGATCGTAAATGTCACATTCATGTAATATTATGTTATCAAGTTATTTTTAATTAAGCATTTTATTTGTACTTTGATTAATGTTTTACTAATTTATTTCTTCTTTTATTATTTAAAGTAAAAATTTTGTCAATTTGTGTAATATGGCAATTTATATATAATTTGACAAAATTGATTGACAGGATAATCAAGCAGTACCCTGTATTAAGTTCCATTTAGTAATACATGCAGATCCAGAGTAATAAAAAACAGGAAGTAAAAAGAATTGGTGTATCATTAAAAATTAGGACTTTTGTCATCCCACACAACTGGGCAAATAGGAGTTGTTTTAGAGCTTTTAAAAATCAGGACATCTGCAACACTACTCATTACTGACTTTACTAGCATTACTTACGTTAACTAAGTTTTCATAGAAAATGGGCTGATTGTTCCAAAATTCAGATATGTTTAATTAAACAGCAGTAATTTTTTTTTTATGATGATCCTTTCTCCTCTTTTTTATTTGTTCGTATAGTGTATGCATGTATATACATGTAATTTCTATATTTCTACATGTACCTTTGTACAATTTTGTACAAAATAAGATTTTAAAAATGTAAAAGAAAATAACTTCTATTCTAAGCATACCATTTATAACGCATTAAAATGTGCACTCTTACAATTGCCCGTTCTAAGCCTGAAAAATGTTAAGTAAAAATAATCTAAAAAACATTCTAAAGTTGTCTAGTTATCTAGATTTTTTATTAACTGGATTGGCTTTGGTCCCAATTGGTCCAAATAATCAGCATTCTACTGTATATAGAAAGCAGTGTGAATAAGTTGCCAGAAAATATGCTGCCAATTTTTTTCCTCTGCCGAGCCCATAATTGTGATTTTGCCAAGGATCCTTTATTGGAAAAGTACCTAAAAAGTTTTTTCTTATATTTACAGGAAGGCAGTTTATGAGAAGAATATTGGTGCAAATAATGTTGTTTGTTTTATGTGAAAAATTTATTATTAGCAACCATTTGAAACATTTTACAATGTTAATGCATTAATGGTGTCAAGAATATGCAGTGCTGCCAAACAAATGACTAGAGCTAACCAAAACATATCTTATTTTCTAGCTTTTAAGAAATTCTATAAAATTCCTATTGTTTCATGCACATGATATTTAATTAAAACTAATGTATTAAATCTTTTTATTTAGATTAAAAATTTTGAAAGAAGTGACATATTTAATTCAAATTTTAACCTTTTTTTTCTCTCTCTCTCTCCCTTCCAGACAATGCTTTTTGGGTGATTTTAGTATGAAATGCCCAATATGTCAAATTCCAGTCAATACTAAAGATTCCTTAGAAGATAAATTATTGAAAGAGTTACTTTCACAGCTGAAGAAGTTGAAAGATATTATTGAAAATGATTCTGATGATCAACATTTAGTATCAAATAATCCTGAAGTGGCAAAAGAAAATACTGAACTTCAAACAGCAAAAGAAAAATCTGTATCAAAAGAATCGGTAGCTGAAACATTTAAAGAAAAGCTATTAGATAAAACAGATGCTGAAATCATAAGCCCTACAGCACCAAATTTTTCTTGTTCAACACCAAAAGTTAGGCGAAAAAAGAAAATATTACCAAGGACTAAACCTACTAGGCAGTCCACTGGTGAAGGAAGTAGCATTCAGGTATATGTTTATTTTTTACCCTTTTTTATTTAAATCAAACTGTTTTTTACTTACCCATCATACTTAGTAAGGATAAATCTTGCAATCGTTTTGAAAATTGGGGGAAGGGGGGGGGATTGATGGATTTACACATTTTAGATATTGGAGATTCCAAAAAACATATTTTTAGAAAAAAAAATTGCCGTCTATCTGTGGCCTGTAAACGCTTTATCTCCCAAACAAATTGAGATAGAGTCTTGAAATTTGGTGTATACTTAGAATGTAATAATGGAAAAAAGCCTATTAAATATCAGTAATTTCGATTATTCTGAACTATTTTTTCGGACTCTTGAAATATTCGTTCTGATCAGGGTTCGATTTAAGCAGTATCGCATCGCAATTTGCGATTCAAATTTAACTAAAATGCGTTAAATCACAATCATTGCGATGCATATTTCCCACACCCTTTGTTATGTTATGTACACTTAAAGTTAAAATTTAAAGATGTTTTTACACGACATACGTTGTGTTTTCACTCTCCCCAAGTGTTTATTTACAATGGAAGTACAGCGAGATGCCATTGCTGGGTGCATTTTCCGAGTAAACACATGATTTGTTCCCACCCTGATGCTTATGTTTTATTTAAAATTACAAAAATTGTATTTCTGAGTTTATGTCTTATTAAAAAATATTGACCCTCTCAACAAATATATTTTTTAAGAATTGGTACTGTGGTAAGTTAATACATGTATTTAATTGACCTGTGGTGAAGGTAAATTGACCTATAAGTCATTCAAGAGCCAGCTTCTGATTTTCTAAGTAATATATATTGGGTAGGTGAGTTATCATTTTATTCTTTGTATAATTTTATTTACTTTCATTTATGCTTTTGATTAAATATTGCTTTTTTTTTATTGTAAATTTTCAAGATTTAAAAGTTACGTTAGCTATTTTTTACTTGCTATACAAAAGTGTCTAACTGCTATTCAAAACTGACTTTGTATAGCAGTTACTGCTACACAACTTTTTTTTTCTAAATCGACCCCTGGTTCTGATGAAAGGTATATAAAACTTTTTATTTTAAGGTGTAGATGTAAAAGACAATAAAATAACATAAATTTTGCATAAGAAACGAAGTCAATTGTATAATTAGTCGCTGAGATATTTGTAATCCTATTTTCTACACTTTTTGATTTTTCATGACCCTGTATTTCATTCCAATTCCAATTCAAAAATATCTTTTAATTGGACATGAGATGCTTAATCTGATGCAGTAAACTGTTAGTTAATATGATAATTATTTTTGGAGATATAAGGATGTTTCTTTTATGCAATTAGGTACTACTTGAGTCGTTTGATGTTTTATATAATTTGTAAAAAAACTGGTTCGTCAGCAATTCATTGACAGAGTATTGCTATGTATTGAAACTATTTAAAAATATGTTTAAATTTTATTTTGGAATTGCAATGCATTTTATAATAGTTTACATATGTTTTATTTTCATATTTTAAATTATGCATATCATCCATGATGGGTAAGTATTAAAGTAGCCTCCAACGACTAGTTTTTATTATAAAATGAAGGAATTTTGCAATTGATTTTCAACACACTTCCTGGTATGCTAGAATTATAAAAACTATGTAAAAAGGTATGTTTCAGATGACAGTACAACATAATATTTTTACTACTTAATTATAAATCAATACATTAATTTTGTCTTTTATCCATTAGTCCGCCATAAGCAATCAATCACCGAATATTCTGTTTAATGCATACAATTCTATCGCAATTGAAAAAACAACAGATTTAATCATGCATCAATAAATGATTGCCAAAATAAGGCAAATGGCTGCCAGGGTTCGGTGATATATATCAATGGATATATATCATGATATATATCATGATATATATCCGATATTTATTTTCAAAATATCAAGCTTTTTGATATTTTCGATATTTTCATATTTGATATTTATTTTCAAAATATCATGATTCTTGATATTTTCATATATTTAATTTTTATTTTCAAAATATTTTTAGTCAACAAAAGTCTAAATGAGCTCTTCAATTGTTATTAAAAATTAACCCATCTGTAAATAACTAAAATATTAAAAACATGCTTACAAAATATCCCCCACCTCCAAAAACTATTTTTAGATTGCACCTGCTAGAATTGGAAAAAGGGGTGATGATTGGCTAATCTGAATTGCTCAATAGTCAATCAGGCAGTGTAATGTGTAGGCATAGAATAGACATGTTTTAAGAACAAAATTTTACATATGTTGCAAGTCTTTGCTGTGCTGTCATTATTTTGTTCTTGTTGATATTATATTTAAATGATATAAAGCTTAAAAATTTTATTAAAGTTTTTATTGCAATCACTATGACAAGAATAAAAGATCCTATATGGAATCATTTCACATGTAAAATTAAAGAAGGAAATAGTGGCAAATGGGCCATATGTAAGATGTGTGATAAAGAAATGCAAGGAATTCCAAAAAGGATGGAGAAGCATTATGAATTGTGTTCTTCTGCTCAGATTGATAATACAGGTAATTACACATTTTTCTGTTTTATATTTTAATATTTTCCTTAAAATATGGTTATTCAATCTTTAAGGCTGCCAACAGTTACACATTTTAGAGTTAACTTTACATCTCTACATTAAAAATACGGATAAGATTTTATTACACATTACTCTCATTACCAATTTTAGATTATATTTTTGAATTCTTATATCACAATTTAAATGCTCTAAAAGTTAAGACTTTTTTTTTTTTTTAAATACATAAGATTTCTATTAAGTTTTATTATGACTTAAAATGGTTTAGTATGATGAAATATAAAAAAAATATATACAGTAGACTCCCTCAAATCCGCACAGCTTGGGACCAGAGGTTTTGCGGATTTTAGAATTTTGCGGATTTCTGGTCATTGCTTTGTTTACATTTTTACTTTCTTCTATCTTCAATAGAAGAAAGTATTGTAATCGAAATTTTTTTCGACTTCCGGTTTTCGACTGATTTACACGTTTTAGGGGTCAGAGATTCCAAAAAACATGTTTTTACAAAATGTCTGTCTGTCCGTGTGTCTGTGTGTGTGTGTGTGTATATGTCTGTGTGTATGTCGCCATTCTACCATCAAAAAGTGTATGAAGTTATGGATAGAATTGAACCAAATTTTTTGTAAATGTTTTTGGCTGTGGCAAGCAGGTCCTCCTTCACTTTTGAAATATTTCGCCGGAAGGGGGCGCTGCAATCACGATTTTTGTGCCATTTTCAATATTGTACCGACCAAAAGTACATGAAGTTATGCATCGAATTGAACGAAATTTTTTGTGTAAGTGTATGTTTAGGGCTAGTTGAATCGCCCTGAATCTGAAAAAAATCCGCCGGAAGGAGGCGCTGCAATAGCGAATTTTATGCCATTTTCAATATTGCACCACATAAAAGTGTATGAAGTTAGTTCTAGAACTGAAGTAAATTTTTTGTATATAATTATTTCTTGGTAAGGCAAGTAGGTCCTCCCTGAATTTGAAAAAAAAATCTGCCTATCATTCTATTGTCCATCGGCTCGTGCAGACGTAAATTCGTTTTTACTCCGATTAATTGATTAAAGCAGAAATTTAAGATGAAAATCAAAGTTGGTATGGTATTGAATTAAAATTATTAAAGCATTAAAATGAGTAATTATTTTTTTTTAATATTAAAATGTACGTATGAGATAGAAGAAAGTTTTGGGATTGGCACATCCAACTAGTTTAAAAAGTAATTTGAATGTAATTAATAATGAAATCAAAAGTATAATGAATGCTTACTATATGCTAAAATACTAAAATAAGTAATAAACTAAAATAATAAAAATTTAGATAGTTTTTGAAATGATAAAAGTACTAAAAGCAAAGGTCAAATTAATGAGGAGTAATGTACAATTAAATATTCATTATAAAGATGAAACGTGTTTTTCCTAAATTATTCAATAAAAACTTGCCTCATAAATGTACATTACTAATTTACATCAAGATCATAAAATAATGAAGTTTTATTTCAGGTTTAGCCAGACTTAACAACTAAAAAAGCTTGATTAATACATAAATATATTTGGTAATATTGTGATTAGAAATGATATCAGCAATATATTTATTTTTTCAGAAATAAATTATTCTTTCTTTATGAAAAAACATGAATTCAATAACCTTAAAAAAAATTACAAATTAAAAAATATATAGAATTGATAAAAATCTAAAAAAGTCAAATTTTGCACCTACATCTGAATTGAATGTTTCATTGTTTACATCCGTAAAATATGTGCAGATTTTAGAGAGTTGTGGATTTTAGGAGTGTGGATTTAAGGGAGTCTACTGTATATCTAATTGATATTTTGACCAAACTTTTATCTTGTAATGTGATAATGTTGAATAAAAAATGCACACAATTCTTCAATTCAATTTTAAACTTCAAATGCTTTTTCATAAACAAGATAATATTAAAATAACTAAATATATTTTTATTTGTAAAATTTCTTTTTGTGCTTAGTAAAATTTTAATATTTATTCTATTTTTAAAAAGACTTTGCTGCGTTAAAAAGTTTTAATATTAACAAGAGATTTATTAATTTGTTTAGAATGTTTTCATATGTTTTTAGTAATTACACTTACATATGCTACTTTGAAATTATAGATTAGAACTTATTGGCAGTCCTGAATTTTATATTTCTTAAATATTAAATATTTCATTCCACAGTTCATTCTGATGCATTTTTTTTTCTTATTACAGATGATGATGATCCTAAAAGAAGTGTTGATTTAGACAATTGTATCTTATCAGAACAACCATGCAAGAAAGAGAAAAAAGCTTCTGCAGCAACAAGATACAAAACAACAACAGTTTCATTGTCTAAAGATTCTGATGTGGTTTGTACTTCAACAGTATATGCTCAAGCTATTGATGAACAAATTGCGCGTTACTTTTTTGCTACAAATACACCATTTAATCATGTTATTCATCCTGAATTTATAAAACTTTGTAGTTTGCTTCGACCTGGCTATACGCCTCCTTCGGAAAGAAGATTAGCAGGGGAACTTTTGGATGATTTACACAAAAAAGTAGTTGAAGAATCAAAGGAAATTCTCTCTGGAGAAACTCTAACTATGAGTCTTGATGGCTGGAGTAATATCCACAACGAGTCACTTATTTGCACCTCAGTGATCACAACATCTGGTGATACTTTCCTAACTTCGACTATAGATTCATCAGAACATTCACATACTGCAGAATATTTATGTGATGTGGCAAAACAATCTATCTTGGATTGTAAAGAAAAATTTGCTGTAGATGTTCGCAGTTTTGTTACAGATAATACTGGAAATGTTAAAAAAATGAGAGAAGAGCTTGCTAAGTCTGAAGATTTTGATATTATTTACTATGGTTGTTCTGCTCACATATTAAATCTTCTTGCCAAAGACATAGAATTTCCAAATATAAGTAAAAATGTCATCAAGATAATTAAATATTTTAAATATACTCATTTGCCAACTGCTTGGTATAAGAAAAATGGTGGAAACTGCTAGTAATACCTCAAGCTGTAAGGTGGAACACAATGTTCGATACACTGAAGTCTTTTTTAGATAACAGAGGAAAACTGGTGCAAGTCTGTCAGGATCACAAACTTGAAATTGATAAAGAAATTTTCAATTTAGTGAATGATGTCAACTTAATGGTTAATTGCACAGATTACATAAATATTTTAACACCTATTGCAGATGCATTAGATGAAATGCAAAAAGATGACACTAAGATTGCACAATGTGTAGAAATTTGGTGCAAATTAAAGGAACAATTGGAAACATCTGGAAAGGATATCAAGAAAAAATTATTAGCAAGAGAAGAAATGGCATTGTCACCAGCACATTTAGCTGCTAATATGTTGGACCACAGATACTGTGGGAAAAAATTAACTGAAGATCAAAAGCATAGTGCTTTTAATTTCTTGCGTTCAGTAGACAAAGAACTTTTGCCCCTGGTAATGACATTTTTAGCAAAGAAATCTCCTTTTCCAAGTTTTATGTTTGAAACTGAATATATAAAGGTTGAACCAATAATTTGGTGGGACAATATTAAATTGGAGCAGCCCATAAAAGAAAAAATGTCCAACTTAACTAATCAGTTGTTTACAGCTTCTCCTTCAACAGCTGGATTAGAAAGAATCTTTTCCAGTTTCGGTTTAGTTCAGTCTAAACTCCGGAATAGGTTAAGGAATGAAAAAGCTGACAAGCTTACATTCATGTTTAAATTCTTCAATAGAAAAAAATAATTTATTTTTTATTTATTATTATTATTATTATTATTATTATTTTGTATCTTGAAACTTGTTCTTTAAAAATAAATTTTTTTAAAACTTGAAACTGAATTCTGTATTTTGTGTTTTGATGAGTGAAAAGGTAATTTGTTGAACATCACAAAAAATTGTTTGTCTTCATTTATTTAATCATCAAATTTACAAAGGAAAAAAAAAAAGATTTAGAATATTGGTTTATGTTTTCATGTTAACTGTAATATGATTAAAATTTTAATTTATATTAAATCAAAAAATATTTGTAATCAATAAGCTGAAAATTTTGAAAATATCGGATATATATCGAAAATATCAGATGTATATCAAAATATCGGATATTTTCGATATTTTTGAAAATATCATGATATTTACGAACCCTGATGGCTGCCATAAACTGTAACAATGAAAATTTTTAAAAATTGAAAAATGGAAAATGAATAATAAGTAAAAAATGAAGAATATAATATTTTTTTTTTAAATACATTTATCAATTAATAGTTTAATATTAATTTATGATTATATATTGAAAAAGAAATTTAGATAGCTTACAAAGATAGTTTAAATAATGTTTCTTTCTTTCTTTTTTCTTTTTTTTTTTTTTTTTTTTTTCTTTTTTATGGAAAAGATAAAGGCGAAGTTTTATGTGATTTAATAAATTTACTTGTTTCTGCAAACTCTTTAAGAAAAACAAAAAATATGCATTTTTCTTAAAGAGTTTGGTACTCACATCAAATTAATGTAACAGAAATTATTTGGGGGAAAAACATTAATTGCAATCAAACAGTGAAATTTGATTTTCAAGCTAAACATTGAAGTGTTCAGCTTGAAAATCAGATCTGGGAAAAATATTTGTCATCACTGTCTGTAATATGATTTACAATTTAATGCCATTCTAAAACTTTATTGGTGTTTTTATTACATATTACACTTTTACATACATGTGATACTGAATTTGATGCAATTTCAGTACAATATTAGATAAAACTTTAACCCATTGATGGTTAAAGCACTTCTATTCATAAAATACTAAAATGATTGAATGACACCGAAATTTAAAAACAAATTTATTTCATAATATATAAATGTTTTCTTTTACATTCTTTGTAAAATTAAAATTTTCATTTAAAAATTCCGGTGTCAGTATGGCGTTTCGCAATTCAAATTAAGTGGTATTCTGGGCGCGTATACGAGCTTATAATCATGAAAGGGTTAATAAATCAAAAAAATAAAAAGAAGTATTAATACTTTAACTATATGTAGTGTTTACTCTAGAAATAAAAAGGGCATGGTGCTTTTCGCTAAAAAAGGCACTTTTGCAAGAAAAAATTTATTATTGCCTTTAGAAGGGAAAAAAAGAAAGCAGAAAAATACATAATTTTTAAGTAAGATAAATCAAATAATATTAATTTTAAATGATTTTATGGTATAAAAATTAAAAATACAATTAAATTAAACCATGATTGAATTGTTTGATGTTCTTTTTCTTAAGGAAATGAAAAAATTCTATCATTTTTGGACACACAAATTTAGAAATACTATGAAGCAAGATAAATATTTATTAAAAATCTCTGGGTAAAACCAATGGTGCATTTTGCTACTTTAAAAAAGGGCAGGGTGCTGTACCCTTCAAAAATGTCCTGGAATGAACACTAGCTATATGCTAGATAGCTTTATGTAAATGGCTTTGAACTTCATCTAAGTTCAGTGCTATTACTTATCCTGGCAAATTGACAGTAACATAACTCAACAGGGAGAAAAAATTCAACAAAATAATAGTTGACCAAACCAAGCAGTTAGTGTTGTCATTTGATGTTTTTCAAAGGCTGGTTCCAAATTGTAATGCATTTTCAGTTTGAAAATCAACTCGGAATGGCATATGTTTCTGTAAGTGAAGTACTCAAATAATAAAGTTATTTTATAATTTTTTTTTTCTTTTTTAATGAAGCATGATTTCAACTACCTTGATAATGTATGCCTGTCATGAATTTAGAGGGTGACCTGATCGGAATGTTTACCATGTGCATTGAAATGTACATCAGAAGATTTAGGGTTTAATGGTTATTACTGATTCAAAAGTGAAATTCCCCACCTCCTCTTCAGACCTGCACTTTATCCCTTACAGAAGAAAATGTCTAATTGCAACACTAAAATATGCTACAGTAAAAAATAATAATCCAATGGGAAGTGTGACAAAAGTGTTCTTTCTTTTCACAAAAAGTATCCTTAACATAAACATGAAATATCCTAAATGTAAAAACTATGTCCTTTTGCAAGATAAAACTATTCTTTTTATAAATCTGTCTTGTCCCTTTTAAAAAGAAATGTGTAAGTACTGTATTTTTGCTGTTTATGATAAATGTCTATTCAATTTCAACTTTACATGACTTACCTTTTGACTGACCAAAATCAATTGTCAAATTTGTATTTCATGTTTTTTTAGACTTTTATTACTCAAATTATCTTGATTTCTTCATATCTGTATTATGTCTTGAAGATATTAATCCCCATAACTGGTATTTTATTCTACAACAGATGTAGAATTAGTGGATTGGAGTTCATTCATACTAGAGCTTTTAAAATAACATAGATTTTTTTCCAGATTGTCTTACAAAATTAAACAAATCTTAAAAAAATTCCAACTATAATTTGAATAGTAGTACTTAAGAATATTTGAAGGCAATTTCATTTTCTGTACTATTTGTCACAGTAAATTAATAATGTTTAAAAGCTTTTAATTTTCAAAGCAATTTATTGTGTTATTTAAACTGTATTAAATATTTGCTGCTGTTGAAATATCAGTTTGCTTCATTGATGAATCTTTATTTAGGACACATCAAGCAATTCTGATGCAAACAGTAGCAAGAGAAAATTTGAGAATTCAGGATTGGAAGAAAACAGTAAATCTAGATGTGATCAAAGCCCTAATGCATCAATACTTTCATCTAGTAATTTAAATAAAAGGAATCATAAAGGCGAAACTTTACTTCACAGAGCTGTAATTAAAGTAAGTTCATATTAACTGAATTTTTTAAACATGTTTTGATCACAAATGAGTAATATGAATTCTTTGCAATATTAGGGTACTTATCAGTTACCCAGGCGCCAGAAGCCTTATAATATTCATAAAAAGTAGATTTTTAAAATATTTCTTTTCTTAGTTTATTATACCAAATTAATTTTTCTAATATTCTGTTAACAAATGTGCGATATTACAGTGTTACTTAATTATCCCATTGATAAAAACCCTTTGTCAAATTATAAAATTAAATGTCACTAATGGATGACAGTAAATGTCCCATTCACTTTATATTAAACACATGACACTTGTTTGTTACATCATGAAGTGACTTAATTTGAAGTTTTGTTTGTATTTTTACTAATGTTTTATTAATTTATTTGTTCTTTCATTATTTAATATAAAAATTATGCTAATTATATAATTTGGTGAACAGTTGATTTTTGTATAATTTGGCAAAATTGGTCAACAGGGATAATCAAGTAGTACCAATATTACTACTACTTTACTTAAATAGCCAGCCTGACAAGGCTGGGGAAGAATTAAGACCTGCCTGACTCTTGTATATAAAGAGGGATTTTAAACCTGAACCCATTCATGTGTTCCAAAAAAAAAAATTGACCTTTGCACGTATGCAGGATAATTATTGTTATGTTGGGGATGGGGCAAATGGTGGGATTTATCATTTCTGAAAATTTAGAAGGGAGGGAAAAGATTCATGCCTAAGTATGCACAGTATCTCAAAAATTTTCCAATCTGTAAATGTCTAATCGTGTTTGAAACTTCAAAATATTATAAATATTTCTGATCATAATTTGTTTATTATTATTATTATTATTATTATTATTATTATTAAATTGCACATAAACTTTGTTGCACATCTTTTGGAAATTATAGTATGTTTTGTAATACCTCATCATGTATGCTTTATCTTTTCAGGGAGATATTAATAAAGTCAAAGACTTAATTTCTGCCGGAGCTAGCGTAAACACTCAAGACAACAATGGGTGGACACCTTTGGTAATTTTTTCTTTATGCTATATTTAAACAGGGTTCATACTCTCTTTCAATGATAAAATTCAAGCACCTTGCTCTCAAATTTCAAGCACCTTTTCAGAAATAAACAAAACATAAACACAAGAGATAAACAAAAATCATTTATGATTTCAATGGCTCTTCTTATAGCTGGTATGCTGTCAAAATTTCAAAGCAGTTTTGATTATTGATGATATTTTATAATAACCTTAAAGTTTGCTGGACAGTACTCCAACACTCTAACTGCTGTTTTTAAAATTATTTTAGCCGCCCTGATCCTATTAATAGATTCAATGATGGATTTAACCAGTCATTTACCATAGCAAAAAACTGTAGAAAAAGCTTTTTTAATAACAAAAATAATAAATAAGATCAAATTTGCAGAAGAATATCAGGTCTAACATCATATTATTTTTTCCTTCATGAATTAATTCTTCTTTGTTAATAATATCACTGATTAAAAATAAAAATGCAACATAAATTAAAGTAATAATAATATATTTAAAAAGTACAAGATGATTATATACAATCTTTTTATTTCACATGTTTAAAAAAAGGAAAAAAGAAGCGAGGGGATTATAGCATATTGAGCAAGAAATAATAAATATAATTGCTTAAAACTAAAACCGTGAAAAAAAAAAAAAAAAAAAAAAAAAAAAAAAAAAAAAACTATTTTTATTTATTATTAATAACAAAACAGTTTATTTTGAAACTTTTTCTTTTCGAAATTTAAAAATGTGTGAATTCAATAGAGGCCCAAGCAACAACAGACAGAACACACAAAAATATTCTGACAAAGCCAGTGGGGCTCTCAATCATAATTTTGTTTTGACGGATTTTTGTTTAAAAAATATTAAATCATTCAAATTCGATCAGGGTCCAGGCAACGACAGGCAAGTCAGTTAGTATGCAATTAAAAACTATAATAATTAATCCAATCACTACATCAGTTGCATGAGGAATAAATTTAGATATGGGAGACTTGTATTTTCTTTTTGGTTGGAGGAAGTTCAATTGTTGCATTATTAAGAAATAATTATTTTATTAATTAAAAACAAAATCATAAAACAAAAATAAATTTCAATTTTTTTAAAAGATCAAAATTAAATGGAATCCAAATAAATTATTTAATTTAAAAAGAAATTAAATCCAACAAGGGTCATGACTTTTCCTGCTCCCCTTTTCTTGTAGCAATGTTGTACAACATGTGAACAACAATGGTATCGCTTCCAATCCTCCTAACTTTTACAATATCAGAATTAAATATTTATTGTTATAGAAAACACTGCTCAAATGACTTGTTAATGCAGATTTGTCCATATTCTCCAATTTCTAAAAAACACAGCATAGCTTGCATTGAAATTAGTATAAATGTGAAAAATGCATTAGGACAACCCAACACTGCATTGTCCTAATGTATTTTCCACATTATTCAATACTGTTCTAACTAACGATAGCATATTTCTTGTTCTATCCACAGTTTATTGAAAGTACACTTTTCATATATCGTTATAGCACATCTCAAATAATAATTACTATTACATACCTACAGAATGTAGATGAAAAACTGTTAGTTGCAAGGATTATTTTACATGCATTTGTGAATGCATCAACTGATTGAGCTCAATATACAGAACAAAGTGAAGCACAAACACTTTTACTCTAACCTCCAGTAAGGAAAACAATTTCAAAACAAATATTTTCACCTGATTAACTTTTTTTTTTTTTAACATTTGGGATATTATTTGAATTTAAGATATTAATAAGAAAAATTAAGCACCTATAAGAAAAAATTACAAAAGTTAAGCACCTTCATTAAAATTTAAACAAATTCAAGTACTTTCAAGCACCTTTTTTCTGTCCTACAAATTCAAGGACTTTTAAGCACTTTCAAGCACAGTATGAACCCTGTTTAAAAAATTTTTTTTAATTTATTAGATTTTTTTTTTTTTTTAATTATAATTCTTTAGTCCACATGGTTCGTACGCTCTGGAAAAAATAGAAAAAGTGCTGGAAAAAAAAGTATTCATTTTCAAGGAATGAAAAGTGCTGGAAAGAAAAAGATTCATTTTCAAGGAAGGAAAAGTGCTGAAATTTTTTTTTTTAAATCAATATTAGTTGCTTAAATTTTCAAAGTTCTAAAAAAAAAAAAAAAAAAAAAAAAACCTTCATACATTTTATTTTTAAAAAATTTACTACAATCTTATATTTTCTTTCCCAATGGAACTTTCAATCACCTGCTGCCAAAGACTTCCTTCTCTGCTCTTAACAACCCTTTTGGCATCTTTTTTTGGCTGTAAAAATCGGATGCATGCAGAAACCGGCGGGAAAAAAAAAATAGAACGCAGATTGCGGCATAATAGCCAGAAGTGTGATTTTTCGCCAATGTGCTCCTCCTACCAGATGAGAGGAGAGAGCAGACGCTTACGTCATTTTTTACTACACATTAGTAAGGCTCCTAGAATACGGGCTGAATCAAGCCACCATTAAGTTTCCAAAATGGTTGCCTGACTTGGCGTCTTATCGCGTAGATGGTGAATCGAGTAAATTTAGTTACTCAATCTCTTTCACAGGAAAATATAAGAATAGCACATTCGAAGAACCGGTTTTTGCATACAAATGATTAGTTTGGCGCGATATTTGGCGAAGTTCTCCAGTCCAGATATATTCTTTTAAGCATTTATAGACAAATTATTCCACTTTTCTTCATTTATATGCAATTTAAATACTCCAAACCCATTCATGAATAGGTCAGAATAACATTCTGCTCAACAAACGTATATTTTTAATGATTTTGTAGCTTTAAAATCATTCAAACGTTTCTCGCCTCATAGGAGTCAATGGGAAACAAACGGTAACTGGGAAACAAGATGCTTGATGATTCAGCCTGAGTTATAGGAGCCCTACACATTAGCAGCTGGAAAGTGCGACTCAGGACAACAAATCAGAATGCACTAGCTTTGGAATAACTTCGCTTTTTCAACAGGAAGATATGTTTATTTTTCCGCGAGGCATTGGGGTCTATTTTCTGAGTCGATGTTATTGGTTGCTCGTTAGTCGTGCTTTCCATATATGTGACGTCAACAATTTTGCGCTTTTTACAAGTCTCTTTTAGTTTTTGTTTCGAACGTGTCTTTGTTTTAATGTGATCTATTCTGGATTTTACAATATGATTTTTACGATCGATTTTATTTTTTAATTTCTTTCATCAGTCATATAATCAATAAAGAAATATGGTAGGAAAGTGCGTTTTCAATGATTTATGGATTGAAAAACCGGAATATAAATTGTGGCAAAAGATACTGGAAGTTATTAATACATTAAAAGATTTGCAAAGAATTTAACTCAATTTGACTTTGGACTTATATTTTACTAAGTTTTATTAGCTAAGAACAATTTTTTTCCTTTTGATCAGGGGTGATTCTCGTCCAAAAATTTAAGGCATCCTCTTCCAAAAATTTAAAATTGGGTTATCAGTTGCGCATAGTTGCCAACTTGTACGATTTTGCGCGCGGAAAAAACAGTCGCTAAGAAATGCAAATTTCATGAAGGGATCGCCGAAAAAGCACACATTTCGTCAATGTTTCGTGGAAAAACAAGATTTCGTCAGTATTTTTGTCAACAAACTTTATCAAAAGATAGCTGAAAAACCCGAATTTCCTGTGTGGATCGCGGAAAAAAACTGCAATTTCACCCAAATAACGCAAATAAAACGCTGATTTCGTTAAAGATCGCTTACAAATATTTTGTCAAAAGATCATTGAAAAAAAAAAAAAAAAAATGCCGATTTCATCAAAAGATTACGGAAAAAAATGGCAATTTTGTCAAAAGATCGCAGGAATAAAATGCCGTTTTTGAGAAAAGATCGTGTAAAAAATGCAAATTTTGTCTAAAGATCATCGAAAAAAACGCCGATTTCATAAAAATTAAAAACCACGGGAAAACGCCAATTTCTTCTGAAGATCGTGGATACCCCTCTCCGCCGCCGATTTCCGAAAATGCAATGTGAATATCCGAAAAAAAAAATTTCACCCAGAATCACCTCTGCTTTTGATTTTACATTTTAATGAAAATTTACATTTAATCTTCATTTACTTTTTAATTAATATTTTAATCCTTTTTCTCTTTTTATATTACATATAAAACTTCATTAGATGAAAATTTAGAAAGTATCTTTACTAACGAATAATTAAACACACAGATAACATGACTATTTACTTTATGATACATTATTCTAGAGTCATTTTTATGCGTGTATTAAAATAGCCCTTGAAAAGTGCTTGAAAAGTCCTTGAAAAGTGCTTGAATTTTATTTGGTCTCAAGTGTATGAACCATGGTCCAGTTTCATTTACTAATCAGTTTTATATAGTTTAGTAAAGAAAATATCATATAAAATGCCATGCTGTTATAAAGAATTTTTTTTTAATTTTGTGATAGAAGACTCAGAAAATCTTCAGATTAGATCAGAAAACTTTTAGATCAATTAGAAGTTGTTGCTGACCAGATTTTGGTGTAAATCGCTTAACCAGTGGCACTGTCATACTGCATTTTTTAGGAAGTATTAACATACATAAGATTGAACAAAGTTTTGGGATTGCCACATTTGACTAGTTATATATAGATTCTTTTATATTGCAATACTTTCATTTATTAACATTATTGAACAAGGTTTGTATAATTTCTTGAAGAAAATAATTTTTTGTATATTTTAAAGGATATTAAAAAAATAAATCACATTGAAAATTTTCCTGTCCCTGACCCCAATTACCTATGATCCTAATTACCTCTACCTTCCTTATTAATTTAGAAAATTTGCTCATACAATTACTCTCTAGAAGGAAGCATTAAAGATCATTGTAGAAAACTTTTAACTGTTGCAAAACATTGTTAACTGGAAAATGTTGTTGCAGACATTCTCATTATCTAATACGTTTTTTTAATTTGTTCTTCTCCATCTGAATATTTATGTCAAGTATCAAAATAATCTGTTTTTTGGGTAATTTCTTAAATTTTAAATATTTTTTTAAAAGACTAAATAAAAATAAAGTAAACAGATATTCATTAGCTTTTAAAAAATATTTAATACTTCAACAAAAAAGATTAAAAAAAAAATAAATAATAACATTTTGCCATTAGACATGAATTTCCTAATACTGAAAACTCTATTATGGAAAATTAGATTATGGAAAATTCTATATATTGAAATTCCCATTCCGTTAACACACAGTTTTGTATCTTCAATGATCTTTGTTCCCTTAGTAATCAAAATGATGATTAGACATAAATTGAAAAAAGAAAAAAAATTAATATGATGTTCTATTTCATGAAAAATGTCTGAACTGCAGAGATGGTGTAAATTCTAGTCAATGCATATTCGACCCACTTAATCATGTATATTTTAGATGATTATTTGTAAAAATAACCATAATATGAACAAAACAGCAACATAGTTAATTTAAAAATTGTAATTTTTTTTATTTAAAAAACTAATATATTCTCTAAAGTATACATAGCTATTTTGATATATAAGTTTAAATTTAAGAAAATTAGCATGCAGAAATATGCACATTATGTAAAAGTTATAATAAATAACTGCCAGTGTCATGTAGAATGAGCTTGACATGTAAAGAAGAAAAAAAAAATTATAAACTGTGTATCAAACCTATGATTAATAGTTTTAAGGCAAGTTGATTTATATGCAGTTAAAGTTAAAACTTTATTTTAATGGAACATATTAGCATTAGTCAACAAAAGATTAAGCAGATAAAAATAAAAGATACATGGCTTAATTTTTTATATTTAGATTGGTTGATTTCATCTATATAAATCGGAATATTTATAAGTAAAAGTTACACATTAGAACCTAGATAACACAAAAGCCCAGTTTTATGAAAAACTGAATATTTTGAACTTTTAAAAATAGCCTTGAAGTCTCAGCATGTTATTAGAGAACCATTAAGTCTGTGTAAAACAAATAATTCACATGCTTTCTTCAGCTTCGTTTTAAAGTTTTGTTTTCTACTGTATACATTGGGGTAACATTTAAACTGCCAAAAGGACTTTAATACACCCTAAGAGCCATCTTCAAATAGTAGCACATCTCTTAAAAAAGTGCCTTAAAAAAACTTTCAAAATCTTTTTTTTTTTTTTTTTTTTTTTTTTTTTCCCTTTTATTTTAGAAACTTTTTTCAATTTCCAATGTGCTAAATAATAATATTTAGCATATAAAATAATATTTTAAGAACTGCATTTTCTTGAATTCTTATCAGTGACAGAATATGCAAGATTGAATCCATTTTTTTTTTCTTTATATTTTTTTCCTTTGTTTGTTTTTCTTTTCTTATTATGTCTGAAATGAAAGTTTTTTAATTGATCCATGATTTTCTATATCTGTCTACTTGTCAATAAATAACTTATGTGTTTTCTGATCCGGTGAGTGAATTATATATTTTTATTTGTTGACCCTATTTCACATTTCTCTTTTTTTCTATGATGTAAACATAAAATGCATAAAACATTTCCTTTTAATGAATGCAGAATTCATTTAAAATTTCTTAATAAATTCATCAGATTTTTTTAAGACAGTTAAATTGTACAATATCTTGCTTAAAAAATAAATAAAATGAAATAAAATTTAACTGTTTGCTTACATCTGAAATATAATGCAAATTATAGGAGTTTGCAAATTAGAGATAATTGACTGTATATGATTGAGATACATAATTTGTAAGGTATTTGCAAAGCTTAAAGAATAAAAATAACATTGTTACATGATGATAAAATTTATTAGAGTTTGATAAACTTTGTTTTAAAATTCAATTCATATGTCTTTTACTCTATGTATGAAAGACTTTTGTGTTTTGTTTCAGCATGAAGCTTGTAACCATGGCTTTGTAGAGATTGCCAAATTACTGTTGGATAATGGCGCTCTTGTCAATGTGCCATCTCAAAAAGATAACATAACCCCTATTCATGATGCTATAATGAATGACCAGTTGCAGATTGCTATACTTTTAGCTTCCAGAGGAGCAGATATGCATGCCAAGTAACTATATTACTACATATAAAAACAAGTTGGAAATTGCACGTGAAGCGTAGCAAATTAGGTGTGTTCGTACGATAACGAAATTTTAAAAATATTACTTTCATATATCAATCTCATAAAATTGTAAATAGTGAATTACAATTAAAACGCTCATCAAACAATGTTCTCCTTATACCATTATGTAATAGAATACTTTTGTGTGGCCTTATAAATCAATAACAAATGTTCTTTGCACCACAAATTATGTAAGATGTGTATTATAATATGTACTTTATAGTTGCATATAAATTTTATTAAGTTCGCATGAGTGTAACACGATTAAAATGCATTTGAAACATTTTTTCCCATTGACCGTAATGTAACGGAATACTTTTGATTGTCCCTGTAATTGATCTATGCATCCGATTTTCGTAAAATTTGAAATAACTCGACAAAATTATGTAATAATTATGTATTTTAAATTTCAAACGTATGGAATATATTTGAAACTTTTTCCCCATTGACCATAATGTAATTGAATACTTTTCATTGCCCCTGTAATTGATCTATGCACACGATTATCAAAAGATTTGAAATAACTCGACAGAATTATGTAATAATTGCGTATTTTAAATTTCAAACGATTAAAATGCATTTGAAACTTTTTTCCCCATTGACCGTAATGTAATGGAATACTTTTGATTGCCCCTGTAATTGATCTATGCATCCGAGTTTCATAAAATTTGAAATGACTCGACAAAATTATGTAATTATGTATTTTAAATTTCAAATGATTTAGTTAGGTAGTTTTTGCGTTGTTATATGCGGACAGACAGACGGACGGACTGAATGACCACTATAGGTGCTATGTATTATATAATTACGAACGCACCTAATAAATTGCTACTCAGCTGATGAATTTATTGTATATTTTGTTTCCTTTGCTAAATATTTTTTAAATCTTATCTGATTAAATTATATTTGAAAAAAGAAAATGCTTATTTTGTGGAGGTTTGATAAAATAAAGTTTGTAGACTGTATTTACTCACTGGTAATAAAAAAATAAGAACTAATATTTTTCAAATCTATTCTGTCATATTGCATTGTAGAAAAACATTCAAAGGTAAAATTTTCATTTTCTGATATGTATTAATGTTCAAAGATTTTTGTATTATTTTATCTTAAAATTTACTATTTTACCAACACCCATACTTTAAAAGTATTCTTACACAATGATAATGCATTATCATAGTAAGTTTACTTATGTGTGAAAGATAAACAAAAATTAATAATTATATGCAGAGGTGTTAATTTTTTGTTAAAAGTCCTTTTTGTAATGGGAGAAAATTCTCAATAATTGTTCTAAGACTTGTCAATAACACAAAATTATCATATTTTCCTAGCATGAATGGGAGTATGATTCTTAAACAGAACTCTAATAGCTACAGATAATCTGCAATTGTTTGCATTTCTGCATAATTTAAAACATTCTCAGAGAAAGTGAAAAATAGTGAAGAAATAAATAAAAAAGATGTAAAGTTTGTAACATTTTCCTTAAAACATTTAACAAAAGAAAGAAATCAAGATTCTCAGTAAGTCTCAAAGAACGTCTGGGAATTTCAATATAACAAGGGAAATTTTAAAATACAAGATTAGCAAGAAATAAGTTGCCCACTTCAGAGGGTTCTAGAATGCATTTTATTGATCCAAATAAGATCAAATTTGAACTACAGATAATTCAAATTATAAGCTTCACATTCATTTAAAAATTTTTTAATTTAAAATACAAAAATCTGTTGATAGATGTGCTGTAATATACATAAAACACTTAATTTGCTTTATAAATAACAAATGGTATTTAAAAAGTGTAATTGATCAATAAAAAATGTAAAATCTGCCTTAAGATTCTTTGTATAGTGGAATACAGCATATCCAATACTCGGGAAACAACTGGCACACTCACACTACCATGTGGAGACTGATTGCTGAAATGTATCAAGCCCTCTGAAGTGGAAACCTTATTTCTATCTGTCTCTGCATGATAGTGTGAATGTGCCAACTGTTTTCCAAGTATTGGATACACTGTATTCCACTGCATGAAGGATCTTATGATACATTTCACATTATTTACTGACCAATTTCACTTTTTTAATATTGATATTTATAAAGCAAATTAAATGCTTTATGTGTATTACAATGCCCTCCATTGGCAAATTTATTTTTAATTTTTGTAATTTTTTTTAATGTCAAATGCATCATTTGAACCAATGGAACATATTCTAGAATCCTCTGAAGTAGGCAATTTATTTCTTGCTAACCTTGTGCATAGGAAAAATCAGGTAATTTGCCAATATTTTCTAAATGTCTTGCGTGGGGGGGGGGGGGAGTGATGCAAAATTTCTCAAATGGCTGTAAAAATTTGACGAGTGATCATAATTTGTTTTTTTTTTTTTTTTTTTTTTTTTTTCTTTTTAAGATTTGGTCAGGGAAAGTCATGAGAATTGCCAGGCATATTTTGTTGGGAACTTTATAATTGTAATACTCATATGAATAAAAAATGAACCCATTAACAGAAACAGTGCTAAGTCCTGCAGATTAATTTAACAGTTGAAAACAAATTTGTTAAATTTACTTTGTCCCTTGGCGTGTTATGTGTTATTACTATATTTTCTTTGTAAAGGCAAAAATTTGTTTATTTTATGAGTTGTTATAATTTTTCATGATTGTAGGATTGATCCACCATTATTGTGTTACAACAGATAAAGCTTTGTATGTTGGCATATAAATTTCTGCTATTGGAAAATTAACTAATAAATTCTTGCTGTACAATTGTAAAAAAAAAAAAAAAAAAAAAAAAAAAAAAAAGAAAAAAATAATAATTTTGCCATAATTTAAATTACGGGCAGAGCATAATGATTTTTTTTTTTTCTTTTTCTACAAAGCTTTTGTATCTTAATGTTATTTAGCTTTTTGGAATTTCCTTAGTTTCATTTTTTTAAAAATTTTGCTGCAACTATGTCAAACACTTGGCCTGCCAAGAACCTATCTGTATAAAATATTGAAAACCTAAATACGCTGGTGTGCAAAATTTAAGGATGGAGTTGCAAAATGCCAGTTTTCAAGCGATAATTTTCACATGAATATTCAAAAGGAAGTAATATAATTAGAATAACTACTATCCCTGCATAACAGCTAGTCTATATAACCTCTCATTCAGGTCACACATGGTTACAAGAGTCATAGTCACTACGGTGAAACAAAAATATAGGAAATTTCATACATCTTTTTTATGAGTCTCAAATGACTACTATTTGTGACGAGTCACCAGGTGACTTTACAGTGTCGTTTTATTGAGACTCTCGTGTGACTGTCATTTGGAGGCTCAATTTCAAAGTCATTGTGAATGTCGCATTATGATAAATCACTAAATAATGTCCCATTAAAGTCACATGGTGAGTTTTCATCTTTTTTCACAGTAGGGTCTCTGTTACCATTTGACAAAGTCTTGTGACAGAAAGTCACCATGTGACTTTAATGTGTCATTATTTGGTTATTTATAATAATGCAACATTCACAATGACTTTGAAATTAAGCCTCCAAATGACAGTCACATGAGAGTTTCAATAAAACAACACTGTAAAGTCACCTGGTGAATCGTCACAAAGCAGCAGTCGCAGTTACCTGACAGTGGAGTCACATATAGTAGTCATTTGAGACTCATAAAAAAGATGCATAGATTTCCTTTTTTTTTTTTTTTTTTTTTTTTTTTTTTTTTTGCCGTAGTGACTCTGACTCTTGTGACCATGTGTGACTTGAATGAGATGTTATATGGACTAGCTCTTATGCAGGGATAGTAATTATTCGAATTATATTACTTCCTGTTGAATATTTGCATGAAAATTATCGCTTGAAAATTCCTTCGTCCTTAAATTTTGCACACCAGTGTATTTTAATAAATATATGTATTGGAGAAAATTTGATTAATTGAGCACATTTATTTTTAAAAATTGAAACTTTGTTTAAAAGTATATTATGTAAAATATATATTATATTTTTAATATGAAATTAAACACTAGAAAGTACATTTCATTGAAATGATTAAATGTTAAAAATTTTAGAACATGTTTGGGATACACTGCTCTGGATTTATGCAAAAATGAAGAGGATAGAGCAGCCTTAATAGAAGCTTGTTCGCCATTTATAAAAGCCAATATTGATCTTCCCAATAACAAAGTTAGTAATGAAATATTCATTTCTTTTTAATTATTTTTTTAAGATTCATATCATTATTGTTTTTAAATCAGACTAAAGCAAATATTTTATACTGAAAAGTAATATTATTTAACTGCAATTATTTTTTCCATATTTAAACAAAATATTATACTTAAGATATTAATTTATAAATGGCATATGATTTTTTTTTTTTTTTTTTTTTTTTTCTAAGATGATGTTTTATCCAATCAAGTATTATGTTTATGTATGGGTGCAAGACTTTGTCCCATATCTGTTTTCAGTCTTGAAAAATGCATTGACTCATAGTGAATTCTGCTTCATATACTTAAACAATAGCAATTTTACCTTTGAAAATGTTAATTATTATCATTATTAAAAGTGATCAATTTAGAACATCACATTCTTTTCAATTATTTTTTTAAGATTCATATCATTATTGTTTTTAAATCAGGCTAAAGCAAATATTTTATACTGAAAAGTAATGTATTTAAACTGCAATTATTTTTTCCATATTTAAATAAAATATTATACTTAAGAAATTAATTTATAAATGACATATGTTTTTTTTTTCTAAGATGATGTTTTATCCAATCCAGTATTATGTTTGTGTATGGGTGCAAGACTTTCAGTCCCATATCTGTTTTCAGTCTCGAAAAATTTATTGACTCATAGTGAATTCTGCTTCATATACTTAAACAATAGCAATTTTATCTTTTAGAACGTTAATTTTTATTAATATTATTATTAAAAGTGATCAATTTTGAACCATAATGCAATGGATAGAAATTTTCTAGAGCATTTCCATTTAGTTGTTCCTGAATAATTTTCTGTCTTTTTTTAATAGCCTTTTTGCACCTATGTATTTGTGACAAGAATTTTTGTAGCTGTATAAGGATTAAAATTAAACGAATACTGAAAGCAGAACTTAATTTTAGAGCTCACACTAGTCACAGGAAAAAACAAAAATACTAATATTATGTCTACTACACTAAACCATAATTTACTACACCAAAAATGTTTTTAATTAAATAAATTAATTGCAAATTTTGAAGTAATGTACTATCTCTGTTATTTTTGTGTAATAACAGAGATTACATTCCAAAAGAAATTGAGAAACAGACTTCTTTTGATTTACTGATAAATCATACTTATGTAGCGATATACATCAAATGCGATTAAAAATCAGTGGACACTTGATTTTAGTCATTGTGAAGATAAATTCTTGGAAGAATTTTTTTATTTGCAGGACTGTTTTATCCATGATTCTTGCTGACTTTTGATTAACATTAGTGATTTGGGGAATGAGAATTAAAAAACAGTAGTCAAATGAAAAAAAAAAAAAAAGTTAGTAAAATAGATTAATTTTAAAACACTGCAAAATGTATCTTACTGAATCTTTTTTTCTTAATTTGCTCAAAAATAACCTAATTTTTTATAGTTGCATTTAAAATATAAATTTGACTATCTGCTACAAAAACAATTAAAAATAAGTAGCACTTTCTAAGGATCTCCTAAACTTATACATGTTTCAGACAATTTTTTAGTAGTCTAAATAAAAACTCAAAACATCTATCTTTAATTTGCCATTGTGAAAATATGTATAAAATAAGTTATAAGATTTTGGCTCTTAACTAATAGAAAAGTTGAACAGTGTACAACTTTTCAACTTTGTTGGAAAGTGCTAAAAAGACCAGTCAAATATCATCAAAATTCAGAAAGATAGCAGGGAAAGAGTGAGCTGAATTTTAGTTGCTTTCTAAAAGTAGCTAAATCATAAGGGATTTTTGTCTAATTGTTGTCTTTTTTTTTGGGGGGGGGGGCACCAGAACATCCCTATTCCAACAAAAAATAAATTATCAAAATCAAAGCTAATCATTGACATTCATTAAATACTAACTTTTTTCGTTGCAATTCAGTTGATAGAAACATCGCCATTTCTGGAAAGTCTCTTGTTTTCTAGCTACTTTTTAAAGGCAATTAAAGTTCAGCTCACTCTTATCAATAATTTCTTTATGAATTTTTAAAATATTGATCTGATCTTTTTAAATTACTTGCTGTATAAAGTTGACTTCCATATCCTGAAAATAAATCTCTAGTATAGTTTGCACAAAAACAAAAATATTTTATGCAACTTGATGACACAACCCATTATTTAGTGTGACAAATTGTTAAATTAGATTAACTTATACAGATTTTACTGTATATCCTTTCATTTTTTTCCCAAATGTTTTATATGTTTTATATTTTTTCATATTTATTTATTTTCTAGTGGTTAAAATAACACTGTTTTTGTAGCACAGAAAATAGATTTATTATAACAGATATAGTATACAGTACCATTTGATAACTAAGCTTAAAGTGGTATGCTTTAACTAAATGCATAGAAGTACTTTGCAGTATTTATTACATCATTACCAAAAAGGAAAATAAAGTAAAGAAAACAATCTCTACTAGGCATAGATATGAAATAGTTGTTTGTAATCGGTAATTTAGTTTCTAACTTTGTAAGTTTCCTTGTGTATATTCAAACAGAAATAACAACAAAATAATAAATAATTTAAAAAAAATTTTGTCATTATTACGTTATTTTTTTATGTTAAGTTCTGTTGTGGTTGCTTATGTTGTACTTCATTAAAAATACATTAATTAAAATTCTTGTTTTCTATTTTAGGTTGAGAATAAAGATAGCAACAAAATTGTTTTGCTACACACTAGTCTGAATGATAAACAAAAAGAGCAACTACAGAAGTTTGCTCAGATGGTCAAAGCTGATATTGTAGATAACTTTTCTCAAGAAGGTATTCACTCTAATAATTTTTTTTCTTTGTGTATCGCTTTAATCTTCTCTACAGTAACAAATACTGTTGCCATATTGAATTTATTAAGGGCAGTGCTTTTTTCTCAACTTTTATTAAAAAAACTTTTGCATAAAAAAATGATAATTTTATAGAGAAATGTAGATAAACACAGTCTTTAGATTGAAAGATTATTTTAAGTGCTATTAAATGTTAAAAATGGTCAAGATAATTTTATTGGATCAAAAAAAAAACTATGCATAACAACTTAACAGTCTTTTGTTGGCATATCTGTGACTAGATTTAGTGTGCTGTATCCAATCAATTTTTAATTCAACTTTTAATTTAAAATTTCATTTGGGTAGAGATTTATTTCAGATTTCGAAAATGTCATTTTTTATCTACTGTTGCCAATTTTGAAAAGCCCCAAACATTTCTCATTTGAAACATATATTTACAAGTGAATATTAAAAAAAGAAAGTAACCTTAAAATAATTAAATTGATACAATGGAGAAAATTATATTGCACTAAAAAGTCCAAATAAGAATATTTTCCAACACTTTAAAATTGAAAACTATACAATAGAATGTCAATAATCCAAACTAATTGGAAGTGGTGCATGTTCAAATTACAAAGAGTTATATTACTCAAAATTCTGATAAAAGTATAAAAGAAAAAGATGCCTGCTGAAAAAATGTAAGTTATAAGTATTCAATAGAAAGTAAGCATCCTCTAATCTGGCATGCTGAATAATCCAACACGACTTTCAGGGGAAAAAATAGCATTCATTGTTTAATCACTCCTGAATGATTATAGTAATCCAATAAAATTTCAGAATGAGGAGTTACGTAACATGTCATTCATTATAAGCAGCCTAAAATCACAAATCCATAAGTTAGTTTATTCGCCTCGTCCAGAACGAAGAAAGAAAAAAACATTTCTGTGGATAATTTACCAATCAATTTTTATCATCTAAACTAAATAGTTTTTGTATTTTAGAAAATAATTTTGTAATGACTGGCAAATAAAGTGATATTTGATAATAATCATATAATAATAATTTGATAGTGATAATGAGATTTTTTTTAAGGTGCTATAACGAGTAGGTCTATAGTATACATTTTCATTTTATATTCGTGTACATTTGTTGTGCTTTTGCATAATTGAGTATTTTTTTTTAATTCTACTCAAGCTGCTTCAAGATTAAAAAACATGCTTTACTGTCATCTTTTGTACTTCTGCATGTTTGTCCAGATTTTTATCCTGCAATCCAGAAAATTTTTAAAGCTATTCTTTTCAGTTAATCAGTTCAAGTATAATTTTTGAAAATAAAATCTGCTCAGATTAGTGGGATTTTACTGTATTTACATGTAAATATTAAAAGAGAAATAAAATTTTAAAGTAATTAAATTACTTGTAAAAAGCATCAAATGGGGGTGAAATTGCATCATATCTAAAATAATTTTCTTATAAAATAAAATTTCTCTTCAAGACATTATTAGAAAAATCTAAGATGTAATTATATTTTTTACTTAAACCATTTTATGTAAAAACTTGTTGTCAAATGTGTGATACATCTTTATCTTAAAAACAGCTATTGTGACCTCAGTGGATGCACCCTTGGGAACAGAAAAATCCCTCACTCAGAAAGAAATTAATTGCAACCCAATTACAGAAGATCTGCACTGATCTTGATAATATTCTTTTAATCTTTTAAAAACTGAACAAATTAGTGTATTTATAGAGTTTGCAGATGATGGCAAGCATAACTTGTCAAAAGCAGAGCCATTTAACCTCTATAAATAATGATAATAATGGAATAAAAAATGCATTGTGATTTATTGTTTTTAATTTGTATCTATTAATGTTGGGGGGGAGGGGGTTGTGTGTGTGTGTGTGGGGGGGTGTTTGATTTCCTCAATTTTAAGTTATTCTACATTTTTTCTCTTTAGTAATCTCTGCTTTTTTAAATAAAATTATTTTTTAGTTTTAGCTAATACTGATCATAAAAAGCAAAGCTTTTTTTTTTTTTTTTTTTTTTAATTAGCAATTTAAACTGTTCTAGGGTTTGTACAAACTTCTTAGACCACTTAGAAACTACTTAGAAATAAAAAAATTTCCTAAAAGTGTTTGGAACTCCTTTAGATATATAAAATGCTGTTTAAATTACTGTAAAGAAAAATTTAACAGCTTCAATTATTTAATTTATGTAGATAACATTAGAAAATACAGATTTATATCTTTACGCGATAAATAATATTGTCTGTACAATTATCTTTCTCAAGTATGCAGCTTCTCCTGCATTTAAAAAAGAACAAGTTGCTGTTGGTGAGAAAAGAGCACCTATTTTATTCTTAAGGACACATTTTAGATTTTAAAAAGCTGTGCTTTTTCAAGATAAGATTCAGTTTTTCCTATTCAAGTAAATTTTCCAATCCAAAAAAGGAAAAAAGCACTTATTTATTTTATTTTATTTATTTTTCTGAGTGGCAAGAAACCTGCTACTTTGTAAACTAAAGGGCAGATAATATGCAGCACTCCGCTGAAACTGCTTTAGGGAGAACTCTGAGTATGATATATTTATGTATGGCATGAAAGAGATTCACTCTCAAAGGTTATAAGGTAAAAATCTTGTTTTTACAAAGGTAAAATTCAAGTGATTACTGTTGTTTTGCTTTCAAGTTATTTTCATACTATTTCAAAAAATTGTATTTTTTTTTTTTTCTATGTCATTTTTACTTTTTTCTTTTGCAATAGAGTATTAAAATTGTGTATGATACATGAAAGCACAGCATACCTCAAAAAATACTATAAATCCTTTAAAATTCTCACTCCTAAGAATTCTTCAAACTCCTTAGATATTTTCTTCTGAAGTCTGTATGAACCCAGCTGTTCTTATCTATGTGTTTGTTATTTTAAAAGAAATTTTTTTTTAATTTAAAAATTTTATGTAAATATTAGAGTATTTATTTTGCTGTTCTTTTTTATAGTTACTCATATTGTGACATCATGTGATAACAATGGAAACTGCACACGTACCATGAAAGTACTTTTAGGGATATTGAGTGGAAAGTGGATAATGAATTTTCAGTGTAAGATTTTCAACTTCTAGTTTTTAAATGTTATGTTGTTTAAAAGTTAGTTTATAATGTGTGTGTGTGTGTGTGTGTTTTTGTATATATATATTACACACACACATAAAATTATATCTAGCAAATCTTATTTTCTGTATAAGCAGTATTAATATAGCAATATTAATATCAATACAGATAAATAAGAACCTTTACAAAAAAGGTATGAGGCAGCTAAATTCTTAGTTATCTTACCTTTGTACTAAGACAAAAAACAAAAAAAAAAAAGATTTTACTAGTAATTTTTTTTTTTTTTTTTTGGGGGGGGGGGGGGGGCACATAAACGCTATTAGCTTGTAACAGTGGTCAGGAAAACTACTTTTAGTTTGTGACAAACTACAACTACCTGTATTAAAAAGTAATTACTTTTTTAAAGTACAGTTGAACCTCTCTAATCCGGCATTCTATAAACCGGAAAACTCTATTATCCGGCACATTTCTCCCTGTTTTTTGTTTTTTTTTCCTCCGTTATGTATTTTGTCATATATATACATATATCCTCCCATTTTATTTTTTCCTACATTTATTTATTTTACGTCTGCGAAGTGTGCTGGTATCGTTGTAAAATATAAAATTTTGCGCTTTAACACTTTCGCAGCGGAAGCCCGAAAATTTAGCTGGACTCAGAATACCGGAAACGGCCGCATTTTAAAAATTTGTTGCTAACATTCTTCTCCCTCGCCTTTGTATGCCCAATTGTCAGCAACACAATACATGGGTAGTTACTTCCTAATGTGAAACTTTTAATCCCTCAGATATCCCTCCTAAAGTTTATCTTCAATTCAGGTGTCTTGTACAAAAGGAAATCTCGTGGGGATAAACATTATTGTTACAGTAAACTGTGTGAAAGATTTCTGTAGTCTTTAGTGATTCTTTTTTTATTGGGTGATAATTCCCTGAGAAATTCGTCACCCCTTGATTGCAACAAATCTAGCATCAATCACTTATTCAACGACAATAGAAAGATGTTGGGAATAAGACGCTAAAGAGAGAGCTTTTTTCTGATTTGAATAACCTTCCCCGTATCTGATATGTTAGCTTTGCCAGGAGAAATTCTTCGCCTCGGGTCAAGGTCAAGTGGACGCTGGCACGTATAATACAGTAGACTCCCTCAAATCCGCACTCCTAAAATCCGCACATATTTTACGGATGTAAACAATGAAACATTCAGTTCAGAGTAGGTGCAAAAATTGATTTTTTCAGTTT
The DNA here is from genome assembly GCA_964019185.1 of Maratus speculifer. NCBI lineage: Eukaryota > Metazoa > Arthropoda > Arachnida > Araneae > Salticidae > Maratus > Maratus speculifer. Next base: position 243,810,140 of record OZ025296.1, read on the forward strand.
TATATCGATTCCATACATTTTTTAATCTATAATTTTTGTTAAGGTTTTTGAATTCATGTTTTTTCATGAAGAAAGAATAATTTATTTCTGAAAAAATAAAGATATTGCTAATATCATTGGTAATCACAATCTTACTAAATATATTTATGTATTAATCAAGCTTTTTTGATTATTAAGTCTGGCTAAACCTGAAATAGAGCTTTGTTTTTTTTTTATGATCCTGATGTGAATCACATATTTACCTTTATGAGGCAAGTTTCATTGAATAATTTAGGAAAAACACATTTACTCTTTTATAATGAATATTTAATTGTACATTATTGATTATTAACTTGATCTTTCCTTTTAGTACTTTAATGATTTTAAAAATATCTAATTTTTTATTATTTTAGTTTATTACTTACTTTAATATTTTAGTATATTGTATGGATTCATTATACTTTTAATTTCATTAGTAATTACATTCAAATTATTTTTAAAAATATGTAAACAAAGCACTGACCAGAAATCCGCAAAATTCTAAAATCCGCAAAACCTCTGGTCCCAAGCTGTGCGGATTTAAGGGAGTCTACTGTATAGATACTCTCTAGAGCGTTTCCGGGGAGAAAAATTCCAACAGATTTACTGATTTGTGGAAAATGACACTTTTTACCCACTAAACTCGGTTGGTGTGTGTCACTTGATTTCAGAGATTCATTTCAGTTGCTTTATGCCTACGTACTTCTCTTATTTGCTGTACGCTTCTTTAGTTCTTCTGTTCATAAGTTTTATTTTCTTATGGCAAGTAAACGACTCTTCTGCGGAAATATTGCTGATGGATCGAAATCCAAACGTGGTCATTTCACGTTATCAATTCAGAATAAAGTGGAGCTTTTAAAGAAATTGGATAGTGACACTTCTGTAAAAAAAAACGTGTGAAATTTACGGCATCGGTTCTTCTACTGTATATGACATCAAGAAACAGAAAGACAAGATACTTAAATTTTATGCCAATAGTGATTCACTGAAAGAAATGACAAATCGGAAAACGATGAAGGAAGGAAAAAGTAAAGAAACGGATGCTGCACTAATACAGTGGTTTCCTTTGCATCGGAGTGAAGGCGTGAGTAATTTTCTTTTTATTTCATTTAGTTTTTCAATCATAAATTTTCGTTAATCGATTTGGATGACGATTTACTTTATTTGCTGCAAGCAAACTTAATACTTTTTTCAGAAATCCGTTTCTCATAAATACAAAACGTATATTGCTTTATTTCTTGCATTGAATAGTTTTTTAAATCGATTTATATAATGCTCCTGATGATAGCATTATATTTTTTAAATTTCGTTATTTAATTCCTAAAATACCCCCCCCCCCCCCCCCTCTGCCCACAAGAAAGGAAATTGACAAAAATTTCTGCAGTATCTTAGAATTTCCGTAATCCAGAAAATTCCGTAATTTGGCAACGCCCGAGTCCCATACATGCCGGAATGGAGAGGTTCAACTGTAATCACTACTTTGTGACATTCAGATTTTGTCAAAGAACTAAATATGCACAAAACTGAAGATACAGGTCAATAAATTCAGTATGCTTCACAATTATATAGTGTTTGCTGATAAATAATCAAATAAATATGATATAACTGAGAGCATTAAAAGATTAAGAAAAATAATATACAAGAAATTGTTTTGTGTGTCTACAAAATGTTATGTGCAAACTGCAAATTTCTTACTGAAAATTTATCTATTGGGTGTCCATTAAATTCTTTTCTATCCCCCATTAACTTCAGAACACAAGAGTCATAAACATGGTACCTTGATATAGTGAAGTGGACTACTATCAATCATTAGAACACATGTAGAATACATGTTATATTGCTTTCAATGGTGAATACACTGAACATATTTAACTAGGTTTTCTTGTTACAATAAACTGTACCTTGCTTATCTGCATTTGTTTCATTTGTAAGTATGCATCTGCCTGATAATTCCACACTTTAACATCCAATTTGAGATTATTTCAACTGATGGTAAAATGTAAAAATTTACATTTCAGACATTCTAATATAGTTATTTTTATACATAAGACATCATTTCATATTAAATATAGGATGCTTTACAACATTATATCTGACTTTTTCCCCATATCTCATACTGTTTTTGAGATAGGAAGGCTAACTCTGCTGTTAGATGGTGATGTAAGCTGTTGCCATTCAGAAATTAATGGTGATAGGCAGAACTTCAATGGAGTCTGATAGTTGCATAAAATTGCAGTTAAAATGCAACTTAGGTGCACAAAAACAATGCACATATTTTTTTTTTTACTTTCTTACAGTAATTTGTCATCATTTCTGTTTCACAAAATGCATTTTGCACAAAAGAGACAGTTACAATCATGTGATCTGGAGAAGAAAGAAAAATTTCTGAAGAAGCATCTACGATTACTACAGATTTCTGATTTTTTTTGTTTTGTGCTACTTGCTTTGTTATATTTTTCAAAATGTAGCTATATCTATGAAATTCTATCTTCAAAATTATTTTTATGTGACTTTTGCCTAAATGGCTGCTTACTTGGAATGTTTTTGTATCTACATCAATGTAAGCAGAGCTGCAAGGAGGCAGACAATTGTCAAATCCACCTCTTGTAATGGTAGTAATCATTAGTCTTGTTTTTAAATAAAGTAGCTAAAAGTAGACTTGAGTGCCTTTTTCAGTAAATTAAGTAGAATTTGAGTCATATAAATGGTGCATGTCAATATTATTACACAAAAAAAAAGTAATAATAATAATAATAATAAAAATTTTGCAATAACTCATTAACAATAAAGTAATTATAGAAAATCTAAACTAAAAAATGTCAAAGAAGCAAAGAACACTGTTGCTGTTAAAAATGGTTTTAGATGTGTAGAACTCTTGAAAAAATAGACTATTTCTTTTAAAAAATTCAGCAAATTTATTCTCTGATTTTTTCTTAAAAGCGACATTTAGATCATTACTAAGGACCAAAGGCTTTTTCTGCAACTCTCCATGCAAGGGTTCACAACCATAGTAGATCAAGTACATTTTGAAAATAATAATAATAATCCATTTAGAAGATGCATAAAATCTGTTTTATCCCTTTTTCCATGAACCAAATCTCTCTGTTTTCACATTTCTTATATGTCATCTGTTTAAGACTTGATTTATTGTGAAGTAGATAAAACAAATTTCAACCACCTTCTAAGTGGACTATATCTCCTTTTATTATTATTATTTTTTTTTTTCTCTACAAAATGTTTATTATGGTTACCCTCATGTTAGTTTGATATTCAGAGAAACCCAAAAACTTCTACAGATTTTTATTTATTTATTTTTAAGTTTTTTAATTAGATGATAGTGTATTGAATACAAGTACAGATTTCCAAAAGTAATGATCCATTTCTACGAAAACACTAATCTATTGATTTTTTTCACAGGTGTTTGAAAAAATACTCTTTTTAGAAGAAAGAAAAACATTGTTTTCTGGAAATCAAACGATAAAACATATGAAAAGGTGCTTCAACTGTTCCATAAAAAAAAATATAGAAAAAGCCACCAACAAGGGACCCTAGACATTTTTCATCCACCATGCTACGGTTCATCTGAATTTGTTTGCACGTAGCCTGATATTGACCCTTGTTAGTGGCTGTTTTTCCATATTTTCAATGGTACAGTTAATGAACCTCTTCATATGTTTTATCAACAAGTTTTCAGGAAACGATGGCTATTTTTTCTTCTAAGGAAAGCATTTCTTCAAACACCTGTGAAAGAAATCAAAAGATTAGTGTTTTCGTAGAAATGGATTTTTACTCCTGAAACACCTTGTACATAATTGATGTTTTTTAGGAATATTTTCCCAGATTATTAGATTTAGATATGTTTTTCATCGTAGCTATTTATTGAAATGGACATATTTCATTCATTTTGTAGGGATTGATGTATGTTTAGAATACAAGCAGAAAGTTGATGAAGAAGTGTTTGAAGTTCAGGGTACAAAAAATCACCCTAATTCACAAGGTCCTAAAAAGGCTAGAAAAAATGTAGAGCAGAAAGTAAGAAGTTTTTTTTATTTTACATTTCATCTAACCAGAAATAACATGCCTGTTGCAATGTATATCATGATTGTTAACACTCAGAGTACTATTTTCCATACTGATTAGTATGCATGTGTACCATATGTAGCCTAAAGATTAAACTTTTACATGTATGTGTAATATAAATCGCAATTTTAAAAATTAGCACATTAATTTATGTCTTTATTTTGGAGAAGAAAATCATATGTGGGAATAACATATTAAATGGAACATTTGTTCTCTTTATTTTTCCTGATTATAATTTGTCATTTAAGTTACATAAAGACTAGGGGTTCACCAAATCAGGATTTTTGCTGAATACCAAATATTTGTGTGCCAAAGGGCCCTGGGATAAATGTTACTTATTTAATATAAAATTTTAAAAGTATACTTACCACTATTTTCAAATAGTAATTTCAGCAATTATCTTAAATTTTTGCTGAAGTCCACCACTCCCTTGACCAATATATCTATGGGTAGGTTGTTTAACAAAATTTCATTCAAAAACAGTTTTGTTAAGAATAGTGTTCACCCCTTGGTCGTGAAATATAAAACTTAAAAGCACACTTGCTATATGGTGCCATAAGCAATGGGGATTTGGTTCAAAATTCATTCAATTTCAGATCAGGTTCTTTTTATGAGATTTTGCACTACAGATTTCGTGTTCATTTAAGAATATTATTACGGCATCAGATAAAACTGGCGACTCAGCAAGTTTAAAAAAAAAATTATGTCAATTTGTATAATTTGGCAAATAGTTTGCTAATTTGATTAAATTGGTCGACGGGGTAATCAAGTAGTATACAATATTTACACAATCTTAAAACAATATAAATAGTTTAACATTTTTTTTCTGACTGGTATTCCTTAATGGAATTAAAACTTTATCAATAAATAAATTTAAAGAAAATATAAGTCACAAAGTTAATACCTTTTTAATTGAATTACGGCATAATTTGCATATACAGTCGAGTCTCTCTATAACGAAACTCCATACATCGAATTTCTCTATATAATGAATTTTTAGCAGGAACGGTCCCCTTTTTTCATGATTACATTAAAAACAGTCTTTAAATAGCGAAATATCTATCTCCATATAACGAATTTTTTCATAAAATGTTCTTTATTTATTCAGTTTTAAAAAAGCTTCAAAATCACATGGAATCAAATTTCCACCACTTATTTTTGATTTATCATTCAAGGCTGAGTTTTTTATATTGCTTCTCTACCTTGAATCTCCTTGATCTTTAAGTCCAACAAATTCATTCCACCAGCCCCCCTCCCACACATCTTTTAACATCCTTCGAGAAACAGTGTCAATTTAATTGTTAGACATATAAAACCTGGATCAATGTGGTAATTGAAGTCAGTGTTGATTTCAGAGGGTGGCTTGGGCCAGGAGTGAATGTCAATTCACGGAGCAATGAGATCGCTCCCGAAAGTTTGAGATGTGTTTTCAATGGCAAAAAAATTAACGTATGTTTTTCTTTTGTGATTTTTATTAAGCTTTTAAATAAATGTCTATTCTCTTTTTTGAAACTGTTCAAATAATTAAGAAATAGTATATTATGTTAATATTTATAATTAAACACTTCAAATTTTTAATTAAGCATAAAAAAAAATAATACTTGTTCAAAATTTGCACATTAAACAGAAATTTTAATGGCTTTCTCTATTCAACGAATTTCTCTATATAACGAATTTTTTACTGGAACAATGGATTTCGTTATATAGAGACTCGACTGTAATTGATATCCATGCTTAAAAATCAGTATTGGTGAAATATGCTGTGATTTTTTTTTTTATATATCATATTTAACTGTTGCTTTCTGCATTTATTCTTGCTAATGCATCTTGTATTACTAACAAATGTTAGAAAATATCAGTTTTTATCCTGTTTAGTACCATATTCATCTTCATTTTAATTCATAAAAAAATTATTTAAATTTCACTTTTCACATGAAAATATTTTAATTGAAAATTAATTACTGTAAATAAAATATTATTACTGCTTTTGAATTTGTTGCAAGAGTAGAAAAAATTTTAAATTTTATAACAAAAATGTCTATTGATTCTCAATGGAAAAAGCAAAATTTGGAATTATTAAGAAAAACATTTGAATAATATAAATAAAACTTTTCTATGTTACTCTCTACATTATAATTCACCCATATGATAAGGCATTTTATCATCTGTTTTGACCCTGAAGTCAGGCAAACATTTTCATACTTTAAATTCAAAATATCATTAAAATTACAACAAATAAAAAAAATTTGTGGCATCAAGGACAAAAAGGTGGGAAGAAAAAGTCGAAAAGTTAATGAGCTCCATAGGCTTTTCTATGTTAAATTAACACTAAGAAGTGACACTGGAAATAAATAAGTATTGTGCTTCCACATAATATTTAAATAATGTTTAATTTTATAATATAGTTTCAGAGCTTTCTCCCATGTTTTAAAAGGGGTGTTATGCTTTTTGTGGGAAAAAAGGCACTTTTTTATATTTAAGGGTCTTTTTTGTATTCTTGCTGATACTTTTTTATTCCTAAAGTTACTTTTTAAAATAATTAATAAGTGACTTATCACATTGCTAACTAGGCATAGAACAACACAGTGAAAAATGTCCAAGCTGAAAATTGAACCTGAATCCCTTAGAATAGTACTCCAAGTGCTCAACCATTTAAGCTATGAGGACAATATTCAGCTTAGCATCTCTCACAGAATAATTAATTAAAATTATATGGGTACTTTTTAAATTCTAAAGTGCACTTTTAGGTGAGAGAGGGGGCATTAGACATTTTTTTAAGCCATGTTTAATATTTAAAATTCTAGGACTGTTTTTAAGACAACAGTGAAGAAATTTTTATTATTCAAACAATTTTTTTTTTTTTTTTTTTTTGCCAGGGGGCAACAAGGATGTTTAATTTATTGGATGAGGAAAAGGAAGGGGCTTGGAGGGTGCTGGTATTTTTTAAATCAAACAGCAGGAAGGACACATCACCTCCCTGAAACTGTCTTGAAAAATCTCTGCATTTTATTTTTCAGAAATTTTTCCTACAGTCATAAATGTATCTATAAATTTTAGAATATTCTGTAAATTTAGGTTTTCACTGCTCCCATTTTTAAGCTGATGCCACATTTCTTGTAAAATGAAATTTCGTAATTTTGTAGTTCATTGTGATCAAGATTAACCGATACTGTGTTGAGGATATATAGAAATAGATATTCTTGTTTTATACATGTAATGGTTAATTAATTCATTAAAAGGAAAAGTTATTACTTTCTATTTATTTTCCATCTCTAATTAACATGTTATTTTTAAATTTTATTCTGTTTATTTTTCATACAGTCATAAATGTATCAGGAAATTTTAAGATATTATGTAAATTTAGTTTTTCACTTTTCTGCTGATGCTACATTTCTTGTAAAAAAAAATTCTTGTAAATTGTTGTGCAAATATCATATTTTATTTAAGAAATTTGTTTTTATTGATTTTGTTATAATTTTTTAATGTTTGAGACTGGCTGTTTAAATTATTGTAATATATATTTTATGTAGTTACAAAATGTTCTTTAAAGTAAATAAATTTTATAATTTAAAATGGTGTTGCAAAATAGAATTCCTAAGTATTTTTCAACTGAAGACAATGATGTTCCTTCATTTACATAAATAAACTTAGATTTAACTCTTAAGATAGAAGTGAATCTTTTTTACTTCATATGATAATTAAAGAGAAATTAATTTAAATGCAATTATTTAATTATTACCTTTCATTCTCAAAATTAGCAAAAAGTAGTTATCCAAACGATAACAAAAATATTCAACTTAAACACAAGCCATATTTATCCTTGCTTTACATGTGTTCTTTAATTACACAGGTCTACAATGGTTTTCCTCATTGAAATTTGAGTAACGTTTTCTATAGTTTCTGATGTGCTGATTACGAGAAAAATAATAAAAAAAAATTCCATCACGTCAGGATTTTTTTATATTGAATATTTAAGATTTTGCTGAAAAATGTCTGAGCGTCTACATTTTAAAATTTATAAAACGTCATTAAATTACTTCGGCTTAATTTTTATTGCATTTAATTATCGTAAGGTGACATAGAAATTACTTCAAAACAGTAATCAAATAATAAGTATAAGTAATTCCCATTAACCATGTTGAAAACGGGTCATTTTGGCTTAATTTAGTAATGAGCTCATTAATACATAATGATTAGGTAATATAACCTAATTGTTGTAAATATTAGTCGAAAAGGGTGTAAACCAAAGGGTTTTTGTATAAGTACCCGCACTGATTTAGAAAATTAACAGTTGAAGTGCGCATCTTGCAACATAACCTTTAAAATGTCATCGCGGAGCTGTTTAAATTCTCCGAATTGTTTTTGTTATATTTGCGGTAAATTTATAGTGAAAAAACAACGAAACAGCATTACAGACTTTGTAAAAAAATATTTACAAAAGTTATTTTGGATACGTTTTAAGCCTGATTTAAGAAAAGTAATGTCGGACGAAAAGTTCGATGAAAAACTTAATGATATCGAGTTGCAAGCATGGCAGTCATTTAAGGAAGTGGTGAAAAACTTTTTGGGGAACAAAAAAAGCTCCGACTATAAACAAACAGTGGCCAAAATGGTTACAAATTTTGGTGTAATGGGTTGTAATATGAGCATTAAACTTCATTTCTTGAATTCGCACATAGATTACTTCCCAGAAATTCTAGAAGCCATTAAAGAAGAACAAGGCGAAAGATTTCACCAAGGTTTGAAAGAGCTAGAAGTCTGGTATCAAGGAAAATGGGATACTAGCATGATGGCGGACTACTGCTGGTTATTGAAGCGCGATGATCCAAACCGGAAATTTAAGCAAAAATCGTACAAACGAAGCTTCCAGGAAAAAAGAATCAGGTTCCACAAATAAAATTTACATGTAGAACAAATTTACATAACTTACATCAGTAGTAAGTTATTATATTTTAGTTGTTTTTTATGTTAAAAGTAATGTACTTTTTTAAATATATATATTTTTATGTGAAAACTTGTGTTTTTTTTTTCTATTTTCTATTTGTATCTTTTTTGAAAAATCTGAAGGTGATGGAAAAAAACTAAGTACATATTCGTAATCAGCACACCAAAATACCCTAGAATCAACTCTCAAATTCTAGAGAGGAAGTTATGACTCTCAATTTGCAGGTCTGTGTTATTATACAAAAGAAAGAAATACTAGTGATAAATAAATTAATAATAAAAATAATTTCTGTATATTTTTACTTATCTATTAGATTTATTATTTTTTAACTCTTCAGATGCCAATATGTATTATATTTGTGTATATTGGTGAAATTGATTATGAATAGTTTATTTTATCTTAAAGAGGTTATAGGTGCAGTGAAATTACCACAGTAACAAAGTCTCATTGTTACATTTAAATATTTCATTATGAAAAAAAATCTGTTAAATTGAAATCAACTCAAATTCATGAAATTTGCCGTATAAAATATGCGTGCATAAAATGGAAAATAAACATACAGTGGAAATATGGGGAAAATGCATTTTAATTCTGGCAGTAATTTTTTTTTTTTTTTTTTTTTTTTTTTTTTTTTTTTTTTTTTTTAAAGCAATGTAGACAATTGACAGAAATTTAATTAGAATAATATGTAAAAAAGGTATAATTGAGGTAATTGAACACTAAATCATTGCATACCTTTTCTCTTTTGTCTCAGTATTCCAAATATTAACTAAAAGAGTATTACTTTGCAAGTTTCCTTTAAAAAATACACTATTCAAAAAACTTTCCACACTTTTGTAATTATCCGAACAACGTACATGTAACATTTTTGTGACATTGGAACCCCTTCTTATTGCATCAAAGTTTTTTTTTTTTTTTTTTAGGAAAATTATGAGCTATTTTTATTTTTACACAATCTGTTCAAATAAATTCATCCATCCATTACAACATTAGTCTCCCCATTTGAATGTTATGCACACATGAAAATGGAATGAACTTCATTATATAGAATATATTTTTTGTAATACAGAGATTATTTACACAATAATGGTGTTCAAAGTCAAGGTTCAGCACAAAATTTTGTTAAGTAAGTAGAAATCTTTGTTAAAGAAAAGTTCTAGTAATGAAATTTTTTTCTGTTGTCATCCTTTTTTTTATTCTTCATAATGTCATTTTTCTCTTTTCTATAGTACAATTTATTGATAATAATTTGCTGAAAGCACTCATAAGACTCTTTAAAATGTTTTTCATTTTCTAATATAATTACTTATTTATCTATGCATGGTGTAAATATTGACTATTTTATGTCTAATTTTAGTTCCCTCCTCTCTTTGATGGATTTTACTTTTACCTTCATGGCTCATTCCATAAACCAACTCCTGGGAGAGAAGATTTGTTGAATCTGATTCACTTGGGAGGTGGAAAGACTCTTTCCCGGGAACCCCGTGAGGAATCTGTGAATTCTGAGGGTTTTAGATTGCCTTATCATGCAGCTGGGACCCCGATGGAAGGTGTAAATCATATAATTTTATATCAAGAAAAACCTCCACGAGATCATCATATTCAGCATGGTTACGTACGGACTTCGCAAGTTATGTGGCTCATTGAATGTATTAGCGAATTTGAATTGAAAAAATGCATTCAAAATGAGAAGTAGTTGTTAATAGTTATCATTTCAAATTATTTTATTACTCCAGTTAATTGTTTTTCTTATTTTATTTTTCTAGCAGCAAAAATAATGTAAATATCTTTTTATCTATTTTTGTGTGATTTTTTTTAATGAAACATAATATTTATGTTTTCTAAGTTTTTTTTTTTTTTTTTTTTTTTTTTTCATATTATGTCTATTCTTATTTGCTCATGCTGTTGTAATGCTTTTATTTTTTATACAGAACATGTTAAAATAATAATAATTAAGTTATTGTACTATGCTCAAAATTTTCACATTATTTTGTAATATTTTATCATGCTGTTTATTATATGCTATGCAGGATAATAGTTTTAAAAATTGTCATTGACATTTAATTATTATTGTTATTTTAAGAGCTTTTAATTAACATCTATTTACATACATTGAAATCAGTCTTTTATATACTGTGCATAATTATTATTTAAAAAATTTGATGCTTAAATTTTAATAACTACGAATTTTTAAATAGGAGTAATCTCAGTGATATTTAAAAAAGCTTTCTAACATTGATAAATGCTACATAAACTAAACTAATTAAGCTAAATTGAATAAAGTTATGAAGATTTTCCAATTGCAAAAATAGGAAAATCCTATATGCAACAATATTGCAAATGGTTCACTTAGAATTCATGCATATGTTTTTCTTGCACTTTGCTAACATATGTCATTCATACAATATCGATCATTATAAAATAAATATTTTTGCATTATCCACAGTGGCATACTAAAAGAAGCATAAGTTCTTAAGTGTATACTATCCAAAAGAAAGTTTGCGAAGATTGCATACTTCAATCCACCTTCTATTCTTTACTATATTACTGCTCAATATTACTGCAATATTATTTTATTCAAAATATCTTTTTAAGACATTGCTTTCTAATTGATAGCCTGTCCTTAAATATGTTAAGATGTATGTATTCTATGGCAAAAATTATAATTAAGAGAAAGATTGAAATTGGCTCTAAATATTCAGATAATATATTAACTAGCATTTAATATTTAGTGTTCCTCTGCCTTTGTTTAGAACTGTATAGTTAGAACAAAAATATTACAACTGTGCCTGATAGAAACTACAATGCAATAAGGCAAACTTAAAGAAATGAATTGGGCAATTCAAAAAGAAAAATATATATATTATGGAGATGTAAAGTAAAAAATAAACTAAAATTATAAAGCTTTCACAAATTATACAGTGGAAATCCTTTTTTGTAAGTGACTAATAGAGTTAAATCAGAAAACTATGTCTATAGGCAATTACTTCCTACATAAGCTGGAACTGTGCATAATACTATGTTTCTGCTGCCATAATGGAATTGGCAAAAGATACTAATACAAAAAATTCACTGAAACATGACAAGTGCAGAAGCACTATAAGAGGGAGATTTGCCCTTTTGAAATATGTTGCCTTTTCTGTGCTTTATGGAGTATTTAAGATGCCAATGCCATGTAAAATGGTGAAATTAATTGCTTTTTGTGATAACATATTTTTATGACAGACAACAGTATTCTGTAAAATTGTTATGTACCATTTTTAAGTAGTTTAGTCAAATCACATCACACAATATCTATCACATTTTTTTATGTCTAGAATAACATTGAGTTTTTGAATATTTTTGTATATAACCAACTGAATATATATAAATATATTTTTTTTTCATCTAAAATGATTAATTTCATAAACAGTTTAAAATCTTATTGAATTGTGATATGTAGTGGTTCCAAACAGAACAAAGATATTGTTAGCGAAATCTCAAATTCCTCTTGCTAATGTTAAATCTATAAGTGTGAAATTCATTCATATTTTTTAAATATCTCATAATAAAATTAATATATTTAACTTCTTTTTTCTGTATATTCTTCATAAAAAAAAGTCTCCTTTTATTAGCTGTCAAAATACTTCTAAAATATGTACATAATTTTATTTTTATTTATTTTGCTTATGAAATATTAATATTCTACTCAGTTTGTCAGTAGTTTAACAGGGTTCTACTGTATTAATTGTCTGAGGGGATGTTTAAAAAATATGAATTCATTAAATATCCTTAGATTTAACATTAATGAAGGGAATTTGAGATCTCATTGAATAACATCCTTTGTTTGTGATATTATTTTTAATATTGTGTAAAAATATACAAATGTATACACATTTTTTTTTCTGTATCTGTATATTTTTTAAAAAAAAGTTAAGAAGCCATGCTTAGTTGGACTATAAAAAGTCATTTTGATGGCCAGTCTTTAAGTAATTTCTATCGATTAAAAATAACAGATCTATCAAAAAAATTAAATTTTAAAAACTTAGTTTTTTCTTCTCTCTCTCTTTAGACTTGTGGAATATTCAGCAGATATCCCCTAAACACCCCCTCCCCTTCCTCAACAAAATAAAAAGCTCTATGTTTGTAAACTAAATGCAAATTAACTTTTTTTTCTTCAGCAATTACACAAAAAAAGCTGCATGAAAAATTTGATTTTTTTTTTCTTTCAAATGATAGCTTTTATTAAAAACATCTTGCATGTGTCAACATTCATTCATAAAATTTGAGAATTTAGCTTTGTTTAACATGCAAATAAGGCCATGTATTTTTTTAATGTGCATACTGACTTTTATAACTATCATAATTTTCAGTATTTATAATATTTTATTTCAAGATTTTAGTATCTTGAACTTGCACTACTATAACAGAATGTACTTTGCAATATTGAAATCAGCAGTGTGCGAAGAGAAAACTGCACCTAGGGCAAAGTTTCAGTCCCCCCAATCCCCCTAATTGAAATTTGTAGCATGTGTCAAAAAATACATGTAGAAAGTATCTGTTTTGGAAACTTAAAAGGTCTAATTTTAACAGCTAAATAATATAAGATAAAATTCACTTACATTTTGGTAAAGAAGATCTGGAAAACAGATGTGAAAAAAAAATATATATATACAACAACACAGTATATCATTTACAACCCCTTTTGTATTCTAAGATTGAAGCCACCTGCTATTTTGAGAATGTATGTTTCTGATGTAAAAGAAATTCCTGATACATATATATATATGCATATTTTCCTCACAAAAATTACAAAAAGAAAAAGAAACAAGATTTAATAGAATAAATTTGGTGCCCCCCTCAATTTCATTGCTCAGGGCGACTGTCACCACCTTCGTATGACCCTGTTGAAATAAATATGCATTTCATATTATGTGAGGTGCGAAAGGGTATTTTTATGAAATATATTTTTCTGCTTCAACATTATACTATTTATAATATACAATTTGATATGATTAGATATATTTTTCACTTTATATACGTGTGTGTGTGAATTTTGATATATATTGTTATCCATGTATTACTACTCTTAAATATATTGACAAAATGAACTGAATAACTATTTTTTAACATGCAAGCTAATTTTGGTAAACATTTTTGTAATGTGCGGAAAACATCTCGGTATTTAATAACAATGTTTTTTCTAAAAGACGAAAGTTTATAATCTGATAAACTTACTTCCCATTTATCTGTGAATAAATTTTGCTTTATATATTACTTTCAAAGTATTTCTTGTGTATTTATTTATTTATTACTATATAGCATATTTCTCCTGAAAGTAAGACCTAACAAGATTTTTCAGGAATTATCAATATAATATCTACTAAAGATAAGATATCAGGCTCAATTTTTATACCAACCTTCAGACTTGGGCTCATTTTTTCTGAAATTGACAATTTTATTTCTTTTCATATAAAAATAAAAAAATACCTACTCCCCCTTAAAAATTATGTATTCCATTTCAAGTTTCTCTTTTGTTTATTTCTCTTTTGTTCAGAATGAAAAAGAAAGATTTTTAGTAAAAATAGAATGTTATTTAAAAAAAAAATATTGAGTGAAGACTTGTTGTTATGATGCCAATCAAAATATTCCGCCACTAGGATTTTTTCAATTTGGAATGCTTATTTATTATTACTTTTTTAAAGATCTAATAAAAGAAGGATATTTTAAAAGGATTTTTTTTAAAGGAATATTTTTTTAAATCAATCAACATTAGTATAAAGTTTCCAAATTTTTATCCTTCTATTATCTACGTGTGTGGATATCTCTTTGTTTGAAAATAATGTTTATGAATCTATTCATTTTTCTTCCAAAACTCTGTTCATGCTATATCTCTGTTCTTTACATTCGTGATGTCACTTTTATTAGTAAGTAGATAAAATTGGTGTGTATTGTTATCTGCGATAGAACAAAATCAAGCAGTGTTCCCGCTTTTTTAGGTGCATTCCTAATTATGTAAATACATAGCACCTATATTTTTTTGTGCGTCTGTCCATTCGTCCATCTGTCACATATAACAACGCAAAAACTACCCAACCGAATCGTTTGAAATTTAAAATATATAATTGTTACATAATTTTGTAGAGTCACTTTAAATTTTATGAAAATCGAATGCATAGATCAATTACTGGGACAATCTAAAGTATTCCATTACATTACGGTCAATGGGAAAATAAGTTTCAAGCATTTTAATCGTTTGAAATTTAAAATATACAATTATTACATAATTTTGTCGTATCATTTCAAATTTTATGAAAATCGGATTAGATCAATTAACAAGGACAATCAAAAGTATTCCGTTACATTATGGTCAATAGGGAATATTTATTATTAAATTACAGGGCCACACAAAAGTATTCCACTAATGCTATACGAAGGAACATTGTTTGGGGCGTGTTTTAATTATGTTAAACTATTTCTCATTTTATGGATATGGTATACGTTGCTGAGGTGTAATAAACAGGGATACCACTTTTCTGCCAAATGGCGGATTTCCGCTTTTTTTTTTTTTTAAAAAATTCTCGGTTTTTGTTAATTGATCACAAAATAAAATTATTTTCGTCAAACAATCGTGAAATAAAACAAGAATTTTCGTCAAACGATTCCGAAATACAACAGCGATTTTTGTTAAAAGATTGTAAAATATAACAGCGATTTTTATTAAAAGATCTCGAAATATAACGGGGATTTTTGTCAAAAGATTACAAAATAAAACGGACATTTTCATCAAATGGTCGCGATATAATTTCATCAAATGATTGTGAAACGAAATGGTTATTTTCATGAAATGATCGCAATGTGAAACGGCGATTTTCATCAAACGATTGTGATGTAAAACAGAGATTTACATCAAACAATCACGAAATAAACTGGCGATTTATGTCAAACGATTGCGATGTAAAACTGCAATTTGCATTAAACGACCGCAAAATAAAAAGGCGATTTTCATCAAATGATGACAAAATAAAACGGCAATTTTCATCAAACGATCGCGAAATAAAACGGCGATTTTCATCAAACGATGACAAAATAAAACAGCAATTTTCATCAAATGAAAAAAAAAAAAATGCACATTTTTGCTTTCTATTCCTGGAATAATCATTGAATCTATTGCTGAGTTACTTAAATTGATGCGATACATAAAATTCCTCACTGAATCTGTTGCTGGGTTACCTTAATTGGTGTAAAATACTGTGAACTAAAGAAAAATCATTTTTACTAATTCTTATAAATTAAAAGTTTACAAAAAAAAAAAAAAAAAAAAAAAAATAGGCTGTAATTCTTTTTTTAGTTTATTATAAACAATATAGTTTATAAAATTCACGCATAGAATTTGTGTAAAATGTCATAAATTTTACTTTACGCATAATTTCCTCTTTTTTGTTATTTTCTGAGTGGCATCCCTGAATAAAAGTTACTTCCCTTATATTTACAGGAACACAAAAAAGATTTCAACCACTATACTGTATCCGTAGTATTGTCTACTATAACAGCAAGATTTGAATATTTTTAAAACTTCGTTATTGTACAAACACACCTTATTTGCTACGCTTCACGTGCAATTTCACGTTTGTTTATAAAGATGCACATCTTTCATAGGAAAAAGAAAAATGTTATTCTACTTTTTGTTATGTAAGTAGTAATTTCTGCAAATTTCATTCATTTATTCATAAAACACAGTTAATATGTCCATCAAATCTGATTGTTGCTTGAGAATAATGATAATCTTTTTAGGGATGTACATTTTTATTTGTTACTTCTCTTTTGATGAGCTTAACCGTTTGAGTCTCAGAGGATTTTGTAAAACACTGTAGAAAAATCCCAAGCAGTGCAATTGTGCTTCTTTTTATTTTATGCTGAAATGACTGAAGCAGCGCAATAGCCTTCTTTTATTTTATGCTGATAAATCTCAAGCAGCACGATAACGTTTCTTCAATTTTATGTCAATAAGTCCCAATTGCATCATCAGTTTCCAAATGCTCAAAATGTGCTGGGTTTTCTTGACATAACAATTGAACAGTGCGGTCGTGCTGCTTGGGACACAAATGGTTGAATATGAATTTCATAAAATGCATTATGTGTTAGGGATTGTTATTTTCATGAAAACTGTTGTTAAAAAAATGAGGCAATACATACATTTTAATATTAGAACAACTTTTAGGAAAATTTATGCATCTATGAGTGAAAAATATTCATAAATGTGTCAAAAAACAAGCTAGAATTTAAAAAAACAGACATAAATAAAACATGAAAAATCTATTTCCTCTTTTATATGATTTCAGTTTTATGAATGAATGAATGAATGTTTATATTAAAGATATCATTTTCTGTAGTGGCAGCATATTGTTTTTCAACATACAGCTTCAATCTCAGTATGAGCGAAACAAAGGACTTTAAGTAAAAGGAATTCTTTTCAAAATAAAATTATTATAATGTTTGGCTGAAGATCTAATTTTCAGAAAACATAAGGATACCAATCGACAAATGGCAAATTTTATCACTCACAGAATTTTCTGGTTATTATTAACAAAAGAAAGATAATCTCAAACATTACATACACTGTATGGTTCTTGACGACTGGTCACTGACAATTTCAGATGTTTTGTTAATCCCTCATGTATTTATCCTGAAACTTCAGATGTATAAACAGCATAATAGACATCATATATGTCCGTAAAGATTTCTTTTTTTTTTTTTTTTTTGTAATCTTATAAGGGGACTTTAACAAGTTGAATAAAAACAAAATGTCACAAATGACTAGGAGACTTCTTGTAATAAATTGTGTTAATTTTTATGAGGATAGCATACATACTCATGGAAAAATTAAGATATTTATAAAAGCAATCACAAATTTCACCAAATGTTTTGCTTATAATGTGCAGATTTCTTAATATACAGGAATGTTCTTTTTAATAAGCATGACAAACAACATTGTACATAAATACCCTATAATCAGAATTTTAAAAAATAATGCAAATTATATGAAAAATAAAGTGATTCACTAAATAATGCTTCATTATGCATGTGTGAATTCATTTAAAATATAATGTATTAGCTGAATGTATAGAGTAACTCTTGTGAATGTCTCAAAACTGAATCTTGAAAATTATGAATGTGATAGTCAATAGAATAAGCTCGAAATCTGTTGTTTCCAAAAGGAAGCAAAAAGAGGAGGGCCTGTATCCAAATATAGTATATGTTACACAATTTCTTTTTTACTAATAAACATTGTAAGTATTTTAGGAATGGCAAATGTTAGGATAGTTTGTAATAAAATGATTTTATAATCATTTAGTGGCTCTAAAATTTTATTTCCATAAAAATAGAAGACTAAAAAAAAAGAGGGATGACAGACTATATTGATGTAAAGGAAAAATTACTAAAACAAAATGGGTTTGATTGAAAATGATAAAGATATCAAAAGACATGCTCCTGCTCCCGTTAGAGATAGCTTAAGATATCAAGTGTGATACTCTCTTCTAGGGATGTACCGAATATTCGGTATTCGGCCATGCTACCGAATATGCAGTTAGGCCAAATTTCAAACTATTCGGCCTGCCGAATATTCGGTTTGGCTGAATATCAAAGTATTCGGCCGAATCCAATATTTAATAAAGCCTTTTAAAACACATTTTTAAAAACTTTTCACAATTTCTACTTTTAACTGTCAATTTATAAATATATTTAAAATAATTAGAAATAAAATAGAATGTTTTTACATTACTTGCTGTTTCTAAAGTTTAACTTAAGAAAATTAACCATGAGAAGGATTAAAATTATGATTTATTAGGATTCTCCTTAGGAATAAATGATGCAAGTGCAGATACAAATTCCTAAATTTTATTTAGTAAATAATCTGTTCCTTGTTTTTCTCAAATAAAAGTCCTTAAACAAGTAAGAAAAACTTTTGAGATTAGTAATAGCTATCAAGGCAGACAATTTTTGTTCATGAAACTATAATCATAATCAACTGATTGAATCATAAGTACATTGTATTTCATCTCACTCTAGGTCAAACTTGTGTTTTCGTTTGTTGCATTAACAATAAATAAGATGCTACCATAATAACATTTCCAACTCACATGCTTTGATTTCTGTAAAATATGATATAATGGGAAGGATGGAAAATGCCACCATTCATAAGAAAAGAACTATGATCTACACATTCCTTTATTCAGAATTAAGTTGAAAGTATTTATACTTTATATTGAAAAAAAATCTGCCTTAAGTTATTTAAATATATAGATATAGATATATGAGACTGTACAATTTTTCTTCAACCATTTTTTTTATTATTTCTCTTTGATTTCAAAATGTTTGTTTCAATTCATAGAAGAAATCATGAAATTTAAAATTTTATTAATTGAAAAAGTCTGAAAATTATGTTTCTTAAATATAAAAGGCAGATTTCTTTTCAATACTAAATGTTCTTATAATAAGCTCTTGTTTATCAAAATATAAGTTTCTCTTATTAAATCTCTATGTAAAATTGTTTTAAAAAGTAACATTTTAATACCTTTAAACTTTGAAATAAAAAAAGTATTTGGAAAGCCGAATATTCGGTTCAGCTGTCGGCCGAATATTCGGCCAAAATCACTATTTGGTGCATCCCTACTCTCTTCCTCCTAATGTGATAGTTATATGTGTATAACCTTTTTTTGTAAATAATAAAAAGATAACATATTGAGAGTACTCTTTTTATAATTAACAATACTTTTATTAGTAATTATAACAAATTCTTGTACAAACAGTTTTAAAAAATACACATAGTACAACTTAAAGCTATTACTTTATAGTAAAAAATGGAATTGTTCAGTTAAATATGTATGTTGCATTTATGTTGAATTTCTTTCAATACACTTTGTAGCACCTTTCAATTTTAAAACCAAGTCCTGAAAAAAATATTAAAGTAAAATTAACACAAAACATTTTTTAATGAAAAAATACATTTAAACTAAAGAAAAAAATCTTAATAAAAATTAAGACAGTTTTTTTAATGTAGTATGGGTTTATTTTTTAGAATACACTAATGCTTGCACAATGCATTAAGATTTTCTTCTTAAATAAACTTATTTTGTTGAAAAAATAAGCTAGGCTTTCAGATAAAAATAGAATAAAACTTCAATTTGCCAAATATTCAGGCCATTTTCAGCAATTTTTAAGCTGTGTAATCTAATAATTAATTTGAAATTTCAAACAACGATCACATGCAATAATCACATATATTCTACAAATTTGATCAAATGGATGTTACTTTAATGCCCAAACAGTAATCCGAAATACACCTGGTATCAAACATTCTGGATAAATGGTTCTATACTGTACACACATTTGCCACATACATATGGAATCATAAAAATAGCTAAAGCCGATTCAGGGTACCTCGAAATGTAAAAATATACCAATATATCCATCATTTATTTTTTATTATGATTACAATATATTCATTACACTGTATGTACATAGAAATTAAAAATGTGATTGAATTACAACTAATTTTTTCAAGGAGTATATAGAGCTATACATAAAATTATCATTGACATATATCTACCAATACATCTGTTAACTTACCTTCCCCATGCACCCTTAAAAGGCTAATTGTATCGAGTTTTGTTGAGAGTAAATGTTATTGAGTTTTCTAGTCTTATAATCTAGAAAATTACAAAATCTAAATGCAAGGAATAAATAATTCTAATAAAAGAATTTCAAACACCAAAAACACCCAGCATTAAAACATGAAGACCTAATAAAGAAAAAATAGATGAGTGATACAAGATACAAGCAAGAGAAATAACTTTATTAGAATAGCCTTTGATTATATCAACAATGAAAAAAAAAAAAAAAAAAAAAAAAAAAAAAAAACATGCAATGTGTTGCTTTACACAACAGCTGAGATTTGCATAAAAGAAACAACTTGCAACCATGTTATCTGTTGAATGGCACATTTTTTTCTTTTGAAGTAGAGTTAAAAGTAGTATCAGTTCTTATTAAAAACTACCCATTTTTCTATTTTGCTACTCTGTACACAACACTGCTGTGTTCGTAATATACCTATAAACTACTGTGTTTTGCTACTTCCAACCCCTAAATTTCTGTGTATTTATGTTTTCCCAGTGTAATTAGAAAATCAATCATTTAGAAGCACAAAAATTTATGTGTATGTATTGATATACATTGGGGTATAAAATTAAATTACCTTTGTAGGAATTCAATTTTGACTAAACAAGAATGTAGCATTACACAATAGACACAAACATACGTAATTTATTACTCTGACAGTAAATATTCAGTATGAAATAATCACATCAAATATATTGTTATTTAATACAAATTTTTAATTTTCAAATGAAAGTGAAAATCTGGCAATGCATTTGAATTGAATCAACTCAGGTGTCAATCAAATGTTTATAAACTTAAAAGCTGTTCATCTTACAAGGGCACCACCAAACATGGTGCTCACAGATTTTGATGATTTCAAAGTATGTTGTAGGGGTCACACCACTAATTATTCAGCTGAAAGAGTTTTTTCAAATGGGCCTTAGTTTTTGAGAAATTGGGGGTCAAAGTTTAGCGCTCATTTCAAATAGCCGTTCGTATTGCAAACAGATTGTGGCTGGGTGGCACTGCGGTAACGTTCGAGACTCCAGACCCGGAGTTGGCGGGTTCAACCCCAAGTTAGAGCTTTTTTTTTTTTTCCTTTCTTTATATACTTTTTTACACATTGCATATTTAAAGCAGAATTGGGAATTCTACAAGCTTTGAACTTATAACTATTTTCTTATGGGGATAGTTTATTTTTTCAATTTTTACTTTTCGATTTTTTCGGAATGAAATATAACGTATAAATACATCTATATATATATATATTGCTAAGTAAAAAAAATTAATACCTTTGTAAATTCATTTAATTCATATTCTTCATTCAATATCAGTTCATCTGCTTCAATAATTTGTCGATCATCTAATATTTTTAATATTGAATTATGAAATTCTTCAGCCATAGCAATAGAAGCACAAGAAATATCATGCGGTAGAGAATTTGTAAGCAGATTAACATTTTGTAACAACGTCTTGCAATATTTTAATGCATTCGTAATTTCGCCTTCATACCAATATTGCAAATCTTTTATTTGTCTGCAAAAGAAGCTAAATGACATTAGTAAAAAGAATTTCTATTTTTGCGTGATTTACCGAGCAAATAAAAGCAGACGAATAAAATAAACATATATGTATTTTTTTTTTATGTATCGTAAATTTTATCTTATTGAAATTATTAGCAGACGATTTTTCTGATCTAGTGTACTTTTTTTATGAATAGTGTTTTAGTTTGTTAAAATAAAAATGTATATATAATTTTTTAATGTAATCTGTCATTTCTTATTTGTGCAAACGATAAACAATGTTTAGGTTGAACATTAGAGATGAATGTATTTAAAGATCTAAAAATTTGGATAATATTTTAGCACTGCTGCATTATATTTTATTACACTTTCGAAGATATGCATTATTTGAATTAACTAATCCTATAAGTGTTTGAGAAATTGCACCTGAAAATTATTTTATATAATTTATACAAAAAAGGATAAATTTTCATTTAAAAAATTCCACAAAAAAAGGCGATAGAAAAAAAGAAACATTATTATTTCAGAATTGTGCTTCATAAAAAAAGAAATTACATAATAATTAATAAAAAGGAGTTCTAGGCATAAATTAGTTTTGCAGTTTTGTCAATAAAAATATTAGTTTAAAAATTGCACAAAAAATACATTTTTATGAAATAAATTCGAAAATATAAATTTAAATTATTAAGAAAATATTAAAAAGTTCAAAGCTTGTAGAATTCCCAATTCTGCTTTAAATATGCGACGTGTAAAAAAGTAAATAAAGAAAGGAAAAAAAAAAAGCTCTAACTTGGGGTTGAACCTGCCAACTCCGGGTCTAGAGTCTCGAACACTACCGCAGCGCCACACAGCCACAATCTGTTTGCAATACGAACGGCTATTTGAAATGAGCGCTAAACTTTGACCCCCAATTTCTCAAAAACTAAGGCCCATTTGAAAAAACCCTTTCAGCTGAATAATTAGTCGTGTGACTCCTACAACATACTTTGAAATCATCAAAATCTGTGAGCACCATGTTTGGTGGTGCCCTTGTTAGTCTTCAAATGTGGAATCCACAAACTGAATTAGTATTTAATGACTTGTATCAATCAATTTCAAATTCTCAACATAAGGCAATCATGCATAATTTTGCCAGTTTGACCTTTGACAAATGAAAATTTACTCACAACAGCACTCATACTGAATAAACTTTGTTATACTGTCAATGATGATGCTATTTTAAACTTTTTCTATTTGAGGAGCAGCATAACTAGACCCCTTCACCACCATATAATAAATCAAGAACATTTTCTAATTAATAATTCTAATTTGAATTTGTTTAGAAAGGTTAAACTAGGATATGTTATATATACATTAAAATAAAATTATTATAAAATCAGTTTCTTAAAGGGAAAAAAAGGGGAATTATATATTTAAAGTTCAATATTGAATTATGATTCGTAACATAAGCTTTTTAACTGAATAAAATTATAGAATTTAATCACAAGGATAAATCTAAAAAAATTACTGCCTTACTTGAAGTTGCTCCAAGGTACAACCAAATGTTATATTTTTTTCTGTGTTATACTGTGTATTCTGAAAAACAAAATTCATATGAGTCTTAATAAGGCTATTCTGAGATATTTTTTTTAATTATATATTTTAATTATGTTTTTAGATTATTTAACTAAGAAATAAAAATTATTTCAAAGCGATACAGACTCAGCAAGCTATCTTAAATTAGCAGATTTTGTAAAAGATATGTCAATCACAAGTTAATTTTGATTTCCCCACCTTTCTCCCCAAAAAAGGTTCATCTAAATTTGTGTTTTTTCTGAATGCATTTATGACATAAATTACTTACACATAATAACTGAATAAATATTTCATGCTTCTGAAAAACCTGCATAAAGCCGTAAAATACAAGTTAAAAGAAAATGCAGAATTTCAAGACCTGAAACTGTTTAAATTAACATCTTGTAAATATGGATATTGTAGATGTATTGTTTCTATGTATTGAAAAAAAAAGATATAAATAATTCAGTAAGAAAAATAACAGAGGTATTTATGCTACCTAGTGCTAACAATAAAAAATCATATTATTAACAATTTGAAATGCAATTGAATTTTTGTGTGTAACACCTATCACTTGAAGAATTATACATGTTATTCAAGTATTGAGTTGTTTCTCACCAGTATGTATTAATTACATATAAAAATAACACACATTAATCACAAATATGAATCTAGCATTAACAAAAAGTGTGTTATTCAAAATTCCAATATTTTATTATTTTTTTTAATCTTTCCTTATGATCAATAACAACCTTTTTAAAATCTCCCTCAATAATGATCAGTTAAAAATATCAATGATAATTAATTGATTGATAATAAATAATTAGTTTTATGAAATGCCCTATTACAAAACTCCCTGTAGATAAATTGGTAAAACATAACAATAGCTGAAGGATAGGGTATTTTGTGATTCTAGAGTGCCAAACTTAGGAAAATAGCCTTTAAAGTTCAGTTCAAAACAATTTATTTGATATCAATTTATTCCAATTATTTGAATTTTGTCCAATAAGAATTGTATTAGTCTAATCACTTTTTAGGTTTCACTGTATTAATTTCATAATTTATTTGAAATTTATTTATCTTGGTGGGTTAAGGAAATATTTGGTCTCAGTTCTTCAAGGATAGTAATTTTTAAATTTCTAAGAAGTAACCTCCATTTCTTCATATAAAGTACTTGCCTAGCAAACCCTGCATAAAATATTGAAATGTGAAATGCTATCAATAGTCTTTTATCTACAAAGAGAAGAATCAATTAAAATAGTACAGATGATTTCTATAATCGTTTTAACTGTCATGATTTCAGTTGAGACATTACTGTTAAGATGAGGAGTTATCAAATTAACAAAGATGTAATAAAGTTGTTGAATTTTGTTGAAGAGACTGTTGTTTTTGAGCTTTACAACAAAGTTCAAACAGTAACTACAATGTCTAGTATTAAGGGGAGAAAGGAGAATAAATGGATTTAAAATTAAATCAATGAAAGCAATTGAGTTATCATACTAGATAATGGAAAGTTTATATGTAACTAAAAGTATGAAATTATATTATTAAAAACCCCTTTCAACATCCCAACAAGTCAAATCAACATATGGCTTACAGAACCCCTGCGATGTGTGTAGCTTGCTGCCAGTGGTGTAGTCATAAAAAAAGCAGACAGTATACGCTCTAAGCAGAGGGTATACACTCAAGGTGCAGCGTATATCATACAATGTACATACTATAGCTTTTTTGAGAAACAGAGAATATGCAGTGCTCCTTTAAAAAATACAGAAGGTAAACGATGTATACCCACATATACCCTACTTTTACATCCCTGCTTGCTGCATATTTCAACAAAGTTGAGTGCCATAAAAAACATACTGTGGCAATGATTCATAAAAATATGAAAAAAAGTGATGGTGACAAAATGTAGTGAGCTGATTTCACATTGGTTAGAGCTGTTAAGCACTGCTTTCTGGAAGTCTGTTCATGCTGTATTTCAAACGACTACAGGTTGTTCCGACATAATTAAGATGATTTAGGGAGGAAGTAAAAGCACAGCTAAAATAAGGCCCTTTTCAGTTACACATAAATTTTTCCATACTTTATAATAAAATTTTCCTACTGTCTCCAACTGGAGATAAAGCAAGAGATTTTTTTTTTTTTTTTTAATGGGAAATTTAAATTTTCAAAAAAATGCTGTCTCACGAATGTCTAACATTAATAAAATTTCAGATGATACTTATTTGGTTAATAAGACTTTTATGTCATCAGAAATCTAGCAGAAAATCTAATTAAAGATAAAAATAGTAAATCTACTGATATACACAGCTTCATGATCAGCTATAGCTAGAAATGAATTCAGTTTTATTTGGCAGCAGAAAATGTTATTCAACTTTAGGGTACCTAAAAAATTCATGTGGATAAAAAAAAAAATGCAAATTTGTGAATGCATGGGATCTTTTCTTGTTGTTTCATGATTTTGAGAAATGTGTGAAACAAATTTTAAATTTACATGAAACTGTTATTTTTTTACATTACAATAATAGATGTCATTTGATTGTACCACACACGAATAGTAATATACTGCTCGAGATATTTTGTAAATTGGTTTCAATGATTCTGGATTTTCAACTTTTTACTTTCTTTACAAGAAGTATTGGACGTGTGGAATTTTTTTAAGTTTGGTTTTCAACATATTTACACATTTCAGGGATCTGAGATTATGGAAAACATGTTTTTATAAAATGTCTGCCTGCCTGCATGTGATACAGATTTTGTGGCACCCTATCTCAAGAATTAATGCATGGAATTTAATACAAATTTATATTCAGTTAGTCTATGATATAAATTGATGCTGATTACTTTTTGGTGAAAATCCCTCAAAAGGTATCGCTGCTATGCTGCATTTTTCATGATTTCTGCAATTGCTCTATCACAAGAACTAATGCACAGATTTTTATCAAACTTCATATTTGGTTATTCCTTGCTAAAAATTCGTACTGTTTACACTTTGGTGAAAATCACACAACAGGTAGCAGTGCTGTGCTGTATTTTTCACAATTTCTGCGATAGCTCTATCTCAAGCATTAATTCATTGAATTTCATCAAATTTCAGATTCGGTAATCCCTGATATGATTTAATGCTGTTTATGTTTTGGTGTAAATTGTTTAACAGGTGGTGCTGTTATCTTGCATTTTTCATGATTGACCAAATAGCTTTATTCAAGAACTAATGCATGACATTTCATCAAACTTCAGATTCATGTATATTTTGATAAATATTGGTACTGATTATGTTTTGGTGTAAATCACCCAACAAGTGTTGATACTATGCTGAATTTTTCTTGATTTACACAATAGCTCTATCTCAAGAACTAATGCACAAATTTTCATTTAACTTAGGATTCTGTTAGATGTTGACACAAGTTACTGCTGATTAGGTTTTGGTGATAATCATACAGTAGGTGGCACTGCTAAGAAGCATTTTGTAGGATTTATATGATTTTAGCAATAGCTATATCTCAAGGACTAATGCACAGAGTTTCATATCTTTAGAATCTTCAAAATGGAAATAGATTGCCATTTAATTTTGGTACTGTGATGGCGAATTTTGAAATATTATATGCATGAAATAATAATAATAAAAAAAAAAAAAAAAAAAAGTTTTAAGATTGCCACATCTGATTTGTTTTTATATAATATAAAAAATGCAAGCAAACACAGCCATTTACAAAGAAAAGAAAAATTCAAGGTATGAATATATTATGATATTGAATTATTTAAAAAATAAATAAATATTGAATTGTGCATAATACACATGACTGTTAAGGTTAACTGATGCATCACATCTATATCTAATATGAAATGAAAATCACTTAGAATAAATAAATAAATTGTTTTATTAAAATTTATTTTCTTGAATTATTACAATGGGGTTATTATACAATAATTCATGAAGGAAAATGGGAATTTCAACTAAATCCTTGAATTTTGTGCCAAAACAGATAATATTTGGATTTTGCTAAAAAAAGAAAAAAAAATTCATATGTGTGTGAGATGAGGATTATTTTTTCTTTTCTCAGGAAAGATAAATTGTGAAATTTAATATTTTTACTAGTCTACTGAAAATCGAAATAATTCTTCAGGTGTTGAGCCTTAAAGGCATCCACATAATTGGGGATGGAGAATTAAAGAAGTTAATACAGTTATTGATTTAAAATTAGTGATTTAAAATTCATTTCAAGTAATATAATAATCAGCAATCATTGACAATTTAATTAAAGAATGGTGAATTTTGAGACTATGGGTATGATAGATTAAGAGCATATAAATAAAATATTAAATCTTGATGAAAAAAAAAATTAAAAATGACTTCATAGAAATTATAATATAACATAAAATAATATAAAAATATCAACTGTATACAGACATTGAGAAAGTTAAGAACCATTCAAACTTACCCATGTTTTCAAAGATATGATGTAGCTTAGTTCACTAATCTTTTCACAATTACTAGACTGCGAGAGAAAGAATACATTAATTATACTAATTATTACTTAATAGAAACTGATGTACTATAACAATTAATTGAAATTAAATTATGTACCTTAATTATATAATCTTGTCTCCAATCCACATCTATAATTTGATCATAATTCTTCCCTATCCTATAAAGAAAAAAGTAAATAAATCTATCAATATTATGAAGAGCAAATGTATCTCTGTATGTAATGCTGACATCATTTTGTTAATGATGACACTTAATGATGAAACTTCAGTTTTGCAATTTTTTACACTATTAAACATTGTACTTTTCAATTTTTACACCATTGTCAAGGGTCTGTTCAGACTTTTCTCACAGGGTCCCGTTTTGGTGAAACTGTGAATTTTTTTCTTATATTTGTGAAAATTCTAGTCAGAATTTTGTGAATTTAAAATTATCAATGTCTTCAGGTTCTGTTTTTCATATATAAAAAGCTAAGTAATATGTTCTTTGGTGAGTTCAACTGCTTAATTACATGCCAGATTTTATTATTAAATGATTAAATTTGTGAAAAGTTCAATTTAAAGGTGAAAAAATTCTGTGAAAGATCTATTTAAGAGACAAATAATTTTGTGAAGGATCCTGTTTTAGGATAAAATGTTTTGCGAAAGGCCCTGTTTGGTAATAAAATGTTTTGTGAAGGGTTCTGTTTTAAGATAAATTTATTTTGTGAAGAGTCCTAACCTAAAAATTATCCTAAACATATTCCTTGTTGTATAGAGAAAAAATGTACTTTCAAATGCAATATGCTTAAAAGCTGTATCTAAATTTACTCATCTTTTATCCTTTTTTAATTTTCAAGCATGATTAAAAAAAAAAAAAAATCTATTGCATGCAGGCAGAAGAGTAATAACCCATTATAACTTAAAACAATATAAGTAGTTTCAATAATATAAATATCTCTGGCTAATATTTCAAAATGAAATTATAAAATTAATAAAAAATGAAAATAAATAAAGCAAAAATTTAATATAGATGTAATTGAAAAATTTAACGTTTTACACAATCGAATAGAGAATGTACTTTCAAATATAATTTGTTTGAACAGTGCATATCATTTTATGTATTATGAATCTTAAGCACTTTCGAATAAAGTTGGAAAGTGCTTATGCATTCGGTTTGTCTGTCCGCGCTCTAACTCTCGTAAATATACTCAGATTGCTATGAAATTTTTATACGTTATTGAGGTTTACCCTAGCACAAACCCTATTGAAAATGAAGTATCTACCATGATTAGTTTATCTACAGAGAGAATCAAAAGTTTCCCATTACATTACAGCCTATGGGGAAAAAATCGTTAATTTACTCAGATTGCCATGAAATTTTAGGACGTTATTGACGTTTACCCTAGCACGATCCCTATTGAAAATGAAGTTTCTACCATGATTAGTTTATCTACAGGGTGAATCAAACGTTTTCCATTACATTATGGCCCATGGGGAAAAATCGTTAATATACTCGGATTGCCATGAAATTTTAGGACGTTATTGACGTTTACCCTAGCACAAGTCCTATCAAAAATGAAGTTTCTACCATGATTAGTTTATCTACAGGGCGAATCAAAAATTTCCCATTACATTACGGCCTATGGGGAAAAATCGTTTCAAAGGAATTTTAAAGATGTTATACCCTGTCAAACATATTAAAATACGTATTCTATAAAATATAAGGTGAAAATGTAGCTATAATTCATTTACAGGGCCAAACAAAAGAATTCCATTAGATAATGGTAAAAGGGGGAATTGTGTGTGACATATTTTAAATATATTAAGCTTTTTCATGTATAATAAAATTGATATATGTCACTGAAGCTTAATATAAATTATACGCTACTGTCTTGCATAATATGAAGTACATAGCATTTACAGGGCCACACAAAAGATTTCAAATAGTATATTCTTTCCAAAGTACTGTATATGTGTCCAATGATGGCTGATGGAGGGATGAAATGCATTTTAATTATGATATGCGCGTTTATATTTCGCTAAATATATGTACATTATATGGTGTGTATATGTTATAGTTGATATACAGGGCTACCCAAAAGAGCTCACCAACGTTACTGAATATGAGCGTAAATTATTTAAGCGTGGTTCTTAAATAAGCTATGCATTTTTACGCTGAGCTTCACTCAATTTACTGAGAAATGTTTGCAGAATAGATAAAAGGATATACAGGGCCACGCAAAGAATTCGGTACATGGACACTTATGAATGATGATTTATGAGAATGTGATTTCAGTTGTTTTAAAAGTGTTTTAGTTTACAATAAATTTTAGCCTAATGCTGACGTGTAATAAAGGTACAATGTAAACTACAGGGCTGAACAAAAGTATTCAAGTATGTTTCCATCTAATAGTATGAATTGCTGAAAAAGAAATTTCAAGCTACTGGGTATTTTCTTGCTAAACTAAATTTTCCCATTATATCAACTGACATATGAAATACAGGGCTGTTCAAAAGTACTGGAATACATATTTGGGTACATTTGGCTATACACTATTATTTCCCTAAATAACAAAGTTTTGTTAAAAATTTCATTAAGTGTTGGAAAGTGCTTCATAATCTATGCTTAACGCATGATTTTTCTTACTTGTTAAATTAATAGTAAGTAGTTTTAAAAAACTACGACCAAAATCGAAATTGAATTCTCCATGCTACTTTACATTTTCAGCCTTCTTTCTTTCTTTCTTTCTTTTTTTTTTTTTTTTTTTTTTCTCCCCCTTTTGAAGTTTTTAAATTACTAAATATAACAGAGCGCAACAAAATAAAAACTATTTAATGAGACATAATTTTACACACTCATTTTAATGAAACAACTTATTCTAATTTTGAAAAATTCATCTACCAATAAATTATCATCTTCAAATACTAAATCATTTTTTTTTTTAATCAACATTGAACCAAGGAGATTGAACAAAAATAAACTGAAGTTTTTTTATATGTATCTATGAATTATTGTTTATTTTTTTACCAAATAAACTTAAAGAATAATCTTAGATTTTTCAAATAATTTTTTCTTAAAAATGACACACTTAAAATTTTTACAAAACCTCTAAATTCAGAATGATTGAGTGAGAAAAATACCATTTGGAAAGCTTTTATTTTTATTCACAAAACTAAAATATTTCTTGTAAGATTCGCCAAATGACATCAATTTTGTCAAAATGATTTGATTTGGATTTCATCAGTTTCTTATAAAAAGTCAAATTTTAAAAGAATGAAGGTGCATTTGAATATTTTTATAAACTGCTAACCTACACCATAATTTGATTTATTACTTGAAATTCAGTATTCAATCAAATTAATACAGTCGTCCCCATTTAAACGAATATTGTTGGTTCAAAAAAAAAAGTATTCAATTAAGCGGGGTATTTGATTAAATGGGGAATCATAATTGTAATATTTAATGTCAAATAAAAAGATAATATAACCACCTACAGTATTTTTAATTGACAGCATAATAAAATCGTTAATAAAATAACATAAACTAATATAAAATAAATATGTATTTATTTAATGTCAGTGAATACACAGTGCTGTGCAAAATGGGGGGGGGGGGGGGCGAATTGGGCAGTCGCCCCAGGTGCAAAAATTTAGGGGGAGCCAAATTTATACTATCAATGTCATTTTTGGTCTGTTATAAGAAAAAGTTGGGTGGTGGGAAATTTCACACATTTCTCAATTCATTTGAAAGAGATGGGGAGATCATTTGACCTATCCATTATACATACACTTGCAGGCCAAAATCATTGCTTTTAATGTAAAGGAGCAAAAATAACAAAAGATGAAGATATTTGCAGCAGAAACTTGTTTTCTGTGCCTATTATCAAACATCGGTCACACAGTTATTATTCAATTAAGCGGGGATAGTCATGAAAAATGTTCGGTTTAAGTGAGGAAAAATAGCATAGAACCAATGGGAATAAATTTGGTTCTGAAGGATTCCATTTGAATAAGCAGGGTATTCGATTATCCGTTACCCGATTAAATGGGGAAGACTGTATTATAGTCTTTTCTAAATATATAATCAAACTAGATTTATATTTCCAACAAAAAACTATAAGATTTCATGCAATTTAAATGCAACACACTGGGTTGCTATGACAAGTAGTATTAATAAAAGAAAGATGTTTGTCCATGTAGGTGTGTATCTGTCTGGAGGCTATGGAAATCTAGTGTATGTACAGGTTTGCAAATTAGCTATAAGACTGATAGTAGTATCAATATTATTTAATGATACATCTAAGAACAAACTACCAATGACTGAACTAAGCTTATAAATAGCATAAAATATTAGGAATTTAATCTTTATACTTACAAAGATAACTGCAACTGAATTTTTTCTTTATTTTCCTGAAAAGATCAATATGTTTCATTAAATCTGGTTATTATATTAAAAAAAATCAAAATATGCTCAGTAAACAAGGAAGATTCTAAATAACTTTCCAAATTTTATAACTTACTTGGTACATTTTTATAAAAGTAGAAATTCGCTGAGATCCAACTTGACATTCCTCTAAAACAGAACTAAAACAAAATGACTATGCTTAGTTATTTTAATAATTAATGAAAACATATAAAAAATTTTTAATCAAAAAATTTTGAAAAAAAAATTTTGTGTTAAGTGATTATTGAATTTTTGTCAAAGGTTGAATGAGAATTAACTTTGCAACTACGATACAGAGCAAAATTTTAAAGAAATAAGAATGAAATATCCAATTTATGCTGCTTAGATATGTAGCAATAATAAATAAAGTTTTACTTATAGATAAAGTGTCTTTTTAGAAAACAAGGACTCGCAAACAAAAAAGGAATTTTCAAATCAACAGATTGGAGAATATCATACTGCACTATGGTCAATTAGATCACTGAATATCATGCTGTTATTATTATTATTTTGTTTTTCCTTATTCTTCTGTAGGCATACATTAAAGATAGCATAATAGCAAACTTTACTCCAGTGGTTAATATCAATGATTTCAATGCAAAAATAGAAAAAAAATATTATGGTAGAGGTTTTATACAGCGATCAATTAAAGTAGCCAGAAGGGCCGTAGCTACAGAGGTGCTAGAGATAGATCATTCCCCCAGCCCCTTAAAATCTTTTGGACCACCCCTGGAAAACATTCCAAGGCCACAAAAGGAATTTATGTTCTAAAAATCCAAATGAAATTCTGTTCAAAAATCTAATTTAGTTTTGTAGACCTTTCAGAGTTTTGCAAAATCACTAAATTGTAACTAAAATAAGTGTTTCAACCCTCACTCATCCTATTTGCACATATGAAGCTAATGTGATGCTTAATATTGCACTAGTTATACACTTAAATTTTTCATCATCACGTTCTTTTCTTAGCATAAAATGAAGTTATTACAGCAGTTTAATAAGAAACATAGTATCTATAGTGTGATTATCACTAATTTATCTTTTGGCCTCAAAGAAAACAAAAAATATGAGCCCCCTCCCCAGGGCCGTTGCTTATGGGCAGATCAGCCCCCCCCCCCTAAAATATTTTGAGCCCCCCTGGAAAAGATTCCAAAGTCACCAAATGAATTTCTGTTCCGAAAATCCAAATGAAATTTTGTTCAAACATATAATTTAGTTTTGAAAACCTTTCACAGTTTTGTGGAATTACTAAATTGTATCTAAAATAAGTGTTTCTGCACTCCCTTCATCCTATTTGTACGTATGAAACTGATATGAAGTTTAATTTTGCACCAGTTATACACTCAAAATTTTCATCATCATATTCTTTTCTTAGCATAAAATGAAGTTATTACAACAGTACATAGCATAAGTACATATTACTTTCAATGTGAATGTGCACTAATTTATCTTTCTGCGTCAGAGAAAGAGAGAAATTATGAGCCCCTCCTACATTCTTCTGAGCCCCCCTACATTCTCTTAAGCCCCCCCCCCCATTGTTCACTTCTAGCTACGGTCCTGCCCCTCCCCCCTCCCCTGTTATTTATTTCTAGCTATGGCACTGGCCAAAACACACACCAAACAGCAATCATTAAAGGATTTTCTAGAATTTGCTCTTAGTTGATAGACAATGTGCCAATTTCAAAAAATGACAAACAAACTACTGCAGAAAATTAATGGATGACTATTGAATCTACTAGAATGTTTGTTAAAATATGTGCAATATTGTTGTTTTAACCCTTTCCAGCACACTGTACCTGCTCCGGAACACCTAATTTTTCCAAACACCACCAATAACATTTAATAAAATTTTGCATTTACAACGAGAGCTTAAATTAGGGGATTCTTAATTTCTAAAAAAATAGCTAGTAAATTTCGGTGGCAATCGATAATTTTTCATTTTACTAAAAGAATTTGCCCATTCTAGAAAGGGTTAATTAGCAAAGGAATCTGCTGTTTATACCCGAATAGAATTAACTTGATTTTAAATCAAAAATTTAATTATAACAAACCTCAAGTTGGTTGGATGAACATCATGCTTTGAAGCTTCAAGTAATAGGCTTAATAATGATGAATGAGCAATTTTTTCATCTTTTCCGGTAACTCCATTAGCTAAAACAAAGAATAATATTACTAATGTTTTACTAAGTATATATACATATATAACAGCAATAAAATAATGGATTCAAATATTGGAAGAAAAGAGAAACTAATCGAAAAAATCACCATGACAACAGATCTGCACAGGCAGCTTTTTTTTAATCAGCAGTTGATGCCAGAATTAATTCAGAACAAGAAACTTCTCAATGTGCATGCTTGAAAAATTCATTCTATTTATTGAACAACTCTATTTTTATTATTCTTATTTGAAACAAATTCTTGCTTGTGATGCATGAAACAAGAAATTATTATGGTTTTGAAAATTATGCCTTTTCGAGCTTTATTTTCGATGTGGTGTATTTAGTGCTATTTAAATTATGATTCATTTTAATCTGTCAATGTCCGCATACTTGACCAGACTTTCCATTCTTAGAATTTGTGTGACTTATGTCAAAAACAGTTCTGTTTCTGCTTATTCATACTAGTGAAATGAATGGATTACAGCTTAGAAAAGTGAAATTATTTTATAAAAGTTTCATTCATAATATATAGTAGAACAAATTCCTAATTTTATGATCCTGCCAGAAAATTCGACCAAGTTATGTGTTATTCAACGTTATTCTTAATAGAAATTCTTGTTTCGGCAATGTTATCATTACATGTTGATGTCTCATGATTATAATAAATGTTGCATTTCATTCACTCAAGCACCGCTTATTTTTCAGTCTCAGTGGGATTTATTGGGGAGACAGGGTAAGTATTGTCGACCACTTTAACAACGGTGGTGGACACCAGTGTTAAAACCTGACTTTAACACCATACATTTCCTTATTCAAGAACATTTAAAATTTTGTCCTATTTTTATCTAATCATCCCCCGTCGTTTCTTTCAAATTCTGTAATTTTTTTTTTTTTAAACTTGAAAATTTTGGCTTTACAAAAATTATCTTATTTAAACCTTCTAACCTATTCAAAATTCTTCTACCTAGATATGTTTCTGTTCTCATACTATTCAGTAACCAGGAGCAAGTAAAATGTGTGGATCCCCTTGTCACTCAAAAAAATACAGGAATCTTTATAATGCAAGCTTGTGCATCACAGTGTTGAATTCAGGTGATTTTCTCCCAGAGAGACTTCTGTAGCTCCAGGGAGTAGAGGTCTGC
This sequence comes from Maratus speculifer, assembly GCA_964019185.1. Taxonomy (NCBI): domain Eukaryota; kingdom Metazoa; phylum Arthropoda; class Arachnida; order Araneae; family Salticidae; genus Maratus; species Maratus speculifer. The sequence continues at coordinate 243,846,109 of OZ025296.1, forward strand.
ACTGGCTGAAATTTCCAGGCCCAAGCCCAGCCCGAAAGTCAAAATTTTGGCCCGGGCCCGGCCCGGCCCAAACCAAAGATATGTTGGCCCGGCCCGAAAGTTAAAATTTCAGCCCGAACCCCAGCCTGGCTCAGGTGAATTTCTACAGAACATTGATCTTTACTCTAACGGAAGAGTTCAGACCAAAAAAACTTATCTTAGTCCTTTTTTTTTTCTTTTATGTTTATAATCTCTATTTATGCAGAAGTGCCATAGGCTGCGATATTTACGCTTTTAACCCTATGAGGGGCAAAGCACTTCTATTCTTAAATTGCTGAAATGACTGATTGACACCAGAATTTAAAAATGAATTTATTTCAAAATAGATAAAAACTTTTCTGTACGTACTTGATAAAATTAAAATTTTCTTTTCAAACTTCTGGTGTCAATGTGGCGTTTCACAATTAAAATTAAGTGGTATATATTTTATACCACAGCCCTTCAAGCAGGGCCGTAACTACCGCCGGGGCACTGCCCCGGGGCCCCCAAGCCTGAGGGGCCCCAAACTGATGGTTAAAAAAACTATTCATTTTAGTTTCTAGTGTAAGTTCCTATAAAAGGCCCAGCACATACCTAAAAGTTAGTAATAAAAAAAAAAAGAATCAAAGTGCTAGAATAGATGTTTTTGCGTTACCGTCAATACACTCCTTACGCTTCGCATGCAAAAGGAGTTCTACAGCAGACAGCAAAATGTCGAGTCGAATGTGTCATGTCGTGCCAGCATGTTTGCTGACCCCACCGAAGCTAGTATAAGGAAGAAAATATGGACTTCTAATCGATTGAATAATATAAAAAGCATCTAAAAAATTCTAGAAAATCTTTCTTCTTATTTATACTAATAAGTTAACAAAATTTTTATGCGCCAAATTGTTAATAGCTTGACTCCTTTTTATCTAATCTTTTCTGTTTTGAGGTACCTTTATCCTTTTAGATATTTTCGCCTTTTTACTTTTCAATTATGACCCTGGACTCATGGGGCCCCTTTTAATCTTTGTGATAGTAAATTGTTAATAAATTGCTTCCATTAATTTCGATCTTCATTTTTGGGATACCTGTTCCATTTAGATATTTTCAAATTTTACATTCCATATAAGACACTGGGGGCCCCCTAGATAATCATAGGGCCGACCCAAGGCCCCTTGATCTTTTTGTGCGCTAAACATTTTTCACTCCCTAAATTTCTCATCTTCTTAGTGCAAATTTATAAAGCTGAATCTTGGACTGTCATGTCAGGACCAACACCCAGATATTTTTTTTTTGGGCCCTTGGGGCCTTTTTTAAACGCTTACCCAAACAATTGGTGCATCTTTAAAAAATATTATTTTTGCAAATAATTCATACTCAATGCTTAATTTTGACTAATTAAAGGTCTAAAGCGCTATCTACTAAAACATTTTAACATGTTTTCATGTTCGGGCCGTGATTGCATTTGTCAGTTGGACCCTATGGGGCCTCTATCATAGCTCCCTTAAAAATGGTCCGATTCACTAGCTTTTTTTAACAACTTTTTAGGTCCTCCAACTATGACATGAACAACAAAAATATTTTTTAGACTTCAGCTACCACTATTTATGAATATTAATAGCTTTCTTGGAGCCCTTGGTGCAGCTTCTTTAAAAATGATCCAAATTGCTTTCAATTTTATTCAACTTAGTTTAGCGCCTTTCCATTATTTTAATAACTTCACAAATTATTTTTATACCCAACTACACGCGAAATAATTTCCTGGCCCTTTGGGGCCCAGTACAGGCCCCCTTGAAGTTTTTGTAATAATAAATTGTCAATAAATTGCTTCCTTTTAATCTGATCTTCATTTTTAGGATTCTTTATTCATTTATATATTTTAATCTTTTGACATTCTATACAAGACACTGTGTTCTCCTGTGGAATCATATGAGTCCAGCCCAGGGCCCCTCAACATTTTGTGAAATAAACATATTTCACTTTTTATATTTATGATCTTCTTAGTGCAAAATTTTAAAGTTGCCTGGGACTCTTCTTTCAGGACCAATCCAGAAAACCTGATGTTTTTATTCGGACCCTAGGGCCTCTTTTTAAACATTTGTCCAATCAATTGGTGCATTTAAAAAATTATATCATTCCAAAGAATAGTTCCTATTATATGCTTAATCTAGACTAATTAAAGATCTAAAGCGCTATGTACTAAAATATTTTAATACCCTGTTCACACCACAAACTTAAGATATCTTAAGATCGCCGTGTTTGAAGTGGACCCTCCCGGAATTGGATACCAGTTCACATTGAAAAATTTACCTAAGATATCACAGCGAATGTCACTGTATCTCTGAACTGAACAAATGTAGCGTATGCGCATGCGCTTGAAATAAAGATGGCCACAACAGCCAATCAGTAAAAGCAAAGCTTTGTAGCCAATGAGAGTAGGTGGTTGTTCCTGTATCTAGCTCGAGAGAGTTGAAACTCTCTGAGAGAGTTCCAGGCCTGAGATATCTTAAATATCCGTAGTGTGAACAGGGTGTAACATGGTTTCATATTAGGGCCCTGGTTTTAACTGTCAGTTGGTCCCTATGGGACCCCATATTATAACTCCCTTAAAAATGGTCCAATTCACTAGCTTTTTTTTTCTAACAGCTTTTTATGTCCTCTACCTATTACATGAACGACAAAAGAATTTCTCAGACTTCATCTACCATTAATTTTGTTTGTCAATTGCTTTCTTGAGGCCCTTGGTGCAACTTCTTTAAACATGAACCAAATTGGTTTCAATTTTATTTAACATAGTTATAGCGTCTTTCCATCATTTTAATAACTACAAAAAATATCTTTATACCCCACTACGTGCAAACTAAATTCCTGGACCCTTGGGGCCCGTTGAAGTTTTTGTAATAATAAATTGTTAATAAATTGTTTCCTTTTAATCCGATCTTCATTTTTAGGATTCTTTATTCATTTAGATATTTTAATGTTTTGACAATCCATATAAGACACTTTGGCCTCCTGTGGAATCATAGGGCTCAGTCTAGGGCCCCTGAACATTTTGTGAGGCAAACATAGTTCAGTCTTTAAATTTCTCCCCTTCTCAGTGCAAAATTTTTAAATTTGAGTCTTGGACTTTTCTTTCAGGAACAAGATTCTCATATTTTAATCCGAGGTTAGGACCCTTTTTTAAAACATTTTCCGAATCAATTTGTTTATTTTGATAAAATATTATTAAAATGAATAATTTATATCCTATAATTAATTTTGACTAATTGTAGATCTAAAGAGCTGAGTATACCAAGATATTTTAACATGTTTTCCTGTTAGGCTTAGGGCCCTGTTTTTAACTGTCAGTTGTCCTTTTTGGGCCCTTATTATAAATCCCTTTAAAATGGTTCAATTAATTCGCTTTTTTTAAACAACTTCTTAAATCATCAGCTACTAAGAAATCGTCATAGCCTAGCTACCACCAATTTTGAATATTAATCGCGTTCTTGGAGCCGTTGGTGCAATTTCTTTAAAAATGATCCGGATTGCTTGCAATTTTCTTTCACATTGCTTTAGCGTCCTCCCATTACTTTAATAACAACAAAAAATATTTTATACCCAACTACATGCGAAATACGTTCCTGGCCCCTTGAAGATTTTGTACCATAAAATGCTATTAAACAGCCCTCTCTTAATCCAATCTTCATTCTTGGAACTATTTTTTCACTTAGTTATTCCCATGTTGTTACATTCCATTTAAAAGCGTGAGACTCCATTATGGTATCGGCTTAGGCACCTTGAAATTTTTGTTCTCCATGCATATTTCACCCACTTATCATCAAACCTTCTCAATGCATAAATTTAAAGTTGAGTTTTGGACTCTTATTTCAGGACCTACACCCTGATGTTTTTATTGAGGTCCAAAGGCCTTTTTAAAAGCATTTACTCATTTTTTTATGCATTTCTTTAAAATATTATTTAACGAATAATTCATATCCTATGCTTAATTTTGACTAATTGTAGAACTAAAGTGTTAATTGTTTGCTTAAAGTTATCATAACGGGTCCCAGGCAATTCCGGATAGGTCAGCTAGTCTATTAATAAATACATAAAATCGAAAAAAAAAATTATCACAATCCATCTTTCAAAAGGTTTTTAAACAGAAACGCATGATTAAGTTACATATACTCAAAAATGAACTTAAATAAAATGCTCTTTAATTCTTTATGTCCCAGAGCAGTGAAATTTTTACCTTCCTTAGAATCCCGGAAAGCCGCCCGACATTTCACCCCTCCATGAAAGGTGAGGCGGCTATCTTTAGCTATTCATAAGAACGTGTATGGTTCAACCCTTTTACTGTAGCATCTGCCCAAAGAAGAACCTATTGTTATACCTTTTGTTATCCATTTCCCCCTTAATCCCAATAACCATAAATCCAAAAGCCTTGCTTTCTCGTAATCTTCGGCTAAACGGAGTGACAAATTATTTTTAGACTTAAGAGTATGTTTATGACATCTCAGCTAAATAATCATAAGATAAAGGATTTTTTTTTAATTCTTTGTTTTATAAACAAAACTTTTACTCGTAAATTAAACACATATATTTGTTTTAATATTTAAAAGCTTTTTTGTTTTATTAGTAAAAAAAGAATATATATTTTAAATTTTAAAATTTATCTTTGATACATTTTTCGGAAAAATAAAAATATTTAACGCATTTGTAAACCATTTATACAACATACTCTTACAGAATATGTATTTTTTTTTCAAATAAAATTATATGTTGAAATATGTTTAATAATGTAATATTTGTACATTAATTTGAATTATGTGATAAATTATTATATAAATATTCATGTTTTATTTTTTTTTTTTTTCACTTTATTCATGCCATTATTTCTAGGTGACTTTCCTTTCTATAACAATGGATACATAATATTTAATAAATTATTCAGTCAATTAATATATTAATTTATTAACTTATTTAAAAAAGCGATGTGAAAAAATAATCATTATTTGAAAATATTCATCTACTTATAATTTTCATTGGTGAAGGTAATTTAAAAAGTCATTCTCCAGTTGGGAGCCGTTTAAGTATTACATAAGGAATATGGAAAATGGGGGTGGGGGTGGGGGGTTGTAGATGATCTGCTTGTTTCCGACAAGGGGGAGACAATGTTACAACAGTTCTTATTTAAGCTTTTGATAATGAAGCAACTATAATGCAATAATCATAAACAAACAAATCATGATTAGAAATGAGCGTTTTAATTATATTAATTAACCATTATTTACCATACACTAAAACTTTTTTTTTTTAGTATCACAATTTAAGGTATGGCTATTCATAAAAATTTATAAAGTTAATAATGTAATTTATTAATTTCTTCGAAAAAGTGGTATGTGCAAAATATTATAAAGTATTATATAATTAAAAGAAGGGAAGAGGGGAGATCAAGATTTTTTTTTCTTTTTTAAGGAAGGAGGAAAGATATAAAATGAATAAGCGGAAAATGGAAAATCTTACATAATCAAAAGAAGGGGGGGGGGGATCAAGAATTTGTTTTTTTTTTTTTTTTTTTTCTATTAAGAAAGGGGGAGAGATACAAAATGAATAAGAGGAAAATGGCAAATGGGGGGGTGGGGTTGTACATAATCTGCTTGTTTCCGACAAGAGGGAGCCAGAGTTACAACTGTTCTTATTTAAGCTTTTGACAATGAAGCAACTATAATGCAATAACAATATGGCTATTTATATAAATTAATACTGTGATTTATTGGTAATTGATTTTTTCTTGGAAAAAGTGATATGTACAAAACATTATAAAATCTAATAGAATAAAAAAAAAAAAAAAAAAAAAAAAGATTAAGATTTTATTTATTTATTTATTTATTTTATTTTATTTTATTTTTTGAGAAAGGAGGAGAGATACAAAATATTTAAAAATGAAAATGACTGAAAATGCTCGTGCAATACTTGAATAGCCACTTGACTAATTCATAAGTTTAAGAATTTAGATAATTTTTAATTCAAAATATAATAAGGTATAATCATCAATATATAAAAAAATTACAAGAGGTTTTCTAATAATTAAATCTGGTGGTATTAAAACAGATAACCAAAATTTCATGTGTCCATGCCAACACTTATGATTTAATCGCTGTATTTAATAAATTACTGTAAAAAAAAAAGGATGTTTAAAATTTAAATAATTAATTGTAAATATTAAGCTGTTAAATGTTTTTTCATTCCTGAGATTCAATGTTATAAATTGATTTGATAATAAGATTTCTTTAATTTTATGCCTTATTACTTGAATATTAAAAAAGGGGGAGGGGGATTACATAAGAAGCGCAGAATAGAAGCAAATATTTTCATTACTAAGAAAGAATACTTCAGTACTTAGAAGTAAAACCATTCATCTTTGGATCCGGTTAGAACGGATTATAAAAATTGAACTGTTCTTTTAATAAGAAAAAAAAAAAAAAAAAAGAAAGAAAAAGAAAAACTATAATCAAAATCGAAAGCGTTCAAACGCACAATAATATATACCGATCTTAAATATTTTGTGAAAAAATAAAATAAAATAAAATGCGAGTTTGATATTTGCTTAGATTTCTCCCATTGGTTTAACAACAGCGCTCAAGTTTCCCCACGTGACTAATATAGATTCTTAAGTGAAAATAATTATTAAAACTTTTTATTATATACTTTCATTTTTCTTGAAAATAATTTCATTTATCTACCAATATATATATATAAACTAATATAAATATATATAATCATTATTTTATTATTATTGTAAATTTTTTATTATTAAGTTTTCTAATGTGTTACAATCTATACAGTAATATTATTAAAATAAGGACAAAATAAAAACTAATTACTAAAAACAAATGGAAAAAAAGACAGAGATCTAAGTAATAACTGACAAAATCATGATTTGTACTACTCGACACACAGTCTTCCTACCTAAAGTAAACCAATTGTATTTGTGTATGTTGAACGTCTCCTATTCCCATTGTGTTCCTATCTACTGTCCATTAAGCGGAATAAACAGCCACGCCCGATCCATGTTCAACAACTTACACTTCACAAAAGAGAGGGGAGAAAAAGTCAGGCCGTCTTTCGGCCGTTATGGGTTTCTAACGACACGGGCGGTCTCAGGCGTTTTGGGATCTAAAGGGTTAAAGTATTCAACCAATCAGAAGTTCATATTTTCTTCCCTATGCTAACTAACTATGCTTATCATACTATGTACATTTAAACAGCGGTGTGCGAGAAAAGAAACTATGCCCGGAGCAAAGTTTCAATTTGCCCTCCCTGAGGGCCCCGCCGGAAGTTTTGCCCCGGGGCCCCCAAGTTTATAGTTACGGCCCTGCCTTCAAGGGGTTAATGAACCTTTGTTTGTTGTATGTAAATGTTTCAGTTATCATTAGTATTATTAATACATAAAAAAAAATCTAAAAAATGGTATATGGTAAAAGTAAAATCTTCTAAGACATTGGGGCAAAAAAAAAATATATATGTTTCCTTCTTAGCAGATGTAAATGTTTAACATATATATTTTTTCGCGCATTATTGTATTCATTTTGCATGAATGAATAGTTTAAAAGAAATTTGCAGTTTTCAGCTTAAACAAAAATTCCGTCATAATCATTTATTTATTTTTTAGTGTGTTTAATTCTATTTTAAGACACCTAGTGATCTACGATTCTTTAAAAAAGAATAAATTCTAATTTTCAATTGTAGAATAATGACGACTTAAAAGTATATGTCTATTTTGCAAAAACTTTTGGATCAAGCCAAACTTTACTGATTTATGAACAGACTTTTCCACATCGAGAAAAGGATTTTCATACGGGAAGATTCAACAGGAACTGATTATTTAGGTCTGTGAAGACTAGGAAGAACGAAATTAGTCTCGGCTTCGTACGGAAAAAATAAGTTAGACTCGGCTCGGCCTGATACTCCAGGAAAAAAAATTAAGGCCCATGCCCGGCCCGAATGTCATTAATAAAAATCGGCCCGCGCTCGGGCTTCAGGCCGAGGCCTGGCCCGTGCAGACCTCTACCAGGGAGAGAGGACATTATAGAGTTTCAGGGAGGAAAATTGCACTTTTTGACCACTGAAAAGACAAAGTTTCACATTTTCTGGGGGGGGGGGGGACTTTTTTTGCTCCAAGGGGGGCAGGGGAATGTCCCTCCTGTACCAATTCCTGAATTCAACACTGGTGCATTATATAGAATTTGGTGTTATATGAGTCACATATCATTATATATTTACCTATAATCATAGCCAAATATGTCCAAAACATATAAAAATACATTAGATTTTCTTTTTACTACATTCCTTGTAGCCAGAAGTAGTGCAGATAATTTTTTGTATAATATACACTATGTGGCCATTAGTGTTTAGATATTTTGTTAAATATCTAGAAAAATACATGAGAAACTTTCCTGAAACTCAAGGTGTGTAAACATAATAGTACAGGTCATATATTACTGTGAAGATTTTTTCTCGAAACTACATAGGTGCCGTCAACATATTGAAAAAGAATTGATATCTTTTGGATAACACTGTCAAAATTAATGCAGCAACAGTTCCCCCCCCCCCCTTTTCGCACGGCGCTGGTGGCTGAAAACAAGGTAACATATCATGACGGAATATCCTGACTGTAACTGCTCCAATCCATCCATATTGATAATGAAAATATATGAAAACTATTTTTACATATTTTTATTTTGTCTTTGTGATCTGTGCGCCTAGAACAGTTTGCTCCAACAAACAACTGTTCCATGGTAGCTACGCCCCTGAACAGAAACATGATTAAAGGATAATTTATAAGACTTTCAATAATTACATTACATATATTGAACGAAATACGGACAAAACAGGTATTAACTACTAAAATCTCAGATCATAATGGGTTAAATATAATATAGATTTTTCACCTTTTGAAATACTTTTGCCTGAGGCGCTACTAAATATTTCATTTAAAATGCATAAATATTGTGAATCAGTAATTATGCTGTCATTTCCTACTGTATAAGAAATGTTATCTATAATCGTTTTACTAAGTTCCATTTCGCATCAAGCAGGAATTGACATAGATCCAAAGATATTGAAAATTTGTAAACAAACACACCACTAAACAAAAGCAGACAACTTATTAAATTACTTCATTTCAGCTCACTAGCAAAGATCCACAAAAACATAAAACACGGAGTTTTTTAGGTGTTAATAAATTTGAATTTCTATTCTTTTAAAGAACCAATTCATTTAACTGATATTATTAATTTTCTTTTGCTCAAAAAATTTATTTTATGATGAAATACAGTTTACAACATGATGGAAAACGGCAAACTGAACACGTACAGCATTAAAAAAATTTAAGTAACTGTTAACCATAACTATTTCAGAAAAGTGAAAGTAAAAGTTCCTTTTAAAGTTATGAGATGTTGGTAGAGCTTAGAAAAATTTTCATTTTTGTTTATCTTAAATATGCACAAATGTAAATTTTTTCGCATTATAAGAGCTTATTTTTTTAATTAAACGTTTATTTTGAAATATCAAGTAGTGTAAATCGGTATGTCTGCAGTAAATTAGTATTAGTTATATAAATTTGTAATGTAAACAAACGTGTCAGTCTGTGTTTGAACAGTATAACAAACAACACATGGGTGGGAAAATACACTCTTTGTTCCTTTGTCATCAATTTATTATTTTATTTCTGCTTTATCTACGTTTAATCTTGCGAATATTAAGGTTTTATTTTTTTATCTGCAAATCAAATTAAAAAGAAGAGAATTTTTCTGTAACTATATTTGCAGAAATCAATGTTACTAATTTAAATCGTAAAATAAATTTCATTTTGCAATTTAGTTTTTAAACAGAGATTAAAGTTATCGCATTTTTCACTTGTATTTATTAATTGTTAGAAAAGATTGAAAAAAATCTGATTTCTTTAGATAACTCATCAAAGATTAAATACAAACATTTGATTTATACTCTGCCTACTATTCATGGTACAAGTTACGTATAATTAAGTATATAAAACAAACTTTAGAGCGCCAAATATTGCATACTGGTCTCGGTAGTACTTAGCCTTCAGCATAATACCATCAGTGCAATGTATAATATTGTAGAAATCACATTCAATCTTTGGTTAATCTTTTTCTGTTCTAAATGCTGTTTTATTTATTTATACTTTAATATGTCGCGAAAGCTTAATTTTCAAGTGTCTTCAATTTTAGTTTTCCCTTGAATTCACATGAAAGATCAATGTGGCTAAAGTTCCATAAAAGGATATGTTGCTAAGTTTAGCATTAAACACTAGTGATACTGGCAATGGGCAGTGATATTGACAAATGTAGCATGGGTTTGACAATGATTATCTATCAAGAAATGTTTTTACATTTACAGATTATGTATTGAATATTAATTTCAGCTTGCTCTCTCCCCCCCCCCCCTCCCCCACTGTCAACTCCAAGTGTTTAATTTTTTTTTTTTTTTTTATTGTATATTTGTTATTTATTGCAATAACAAATGTTTAATTATCTAAATTCCTCCTCTCTCCAACCAAAATTACTGTTTGCCTTACCGCATTTGAAACCCACAAAATGCCATCCTTTTTGTCCGGTCCTATTGCAAATCTGTACAATGATAAAAAAAAAATAATGAGCCTTTTAATCAGTTTTTCCCGTGAAATTTCTGCTTTTTACTGTCACCAGCTGAGACTATGTAATTTATTTTTTGCTCTATTTGTAACATTTTTAGTAAAAATAATTGTCCAATCAGTCTTTTCCTTAATATTTTCTCTCTTTTCTTCTCCCTTTCATCTAGAGATGGGACGAATATTCGGCTATTATTCAGTATTTGGCTCTTTTGACGACTATTGAAGACTTGTTGGCCTTCAAAAGAAAAAAATTATTTTCTCCAATCCTTCCAAGTTACTTTCTGGCACATTCATGAAGTCATTTTCATTCATAATTGCACAAAATGTACAGTTATTAGCATACCAAAAAAATACAACATTCCTGTATTTCTTATAAAAGTTAGGGACCTTTTAGAAAATGGTGTTCAATTGTACAGGAATTGACTTCATTAGAGAACAATAGATTACAATCCAAGATGAAAAAATTCTTATACAAAAAAGAAATACACTGCTTCATTCTGAGGCCTATTTAGGGTATATTCACAAAAAACTATTTAATAAATTAGACTCCTCACAAAAATGAATTTATTAAAATAGGTCCCTTCACAAATAGGCTATCTTCGTAATATATTTGTAAATAAAATCAGATCATGAAAAACAAAACTTTGGTACTTACGCATTAATGCCACTGCAGTTACAGATTTGGTGATTTTTAATCTACACCTAAATTTTTTGCGACAAATCATAAAATAAAACACTTTATTTAAAATTAAAACACTTTCAAAATTCAAAACACTATATTTAAAAACAAAGTAACATATCGGATTTTGGTGGAAAATGGGCCGATATAGAAGTCACTTCTACTGCGGTGGCTTTAATACTTGTACCAAAACTTTTTCCAAAGAGATTTAAAGAAGTTTTTATTAATATATTCTCTGTTTGAACTTGAGTAACTGAATTGTGAATTTCAACTTTCGTTATAAAATGTTTTTCACAAAAATAATATCACAAAAAAAACTTATTTTTTGCAAAATAGGACCCAAGAATAAAAGCCTGCATCGACCCCTTTTAAAACATTATACACAAAAGCAGTGGTGTAGTTGTAAAAAGAAAGAAAGAAAAAAAAGGCTATATGCTCTAGGCAGAAAGTATATGCCCAGGGCAGATGGTATAGTACCCTAGATAGAATATGCTATAGCTTTTATAAGAAACAGAGTATACAGTGTTCTTTAAAGAAATCCAGAAGTTATAGTATTAGTAAGTTATAGTAATCTAGAAGTCCTTTGTATACTCTCTGCTACATCCTTGCATAGGAATGTAGGTAAGAGTATGCAAAGATATTTAACATATACTTTCTCGATTTTATTGAAGGGTTCTTTATACCCTGTATTTCTTATATTCATATCATTACAGCAACCATGATGCTCATGTTACCTTGGTTTTCCCTATGTGTATATTCTATATACAGGATGAATAAATTTATTTTATTTTCTGTATGATAGTTTTTAGGTTTTTTTTGAGTGATATTAAAATTTAAAATAATAATAATATTTATTTTTAATCAAATCTATGTTGCTTATGTTTAGATTATAGCTTTGTTTTGTTATTTTATTATTAGGATCAAAGATGATGTTAATTGGGACTCCTAGTGAAGTGAATCCAAATAGCTTATGGCTCAATAGCCGTGGAATGTGGTTATCTTATATGATAGGTGTTTTGCTTCTTCATCTTATATTGTTGAGTTTTCCTTTTCTCAGTGTAGCTTGGGTGTGGACACTTACTAATATTCTTCACAATGCAGTAAGTTTTATTATTTAATTTATATTTATGTCCATTTGTTATAATAGATATATATTTATGCAAACTTTTCATTGTAAATTAGGGTTCGATTGAATATTTGGTTCCATTTCTATTTTTTGTGAAATTACTGCCAAATGGCTGAAGAGGAGAAGGCCAACTTTTGGTAATCAAAAATTTTGATTATTTTAACATATGTTGTAGGGCAGAGCCCCTTACCCTCAGGCTCAATGGATTTTATATAATGTTGCTTAGTTCTTGAGAAACGGGCACTCTAATTTTATGATATTACGTAAATACTTTAAAAAGAAAGCATAATATTGATTATAACTCAGTTGGTATGGTGTTTGCTCATTGTCCAGCAGGCCCAGATTTCATACTGGGGCACGCTATATTTGATTTTCTCATCTTTTGTTTTATAAGTACACTTTTAGTTATAAATTAATACAGTAGACTCCATCAAATCCGCACATAATTTACAGATTTAAACAAAGAAACATTCAGCTCAGATAGAGGGGCAAAATTTGACTCTTTTAGTTTTATATTGATTCCCTATATGATTTTAATTTGTAATTTTTATTATTACTGACTTCATGTTTTTTTCTTGAATTAAGAATAAATTTATTTTTGAAAAAATTCAAGATATTGGTGATATTAATGATAATCATAATCTTCTTACCGAATAATACTTATGTATTAATCAAGCTTTTTTGGTTATTAAGTCTGGCTAAACCTGGAATAAAACTTCTTTGCATTATTATTTTGATGAGAATTAGTATTGTACATTATTTGTGAAGAAAGTTTCATTGAATAATTTAGGAAAACTGCATCTCATCTTTATAATGAACACTTAATCATACATTATTAATTTGATCTTTGTTTTTAAAATTTTAATCATATTAAAAATTATCTAAATTTTTATTATTTTAAATTAAAACTTATTTTAATGTTATGCTATATTGCAAGCATTCATTGTAATTTCGATTGCATCATTAATTGCATTCAAATTACTGTTTAAAAAAATGTTAACAAAGCAATGACCAGAAATCTGCAAAATTCTAAAATCTGCACGACCCCAGGTCCCAAGCTGTGTGGATTTGAAGGAGTCTACTGTAATCTCAAATAAAAATCTTAATATTATATTTTAACTTCAATGTTAGCATATTTAAAAAAAGATTTGATCTATTATAGAAAAATTTAAATTCCAAACTTGTTACAAAATCTGTTGTGGTGCCCTCTATTTATGTTAAAACATATTCAAATAAAAATAAAAGCAGGAAGAAGATAAATGTGAAAGCAAAATAATCTAAAGAGCAAACATACATATTACAAAATTTTTAAATCTTTAATATGCAAAAAATAGTTTGTAATTTAATTCTTTATGCTAATTTTTAATTTAATTATGTTTATTACTTTAAAAATACAGTAATATTATTGTCATATTAACTTCTCTTGTTAAAGCAATACTTTTTTTTTATTATTATTATTACATATTGACACAATTGTTCAATATCATTGCATTGATAAATAATGTATGAAATAAATTTAAAAATTAACAGTTTTGGATCTATTTATAGTGTTTTATACAACTATTTAGTTACAAATAAAAAAGTAAGTAGGCTAAAGTTAGAATCATCATATTTATATAAAATTATGATTTTTTAATTGACAATGAGATTATTAAATTATAATTACGAGTATATTTATAAAACAAAAAATAGTAAAAGCAAATGCAGCACATTCTGAACCCAGACCTGTTAGTTATCAAATGAATCATGAATGCCATACCAACTGAGCTATGATTAACCTACCTTTTTTTTTTTTTTTTTTTTCTCTGAGTAAATATTTAAGTTGTGTATATATTATAATATTAGATCCCCTGCCCCTCCCTATTTCTCAAAAACTAAGGCATGTTGTGTAAAATCTATTGAACCTGTGACTAAGGGGTTTCTGTGTCTGCCCTGCAGCATATATTGAAATAATGAAATCTGTGATTACCAACTTTGACCATCTCCTGATGAGACGAAAACTATCTGTATTCCTAAGATTGATTTGAGCTGTATTGTCTCAAATAAGTTGCTGTTTATTTATTGCTATGGACTTTACTGTTTATGATTATCTGCAGGGGTGGGGAATTACATCATTTTGCTCGCCAGTGGCGAGTGGATTTTCTGGCAAGGCAAGTGCATTTTTAGCTTTTGAAAAACTAGGCAATAGAGACATTATCAGAAACACTTTTTTAATCTAGATATTTTAACTTTCCAAATTATTACAGTGTAAATATGTACTAAGTTCTACCTTATATTAAGCTTGCCTCTGTTTGTATATTTCTATATATTTTAGAAAAAAAGAATTACAAAAAGGCATTGTAGTAATAGTAATTTCATCTGTAATTGCATGTGATTTTGTCATAGCTATTTTAAACTGTATGTGTATTGCATCTTGGAAACTCCTGAAATAAATCCTTGACTGGTATGATTTTTGAAAAATTCACCACCTTTGATTATGTTATTACTGGCTCAAGATATGTTAGGTGCAAGGTAGACACAATTTTTCATTTTCATTTCAATTTAGATGGATTTTTGCATCGTGGGTTAGTCAGATACATAAAAAAAAAGTAATTTGTCAACTGCAAAATACTTATACAAAATAATATTAAAGATTTGTTTTGTACTACTTGGTTATCCCATCAACCAATTTCACCAAATTGAACAATTCACCAAGCTATTGGCCAAATTATACAATTGACACTTTTTTTCCTTTTAAATAACAAAAGAACAAATAAATTAGTAGAATATTAATAAAAGTACAGATCAAAAGTCAAATCAAATATCACTTGATGACGTAACAAACACGTGTATTGTGTTTAATTTCAAGTGAATGTGACATTTACATAATCCATTATTGGCATTTAATATTCAAATTTGGCAGTAAATTTTTGGTCAATAGAATAACCAAGTAGTATGTTTTTCAAGTTAAGAATTTGGAATATAGAGAAAAGATATGGTACACTTCAGTTTTTGTTATCTCTGTTTATTATGTTTTTTAGGCATTCATTTTTCGTTTATGTCCAGTCTACATTAAATTTAAAAAAAGTTACTGCACGAATTAAAATCCATTTCCCCCATATTTTCATTTTATGCATTATATTTAATTATTCATATCTCATGAATTTGAGTTTATTTCTATTTAATGATTTTATAACGAAGTGTTTAAGTATAACATAACTGTTAAATGTAAGTTTCATTCTATATAAAATATCAGGCCATAATTTATGGTAGATCCATTTAATTTAAGCAGTAAGTGCAACAAAACAAACTGTCTAAAAATGATAAATCAAGACTTTTCTTCTGATTCAATTCTGTAATTATATTTTTAAATAAATTAAGATTTTTTTTAATGAGTTTTTTTTTTTTTACATTATTGAATGTTTTCTGTTTCAGGCTATGTTTTTCTTCTTGCACATTCTCAAAGGTACTCCATGGGAATCAGGTGATCAAGGAAAAGTACGTTTCCTCACTCACTGGGAACAAATAGACAATGGGGAACAATTTACTGCTACCAGGAAATTTTTAACTGTTGTGCCAATTATATTGTAAGTTTAAATTTATATGCATAGATTTAAAAAAAAAAAGTTTTTATTATTTAATGACATATTCATATTTTCATAAACATACTAAACAAAGGATGCACAACCTGTGGCCCATTGTCCAAAAGTGGCCCACGATGAGTTAATGTGTGGCCCGCAAACTTTGTAGATTAACAACTGGAAAAAATTGCAGTTTTTGTGCATAAGTCGCAGAAAAAAATTGTAAATTTCATCAATTTACTGCAAAAAATATATAATTTCATCAGTTGCTTAAGAATAACAAATTACGAATTTCACTGATCAGGTGTGGAAAAAAAAAGGGAATTTTGTCGATGAGGCTTGAAAACATTGTAAATTTCATTCATCAGATATGGAAAATCACGAATTTTGCCCAGGAGGATTGGAAAAAATAGCAAATTTTGCTGATCAGGCACAAAAAAAATTGCAAATTTTGTTGGTCGGACATGTAAAACTGCACATTTCATTCATCGGGCAAGAAAAAATCATCAGTTTTGTTGATAATGCATGAAAATATTGCAAATTGTATTCGTTGGCTGCGAAAAAAAAAATCACATGCTTTCTTGGTTTATCGTGTGTAAATAACATAAATTTCGTTGATCAGGAATGGGCACGAAAGAATCACAAATGTTCTCGTTCAAGGGCAAAAAGATCTCAAATTTTGTTGATAAAGTATGGAAAAAATCTCAAATTTTTCAATGATGTGTGAAAAAATTGAAAATTTCATTGAACGGCTGCATCGTGTGAATTTTTTCAATTTATAAAGAGAGAAAAAAATTGCGAATTTCGTCGATTGACTTTATAAAAATTGCATATTTTGTTGATAAGTTTCGTAAAGGTCATGAGGTAGTGTGTTTCTTCGTGCATGGGTTTTTTCCATCATGAGGAGTTCATTTTTGGATACTGTCGAGAGCGAGCGTACAGAATTACAGAACTGTTTACATACGAACTGTCTAGTGCCAATTCAATTCTCATGCTGTGAATCCAGTGGTATTTTAAGTGAAAATCCGATAGTTTGCCATATAAATTAGTTATCTTTGATATGAATTTTTTTCTATTTGAATCATTGTAGTATAGAATGCTAATCGTCGGTCATAATCTTCAATTTGATTTACATCTAGTTAAACATACGAACTGTCTAGTACCAATTAAATTTTCTTGCTGTGAATCCAGTGGTATTTTCAGTGAAAATCTGATAGTGTGCCATCCTAATTAGTTACCTCCAATATGAATTTTTTCCAGTTGAGTCAATGTATTATTAAGTGCTAATCATCAGTCACAATCTTCAATTTGAACTACGTCCAGTTAAATATACGAACTGTCTTGTGCTAATTTCAGTAAGTCATTATAATCAACATCAAGAAATTTAATATAAATAATCAATACTTTGAACAATGGGCAAGAAAAAATCGGGTGATCGGCTGATCAACGAAATTTTCAATTTTTCCACACATCATTGAAAAATTCGAGATTTTTCCATACTTTATCAACAAAATTTGAGATCTTTTTGCCCTTGAACAAGAACATTTGTGATTCTTTCGTGCCCATTCCTGATCAATGAAATTTGTGTTATTTACACACAACCAAGAAAGCATGCGATTTTTTTTTTCCGCAGCCAATGAATACAATTTGCAATATTTTCATGCATTATCAACAAAACTGATGATTTTTTCTTGCCCGATGATGGAACAATAATATTCTTAAACTGTATAAAAAGTGTATTGCATAATATGCACACAGTGACATAGTTAATAAGTTTGAATTTTAATCAGCTATAGGATCCCAAAGGCATATTTCAGATATTAATATAAATGTTTATAAATTAAATCATAATTTCATTATATAGAAGTAGTAGTTTATCTTTGTATGTCTGGGTGAGTCATTTTTTAGAAAATTATTTCATTTTTAACTTATTATGGAATATAGGTATAAATAATTTCAAGTATATTCCTTTTAATTCCAAGTATCACAAGAAATTTTATATAATTTTATAACTTTAACGTAAATATTACAGTATTTTCTCACATTTTCTGAAATATTATTTTTACACCTATTTTTGTAATCACTATATGATTCAATCGTATATGTGAGCTTTTGATGCTAGGATTTTTAATATTTGATTAATACTGATATTTTTATAATTTAAATTTTAATATTTGTATTAAAGTATTGTAAACCCCTGCATCCAAAACCCATATAAAACAGATAAAAAAAAATTCTGAAATATCTATTTTCAAGAAAAATTTTGTGAAGGCTCTTGTGTTTCAATGTAGAAAAAATGTGAAGGATCCTTTCAAGTCTTCCCATACAGATTTCTGCCCTTCTTTTTTGTAATATTTTTCTGTTTGCATTTGGCCTGAGACCTTATATCTTAATGTGGCTCGTGGAGGCAGGGCTGGGTAGTTGGAGTTTCCCATTTTTGATCAAAAGAGTGTGGGTTGCTAAAAAACATGACGATTCAAGACTTTTTTTGTTATTCAATTTAAAAAGAAATTCACTTAAATGTATGTAATTTTAAATCTATAAAATTAATTATGGTTGATATTGTTGATTATACTGGGCTACCTAAATTAAAGATGCCCAATATACTGTCTGTTGTACAGAGTAGATGAAAACAGTTTATAATTGAAAACTCTAGTAGATATTTTACATTTAGTACGTAAATATTTTCCCTCAGATTTTAAGTTTTTTTTTTTTAAACCTAAGCTGGATGAGTTTGACGAGCAATACAGAAACATAATTTATTGACTTTCACCGAATAGTTGGATTGTGTCCAAGCCAGGATTGACTTTTAAGGCTGACTCAGGCCATACTGAGATCAAGCTCAGTGGTGCCAGCTTATATGAGTCTGTACCGTGGGGCCTGAACCCACCTAAAACTTTTGAATCATAGCATACCCAATTTTCATTGTTCAGGTTATTTATTTCATTGTTATTTTATTATTCATTTTTCTCCTTAGAATAAAATTAATTTTGCCAATGACCATGTGTTTTAATTCTCCGAATGACACCTATAACTCCCAAATGACTGAAATGTTTTGCTTTATGTTCAACTTTCTGCTAATTCATTTTGTAGTCATGTTATTATAGTAGTAATGTTATTATAGTAGTAATGTTATTATAATAGTAATGTTATACAGGGTGTCCAGCAAATAACACCCTGATTTTAAAATTAAATTTCTCAAAAACAAAGATGGACAGAACTATGCAGTAAACGGTTTGTTTATTAGGTTAGCTGTAAAAATCTTATACAGAAGTTTCGAACAGTGAATATTTTGAAAAGATTGTGTTCTGATTGCAAAGAATACTTTGATTTGACATTTTTCTTGTTTTAGATTGCTTACAGTGCTATAGTTTAACGATTTTTCGAACTAAATTTCTTGAATTTCAAAATTCTAAAAATTTAATTCCAAAAATCTTTAAACTATGGCAATTTAAGCAGAAAAACTCATTCTCCGCAAACAATCTAAAACAAGAAAAATGTCAAATCAAAGCATTCTTTGCAATCAGAACACAATCTTTTCCAAAGATTCACCATTCGAAATTTCTATATAAAATTTTTACAGCTTACCTAATAAACAAACCGTTTACCGCATAGTTCTGTCGATCTTTGTTTTTGAGAAATTTAATTTTTAAATCAGGGTGTTATTTGCTGGACACCCTGTATCATGTCATTACAGTAAATATCAGTGTCTTCATAAGAAAGAATGCATGAGAATATAATTTAATAAAATTGCAACTTTATTAAGACATGATAGCTTGACTTAAAATTATTATCATTCAATCATTCACCATCTGTCAAAACTTCAAAGAAAAATTGGTCACACCATTTTACAAAAATATTTTGGAACCCACCCCAATATTTTGGAGCCAACTCAATATTTCTCAAATGTTGGCGCTACTCATCAAGCTTACTTTTTCTCTACATACTGAAGCCGAGCTGAGCCACAATTTAACTTATTCAAATGACATATTGAACATAATTTATCTTGTAAAAATAGTAATAGCTATCCTGAATTTCAGCTAACAGAATCTTTAAAAGTGTACTCTAATAAATTACAGAGATATATTTTTTAAAATCTCCTTTTTTTCACATAGCTATGATATTTTAGCCATCTTGTGTGTGTGTGTGTTTTTTTTTAACTCAAATTCTAAACTACATTTTTTTTCATAGTCTAAGAGTCAAATTTAACAGTATTGTTGCCCTTTTTTATGACTTGTGAACTTTTATCACAATCTAAAATTTTTCTATAATCCCCTTTTATCACAACCATTTTTTCCCCCAATTCTTCACTTTTTATACTGTTTCAGTCACAGCTCTTTTCATACATGTCTTGAAAACTGAAGTACATCTCCCTGAAAAAATAAATGAATGAAAATTTGAAAGAATTCAATAGTAAAAGTTGCTATAGTAGAAAAAAGCTGTGAATAGCATTGCAACAATAAAAATTTATTTTGTTTGTCACAATACCAGTGAAAAAACTTTTCATGTGCTTAACTCATTGCACAAATCATTAATTACAATTCAATGTCAAGCATAGACAATTTTTTCTGTAATATTGCATAAAATGATCAAAAGAAGAAAAAAAGGTATGCACATTTAAATTGCTTATTGTATTTATTTATTTTTTATTTTATTTTTTTTCCCTTTTGGTTTATTTAATTTATAAATGTAGTATAAATCAACATGTTAAATATTAAAGATTAAGTGAAAACAAAATCAGTTCTAGTTTTAGAAGTGAAAATTGATTATACAATGTTTTTCTGCAGTTCCCTTCAGCTTCGCATAAACAATGCTCCACTGTACATGGAAAATTTCATGAAATATTCAAAAAACAAATTCAAATCAAAATGTGTATCAATTAATTAGTCAAAATAAGCACAATTTTTTTTCTTTCTCTTGTAATTGTAATTTGTTATTAGTTTCAATTTATATTTATATAAAATATTTGTAGTGAAAGTTATGTTACAGTGCATATTTCAATATATTGTAATGTTTTATTTATTCATTTTTTTAGGTTTTTCTTAGCCAGCTTTTATACAAAATATGATTTTTCACATTTTATTTTGAACTTTTCATTCCTGGTATTAGTACTTCTACCCAAATTGCCTCAATTCCATATGGTAAGATTGTTTGGTATTAATAAGTATTGAAAAGAAATGTCTTTTACATGTATTCTTCATTGATGAAAGCAGCTATTTTGTCATTGAATTCAACTAACACTTCATAAGGCAACTTTTAGGTTATTATGGACTATTTTCTTTCAATATCTAGTGTAAATATGTATGATATTGCTAAGGTTAACAAATTAACCAAAATGCTTGTTATAGTTTATATCGGTTGTTTAATTGTTCAAAGTCTAATGTATAAGAAATATTTATTTTATCATCAAAATCTATGATTTAAATATAATCATGAAATAAAATTTTTTAATCGAATCTGCACATAGTGCACCATTAAAATAAAGAAAAAAGACATATCACACTGCACTGCAGCCCAAAAAAAAAAAAAAAAAAAAGAGCACTACTTAATTTATTTAAAGCTTTAAAACGTGTTATGCTATTTAAATTTGATTATTAAATTATGTGCACATTTCAATAGCTGCATTTTTAATAAATTTAAGCACAGTATTTATAAAGTTTGAATTTGTTAGTCTTAAAGATATTATTTCTTGTATAAACAATATTTATATAAAAATTGTAAACTCGTATCGATTTATTGCTAGCTATTAAATTTTAAAATTATATTGGACTGTATAAAGATACTTTATGTATTAAAACTACTGAAACAAAAGATGTGCAATGTTTAATCACAAAAAATTAGACTTTATTGTTAATCATAAGATATATATTTTTAAATTTGAGTAATTTTTTTTAATACTACATTCAGAATAAATATAGTATTGATAATATTTGTTGAAATTTATTGATTGTTATTTATGTGTTTATTTTAAATGCTATTATCAATATTTTGTAAAAATACAAATTATATAATTTTTAAAAAAATGTACTTTTTTACAAAATTTCAGTATTTGTTTAAATTTGATTAAAATATATATATTTATCAATAAAATTTTTAGATTGTTTGTAATTGAATATAAACTTTGTTTTAGATGCATTTGTATTGTGATAATATTGGATTTTCAAACAGAAAAGTTTTGACATAAATGTAAATAAATTAAGAAAAAAGCGTAATTGCATGTCAATTTATTGATATATTATTTTTTTCTTTTATACAAAGCACTTTTATGATGTAATTATCTTGTATAAAATTATGTATAAATCAGATTGATGTAATTTTCTCAGAATTAAAAGTAAATTATTTTTATAAGTGTTAATCGTATAATTCAGTTTCCTTAATCTGAAATAGCTATGCAGTTAATGTTTTTCTGAGGATGCATCTAGTTTTATTAATTATTCAGTCTGCACTGAATTTAATGAATAAAAGGAACGTATTTAAGAATGGATTGAATTTATTAAATATACAACTCAGTTTAGGGGGGAGGGGTGATATGTTTGTCT
Organism: Maratus speculifer; assembly: GCA_964019185.1. Lineage (NCBI taxonomy): Eukaryota > Metazoa > Arthropoda > Arachnida > Araneae > Salticidae > Maratus > Maratus speculifer. The sequence goes on from OZ025296.1 coordinate 243,868,676, forward strand.
GCAAAAAAGTTATTTACTTTCCATTTTCATAAAAAAAAAAAAAAAAAAAATTGTTGAAACGATACTTCATGGTTGGTATATTCTCTTTGAACTCTGAGTATTAAATTTTTTTTTTTTCATCTAAAAAATAGAAAAATGTTTATGGGTGGGGTAAAATCCAAACTTTGCATGAAAATATAAACATGCAAAAAAAATATACAATCTAAGATTGTGGATAATTGGAATGGTTTCTCACATTGTGATTACAGTAGACTCCCTCAAATCTGCACAGCTTGAGACCAAAGGTTGTCTGGATTTTAGAATTTTGTGAATTTCGGGTCTTTGCTTTGTTTAAATTTTTTAAACTGTAATTTGAATGTAATTAATAATGCAATCGAAACTATAATGAATGCTTACATTAAAATAAATAATAAACACATTGATTTACACATAAATTGATTAACACATAAATATTTGTTAAGAAGATTATGATTACCAGTGATATCAGCAATATCTTGAATTTTTTCAGAAATAAATTTATTCTTCCTTCATGAAAAAACATAAATTCAGTAATATTAACAAAAATTACAAATTAAAATGTATATGGGGAATAGATATAAAACTAAAAAAAGTCAAATTTTATTCCTGTATCTGAACTGAATATTTCATTATTTACATCTGTAAATTATGTTTGGATTGTAGAGAGTTGTGGATTTTGGGGTTGAGTCTACTGTAATGTTCTTAGATTGGGAGGAGACATCACATGCAACACCTTACTTAGCTCATGAGGCTGAAATTCCAGAATCAGTTAAAACTCGATTTGCATGTTCAAATGCAATCAATCTGCCCAGTTATATCTTAGTGAAAAACATCTGAAAACCTAATTTTAGCAGTTGTCTTGTAGGTTTAGCATTGTGTTTTCCTGCACCCAAAGATATAAAAACATGAAGGACTGAAAGCAGAACAGCACATTGATAAACTTACAAGTGCTAAAAGTGGGTTTTCAGGTGTTTTCTCCATCAAGATGTGTTTTGTCAGGCCGATTGGGTTTTAATATGCAAATTGGTTGATAAGTAGTTTTAACTAGTTCTGGAATTTTAGCTAAGAGCTCAATGAGGTGATTGTCAGTGCTGCCACCTCCCAGTCCATCTGTTCATCATAAAAGAAAAAAAGCAGTTTCTACTCAATAAATTGAAATTGCTTCAATAAAGATTAAAATTAAATATTTTAAATTTTGATTTCTACTTTAAAATAATTATAGAGCATTTAATTAATCTGTATAATAAATAAAGATAAGTATCACATATTTAGTAATTTACACAAAGTGTGTTGAATGTTTTATAATTGAAAGTTAGCTGTAATTCATTGCACAAATTGAAATTTCACGAAGTCTAACTTTCTAGCGCACAGACATGCAGAAGATATTTTAGGTAGCATATTGATTGATAAAGTAAAATCAAATTATTTATTGTATGTTTGAATTCGATGGCACATGATATGTCTGAAATGTATATTGCTTCTCTTCCTTTTCTGTTTACAATAACTAAGGCATCCATACATATAGTGCATATGGGTAAATAATTTTGAAAACTTTTATTAGATATTTTACATTTAATATCTTTTTTGTAAAAAGGTATTACAAGGGCATTTCTTTTTTACTAGAACTCAAAAAACTATTAATCCTAAATTACACATTTACTTTATCTATTTAGAGATGTGTAAAAATCTATTCAGAATTCACAGTTCATTAGATTAAAAAATTCTTATTTGTATATGTATATACTAAATATTGAACTACTTTTCTTTTATTATTATAACACATTTTAATCACCATTCTTTTAAGAAACTTATAATTCTGATTTTGCCTTTAATAATCACAATATTATCAATTTTAATTTACTGATAGATCACAGTGAAAAATTAGTCTGTTCTTTATAGATGGATTATTTTTTATGATTTATTGCTAAAAGACATTGATTCTTCTGAAATAATTCCTGTAATCTTGCATTGCATAATTGGCTGATTTGCATAAAATTTTATGGCATTTGTGGTGCATACATGCAATTTTTGAAATCCTCATTGCTTAGAACAATAGGTTGTGCAGATTTTAGAATTTTGTTGATTTCTGGTCATTGCTTTTACACTTCTAAAAAAGTAATTTGAATGTAATCAAGGCTCAAAATGTACCAGAGCAAAGTGGAATGATGTTCTGATTCATGAAATTATGACAAATATTGTTCTGGTTCATGAAATTTTGCCAAACATCGTTTCACTTTGTTAAATTATCGAAACACATTGTTACGATTCCAGAAAAATATTTCCTTCCTAGCTTGCTTCATCTGAAAAAATGGTTAGTTAAAACATGCAGAGATACACCTAACATCACTGTGACAAGCAATAACCCACACTCCACTAAGTGCGTTCAGTGTCACATCTGCGACAGTGAAATGAATATGATAGTTCCTATTCTAACTAATATTAGGGAAGTGTGTTATGCACTGATTTTGACAAGAGTTGTATCACTAGAAAGATCTCGCCATGGAAAGTAAAAAAAAAAAAAAAAAAAAAAAAAAAAAAAAAAAAAAAACTGGAACTACCTGCAGCAAATCAAGTTTTCAAGATATCTGACAATTTATGTCACACTATTTATTACAATGTATTTATGTTGTTAAATGCCTTTCTGTTAACTTAATTATGTTACTTATGTTTAGAAATTACATATGCCAAAGTAAGAAAAAGAAACTGGAAAAAAAGATAAGTTAATGGCTCTAATGCAAGGTTTCTATGGGCAACTATTTTTATATTCTATTAGTACCACTATTTATCAAAAATAAACTTTGCAGTGCATTTCTCTTGCACATGGTTGTCAAAGTACAAGTAAAAGATTTTTATTTAAGAAAGTGGTACATGATGAATTAAAAAAGTCTCCAATGGTAGCCTTATAAACGCACTGTTTTGTGTGCTGTGTGTGTGTGTTCGTTGATTCTGGACATTTACAGCATTCCATTGAATTTTTTACGATAAAATTCATGATTTTACACCAAATCATGCTACACCAATTTCATTTCTTTAGGGGGATATGGAGACATTAAAGAACATGAGATTCCTTAGTGATAATAAGAAAGTACATAATGCACATTTTATGTGAATCAGACAATTTGAGAAAGAGAGAGAGTTTATAAACAACAAATTATTTTTTTTAAGAGTTGATAGTAAAAAAAATTAGAGATTCAAGAATAAAATTTTTGGAAAGTAATAAATTTTAATACAACAATGCTTTAGAGAACAAAACAAAAATGTAGAAACAAATAACAAAACAAAACAAAAAAAAGTAGAAATGAATAAACATTTCATTTCAGCAATTAAATTCTTAAATTGGTAAAAATTTAGATACAACAATGCTTTAGAAAACAATGAAAGAAGAAATAAAGAAAAAAACATTTATGCAATTCTTTTGCAATAATTTTCATGACTGTTGTGGTACTTTAAAGGGATTTTGATGTTATAAAACTATTTTAAAAAGTTTCAAATGAAAAATTTTTGATTGAAAACTATTTTTGCGCTTCATTAAAGATGGAATCTCTAATTTTCAATGCTGTTCAAAATATTTTCTTTAATAGAGGCTTTATCCATGTTAAGCCCCGTAAACAGGGATGTAGTGGAGGGTATACGCCATATAACTTCTGGATTTTTTAAAGGAACACTCTGTTTCTCAAGAAAGCTATAGTGTGCACACTCTAGGGTATACCCTCTGCCTTGAGCGCATATCCTCTGTATAAATCGTATATCCTCAGTTATTTTTACGACTGCACCCCCTGCCCGTAAAGGAGGCTTTGGAGATGTGTATCGCCTATCTCACCCAATGAAAAACACATTGCAGTGAAGGATAATTAAAAAAAGAAAAACTTGTGGCCTTAAAAAGAACTTATATGGCCCACTCTTAAGACACAAAAATGTTCTGGGTGTGATTGATGTTAAAGATCTCTATCCTAAACTGCATCTGATGTCTAAACATCCTTTTGTATTAAATAAAATAATTTCTAATTTCAGTTTCTTATCCGACAGAAATGGATTTTACAGAGTGAAATGTTAGCTTTCAGATGTTCACGATGGACTTGAACATATGAATACATCTGGCTATGCTCATTTTGATATTAAAAGAGACACTGTATTAAATACCATCAGATGATAAAGCATTATTATGTGATTTTTCCGGTATCAATATGACAGGTATGCCACTTTGGAAATTATCTTTGGGAAAGGGAATTCGTTGCAACAGAAAGTTTTCTGTTGCAGTGTTTTTGTTATACAACAGAAAATATAGTCATCTTTAGTTGCAAAAATCAAGTTTTAGATATAAACACAGTGGAACTTGCCTTTAATGAAGTCCCTATTAAACAAAGTTTTCTACTTAATGAAATTTTCTGCTGAATGGTATCCACATTACTTTGGATACCATTAATGTATAAATTAATCTCAGTGCTATAAAAATATATTTTATTTAATGAAGTTTATTCCACTTCTGTGCATGTGTAACATTCAAATGCAGGAATGTACAGTTTGATTTCATAGTTTTTGAATAGTAAAGCCTGCTAGTTTATGCATTTCCAAACAAAAATAGATTAAAACTTGTCATAAAATTGGCCTTATGGATTTCAGAACAGCCTAAACTCATCAACGTCATCTTCTAACTGCTCATATTTTAAGATTCAATGTACACTTAATATTCAAATTTCAAAAATTTTATTTAGAGATCGACTGAAAATTCGGCTTTGTTTTTGGTCAAAAGTTCAGTTTCCCTAAAGTTAAAAGTATGCAATCATTATTGTAAGACATTCATACTTGATCTTTGGTTGTAGAATTTTCTAAACAAATACATTTATTTAATTTATGTAAAACACTAAAAATAAAATATTTGATTTTGCAGCAATGTACTGCTGCACAGTACATAGCATACTTAGCATAAAAATTAATCGGATGATCATCAACTGTACTATTTTACATTACTTTTTATTTTAATAATTCATACAATATCTAAATAACTTTTTTTTAAATCAATTTTAATGCATACTAGAGTGCATTGATTATATAAACTCTTAATTAATAATATGACCAATTATCTAGCCTTCTATCAACTTGGTTTTTTTTTTTTAATCTTATGACTTAAACATAGATGTTTTTTTAAATTCAAGATTTAAAAGAAATTAAAATAAAACCTAAAATTTAATAACACATCTGAAATTACATGAAAAAATAGAGGTTCTCATGTTTATGATGCATTCACTGTGTTAAATTGATAATGCAAATTAAATTTCAAGAAATGAAAGGGAATAGGTGAATACAAATTCCCAAAGAAGCTATAAAAATAGTTTAATCTTCTCCAAAATGAAAGAAGTTTATATTTTGTAAATAATAATAAAGCTACTCTTGAATTGAACAGAATATTAATCCTTCCTTTTTTCAATGTAAAGGAGTATTAGTGTAGAATTCTTGCTATCTGATAATATCTGATAATTCTTTTCAGTATTGTAATAGAGCCTATGATGATTTGAATTAATTGTTTGATTTCAGTTAGTTTTATTTATTTATTTAATTATAAAAGTTTAGCTTGGATAAATCTTTTTTTCATAATTTCATTCTGTCTTGATTTAAATCAATCCCATGCTCAAAGTATTCTGTTGCTCAACACAAGCTTTCCATCACTGATCTATTGACAACATGAACAGTTAAAACTCTTGTTGCAACTTCAATATTTTGCAGCGATGGTGTAATCACTCTAAATTCAGTTGATCCACAAAGTGATTTTATTTATTGAATTTTCTCAACAGATTTAAATAATCAGCCCTCTACTGTATTTACAGAAAGAATGAACTATTAGAAAAAGCCATATAAATTAAATCCAAAATAGGAGAGAGGGGTACTTTTTTTTCTTACCTTAAAAGATGAGGAAAAATCAAATTGGTATACTTTTATATATATATATATATATATATATGATTAGACAAATCCAATTTAGCCTGTAACTTAACCAGCAGGGAAATCACATTTTATGTATTCTGTGAAATTTTGACATTTCAAATAAAGAAGAGAAATGCAGAGTTTCTCCCAGGAAGATGAGTCTGAAATTATGTGCCAAACATAGCAAATGAGGTGTGTTTGTTCTGTAACTATAGTCCTTTTAAATAAGAGGCGACTGACCTTGGCAAGCTGACACCATGTTTTCGGGAAATGCATAGCAGAACTATATATGATTTTCACCTCAATTGGCAAAGGTGAGGGGTAAAGCTTGTCAAGATTAGTCGCCTTCATTATTTAAAACAACTATAATTTTATAAATATTCAGATCTTGGTGCAATAGCTGTTGCATTATTTTTTAAATGCATGAATACAAAATCTATTGCAATTACTTATATATGTATAGTAAATTCAGTAATATGGAAAAAGATTTCATCTTAAAACAATATCATCACCATGACACTGTAGAATCATTACCTATTATGGGATATCATTTGAATTAATTAATTAAATAGGATAGGATTTAATAGAAAGATGAAAACTTTTTGAAGTTTTAATTTGATTTTCATATAATTTGAAACAGCTCGACAAAATTCTGCAATAATTATGTATATTAAATTTCCAATTTCCAACTATTTTTGAGTTGTTTAATATACTATATATATTTATATAACTATGAACTCATCTAAAAAGAATATATATAAAAAACACCTTTTAGCAATTCATGCTCATTTTCAGTATTACTTTCGAATTCTTTTGTGTAGCAACTGCATATGATCTATAGAATTTATACACACCACATAATAAGCTAAAATTTAAGACCATAACAGGAAAGCACTTTCAGTAGTCATCCATAATAGACAATATTTTAGATGCAGTATTGTATTCAAAATATTTTGTGTCCTTGTAAAGGAATGATAAATGCAATCTGCATCATATTCTATTGCAAATATGTTGTAATAAATGTCAGTAATGTATATATATACATTAGGGTGGAGCGAAAAAAAATTTTTTTTTGAAAATCAAAAACGGGTAGGTGCCAAAAGTTGCCTTTATACTAGTACATCAACTGCGTGAAATTTTACCGCTGAAAAAAAATGGCTTGAGTCTGCGCTTTTGCTCCAAAAATCGAAATTTTGGGTAAAATTTGTCATTTTTTGACATTTTTTCAAAAAAATTAAAAAATTCCTACAGAGCTGGTTAGTATTTAAAAGTGTTGCTTAGACCTTTATATTTATCTGCTTAACATATTTAAACTATAAAACAATATGTTTATTCCCTATAGCTGGAGCAAAACAGGCAACTTTTAGTAAGAAAACAGCATTACCACTCTATTGGGTCATACAACGAATTGTTGTTTTTAATACTGCTCTTGTTTTCAAAACTACCTTGGACATGCGTCGTGGAGGTGGCTATATTTCCTATACCACCCAACCCAACTATGCGATCATCTTAGTACAGTGTTTTATTTATACATTGATTTGTGATTTTCTTTATAAAAATTTGGCATGTTTTCGATGCTTCCACCTTGTTTATCTGTTCTTTGCATCCACATGCTGCTGTAACTATCTTCAGGTATATTTTTACAGTTTATACAAAAAATGACAAGCAGAGTAATGCACCGGAATCTATTAAAGGGATCTGTTCGGCCATCTATTATATTTATCAAACTTACGTTCAGTTGATGAATAGTGATTGGAAGTTCTGTTACCACAACATTTTTTCAGTCAATTGTATTTTTTTTACGTAATGATTTGCTTCAAAGATGATTTCAGATATTTCAACTATAAGTATGCCATCATTTATTCTACTTTTGCATTTTTTATATGTTGAGAAGTGAGCTGTTTAATGTGATGGTGATCGTCAGCGAGAATTGCAATGAAAATTTGTTCTCCATGTGTAAAGCAACCGCTCTTAAAAATAACTTTTTTTTTTGCATTAGTTTTATGCCGTTTTCTAAGTGTTTTCGTATCCAGGTAATTTCCTATTAACTTTTAGATCCTCTTTTTATGAGTGGACAACATTTGATGGTGAAATGTCCTGGGCATAAACATATAATGCATAGTACCTTATGAGGGGACTAAGTGCTCATTTAAAATTAGGAGAATTTTATTTGTCACTGTGAACCATTTTGCATGGGGTAAGCTTAGAATTGTGTATAATATTGAATCATTCGCTATTTCAACTCCAGTGAATTTCCTCTGCACCAATTGTTAGAGAAGTCGATATAAAATGTTCAAAGCTACATGGATTCACTGGATCAATAAGGAAAATCTTTGTCTACGTACTATTCACTTCTTATTGCATTTTTTTTTTTTAAATATAAAATAATTTTGAAAAATTATTTTCTCAAATTGAGAAAAAGATACTCAGAACAGACTAGAAATTTCTGTCAGAGATTGCAAAGCTAATTCATAAGGAAAGCTATTTCTCAGAAAGAATGGGGAATAGGAGTTTAGAAAACATCTCACACAAAAGACAGATCATAAAGTTAATAAAATTTTCCGTTTTATATAAGCACAGATTGGCAATCAGCGTCTATATGTTCACTCACAAAATATATAATCCAAGTTTATACCGCGGGATGTTTTATACCAAATGTATTACACACCTAAATAATAGATCTAAAATCTTATTAGAAATTACTAGACTATGGAACAACACAGGAAACGACATAAAGCATACTAAAACTTCTTTAGAAATATTGTTGTTTTACACGCAAATTTTGTTTGCAATCCTCTGTGATGATCGTCATAATATTAAGCAGCCAGCTTCTCAAAATATATTCAATGTAAGTACAGTAAATGACGACATACTAAAAATTGAATTCATACAATCAATTTTTAGGAAAATCATTATATATAAAATGTAATTGATTGAAAAAATGCTGTGGTAACAGAACTTCCAATCATAGTGTATTAATTGCATGAAAATTTAATGTAGATAACAGACTGCTGAATAGGTTCAATTAAGAACATACCCAATACATTACTCAGCTTCTCTTCTGTTATACATGGTATAAAAATATACGTGCAGCAGGTCACACCAGCAATCCAAATCGTCCAAAGTCAGTGAATACAAAGAAAAGATAAATTACTTTGATATATATACTCGTCTTCGGGAAAAAAGTAACAATTCAATACATAAATAAAACACTGGGCCTAGATGATTGGGTGGTTAAGACAGGTGGGATAATGCAACCACCTTTATGAGTTATATACACAGTAGTTTTGAAAGCAGCTAGGTAAGAAATGCATTCAAAAGAACATTTCGTTGTATGCTCCAATAGAGAGGTTAACGCTGATTTTTCACAAAAAGTTGTCAGATTTGCTCCAATTATGCAGACTACAGATATTGTTTTATAGTTTAAATATGTTAAGCAGATAAATATAAAGGTCTAAGCAACACCTTTAAATACTAACCAGCTCTGTAGGAATTTTTTAATTTTTTTGAAAAAATGTCAAAAAATGACAAATTTTACTCAATTTCGATTTTTGAAGCAAAAGCGCAGACTCAAGCCATTTTTTTTCAGCGGTAAAATTTCACGCAGTTAATGTACTAGTATAAAGGCAACTTTTGGCACCTACCCGTTTTTGATTTTCAAAAAAAAAAAAAAATTCGCTCCACCCTAATATACATTCCATCATTTTTAAAGTAGTTCAACATATCAATATAATTAAAATACTCTGTGAACATCCCCCTCCCCAACCCTCTTCTGTAACCTTACATAATCAAATTTTTTTGTATGATATTGTAAATAAATGATAAATGTTTACGTATTCTACATAAAACATGTTTTAGTGTGTCTCAGGTATTCATGTCTATTGCATTATGTTTGTTACAGAGTAACATCATTAAAATAAGCTGCAAACAATTTTTCGTCATAGATCATAATACAATGAGATACTTTTGAGCTCCCCTGTGCATGTACAGTTAAGTGTTAAACATATTTCATATAACCATCTTTTTGGGACCTTTAATAATGTATAAAAATATTATATTTAAAATATTGTAACACTATTAAGATATACGGCAAATTGTTTTTCTCTATAGACCATAATGTAAAAGAATACTTTTGAATGACCCTGTTAATGAATTTTCGATTCGATTTTCATAGTGACTTGACAAAATTCTGCAAGGATTATACAGTAGGCTCCATCAAATCCACAACTCTAAAATCTGCGCATAATTTATGAATGTAAACAATGAAACATTCAGTTCAGATATTGGGACAAAATTAGACTTTTTTAATTTTATATCAATTCCATATATGTTTTAATTTGTAATTTTTGTTAATATTACTGGATTCATGTTTTTTCATGAAGAATAAAATTATTTCTGAAAATATTCATGAATCATGATATTGTTAATATCATTGGTAATCATAATCTTCTTATCAAATGTATTTTTCTATTAATCAAGCTTTTTTGGTTATTAAGTCTGGCTTAACCTGAAATAAAACTTCCTTATTTTATGATTTTGATGTGAATTAGTGATATACCTTTATGAGGCAGGTTTCATTGAATATTTTAGGAAAAATACATTTCATCTTTATAATGAATATTTAATCATACATTATTAACTTGACTTTTGCTTTTAATATTTTAATAATTTTAAAAATTATTTAAATTTTTGTTGTTTTAGTTTATTACTTATTTCGATATTTTATTATATTGTAAGCATTATTATAGTTTCGATTGCATTATTAATTACATCAAATTACTGTTTTAAAAATGGAAAGAAAGAAAAGACCAGAAGTCCACAAAATTCTAAAATCTGCAAAATCTCCAGTACCAAGCTGTGTGGGTTTGAAGGAGTCTACTGTGTTAAATTTCAAACCATTTAGGTGGATAATTTTTGTGCTGTTATATATGCTGGCAGACAAATAGACAGATTTGGTGATTATAGGTGCTACTTATTTATGTAATTAGACATACCTAAAAGTAGGGTGCTTATTTGTATGAAAAGGCCACTTTTTGATTATGAAAGCCATGTTTTCAATTTTTTAGAGCACTTTATTTTTAAAGGCATTAGTTTTTTTAAACTACTTTCAATATTTAATAGACAGTGCGTTAATAAAGACAGCAATGAGTCAATTTTTATTACAAAGAAGTAAAGGCACTTTTTTCAACTAAAGCCAAGTAGGGTGCTAATTTTTTGGATTAGGGGGGGGGGGGGGGGGAGGTGCTATTTTATAAACATAAATGCGGACAGAGTGCAGTATCCTCATGAAAGTGTCTGGGTAAACTCCAGAAATATTCTTGCCAGTTGCATAGCTGTAAGTGCATAAGGAAATATATAATCATAAAATTAGGTAGGACTTTTTTTTTTTCTTCTTTTTTCTCTCAATAAACTTTTTCCATAAATGAAATAAATCAGCCAAACACTCAAGCTATTAAATAATGAAAGATTGATAATTTTCTGTATTCTAATGCATATAATTTACATTTCTTATTTTATCTTTAAAAAATAAAAATAAAATTTTAAATAATTATTAGATTTGATTTTTGTTCATTTATATTAATCTAAATGTAATTTCATAAAAGTTATATGTTTCATAAATTAGTAAATGAAATAGTCTTGTAAATATTTTTTGCACAGTTATTTACAAAGTGATTATTGTTTTAAATGAACAATATTCGATGGATTTAAAAATTATAAACTCCTTTATTATGTTATAATTGACAGCAGATTTAGAGTTATTTTTGTGCATGTTACTGATTTCTGGTACCTGCAGAATTGACATTACTGTTTTTATCAGTTATAATTCGTAATATATTTATGCTTATAAGATAAGTTTAGTATTTGTATGTTTATAGGAAGAATGCCATTTAATTTATTTATATTGTATATCCATACAGATGTGTTTTTGTTTAAAATTTGAAAAACAGATATTGTGCCAAATTTATTTTATCAATTTATATCTCTTTCTTAGTGATTTTGTTATTTTCAGTTTATATTGAATATCCACTGACTAATAGCTAATTTTTTAACTATTAGTTTTAAAGGCATACTTCCAGTTGCAAAAATGTTTTAAATGCTGTATTCATCATATTAAAATGCATTTATTAAAAGCCAAAATACATGAGTTTCAGAAAACGCTTAAAATTGAAAGTATCATAAATTAATAAGTTTCTACTTTCATTTTGTGCATACATAAGTGTGTGGAAATGGTATGTTTTATTAAATATATAATTTATTTTATAACACATACAAACAGGACATAATTTAAAATTCTTAACTTTTTCAAAAATGTGTGTATATAAATTACTTCTAAGGTGATGAGCAACAACATTTGTACAGTTGAAAGCTTAACTTTTAAAACTAATATTTTCAGAATTTGATATTGATCACTGAGGTAAAAAACGATGTATATTTATGGTAAAGTATGATTTTTCTTTTGTTTATCTGTTTTAAAAATTTATTTTATATTTACATAGCTTTATGAATCAGTATATATGATTTCATTTACTTTATTTATCAATCTAAAAATTTAGGTGATTGTGTCTTATTTTCTAATGTTGTAACTCAGGATCGACCAAAACATGTATCTAAGACTGAAAACTAATTTCTGTAATTTTCCTGTTTTTGGCCAAAAATGAAAATGTTCAAAAGTTACTGTCAATTTGTAATTTGAACTTATGTCTTGAGTCGGTCTTGCCTGACAATTATAAGCAGTGAAATTCATAGCAATAAATAAGGGGTGTCTCATTTGAGCCAATACAGCTCAAATCAATGAAACATGTTGAAAATTTCCCAAGGAAAAAATGAGATTTTTGAAATACAAATAGTTTCGATAGGACCAAATTTTTGATAGCATTTCAACCAGAACTCAGATTTTGAACCAAAAATAAAAATTAAACTGAATTTTCAGTCGATCTCTAGCTGTAATTATATACTTTCTAATAATTTGTTGAAATTAAAAAGAATCTGATTTATGAAAATGTGTAAAATTATACAATATGCTTTGGATTCAGTGTTCCTAATATTTGTAACCTAACTCTCCAGTGTTGACTATATCTTTTAATGTTTACTATTAGTGAATAGAGCAGTCTGTGAAAGTCTAATTTTTAAGCTATGTGCATCAGAACTGTGACAGAATAGTCTTTTCACTATAAGATTCTTTGAAACCATTAATTTTTATGCTCAAAATATCTTCAGTGGGAAATTATTTTACAGTAAATATATTTAAGATATTACCATTAGATTTATCCCTTTTTATGCCTTTCATATTTATTTTTTATAGATACATAAATTTGTACTCTGTAAGAATATTGAAGAAGTAGAATATAACATTAACACACTTTCTCTAATAGTTTCAGTTGAATTCTATTTAAGCAAAATCCAATACGATAAAAATTTCTTTTAATTCATTTCAAAAGAGAGCTTATTTCATATTTAAAGTTAATAATAATAAATATTTAGTCACTTCATAAAATAATAATAATAATATATCAAAATAAATTCCACTATAAATATAATTCATGACTAGGAGAAGTTCATTCAAATAAAACTCAGCTCTAGTTCAATCCCTTCTGAAAGAGAGAGTTAAATTATTATTCTTTATTAATATTTAGATTTTCTTTCCAATCCATGCCTGATTATACTGTGGTTAAAAATAGCATTGATTTATTATTATTAATTTAATCAAGCACAAATAAATAATTTTGACTTATTCAAATTGTTTATAGATTCAATGTATCACCATGTTATTATTATTTTCCAAATTAAATAAGAAAATTAATTCACTCTATAAAATTGTAGTACCCATTAAGGTAGAACTGCAAAAGTCCAGAAAAAAAAATCATCTGTTTGGAACATATATTTCTATCTTAGAAGGTGTAAGATTCATTATAATTGTATTCTTTTTCAGTATGGGAGTTTTCTGTTTAAGGTGCTATTTCATTCATGCAAAAACATCTGCTTGCCAGTGTTTACTTTTTTTATTTGCAAGATTTTTTTTTATGGTGATACTTTCAGAATCTATTTTGGATGTGAAAGTATTTTCATATATTTTTTTTTTTTTAAATAGTGTTTCGGTAGAGATCAATCTGAGAATAATCAATCTGAGATCAATCTAAAAATATTAAAATGCAAATAAGATTTTTTATACATATTACCATAGGATTAATGTGTATCCTATGGTACACATTAATCCTATGGTAAACATCACACGCAAACAGTTGTTTTCGTGTGATGAAGATAAAAAAAAAAAAAAAAAAAAAAAAAAAAAAATTTAGAAAATTTTCATTTTGACAGTTTTTCCTGTGTATGTAATTCCAAGCATTATATATATATACACATATATATCAGAAGACTGATCAAGTACACATTATACATTTTTTATAGTTAAAATTTTTCAGGGATATTTTGTGTATGAAATTTCTTTTCTCATGTAATACAGTTCACAAATTTCCTGCTTAAAAGAATCAAAACTTTCAAGACATTTTCTGACTCATTTTTAAATGTAAAGGCACAAAATTGGCTGAAATAACTATTGGAATCAAATTAAGCTTTTCATTATATATGTATAATATATATATATACACACTAACTTTGACTCCATTTTCTGAACAATCCTTTTATGTTAATAACACCTTCTAATATCATGCACTTCCAAATGAAAAGGAATTTAAATATTTGTGAAAAAGTAGCTCCTTTGGTTTTGAGAATAACAACAGTATGTTTGTAAATAATATGAAATCCTGATTTAATGTTATTCAAGGGACTATAAAGAAATGATGCTAAATATGAGAAAAACAAAACACTGAGCATAAAGTAAGGTCTAATTTAGATAACATATGTTTTATTTTATTATTTTTTTCCCCTTCCTCTCTTTTAAACAGTTTTTTCTATCTTTTTAAAATTTGATGGTTTACGTTATTTACAACAAAGAAAATTGTTTTCTTTTTTGAGCCATATGTTTCTAATTTTCTAAGGAATGCTCTCAGTTCCATTCTACTACAGAAAGCATAATTCAAATAGATAAGAATTTTATTGCAGATTAAAAAAATGAAACAATTGAATATATATATATATATATATATATATATATATATATAATTTACTATTTTAGAAAAATTTCATTGAATTATTCCTACTAAAAAACATTAAATGGAGAAGTATTTAAAAATGGTAATGTTAAATCTGGGATTTTCTAACATTACAGGTATAAGAAATTAATTGGGATTAATGAAAAATGATGCTATATGTGAAAAATTTTTAAATATGTGTAATGTTAAACAGAGGTTTCAATGTATAATTATATATTGCATAAGATTCCAGTTTACAAAATTGAATTTCTTTTTAATCTCCTCAGCCCTGATGTTGCCTTGTAGGAGACACAAAAGAACACCATTAATGTTTCTAGAATTGTTAACATAACTCCTAAACACTTATTTTTAATGTGTGCACATCACAAGCATTGATATATAGGCTGATACATATTTGGAGAAGTTCTACAATAATTTTAAACAGGTTTTTATGATCCTTTGTAATATTTATTTCAGGACTAAGGATATAAAGTAATATATTTATTTTTGGCCTTATTATTTCATACCACCTCTTTGCTTTTTTTTGTTCTCTGGATATTTAGATAAAATTTAAGGCTTTTTTTAATCATATATTAATCTCAATTTTGAGCGTAAATGTGTGAAACTTGCTTTCATAAGTACTTGCATTTTAAAATAATAAAATTAATTTGAACCACAATAAATAGAAATTCTGTACTATGTGTTCTAACATAATATTTTGTTTGATTAAATGTCATTCATTTAGTTTTTAATTTTAAAAAAAATTTCCATTTAATAAAGTATTTTTTTTTTTTTTTTTTTTTTGTTTTTTATAGTTATTTTTTTAATTTGATAACCATGTTTTAATATACTCATTATTTTTATAATTAGTTGACTGTGAGTAATTTAAAATAAGAACAAAATGGATTACTTTGATGAGCTTTTACCTTTTGAAATGATATATTCATGTACACTTTTATAATGTTACTTTGTTTGTGAATATTTTTGTTATTATAAAGTTAATAATTTATCACATTAAGTATATAGTATTATATCAAGTTATTTTGTTAATATCAAATGAAATATTTGTAACTAATGGTTGTAAAGAATTCATATTTTGTAAGTTTAAAATAAATGTTATTTACATTTTAGTTCAAAAGGTCTTAAATCTTGAAAATGGAATATTTAATTCAATGTTAGAAAAATTATATTTTAAAGTGTGTTGCTTACACTGGAAGAAAAGAGGGGGGGGGGGGATATTAACAAAACAGGGGCTAATTGGATAAGTGAATATAGTAGACTCTAAAATCTGCACAGCATTGCAGATGTAAGGGCAGAATTACAGAATAATATAAAACTAAAAAAAAAATTGTACGTATTTTAATATATAATTCTCCATAATGTGAGTGAACTCATAATTTTTCATGAAGGAAATAAATTTCTGGTGAAAAAAATGTTGATAATCACAATTTTCAGCTAAATCTGGAATAAAACTTTCTTATTTTGTGATTTTGATGTGAATTAATAGTGTACCTTTATGAGTAAAGTTTGATTGAATAATTTTAAAAAAAGTTTCATTTTATTATGCATATTTAATTATACATAATTATTTACTTGACCTTTACTTTTAATAATTTAATCATTTTAAAAATTATCTTATTTTTTATCCTTTTAATTTATTATAGTTTCACTATATTCAAAACAATCATTATAATTTTGATTGCATTATTACATTTAAATTATTTAAGCTAAATTTAATACATTAGACAGACTTGACTACAATTAAAAAAAAAATTTTAATTTAAAAATACATAGAAAGCATTTAATAGAAAAAAATATATTCAAAGTTAGATGTTTCACTATGCAACGCACAACCTCATCAGTCACAGCAGAATATCGAAACATGTCTTGAACACAGTCAAAGTTACTCCTTCAAAAACACAAAATATTCCATTGGAATCGCACCAGATTCGTTGAGCATGTAAGGGTATAATCTAGTATACCAGTTTTCCATGAACATTCTGTAATGTTCAAAAGGTCTTAATCTAAATGTTGCAATTAATTTTCAAAATCTATGAATTTTTTAATTCTGTAAGTAATGTAAATGTTGACAAAAATAAAACAAAACAAGAATTATATCACATAACTTTATTTACAAAATACTAACTTCCTGCTTTCCCATACAAGACTGATACAAAATTGTATTATGTTGTACAACTAAAGTTTAATGATCAACCAGTAATATTTGTACATGTTTTTGAAACAGAATGGTTTAAGATACTTAATTTTCACACATAAGAAAAAAAAAATCATTGAATGTAGGTCTTTAATCTGTATAAATACACATTTTAATCAGAAATTGTTATATAAAAATTGGCCAAGTTTTTGGGCTTATCAAAACACAAGAAATCAAAAACAATTATGTATTATTAAAAAGAGAAAAAAAAAATCTTGTCACATCGGATTTCAAATTTAACAAAACAATATTTCAAGTGTAATAATTAATTACCTAATTGTATAAATTTAATTCATCTGAGTTTTCTAGAAAACGTATGTATAGTGATTTTTAAAATATTGAATTTTTCCATAAAAATTAATTAAAATAGCCCACTGAATATCTACCAATATTTCCAATTAAAAAAAATGTATCTTATATTGTGTTCAACTTCTGTTTTATGTATACATCCATAACATAATGTCCAATAAAAGTCCCCACATTTCAATAAATAAGGGAAGCAATTAAATTTTACTTTTAATAAGAATTTATTTTGGAAAATATTTTTAAGAAAACAAATTTATTTAAATTAAGAATTTTGAATTAAGAAAAAAAAAATATGTGTGTATATATATATATATACTTGAATAATATAAAATTAAGTATACAGGTTAAAAACATGAGAATTTTGAATGCATAAACAAGGCCGAAAATCCTTTTAATAGAGGCACTTATAAATGATCTTGCTATCTTGGAGTAGGAAAAAAATGTAAGGCTTTTCATTTAAAGGCACTTCTACGCCTGCAGAAGTACAATCATGCTATTCATCAGACAGAAAAAAAAACAGTGAAACCTCAAAAGATGGAATTTTTTTCCAACAAAGTATGCAACAAAATTGATTTAAATTAAATCACCCATATTCATTAACAAAATTATAGATTATTTCAAGCATGTTTTATTTAAGATTTTTTAAAATTAAACAGTTATATCTTTCTAAAAGCATAGACTAAATTCTACAATAAATATGAATGATAATAAATTTACAGTGTTTACAATAACTGTTTACTGTAAAGGAAATGCATTTAATGTTCTATTTTTATTTAAAAAATAAAAAGGTAGTTATTTGTTCATGAAGTGACTTATTGATACATCACAATAAATACTACAAACCTTATCCAATTAGTTTTCTTTTTAATAATAATTCAAATTTTACAGAAAAGGAGATGGATAAACTTCCATATTAATATTTTTTTTTTAATGTAAAATTAAGCAAGAAAAAAATTGCAATACTATTTATAGTTTAGTAATTCCTATTTAAGATAAAGCTCAGGAGTTAAAGAAATTTGCTATAAAAATTCTAAAAACATAATATGCATCTAACCCAAGAGATGAGGGTAGGGAGAAATTGCAGGTTAGTAAATAAACAATTTTTTTATTTAATTCAGCAGTTCCAAGACAATAAAATATTTTGCCTTACAGATAAATAAATAAAGCAAAGGCACATTTATACAGCTAAAAATATACAATTCAGAAAAAAAATATAACAGTCTGGTTCATTTACACTTTAAACAGTAGCCTGCATGAAGAAAGACTAATTAGGATCATTTCAAATTGAAACATATTGAGCCCTATAGGCATATAATACAAGACTAGGAACAGGAAAAAAAGTATCGCAAGTACCCCTAGTTTCATCTTAAATACGCCATCCAAAATCCATGCTGCAAAGAATAATCTACAAACTTTTTTACAATTTCACTAGCTGAGGAAAATGCTTAGTGGCTATGTACTGCAGATTAAATAATTTATTTAGAATACAGTAGTCTCACTATTCCAAACTAAATGGGATAATAAACTAAATTTCCTTAACCTTTTCTCAATAAAAGTTTGTCTTATATATTGTCTTAAAATCTTCCACAAAGGACAACTTTAATCTAGATAAAGGCTTAAAAAATTTGCACAGTATAAATTTCAGATCTTTAATTATTTTTCCATTTTATGCTATTCTTATATAATTTGCATAAATTACACATAAAAATTTTAGTTTTGATGAGTAATTAATTCAAAATTTCTTCATTTATGACAATAATCAAGATTTTAAGGAAAAGTAGTACATCAAAAATTTTCTGACTACTAATATTTTTTTCTGTGGCTTATAGGTTGGTTGTATTTATGACAGCCAAATTATCTGCACAAGGGATATAGACCCTAAGGGGGAAGGGGGGGGGGGCTGTGACTTGTAAAAACCCTGAAACAAGATATTTAAACAAAAATTATTCCTTAGGATTAGCATTAGTGAGCAGATTTTTTTCAGGTGACTGAAGTAGCCTATTAAAGATAAAAACCAAGTTTTAGCTTAATCTTCCTACTATTGAAAAAAGGATTATACAGCAATTACCACGAATCCATTGGGCCCCACATGTAAATATATAGAATTGTCAAAATATAAAAACTACTGATTTACAGTGAGTATACTAATTAATAAAATAGTACAATTTATACAAAATAGAAAAAAAATATATATAATGATTAGACATTTTCATCAATTACAATAAACATGATGTATAAATGCAGAAATATTGCATTCAGGTTCAATGGACCCATATTGATAATCAGAAAGTTAATACTACCTAACTGTTAAAAATTGATATTTTTTGAAGGAAGGAAGAAATTAAATAAATTAGAAAAACACACATATTACTTACTTGCTGTTTAAATATCTTCTATGACATTTAACTTATAGAACATTTAAGCATTTTTATGAGAATATGACACATAACTCTGAAAATACAAAAAAATTATTTTTGTACTATTTCTTAAAGAGCGGCTAGTATATAAATTAAAATTTGTAAACAACAAAAATTGCTGAAGTAATTGCTTGTTAAAGAGCGGATGAAATAAATAAAAGGTAAAAACAAAGCTTGGAAAATGTTCCAAACAACACAATGTGAGTCTCCTATCACAATACAAACAAAAATACTACAATATATTATTAAAAGGTAAAAAATGAACTATATACATACATGCAGGCACTTGAAAGGAAACAGCAGTGAATAATGATAATGAAATTCTAACCTACTTCACCGGGAACACATTCCTCTTGGAATAATATTTCCAAAATTAAAAATGCATTTACTTTTAAAACATCTTTCTTTGTCATGTTTGTAAAATACGTACAGCAAAAATGACTTGAATACAAAAATACATTACATTGTCTCAACTTTTATTTAGTTCTATTTAGGCAGTGATTAAAACCATAAGTTTTATTATTTATATTCAACTGCTGAATGACGTGGCTTGAAAAATCCTATATGAAAATATTTTTTGCTATTTTGTAAGACACTATATCTTTATAGAGAAATAAATACAAACATTATACATTAATGTTAGTTTGAAAATATATATATGCATTATATATAATTTTTTTAACATGTTTTACAGCATTGTATCACGGAAACCTGTCAGCACAATCACTTTAATATATGAGAACCTGATTATTATTATTTTTTTATACAAGATGTACCATCATTTTAAAATTACACTTAAATTGTAATAAACCATGCATATTTTAAAGCTGTTATGTAAAAAAAAGGGCAAATTATCATGCAATTAAATATGTACAGCAAACGCAGCTAAATTATTGATTGTTAAAAAGATTACTAATTATCTACTTTCCACCTCCATATTTAGAAAATGACGACGACATAGTTTTATATAATTTCACATCATTATAGTTTTAATTTTCAGCTACCCAAAATATCAAGAGAAAGTTCTTAATTGTTTGTTAATGTATACATTTTCTGTGAAGCTTGAAATATTTAAATACATATTTTCTAGAGAAGTATTTTGTTCTCGTTTCATAATATTGCATTTTGCTCTCGTTTCATAATATTGCATTCAATATCTTTATAAATATTTGTCTGTACTTATAGAATTGACTAACGCTAAAAGAGGAAGTAATTTAAATAATAACCAAAATAAATTTAGTTGCTTGATGACACATCAGAAAAATCTTAGACTTTCAAGTTAATAAAATAAAAATATAAGTAATGAATAATATTTAATGCAATATTAGCAAGGTAATAATGTAATGTACTTAAATTGAAGAAATGTTTTAAATGTTATTCTTGATAAGAAAATCCATACCAAAATAGTTTTAAGCATAAAAATTTATGTTTATATACCCCCCTCCCCGAGTTATAATTTTCCTATTTAATTAAAAAAAAAGTTTCCGGTGCTCTAACAAATAAAACAAAAACTCCATTCTTCTATGACCAAAACTTATCAAGTTATATATGCTTGGAATTTTATGAAATTCTAGTATCTTAAAGCAATGAAAATGTCAAGAGAACTTTAGTGATATTATGATCTAGGAAATTTCATAAAATTCATTGTATCATAACTCCATTGATTTTGTTTGTAGAAGAATAGAATTTAGAGCATGCAGAAAAGTATTCTAAATAGATTTAGGACACAGACTATATAAAAAATAAAAAATTGTAGTTTAAAAAATAATATTTCTCAACATACATTAATTTTTATGTATGACAAAAACATTTGTAATTGGAATTATAGCTCAGAGTTAGAAATTTATGTTTTTTTAAGCATGTATAAGATTTTTTTACCAGTACTGAATATCAATTTTTAGGAAATCTTCGATTGAAAGATGGCAGGTTGATACAATTTACTTTTTAAAAAAATACAGAGTGGTTGCTAAACAGCTTTTAAGTCATAATTGGCTTATTTTTCATTATCCTCATTTACAAAGACAAAAGTGACTGTGTCGAACAGGTAACAAATTTAAAACAAAGACAATTTTCAGAAATAATTTAAAAAATTTAATTCTTACAAAAACCCAATTTTACAGATATACAGTCAATGAATTAAATGAGTCATTTTCTGAAATAAATAGGAAGAAAATTGTTTCAATGTTCTTCTAACTTAATCTACAAGAGGAAACAATTTAAACAATAGCCAAGAGCAATTTTCTTAATCCATGAAACATCAGAAAAAACTCAAAACTTTCAAGTTCATAAAATGAAAATATAAATATGCAGCCTTCTGTCTCAACATAAGGTTAATATTGATGGCAGTTTATATTAATTTTGTTACATAGACATGAATCTTTAAAAAAGAAGCATCGAAGATACTTTACATAAATGAACCATGGATGAGAAGTAAAAGTTGAACATAACAATCTTGATTGAAATTTATTCAAGATGAAAGAAATTGTCTTCAGTTTTTCTTTTTGCAATCATTTTCAACGACAAGGCTTTCAGAACAAAAGATGCGTGTTCACAATAGGATAAATAGTTAATAAACCATGCCAACTCTTTCATCCACTATTATTTCTTCTGAAAAGACGATACGTTTAGACATACTAAGACCTTCAAACTGTGCAACCATCATATCCACACTACCTCTATGTCCATTAGTCTTAGTTTCTTTCTGGTCGCTTGCAGTACTTCCGTTAGCTTTTGGTGAAATACTTTTGCGAAAACCAATGTTGAGACTACTGTGTCTTTCCAAAACAGGTGAAATGTGGCTGTTTTTGCAACTATCACCTGTCGTTGAATTTAACTGGTCATCAAGAGAATGAGGAGATCCTACTTCTGATTCTGCTGGCACTTTTTTCTCTGGAGAAGCTATAAGAGTCAATTCAATTCCTGACAAAGTACTGCACTCATTACATTCATTTAGCCATGGGTGGTTAAGGCATTCTTTGGCTGACAAACGTTCCCTAGAAATGAGAAGTCAATTTTAGTTAGGGGGGAAAAAGTAATAACTATATATACAAGCAAAAAAAGAAAGGAAGTTTTTTTTTTTACTACTTTAACCATTACTCATATAAATGAATAAACTGGAAATTCAGTATGGCTTTAGAACATTCTTCTTGTGACCAAAAAAATTTCCAATTAATATTTGATTATATATAGAGTACTCCCTCAAATCCGCAGCTCTCTAAAATCTGCACATAATTTTCAGATGTAAACAATGAAACATTCAGTTTAAATGTAGGGACAAAATTTGACATTTTTATTTTTATTTTATTCATACATATTTTAATTTCTAATTTTCATAAATATTAGTGAATTCATGTGTTTTTATGAAGAAAGAATAAATTTATTTTGGAATAAATTAAAATATTGCTGATATCACTGGTAATCACAATCTTTTGACCAAATATATTTATGTATTAACCACACTTTTTTCATTATTAAGTCTGGCTAAACTTGAAATAAAACTTCATTATTTCATGATTTTGATGTGAATTAGTAATGTATTTTTAAAAAGCAAATTTTATATGAAAAATGCATCTTTATGATAAATATTTAATCATACATTATTGATTATTAACTTGACCTTTGCTTTTAATATTTTAATCATGCTAAAAATTATCTAAATTTTTATTAATAATTTAGTTTATTACTTAATTTAATGTTTTATTATATTGTAAGCCTTCATAATACTTTCAATTTCATTATTAATTACATTCAAATTACTGTTTAAAAAATGTAAAAGCAATGACCGGAAATCAGCAAAATTCTAAAATCCGCAAAACCTCTAGTCCCAAGCTGTGCGGATTTGAGGGAGTCTATTGTATATATATATATATTTGAGGGGGGCGATAAAAGGTAGGAACATAACAATATGATACATTAAATTTCTCCATTGATTTGATGAAAAAGTTAAAAAACAATGTAAACATTTACTTTAGCACACAACTTCATCAATTACTTCAATTCAATTCTATACATTTTATTTAACAGTACAATTATTCATATGAATAGTGCCTTCTAAACTTTGCATTTGACATGGAAATAGAAAAACTTCAAATTCATCTTTAATTCTAAATTTCTTAATACTACCACTGCATAAAAAGTGTATTATAACTTTATCGATTTAAAATCCTTTGTGATATTTTCTAATATAGTTTTTCTCTATGATATATATTTTTGTTGGTTTCAGGTATTAAAACAAAACAAAAAACAGCACTTATTTATTTTATTTATTTCATAGCTAGAATTAAAATCTTAGTTTTATTTGTTGAATTATATAAATTTAAATATTGCTTATGTTGCAGTGAAACCTGCAGCTTAGTGAACGGAAAAATCCGGTCGCGGCAGTCAGAAAGTTAAGGGAAATAAAAAAAAAATTATTGTGACTGCTTCTTGTTAAAATTCACATATAAAATTTATATTTGATTACTATAGCATCAGTCCAATATAAAATCAACCTTATACTTTTAAATCATTGATGACATACTGATAAACATTTTCCCATGAAAATATTCAAAAATGTCAGGTACCGTGTTTTAAATCGAAGCCCTTTAACTATAAACATTTTAACTCTCAGTCTTTAATAACATTAGAAATATTTTGCATGTATGAATTGTTTTTGTCTCTAAGCTTGAATTGCTTTGAATCATGTGCCAAATTTACATGTTTTCTAACTTTGTGTAAAATTAAATTTGCACATTTGAGTTGGGTAGTAATGAAGTATTATCAAAAATCCGATTTAACTCTTTCAAGGACAAGTAATTGCATTCCTATAATGTTGAATTCAAATCGGAATTTCAGAAAAAATTTACTTCAAAATAAGGAAAAGCAATTTTACAATCCCCCCCACCGCAGTTATAATCAGTGTTCTCGCTGTCGCTTGCCAATGCGCCAAATTGCGACTAAATTCTTCATTTGGCGAGTAAACAAGCGATTAGATTCGCCAAATTGCTAGTGCTCAATTTTTGCTTTTTCATTTTCGTTTTTCATACATATGCATATATATTTAATGTATACATATTTATTATTTGTAGCGGATAGTTGAAATTAGATTAATAACAATCGCTGTCACAGTTATAAAAATTTGGGTTATTTTAGAACATATCGAAAAAAAAAAAAAAGAAATATATTAAAGAATTAAAAGCTTTTTTTTTGTGCTACACGGCGAATCTATTTTGCTAATACTTTTTTCATTTGGCGAATGTTTTTTATTTTTAATTAGCCAAATTACTAACATTAGTCAAATGTCAGCGAGAACACTGGTTATAAGTACAAAATTCAAATAAAAGCTTCTGGTGCAAATTTTTATTAAAATTAGGTGGGATATAATATATCTCACCTAATTTTAATCCATTGAAGGGAAATATGAAGATATTTTAAAATGATACTTTCATTTTCAGAACCAGTTTCAAAAATGAAAGTAACTTTATAAAAAAAAAATCTGCAATCAAAAAAAAAAAAAAAAAAAAGGAGCGATGTAGAAATGGACCTCAACTATCCAAAGCAAAAAAAAAAAAAAAATAATAATACATGTAAGAAAATACAAAAAATCAGACCTATTTATTACTTTTTTAATAAATCGCCCCTCAATGTGGATACGGGCCCCATGACTAATAATCACGGGTTTTACAGGGCAACAAGAAACCTAAGTTTATCGTATTAATTTAAGTAAAACACATGGCCTTTTTAACTGGTAACCCCCCTCGGGAGATGAGAAATTTCTATACATCTACGCACTTGGTCTCCAGAACTCATAATGTAAAGACTTGCGAAAAGATTTTGTTATGTTTTAAATAAATCGTAATTAAAACTCATCCCCTTGAAGTCTGTCGTTTCATGAAAATGTGACATACATATATTTTAAAATGTCGAAATGAAATAAGATATCAGAAAAAATATCTCCCCATAGATTTAGCAATCCACGAGTGCCTTCACCTGTAGGGACAGGAGCCTAAAGAGGCTATTCCAATCAACTGAAAACATCCATTCATTAATTTTAATTCTATGGAAAAAAATTTGTACGATATCTTATTTGCATTTCAATATTTTAAAATGATTTTTACTTGTTTTGGCTTGCTGAGATCGATTCTTTTGATTTTGCAAGTAGCTCTTTTTTTTTTTTTTTTTTTTTTTCTTTCAAACTAAATTTGCGAGTTAAAGTAGTCTCATTAAAAATCTTCTGTAGTACTGCAAAGTAAATTGTTAGTGAATGGGTGTTTTTGTATAAGTGAAATAGCCTCTTAAACATATTTAATAAGAACTTATTAATTCTAAGTTACAGCCTATTGCTCTCAATAAAAATGTCGCATAAAATAAATTTTAATACAACAAATGCAAATCGTTCTATAAAGAAATAATTGATAAAGATTTTAAAAATAGATATCACCAAAAAATATTTTAAAATCAATAGCATAAAATATGCGAATCTGCACCATATAATTTTTACAATCATAAAATATCAGTCATAAGTAATAATTATAAGCATGCATGAAAATACAGAATAATGAATTTTTATGATGATAGCAGTTTAAATCATACCTTGGATCTCTAACTAGTAACTTTTTAATAAAATCCTTGGCGCCATTAGAAATTCCGTCGAACAATTCTGCTGGAAATTCTAAAGTCCCACGTGTTATGTTACAAAAGGTTTCTTGTTTATTGTCACCACCAAATGGAGAATGTCCAGATAAAAGAACATAAGTTAATATACCAATACTCCTATAAATAAAAACAGGAATATTAATTTAATCATTTACATTTATAATAAGTAGGGTTTTTTTTTTTCCAATTTTTTTTACAAATAACACGTTGAGAGTAATCAGAGAAAAAAAAACATCTAATACCATAATTTATGGCATATAGTTTGCAGATCAAACGATCACCTTTCAACACAGAATTCAAAATTAAATTTCACTTTTTAGGTCTTGGTAAATATTTACTATATTAAATATCTATTACTAAATACAAATTCTGGGTCCAAATAGAATTGTTTGATCCGCAGATTATATGCCAGAAGTTAGGATATTAAAAAAATCTTGTATAGAATTAGATAAAATGGACATACAGTCAAACCCTGTTAACATGAACACGCTTAAGATGAATTACTTTTAACAAACTCTTTCCACAGTCCCCTATAAAAAAGAATGGAAAGATTTAATACTGATAACATGAATTACTGTTAACATGAACAAAATTTTGATTCCCCTTGAGGTTCATGTTAAAGAGGTTCGACTGTATTTTAATTTTTTTTATTGTTGAGACTAACAAAAATTTAAGTTTCATTTTTGATCGAAAAATAACCAAACATTCGTTGCATATCTATACCTAAACTACAATCAGATGTAGCTCATTAAAATGCAGATGAAGAGTGCTTTGTGAATGGAACTATAAATTAAGTACCAATAATAATAATAAATACAATTTAACTAATTACAACAATCATTTGAAAAATGAAACTCTAATCAATTTAATAAGTTAGATTCAGATGACAAAAGTTTACCGGATTCAGATTAGAGTTTATCCAATGCAAATGGTCAGTTAATGGTTTAATAACAATAAGTTAAATGCAGTTGTGAGCATTCAGTATCATCAGAGTCTCGAGCTCACTTTTTCCACTTTTCATTGTCTGATTTAATCAATTTTCCTTTTAAATATGTCCAGTTTCAATTTGATTCCCCTCCTCACCTAAACAAACCTGGTTTCTGCTAGAGAATCGGGTATTCAATCAGAGTTTCGATACTTTTTTTTCGGCCGAAAACGAAAATGTCCCAAATTTTTAAAAAAGAATTAATAAATACATAAATATATATAATTATTTATTAATTATATGTGCGGTCCAAGTTGGCTCATTGTACCTCTGACCAAAACGGTTCATTTCCATATAAAACAAAATGTAATCAATTCATCAACAACACGGAAAGATTATTGTTCCATATGGCTTTCAACTTATTAAAAATGCTTCTGGTACAGATACCTCGATTTATCTTTTATAATGACTTTTGTATATAATCATCTGTTATATTAAATTCTAGATTTGCTCAAAAATTATTCAAAACACTTTTGCGGTTTCAAATAAAAAAAATTTCATTGCTGTAACGTCTGCGACTTTTAATGAGCGTGTGAAAAGTAATTTCAAAGTTGAGTCGTATATTCATTTCTTGAAATTTGTACTCACGTCTTATGTCGGTGATGGGGCTGATAATAGTTAAGTTCGTATTAATCAAAAGTTCTTTAATCCGATACAGCTCAAATTAATGAGTAATGCTGAAAATTTCTGAAAAAGAAACGAAATTTTTCAATACAGATAGTTTCGGTGCGGCCGAATTTTTAGCAGCATTTTTCTCGAAACTCAGATTTTAGGCCTAAAACTAAACCGAATTTTCGGCCGATCTCTGGTTATAATAGTATATTTAAAATTAAAAAATATATATTGTTTCAAAACAATTATTTTCTAGAAGCCATTTCATGGATTCGCAGCTTCGCCCCCCCCCCCCCCCTTTCGGAACCTATCCAGATATCAATTCGCATTTTAAAAAAATTGTTCTTTCGAAAAAAATCGTCATTTTTTTTTTCGGGAATTTTGGTCAGAATTGAAAGTTTATCTGAAAGTCAGAAATAAAACCGGCAAATATCATGGCGGAGCCCTTTAGTTCGTTTAAAAATATAGAAATAGATCGGAAAAATGCGTATATCACGCCTGTTGTACGAAAGAATAGTTCCAAACTCTAGGTTCGTTGGAATGTATTTTTGTCAGGGGCGTGCGAAGAGAAAATTGTGCCCGGGGCAAAGTTAGAATTTGGCGCCCCTCTCTCCCAACTTTTCCTGTAACAGGCCAAAAATGACGTTAGTAGTATAAATTTGGCGACCCCTTAACTTCCGCGTCCGGGGGGGCCGCCCCCTTCGCCCTCCACCTTTCGCACGGCGCTGATTTTTGTTAAAAAAAAAAATAAAATCAATCATATTGAGAGTATAAGCTGCTGAAAACTGCGAGATGTTCACTTGGAAAGATTTTCGTTTAAAAATATAAAATCAAGGCAGTGAGACCTACAACATAACATTAGGTTCGTTTGGAAAGATTTTAGTTTAAAAATATAAAGTCATGCAACACCGACTTTAAGACAGCTGGTCACTCAGCGACCGAATTCCCGTTGGTAATGTTAAGTTTATTGGCGTTTGATGCATTCTTATATTCAAAATATCTAATCGGGTAATTAATAGTTTTTACTTCTTTTTCCAGTGTTCTCCTCTGAAAGGATATCACTTTTTTTTTAGTTGTCAAAATATTTCTGAAATTTATGTTCAATTTAATATTTTATGTTTTAAAAATGATTGGAAATAAAATTTTAACTCTTCCTATAACATTATGCATAAATTTTAGAAATATTTTCACAACTAAGGAAAAAAGATGCGTTTTATAAAAAAAAGAAGTTAAAAATATTAATTCCCCGAGGAGATATTTTGAATATAAAAATGCATCAAACACCCATAGACTTAACATTACAGTGGGAAATCCGGCCGCTGAATGACCAGCCCCCTTAAGTATATTTAAGTTTATTAACAGGAGCCCGGTTAAGAGGCTACTTCATTCTATGGAAGAAATTTATAAAGATATCTCGGTTGCATTTCAATATTTTAAAATGATTTTTGGCATTGGATAGCTGAGATTAATTGAATGCAGGTCGTTTTTTACTTTTTTGACTTTGTTTACAGATATTTTTTTTATGAAAACTCTCATTTCCGGAACCGGTTTGGAAAGCGAAAGCACCCTTATAAAAAATATCTGCAACCAAGATAAAAAAGAAAAAAAATGACCTGCATTCAGAGCAGTCTCGGCTATCCAATGCCGAAAATCATTTTAAAATATTGAAATACAGTAGAACCCCGATAATCCGGATCGGTTTTTTCATCCCCCCCCCCCAAGTTTGAGAAGCGATTGGCGAAAAAGTTTTTTTATATACATATATTCAGAATACGACGATGCAACAAGTTCATGTTATGGAAAATAGCCAATCAAACTTGGGAAAAAAAAAATGAAAAAAGCGATCCGGATTATCGGGGTTCTACTGTACAACCCAGATATCTTCAAAAATTTCTTCCATAGGATTAGCATTAACGAACGGGTCTTTTCATTTGACTGAAGTAGCACTGCTGGCCAGCTGCTATTATACAAATCGTACAGACTGTTCATTCAAAATACATCTTTTTCGTTTCTCCATACTGAATAAAAACCCTAGCTTGACTTGTCTCAACATTCAGGAAAAAGAATCGCTTAAAATGGAAAAAAACAGAAAGAGAAAAATATATGTATGTAGGCAAGTTCAAAACAAAGTGAAAAGTAAGAAAAACGGAGTAATAGAAAAGCACTCACCACATGTCAGTAGCAAGGCTGATGGGCTCATAGTGTAGAACTTCCGGAGCTAAAAAGAGAAGATAAAAAAAGAAAACATGAGAGGTACATTAACCCCCGTAGCTCTACAGATAAATATTCGCTTCAAAATAATATAATAATAAATAGCATTTCACTTATAGCATTTTTGTTTACAATACGTATTCGATATTCACAGTGGCACAACCCGAATAATTCGTCAGGGTTTTTGAAACATCATTGCTCATTAAAAGCAGAGTTATGTATAATCTGTCTAAGATTTTTCTTTTTTTCCCTCCCATGAATACGCATAAAATCTGTCGCAGTAAAAAGCACAAATAGCCAGAATAAAGTTAACATACAGCTAGTTTAACATTCGAAACCGTTTCTCATGCTTTGCTATAACCAGACTTCGAGTCGATTACAGACGACTGTAATCGATTAAGATTACGATTATTTCCAATTTCAAAAAACAGATTACGATTATGTCTCTATTTATGCAAGTCTGATTACGATTACATAATTGATTATCCATTTTTTTATTTGTAGATTACGATTACGTTTGGATTACGATTAATATTTTTTTGTTGGATTACGATTACCGAACTAGTCGATTACGATTACAGTTCGATTACACTAACTCCGTATTCTGCATGTTACAAACTAGAGTCCGGTACCGTGTCCTGTTAATTGATTTTATCCAAACCTAAGCTGATACTAAGTTCATGTCGGGTTAAAGCTAATTTCAATAAAATAGAATATCTATATATATAAATCTTTTATGAAAAATATAAAAATTGATATTAAAGATATGATTAAAACTAATATTCATTAAATGCATTACAATAAGGACTAATTTTCATAATTTTCGGGTTTAGGCTGGAGTACATCGGGTTCGAGCCGCATTTCAGGTTTACTAAATTTTAAGATTAAGATTTAGTATAACGAACTTCTGCAGGACTCTATTATGAATCCCTCTTACTTTGGAATTTGGATTCGTTATTTTGCTATATATATGCAGTACTTTTCTCGTTTTACAATTTTTTAATTGTGCTCACAGTTCGAAAACAATTAAACTATTCTGAAAAAAAAAAAAAAAAAAAATCTCCCGAATCTAATTTTTTTTGTTCTCTTGAATTTTTATCATTTACCTTTTGAAATTCTCAATAACTAAGAAAATAACATTTTGTCATATACATATATATGACATTGTATTATTGAGCCTGATATTTTTAGACCGAAAAAACTAAGTTTATTTAAAAAAAAAAAAAAAAAACTTGATGCCGATACTTTATTTCTTTGTTATTAGAATTTAGTTATAAATATATATTCTACAGTTGATGGCACAAAAATAAATTGATTTTAATAGATTTTTAAAGTGCATTAAAATGGTACACCAATTACCGAAAAGACAAATATGATAAATAAAAACGAAAGGTATCAATTTTCTGAAAATATTCATTGTAAACTGATTTATATTCTATGATTTACAAATAAAAAATTAAATAGCTCTCAATTATTTTGTAATATTTGCAGTATTTTGATTTTTAACCAAGATTATACAGTACAACAAAATCCATTCTTACATTAATAAATGTTTATGGAACTTGCAAGAACAAGAGTAACCTGTAAATACGGAAACTTACCTAAAATGAATTATATACATATATATATTGTTGGTAGCCCCAAATTCGTATTATTTTTCTTTTTCATGCAAATACGAAGATGAAACCACACACTTCATTTGTAATTCCAAAGTGTTTGGGGACCGAAGATTCTGCTTTGGTTCTACAAACTCCATTTGTATTCTTTTTAATTATTTATTTTTTCGCTCTGTGTTCAATGTGGCATAAGTTATTAAATTCAATTGTTCATATATTGTGATACAAATAATGGTTATATATATATATATATATATATATATATATATATATCAATTAATTGAAAAATAATACATAAACCATTAAATTTAATATTAAATTACCATACTGAAAAGTGGAAAAAATAAATCAAAATGTTTTTGGCATAAATTAACCTATTTTTAAAAATGTATATATATGTATATATATATATACTTGTTTATTTATTTTTGCTACTTTGAAATTCCGTTTTAACACATTTCACTGTACCAGGCACATTATAAGAAAATATAATTTTGTTATTTTCAAAAGACACATAAAAAGTTACGAAAAATATATTAAACATTAATTAAAGTTAGTTCAAAGCATTTTTTCATCTTATTTCAAATCTCCAGCTTTGAGAAGAACAAACAAAAGTGTAACAGAAAAAAAAAAAAAATCTTGCTCGCTCGCATAACACTTTTTGCAAAACATACAATTTTAGTTGAAATAAAAGTAAAAACAGATTAGGTAGCATGGCTATATCAGTAAGGCCGAAAAAAGGTAATGTTACGTTTCGATATAAAACTGTTAAAATTTGAGATGTTAAAAATAATTGTAATGCAGGGCCGTAGCGAAGGGGGCGCTATGGGCGGCTCAGCCCCTCCTAAAATGTTTTGAGCCCCCCCCCCCCCCCTGGAAAAGATTCCAAGGTCACTCAATGAATTTCTGTTCAGAAAATTCAAATGAAATACTGTTCAAAAATCTAATTTAGTTTTGAGACCTTTTCAAAATTTTGCAGAGTTACTAAATTGTATCTAAAACAAGTGTTTCAACACTTCCTCATCCTATTTGTACATATGAAGCTAACTTGATGTTTAATTTTGCACCAGTTATACACTCATAAATTTCATCATCATATACTTTTTCTAAGCATAGAATGAAGTTATTACAAACAGTTTAATAAGAAATAGAGTACCTACAATGTGAATATGCATTAATTTATCTTTTTGAGCCAGAGAGAAAAAAAAATATGACCCCCCCCTACATTCTCTTGAGCCCCTCCTATTGTTCACTCCTAGCTACGCCCCTGTTGTAATGACAATGATAAAAACTAATATTAGGTATAACAAATGTAATATAATTCACAAAATGCATAATTTTGTATATTATTTTATTATTAATATGACATATTTATTTTAAAAGGCAATTTTAAAACACGAAGCGCATACATGCAATAAAAATAAAATATTTGAGAGAGGGAGGGGGGAAATTACGTCAATGAGCGATGAATTAATAAAATCATTGACTTCAGTAAATAAAATTAATTTCATTTCATTGGTAAAAAAAATGATAAATAATAATAAAGTTGTAAAAAATTGTACTTATGTCTTTTGTGATAGACAACTTGGTAAACATATACATTTCTACACATATAAAGTAAAAACTATCAAAACAACATCCGTCTGTAACAAAAAAATTTCAAAATTGAGATGAATAGAATGTAGAAAAATTATAACAGACAATGAACCTGTTAAAACGGAAAATGAAACATAATTGAAAATTTCTGAATCATTTAGCGGTTCGGCATCAGCATATTGTGCTTCATTAATTTTTTATCAGCCGAATAATTAATCAATTTTTTTTTTTTTTTTTGAGAATATAGCAAAAAATATATTTATTAAAATACAGTAAAACCTAGTATTACGGAAATACAAGGGGCAGCGGAAATTTTCCATTTGAGCAAGTGTACTGTCTCTTCTTACTGTATTGTATTATTTTCACCGAGATATTTTACAAAAATTATTTTGTTTTAGACAGGATTTTAGAAATGATCACGTTTCGTTTTAACAGGTTTTATTGTATTTTTTTTTTTTTTTTTTTTAATGGACTTAAAATTAAAAAACAGTTACAAATTTACAAAATATGCGTTTCCTTTTATTTATTTATTTTTAAAGGAAAAATAAATCATTTATATTTAAAGAGCTATTCATTTCTATATAAATAATATATGTTTTCCTTTTCAATATTTTAGAACTGATTTCATTGTTATAAATTTATTTTGAAATTATGAGCATTTCTAAGGATGTTTGATTGATAGAATAGGTATGTGTAACATACGAAACTCTGATTTGAAATTCACGAATACCAGTGTACGCAGAATGAAACCCCCTCCCCTTACACACACACTAAAATTTGGGGGGGGGGGGGGAAGACGTGTGTTTCACAACCTTTTTTTTTTTTTTTTTTTTTTACCCAAAATTTAAACATGAAATGAGTTTAACTAAGATTATTTTTCCTTAGAACTTTCGTTGCAACAAACCTTTCTGGGAAAAAAATAACTACCTTTTTTATCCTATTATTTATTTATAACTCATTTAGAGAGTTTTTGGTAGTTTTTTTTTTTTTTTTTTTTTTTTTTTTTTTTTTTTAAATAATCCGAGATAAAGAAAATTTGGTGGCTACATTTCCAAAATTCAGGGGTTCGTTATTGAATTTGCCGGCACATAAGCTAAAGAAATTTACTAACAACTAGGTATCATTAACGTCTTTCACTCTTAAAGAAATCTTACTTACACCCGTATATTTATTGACAAACCTCTGTCTTACTTTCTGTTTATTTTTTTTTTATTTTTTTTTTATTTATTTTTTTTTTTTTTAAGGATTCTGATAAAATAAACGTATTTAAAATAAATAAATAAATAAAAATAAAAAACAATCTTTTATTATAAGAACTTTTGTTAGAAAACTGATCTATATGTTTAACTTATCCAGATATATTAAAATACAAAT
Source organism: Maratus speculifer (assembly GCA_964019185.1). NCBI lineage: Eukaryota > Metazoa > Arthropoda > Arachnida > Araneae > Salticidae > Maratus > Maratus speculifer. The sequence continues at coordinate 243,903,667 of OZ025296.1, forward strand.
TTTGAATAAACAGACTTTATGATTAAAAACACTATATAGTTAATTTAATATAAAAAATTCCTTTGACTACAATTTTAAAGAAAAAGACAAGATATAACTATACAATATTTCTAAAATAAATTTATACAATATGTATATATCTATTAAAAAATTACCTGCATGTGGGTGTTCAAATTGGACTTGGTTTGTACGGAGACCCTGACACCTGAAGAGCACAATTTACATTTATATTTTAAAAATTTCAAGCCTTTTTCATTTAAATCTGATACAGATTCCGTGAAATAATCTTCGACTTTTTGTTATTTCTCTTAGCCATCTCTAATCTTGTAAACAACTACTTAGATATAACCAACCACTAAGAAATCCAAAATGCGAATGAGCTGTTAGATGAATTGTCACATGTAATTAAAGCATCTTTTTTTTTCTTTTTTTCCCATTCCCACATTTGAAAGAAGGTGATGTCTGTCCAATTGCTAAGTGCCCATAATAAAACCATAAATAAAATTTTTTTTTTTTTTCTTTTCTATCCTTTTCACTTCCACTCAAAAACCCGCGAAACAAGACCCCTCGAATGGTGACCATTTCTGTGTTTTTACACTATATACCAGGGACGCAGGGACAGCCCTTTATAGCGTTGACTACATACAGTGTAAAGTATGCATTCTGTTTCACCCCGAACGGTTCCCTGACCTATGACCTCTTCTCACTTTTAACTAGGGGCGATTTAACGAGCTCCACACGTCGACCTACTCTTTCCTTGGTGTAATGTTTAACTGTTTAACTCACCGACCGAGTATTTTACGGATATGGCAAAACGAAGAACGGAGGGAAAAAAGGTGTAATCGAAGAACGTAATCGTACTTTTATGCTCGATTACGATTATATAGCTTTTTGATGCAGATTACATTGCGATTATCTGCATTGCGATTACGATTAGATTATGATTGTAATCAAAGTGAAATCTTTTGATTATGATTATATCGTGATTATTTTGAAATTAAAATTTGCGATTACGATTACAATGCGATTACGCAGTTTTTGTAGTCGATTATAATCGATTACGATTACACGATTACGATTACTCGAAGTCTGGCTATAACCCCTCCCCTCCTCTTTCTTTCGTCTCATTTTGTACACCAAAGGAGTTTCTTTGAAAAAAACTTTCAAATAGTTGTATACTATATTTATTCTGGTCGTTTATCATTTACGTCGATTCTTATTACACGTCATTGATTTACCTCAAAAACTTAATCCGAAGTCCGAGAATAGTAAGATCTTATATCGCAAATACCCTGAACATCACGGCGAAACTTTCTGACATATTTTAAAATATAAAGGCATAAAATGACAGACTACAGAAGCGATTTGGGATCAAAATGGATTTTCCCTTTTTTTTTTTCGCTTATATATAAAGTTATAAGCGATTGAGGTCCTGTGACGACTGGTTTTTCTCCTGTCTCGCAGAGTCGAGTCCAGAAATTCGGTACAAAACGCCCACCTTAGCAGTTTTTCTGAAAGATATTTTGCGTTTACAATACAATAAAATAAAATAAAACTAAACAAATAAAAAACTCCTAATTACATAGTTTGTGAATAACAACACCTGCCAGCTTCATGCGCTTCTGATCAAAAATGAATTGAAAATGTATCAGAAAGTAAATCGTTTGGATTTGAAAACAGCCTTAAAAGTGCTTCCAGAATGCTGAAATTCACTATTTTAGGAAACAACCTCCCTTCAACAAAATGCAGCAATTACAGTTTTCTACATGTCAACTTACGTACATGTTTTACATTCAGTATCTACTAAAAAGACATGAATTAGATGGAATTTTGAAATAAAAGATACTTTCAACATCCATTCGTTTCCTGACTAATCGAATGGAAAAATGTCAAAATCCCAAAGATTAAAGATGAAAAACCACCTGCGTCAATATTTAACTTTTTCGAAAGATTTTTAGAAAACATGAATACCATGTAAATGATTTAAATTCCACGTTGAATTGAGTAGAACATTTTTGTCACTCACTATTCTGGATTTGTTTTTTAAGCCATTTTTAAGTGTGTTCGTAATTATGTAAATACGTAGCACCTATAGTTGTCGTTCAGTCCGTCCGTCTGTCCGCATATAACAACGCAAAAACTACCCAACCGAATCGTTTGAAATTTAAAACATATAATTATTACATAAATTTGCCGAGTCATTTCAAATTTTATGAAAATCGGATGCATAGATCAATTAAAAATTCGTGCATTAGTTCTTTTAGATAGAACTATTGCGAAATAGCAAAACAAATGCATCACAGCAGCGCAACGTGTACAGCGATTTACAGCAAAACGTAAAAATCATCAATCCAAGTCAAGGACTAACTAAATCTGATGTTTGATGAAAATCCGTGCATTAATTTTGCAGATAGAGCTATTGCGAAAATCACAAAAAATGCAGCATAGCAGCGCTATCTGTTGCGCGATTTGCACCAAACTGTAAAATATTTTGATTTATAGTCAAGGACTAACCGAATCTGAAGTTTGACGAGAATCGATGCATCAGCTCCGGAGATTAAACGATTGCAGAAATCATGAAAAATGCTGCAAAAGCGCCACCTTCTGAGCGATTTAGTTCAAAAACTAATCAGCACCAATTTGTATCAAGGACTAACTGTTTATATATTTTTATTAAAATCGGTGCATTAGTTGTACGGATAGAACGCCCATAAAATTTGTCTCGCATACACAGTTGCAAAGACAGACATTTTGTAAAAACATGTTTTTCGTGATCTCTGATCCCTAAAACGTGTAAATCAATCGAAAACCGAGAATGAAAAATTTCACGAATTCAATACTTTCTTCTTGAAAAGATAGAAGAAAGTAAAAAGATAGGATAGGAATTTTTTATTAGATCGCCTCCTAGATGGCAAAATTTTATCCAAATGTACGTAAAAATCAATGTTTTGCAGAATGTTGTTCGAGCGGTCCGAATTTTTAATTTTTGTATCGGGCCGAGCCACGGCTTAGAAATTTCGGCCCGTGCAGATCTCTATCTCAAATTCCAAGGGTTTTCCACTCCCTTTCCCCCCTCCCCCCTGAATTTGTAAATAAATAAAATTTCCATCCCGTACGTACCCATTTCGGGCCCAGATTCGGCCTGCCTCAACATTAATATACAATCTATACATTCTATAATTATTCCATTTGAAAAGAAACCAAAAGCCATTGTTCGAGTATTCACTACGTTAAAAATCAACGAAGCATGACAGATGAAACGATTCTGCAAAATAAAAAGTGGTATGTTTATTTTTATTTACCTCTGCTCGTGCTCACACTTAAAACATTTTGCACTCGAAAGGGAAAGTAAAAAGAAGTGAAGGGTAAACAATACAGCAATGATGCATTAAAATAACAAATAATCGGGTTTTGGTATTTACAGTTTTTTTTCCCAGCTTTTGAAAACTAAAGGGGTAGACCATAAAATTGAGTAGGCGTCGTCGAAAAATCGGTGATTTTCATTGTCAGATTGGATTGGATACTAGAAATATTTACTCATCTTCGGATTGGTGCGTTTCAATAATAATAATACAGATAAAGAGGGAAGCTTTTAATTAGTAAAATATCCGTAACAAGTAATAAAATGATTAAAAAAACAAGGAAAATTTTAGTGTAGAATTTGCAAATATCATGTGTACAGATCTCTATTGGTTTCAATATCGTTTCAAAGAGTAAAAGATAAAAAATAAACAAATAAATAAATAAAATTAAGATTTTGTAAAAAACATTTTTATTTTTCACAGATAAAAGCTTTTACCAGAAAAAAATAAATCTAGTTCCACATCTATAATTATTAATTATTAATAATAATAATTTTAAATCAGTTTTAGTATTTTCATGAATCGATTCAAATATCAGACCAGATGCCATAAACAACAAGGTTAAAAAAGGTCTCCCAGATTTGTTCAGGATTAGCTCAATTGACAGCTTACCCCAAGGATTCCTGGTTCGAATACTGGCCTAGACAGCTTTTAACTCAGTTGAAAAATAACAACTTCGTGAGATTTAATTCTTGTGAATTATAAAGAAAAACACAATTGCCTGTGCACTAATACTTTTTTTTAGTAAAACTTAAACAATATTCAGTTGAGAGAATTTCTCCGCTGAACACCTGTTGTCTCATAATTTCTGAATCGTAACTCCATATAATTTTCAGTATAAAAAATCTTGTATTTAAAATAATTTAAATGTTGATTTCGTAATAATATTAAGAATTAATATGAAAGATTAATTCTTAAATGTACTTAAATAATCAGTAATCCTAATTATTGTATTTATTTGAAGATGTCTAGTTTGAATTGTCACATAATTTTATGAATTTCTAAGAGCTTGATTTATAATGAATTTAACTGTGAAATTCATTTAATTACTATTACGATGTCTAAATAAATTTATGAATAAGCAATATTTATGTGGTGCTTTTAAATACCGAAAATAATATAAAGGAAAAAAATCAGGTATAAAGCAGATTATTATTAATAATCATCTAAAATAATTTGTATAACTGCAGAAACTAGAAAAGGTATATGAAAATTCCAGGTAGAATAAGACCAAAGGGCCTTTCTGCTCGGTACCTAATATTTCCAAAGATGTCGGCTACTAAGAAAATATCAAATTAAGCAGGCCATTTTATGCTGTATTTATGAGCGTTGGAGAATTAAACCCAAAAATGGGGAGGTAATATTTTAGAACAAATGAAGAGCTTAGATGATGAAGGTGGTAAGTAACACAATCATTTAAAGAAAATGAGCTGTAAAGTTCCAAATATCTATTTGTTTTTTATTGACAAATGCCTCTTTTATCAATTAAAATTTTTGTGAATATTTTTTTTTTCACAAATATTAATTTAACAGATGATAGAGGATCGGCGATTATCTTCAATCATAATGAATACCCCCCCCCCCCCCGCTCTATTATTATCTTTATCATGTGAGGTCTTTCAAAATTAATTGTGGTCAGCAGTCTTTAAAAAATATGAACATAAAGATGAAATAAGCTAAAGCATTTCTTGTTCCCTTGTAACAAAAGGCCAAATTGTGATGCCAATTTTAAAAATATATCAATATACAGAATATTAACAAATATTTAAAAATATATATCCACTCTACCCACCTCTTTTTAAAACAGGATTTTTATTTCGCTACGGGGGGGGGGGGGAGGCTATTATTTCTCCTTGTTTTAAATGAATTTGAAGCACATGATCGAAAAAGAAAAACATAACATCGCCTTAGTTACGCTCTCACTCTTAGCGTTAAATTAATTTAAGTCCCTTGTAAAAATAAAATTTGCAACCCCTCTCTTAAAAAATAATTGAAATAAATAAATAAATATCGCATTTGGTTAATGAAATTTCAAAATCCAAGAAGGGGCAATAGACCCAATGATTGCATTTGAAAAAATATTTTAAAAGAAAATAAGACCCCCGCCACAAAGGAAACGATTACGATCATGTAATACTTATATATAAAAAAAAAAAGGGTCAAGACTACTTTAAGTTCAATCTGGACTTGTTTTTTGACAGCATAGGCTGTTTTTTTTCTTCTCAAAGTGTCTCACTGCAGAATAAACCCAGGTCAGAGGCGTCGCCCGTTATCAAATATCAGCCGGAACTGAAACGCAGCTGAATGAGCGACATACTCACCGACATAGTCCGGTGTTCCTACAATTTCTCGGATCTCGATGCCCTTCGTGATGAGTCGAGAAATGCCAAAATCACATAATTTAACTTCACAGTCGGGAAAGGGCTTCGTCAACAGCAAGTTTTGAGGCTGAAAAAAAAAAAAAAAAAAAAAAAAAAATACATTTTTATTAGCAATTAATCTTTCTCACAAAATAAGTATAAAGTAGCACTCATAAAATTATCGTTAAATAAGTAACACTTTTGTAAATGCACCCCAAAATGCAACAAAACTATAATCAATATGTAGAAATAATTTGTATACTTTCGGACCGAACACTTCTTTCGGTGTAAGCATGAAAGCCTTTGTTAGCAGAGTGTACAAGAAACTTTCCAAAAGCCCACGGCTTTATGGAGTAGGAAGTTTTAGTGCATCAGGGTTCCATAAAAGTTACCCGGTAGCTTTTATTGTTTTTAACCGGCCTTTAAAAAAATACCATTGGCTTTTATACACTGGAGAATTTAAATCATAATATTTTAATTTATACACTTTATATCCTTACTAATATTATAAATCGGAAAGTGAGTTTGTTTGTTTGTTTGTTCCGCTTTCACGCCATAACTACTGAACCGATTGCTTTGAAATTTTGCAGACGTAAAGTTAGAGGTCCGGATTAAATAATAAGGGTAATTTTTATTTATTTTATTCAAATATTTTCCTTAATAATTCAAAATTTAATTATTTTTCATACAAAATTAATAAGCATTTTTCAGATAAAATTTACCCATTTTCCTTTCCTGTTGCCAAGAAAATAAAAAATTGGAATAATAATTTTTCAGCGGCAATGAATTTTTAATAGAAAACTTCCACGCGAAAAACTATAATAAAATAATTTAAAAGAAAATAAATATGACGTCATGTTTGAAATAAAAATAAAAGGTGTATTTTTTATAATACATTTGTAACAAGGATATTTGTTTAGTTAATGTGAATTTTTGCGTAAAATATGGTGACATAAATTAAAAGTAAAAAGAATGAAAAAGAATTATATTTTTAATAAAATGGTTCACTCATGAAAATGTGACGTCATAGTTGAAATAAAACAGGTACTTTATAGCAGTCGTTAAAAATACAAGGGGTATGAATATCAGTAGCTAATGGAGCGAGATAAATAATGACGTCATTTAAAATGAATCAGAAATATTTTTTACTTATACTAATTAATAAGTTATAAGTTACATACAAATGAATATTTTTATTCAAAACTCATAATTATCAATGGAAGAAATTTTTTGTGGGGAAAAGGTGGAAAATAAAATCACTGATTAATATATTTTTGGCTCGATTTTTCAACACTTTCGAACAAAGTTGAAAAGTTATTATGCTTTCGGTTTGTCTGTCTGTCTGGTCGCTTTCTAACTTTCGTAAATATACTCCAATTTCCATGAAATTTTTGGACGTTCTTAACGTTTACTTAGCACGAATACCTATTGAAAATAAAGTTTCTACCATGATTAGTTTATTTACAGGGATAATCAAAAAATTTCCTTATATTACGGCATTATGGGGAAAAATCGTTTTAATTAAATTTAACGATGTTACAGCCTGTAGAACATATTCAAATTTATATGCATTTACAAAGCAGGGTTGGAAAAAAACCAGGTTTTTTCAAAAAACCGGTTTTTTTTGGTTTAAACCGGGTTTTTTTAAAAACATCCTTTTTTATGACATATACATGCATATTTACTGATAAAAACAGACATTATTGGTTTATAAGCAGTATAATTTCATAAAAAATAATTTAAATTTAATAATTATAGTGAATTTATGCTGAAAATTGAAAAAATTCATTTTTCAATTTAAACAGTTTTGGCAAACAGTCTTATGTTGAAAGTTTTAACTGTTCTACACAGTGAACCATTGATGCCCTGTAAATCTTTATAAACAATCTTTTGATTACTAATAATAAACATTTGGATGTAGTTTGATAAATATTCTTTTCCACAATTATTCAAATAATAAATTACAAATACTACTAAGGATTTTTTCTTTCTGAGTGACAATTTGAAGTTAACATTTTTAGTCGTTAGATTCAGCAGATAGCAGATGGGAAAAAATTATTATTAAAATGCTATAACTAGCAACCAGTTTTTGCTTTTAATTCTTCAAGATAATCTCCCAAAAGAAAAATTTCTTTTACAGCTTGTGCAAAATCTTAAAAGGTCATTGTGTTATATTATTAATTGCACTAAATATTCTGCATTATTAAAAAAAATTTAAATACTTTATACTAAATATTGAATCTATTTTATCTTTGATCAATTCAGATGTTTGAAGTTTTTTCTTTAGAGCAATAGATATGTTCACCAATGTGTACTGATTTCAATTCTATGCATAAAAAAAATGACATAAACCCAATATACCTAATGCTTATTGCTGAAATAAAGTGTTAAAAGTAGAAATTATTTATATCCAATAATCTGAAACTCATAAACTATAAAGAAAGAATAAAAATGTCATTAGATTTCTTCTAAAAAAAAAAAAAAAAAAAACGATAGAAATTATATCTAATAATCTGAAACTCGTAAATTATAAAGAAAAAAAGAAAACGTCGTTAGATTTCTTCTAAAAAACCAATTGCTTTTTTTTTTATAGAAAAAAAACAATTGGTTTAATCCTATGCATAAAAAAAGACCTAAACCCACTATACATAATACTTATTACTGAAATAAAGTGTTAAAAGTAGAAATTATTTATGTCCAATAATCTGAAACACGTAAATTATAAAGGAAAAAAAAAAAAAAAGAAGAAAATGTCATTAGATTTCTTCTAAAAAAAACCAATTGGTTTTTTTGAGAAAAAAAACCATTTGGTTTAAACCATGGTTAAAACCAATTGGTTTAAACCGTGCCAACCCTGTAACAAAGTGCACTAAAATATGCATTTTGTAAAGTATGTAGTGAAAAGGGCACTTACTATTCATTTACAGGGTCAGACAGAAGAATTCCATTGCATAGGAATAAAGGGAGGTACAGTTTCCGACATATTTTAATTATGGTAAACGATTTCATGTATAATCAAATTGATATATGTTGCTGAGGCTTAATGTAAGTTATTTCATGCATAATACGAAGTGCATAGCATTTACAGGGACACACAAAAGATTTCCAATATTATATATTCTATCCGAAGTACTGTATATCATGGATGATGACTGTTGCATGGATGAAATGCATTTTGAATTATGATATGTGCTTTTAAGTTTCGCTAAATGTATGCATATTAAATGGAGAGTATAAATGGTAATAGTATAAATAGTTAAATTTAGATATACAGGGTTACACAAAAGATCTCGGAAAGGTTACTGAATATGAGCGTAATTTACTTAAAGGTGGTTTTTAAATAAAATATGCATTTTTATTTTGAACTGCATTTAATAAACTAAGAAATGTTTGTAGTATATATATAAAATGATAAACAGGGTCCCGCAAAGAACTGGATACAAGGTTGTCTTCGGATGATAATTTCTGAAAATGTAATTTAGGTAGTAATAAGAAATATTTTTGTTTGAAATAAATTTTAGAAAGATACTTTCGTGTATTAAAGGCACTTGGAAAACTACAGGGCTGAACAAAAGAATTCAAGAATGTTTCTATCTATTAGTATTAATCGCTGAAAGGAAAATTTTGACCAGCAAACAAATTAGCAAATAGGGATTATCAAAAGTTTTTTTACCATAAATTCGCGATAAAAAGTTAATTACACATGCTTTTCATCATCGAAATTTTTTGCTTGATTGATCAATTATTTCTTCTTTAAATGTTATGTGAACGAAGTCACGGGTAACTGCTAGTCTTAAATAAAAGCATTTAACCAAAGTATAATTTTAAATTTTTATTTGGGTTAAAATGCTCGAAATTTGCCTTTTACATACAAAAACATATCTCTTACCACATGGTTATATAATTTAGTTTTATCTTTTATCTTTTCATAGCGTCAATTTTTTGAAAGTCAATAACTTTACTTTAAAGGGAAAGAGAGGATAGGTTGTTGTTTAAATATATATACTGTTGATTAAAAGATATATGCTATTAATAGTACACAAGACCCGAAAGGGTTAATAATCGTAATTATACAATTTTTAAGTATTAAATCTTCTGTCTGAAATAATTAAAATGCTGATTTTGTAATAATGACATTGGTAATTGGTTGAATAATTGATGATCTGTTCTTATAAAAAATTTATTAACTATCATTAATCTTATTTAAAAAAAAAAGAATTTTAATGACTACTTGAGCTCTTCTATAATTTTTTGTCATTGTCATCTTACTGCTGAATATCGAAAAAGTATTTAAATGGAACAGGTGATGCAGCACGCATACACAACTCTTAGGAAATCGATATTACCCTTTTTTTTTTTATCGTTTTCAGTCTTCAAGCTAAATCGAATACGTAACTAATCATCCAATGTTTTAGTTTGAATATCAATGAACCTTTGTGATTAACAATTATTTAATTCGGCCTTCAGTTAAAATTAAGTAAAGTAAAATTATCCGTTGATTTAATATACAATTACAGTCAAACTCTCATAAATCCACGTCAAATGTGACAGAGATAGCGGTGGAAATTGCGTTGGCGAGTCAAGTGTCCTCTGTAAAAACTTCCCAAATGAAAAAGTATAATGAGTGTGGTGGAAAACCACCAATGCACAAAAAACGAAGACGCGGGCATCAAGGCAATCTACTTTTCTTCCGCGACGACTTCGGATATTAAGAGCAATCGAATTTCATACGATGGCATTGTTACAACTGCCAAGAGGCGTTAGCTCTTATCCGAGAGAAAGGCTCCGGTAATCGTATCAAACACACCAAGAAGGCCGCGCCTTTTCCGAGCCCCAAGCACAGAACAAAAGCTTCAAGAATAAAAATTGTATTAGTATCAATGAACGGCTTAAATTCTCCTCGGCTGATTCGTGACAGGATTTTCTTTGAGAATAAATACAGTTTGGTAATGTTATTAACAAGAAACTTTTGTCTGGAGCAGCTGTATTAATATTGGGCAGAAAACAAATAAAGAAACAGAAATTTCGCCCCTATATTTTAGTAAATAAGATAAAGGATCACATACTGTAAAAAAGTTGTTTAATGAAATATAGGTGAACTTAACTGAGCCAAACTCTGAAAAAATACATTTGTAGCAATGGTAATTTTCCGGATATATCGAATTTAGAAAACTCTTCCCTATTGAAAGTTGGCCCCAAAATTACACTATGCTTCCCATAGCTTCAGAGATTAATTGGGGGCTGAGCTGAGGTTTGGAAGGGGGGGGGGGGCGACAATTGAAATTTTGACCAGCACAATTTTCTCTTCCAACGGTTTTGTCTGCTTGTGCATGTGTTACTTACAAACAACCAAACATTCTTAAAAGAATTTTATACTACAGAAACTACTTATACCAAGTACACTATGTGGCAACAAGAGGTGGGCGAACGAATGAAGGAAACCACTTTCGTCCACCTCAAAAAGGTTAGCGGATATGAAGCGAAAATGGTCAAGAGAGAGCGGTCAAGCTTTCGAAAGACGAAGTTGCGGGTGAAATACAAGAATGCCTAAGTTTTGATTATTGTGCAAGTGGACCTACTATGTCTATTAGGCCCCAGATCTGGGCTAATGTCTCTTGCCCAACATCGAAACTCTTGTTCTGTTCTGCACGGGATAATGAATTTCTTCCGGTTTTTATTGAGAGAGCAGTCGACGCCCACCATTTCTGTTACAGACATAGGCTATGTCAAAAGTGAAATCTTAGGATCTATTTTAACGACTCTGTATGAAAAGGTTAGCTCACAAAAACACAAGAGCAATTACGCCTTCGTAAGCATCTTAAAAAGGTTTCAAGTAAATAAGGAAAGGATTACGTCTTTTGTTCCAGTAACTTGTAAAACAAAACAATCGTTCTAAAAAAATGCATCAATTTAAAGCCTATTCTTTTTGTTTTCATATTTTAAGGCTTATTGGAGGAATTAGTTTTTTCTCATGCAGATAAAAATAAGATTAACTTATTCCAAGATTATTTTTAGTTGTAGTATACTTTATTTTAGAATCCTTATACACGGCCTGAAATATTCTATTTGAAAGAAAGTAAAGAAGATTGCATATAAGTAGGAAAATATATGAAAATAAAAAGGTTCACAATTTACTATTTATTCTACTATATATATATATATATATATATATATATATATATATATATATATATATATATATATATATATATATATAATGAAAATGGGAATTTCATATATGTAAAATGAAAATGGGAATTTCGTTTTGGCCGCTTATAACTTGAATAATGCTGAATCAATTTTGATGGGACTTTACTATTAGTTAGATAATTTTTCAGAGAAGTTTTTAGTATGTAACACATCGTTCTGCGTTGCTTAATTACAGAATTATCTAAGAAGTTCTACAATCGGATGAATTAGATTTTGAAAGATTAGCCTTTTTAAAAATTCTAAAAGAATTTTACGATGGGATTTTAACTGTTAGATAGATTTTCAGATATGGTTTTCGTATATTACATATTGTTTTATGTTGCTTAATTAAAGCATTAAGGGAGAAAATGCCATAATCTTTTGAGCGCGATTACGAAAGATTAGCATTTTAAGAAATTCTATTCGACAGATTTTGATGATATTTGTATTGTTCGATCGCTTTACAGGTAAGGGTTTAGTATATTGCATATTGTTCTTTACCAAATCTTATTGTAAATGATCACATGAAAGATAGTCCTTAACAGCCCGAGTTCTGTCTGACATGTTAGAAAATATAACAGGGCAACGGTGTTCGTACAGCTTTTGGCAATGATGAAGGACATTTCAAGTAAATGTCATATTGTTTTAAAACAAAGTCAGTTAAACATATGTATACTGTTTGATTCACAGGCAAAGCCTGCTAGGGATGAATAAATCCTCAAATCGCGACTGCATTTCTTTTCGCACCTCCCCCCCCCCCCCCCCCCCCCCCAAAAAAAAAAAAAAAAAAAAAAAAAAAAAAAAAAAAACGGGTGTAGTAGAAGTGGATGAAAATTTACTTTTTTTCTTTTTCATTATCTCATATTTTATTCAATTAAATGCTTGTTTTTCCAACCCAATTTTAATGTAAGGGTTTAAATAACATTTTAAAGAAAGACAAAATAGTATAATATCAATTTCAATTATTAAAAAGTCTTAAACACAACAATAATTCTTTATTAAATGATTTTGTGTAAGACTTTTTAAGTGTTTATGCGAAAAAAAAAACTTGTATATTAATAGTCATTAAAATTATTTAAGTAATAAAACATGCAACAAAGCAACTAATTTCTTTAATTATATAAATCAGTAAAAATGAAAAAGGAGTCTTAAAGGTCAATGTAAACCAGATAAAGCAATTAATACGACTCTATTAAAATTTAGATGACATATTTGTAATTTTGATTACACAAATCACTAACAGGTATACGTTATTCCAATATTAATGTCTTCATTATTAAGAAAATTGGTTAAATTCTAGCTCAACTTTAAAACTAATTAAAAACACTTTAAAATGTATCGTTTATAATTAAAATGCTTCACCGGATAAAAGCCAAGTTAAAAAAAAAAAGGGGGCGGGGAGTGGATTAAACCAATAAAAACCACCGGCAAGGCTTTTTTACACTTTCCAACAAAGTAGAAAAGTATTTATGATTTCGGTCCTTCTGGCCGACCTCTAACTCCCGTAAATATACTCTGATTGCCCTGAAAATTTTGGACGTTATTGATGTTTACCCTAGCACGAACCCTATTACAAACAAAGTTTCTAGCATAAATTTATTTAAAGGGACAGTCAAAAGTTTCCCATTACATTACGACTATGGGAAAAATTCGTTTCAAATGCATTTTATTGCTGTTACACCCTGTCAGACATATTTAAATGTATATGCCTTTACGAATTGCACTAAAATATGCGATGGAAAAAATAGCTATTATTCATTTACAGGGCCACACAAAATAATTCCATTATATAATAGTAGAAAGGGGGAAATTATGTGCGACATATTTTAATTGTTTTAAACTATTTTATGAATAGCAAAATTGATATACGTCGTTGAGGCTTAATATAAGTTATACGATGCATGTAAGTTATATGATGCATTTTTATAATACGAAGTGCATAGCATTTACACGGACACACAAAAGATTTCAAATAGTATATTTTTTCCTATTTACTGTATATGAGGACCCCAGAAGCCAAGGGGTATAAGTGACAAAATTGAAAAAATTGAGTTAAGTGCACAGGGTATCTGGAAATATGCTTTTTTCATTTCAGGTAAAGAAATATAGGTCATTTTCTGATTATTTGGGGAGTTATAGAGATAAACCACTTTTTTCGAAAAACAAACAATATTGATTAATTATACTTTTAAAGAAAATTGTACTCTATTTTTTTAACAGTTATTGAAATGAGAGTTCAAAGATTATAATGCAACAAGCAGATGTTTCCTATTTCAATTTAGTCAATTGTTATTGATGTTCCAATTTAACCTCAATTACCTTTAAACTCAATTTACTCCAAATCGACATTTTGTCACTTGTACCCCTTGGCTTCTGGGCTCCTCATATGTAATCCGATGATTGCTGATGGATGGATGAAAGGCATTTTAATTATTATACGTGCTTTTAAGTTTCACTAAATCTATGCATATTATATTGTGTGTATAAATGCTATAGTTGATATACAGGACTATATAAAATAACTCCCAAACGTTACTGAATATGAGCATAACTTACTTAAAGGTGGTTTTAAAATAGGTTATGCATTTTTCCGCTGAAATACATTCACTTTACTAAGAAATGTTTGTAGAATATAGATAAAATGATATACAGGACCACGCAAAGAATTAGATACACGGACGCCTATGAATAATAGGCGAATGAATGAATAAATGAATTCTAATTTCAGTAGTTTTAAGACTATTTTAGTTTAAAATAAATTTTAGCTAAATACTGGTGTGTAATAAAGGTTTGAGGTAAACTACAGGGCTGAACAAGAGTATTCAAGTATATTTCCAATTTCCATCTATTGGTATAAATTGCTGAAAGAGAAATTTCAACCTGCTAGGGATTTTCTTGCTAAACTAAATTTTCCATTATATAGTATATGTATCAACCAACGTATCAAATATAGGGCTGTTCAAAAATATTTGAATGCACATTTGGCTGTAGACAGTAACATTATTTTTCTAAATAACGAAGTTTTGTTTCAGGTAAATATTTCAGGAATTGCTGGAAAAAGTTTCATAATCTATGCTTAACGCATGATTTTTCTTACTTTTTTTAATTTTAGCCGGCTTTTTTGCAACCTTGTTACTTTTAAAAAGTCTTCTTACTTTTCTTTTTACTCTTTATACCTTCAAAATACAACTTTTGACAAAGGTCCTTAAAAACACGGCTATGATAAGGCATAAATTCCCTTCCATCTACGAATAGAGAGATATGAAATGCATCCTTCTCAGGCTTCATTTTTATAAACTCCTTTCCTGTACTCAAAATACCACATTTTCATCCATCCTGAAAGTTCCCAGAAATTTTTCCACGACAAGTGTTAGAGGAAGAGAAGTGAAATTTCGCGGTAACAATTTACCGAAACATCCAATACTTCGAATCTCTTTAAAACCACGGTCGCGTTCAATCTCAATAAAATATCAGCGCCCGAATAATGTCCGGAAATAAAACTGAATTGTAAAAAGATTATATAGCATTCACGTCCTCTGAACTTCTAAAACGTAAATTTTCAGCGAGCCTTATTCGTAGGTTTTAAATCAGAGTAATCTGGCATACCAAGATTACGGATTTAAAACAGCTCAATACCTCAATCACAGTTTTTTTTTTTTTTTTTTTTTTTCCCCGCGATATTTAAACGATTGATGAGAGAGAGAGAAAAAAAAATTGTAAGAAAAAGGAAGATTTTTTCTATCTCGTTTAACGGACGAAATAAGTTTGTTGCTAAAACTTTGAAGAAATTGGCTCCACCCAGAGTTTGCGAATAAATCGATTTGAAAATAGATGTTCTTCACATGCATTATAAAAGCAAAAAGATCCCCCCCCCCCTTAAAAAAAATGTGGTACAAGCTAAAAATGACGAAAATATAGATTTTCTAATTTTTTGCTTAAATCATACTTTATTATTCCTGATACATTCTGGTGAAGTTTCGTAAAAATCCGAGTATTAGAAAACAAGTGGGTAAGTGTGATCGAGATCGTACAGAGAGTTTCGTTTAACATCTCCTTCAAAACACATTTTTTCATTAAATTAACAAATTTCGCGTGTTAAAATAGATGATAAATATGATTTAATATGATGAAATAAAAACAAATAAGCGCACTTTTACGTGATTTATTTAATCCATTAAATTATGTTACATACATAATAATTTTATTTAAATTTGCGTGCAACAATTAGAAGAAATTAAATTTTAATTTTGAAATTTACGCTAATGCAAATTTTTAAACTTCTAAATATTGCACATTTTCAATTTTTACACCATCGTAAAGGGGAAAAAAAATGTACTTTTAAATACATTTTGTTTAAAAGCTGTATCTCAATTTATTTTTGAGATGTTAATTTTTTTGTAGTTTGCAATACCAATTTTGTAATTGTGGCAACAGAAGTACTCCATCTCTTTTAAAAGTAAAGGGTAAAAAATGAAATAATTTTTATATCTATTTAAACTTGCGTAATAACAATTATAAGAGAAAAAACCACAACAAAATGAAGTGATGATTTAGAAATTAAAATAATAGTCTTTTTCAAAATTTTATGATTTGTTGTGTGACAAGAGGTATTCAGCTCTAAGTACACAAAATTTGAACATGAACGAAAGTATATACGTTTAACCTCGCCTTTGAAAGTGTTAATTTTAAATTATGAAGCTGTACAGAGAATTAACTTTCTCTGCAATTCATTTTTAAGCTATTTGTATTTTTTATAAACGGAATAAAAAGTTAAAAAAATTATATGATGCAATCGTAATTATTATTATTTTTTTAAACTTTTTAAAACTTTGCAATTTTTACTGCCGTACTGTTAGCTCAAAAATAAAGAAAAACCATGCGTCAAGCATAGATTATGAAAACACTTTTCAACACATTCAGAATAATGTAACTGAACACCACCTTTTAATAAGTTAAAATAAGAAAGTTGATTGAATCATTTGGAAAGCAATAATACGTTTGGAAACGCAGTTTCAGCCATTCCCGTCTGAAATCGAAAAATGATCCGAATTCTTTGAGCAGCCCTGTATAAAGATTTACATCGATAAACTATAACATGTGCATTCAAAAATTTAGTTCAGTTGGGAAATACATACTACAGCTGAAAATTCACCTTTTACAATTTACGCTAAGGAGAATTATGTTGTGTAATGCTATATATGAAGTATCGAAATTATACAAAGCAAGTAACATGCAAAATATTAGTTAAATTTAACAGCGCACACCGAAATGGAAAACGCACTTTTTCAGCAATTATTATTCAAAGACCGTGCTGTAACCGATTTTCTGTCGATTCTTGTTTTGTGTCCCTGTAAAAATGAACGATAAATGCTATGAATGGCCTATTCTACCGTAATCATCTTGTAGCGAAATTCAATGATTTATATCAATTTCATTGCATTTGAAATTGCATAGTGTCATTAAAATACATTGCAAACTATTTTTCTCATTAACCATAACGTAATGCAATTCTTTTGAGTGCACCTGTAAACGAACTATTAATGCTACAAACTTTATATTCAGTACCGAACATGCCATGGTAAACATCATTAACATACATCAACTGATTAAAAATCCAAATATATTTCAGACAAACCGAATTCATAAACAATTTCAACTATGTTAGAAAGTGTTCAAAATGGCAACTGTTGAAAATGATTAATAATCGTTGAAGATTACTATTTTAGTCCAGTAGTACTCACTAAAATGTCTATACGAATCAAAATCTGGTAAAGAACAACTCGATTGTAACACATTTTTGCAGTCGATATATTATAACGATTTAATAATATATTTAAATTAATAAGTAATTATTAATTTTGGAATAAATGTCACTTTTTATTTCTGTAATTTTTAGGCCAGATTTCATTTGTCAGGCCATATCTGTATTTATTTTTTTAATATTTTCACTTGATTAAAATGTACTTTCATTCTTTATTTCAAAAGGCTCAAACCTTTTTTAATCAACGATGATAAAAACTACAGCTAAATTCAGAAAGTTCGTTTAACATCAAAATCTCTATTGCTAAGCAGCAAGAAACGAACTTAAGGGTCGCTTAGGAGATGGCTTTTTTATAATTGTTGCGCCACTGGATGTTTATTATTTTCATTTATTTCTAAATTGAACTTTAATAAGCATTTGAATAGAAAGGAGCCCCTCCCCCTTCTGCCCCCAAATCAAATGCAATATTTGTAGCAATTATTATTATTATTATTATTATTTTAGACGCATGTTTAATTTTATAGGAAAAGGAAACATATACATACATACACAAATTAAGAATCAAATGAAAACGTAGAACATCTGCGCTCTAATATATAAAATAATATGTTCATTAGAAAACTATACACGAATTTCAGTATTATACGTAAAATCTATACATAAAAGCTTCTCCACAATTGACTTACAGATCAAAAGAGATGTAAACCATTTAGAAATTTTTAAATTAATGATATTTTTACAGCATCATGCATATAAAAAGCTTAGCATGCATACAATAGTAATTGGATACTATTTAAAATTAAAACAGTGTTTACATATTTTATTGAAAATATTTTATACCATTTACAATTCAGAAAATTCCCTTTTAATTTTAAGCACCGAAAAGTTTTTTGTATACACAGTTGTAAATTTCAAAGCTCAGAGTTACCACGGTAACTGAATTGAAAGACGCACATATAATTAATTGACCATGGTTAAAAACTTGGTTTGACTAGGTAATTTTTTTTTTTCTTCAAAAGTTTGACCCTCGGTTTTATGTCATTTGGCAAGTTACTAACTATATGCCCCATTGCATGGAATTTTAGGAGGTACTACATTTTTTTAGTAACACTATGAAAGTCCCTGGCTTTAAGCTGGCTTTTTATTTTTAGTTTTTAAGGAGCATTTTGCTTATTTCGGGAATTTTGAGTATTCCTTGGGAATTTCTTCATTTTTGAGGAGTTATTAGTCTAAGGAATTTGCACAAACCTCGATAAAAACATAAAAAAATGCAGAAATATAACAAACATTACAAATACAAAAGCAATTTCCTCCAAGCCCTTTTTTTAAATGGGAAACAAGCAATTCTTACTCTTTTTAGTAAGGGTATGGGTAGGACACTGTCCTCCTCAGGGGATGTAGTGAAAGGTATAGTGAGGTATACGCAGTATATCTCAGGATTTTTTCTTTTTTTTTTTTTTTTTAAACTTCGTATACTCTGTTTCTCAAATAAAGCACTAGCGTATATTGTAACGATGAATGTTTATGACTCTAGTGTATATCGTCCTTTTTTTTTTTTCTTTTTTTTTCCCCTGGTTACAGCACTGGTCTTCCTGAATCTTCATTAAGAATTCAAACGTTTTCCTGACTATGATGAGTTTTGAAAAAGTGAAGAAATAAGCATTTTTCACAGGGACTTAGGCGGTTGATTTTCTATATTGGAAGATCCTTTTAGCTCCTTTTCCTCTTGGTACTTAATTATTTTAAATCTCGACAAGTAAAATGAAGCAGTTTTTGCGAAACATTTAACATAGTATATTTTACTTAAGAATAGAGATAGAAATTCATTAAAAACCCGGAAAATACACATAATAGTCCATATATAAATCAAAAGAAATAATTTCATGCATAAATTAATTTTCAAAAACTAGTTAACTTTTTACATACATTTTAAACAATGTCTGTTACGCACACTTTTCTAAAAAAACTTGAGTATATGGGTCATTCCAAAAATAAAGGTCCCTTTTGAGAATTTTTTTTTTTCAAAAATTTTTTCATTTAAAATGAAATAAAAATATTTTTGAGGGGGTTGTATACGTATTCAAGAGTAGAAATTGAATATCAGCAGCACACTTTTTAAAAAATATTTATCACTACATTTAGAAACACAGACACGTTGGTTGAAAGATGTCCCCTGTGTTACCATATTTAAATAATCTTCTCATTTTTTCTTATTAAAATAGAGAATTGCTTTTACAATATTAACACTTTGATATAAATGTTCTTTTTCAATGCCATATAGATTTTTGTTTATGTATATATTTTTTCATGATATCGGCATATTATGTCTCCTGTGTTACCCTTTTTTGTATTTCCCCTGTATAAAACTTTATATAACTTTGTAAAAATTACTCTAATGTAATAAAATTACAGTAAAACTTATTTATACATATTAGCCAGTGCATATTATAAAACTGATTCATAAGAAAGTTTTTTTCTTTTGTTCTGATAAAAGAAATGTCAGTAACACAGGGGACAATAAAGTAACAAAGGGGACATCCTAATTGAACATAAAAAAATTAATCTTAAAAGCGTATTTATGTATTAATTAAAAATGTATTTCTCATATGGACCAACAAATGCATTAAAAAACAGGATATTCTGTTGCATTTCATTTTTAAACTTGGGTTTTTTGTCCCTTAACAACATGGTTACCAATATGATGGTAACACAGGGGACTAGTAACACAGGAGACAAAATGAAATAAATTATCATCCATGTATTACTATTTTCATAGAAACAATGTAAAGTTAGATGGAATATTTTCTTTTAACTAAGACTTACAATTTACATGCCAATAAACCAGAAAATTAATAATAGTAAGTACAAAATAAATCAATAGTGACACAGGGGACACACAAAAAACACACCCACCTTCGAAAATTACCTTTACTTAGATAATATTCTTCAAAATTTAACAAATGAGGAAAATGACTGCCTAGGATGAATGCTAATTCTAAAAGTACATGAATGACTACTATTAACAATATTTAGATTGCAAATCCTTATTTTAATGTTAAGAAAAAGGTAACGGTAACACAGGGGACAAAAATTAAGGGACACATGAACTTTTCTTATAAAATGGAAAAAAAATATTTACAAAAAATATTTAAAGCGTACAGGGATAATATAAAGACTACAAAGACATAAAAAATATCCTGAAAGATAACTTAAATGATACATATAGTAAAAAAAAAATAGGGTTTAAAAATCAAAAATTGTTCTTGGGACATGGCTTTTTACAGGACACAGTTATTAAGAAAGTTATTTGAATAACAATAAATGGAATTTATCTCAAATTTAAAAATTGCATTAAAGAAAAATATCCTTAAAATATATTTTCCAATATTTAAATTTAATTTTGAAACAAAATTTTAGAAAATATAACAGTACAAAGTGTCGGGACACCAAAGAGTGCTTTATTTTTGGAATGACCCATATATCACCTTAAAATTTATCATGGTGTCAGGCTATTACTGTTTGAGAATAATAATAAACGGATTTTCATTTTGGCTTAAAAGAAATAAAACAAAAAATCATTTTACTAAAAAACTTTGAAAATCATAAAAAAATTAAGAATATATTATTTCATTATCTTTTGGAAAATTTCACTCAGACCTATAATGTTAGATGTAATGTAAAGTAAATGACACAATTTTAGAAAATTTCAACGGTTTACCGTTTACCTAAAATAGAATATTAGAAAAACATACCAAAGCATTAAAACATATTTCGAGAAAAGGGAAAAAATTATATACACCCAGTAGTGCTTAAAATATATTTTAAAAGCTTTCCAGCACAATGCAATCTTTTAGGTCCATAATCATTTAGAAACAAATTTTTTAACTAATTTTTAGGCCGATAATTGAAAACCCAAAATGTTGAACAATTTTAACCCTTTATCTACATCATTTTGAATTCATGAAAATTTTATATTCTAAAGCATTTTGCGTAAATTGTTCAAACTAAATGTTTTCTTAGTATTTTGTAGAATTATAAAATGTACAAATATGATATTTTTACAGTATAAATATATAAATATTTCCGAATAGAAAAATCTATATCCCCCTCCCTCAGCGCCAAGAAAGCTGAAAAAGATACAAAGAAAAAGAAATCATCGTTTTAAAAATATTTTTGTTTTGTGTAACCAATAATGCTTTTGGAACAAAATAAAGCAATGTATCTAACTCATTCTAAACAGTATTACACTTAATCGACGTATTAAAAGAGTTTTGTAATAAGTAATTTTAATGGTACTTATAAGTACCGTCGGTAGATAAAGGGTTAAGTTACATGTGCCCAGCAGTTCGAGCGAAACAAGTTGATTTTTGAACACGAATTCAGTAATGAATGACTCTCTCTAAAGAATTCAATTGTGTGTTTAGCTAATTTCACTAAACTTTATAAAAAGAAACATCTCTCCAGGCAAATGTAATACTTGTGTAATTACTACTAATCTATACACAATACAAGGTTTTCTTTTGATGCATATTTAATTACATAGGTAATTGCAACAGAGACAAAACACACTCACAAAATAAGAATCAAGTGAAAAAAGATACAAAATGAATTCAGCCAAGTGCAAATGAATTACGTTCACGCCTATTAATCTGAGTAACGTTATTTAATTACTAACAACACATTGAAAAAAGATGACGTCGAACTCATCAAAAATCAGAGTAGCGACGTCAATAATCTTGCATTTAACAACAATTGGAGAAAACATTGACGTTGTCAAATGAGAATTTCCCTTTTTCTGTGGTGTTGATGTCGATTACTGAAGCGAGGAAAAACAAAAGTTCACGGACATTCGTGAAAAATCCCAAACGGCCTTGCCGCAGAAAAAAAGAAGAAGAAAACACAGAAGAGTCAAAATGCACAATTTTTTTCCTTCCTTCCTCTCGGTTACTATTTTCATGCCGTTTCGGTAGAATAAACGCACGCAAGGAGAAATAAAATACTACAGAGAAAAGGCAGTGCAAAATAAAATGACTCAATTTTCATGAGAGAACGAGTTTTATGCTGCTCCTAGCGATTCTTCTTAAATCATTAAGTCAGCTGCTTAATTGGAAATACTTACAGGTTGGAAATTAATCTCGAAAAGGGCAATGTCTGCGTTTAGTGACAAGCAGTCATACTCAAGCTTTTTTTTCGGTGCAACAAACATGTATTTACTACAATAAGGGGCTACTTCAGTCAGCTGAAAAGACTCGACTCGAACGTTAGTGATAATCCTATGAAAGAATATCTTAAGATATCTCAATTTCATATTAATATTTTTAAATGATTTTTCTTGTATTGGATAGCTGAGTTTAATCTACATCTTCATCCCCATTTTTTTTTCCTCGATTTTTTTTTTTCAAGAGGATGCTTTCACTTGCGATACCGGTTTCGAAAATGAAAGTGGCCTAATTAAAAATATCTGCAAACAAATTCGAAAAAATAATAAACATCTGTTGTACTAATCGATCGCAACTAGTTTATGTAAAAAAATTGTTTAAAAATACTGAAATGCAGATGAGATGTTTTTAAAATTTTTCTTTCATAGTAATTGCATTAGCAAAAGCTCTTTTCAGATGACCCAAATAACCTCTTTAGTGACCCGCAACACACTATACTTCCAAAATAATGTTTACAGAATACATATAATTCTGAAAGGTAAAAAACGTTATTTCAAAATTGCGAGAAAACGATTGGATCCGATCTGCACATTTCACAACTGAAACGAGCGGATTTCGTCGCTCCCCAACTCGGGAATCGAAAAATATGAATTTTCACATCTGATCCCTCAAAATTTTGTGAGGTTAATTTTCAATGAAATGAAATTTCCCGCTATGGAAATAGAAGATTTTTCTTCACTTATTCACATTAAGAAAAAAATTTATACAGTTTCCAAGTTAAACAAAATCATTTTTGGCTTTTGAGAAAATAATTGCAGGAAACTGCAATTTTAAGAAATATTTTCTAAATCATTTTATTAAATTTAGGCCCTCCTTAGCAGTGGCCCCAAGGCCAAGGCCTGGTTGGCCTATGCGATAATCAGGACTTGATTATGCTGGTATCCAAAGACGGAAACCCATAATAGACTTCAGAAGAGACTTCAGAAGAGAATGTGTATTACAAAATATTGCGGAAATATACAGTGAAACTGCATTTAAAAACTATCAGAACCACGCTCTTCACACGGCCGCAGACAAAGGTCCGGAATTCAACTAACAAACGAGAAAGAATCACTCGAACATTATTTAGATACAATGGGATCTCTGCAATCATTAATGATCTCAGAGTGGAGTGACTAGAGAACAATTAAAGTTGTCATAACGGTCACAATTTCGCAATTAAATCCTATCTGAAAATGATCAACTAAAAAAACCTGGTCATGAATAGCACAAGAAAGAAATAGAGATAATAAATTTAAATAAAACTCGCTATTTATTTTTATTGTATGGAGTATACTGTTGGACTGTTTATTTTACTACTAACGTATCTACTTTACGTAGTACAAACTATTTCAGTTGTGCTATACTGCATTTCTGCTCAAGTTAAAAAATAGGTAAGTAAGATTCAACGCAACTTTTATTTGTATTTAATATGTAGCCTTATTAAATGCCAGAAATTAGATAATTAAACTTTTTTTTTTGGTAGATCTCGTAAGAAATACTACTTATTGCAGTACTTACCATGGTACGACTTTAGAAAAATTTGACTTTTGAATCCTTGAAACATCTGAATAGTGAGTGATAAAAAAAAATTACCGTTTATAATTTTCACGCTTGTCTCAACACAAAGCGTTTTGTATTCATCTTATAAGTTTTTAAATTTCTGGAAGGGGTTTAGCCCCGAAATCCCCTTCTTCGCTGCGCCTGCGCCTTCTTTCTTTTAAAAAGCACTATTGTGTTACATTATAAAACACGTTAAGTAATCTGAAACTCGGGAGCTAGCGCGAAAACAAGTTGATTTCAAAACATAAATGCAGTAACGACATATTCATTAACAAATTCATCGGCATAAATGAATAAATTGCAGCCAGAACAAAGCACAACAAATAATCCTTAAATCCTTTAAGTCAAGGACTATATACGAAAAGAAGAGTGAGAGGGAGAGAGGGGAATCGTTGTTTCATGCGAGTTGCTTCCAGCATCTTAAAAACCTACTGTTGCTTTTTCAGCGTATCTACTTTCATTAATCTGCCATTCATGCGGAAATTTAAAACACCATTAATACAATGCACATCCGAGAAAGATTTGCAATACTTATTAAGTAAGCAATTGTTCCTAATGAAGAACGCAAGTGTTAATTCAAGAGAAAGTCATTATCTTTTAGTATTTAGTGATGCAAATAAGGAGAATAAAAAATATTTCTTATTGTGGAACAGAAATCTAAATAACTCGGATGAATATGTCAACATAAACATTTTAACACGAAGCGAATGATTAGTCACTTTCCTACTATTTCTTGGAACATTTTCCTTTAGCCTATTTGCTATTGCTAGCTAAAGGCATAATGTAAAAGACGAGAATAGTTATTTCGGTATTTCATAATAAACTCACCTAGAGTAATAAAATATTGACATAGATTATTTGCAGGAGCAATGGGAAATTAGAGGGGTAAGGAAAACTGGTCTATCCTTGAATGCCAAATAATAAGAGTTACCACGCATCTAAATATAAAACAAGTGGGTAAGTGTGATCGCACAGCGCACAGAGAATTTCGTTTAATACTTCTTCCAAAACAACTCATCCTTTAATTAATAAATTAAAATTGTTAATTTATAATTATTAAATTCTTACATACAGGGTTGCACCAACAAATTTAAAGTAATTATAAAGGGAACCTATTTATTTTTATCAAATTAAAAATGTTGAAATTAAATTAGTTATCTATATATATAATAAAGGCCAAACGTATATGCGCGTAACGCATGCGCCATTTTGCGAATGGCAACACTTTGAAATTTGAAATGAAATTGAGGTTTTACTTTTTTGCTACCATAAAATTCTAAACTTCTAAATATTGCACATTTTCAATTTTTACATCGTCGTATAGAGGGGGAAAAATGCACTTTTAAATGAATATATCTGAAAGCTCTATCATAATTTGTTTTTGAGATATTAATTTTTTTATAGTTTTAAGTACAGTTTTTATAAGTGTGGCAACATAAGTACACCAATGCTATTAAAAATAAAGGGGAAAAGGGAAATAATTTTTATATCAATTTAAATTTGCGTGCAACAATTAGAATAAAAACAACAACAAAAATGAACTGATGATGTTAAAAAAATATATATTTGAATTAAAATAGTCTTTTTCAAAATTTGCAAACAACAAAAATGAACTGATGATGTTAAGAAATATATATTGGAATTAAAATAGTCTTTTTCAAAATTTTATGGTTTGTTGTGTGACAAGAGGTATTCAGCTGTAAGTACACAAAATTTGAACTCTCTGACTTATATAGTTTTTGTGTACGGACTCTATGACGGAGAGACAGGTAGAGGACAGAGACGAGCAAGGTTTCGTCAGATGAACGAACCCTAAAAAACAAATAATTAATTCCGCAATAGGGTAAGTGATATCAAAACTGGACAGTGATAAAACTGCATTCAAATTCTCGTGCATTATTTTTGACAGCACGCAAAAATCAAAATAGCTTTCCGGGGTTGGTGGGGGATGATTGAGTTTTAGAATCTATGGCATTTTTAATATGCATAGTAATGCTCTATTAATGAATTGCTGATGAATAAATTTCGATAGATTATATTAAACGGCGAACTACTCAAGTAGTATCGAATAGCGTAAAAGAAACATCCTTATAGCTCCAAAAATAATAATCGCATTAACTAACAGTTTACTGCGTCGGATTAAGCATCTCATTTTCAATTAAAATATACCTTTGAACTGAAATTTAAATGAAATACAGGATCATGAAAAATCGAAGTATGTGGAAAACAGGATTACAAATATCTCGACAACTAATAATCCGATCAATTTTTGTTCTTTATGCAATTTTCTTTTACGTTCACTCCTTAAAATAAAATTTCAAAAAAATTTATATACCTTTCATCAGAACGAATTTTTCTAGAATCCGAAAAAAAAAAAAAATAGTTCATAATTAAAATTTCCCCATTACCTCTCTAAAAATAGTTTTGTCTGCCTATCTATACTAATAAAAGAACAAAACGCTCTGTCTGTCTGTGTGTGTGTCGGTGTGTCTGCGATGGCTAGCAAAATCTACAGTACGTACGAAGCTCAAAAATTTTTTGAGAGTAGCCCATTGTCTCTCCTGATGCACCTGAAGCTCAGAATTTCAAAATTCTGTTTATTAACTGAGTAATTAATTAAATTCCAAAGCTCACTCTCATAAAAAATCGCCTTTTTTCCCATTTTATTTTCTTATGGTTGATTGGTTGCATAAAATTTTCGCAGAAATAATTAAAAAAGCTGGGGCAGACCTTTAAAACTCATAGACTGGCAAACTGTCAGTTTAAATGAGGATTTTTTTTTTAATCACAGCTGCTGTACACCATGGAGAAAAAGATAGGTGGAGGCGAAGTAAACCGAAAAAAGGTTTGCAACACGGAGTAAGAAGTGTCTTACTCCGTGCTTTGCAATATTAAACCATTTATCGCTGAAATTTTAATGTCTCAAACAAAAGCACGAGGAAGGAATTTTGTATTAATAAAACGAATTGAAAGAAACTAATTACAGCTGAAGCATATTTTACGAAGAAATAGTAATTTTTTAAAATGGTTTTTTTCTATTATATTATTTAGGTTATGGTTAGAATAAGGATATGTTACAATAAAGTGAATACATTTAGGCTAGGTAACATTTCTGTTATATTTAATTTACGGTAGGGTACTGTTAAGTCGCTGTTAGGTTACAGACAGGTTCTGGTTACGGTATAAAAGTTTAAGGTTAGGAATTTATACACAGAGTGAACCTACACGCAAGATTTGATTAAAAATAACACTTACTTTTGTTAAATCGCTCTGAAATTATAGTACTATATACCAACCTTTTAGCTACCATCGTGTATCAATTTCATTCATGGTGTAGTCGGATTTAAGAGTGATATAATTAGTTTGAAATTCAAAATATTTCACTTGGGATTTGTATGTGAAAATTAGTTATATAATTAGTTACGTGACTTAAGTGATTTTTACGGGTAAATATCAACTTTTTTACACGAAAATCATGCAATCATCGGATACATATTCCCTCCCTCGTTTTTCATTGCTCATTTTGAGTATTTTTAGAGCTTAATATTAGTTGTTTTTAAAACCGATTTTTCACAAAGTCAGTGGCTACGTATTTCAGACAATGCATTTCTGCATGTAACGAGTTAATGATAAAATCATACAAATTTCAAGTTCGTTTAATATTGTTAATATGGACCCGGGCAACGCCGCACAGTGGGGCAAAAAGCCTACAAAAACTGGCAAAAAAACGAAAAAATGAAATTTTATTTTGAACTACCGACATACGTCACTTTAATAGAGCAGATGTCAGTACACATCTTCCTAGTATTAAAATTTGCACAAAGTTATTTTCATCGTCACTAGAGAAAGAAGTTAAACTGCATATTGTGCTTTGATAATAAGTGAAAAAAAAAAATCAATAATTTAGTTTCAACATTCGTTTGTTAATTTCGCTATAATAATTAAAAAATAATTTTTTTGACTATGGAACCTTTAACTACAAGTATGTAACAATAATTCATTAACTTTCAATTTGTTTTAATACGATTTTTATAGATATACAGACGCTTAGAATATATAGTGGTGAAATTTATAAAAAAAATTAACACTGTCTACAAACATTGTAGGTTTTAGTTATGAGTTAAGGCGAGTTAAGTGTTAATTATAATTTTTTCTACTAAGTATGAGTTTTAAAAGGACAAATATGCCAGAAAATCTTGCTCCTTTTTGCCACTTTTTTAATTGTATGGTCATTTTTATAGCTAATCATCCTTAAATTTTTTGTTAGTGTACGGGTGTGCCAAACATGATTATAAATATTTTCTTTGTTAAATACGAATTTTAATGCATTGTTTATCACAAAACAATGTATTTAAATGAAACTGACTATCATGGAACGTTTTAACAAAAAACTTTTGAAAAGTAATGTGATTTTATGGTATAAGAGCTTCATAATCGGAGAAACTACGAACAAGTAGTTTAAATGAAAAGAAGATTAAATGTTTTAAAGTTTAATATAAATTCCGATGAGCAAAAGCCTGGCGAAACAAGGGAAATGCTTTAGAATTAACAAAGAGTGGCTTGGCAAATCGTTTTCATTTCCTCGATTTGAAAAACAAACAGAAACGTCAATGAAAAGCAAACGTGCCCATCTTCATATTCCGTCTGAATTTGTTCTGGACGATCAAAAATATCAAGAGTAAAACGGTTATATAATTCTAGTTTTACATATTCGTTAGTGTACGTGACATGTATGAGTTTAAGATCTGAAAAACAGGAAAACAAAAAGTGTGTGTTAGCACTAAAACAACAGAAACAGTTTTTCTTCTGCTGTCTTTATAGTAATACGTACATTTTGCCTGAGAAAGGTTGATCCAATCCTTCAAAACGAGTCGCTAATATTCATTATAAGGTTTGCTTGAGAATAATTAAAATTACCAATTATGTTTACATTTTTTAATGCGATATTATGGATGACTTATAAATATCTAATTAGTATAAAACTATCTTAAATTCTTGTATTTAACTCATTTTTCTACAAAAAATATTGAAAAAGGTTTGTAAATTAATTAGTAAATTACTATTTAGCTTATGTAAAAGTTTAAAATTTTACTACTTTTCTTCTACAAAAGAATCCGTGATGTGCTTTTTTTGTTCAAAGTAAATTTTATTTTTTGCCAACTTTGGAGACTTCCTGCCCCACTGTGCGCCGGGCGGGTCAGCTAGTATGAAATAAGCTTCATTAGAACAACGATCATTTTTAGATTATTTTTTTATTCCAAAATTTCTCATATACTAAGAAGCTTAGCCGCCAACATAAATATCTTTTTTAACGAAAATTTTACTTAAGAAATGAAATTAAAGGTGCTACTAGGTTATCCCGTCGACCAAAAAATTATCGCCAAACTATAAGATTAATTGCCAATAATGGAAGATCGTGAATGTCACATTAGAGGTCTGCACGGGCCGAAATTTCCAGGCCCGGCCCGAAAGTTAAAATTTCGGCCCGGCCCGGACGAAAGAAATATTGGCCCGACCCGGCCCGGCCCGAAAGTTAAAAATTCGGCCCGAGCTCGGCCCGGTCCGGAAAAAATTTTAAATTTCGGCCCGAACCCGGCCCGGCTCGAGTGAATTTCTACAGAACATTGATCTTTAATCTTATGGAAGAGGTCTGACCAAAAAAAATTATATTAGTCTTTTTTTTTTTTCCATGTTTATAATCTCCATTTATGCAGAAGTGCCGTAGGCTGCTATATTTATGCTTTTAAATGAATCTTTGTTTATTGTATGTAAATGTTTCAGTTATCACTAGTATTATTAATCCATATTCCCTGTAATGGAGACAAAAAATCGAAAAAGCGGTATATGGTAAAATTTTCAAAGACCAAATCGCTTTGGAAAGAAAAAAAATACATTCCCTTCTTAACAGATGTAAATGTTTAATATATTTTTTTCTCCCGTATTGTTGTATTCATTTTGCATGGATGAACATTTTAAAAGAAACTTTCAGTTTTCAGTTTAAAAAAAAAAATCCGTCATAATCATGTTTTTTTTTTTTTTTTTTTTTTTGTATGTGTGTGTGTGTGTGTGTGTGTGTGTGTGTGTGTATGTTAAATTCTATTTTAAAACGCCTAGTAATCTACGATTCTTTAAAAGGAATAAATTCTAATGTTTAGTTGTAGAATAATGACGGCTTAAAACTATATGCTTTTTTTGCAGAATTTTTTGGACAAAGCCAAATATTACTGATTTATAAAAAGTCGAGAAAAGGATTTTCATATAGGAAGATTCGATAGGAACTGATTATTTTGGTCCATGAAAACTAGGAAGAATGGAATCAGTCTCGGCTTCGTACGGAAAAAAAGAAAAGTTAGGCCCGGCCCGATACTCCAGCAAAAAAATTAAGGCCCGAGTCCAGCCCGGCCCGAAAAGATTAGTGACTATGCCCGGCCCGAAAGGATTAGTGACTAGGCCCGGCCCGGCCCGAATGCCATTATTGGAAATAGGCCCGAGCCCGGCTCGCGGGCCGGGTCGGGCTCGGGCCGAGGCCCGGCCCGTGCAGACCTCTATGTCACATTCAATGACATTAAATACATTTCACGTGTTTAAAATGTCATTAAGTGATTTTTATTTCGACTTTTTATTTGTATTAATATTCTACTAATTATTTGTTTTTTCATTATTTAAAATAAAAATTATGTCAATATGTATAATTTGGCTATTAGTTTGGCGATATCGGTCGACGGGCTAACAGAGTAGTACCAAATCAAATAGTAAATTGGAGGAAGATCGTCGCTTCATTTTATCATGTTTGTGTAATTTATAGAGCAAACAGACAACATCCTGCATAACTATGTCCCCCCTCCCTAATGACTTCTAGAAAATTTATTTACAAATAATGGTTTAATTTATCTATACATAGGTGCCATGCCTTTTCATTCTCGCAATTTAACACAGATTTAATTACATAACAACTTCCCCTTTCTTCCAAAAACTAAATCTCGACAGAAACAATTCTCCCTTATGAAAATGCTGTTAAGATTCTCTATTAGAAAGGAAGAAAAGGTCAAACTTTCTTTTATATCTGAACTGTATATCCACTCCTTCAACAAAAATCAGCAATACACAGTGAGTTCAACGAAACCAACTACATTATCATAAGAGGTATTAAAAAACAGAAAAGAAAAATAAAATAGAATAAAAAAAGGCGCATTGACAGATCCTAATGTATAGAACAATACCTGATTTGTAGCGAAGAATAGAGATTCAGAAGAGGTGATTTGCAGAGGTCTCAAGGAACAAAAAGAAGACACTCCTTCATAAAAAGCGAAATTAAGTAGAGAGTCAAATAGTCAAGTGCCGTTTGATTGTCAAATAATGCCATTGTATTTGTAAGCGTAAATACATAAACCATCGAACAAAAAGAAAACTGTAAACTAGGAAATTACATAGAAAAAGAAAAGCGAGAAGCGGTTAAGGGAAGTGATCTGAAAGACGGAAGTAATAGGAAATACTTCCGCCAAGATGATATTATACTACGAAAGAAAAATGATACAAAAGATATAAAAAAAGGGTGAATCTTCAGTGCCGTCCAGTGTAAATATATTTTTCTTTCCGTTATAACTTCAACATGTAATGTTTAATGATTTTGATAATCCTCTCACATCTTAACCTGAAATCTCAACCAAGTATCCCCCCCCCCCGAATTATTGAACAATTAAGAATATTTATTTAGATTTCTTAATTCTTCATCAAATTATAGCTGAGCATTTTCTTTCCCCTTTTTTTTCTCAGATTTGGCGAAGTTTTCCAAAGCAAGATTAAAATTACAGCTTATGTCTATTTTGAACATATTTAAACCCTTGACCTCAAAAAAGGCTTAAGAATCCTTGTTTACCCCAACCAGTAAAATTTGGCTTATTTAATCGGAGCATTTTCTCTATTCAATAATGCACAAATTTCTGTTTTTTACAACCGGTGACAAAACATTTAAAAATTTCGTAAAAGGCTCCCGTCGAGAAGAAGTTAATGTATATGTTACAGGCCAAACCCGATTTTAGGCCAAACTAGATTAGCCTAGGCCAAACTAGTCTATCCTAACGCCCATCGGATAAACTAGTTTTTCCTAGGCCAAACTAGTCTATCCTAACGCCCATCGGATAAACTAGTTTTTCCTAGGCCAAACTAGTCTATCCGAAAGCCCATCGGATAAACTAGTTTTTCCTAGGCCAAACTAGTCTATCCGAACGTCCATCGGATATTCTAGATTTTCCTAGGCCAAACTAGTTTGGCCGAACGGTCATTAGGATAAACTAGTTTAGCCTGCTATTCATTGGTTTGAACTAGTTTATCCTAGGCCGAACTAGATTGTCCTAGGCCAATTCAATTTGGCGTGATATTTTTTAATCTAAAGACCGCCACGGCGCCAACTTTCTAATTTTGATCTATTTTATCCGAGGCCGATGCAGTTTGACGCGATTTTAGCTCACAGACTATCAAAGCCTGAGAGCTAATGTGCTCGCAGATTCTGTGTATGTGTATGTAACAATTTACGTACGTATGGCCGTATGTACGTACGTGTGTACGTAATGCGATAACTTCTGATAGAAATATACAATTTGCTTCAAATTTTGGACATAGATTTATCCTGATAATGAACTTTCCTGATTAGTTTCAGGGGTTCATTGAATAAGAATAAGGAGGGGGGGAGAACAAAAGGCTAATCCGCACCCCCCCCCACACACACCTCCTTAATTTAGTTAAGTCAGTTTTCCATGCAAAATGATCAGATTTTATTAAAATTTTAGGTATAATATCATTTTGATAAGGTACATCCATGATCAGTTGTGGGTGTTCATTGTTTACGTATAAAGAAAGGAGCAATGGGAGGTAACACTCTTAATTTATGTAAATAGGTTTTTCACAGAGAATTTACCAACTTGTGTTCCTTCTGATAAGGCGTTTACCCGATTAATTTGAGGGGTTCTGAGTATAAATGTAGAACGGATTTTTTTTTTTCGATCGGATAGAGACTTTCGGTTTTATGAAAAGATTTTTAATTCGTAACAGATATTGGTTTTTGCACACATCACTTCAGGCGAAATTGTTCATATTAAGAAACTAAATATCCGAATCCTTTTAAAAATAAGAAAAAGCTTAAATAAAGCATGACACTTGAAATTTAGGATGGGGGGGGGGGGGGTAGAGTAAGAGGACGCTGTATTTTTTTTAAATCTCAGCACTTTTTAAGGTTTTAGCTGATAATTAAATATTACCATTATTTGAAACTTTTAGAAACATAATAAAACATGATGTTAAATATTTAAGAAAAAAGATGGCGCTTCAAATACCACTATTTTCTATTAGTAATTTTTGTAAAAATGTTAAATTCTTGTTGGAACTGTTTGAAACTTTGTGATAGTTTATAACACATGATAAAAATTGTAAAAAAAGTCCCATTACGAAAGGGAAAGAGGGGGGGGGGCGAAGAAAATCAGGAAATGTAACGGAAATTCTAGGTTGATCTAGTTGAAACTTTAAGATAGTTTATGACACATGATATAAATTTATAAAAATATGTTCCGCGTTTAATGCCACTATTGACGAATAGTGATTTTTGAACGATTTACATGAAAATGTAATCAGAATCAATTTATATCAGGGACTATCTGAATATAAATTTATATTAAATTCCGTTCATTAGTTCTTGAGATACAGCTATGGTAAAAATTGTTAAAAAGGCAGCATAGCATAGTCATGTTGAGTGATTTACTTCAAAATAGAAACAACACCAAATCATCTCGTGGACGAACTTAATCTGATGTTTGATGGAAATTCGTGTATTAGTTAAGATAAAGCTAATACGTAAATCATAAAAA
This sequence comes from Maratus speculifer, assembly GCA_964019185.1. Classification (NCBI taxonomy): domain Eukaryota; kingdom Metazoa; phylum Arthropoda; class Arachnida; order Araneae; family Salticidae; genus Maratus; species Maratus speculifer. The sequence goes on from OZ025296.1 coordinate 243,937,957, forward strand.
ATGCAAAACAGCAGCTCCACTTGATGAGCGATTTACACCAAAAACTAATCAGCATCAATTTAGATAAGAGACTACCTGAATGTAAATTTTTATTAAATTTCGTGCATTAGTTCTTCAGCCGCATCCCTACAGCTTGCGACAGCGTATAGCAGGTGTGCTGCACACGTACTGCCGAATGCCCTCTTTCTTTTCGAACGAAATTCAAATCGTAGCAAGCGTGCTGAGTACGCACCGCCGAATGTAATCCTCCTTTTCGAAAGAGCCTCGAAGCGAACGAATTTTCAACCATAACCCCGCTGCCTAGGCCAGTCAGATAGCGGGCGAAGCCAGCAAGTTTTAACTAAGCCACGTTATATTAGTTTCTCATTCCAACACCAAGGAGTGCACTCCATTATTAACAAAACTGTATCTGAATGAAACTCCGTTAAACAACCTAATAATACATATGTTACTTGAGGTCGCGGTGCTTTAAAAGTTAGAATTTCCGTTATATTTCACGATTTTGTTCGCATCCACACCCTCTTTCACGCCGAAATGTGACTTTTTTTTATAAATTTATATCAAATACATAAATTGTCAGTTTCAAAACCGTAAATTTCATAAACTGTAAGTTTCAAAATGTTCTAACAAGAATATAACATTTTTACAAAAATTACTATTAGGAAATAGTGGTATTTCGATGCGGAATCTTTTTTCTTAAATATTTATCATCATGTTTTTTTTTTTCTTCAAGGTTCATTCGCTTCAACATACGCCCGTTTCGAGATTTTATATGAAACAAGGGGCCCGATAGCGGGCGAAGCCGGCTGATTTGAACTAAATCGCATCCAAATTCCAAATTCCAACACTTGGGTGCTTGTGTTATATTAATTCCACATTAGTCCGTTATATTAGTCGCTATATATTAGTCCGACGTATGTACGTACGTACATAAGTATGTACATACGTACGTACATACATACATACATACATACGTACATAGTTACATACACACACACAGAATCTACGAGCACATTAGCTCTCAGGCTTTGATAGTATGTGAGCTAAAAGCGAGTCAAATTGCATCGGCCTAGGATAAATTAGATCAAGACTAGAAAGTTGGCGCCGTGGAAATCTTTAGATTCAATAAAATCACGCCAAATTGAATTGGCGTTGTACAATCTAGTTCGGCCTAGGATAAACTAGTTCAAACCAATGAATAGCAGGCTAAACTAGTTCATCCTAATGACCGTTCGGCCAAACTAGTTTGGCCTAGGAAAATCTAGTTTATCCGATGGGCGTTCGGATAGACTAGTTTGGCCTAGGAAAAACTAGTTTATCCGATGGGCGTTCGGATAGACTAGTTTGGCCTAGGAAAAACTAGTTTATCCTACGAGCATTAGGATAGACTAGTTTGGTCTAGGAAAAACTAGTTTATCCTACGAGCATTAGGATAGACTAGTTTGGTCTAGGAAAAACTAGTCTATCCGATGGGCATTAGGATAGACTAGTTTGGACTAGGCCAATCTAGTTTGGCCTAAAATCGGGTTTGGCCTGTAACATATACAAGATAAACAGTTGTTTTCTATATTATTTTACATTTTATTATAGATTTTATGTCGGAAAATATTTAGAATAGTGAAAAGGTAATTTAAAACAAATGATTCTTCATTGCAAATTGACGTAATAGAAATCAGTAAGTATAGTCTTTCGTACATTACTGCAGTTTATTCTCATTTTTCTACACCGACACAGAGGGAGGGGGGTTATTTTTAAGAAACATTCAAATAAATGTATTCCTTCCGCTTCCTTCTCTCTCCTTCTTTTCTCTTTAAATAATCCACATTGGTTTTCACATCCCATATATACATCGTATGTACAATTTTTTTTGTATATTTATTTATTTATTCTGATAACAGTAAATTTCTTCAGCAGCACCAGCTAAATATATACTATCAGTATAATTTTTTCTCCTTGGGAAATACTAGCAAAGACCAAATAATACACAAACGATCCAAACAATCTGTAGTTAATACTTTTTTTTTTCCATTTTCGAAAATAAATTATGTATTTAAATAAAATACGACATTTAAGGGTGTATTCGAAAAAATGCTTTTCCACCTTCAACAGCTCGAAATTTTCCGATACAATTTCAGGCATATTTTTAAAAGTAGAAACATGAAACTTGCTGAGGGGATTCTTGAAGGGACGTATGAGGTGCCGTGTGATGTCTTTTTACGCCCAATTCATTAGAATTTGAGTTATAAACAATTATCTTCTCAGTATGACCCTTTTTTTTCGTTCCCAGATCTCCCGCTTGGGAAAAATCGGTTCGAAATGCCGTTTTTGATTGCTTTTTTTGCAATATTTTCTGCATCTATCAAAGAATCTATAATCACGGCATCTTGTGTACTTTCCAAATAAGAGATTTTGAAAGTTTGGTGTATTTGAGAGCAATAATGAATTCAAAAATAAATCGGAAAATAAGCAATTTGAATCGAAATACACCCTTAAATAGAAAAAAGAACAAAACCATCACTTTAGACATCGACCTCAGATTTCCTGAGCAAAAAGAATCATTTAAAAACATATACATGTAAACGGGAAATTCGTAAAGACCTCCTCTATTGGTATAACATCAGTTTGCAAATGTATGTTTACTAAAGAAAGCATTCTATTGAACAGATTCTGTTTATACGGACTGTATTATTATTATTCAAGAACTAGAAAACACATATTAATACTCAAGACAGTAAAATATATATCTGGAGTGAGTGGTGAAAAATGACTCACCTTAAGATCAAGGTGGGCGATATTGTGTTCATGCAAAAAGGCCACACCAGATAAAATCTGCCGAAGTAACCTAGCAGCATCTCTTTCTGGTACGCATTCTTCATCATCTAGCACACGTTGCAATTCGCCACCGGGAACACTGATACAGAAAATAAATACATATAATACCAGTACAAATGTAATTACATAAATAGGATATATATCTTCTAGAATGGAAAAAGTCCAGATTAAATTGAACATTACTTACAGTTCCAATACGAGTATAATTTCTGACTGGGTTTCGTAGGCTTCGTGTAATCTGACAATATGAGGATTTTTAGCGCTCAACTCTAATACATGAGCCTCGTGCACAATCTCATGCCTGACATCTTGAGCTCGTCTCCTTTTGCGCATGCATTTTGCAGCGTACTCTTGACCAGATTCCTTGTGAGTGCAACGTCTTACGGCAGCAAATTTACCCCTGCAACAAAATAATAACACAGTGTTACTCAATATATATATATATATATATAAGAAGAAAAATCAAAATTAATTGTACGATTGTAAAATATAGTTTATAATATACATGGCCACCATCCAAAAATGGGCATTTTTAAGTGAAGAATATAAAATTAAAATAAATCATACTAAGAACAGTGCCGTACGAAATGGGGGGCGAAAAGGGCGGTCGCCCCGGGCGCGGAAGTTTAGGGGGTGCCAAATTTATACTACTAACGTCATTTTCGGCCTGTCACAAGAAAAAATTAAGGGGGAGTGCAAATTGAAACTTTGCCCCGGGCGCAGTTTTCCCTTCGCATTCCCCTGACTAAGAATTTTCTAGCTCCGTCTACCTTTCCGTACAAAACCATTTTTAAGCATATCAACGTAAATTGTAATACAGAAATGATTTAAATACAAAAGCGATTTTGTAGGGCTCTCCCCTCCTTCCCCAAAATGAAGAATTGAAAAACCATCCCCCCAGCCCTCGCCCATTAGGGGAGATTTGCTTCAGGGTTGGTAAATTTTTATAACCTCAATTTAAACCCTGCTTTAAATGAAAATTCAAATTAGAATTCAGATTCTCTGTTTAAAATCAGAAATATTTATCAGAGTTTCAACATAATTCTGGTAGAAAAAAAAAATTCCCGATTTTTTACAAAAATTTCTCTGAACTTTTAATAATTCGGCTTATACATTATTGTAAAACTCTCCACAATGAACAACTTTAATATAGATATATACTATTTAAAAAAAAAAAAAAAAGAGCTATATGAATTTCTAATTTTAAATTATTTTTCACATTATGCTGTTTTTTATATAGTTTATATAAATTATATAGTGGAATTCAAACTTTTTTCTCTAGCGAATAAACAAGAATTCTTAAAGATTCTGGTGGAAAGTACTATATAAAAAAATCCCCTGACCACTTCAAATATTTAAATTCTCTCAGACATTTCGCTCGCTTTTTGTCTTTAAATTTTCGACTGACCCATAGGAATCCTGTTTATGTATATGATTTTTTTCATTGGGAAAATTTTGTTTTAATTTTCTCATTTCAGTAATAACATTTCTGACCAAATCAAATTAGCTTCCTTTCAAAATTTTCTTTTAAAATCCGATTCTATAAAGGAAATTTCGCCATTTGTTATGGAAAACACTTTTTAATATAAAAAGTTACGCAGTCAATAAAGAAGCTAAAAGAGAGATATTTCAAATTATTACAGTCAATTCGTCAGCTGCTTTTGAAAGAGCATTTCCCACCTTTTGGATTAGTTCAGCCAGAATGAAAAATAACTTTTTTAATCGATATAAGTGCCCCCCCCCCCCCCACACACACACACACAAATATAGATATTCGAATTTTTAACTTATTTTTCTTCAGAAATTCATTTAAATGTTTTTAGAGCAAGCAAAATTTTGTTGATGTTTAATCTTTCCTCCCCTCTCCTCACATATCAAATCAATGTATAATCATTTCTATTTAATTTTGCGTTTATTTAAATACTAGTGCTTGAGAAACTATTTGATAAACAGAATTTTATATACAAATATTGAAGAACAATTTTCTGTCATTGGGCATTATGGAATTCTAGTTGTAGACTTAAGTGTCAAACATAAGAATTCCTTTTACTTAATGACCAATACCTGTTGTAGTAATTACAAGAATTTTGTTGACGATATATGGATAAAATTCATGTATTTAGCACCTAACTTATAATGTGTAAACGCTAATAGTATAATGGAAACTATCATTATTAAAGATTCGAAATTGAAGCTCAGACGATTAATTTGTGTGTATGAAATTCAGAGAACTACACACAAGCAAATTGTGCAGCGTTCGAAATCCTTGGTGGTCCGCTGGTCCGAGACCACCGATAATTCAATTGGACCACTAATCTGAAAAATTTAGTGGTCCGCAGGACCAGTGCCTTTTTTCAGGCCCTGAGAAAACCGCAACCGATCGCACATAAGATTTTTTTTAGCGATGCTGCGGACGCGCTATAGCGCGTAAAATACGCAAAATATCGGCAATCGGATGCAAAAAAAAAAAAAAAAAAAAAAAAAAAAGTTCTTACGCGTCCCACAAGACGCGTAATTTTGTTAGAGGACCGCGAAAAAAACGGCAAATTTCGTTAAAAAATCGCGAAATAACGACTAATTTCCGGCAAATTTTGTTAAATAATTCTCGAAAAAAAATGGCTAATTTCATTCCAAACCCGAAACATAAAGCAGATTAATTTAAAAAAAAATGCAAAAAAAGGCAAATTCCGCCCCAAAAAATCGCGAAAAACAACAGATTTTTTCAAAAAATAGCGAAATAAGGGCAGATTCCTTCAAAAAATTGCAAAAAAAAAGGCAGATTTCTTCAAAAAATCGTGAAAATACGAAAAATTTTGCCCGAAAATCACGATAAAACGGCAAAATGTGTCAAAAAAATCGCAAAAAACGACAAATTTTGTTAAAAAAGCGCTAAATAACAACTAATTTCCGGCAAATATCGTCAAAAAAATCTCGAAAAAAATGGCTAATTTCATCTTAAAACCCGAAAAAACGGTAGATTTCTTCAAAAGATCGCTAAAAAATGGCAAATTTCATCCAAAAATCGAGATAAAACGGGAAATTTTTAAACAAAATATTGCGAAAAACGGTATATTTCATCAATAAATCCCGAAAAAACAAAAGATTTCGTCAAAATAACGCGAAAAGACAGAAATTTCTACAAAAAAGAACGAAAAAAAATAAAGTGAATGCCGGGAGAGAATTTTACTGTTTTAAAAACTAATTTTCCTGCTTAAAAATTGTTGTTGCTGCTCCAAAAACTGATTTTCCTGCTTCCCAATCGGATTTTTATTGCTCCAAATCTTTCTGAGTGAATATGACTCTGAAAGCACCATTTCATTAAGCAAAGTACCCATTTACTCAACAAAAATATCCCATTTTCAGCAAAAATGTCTTTTTCAATAAACCTGTCTTGCCCCATTTTAAAAGAAATGCAAACAATACAGGGTTGTTAAATACCCGGGTTTTTTCAGAAAAAACCCCAACTCACTGGCTTTTTTCAGGGTTTTGGGGGTTTTTTGGGTTTTTTCGAGGTTTTTTGGGAATTATGGGAGATGGTTCAGAATGCTTGAAAAAAAAATGTACTTATTACTAAATTTAAAGTAGCTAATTGATTACAAATATATATAAATCAATGACAGTAATCAAAATTATGCTTTGCTTTTAGATAAATTGATTATCAGCAATAATTTATAAAGTATTTTTTTGTTATTACTACATAATTCAATTGGGATTCTAAGCATATATGATATTTTGTTATGAGTTTCTATTGTATAAAATAGAACACATTACACATCAAAGTATTTTTTTAATGGGAAAAAATTTGTTTGTGTTTCTTACACATGCTACAGAGATTAACTAACAATTATTTCTTTTAAAAATTGTGATGGTATAATTAGGACATTTCTTTTCTTTGGGGTGGGGGGTGATGGTTATAAATTTCATGAGTTGTGTTGATATTAAGAAATATATTACAATACATTATATATGTAATTTAAAGTTAAAATTTTGAAAAAACCCACTTGGGTTTTTTCCTGGGTTTTTTCAGAAAAAAACGCACCCGGGTTTTTTGGGCTGGGCAAAATCATAACAACTCTGAAACAATAGTGATACTTGTTATCTTCTACACTTAAATAAGCATTATTTTATAATTAAATTTGTATCTTGCACATTTATTCTTTAAAAAGTACAGAAAATTTCTCTTTTTAATTTTTAGCAAATCATAATTTTACATTGTATTATGCTGAAAAATTTGGATTAATGCAAAGTAGGATTGGTTTATTTTCCAAGGAGTGTGTGTGTGGGGGGGGGGGGGGGGGAGGAACTCTAAGTGTCAAAATTATTTAATAGAACTTCATATAGCGGACCAGTGATGATATCTGCGGACCAGTAAATTCTCATGCTTACTGGTCCTGAGAACCAGTGACTTTATTTTAGGAATTCTAACGCTGTTGTGTTTCTATAATGTTAAATTCACACCAGAATTTTCTATTCTATTTATTTGAAAATGACAACAAAAGGAGTTTATTATATATTTAACAATAAAAATTCCGTGAACTTTACTCAAAATTAAAAAAAATATATTTCCTACCAGAATTTTTATTTGAAATTATTTAACATTTTTATTTAATTTATTTCTGTGCGATTTACATTTTATTTATTTATTTTATGAAAAATTTCTGGCTGGAATCAAAATATTTTCATATAGTACCAGTCAAAAGACAATTGTTGGCATATTTAGTGTGAAATGACGGCTTTAAACTCTAAGAGTTTTGAAATTAATAAAACTTTTTAAACAACAATGATGTTGAAGGAACAGTCCAATAAAAAATCAGGCAGTTTTCTTCTTACAAGTGAGCAGCTGACATATGTTAATCCAAATGAAAATTCATTTCCATCAATGCCCCTAACTGTTTTAATCAAGTATATGCCCATGGAACCAATCAATACTTATGGCAATGCCAAAGACACAGGATCATTAATAGGATTTGCATTTGATTGACATATAATAACTTATGTCATAAGTCTAATATTAAACTAGTCGTTGGGGACCACCGTACTAACTACGTATCAAGGATATATATAATATAAAATATGAAAATGAAACATGTGTAAACTATTTATAGAATGCACTGCAATTCGAAAATAAAATTTAAACGAATTTTATGTTACATTCATTCTTTAAAAAAAATTATTCCGAAAATTCTTATTATATACGCTCTATCAGAACAAATATTTCGAAAGTCGAAAAAAAAGTTCCTAGTAATCAATGCTACTGAAATTGAATAACCTTTGTTGCACTTATTAGGGTAGATGTGCCAGTAATGGGCCACCTTAAGGAATTTCTCTAAAAAATATTTTTTTATTAATAGTTATAATTATTGTATTCCAATTTTTTTCATATTAGATTAATCTTTCAACAATATTTAACTAATCCCACAGTTACATTTCCCAATAGAAATAAAAATTCCATTTTAAATAATAGAAATATGTCTAAACACCCAAATGCCCAGTAATGGGCCACCCTACAAAAAATAACAGATAATTATTTTTAGGTGCGTTCGTAATTATGTAAATAGGTAGCACCTATAATTGTCGTTCAGTCTGTCTGTCTGTCAATCTATCTGTCCGTTTCTCTGACAGTCTGCCTATCTGTCCGTTTGTCTGTCCGCATATAACAACGGAAAACTATCCAACCGAATCGTTTAAAATTTAAAATACATAATTATTACATAATTTTGTCGAGTCATTTCAAATTTTATGAAAATCGGATGGATAGATCAATTACAGGGACATTCAAAAGGATTCCGTTACATTACGGTCAATAGCGAAAAGAGTTTTAAATGCATTTTAATCGTTTGAAATTTAAAACAAATAATTATTGCGTAATTTTGTCGAGTCATTTCAAATGTTATGAAAATCGGATGCATAGATCAATTACAGGGACAATCAAAAGGATTCCGTTACATTACGGTCAATGCGGAAGAAGTTTCAAGAGCATTTTAATGATGTTACACTCATTCGAACATAATAGAATTGGCATGAATCTATGAAATATATACTAAAATATGCATTCTGTACAATCTGTGACGCAAAGAATTTTTATTATTAAATTACAGGACTACACAAAAGTATTCCACTATATAATGCTATACGGGGAAACATGGTTTGGTACGTGTTTTAATTATATTCAACTATTTCACATGTTATGAATAAGATATACGTTGCTGAGGTGTAATAAGAATTACTATTCCTGTATATTTACAGAATTTCAACGAATATACTGTATCCGAAGTACTATTTACTATAAAAGCAAGATCTGAATATTTTTAAAACTTCGTTATCGTACGAACGCACCTCATTTGCTACGTTCACGTGCAATTTCCAACTTGTTCTTTTTATGTCTGCGTAAGTCGCATCTTCTTCTTCCTCAGAATCCACATTATCCTCTTGTATACAAAATTCGGCCTTTTTGAAGCAATTGTAAATTGTTTTTTCTTCAATTACCCCCATTGATCCCGTTCTTATATGTATAACTATTCAATTAACACTGTTTTGAGAAGTATGTTGAAAGGTGTGTGAAAGGAGGGGTTGATGAATTTGTTGGACTTAAGGAACAAGAAAATTCAAGCAGAGGAGTAATATAAAAAAAACTCAGCACTGAACGATAAATTAGGAATAAGAGATGGAAATTTGATTTCATGTGATTTCGAAGTATTTTTTTACAACTGAATAAAGAACATTTTATGAAAATATTCGTTATATGGAGATAGATATTTCGCTATATAAAGACTGCTTTTAATGAAATCATGGGAAAAGGGAAACATTCCTACTAAAAATTCGTTATATAGAGAAATTCGATGTATGGAGTTTCGTTATAGAGAGACTTGACTGTATTTATAAAGAAATTGTCTTTATTAAATTCTAGTAAGTAAAATTTAAGTATTAAACTTGTTTATTTAGTTTTCAGTTAAATCAAAATATTTTATCACTACTGAAATTACACTTTTAGTATTGGTCACTTGGGTGGCCCATTACTGGCAAATCACGAAATAAGCAATCCAGTAATGGACCACCCCTCCTAAAATCTTAAAAATAAATAAAATTTTGTAAATGGCCATTGGTATATTAAATTCAATGTTTTGTATTGCTAACCAAACAAAAACATTAAATTTTTATGGAAAAATAAAAAAGATATAAAACTAAGTAAGTAAAGTCTGCTCTTAGCATGTTCATTAAGATTTTCAGTGAAAAACAGAAAAACTGTGAAACTTTATTTTCTGCTTCCTAATTGTTTTGACGAAAAGTGTAAAAAATTAATCCAGCTTATAAAGCATGCAAGGTAAAGTTCAGAAAAAAATAATAAAAGCTTAACTATTATTTATTATTTTTTTATAAACCAAAAAATGCGAGGTGGCCCATTACTGGAAGGTGGCCCATTACTGGCACATCTACCCTACATTCTAAGTTTACCAAATTTCAACCCTCTATCTCCATTTATTCGGTAGATGGTGTGTTTAAATGGCGCCATGGCTTGATGACGTCTTAAACTTTAAATAATCGATTATTTAATTTCGTAAAAGAAACATCCTTATGACTACAAAAATTATAATCATATTATCTAACAATTTAATGCATCGGATTAAGCATCTCATTTTCAATTGAAATATATCTATGAACTAAAATTTGAATGTAATACAGTCATGAAAAATCGAAGATGTGGAAAACACGATTACGAATATCTGGGCAACTAATTATCCGATCGACTTAATTCTTCATTAAAAAAAAAAGTTTTTTATTGCTTTTTATATTCACTTCTTAAAATAAACAATAAAAAAACATATATCTTTTATTGAACGAATATTTCGAGAGCCCGAAAAAAATAATTCCGGATAAATGAGGTTACCGATATTGATTTCCATTATTACATACTAAGTTTCAAGTCTCTACCTTAATTGGTTTGAAAGATAGAACGTTTACAGACAGATGGACGACATCCCCCCCCCCCTCTATAAATGTTTATCTCTAATGTCTGAAACGTGTTAATCCTTCAAAAACAATTTTTCGATTTTTTAAAACGAAAATGATGATGAGTACATACTATATATGAGTACATACTGTATGATGAGTAAGTAAAGTCGAACGACGTTATTACTTTAATTTTACTAAATTCTAGGTTAGTTTATTGAGCTATAGCCGAGAAATTGTGTTAATTTAATTGTTAGATCGAAAGGAATCCAGACTAAGCTAAGCTACCTTTGTCTTCGGCTCTCTGTGCTTCAAATGTTGTCTTTCTCAAAGGAAGCACCTTACCTGACAGAAAATCTTTTTCTCCTCCCCTGTTCAGTTTAATTACTTTAAGTTACTTGAGAAAAATTTTACTTAAATAAATTTTCAAAATTGTGATAAAAAATAGAAAAGTTAATTTAATTTCAAAGTCCAGGTAAAGGTAATGGCTCTTTTCTGTCCACTCTTGCAGGTTACCATTATAATAAACATATTTAACCTTCTCAAAAATGCGATAAGAAAAAATGCAATTTTACCTTTCGTTTAGAAAAATTGAAACTCAAAATAAAATTGAAAATTACTTCCATGTGGTAATAAAAGTTAAATTCAATGTAAGAATAGTATAATTTCTCTACCGATATTAAAAAAAAAAAACATTTTACTTGCAATAAAAATACTTGTACAAGAATGCCGCGCGAGTTAAAAACCTGTTTTGGGAATTTCTCTCTGCCAAAAGCTACACACTGGCCATGGGGAAATCACGTGCTCTATAAAACCATCTGTTATGAACAATGATCCGCAAAAGATTTATGATGAGACAAACCAAAACAATAAAATCGACTCACAAAGTCAATATCTTAAAACTTTGGGGATCTAGAAACAGGAACTGGCAGTCTGGCCTCATTTCCAAAGAAAAGGTCGAAAGATGCAACAAAAGCGTTCAAAGGCATGACCACTCCAATTATTCCATAACATTTGGCTTCTAGCAGAATCAAGAAGATTATGTATTATGAATAACAATGATGAAGAAAAAAAAGGGGGGAGGGGTCGATAGTTACACCTTAACCGAGATTTAATTTCAATAGCTTCTGTATAGTCTTTAACAATGCACCTAGAAAAATTATGGGATTTGAAATGAAAATAGAGTGAAAAATAAAAAAGATATGTGAAACGCAATTAGAATGCATTCTGAGATGAATTCATATTGCAAAGCTTTGTGTGGAATTCAGCACATTATGCATATTTATAACACTAATCAATTAAATTTTTCATTAGAGTTAATGAGTCAACAAATAAGAGATGTATTACTCCAGTTGCAACTTCTGTACACAAATTTTAGCAACGAATCAAAAAAAATTAATTTGCTATCACATGTTTTAACCCTTTGTTGTCGAAGAACCATACTAATCGACTGATCTTATATTACGTCGACAAGCTTGGGAGGTATGTAGAAATCGAAATAATATTTTATGAGACACAAAAATCTTCAAAAAAAAAAAAAAAAAAAAAAAAATTAAAAATTTTTCTTTTTTCTCTGCTCAAAATGCTGCTTAAATCTTGTTTCTATCTTAATTAGAACTGGAAATATAATTTTTTTCGTTTGACGACATTTGGTGTAAAAGTTGGCTTGCAGAATCTGAAATAATTTTCCAGAAATTCTGAATAGGAGTCGACTGACATGATTCAATCAAACAGAGTTCATAGAATGTTCTTGAAACACAGAAACGTTTTATTTCTTCAGCATATATACTTTGTATGGAACAACTGTCACATGGCAACAAAAATGCCGATTTTTTTAAAAGCAAATATGATGGACGAGGATGACAATAATATGGAAAATTATGACAAATATATCATTATCTGAGGCAAATAGGGCAGAGTTGAATTCTAATTCCAAATCTTGGGCTCATACTAATTATTCTATTTTAATTGTAGTCAAGCCAGGCACAGATGCTGCAGAAATGCTATTTTTCATTTGAATTTACAGTATCTTTTAAATAAAGTTTTATAGCTCTTTGATAAATATTGTTGTGTATTCGTCATCTTTTTAAAAATGTTATACATTTCAGTTTTTTAATCCACTTTAGAAGACGAGGAAAAACTCTGGAAGCTTTAACTCGCCCTCTTAACTTTCTTTACTTGGTCCCTAAACTATATTTCGGGGAGTAAACAAATAGCTTTATTGCAAAACATTCAAGACAGATCCTACTTTATTTCTAGATAAAGCATTTTTATAAAATTAAAAGTGTTAAATAGTGCATTTATTATAAATCTATAAACAGGAAGAATAAACTTAAGTGTGTTACATGTAAGTAAACTACTGCATAAATAATTGATCTAAAATAATGAGAAAATAAAAATACAAATAATGGCGAATGTGAATATTTAAATATTTGTGTTTACATTAGTATCTCAAAAATATTTTAGTCATCCTGAACAACAAGATTTATCTACTAAAGAGTTGAGAAAAGAGTAACATTTGTTGTAACAAAACCAGCTGCTTGAGTTCAAGGGCGTCGCACTCAAAAGAGATGAACAGCAAGATTATGAACCCTTCCACATACGCACCCGTTAACAAGTCAGTAATAAGGAAGCGTTTAAGCTCTATTCAATAAAAGAGATTAAACTCCAGCAAAAAAAGAATAAATGTTAAGTGTTATACCAAACTACAAGCAGAAAGAACACAATCGGCCAATCCAGCAACCATAAACAAAACGAAACTCCATACGCATCCTCTCAAAATCCCACTGGTCAAAGGCCTTGGCAAAGGGCAATGGAAGCATCGAACTTCGACTTCCACTACCTCCCCCTCAGCAACTATTATATTATGTAAGCATTCCAGTAATTGTTATAACATACAAGCAAGGAAGAAAAACAATTAATTGACTGGAATGGACTGGCCTCCAATTAGCGAAAAGAAAAATTAAAATAAAACAAAGTCAACAATGATAATAAACGAAGCAAGGAAGGCAAAAAAAATTAACTTCCTTAACAGAGGCAGAGGAAAAGAGTACTTTTGTAATTTTTTTGCAATGACGGCTAATTGTTCTTTTGGAGCGAGAGCTTTTTTTCTGAGGGCTAAAAGCCATTACAGAGTCATGGTGGGGTTGATAAACTCGACCAGACGGAGGAATGGATGGCGTAAACACAAGAGATGCGGGCTCTCGGAACAAGTGTCCATTAACGGCGGAAGATAAAAACCAAGGACGTGAAGGATTCCTGAGATGCTCGTTTTGGAATTTTTCCGACCATCAACCATTATCTCAAGGTCATTTTTCGGTAGTTCTATTGTTTCATCTGACATGATTTTTAAACTTGTGATCACAGACAACCGATGCATTAAGCTTTATTATGTAGTTATAATGTCGTTGATATTATATTAAAGATACCATTAAAAACAGCGATACTTTCTCTGCATTGTATTCAAGACCAAGCACTAAAAATGGAAAGGAGCAATGGAGAAGAACTAGCCAATTTAGCAAAACAAATTTTAAATTCATAACACGAGAATAGCAGATAAGTATCCCAAATGCTTCTTTCAACACTTTGTCTTACATTTTTGCTATCACTAACAAGGGAAGGTTCCAAGGCCAAGATTGCAGGTCACCGAATACGGTGAAAATTTGTGAATCTATATAGTACAGTCAGTAATAAATATACGACAGCCATAAGGCGCAATTCTCAGAGGGGTCTAGACAAAATAAGTTGCAGAGTTTGAGCTATAGTTTATAAAAGGATAAATTTCTATTCTTTGGCGAGTAGCACTGTAGCATTATTGTAGCATACCGTATTTGTAACTTTTCTTTTTGAGTTCGAATCCCGAACCGCAACTGAAAAAAAAAATGTATAATAATGGAAAAGAATGAAAAATATAAATTGAATGTATGTTTAATAACATATAAAAGCATTTTTAACTATGAAAATTTGTATGTTTAAATGTCTAATGAAAAAAGAAAAAAGCCAATTTATGTGTCTTTAGGGCAGAAAGTTTTTGTTGTTTTATTCACAATTATTTCAATTTCAAAAGAATAATCTATAACTTTTCACAGCGAAATAAATAAAAATACGTGATAGTAATACGCGAACAAATATTTTTATTTTGTTTCATTGTGTAAAAATTTCGAACATTTCACAATTTTGTAAAAAATATTGGGAAAAATTGAATTGCCAAAAAAATTTACTACGTAGACACTCATTCTAATCAAAAATATATTTGTTCACGTATTTTACTTTTCTGTTTAAATTATTTGATATTCATTAAAATAACTGTAAACAATTTTAAGACTAACAAAAAACCCATCCATAGACATAAATATGCTTTTGCTTTTTCATTATATATTTAAACATGCAAAATTTCGTAGTTAAAAATGCACTTATATGCATCAAAATGTACATTTAGTTTATATTTTGCGTAAATTTCAATTATTTGAATTTTTTTTTTTTTTTTTTTTTTTTCAACAGCGGTTTGAAAATAATTGATAAAAATATTAGTTAGATTATATTATAATTGATTAGTTTTGTGTGTATACTTAACAGGTGGCATGGTTATACAAAATCTTTTTGCGATTTCCGCAATAGCTCTATCGGAGAAACTAATGAACGGATTTTAATCAACTTCAGACGCAGCTATAAGTTGATATAAATTGTTGGTGATTAGATTTTGGTGTAAATCACCTAACCGGTGCACTTTTTCAGGAAGTCTTAACATGTATGAGAAAGAAGAAAAGTTTATGATTGCATCATTTGATTAGTTTCACGTTTCCGAAGCATCATACAATGGTGCATGTATCATTTATATACAAAAAGAAAGAAAAAACAAAGATCTCGCCTACATATGGCATAGCCCAGTGTCGCAGCGTGAGGGGGTTCATGGGACGATTGCCCTGAACCCCAAGGTTAACAGTTTGTAGGGATAACAAACAAAAATAAATAAATAAAAAAGTAAAATATATATATATATGAATGCAATATTTTGAATTGTTCCAAAGCGCTCAAAACCTATTCTAAATCACTGTCATGGACATTACTTTTTACTTATTATTATTTTATAAAGACAGCAACAGACCTAACATGATTACACATGCTCGATTTTAAAGCCTGGCCAAAAAATTGCTAAATAAGGTTCGAATACATGAGGGGAATTTTTTTGTGTATGGGAGCATATAGTAATTTGTTTTTTAAAGATAAACTTTTTCCCGCGAGGTCTACATTTCTAAATTTCTTCTGAACCGCAAAGACCAGTTTTCAGCGAGTTTTACATTTCTAAATTTCTTCCGGACAGCAAAGACTAGTTCTTGCTTTAATTAGTAGTTTCATCAGAAATGACGTCACTTGTATTTCAAGGAATTGAAATAAATTGTATGAGTACATTGGTAAGGGTAAGCGACAATGAGTAATTCATTTGTGGCGAAATAAGTGTCGGAAATTTTCTTTTAAAAATTCTTGTTCAGTCCAAAGTACAAAAGTTTAAATACAGTTTATGAAATGCAAAAATATACGCCAATTGAAACTTTAATGTTTTTGTATAATACTCAAATTTAGATATAACGTTTGGGTTCGGGTCTTTTTTTTTTTTTTTTTTAATAGTTATTGTTTGGTATGGTGAACGCTGTTAGAGGTAGGCATTTGCTTTATTTAATTTCTCAATCTCTCACAAAGTTTTATCCTGTTTCATAATATTTGTAAACGCATTTTAGATATTTTCAATTCATATTTTCTACCTTTCTTTACATTTTCTTCTATGGTATATTGGGGGAAGCAGATATATTTTCGAAAGCATAAAAAATATCCGATGTTTTTCAAGTTGTTAACTTCCCGCTTATTATAAATATTTTCGTATAAAGTATAGAAGCTAAAACATATCGCACATAGGACTGTACGATGTAGAAGTTTCTTAAAAGTTTTCAATTGCTCTGCTCGACAAACGCAAAAAAGTTTTGACAAATTTACGAATTCACTTTTTTAACGGAAAGATTCAAAATCGGAAAGCCTGACTATAAAAACGATCTGGAACCGAAATGTGTTCTCCATTTTGTGTTACATAAATTACTTATTGAATTATAAGGGATTTCGGTCACGTGACATACGTTTTTACCCTTTCTTGTGTGGTTATTCTTCCTTCGTGCGGAAATTCGGTCCAAAACGCTCACTCACACTATTTTCTAAAAGATGTATTACGTTTGCAGACACACACGCGCGAAAAAAAAAAAATCAGTTCGATTAGATAGTTTTTTTAAACACCTGCTCGTTCCAAACATTTCCGAACAAAAATCAAATAAAATTTATGTTTTAAATTTGCCCTTTTGGATGTGAGAACATCCTTAAATAAATTTATCATTCATCTAACATCGCGATTTAACACTGACTAGGTGCCCTTGGCGATCAGTTTCGTCTCCCTAAAATGAATCATTACTTTTATTCATAATTTAATTTACCTACTCTATTCTTTGCCAAATCAGAAGATACTGCTAGAGAAATCAACAACTCCATTTTTATGCTAGTCGGGTGTAGGTGATAAATCGCCAAACATTGTTCCTGTGGAATTTTTTCGTATTTTATTAGTTTCATTTAAAATATAATCCTTTCATTCATTGCATTTATATGGCATAGCTTTAATTTTAAACTGAAACGTTTAAAATTCGTGACTTTTATTTATTTATTAAGTAAGAACAGAAAAATAAAAAATAATGATATTTTGAAGTTTTATAATTGCAGTGAAAGAGCGAACTATGAATGAGGCCGATTTACCTCGCCTTAAATCCTGCCAAAGAACTTTTACAAAGTAACCAATGAGATAGATGAGTTTCATTCGGTCGTTGCCTTTAACCGTTTCCGGCACTCTGTACCCAGTTCGAGATACCCAATTTTAATTCCAAACTTGCAAACGGCACTAGTAATATCTTAATAAAATTTTTTGTTTACAATAAAAGTTTAAATTAGGGGATTCTTGATTTCTAAAAAAGTCGCTTGTAAATTCCGGTGACAGTCGGTAATTTCTCATTTCACTAGCAGAATTTGCTCGTGCTGGAAAGGGTTAAACAATTAACGAATAATTGAGATTTCTGTGCCACGTACGATAGTGTAATATATATATATATATATATATATATATATATATATATATATATATATATATATACAGGGTGATTCATAAAAGATGGCCAGAACTTTAAGGGGTTATAGTACACTTAAAAACAAATAATATTAAATAGGAGACTAAGGGTCCCAGACGTATTCCCAAGGAGATAGGGGGCATTAAAGTTTAGGGTCCGAAATTTCAAATGATTATAAAAAATGGAAAAATTGGTCGATTCGTTTGCGGTTTTTGCAAAAAATTTTCTTTATGCCAGTATTTTCTTGAAATAAAATTTTAAAGTTCAATTTCAAAAAATGCCGATAGGGGGCGCTTTAGACTTTGGAGTAACAAACAACTATTTTTTAACGTTATTTTTTGTATTTCTTTAAATGATTTCGAAAGCTTAGACTTAAACTTAAATTTTGATCTAAAAATCTGAGTCCTAACGAGTAGTTAAGTAGCGTAAACTGAAATTTGAAACCCTTCTCCCCCCAGAACAAAAATCAGTTATTCCCGATCTTTGTGTCGTAGATTAGGCTCTAACTACTGCCGCGTTTTGCTAAAATTATTCTTTATGTCAGTATTTTCTTGAAAATAAATTTTAAAGAAAATTTTCAAAAAATTCCGATAGAGGGCGCTTTAGACTTTGGAGTAACGAACAACTATTTTAACCGTTATTTTTTGTGTCTCATTAAATGCTTTCTAAAGCTTAGACTTAAACTTAAATTTTCAGCTCAAAATCTGAATAGCTGAGCGTGGTTCAGTAGCGAGGGGAGGGGGTTCAAATTTCAACTTCTGAACATAGTTCAGTTTGCACTACTTAACCATGCCCAACGATTCTGTGCTGTGATACGAGGCAAAAATACAACTTTCGTCAAGGACTGCATAGTCGGAATTCACTCATAAAGGCACTGGCACAGTTGGAAACGTCGCTCATGCAAACGTTAAAGCTCCATTCCTGACGCTAGTCACCGGGAGAAGAAGGAGACAGAAAGTATGCAAATGTCAAATGGGGAAGAAGAAGAACACGTATGCAAAATTTCGACACGATTCAGGCATAAAAACCACTGAACGGTGAGTCAAGTGTAAGTCGCTGTAGTAATGAATCGGAAGATGGTGCCCTTCACGAATAAGGAAAAGGCTGAGATGCATTTAATTTACGGAACGGCAGATAGAAATGGTGCAGAGTCACAACGAATGTACGGAGAGCGATTTCCCAACAGGCGGTTGCCTAACCGCAAAACTTTCGAGCGCTTGCACAGACAGTTGTGTGAGACGGAATCATTTCTCGCTTCCCGGTCGAATGCAGGTCGTGCAAAAAAGGACGAATCAGTAGTTGTTGCAGAAGCCATTCTGGATGTAGTAGCGGCGCAGCCAAGTACAAGTACACGAACAGTGGCTAGGCAGGTGGATACCTCACAGTCCATGACTTGGAGGGTACTGAAGGATGAACATTTGCTCCCGTTTCATGTGCAACGAGTCCAGAAACTGTCTCCAGGGGATTATCCAAATCGTATTGAATTCGCCCGATGGTTTCTGCAGCAGAACGCGCTAAATCCACATTTTGGACGAACTGTGCTTTTCACCGATGAATGTACCTTCACACGTGAAGGTACATTTGACACACACAATGCACATGTATGGGCGGATGTCAATCCACATGCTACGTATCCACATGCTCATCAGAGACGCTTTTCCATCAATGTTTGGGCAGGAATCCTCGGAGACCACCTAATCGGACCGTACCTTCTTCCTGAACGCCTCAACGGTAAAACATACCTCACATTTCTGCAACATGTGCTGCCAGACCTGTTAAACGTTGTTCCTCCACGCATCCGGCGGGTCATGTGGTTCCAGCACGATGGAGCGCCAGCCCATTACGTACGAGACGTCCGCAACTATCTGGACATCACATTTCCGAACAGATGGATCGGTCGAGGTGGTCCTGTTGCTTGGCCTGCTCGCTCGCCAGATCTTTCACCCCTCGATTTCTTTTTTTGGGGACAATTGAAGGCTCTTATGTATGAGACACCCATTGAATCCCCCGAGGAACTGGTCGCCAGACTTTCCGCCGCTGTAGGGGAAGTGCTCGAAAAGCCTGATGTTTTCGCGAATGTTCGCCGTTCCATTCTTCGCCGTTGTTCTGCGTGCATAACCTCTGGTGGTCACAATTTTGAACATTTATTGTAATTACATGTTAATAAATATGCTTTGGTAACATAATCCTAATTTGTGTCTTTTTACCTCGTATCACAGCACACAATGTGTGGACATGGTAAACTGAACTGTGCTCAGGAGTAGAAATTTCAAACCCCTCTCCCCAGAAACTTAACCACGTCTAACGATTCAGTTTTTGGGCTGAAAATAAGCTTTAGAAAGCATTTAATGAGACACAAAAAATAACGGTATAAAATAGTTGTTCGTTACTCTAAAGTCTAAAGCGCCCTCTATCGGAATTTTTTGAAAATTTTCTTTAAAATTTATTTTCAAGAAAATACTGACATAAAGAATAATTTTAGCAAAACGCGGCAGTAGTTAGAGCCTAATCTACGACACAAAGATCGGGAATAACTGATTTTTGTTCTGGGGGGAGAAGGGTTTCACATTTCAAATTTCAGTTTACGCTACTTAACTACTCGTTAGGACTCAGATTTTTAGATCAAAATTTAAGTTTAAGTCTAAGCTTTCGAAATCATTTAAAGAAATACAAAAAATAACGTTAAAAAATAGTTGTTTGTTACTCCAAAGTCTAAAGCGCCCCCTATCGGCATTTTTTGAAATTGAACTTTAAAATTTTATTTCAAGAAAATACTGGCATAAAGAAAATTTTTTGAAAAAACCGCAAACGAATCGACCAATTTTTCCATTTTTTATAATCATTTGAAATTTCGGACCCTAAACTTTAATGCCCCCTATCTCCTTGGGAATACGTCTGGGACCCTTAGTCTCCTATTTAATATTATTTGTCTTTAAGTGTACTATAACCCCTTAAAGTTCTGCCCATCTTTTATGAATCACCCTGTATATATATATATAGATAGATAGATAGATTTTACCTTTAGAACGCCTATTTTTAATTTTTTAATGACAAAATATGGTTTTTGTAGAGTTTTTCACAGCCTGTATCATACAGTATAAATTAATTTTAGTTTATTATATACTTTTGAGATGAGTTGAAAAAGGATATATTTTACATATAAAAAAAGTTTGATTTAAAAACACTACGTTTTTGCATATTGAGAGTTGGTGGACTATTTTAATAAATTTCAAAAACTTTTTTTTTCTTTTTACGCGATAAAATCTATTTTAGGATACTGTATCAGAGATTTCCGGCAAGCCCTAGACCTTTGTATTGTTAAAACAGCTCGAAAAAGAACAGTTAATAAATAAAATGGTGGAATGCAGAGAATTTTCTTACAGAACATTTTTTTTTTTAAATATATTTCACACACTCGTAAAAAAAAACCTGACAGAATCGTTACATTGTAAGAGGAAAAATGTCATTATAAAAAAGAGTGAGAACAAAGGAAGGAATTATTCTACTTTGAGAACTGAACCAACAAAGAATGTCCAGTTTTAACTTCCAATCTTACAATACAATGAATCAAACAACATAGTACTTTCGCGTTCCTCAGTGCAGCATGACGTCTATTCTCCATCGAGAAAATTTTCAACATCTTGAAGGCCATGTACCTTTAGCAGCAGTAGAGATAAATTTCATTAGGTCGATGGCATTAAACAATCAATAAATAATCGCGATTTCTGTACCACGTACGATAGTGTAATATATAGGAAGAGAGATTTTACCTTTAAAATGCCTATTTTTATATTTTTAATCTCAAAATCCGATTTTTGTAGAGTCTCTCACCTCCTGTATCATACAGTATATTTTAATTTATCAAATACTTTACTATTTAATTTAAATTTAAATTAAAATTTTTAATACTGTTTAATTTTAATTTATCAAAAGTAGTTACTAGTCTCAAGGGGGGGGGGGGGAGACCAGTAAGTATGCGAGTTTACTGGTTCGCAATCATCATCACTGGCCCGCTACATTAAGTACCTTTATGATCGCTCTCTCCTTTCTTTCCTAATACTAAACTATAAACCAAACCTCCTTGCAGTTACCCAAAATTGTCGGCATAATTAAATGTAAAATTATAATATGCTTAAAAAAAGTATACAGTACATAAATAAAAAACTATAAAATTATTAATTAAGTATATTTTATTCTCGATCATTTATTTCAACTGGCTGTAAGGATTTAATGCAAAAATTTTTATATGTATTTCGTTAAATAAAATACGACTTTGTGATTTATGTTTGTTTCGGTTTTCTCAGGGACGGCAAAATTTACGTTTATCAAGGGGGGGGGGGGGAGTTACTGGTCCTGCGAGCCAGTAATTTTTTTTTAAGTTGATGATCCAATTGAATTTTTGGTGGTCTCGGACCAACGGACTACCAAGGACTTCGAACACTGTTTAGTGATACAAAGTTATACAGAGTGGTTACTATTCGTTACTGTTGTTTCCACTGTAAAAGTATGAGAACGTTAATTATGATTATAATAAGAGCACACTTTCCCTAAAAATTGATCAAAAAATAGTTTTTTTTTTTTTTTTTTTTTTTTTTTTTTTTAATATTAAATGAAAATCTGTTTAATTGTGAATATTTCAACGCCTCATTTTTACCTACGGCAATCGCATCGCCAGGTATTGTAAAATTTGTCAATCCAACCAGCGCAATTCCCCCATACAAATGAAAACTTTAATCGATTTTTTCTCAATGTTCTTACTTTCGTACTTTCTTGTTTTAAAACTGCTATTTTTTTTTTTTTTTTTTTTTTTTTTTTGTATTTGGGATAGAAGATTTAAAATTTTTTGTATATGTTTTTTATTTTTTATATGTGTGATAAATCTTCGCATGAAATTGGCCTTCAGGTTATTATTATTTTAAAAGCATATGAATATGTGTTAGTGTTCATTTAATTAAAATAATTAATCATTATAAAATTAAATTCTTTTCTTTGAAAAATCCTTTTCCTACTCAGAACCAGTGGGATATTTATTTTATTTCTTGCTCTTGTAATTTAGGTTATATTGATCAAACCAAGAGAGCGTTAAAGAAAACATTAGGCGAGCATCAGAAGTACAATATTGAAAATCAAGAAATATCTAAATCCTCGATTACTTTCATCTCCCTGCCTTTTTTTTGCATGGAAATTACTTTTGTAATTCCTTTCTCTCGTCCCTTGTCTATTTTCATTAAATAAAGTTTTATTTATTATTATTTTTATGTTATCATTATTATCTATTTTTATTTTTTTCTTTATTTTGTTTTAATTTTCTTTATTATTTATTCTATTTGATTTATTATTATTTCCACTTATTTTTTCTATTTATTTTATTTCCACCTTCCCCACCCCCCCTCTATTTTATTTTGGCATCACTTTCGTCTTCCGCATTAACTCTTTCAACAAGCGCCACCTGTCGCACTTTTTGCTATCCCCACCCTCTTTCTTTCAGTTCATCTTTGACCTCGTACGCTTACGGACACGTGTTTTTTTCAGCTGATGACGAGCTGTTTTGTTTTAACGCGAAACGTGTCCTGTTTTGATTTTTATCTTATGGGGATTTTTACAAAGTCTATTACAGTAAAATTTCCATAACGGACATTCCCGAATAGCGGACACCTCTATTTAACGGACAGTTTTCAAATCCCCACTCCAAAAACTTAAATTTTTGTATGTTTAACCTCCGAATAACGGACATTCCGAATAGCGGACAGTAATTTTGGCTAAAAAGAATGTAAAATTATTTTTTACATGGCTAACGAGGAAAAGAAATAAAAAAAGCTCTAAATTTATCAGGGCAATATCTCACAAATTTTGTGATTACAGATAAATGAGAGGATGAGCTGGGGAAAATCCCTTCTCCCCTTATCTGTGATCGCAAATCACCTTTCTCTGATGATTTGAGATTGTAAACTTTTAAGGAGCAGAAAAATACAGTAAACACTTATACATTTTTAAAAAAGATGATACAAAAGGTTTAAAACTACTGACAGAGTTAAAATTTCACGTTCAAAAACAAATTACGTGTAATCGCAAGTGAAAACGAACTTTTAAAAAAAATTGTAAGAGTGTAATAAACAGTGGATAAAGGTATGCCCAGATTTATTTCAGTTTTATTGCTTTAAAAATTATTTTAATTTCTGGTTAATCATATAATAGAGGTTTTAGGACATATAAAAATCAAATACTGAAACATTAAGCATTCATTAGCAATTTTTCTATCTCTGAGATTTTCCCAATAGCGGACACCTCCGAATAGCAGACAATTTCCGCGCTCCCAAGGTGTCCGTTATTTAGAGGTTTTACTGTATTATAATTATTAATTATCGCCAGCATATTCGGTGTTTTTTGGCTACAATGTTCTATGTTAGTTTATTTCAATGTGCTAAAATACATTTTTATTTTACTTCAGGTGCTTTTGAATGGCTATTATATACATATATACCTTCAAGATTAACTGAAATGACTTAAATTCATTAAATATATGTGTTGTTTAAAATTGAAAATATTTCTTAAAAGTGAAAAAAAAAACACATTATGAGTTTTTTAGTGGGGTTTTTTTTATCAAGTGGGTCCATTTTGAAAAAACCCACTGGGTTCTTTCGAACTCGGCCCAACTTTGCAAACCCTAATTTATACAAAAAAAATATATATATATTTTTTAATTTAAGCAAATTTTATATTCTTAACCCCTTTTTACTTCTAATAATACATAGACCTAAAGAAAAAAAGAGAAAAAAATAAATTCAACGAAGATTCCTCCCCCCCCCTTTCTTTTTTCTATCTGACCCCCCCATCCGCTTCCACATTAACCCCTTGCGACGCGCTGGTTTCATAGATGTACCACTTAATTTTAATTCCGAAACACCATAATGGCACCAGAATATTGTTAAAAAATTGCGGTTTATTGAATGCGTGAATTATAGCGTTTTCTTATTTACAAATAAAGTTGTTTTCAAATTCCGGTGTCAGTCATTATTTTCAATACTTAAGCAATGAATTTGCCCTGCGCCGCAAAGGGTTAAGCCAGCTTTCAGACACATGAGCATAGAATAGAGAAATGCAACAAAAAAGGCATTAAAAAAATCCGAAAATAAGTTCTGCCAACTTTAACAAAATAAAAAATTGAAACAACTATGAATTTTCTTATTAGAGGCAAGGTATCCCTCCCACTCCCAACAGCCGAAAAAAAAAAGTATATCAACGATGAAAGTAAAAAGAACAGGAAGACGTCTTTTATCAGGAATGGGGGGGGGGGGGGGCTGGGATGGAGGACTCTCACTGAAGAAAAATTCTTGTTCCATTATTTCCTTCTTAGTATTTAATTACTTTAAATCCTTTTACAAAATAAATTTTATTATTTTCAAAATTTTGAGAGAAAAATAAATTTGAAAATCTAGATAAAGGTGCAGGCGCCCATGATCGGAGAGGCGAAATTAACCACCTCTTAAAGATGATGGCAAAAATAAATAAACATTCTAGAGACAAGTGGATAAACTGTCCATCCTCGGTATAACAAGAGGTTGTTGTGGACGAAAGGAAGCTCAATTAAAAATCCCCTTTTATGTCGATAACGGTCTAGTGCTAGGCAAAAAGTTGTTTGAATTGAATGGGAAGAGCCTTTCCATCATCTTCAGTCACCAGCATCGGAAGTGATCAAGGTCGCAGGGGATGCGGAGAGACCTCCACCCAGGCTAGCGCTCTCCATCCTTGCGGCTACGCCCCGTTCACACGCAACGGGATGACCTCCGACTGGCTCTGTGTTTTTCCCACACAAATCGAACCCGAGGCAGCAAAGTAACATTTCGTGCAAATCGGATGGATGGTGCCCAGTAAGAACTCAAATGTAGCTATATAGTAAACAAGCCTATCATTCCATAAACAGAAAAATATTTTCTTAAATGACTCCTTCACGATGCAGAAAAAATTATTCCGAAATAACGGTATTTATTTATTTAATGGATGCGGGTATGGAATTAAACTATGAATGTATACACATAAATAGCGGGAAATAGCTTTTATAATTATTACTAACAAGCTCTTCTTCCATAAAGTACAAATACAACCATACTTAAGTACAAATAGTCAAATAAGAACCAGAAATAGAAGTGTATATAATTAAAATAATACACTTTGTAAAAATCACCATAAAATTAACAATAAAGCAGAACGCGTCTTGAGCTACAATAACAGCTCGTGCTCGAAACGCGTCCTTCTTTATTTTTCATTTTATGGGGATTTTTACATAGTGTATTATTTTAATTATTAATTATTGCCAGTGTTTACGGTGTTTTTTCAGTAGAACTGTATATACTCCTTGATTTTGGTTACCACTATTTTCTAATAATTCGCTTTACTTAATCACACAATTTTCATGGTAAGACAAAGATTCGGAAATAGTGGTACTCAAAAGCTGCGAGACGTTTGTTGCGATGCTACAGGTTGCATGAATTTTCAACTAAAATCACAAGATTAATTTTAAAATCCATCTCCATCACGGTGCAAATATGCAATTTTTCACATCATTCTCGCTCACAAATAGATTTTAGTCCATGAGCCGAGCGCACAAAACCCAAGTCATCGACTACAAGAAAAATTATTTTATTTTACGGAAGAATGGTAATAGGGGAATCTAATCATCCATGTGTGCCGGAAGCAAAGTGGTGCATAAGCCAAAATTGAATACCACTAGTGGTTAACTCGTAGACTTAGCATTATATTTTCCTGCACCCAATTTTCCATGTTTTCATACTTTTAATTGTACGGCAAGCATAATGTTAAACATACGATTGTACCTTTAGTGGCGTCAATTTTTGGCTTAGGCACCACTTCGCTTCCGGCACAAATGGATTATTAGATTCCCCTATTACTGTTCTTCCATAAAAAAAAAGGAATTTTTCTTGTGCTCGATGACTTAGGGTTTTGTACGGTCGGCTCTTGGACTATTTACAATACAAACCAGGATACCAAAACAATAACAGGTACAAATGTAGATACTTCTCAGAAAATGGGATGCTTCTGCCGATATTCCAAAGGACAGAAAATTAAGGTTATGACTTTTAAAACATAACCAACCACATTTAAACAGTTTGGGTTTAAAACTTTTTATATCAACATTTATAATCGTTACAAAACAGATTACGATGCCGGTAATTTAACCATAATTCAAAAACAACCTGGCGAAATTTCCATTCAGCTTTATCTTTTTTGTTTGTTATGGATACTATTTAGTCTACATGTGGATTTAACTATTATTTTTACTTACTTTCAACTCCTATTTGTAAAATAACAATATATATACTGCTACTATTATTAAGTTTCTTCATTGTCTTCAACATCTTGTATCACTTTAAATCATAGCAAGTTTTTTTTTTTTTCCAAATCATTTATCTAGCCGTTTGGCACGCTTGGCATTCTTTATATAAAAAGAGCAACCCTACTGATATTGCGAAGATCCGCTGCGTGCATCACTAGCGAACTGGTTTTTCTACAGTGTTACTATGTCAGCTTGTATAATTAACTATTGCTTCCTGCATTAATAATTTATTAATAATTTTATTGCGCAGTCCTCTTCATTAATGGTGATAAACAGATAAGTTTTTTTTGTTCTCAATATTTTGTTTTCTTACTTTTTATCCAAATTATATATATATATATATATATATATATATATATATATATATATATATATATATATATATATATTATCATAAAGAAGATTTACAAGAAAGCAACAGCAACCATCCGTTTAGATAAAGGAAAAGCGAAGATCAAGCTCGGAAGAGGAGTAAGACAAGGAGACACCATTTCACCCAAGCTTTTTAATGCTGTCTCAGAAAGTATCTTCAAGAAGCTGGATTGGGAAAACAAAGGGATTAGAATAAATGGAGAATTTTTAAGTCATCTCCGGTTCGCTGACGACATTGTAATTTTCAGTAACAGTCCTGAAGAATTGGAAATTATGCTAAAAGATCTTGCAGAAGCTAGCATCAATGTGGGATTAAAAATAAATTTAGAAAAGACTAAGGTGATGTTTAATTCATTTACATCAAAAAAGAAAATTGCCTACAAGAACACTGAGAAAGAAGTGCAAAGTTATGTGTACCTAGGACAGGAAATATCATCGGATAATAGTATCTTGAATGAAATCAATAGAAGAATAAGAAATGGGTGGAGTGCTTTCGGGAAGAACAGTATTATTCTGAAGAGTAACCACCTCTTAAAGATGATGGCAAAAATAAATAAACATTCTAGAGACAAGTGGATAAACTGTCCATCCTCGGTATAACAAGCAGGTTGTTGTGGACGAAAGGAAGCTCAATTAAAAATCCCCTTTTATGTCGATAACGGTCTAGTGCTAGGCAAAAAGTTGTTTGAATTGAATGGGAAGAGCCTTTCCATCATCTTCAGTCACCAGCATCGGAAGTGATCAAGGTCGCAGGGGATGCGGAGAGACCTCCACCCAGGCTAGCGCTCTCCATCCTTGCGGCTACGCCCCGTTCACACGCAACGGGATGACCTCCGACTGGCTCTGTGTTTTTCCCACACAAATCGAACCCGAGGCAGCAAAGTAACATTTCGTGCAAATCGGATGGATGGTGCCCAGTAAGAACTCAAATGTAGCTATATAGTAAACAAGCCTATCATTCCATAAACAGAAAAATATTTTCTTAAATGACTCCTTCACGATGCAGAAAAAATTATTCCGAAATAACGGTATTTATTTATTTAATGGATGCGGGTATGGAATTAAACTATGAATGTATACACATAAATAGCGGGAAATAGCTTTTGCAAAGAGGCATATGCCTCTTTGTTTGAAAAGAAAAGTTTTTAATCAATGTATTTTACCTGCATTAACCTACGGAGCAGAAACATGGACACTAACAAAACGGATGATACAAAGATTACAAACAACACAGAGAAGCATGGAAAGATGCATGCTAGGCATAACTAGAAGAGACAGAAAGAGGATAACCTGGATAAGAAACCAAACAAAAGTTTTTGACATACTTGAAAGAATCAAGCAGCTAAAATGGAAATGGGCTGGGCACATTGCAAGAAGACAAGACAATAGATGGAACACAAATATACTACAGTGGTATCCCAGAGATGTAAAACGACCAAGAAGACGACCACAAGTAAGATGGAGTGACGAAATTAGAAAAGTGGCTGGTGCAAATTGGATGACGAAAGCACTAGACAGAAAACATTGGAAAAATCTGGGGGAGACCTACATCCAGCAGTGAATCGAAAACGGTTGATGATGATGATGATGATGATGATATATATGTACACAGTCAGACCTCGCTATGGCGCACGTCACTCCGCATATCACGTCAGTTTTTCAATTACGATTTTATAGTAAATAAACTCCGGATTTTACGTCGTTGAATAACTTTCAACTCCGGAAATCCCGACGATTTACGAAATTCGTCCATTTTTCACATTCCATCTTACAAGCACGGAAGTTAAGCGGTTTGAAAAGTTTTCAGCCAAACTTTTCTGAAAGTGGCTTTTTAATTGATATAAAGGAGGAACTTTTTTTCCCAATCATTTATCTGATTAAAAAAAACCACACACTATGAATGATAGAATCTGCAAAGAAGAGATTTCTTTCTGCGCCTTCTCTATCTTCCAATCCAAGATTACTCACCTTCTGTGTTATACGCATTCACTTAGGAAATGTTAAACATTTCATTTCCACACTTTATTCGAGGTGTTTAAACTGTTTACGGCAAAGTAACAAGAAAATCTAAGACAGTTCATATCTGTTTCAAACATGCTGGTTTCAATCAAGTTCTTCGGACCTCGAGTATATGGGTGATTCTACGATAAGAGGTTCAAAAACATAGAGAATTCGGCCAAACAGAAAAGTTTGAGTTTGATCAAAAACCTTTAAATTATGATTTTTGTCCCGTTTATTTACTTTTTCATATAAGGGCAAGTCACTTTATACATATGTTATAACTTTTTCTGGTCAGTGACTCGCTCCTCTGGCAGTTATCTTGCCAGGGGAAATACGGCAGGAGAGAGACATTTTCATGTAAATTCAAATTTTTTAACTGACTGAATTAGTTTTTGGGTTAATTGTGTATTTCACTTTAATTATTACCGTATTGTTTAATTAGGGCAGTAAATGCAATTGAATTAAACGAATATTATATGTTTTATGACTTACCAGGGGAGATACATGATCACCGTGCGAAACCACTACACCGCACAGTCGCGTCGCAACAACTAAAAATGGCGATGCTTAAATGGCTTGCGCGTTTAGTATTACTAACTTGAAGCCAATAGATGTCCTTAAGCCCTACTTCCAATATAGCCATCCTTGAATTTATATTTGTTTCAGCGGAACGAAATTTGATAGGGTAGATACACAAAAAATGCGGGACAAAAGTTAATTAAAAAAATTATTTGAAATTAACAAAATTATTTTATTTTTTATTTTATAATACGTAAATATAATTACTTAAATTCCAATTAAACATACTTTAGCTAAGCATCTGACGGAAAAAATATATGTATTTTTTGAAAGTTAAATTGAAACCGGCAAGGGGACATGCCAGGGGAGAGACTTTTTTAAACTTTGTAAGAAATTTCAGAAAAATGTGTTTTAATTAGGCATTCAATCGTGATGTCATTTAATAAAGTACATTAAGATGATGCGATTCATTGCAAAAAATAGCAATATATAGAATAAAAAATCTGTTTTAAACGGATTGCCGTACAAATTAACTCTTATCGTAGAATCACCCATATAAGAGCTAATGAAGAAGACATCCTCTTCCAATACAGTTTAAAGAGTTGTTAGATCGTGAAATAAATGTATTTACTTTGTTTAAAATAATGTTTTATTGCTTAAAAATGGAAGAACGGTTGTGAATTTAAAATTGTCTTAAATTAATTTAAAATACAGCTTTTTATAAACATACTAGCGGACCCGACAGACGTTGTCCTGTCACCGACAGACGGATTCCTTCTTGGCACCGACTCCAGAAAATCAAATAAATATATGTAAATATGGTAATACGCACGATAAACACTACGCTCTTAATTTCTTATTACAATTATGTAAGGAAATTATTTTTCACTCTTCAGTATTTTTTGAAGTCGGTTCAATTTTTGATAGAAAAGTTTATTTTTCTCTTTTTAGTTAAAAGTTAACGATTTTCTGAAGTCGGTTAATCAAAATTATAATACAGGAAATATTATTGTGAAGCATACACGTTTGTCAGGAGTGGGGTTCGAACACGCGATGTTTTTCTTCGAGAAGCTTAGCTTAAATCTGGCGCCTTAGACTGCTCGGGCATTCCGTCCGCACTCTATTCATCGAACTTATTCAACACTTTTAATTCGTGAAAAATCTAACTATTAGTTTTTGCCTAATTACTAAAAAAGTACTGAATCAATTACGACGAAATGTGAATCTAAACCATTCTCGAATCCACTGGAACGCACACACAAAATTTCAATAAAATCGGTCCAGTCGTTTAGGAGGAGTTCAGTGACATACACACGCACAGAAGACATATATATAAAGATAAGCATTGGAAATTTCAGGTTTTTGCGCCGAAGACATCGCCAAATTAGGAAAATGTTAATTATCTCACGAACTACTGGATTTAAACGAATTTGCTTAGTACCATTCGATTCAGAATGAAAAAGTACACTAAAATATGTTATCAGCTGAAAAATAACTACAAAAGCCGATTTTTAAGGAATTTTTTTAAAGTTCATTCTTTTTTCTACTCATCCTAGAGGTGGAATTTTCGAAAATCCCTTCTTAGCGGCACTCGATGTTATAAAGAAGTATTTTTACCCCAATTTTTCTAGATTTTTGGTTCTAGATTTTTTCATGCTGTAATCAATACGAAATCCAGACTTTCTTTTATATATATATAGATAAGGATTCAAAATTTCAGGTTTTTTGCGCCGAAGAGATCGCCAAATTAGGAAAAGGTGAATTATCTCACGAACTACTGGATTTAAACGAATTTGCTTAGTACCATTCGATTCAGAATGAAAAAATG
The DNA here is from genome assembly GCA_964019185.1 of Maratus speculifer. Lineage (NCBI taxonomy): Eukaryota > Metazoa > Arthropoda > Arachnida > Araneae > Salticidae > Maratus > Maratus speculifer. The sequence goes on from OZ025296.1 coordinate 243,969,959, forward strand.
CACTAAGATATGTTATCAGTTGAAAAATAACTACAAAAGCCGATTTTTAAGGAATTTTTTAAAAGTTCGTTCTTTTTTCTACTCATCTTACGGGTGGAATTTTCGAAAATCCCTTTTTAGCGGCAATCGATGTTATAAGAAGTATTTTTACCCCAATTTTCAAGATTTTTGGTTCGGTAGATTTTTTTGTGCTGTGATTAATACTAAATCACGATTTTCTTTTATATATATAGCACTTTTTATTAGCAAAAAATCACTAACTATATTAGTTTTTGCCTAATTACTAAAAAAGTACTGAATCAATTTCGATGAAATATGCATCTAAACCATTCTCGAATCCACTGGAACACACACACAAAATTTCGTTAAAATCGATCCAGTCGTTTAGGAGGAGTTCAGTGACATACACAGGCACAGAAGATTTATATATATAAAGATTTTTCTCCAACTCCGGTTACCACGAGACTCCGCTTATGACGACACTTTTTTCTGGTCCTGAGAGCAGGGTTGGCACAGTTTAAACCAATTGGTTTTAACCATGGTTTAAACCAAACGGTTTTTTTAACGGAATCTAATGACATTTTCTCTTTTTAGGTGCGTTCGTAATTATGTAAATACGTAGCACTTATTGTTGTCGCTCAGTCCGTCCGTCTGTCCGTCCGCATATAACAACGCAAAAACTACCCAACTGAATCGTTTGAAATTTAAAATACATAATTATAACAATTTTATCGAGTCATTTCAAATGTTATGAAAGTCGGATGCATAGATCACTTACAGGGACAATCAAAGGTATTCCATTACATTACGGTCAATGGGAAAAGTTTCAAATGCATTTTTATGATGTTACACTCATTCGAACATAATAGAATTGGAATGAATCTATGAAGTTTATACTAAAATATGCATTCTGTACAATCTGTGATGCAAAGAATTTTTATTATTAAATTACAGGGCCACACAAAAGTATTCCACTACATAATGCTATTACGGGGAAACATTGTTTGGGGCGTGTTTTAATTATATTCAACTATTTCACATTTTATAAATAAGATATACGTTTCTGAGGTGTAATAAAAATTACTTTCTGTATATTTACAGGAACAGAAAAAAAGATTTCGACTACTATACTGTATCCGAAGTACGCTCTACTATATCAGCAAGATTTTAATATTTTTAAAACTTCGTTATCGTACGAACGCACCTCATTTGCTACGTTCACGTGCAATTTCCAACTTGTTTCTACGTAGTTTAAGAGTGAAATTATTGGATATGAATAATTTCTACTTTTAACACTTTATTTCAGAAAAGCATTAGATATAGTCAGTCCATGTTATGTTTATGTTCGTTTTTTTAGGTTGGAAATTAGTAGTGTTGATGATCATATCTACTGCTCTAAAGAACAATTTTAAAACATGTGAATTTTTCAAAGATAAAATAGGTTTAAAATAATCAATTATTTAGTATAAAATATTTTAATTTTAGAAAAATGCAGATTATTTGAAACAATCTGTTATAACATACATGGTGATTTTGAATATAGAGCCACAGAACTTCATACAGCATTATCTTTAAGATTTTGGTTAAGCTGTAAAAGAATTTTTTCTTGACTGAGGAGATTATCTTTAAGAATTAAAATCAAAATATGAAGTTGAATAAGACAAATTAAAAAAATTCAGTGCTAGTTTAGCATTTTAATAGAACTATTGTATTTTTTCCTATTATCTGCTGAATCTGATGACTAAAAACTTTTACTTTGAATTATCATTCAAAAAACAAAATCTCAAAAAATTTGATTTTTTTTTTTTAATTGTGGAAAAGAATATTATAATCATCAAACTACATCAAATGTGTATTATTAGTAAACAAAAAATTGTTTATGAAGATTTTCAAGTTATCACTGTTTCACTGTGTATAACAATTTATTCTTTGAACATAAGACTATTTACTAATACTGTTTAAATTAAAATATATGATTTTTTAAAATTTTCTACATAAATTAACTAGAATTATTTAATTTATTTTCAAATGAAGTTATACTATTTATGTATCCAACAATGTCTATTTTGATCAATAATTTATATGTATATGTAATAAAAAATATAGTTAAAAAAACGCGGTTTAAAACAAATAAACCGGTTTTTTTTGTTGTTGTTTTTTCGAAAAAAAAAAAAAAAAAAAAAAAAAAAAAAAAAAAAAAACCTGTTTTTTTTTTCCAACCCTGCCTGAGAGCGTCGGCTTAAAGAAGTTCGACTGTATATGAATAGTAAATTATAAATTTTTGAACATAAATAGGTTCCTAAAAGCTTTAAATATGCGAATCCAAGACGTCAGCTAAGTCAACCAAGTAGATTTTTAATTAATACTTAAAAAACTGTCTCCACTGCAACGATTAAAAATTATATAAGCCGTTAAAGAGTACGCCTTTTTACTTTCTTCTATCTCCACAAGAAGAAGGTATTGGATCCGTTATTGATTTAACAAAGATGAGGGTTGATCTCAATAAAACCATTTGATCCGAGTAAAAAGCAAATAAATGAGTTTAGCAAGGAAAAAAAAAACATAGAAACTGTCTCTGATGTAATAGTTTAGGATAGAGAAAAATTTCCATCGTACATAGTATTCCGTCTTAGACAAGCTTTCATCTATATTTATGGATCCGCTGGGAATCGATAACACATTCATCCACTATTATCTTATGAGTGCACTACAATTAACCATCATTCACTTTTTAAACTCACGGTATTTGAAACAATATGCACTCAAAATCTATCGATTTAAAAGGAGTCTACTCATGACGAACACGAGTTATCTTCTGATATAAATACATCTTTGCTCATAGACATTCATCGATCTGTATATGTGATAAAGATTTTGTGAAACACGCAGCAACTATTATTTATATTTATCTTTTTTAAAGCATGAATGGAAGCCATTCACCGGTGATAATGACCAAGTGATTGATTATGCATCAATCTTACTCACCCGTCCCTCTGAAAATAACAATAAAGAGGAAATTAGGAGTCAAGCAAAATTTATATTTTCACGACATTTACGCATGTATTTTGTAAACTACATTGCGTTGAATATAAAATAACTACATCGATAAATTTGTTTTGTTGAATGTTTTATAATATTTTGTGGAATAAATAGATTGCATTTTCATAGTTGAGTCGTATGAAATGACTATCAATGTCACCTGGTACAATTTTACATACTACATTAATATTATTTCATCCAAATGTATCGTCTGGTTTCAATATATTATAATAAAATTTAAGAATAAGTAAATAGTTTACCATTGTTTTTATCTGTACAGAAAAAAAAAAAAAAAACTTTGATCAGATAAAATAGTAAGACATTTTTTGATTGTTTTACTAATAATATAGTAGTACGCATACGTACAGTAGTGAAAAAAAAAAAATAAATAAATAAATAAATAAAAGTAAACACCCTCAACTCGACAAAATATTATCCTAGAAGAGAGCTTATGGTGAAGAAAGATTGGAAATAAAGTACACTTTTAAAGGATATATATAAAATTTGCTTAGGAGACCACCAACATATTAAAACGAACACTTATTTTTTTTTATTGTATTTTTTTCAATGGCAGTGCACAATTCTGACAGCATAAATAAACTCTGTTCCCTTCAATTAGCCTAAAAAACAAATTTTCATGCAATTCGTAATATAAGTTTCCGAGAAATAAATTATTTTAAAACGAGCATATTTTAGGGGTAGAATTCAAATTGAAGTTCAGTACTTGATTGTTGACCCAGAGAGCCCCCCTTTCTTGATCAAAGCATCTTAAGCGTCACTTAAGCAGTCATTGAAGGCTGCTAGGTTACAGGATAGTATAAGAAGTTTCAAAATATACAATCAATTCTATCGTAAACGGAAGCAGGACGTTTCGGTCCCGCCGTTTCGTTCCCTATCCGTTTCGGTCCCTATCCGTTTCGGTCCCAAGACATTTCGGTCCCTTCTCCTGCAAATTGAAATTTTGTGAAATAAGACAAAAATTTACAGAGAACATTGCAGAGTTTTTAAACTGAAGGCCATAAAATTTTAGTATAATGCAATTATAAGTGCCCGAAAACCGCACACACGAATAACACTTATCCAAATTATTATAATTCACACAAATTTTGTATGGTAATCTTAATCATAATTGGTAATACTAATGATAATTGGTAATCCTAATTCTCATAACAGTTAGTAATTTTAATATAAAAATCAAATTAATATTTTATTAAATATCTTTATTAATTAAGAACATTATTAATTTACGTAATGAATTTTATTTTAAAATGAACTCAACATATAATCCATTTTATATTGAATACATCATTATAGTTCCTAGTAGTTCTAAACTAAAATTTATCTTTTACTTATTTATTTAATGTATATTTAAAGTTACAAAAATTTAAAACAATTAGTATAGTTAAAAATAAAACTAAAATAAGAATTTTTTTTCTTGGAAAGTAGGAGCGAAAAGGTAATACAAATAAATAAATAAATAAATAAATAAAAACTTAGTTCTGTCACTTAAAAATTGAAAATAAAATTATTTAAAATTTTATTATATTAAATTTTAAGATATTTTATTAAATTATAGATTATATTTTATGTATAATATTTATATTATTACATTTAATAATATTATTATATTAATTTTATGTAAAAAAAAAATAATCATCTTATTAGAATGAAATAGGACCAGTTTCAATAAAATTCACTCACAAAAATTGTCTTCATGACGTGAGAAGACTGTTAAAGGTTACCAACAAATACTATTATTTAAAAAAAAAAAAAAAAAAAAAAAATGGTGGAGGCAAATTTTTAAAAACAAATTTTTTTGTAGCATGCCCAATTACGAAATCACTATTGCTTTTGCAATGTTCATAATGGAAAGTAATTTATGAAAACAAATTTATAAGATGCAACTTTGTATTATAAAAATGATAAGAAAAATAAATAAATTGTTCTTCAATAAATATATCTCATTTCTGAATTATCAAAGGAGAGGGTGTAGATGGGTGATTTGAGGAAATATGTATATATTATAACTTATAATTGTCTAATTGAATTATTAAAGACATTTATTATTAAACTAATTGGAAGAAAAAAAAATTAAGCACAGTTTTGTTATTATTTAATTAATGCTAATTTAAAAGTTCTAAAAAATGTACGTAAACAGCCAAAAAAATATTTATGGCAATATGTATATAATACTTTTTAGTATATAGTAATTTATAGAAGTTTATATAAAATACTGATACTAATAATTGATAGTAAAATTTAAAATATTTATTATGATTAATAAAAATAATACTAAAAGCAAAAGACAATATCCTCGAAACTTATATCACATTGTTTAATCAAACGAAATTTTCAGCTCGCTGTGATTTCAATCATTATCACGAGTTATAAAAGTTTAAATTTATCGGACTCTTATATTCAACTTCTTATAAAACTTGGGGGGCGGGAGGAGAGAGAGAATTAAAAAAATTAAAAAAAGGCCCGAATAATGTTGAACTTATACCATTTGGCTAGCCCACAACAATTAGAACCCGACTTATAAGGTAGCGAGCAAAGAAATAACAAGGCACTGAAATGACTAAGACCAAAATGGCAAGGGACCAAAGTTACTGGGGACCGAAATGTCTTGGGACCGAATAGTCTCGGGACCGAAATGTCGTGTACCCATAAACGGCCCCTTAAACCATTATTTTGCCGTTTTTCAAGCATAATTTGAAAATTACTTGGAAGAAAAATTTGAAATTTTGGATTTCCATAAAGAAGCACTTAATAAATCTAAAATCCTAAAAAAAAAAAAATGTTGGTTGCAATTCACAAATTTTTCGAATATCAATTTCATAATTCATATCATAAAATTATAAAAATTACAAACTCTACATATTTATATTTGTGTACTTCAGTATCGTTGCTACATAAAAAAAATAACATATTAGGATTATAATTTCAACAGATATTAATAAAAATATGAAAATTTAATTTAACATTACAAGCACTAAATTTTGAATGTTTATAATTCAAATGATTTGAAATTTGGTGTCTAGGCCTAGTTTGAGCTAACGATTTGAAATATCTTGTTAAAATTGGACATTGCCATTGGAGAAAAAAAAGTTTGCGTAAGTTTTAATATGTAGAAAGCCCCCTAAGTGAATTTTATATGAATCATTTAAAAATAGACTTTATTTCAATTTAATAAGTGTTTTCTTTTTCGCAATAAAATTTATTTAGAATTCGTACAGCTACTTTTGATCTTTTTAAAATGAAATTTGAATTTTATTTTACATTTTGACGTTCATTTTGAGATTTTGACATTCATTTTCAGTAAATTTTTGTCCCCTGCAATTTTTTAAAATTTTCAATGATTTTTAATGTTGTTTTCAATGCTTTTATTATCATTATTATTATTATTATTCTGAGACAATTTCTTAACATTCGTGAAAGAATTCCGGCTACAATTGGCTTTAATCCTCTACAATAATTTTGTTCTCTGCTATATTTAAACCTTTAGTGACTTAGTTTTTTTTTTGCATTGACTTTTCAACATTCGTAAATTTTTTTCTGTTCACTGAAAGGAGTTAATTGCACCAAAATGCATAAATGTGGATTAAAGATAATCTTTTTCTAATAAAACAGCCTTAGAGGAAAAGGAGGTTATTTGGATATTAATATTAAATAATTATATCTGTAAGAGTCATTCTAGCCAAGTCTGGAGAAAAATCGCTAAATTTAGTGACAAAAATAGGTCGCCATAAACGAAGAAAATTTTTTTATATTTATAAGTTGTTTTAGATATTTTCAGCGAAATCCAGTATTGACAAAAAATGGGACTTTTCTATAATCTGATGGTGACGGATCAACTAACGTAACAAACATATCTGCACTTTCCGTGCGGGGGGAAAAGGATTAATGCGGCAGATTTAAAAGATTTGGTTTGGAAACCATATTGACTGTTATATTTACGTGTTAATATAATTTCACATATGCTTTGGGTTTTTTTTAAAAGACATTTTATATGCCCCAAAACGATTTTGCAGTAAAAATGGGAGGAAGGATGATCATGAATATAAATATTCTGAAACAAGTGCCTCAATCTCTCTAAAGATCCATCTCTTTAAACCAGATATATACCAGCATTTAACTTCTTTGACCTTCATACAGCAGATGACTTAATCGCTCGTCCGAAAAATTCAAACGGACCTTAGATCCGCCATTTAAGAGAAATCTACACCATTTCTTCCTCAAGATCAGGATTTCCACCCAAAGAAAAATGGTAATATCTATACGACCTTGGCAAGGTCATATGCAAGCTGCAGTTCGATGAAACAAAATAAGTAATACCTTTAAAAAGCGATTGGGAGGGAGGGAGGAAATCTCATCGTTTTGCAACGACTGACCTAGACCATGCGCGAATTTCCACTGACTTCCCTCTTATCCAACATACAAGGTCATACTTGCTTGAGTTACCAATGCTGACAATTTTACCGGATTTCAAAAATCACGATTCTGGTAACTAAGTAGATCAAATGAGGCTTTACAGTTCACTTTCCTTCGGGCACAGTGAATTGATTATTTATTTATTCAATTATGTGGTTTACAAGTGTCGTTAACTGAATTTATTTGATTTAATTATTGAAAAATATGACAACATAGAAATTACGCAAGTAATGATCATTAAATTTCTTCATAGAGAAGAGGATACGAGCTCAAAAGGAGAAGACGGCATTTGTAGGTAAGAAAAATATGCATTATGGCATTTTTTAAATAAACTAACAGCAGTGCTAAACCATGGACAGGAAAACCAGAACCGGTCTTCATTTTGATGGGACCAAAAGCAAGAAAATTTTGAAACTTTCTTTTTTGGAAAGAGTAAAAACACAAACCTCTCATGGAAAAGATCGAAAGCGTTTGAGTGTTCTAGTGGATATAGTCCACATGAAGATAGGTGTATGGATTTCATCCCTCTTTTTCATCTGTGTCCAACATTTCGGATTCACAGGAACTCAAACAAATTGTTTTGAAATGAAAAAAAAAAAAAAAAAAAAAAAAGGTACTTTAACCGCATTGTAGAACTTCTTTAGGGAGACTTATCTGAGGGACACGTTTAAGAAATATCATGATATTTATGAAAATATTCAAAATATCAGATATCGTGATATATACAGCTGCAAGACAAAAAATTACAATAATTCCTTTCATTTGCATTCTGAATTCCATTTAGCTTTATTTCAGAACAGTACAATTGAAAAAGGAAGAACGAATGGTGTTTTAAAAAATTTTGATGCTATTAAAAGAAAATTAAAACCGCAAAAGATTAAATGTTAGGTGAATATTGTATTTTCATAAAATTATTTTCAATAATCAAAATATTAGAATACTAAAATAGGCGGTTCAAAAAATTAGAATATTTGTGAATTTTCCTGATTAGTTCAGAATATTGCATAAATTAAGCATAAAATTAACTTCAGCGGGACTTCTTAAGTTAACCGCTTTTTGCATCATCGTTTTCATTTTGTGTGAAACATAGGTCGTTCGTCTGACAAAGTTTTTTTTTTTTTTTTTTTTTTTTTTTTTTTTTTTCAAAGCATCGTATTATTGATCTGCATAAAGAAGGTCGTAATCAGCAATACATCGCCAATTACTTGATATGTTTTCAACGAAGTGTTAAAAGCACAATAAAGCAGTATCCTGAAGGCAGATATTTTGAAAACAAACATCTTAATGGAGGCTAAAAGCCAAAAAATATTCAGAGAGATGATAAAAAGCTGTAGAGTATTACAAAAAATTGTATTAGAAGGGCAAAATATTAGTGTAAGATCTATAAAATTGGATTTAAAGCTCATGTACAAAGATAAAGCCTCTCATGACTATTAAACAGAAAAAAGAGAGAGCAAAGTGATGATATTTGATATGGTGATGTGAAATTTGCAGCCAGTATAATGGTATAAGACTCCAAATGGTCCTGGAAGACTATGTATTGTCAACAAAATGATTAATTCTGTGATACATCAAGAAATCTTTAAACATTTCATGATACCATCTTTAGAAGATCTGTGTGGTGATTTTATTTTCCAACATTATTTAACACTTTCAGACAAGTCAGTTTCCACCAAGAACTGTCTTGGCTTGGCAAACAGCGGCGATGATTGGGTGGGTAAGGCACTCAGAGAATTAACGTATTTCTCTGGCCGGATAATTTACAGGGATTTCAATCCAATAGAGAATGTGGGGAATAATGAAGAAAAGTCTCCAAGATATTGCGCCGAAAAACAAAGTTGGAACTTTTTTCAAGCGTAATGTCGACATGGTCATGTCAAGGCAGAAATTATTGTGAAACACTGGGCAAAACGAGTTCGAGCTGCTATAAAATGTAAAAGCGATGCTACAAAATATAAAAAATAACAATTTCTCCCTTTATATATAAACGTATTACTTACAATTTATTATTCTAATTATTTTGAACCCATGAAGGGGGCCTTTTTGTCTATCAGGGAAATCATTTGAGGTCAAAATTCTTTATTTTTCAAACACCTAGCATCATCTAAGAATTAAATCCAGTGTCCGGATTCACCCTTCAACGGTTTTTCTTCAAGGTCGAGGATGCAATTTTGCTCTATCTTACCAGTAAAGTTCAAAGGCTGAGCGAGGGGACTAACCAGCCATTTCACTGGCAATGTTCACGAAAACATGTCGCACACAAATTCATGTGTAACCATGCTCATCTCCTCTAATAATTTCAACGCTTATCCTTTTCTATGGTCGGTATATTAACCTCTTCAGTCCCTGAATACCCAAATGGGTACATCAGTTTTGTCCCATTTTATTAATGATACTCAAATATAAATTAAATTTCGATATAAGAATAATATGTTTCGAATTCTAAGATTCGAGCTAATGAAAATAAAACAAAAATCTCGCTCTGAAGTCAAACAAGAGAAGAAATAATTCAGTAATAATTAAAAATACTGTAATAATCGCCAGTAGTGAAGGGGTTAAAGGTAAAAATTTATTCTGCTATTTGAATTTCGAAATACTTAGACGCTGAAAAGTACAACAACATCAAGTGGCCTTCGATTTTCAAATTTGAAAGGTAACTAAATTTTCTATTTCTCCGATGATTTTGAAGGGGGAAAAAAGTAAAGATCATATTTTATAAGTAACTTAAAATTATTAATACCATGGGTGAGAAAAAGTGTAGGCCTTGTATCAGGCGGACTCTATTCTTCAAAATAGGGAGAAGGGATGGGGTAGGGGAAGGATCGAGCATCTATGATGAAAAATAAAAATAAAGCAGTTTTTATTATCTAATTTAAAAAAAAAAAAAAAAAAAAAAAAAAAAAAAAAAAAAAAAAAGGAGGTTGGCAGAAGTTTATTTAATGTATTTGTGTATTCTATTTTTTTTTTTTAAACCCCGATATGTTTAAAAAATCATTTGATAAAAAAAAAAAAAAGATCATTAAAAAAGTGGCTCAGATTGCGGACCTAGACATTTTTATCAGGCAATCTTGCCAGTTCCAGGATTTCGTTCTATCTGCGCCCATGTACTGCAACCAAAAGTATCAGAAGAACAAATCAAAAATTCAATATTAAAATAAAACTTTTCTTAAGAGAGAAATATGTAATTTATTTAAGTACAAGAGTTAAGAACTACGTAACAAAAGTATAGTGTAATATAATAAATGTGCATAATTACGTTACATAAGTATAGTATGTGCAGTATTTTTACGGTTTTGAGCAATTTGAATTGGTATGGCATAAACATAAGTGACTGCGAAATAACTCAGTATGACTTTAGAAGCAAATATGTTTGCGCTATGAGAGATGGGAGTAAAGGATCAATCAATATTTTTCTACTGAAGTCCCCTTATTTTACAAATTAATTTTCAACTAAAAAATTATTGATGTTTTATTAAAATGAACACAGTCGTCACAACAATAATAAAACAGTACACCAATAATAACTTATTTAAGTACAATTTTTAAATAATAGGATATGATATATCCAGAGGGGAGAGGGGGTGGTACTTTTCAGTTTTTTCTTTACACACATGTAAGTAAAGTCGTGAGATAATTTTCTTAAATAATTGCTCAGAAGATTTGCTTTTAAAATTTAGAGGTCTACTACAAATGTAAATGTTTTATTCAGTAATACTGAACAGTCACTAAAATACTACTAACCAGACTTCACAAACATCGAGGTATTTTTAAAAATATCAAAATTATCCGATATTTTCGATATATAGTCGATATTTTTAAGCATAATATAAATTAGAAATTGAAACATATTGCCTTTAACACGAAAAGTTAAATAAAATTCTAAAAATGTAATACCTTAAAGGGACGGTGGACAACTTTTTTTTTTTTTTTTTTTTTTTTTTTTTTAATCATAGCAATATGAAATTTTGTGCACATATACATTTCACCAAAAGCATATAGAACATCTTCAAAAATTTTCCAATCTTATTAAAATTTTTAAATTTTAAAAAAATTTAAATTTTTAAACGAAATTTTAAAATGTTCCTCGTGATTTAATTTGAGATATTTTCTTGCTTTTGCATTTTTATCATTTAAACAGGGTTCATACAGAATTCGGAAGAAAAAATCCAAGGAGTACACAAAAAATCCAAAGAGTCCAAAAAATTTTAAGGATTTGGTCACTTTCATTGTTATTTATGTGGTATGCACTTGCACAGCCCCAATTCCATAGAGATTCGCGAGTTACCCACCACGAGAGGGGGGGGGGGGGAATTATCCGCGATCTTCAGACGAAATCGGCGCTTCCCCGCGATCTTCAGACGAAATTAGCGATTTATCTGCGATATTTTAGCAAAATTGGCAATTTACTGAGATCTTTTGTCCAAATCGGCAGTTTTTCTGCGATCTTTTGACGAAATCGGCAGTTTTTCCGTGGTTTTTTTTTTTTATGAAATCGACATTTTTTTGAAGATTTTTAGACAAAATTTGCATTTTTACACGATTTTTTCTGGAAAACGGCATTTTATACCCACGATCTTGTGACGAAATCGGCGTTTTTTCCGTGATCTTTTGATAAAATCGGTGTTTATTTTATTTTATTTTATTTATTTATTTTTTTTTATGATATTTTGACTAAATATTTGTAAGCGATCTTTTATTGAAATCAGCGTTTTTTCCCGCGATCTTTTAATGAAATTAGCGTTTTATCTGCGATATTTGTTGAAACTGCCGTTTTAACCATTATCCGCACAGGAAATTCGCGTTTTTCAACCATCTTTTGACAAAGTTCGTGGACAAAAACATTGACGAAATCGTTGTTTTTCCACGAAATATTGACGAAATGTGTGCTTTTTTGGCAATGCTTTCATGAAATTTGCATGTTTCCGCGATTGTTTTTTCGCGTGGAAAACCGTACAAGTTGGCAACTATGCGAAAATGATAACCCAATTTCAAATTTTCGGAAATTTCGGACGAGAATCGCCCCTGAATCTGCCGTTATCAGCAAAATTGAGCATGATAAACCTTATTATGAAGAAGAAATCCAAGTTGTATATCTAGCTGTGAAGGAATTAAACAGTGTAATCACTTTTTGAAATTAGAAGCTTAGAGGTGAATCTGGATTATTCTTTTCACTTTTCTTTCCCTTATGGCCATGAAAACTAAATCACTTTGGTGGCTATTAGTATGATCCCAACCAGTCACTGCTGTGCTTCTGATGAATGATGTGCATACAGGATTTACCGTGCGCTTTACAATCGCAATTTTTTTTTTTTTTTTTTTTTTTTTTTTTTTTTTTTTTTTTTGAGCAATATTGCTTGCGTGCAAAACCGCCGTTAACTTGAAAAATCCTGGGTTCCCGGAAATTCTAAAATTCTGGGTCCTTTTTTATCAAAAGCGGGTCCCCAATAATAAGTCATTATTTTAGATGCAAAAATTGAACTTGTTCATTTGCAAATGAAAAATAAAATGCAATAATCATTGTTTTAATAATAAATAATTAAAACTAATAATTTTTGTTTAAACTATTAAGAGAAATTTTCTTTACTTGTTTAAAAATAAGTGTGCAAGATACAAATTTAACTATAAAATATTGAACATTTGAATGTAGAAGATAACAAGTATCACTATTGTTTGCATTTCTTTTTTTAAAAAAAGGGACAAGACTGATTTATTGAAAAAGACATTTTTTCTGAAAAAAAGAATACTTTTGTTGAGGAGTACTGATGAAATTTTTTGTTTAATGAATGGGTGTTTTTCTGAGTCACATTTACTCAAAAAGACTTGGAGCAGTCAGAAACAGATTGTGAAGCAGGAAAATCTGTTTTTGAAGCAGCAAAAAAAAAAAAAAAAAAAAAAATTGAAGCAAAAAAAATTAGTTTTTGAAACAGAAAAATTCACTCCCAGCATTAACTTTTTTTTTTTTTTTTTTTCCATGCCTGTTTGACATTTGAGTTTTTTCACGATTTTCTGACGAAATTTGCCGTTTTCCGTGATTTTTAGACGAAGTTTGTCATTTTTTTTTCACGATTTTTTGAGGAAATCTACCATTTTTCGAGATTTTGTAACAAAATTAGCCATTTTTTCGTGAATCTTTTGAATAAATCTATCTTTTTTTTTTTTTTGAGATTTTTTGACGAATTCTATCGTTTAATCGTGATTTTTTGACGAAATCTGTCGTTTTTTCGCAACTTTTTGAGAAAATTTGCCGTTTTTTCGCAATTTGTGACAAAATTAGCCATTTTTTGCGATTTTTTTTTGCGAAATTTGCCATTTTTCGAAAATTTTGACGAAACCTGTCGTTTTAGCGAATTTTTTTTGACAAAATATGCCGCATTTCCCGAATTTTTTGACAAAATTTGCCGTTTTATCGCGATTTTTTTGACGAAATCTGTTGTTTTTCGCGAATACTTTGACAAATTTTGCCATTTTATCCGGATTTTTACACGAAATTTGTCTTTTTTTTTTGAGGAAATCTGACATTTTTTCGAAATTTTATGAGTAAATTAGCCATTTTTTTTTGCGAATTCTTTGACGAAATTTATCGAAAAATAGTCGTTATTTCACAATTTTTTAACGAAATTACGCGTTTTACGGGATCAGGGTTCATACAGAATTAGGAAGAAAAAATCCAAGGAGTATATAAAAAATCCAATGAGTCCAAAAAATTTTAAGGATTTGTCACTTTTATTGTTATTTATGTGGTATGCACTTGCACAGCCCCAATTCCACAGAGATTCCGCGAGTTACCCACCACGAGAGGGGGGGGGGGGGGTATCCGCGATCTTCAGACGAAATCGGCACTTCCCCGCGATCTTCAGACGAAAACAGCAATTTATCTGTGATATTTTAGCAAATTTGGCGATTTACTGAGATCTTTTGTCCAAATTGGCAGTTTTTCTGTGATCTTTTGACGAAATCAACAGTTTTTCCGTGGATTTTTAGACAAAATTTGCATTTTTACACGATGTTTTCTGGAAAACGACATTTTACACCCACGATCTTTTGACAAAATCGGCATTTTTTTCGTAATCTTTTGTTGAAATCGGTGTTTCCTTTTTATGTCTTTTGACTAAATATTTGTAAGCGATCTTTTAACGAAATTAGCGCTTTATCTGCGATATTTGGTGAAATTGCCGTTTTAACTGTGATCCACACAGGAAATTCGCATTTTTCAATGATCTTTTGACAAAGTTTGTGGACAAAAATATTGACGAAATCGTTGTTTTTCCAAGAAATATTGACAAAATGTGCACTTTTTCGGCAATGCTTTCACGAAATTTGCATGTCTCCGCGATTGTTTTTTGCGTGGAAAACCGTACAAGTTGGCAACTATGCGAAACTGGTAACCCAATTTCAAATTTTCGGAAGAGGATGTCTTAAATTTTCGGAAATTTCGGACGAGAATCACCCCTGAATCCACCGTTATCAGCAAAATCGAGCATGATAAATCGTATTATGAAGAAGAAATCCAAGTTGCATATTTAGCTGTGAAGGAATTAAACAGTGTAATCACTTTTTGAAATTAGAAGCTTAGAGGTGAATCTGGATTATTCTTTTCACTTTTCTTTCCCTTATGGCCATGAAAACTAAATCACTTTGGTGGCTATTAGTATGATCCCAACCAGTCACTGCTGTGCTTCTGATGAATGATGTGCATACAGGATTTACCGTGCGCTTTACAATCACTTTTTTTTTTTTTTTTTTTTTTTTTTTTTTTTTTTTTTTGAGCAATATTGCTTGTCTGCAAAACCGCCGCTTAACTTGAAAAATCCTGGGTCCCCGGGAATTCTAAAATTCTGGGTCCTTTTTTATCAAAAGTGGGTCCCCACTAATAAGTCATTATTTTAGATGCAAAAAATGAACTTGTTCATTTGCAAATGAAAAATAAAATGCAATAATCATTGTTTTAATAATAATTAAATAATTAAAACCAATAATTTTTGTTTAAACTATTAAGAGAAATTTTTTATACTTGTTTAAAAATAAATGTGCAAGATACAAATTTAACAATAAAATATTGAACATTTAAATGTAGAAGATAACAAGTATCACTATTGTTTGCATTTCTTTTTTGACAAGACTGATTTATTGAAAAAGACATTTTTGCTGAAAAAAGAATACTTTTGTTGAGGAGTAAACTGATGAAACTTTTTGTTTAATTAATGGGTGTTTTTCTGAGTCACATTTACTCAGAAAGACTTGGAGCAGTCAGAAACAGATTGTGAAGCAGGAAAATCTGTTTTTGGAGCAGCCAAAAAAAAAAAAAAAAAAAAAAAAAAAAGGGAAAAAAATTAGTTTTGGAACAGAAAAATTCACTCCTAGGATTAAATTTTTTTTGTTTTTTGTTCTTTTTCTTTCATGCCTGTTTAACAAAATTTGAGTTTTTTCACGATCTTCTGACGAAATTTGCCGTTTTTTCGCGATTTTTTGAGGAAATGTACCATTTTTCGAGATTTTGCGACGAAATTAGCCATTTTTTCGCGAATCTTTTGAATAAATCTATCTTTTTTTGAGATTTTTTGACGAAATCTATCGTTTAATCGCGATTTTTTGACGAAATCTGTGGTTTTATCACGATTTTTTTTGACAAAATCTGTCGTTTTTTCGCAACTTTGAGAAAATTTGCCGTTTTTTCGCGATTTGTGACAAAATTAGCCATTTTTTGCGATTTTTTTTTACGAAATTTGCCATTTTTTTGAAAATTTTGACAAAGTATACCGCATTTTCCGAATTTTTTGACAAAATATGCCGCATTTTCCAAATTTTTTGGCAAAATATGCCGCATTTTCCGAATTTTTTGGCAAAATTTGCCGTTTTATCGCGATTTTTTTTTTTGACGAAATCTGTTGTTTTTCGGGAATACTTTGACAAATTTCGCCGTTTTATCGCGATTTTTACACGAAATTTGTCGTTTTTTCGCGATTTTTTGAGGAAATCTGCCGTTTTTTCGAAATTTTATGAGGAAATTAGCCATTTTTTGCGAATTCTTTGACGAAATTTATCGAAAAATAGTCGTTATTTCGCAATTTCTTTTAACGAAATTCGCCATTTTTTGCATTTTTTTAAACGAAATTATGCGTTTTACGACGCGTAAGAGCTATTTTTCTGCGTCCGGTCGCCGATTTTTTGCGTATTTTACACACTATAGCGCGTCTGCGGCATCCCCGACCGCAATACAATTTAAGGAGTTTCTAAGGAGTATTTTATTAATCTAAGTAGTTCTAAGTACTACTTGGGAATGTTTTCATTTCTAAGTAGTTTCTAAGGAGTCCAAGGAGTCTGTGCGAACCCTGGGGATGCGTAAGAGCTATTTTTCTGCGTCCCGTCACCGATTTTTTTCGTATTTTACGCACTATAGCGCGTCCGCGGCATCTCCGACCGCAATGCAATTTAAGGAGTTTCTAAGGAGTATTATGTTTATCTAAGTAGTTCTAAGTACTACTTGGGAATGTTTTCATTTCTAAGTAGTTTCTAAGGAGTCTGTACGAACCCTGTTTAAAATTATTATTATAAACAATTTATTTTTGTAAAACAAGTGCAATATTTTAATATCTTGAATAATTAATATTTTACAGATTTTTTTCTAAATTCCATATCGATTTTCATCAAAATTTTGCTTTTTAATAAGTAAAAAATCAAATTTGACTATCTTAATTGAGACGAATTTTAAAAAGCTTACACAATTTCTTTCTAAACAATATCAGAATACTTCCTTATCAATTTCATAAATATTGATCAAAAATTACTACCCAAGGAGCATTTCAAAAATCTAAAAACGCTGAGAAATTAGTTCTGAGAAAAACAGATTTAAAATATATAAATACACTTATCTGTATTATTTACTTCTTAAAATCATCATAAATGATATTTTAATAAGAAAAAACTGTTTTGGTACTATTATACCACAGAAATAGACCTTTTTGGAGACGATTTTGCTCAAATAAAGGTCCAATGTTCCCTTAAGTATAGATTTTAGTATCAAGAAATCAGAAATTTATAGAAGAGAATTTATTTTTAATACAAATGTAAGCTTATCTTTTTTTTATTATTATTATTCCCAAACATGTTGCACAGTTTGGATTCAAACTAAAATCAGAAATTTTCTAATGAATTTCTATTTTTAATGAAGCTGAGATTATCTAAATTAGACAGTTTCTATGTCAATGTCTGTTCTGAATTAATGGTCTTACATAGCTATTATTTCTACATAAATCTTTAAAAAGTTTGTTTTCCTTGGTTAAAAAAGTCATTGCAAGAGAAAAAGTTTTTGATCTATAAAATGACACAGTTGATAACAATTGAAAATTATATTTACACTTGTTTTGACTCAAAATATCAAAATTACATTGCATAGTGATGATCTAAAAGTAAATATCTAATGTGTAAAGCATCAACATCTTGATATTTTAATAATATATAACAAGTATATAAAAATATAAAAAAATTCTATATTTAAAAAATAAATATAACAATTCTTAAACACTCGCGAGTTCTGATTATTGGCGAAATAGAAAATACAGAACAATAACGTTTTTGTTTCGTAAAAGAATATTTTCGTTATAAAGTAAACTCACTTTGTTCTACCAATTCTATGAATTGCTTGACATTGGGTGCATATGTACTATCAAAAAGTTTATTCAAGTGTTTAAAACTAAAAATTGTACATTTAATGTTGTTGTAAAAAAAATTTTAAACAGTTTAGGACTCAATTTTAGGTTTCTGACGGCTATTGTCAAGAACTATTGTCAAAAAGGGTTTTTTGACATGGCAGTGAAAATCATGGTCCGGAATAAAACCGTCACACTGTCAAAAACTTGGCAACCCTGTTTTTAATATATAATGCTTAATAAACATACTTTTTAAATTCCAATTGTTCTTTTCCTTTTAAAATGAATTATAAAACGTAACTCACTTTTATGCAAGGGAAGATAGTCTCAATATTCGCGATTGATATATATCAACAAACCCTGGTACTAACATAATTATTCTGAGTGGAAAAATCTCATACCATTGTAATCCAACTTGGGAAGTCTACAAATAACATTACGCATTTTACTTTCTATTACCAGAACTTGTTTTTTTTTTTATATATATATAAAAACCAGTCATCAGAACTCCCCATCGAGCATCAACCTCAATTAAGAATTCAGTAGAATTTAATACAATAACACCTCAGCTATGTCAAATTGCCTTCATTTTCTATAAACAATTAAGCATTTATTTCTTTTCTTTTTTTTTTCTTTATTATCTTTAGACGTATAATTTTCAAACCATTGGATAACAATGCATGAAACCTTTGCAAAACAAACAAAAACAAAATGTCACAGCATTATAATCATTTACATTGCAGAGAACTGGAAGTAATTAAAGATAATTTGGTCACACATTAAAAAACATTCAGAAGTTAATTCTCTTTATCAATGAGAAATTGCCAAGAGCAAACGGCAAATTTCTATCAAAACAAAATGTGGTGACATTCCAAAGATTTTACTACGTCATTGTCTTATCTTAAAATATTAATCATACCTTTTTCAACAAATAGCCAGTTGGTTCTCTTTATCCAAAAACATGAGGGAAGAATATTTTAAATTTATGGAAAAAGTCGAATGATTTCTTATAAAACTTAAAATTTTAGAAAAGGCAAAAAAGACTGGTAATCAGAGTTACCATCCCTCCGACCGTTATACTTCCAAATCATAAATTCTAGCATATGAACCTAAAACAAATTTATACGCCAAAACTAAATGAACTATTAAAAGTCAAAATTTTAATAATATGAGATCATGATATAGCGATGGGATATGGGATACAAACTAGATACCAAAATAATATTAAACTACTATTGCTCACAATGTATTTTGAACATAAAGCATTGCTCATTATTTATTTTTTATTCATTTTATTTTATTTTATTATTATTTTATTTATTTATTTGAATGTTTGATTTATTGAAGATCTTACTATTCCTTGATTTATTTGTCAAATTCAATACTAAGCATCAACAACATGAACAAATAATTCGGAATTTATCAATAAAAATGAATGATTGTTTCTTGTTCAGACAATTTTAAATGTTACTCTTTAGTTACATCTTTTGGGGTATGTCTTGCAACATAAATTCCTTTTCTGCTTTGATAAATGCATTAAATTCTAAAAATACCGAACATGTGGCCAATTACTAACAAAAAACGTATGATAATTTAAATGTCAAATTGGAAATAAAATAAAAACTGATCTTATGATATTTCTTTATTTTTTATTTATTTATTTTGGTAATATGAAACATCTTTATGCAAATTAATAAAAGAAACCTTTTACTAAATCTAAATTACTTAATAGCAGAACTTTCTCTGAAGATAAATGTATTTCATATATTCAATTCACCAATTCTTAATAATAACGTCTACTAACTAAAACTAAACTTAAATTTTGTTAGAAGATCGTCTACATATAGGAATTGAGCCAAATTATAAATTTTTCAATACAATCACTCAATTATGACAACATATTTGTTTTGTTTTTGGTGTAAAATTAGGATACCCATTGGGAAATTATTCGGTCAAGTAGCTTAGAAATACAGGGAATTAGCGAAATGACTTCTCTCAGTATTGAGTAAGAATGAATATCACAAAATGATTTGTATTTAAGAACAAATGGAACATATCGAGAAGCAAAATGCCCTGTAGCAGAAAGTTCTAGACGGGAGATGGTCATCGCCAGGGCTGGCAAGTTTCTGCCGAGGTGGTTAAAACCAGTGGTTATAACCGGTTAAAACCGGCACGGCAGAAACTAGTTTCTGCCAGTAAGTGGTAAAAACTGGCAGAAACTTAGGAAATAATACTAATAAGAACGTTAACCTGCAATGATTCATAATTCACACAGGTATTTAATGTATAAAGAATATAGTTAAAAAATTAAAATAAAGTTTATGAATGTTATTCAAAGTAGCAAAAAGTTTCAAAAGGATTATATAAATATATTTTGTTTATATAATAATTTTCTGTCACTTAAACAGAAATAAATTTTCATAATAGTAATCTGATGCTGTACAAGTTTATTATTGTTTACGGTTGAATTTCTATTTAAAAGTTTAAAAAAAACATAAAAAAAATTCTATGATATTTTAATATTTTTAGAGCATTTTTAAATAAATAATACACTGTGATAATTTAAAAATGATCTACTGCTATATACAAAGAAAAATGGTTCTTGTAAAAGTATAAATCAATAATTGTAGCACAAAAATATCAGACAAAAATTAATTAAATATTTTGTACAATTTTTTTACTAAATTAAAAGAACAAAATTATTTTTGTGAAAAGGTAATAATATATAAGAGTATTCCATAATAAAGGATTAATTTTGCAAACCTTTCTTAACCTTAAATACTTTTTAATTTGTTCTGAATGAAAGAAAAGTTAGAAAATGTTCTTTTAAGACCAGAATTACTTGCTGGTAATATCATTATTGAGGATGTAAATTAAAAAAATTCTCATTTTCACCAGTATTTGTTTTTTAAGGCGACCACCCACAGAAGACAAGACATTTTCTAGGACTTTTTTGGGGGTAAATATGTTTCTGGGAAAGGAATCTATTTTGCTACAAAGGTTTATTACATACGCCACAAAAATTAGTTTAATATCAAAAAGCAATTTTCTTGCTTTTTTAGTTTCATCTAAAACAACAACAATAGATTTTAACATTTGTGATAAGTATTTAACTTCTTCATAATTCATGATATTTATTTATAATTTTAACAACTGCTATGTCCTTAATATCATTTTTATGATTATCAATTATCTGCAAATATTATGGCTGATTCTTTGTGAAAGACTCAAAACCATAAAATTCTAATACAAATTTATTTATTTTTTAATTAAAACTATTCACAATATTTATTTATTATTTATTCTGAATAAAATGTATATAAGCAATTTAATACTACTAAAAAAGTCACAGATTATGTCACAAATTGAGTTTTTGCCAGTTTCTGCCGGTTAAAACCGGTTGTAACCACTTTTTGCCACTGGCACGGCAGAAACTATTTTCTGCCGGCAAAAACCCAACCCTGGTCATCGCAGATTTTCTTTTCTCTTTTGCAGATTGTTTTTCATCAAACCTTTATTTTGCTTCATATTATGTTTAGCACTTTATTACGCAATACAGAAAATTACGATTATTATTTAATAAAAATTTATAAATGGCCTAAAAACGCTACATATAAGTAGTTGTTTGATTAATGAACACTTCAGTTGTAAAAATATTTCACCTGCAGATTATTTTTTGTCGCTGAAGTACTTGTCGCAGACACTTGGAGAATTTTCTGCTACTGGGGCAAAATGTAGTTTTTACGAAACAATTAACATCATGTATTTTACTTTAAAATAGAATTTTTTTCATTTTTTTATTCGTTTATTTTAGTTTATTTTATTTTTTTTTTTTTACAGACAGTAAATATATAATTATAACCTATATATAAATAAAATAAAATAATAATGCCTCGCATAAAATAGTTTTCAAGAACTAATAAACTTTTTACATAGCTCGATGAAATTTTTTTAACAATATATCCGTTCGATACATTTTTCTAAAAAATCTGTTGAACATATCTACCTTGGAATTTGTTGTGATGTCATAAAACATACTATTTGAGAATAATAAGAGGTGATTTTAACAGTATTCGGACAGTTAGTGTTCATTATTCGGTCAAACGAATATTTGACAAGAAAGCTAATTGAGTCTAATGCCGAATAGCGGCTTAATAATCGTAACGTCTCTAATACATATAAAGCCAAAATCTGACAAATCAATATAACTCCATTGTTTCTCCAAACAGAATGAATTCTTCGCATCTCTACTTTACACCTAATAAATTTAGTACAGAATGCAATGGATCGACCGGTCATTCATGTCTTCTCCTGACGTTCAAGATGGTGAACCCACGTTCCGAGGTCCTCGGAGGACAAAATTCAAACCCATGTCACGTGTGGTGAAAGACAGAAAAAAACGGACTAACAAACTCAAATTCTTTATTCCCTCCCGGGACACCTTTATGTAACGTCATCAGGTTAACGGCCATTCGCGATAGAGGATGTCATCCTGCCAGTTTTCATGAATCGCATACCATCGTAGGGCGGGTGTCTCGACTGAGTAGATTCGCACACAGATTAAGTCAAATCATCTTAAAAGAGATGGCAGCATTATTTGGAAATGGAAAAGACGAGATAATCTGATAACATCTAATGATTGCAATTAGAGCGCAAAAAGATGGGTTTTTTTCCTGGAAAATACACTTCTGTGGCCCAACAAAATTAGTTTTCGAGCAAGATTACCTTACCTTTTACAGGATTGCATGTAAGCTGTGAATGAGGATTCAAGATTTTCTATTAAGCATAAAAATTAAACGCACCAAAACTACCGTTAAATAGAATATTCAAGGAAGAATGACATATCATGAAAGAATATTAAGTTATTCAGAGAAAACTACATATCGTAGCTCATTTCAAGTTAGCACACCTAATAACAAATGATACTTACTAACACTTTGGCTTATCAATGTCCTTGCTTATTACCGCTAAAATTATGGTTATTATGGTTATCAGATAAATATTTCAAGAGGAGACGGCCAATTGTCGATAGCTCGTCCCCATTATCCACTTTTAATATTCGATAAACAATAGAATTTCTAATTTCTAACTTTGACCCAAACCAACTACTGGATTCACTAACATAAAAACAAGAATGGAGCCAAGAATCGTCAGCATATATTTGCAAAGTAATGTTAAAACCTTGAAAGTGTTCTCTCCAAATTTATAGCTTTTATTTCAATTTTGAATGATTCCTTTCGCATATGATATCTGATGTCGAAGTGAGATAAGTTCATAAACTTTTTTTTTCGAATTTCGCCAACATGGATTCTAAAGGATATAAAGGAAAATATACTGCTATCTTCGTCCGTACCGAATTTGCAAGTATTTTCAGAAGATTCCTACTCATACAGGAAAATGAAATTACCAAACTTTCCCAAGTATACTTTAAGAAAATCTCAGTCTACCGTTGCTATCATAATTCACTTCAGAAAATGCCAACAACTCATTTAAATCCAACTTTAGACAAAGGAGGAGGCGAAACAGGATGATAATTGCGAGGATATTTGAAGATTTATTAGTTATGTTAACTGCCATTTCTAAATAACACACATTGCAGACAATTTTTAAACGGCACATTAATAAGTTTAATGAAATTTTAAATGTAAAATTAAAAAGGTGAAATTTTAAGAGGAACGTTTTTTAAATGAAATTTCTAGAGAAAACAAAAACTGGAATCTGGAAAAACATGGGCGATTTTTTCTCAACCATCATGAGACTATTTAGTGATCATCAGAGCATCTTATTAATTTCCCTGACTTTCCCAGATTTTAAACTATCTAGAATTTTTAAATTATTTTCTCAATGTATAATAAAAACCTTATTAAAATTAATCTATTGATTTGTAGTAAAATTCAGAAAACATGAAATCGCTCACCCTCAAGAAAAATGACAAATCTCGGCAAAATTGAATGTTACTTTTGTAACAAAAAGAAAATTTGCATGATTTTATTATAACATGAAATTATAGCACTCAGCTCGGCATGCAGGAATAAAAACGTGCATAAAATCATAAAACTCTTAAGAATGAAAACATAGGAAAAGGTTTGGAATTTTAGATAATTTTATCCCCTAACACAATATACCTCTCTCTTCTGCGGTTACAAAATGAACATATAACGTAATAAAATGATTTTGTGTATAACTATACTTGAAGCTTTTTGTGTAGCACATATGACAGAAGGAATCATCAGTGGAATAAAGAGTAAAATGAATTTTTGCGAGATATATCACTTTTCTTGTGGATGAGCGATATTGTAATAAGGAGAACACAGCTGTAGATAATTTCTATAACATCAGCAAAGGCTGAAAAGTTCACTACAAAAATTCCATCTTAATAAGGGCTACGCATATATAACATTAACAACTTTTTGACAATTTTGGACCCCCTTCCTATATCATGTGCTATCATCCCTCGAACCCCTCTTCCCCCTCATGATATCGTTATCAATGTCTAAAATTTTTTGATTTTTAGAATATATTTCTTTTGTTAGTGATATACAAAACTGATTACATTTATTTTTCGCATACTTTATTGATTCAAATGAAGAGAAGTCCATAAAATATTGCTTTACATATGAAATAATTTTGTATCAAACAACACTTAAAATAATTTCATAATAGCTTTTTGTTTCATATTACATAATGTCTTCTTGCACTTGTCCCGCACGGGGGAGGGGATAAATAGTAGTAATACTTATCAATAAAACAAGTTAAAACTTTTCCTCTTTCATTTGTTAGTATAAATACAAGTTTCATTTTAAATATATTTCGCATTGGTTCCTCGAAAAACGACTATATATTCATACACATATGAAGAAGAATAGGAATGTAAAATTTTGGGGTATTCCATGTTTTAGAATTAAATAATTTTGTATTAATTGAGTAATTTGAATTTAATAACTTTGTATTTTCATAAAGATAGACAATAGACTAAAGAAAGATACCATACTATTTTGAACCATGTTAAATAAAAAAAGAAAATTTTGAGTGGATCAAAAATGATATATCAAACGACAAACCCCCTCCCCCAAGAAATATCTTACGATATCATGTGCCCCCCTAAAATGATAAAGTTATATATTCAAAATCTCTTACATGAATAATGTAAAAGAAAATTAAAAAATTTTGAAAATAATTCAACTTTCTTAAGAAACGGACGAATTGAAATTTAGTTTACCTCTTTCTCGTAGAAAATTGACCCTATAATTGACCCTAAAATAATTTCGAAAGGAATATAGACAACATTATACTGTTCAAGGTTTTAGCTTGCGCTATAACAGATGTCTAAATATAATGTTTACAGTAGCAACGCTTAATAAATAACGACAAATGATGAGACAAAAGTATAAGCAAGAGATTTGATCAGATGCATACCTTTGGGCTGAAAGAATACATAATAATTTTTGAGAGCAAATTTATCAGTATTATCAGGGACATTAAAAAATAGCCCGAGGAAATGATAAATGAATGGAATATATTATCTTTTTGATAACAGAAGGCAAATCGTCTGGCAAAACTTGAAAGATAAAACAGAATATGAAATGAAGAACCGTATGAGAAAAACTCAATTGCAAAGGGAAATTTTTTTAACATTTTATTTATTCTTCCTGAGAGACATAATTTGCGAGTTAGGCTCAAGTTTTAATCATTTCGGGTTTGTTCAGGTTGGTTTCAGGTTAAAGGAATTCGTACTCCAGAAGAAGAAAATCGTTTCTGTGGATTAAAGAATAATTGCGGCATCAAAAAAATTATTCTGTTCAAGCAATCTAAAACAGGTCGTCATACTTTAATCAATCGCTGGGAGGGGGAAAAAATGCAGCAGAGTAACAATTTTTTGAGTGCTGCTGTAAATGCTACGCATATCAGTAAGCATTTAGTAGTGTATATCAGCGATGTATTTTAACTTTAATATGTTTGAAACAATCTCACATTATTAAAATACATTTGCAAACGACTTACCCCCCATAGATCGTAATGTGAAGGATTTCTTTTAAGTGTCACCGTAAACGGAACTTTTAATACAACAGACTTCATTTTCAATAATGAATATGCCAAAGAATACTGAGTATACACAATACAAAACGTAAACCTCAATAACATATGATTTGTATGGCAAATCAGAGTGTATTTAAACGAGTTAGAACACGGACAGACAGACCTAACCCAACTTATAACTTTTATCTATGCTTGATTTTTCCCTTCTTTTCCGTGGTGGGGTAACCTGCAAACAAAGTGACACATTTTAGGCAAAAGTAAATTTCGCTTGAGATATAAAAGAAAATTTACATGATTTACTGAAATGTGAAACTACTACAATAACTTTGCATACAAGAATAAAAACATACATAAAAGCATAAAACTCTAAAGAATGAAGACATAGGATGCGATTTGGAGGGTTGGATAATTATACCTCCCAACACAAACAACTTTTCTTCTGTGGTTACGGACATATAGAGTAATAAAGCGATTTTCTTATAACTACACTTACGCTGTACTAACACGCATTTAGGGCAGACGACAGACCTATTAGTGGAATAAAATGCAAAATGAATTTTTGCGAGATGTGTCACTTTTCTAGCGGGTGAGCAATATGTCAATGATATGGATATTCAAATGTTCTTGAACGAATTTAATTATTTTTGAAGGATAGAATCGGTTGGAGTCATTCCGTCAAACCTATCTACTCTTCTTTGAAACTTTTTTTTTTTTTTTTTTTTTTTTTTTTTTTGTCGTTAACCACATATTTGTTGAAATGAAATGTTGAAAATGGAATGCAAAGTTGGAAAAGAAAGACAATTGACACTTTTATCACTTCTGAAACACAGTGGGCAAAATTTATTTCATCTTCTGGATGAGCATTAGAGTGTGGCTTGACAGACAGACAAACCGAACCCAACACTTTTTAAGTATGCTGGAAAGTGTAAAAAAGTATTAATCTTTACACAGTAATATACAGTTTAATATTTTATTATCCTATTCCCAAATGCCTAAAAGCAAACATAATAATGAAAATACCATTTTTAGCAGAAAGCTCACGGTTTGGCAAATTAGGGAGAGTTGTTATGCTATAAAAATATTTAATTAGGATGCTTATCAAAGTCTTTTAAACTTTGTTACAATTAACATACTTCTGTGCCAACATAAAGGCACCTAAAACACTACTTTAAAACAAAACAAACTCGAATACATAAAAAAAAGAGAAAACTTTGAGAAAGTAAATTGTCTTTTTTAAGTAAGTCAGTGTGCAGAACCACTAGCAAAACACAAAAGCGAGAGCGCTCTTGCCAACAGATGAAAACCGAGAGCAGCAAAGCATTCAACCGAAAATACTAACATCTTCTAAGTCTATCAACCCTGGAAAAACACAAGCGAAAGGGCGATGCGGCTCATTACACATGATGGTTCTCATTCAAACAAATCAAAAGCCCGCAGTTTTTTTTTCTTCTTTTTTTAAGCGTGTTCTTATGTGTTTTCATATTCTAAAGGGATTTTTTCCCTGCTATTTTTTCCACGAAACAAAATTTAAAAAACTAATCAATTTTTACATAATATAATAAATAAATATAAAGGAAGTAACTCTTGCAATTTCGTTTGTAAAGGGGATTCAGAGATTTATTTAGCTGTCCATAAATAATGTCACACTCCCACCCCCCCAATATTTTTTACCCCTCGACACTTTGTCACAAAGCGTCACATTTCACCATGCCCCTCCCTCCCCCTTTTCACACCCCACGCTATATTGCATAAACATACTTGCAGATCAGAAACAAAGCACTACGTTACAGGATCATATTTCAATTTTTAGTTTTAAATTTTATGTTTTAATGACAGTTGTGAACATAAAAATAAAAATTATTCGTTTACTTATTTTGTGTGAAATAGGATTAAAGTTTCCAACAAATATTAAAGCATAGCACGACAGTGCTATGCTTTATTTATTTCCAGTGTGACTCCGTAAAGTTATTTTAATACGGAATTTATTAAAGCATAGCACGGCAGTGCTATGCTTTATTTAACCTCCTCAGTCCTGATGTCGCCTGGAGGCGACACTAAAAATCACCCTTTAAATTAATTTAATTTCTTTTAGAATTGTTAAAATTACATATAGTCATTTTTAATAGATGTGTGCATGTTAGAAGAAACAATATACAAACTAATGTATGTTTGGATATGTTTTATAATAATTTTAAACTGGTTTTTGTAGTGCCACGTAAAATTTGTCTCAGGACTGAGGAGGTTATTTCCAGTGTGACTCCGTAATGTTATTTTAATACGGAATTTAACATTGAACGAGTTATTTACTAGACATTTTCCCACATTTTGTACCCGCTGCCACAAATTTTCTTCAAAGGATCTAATTGTTACAGAGGCAAATTGACATATTTCCTGCAGCAATTAATCATTTTTACGTGATAAGGGAAAAGAAATTTTTTTTTTTTTTTTTTTTTTTTTTTTTTTGTATTGTAAGAATTAAAAATGGTATATTTACGACGTCATATTAGAAATGAAACGGAGATTTGCAAACATTTGGTACAAAGACAAGAATCGTCAACAGAAAGCGCAATATGAAGCATGATTTTTATAATAAAAGGACATTTTCAAACATTGATCAAGAAGCTTTTAACTGAAGAAATATAGAAAATAAGTAAATTAAACTTTTTTTTACCTATTGTCTCAACAAAATAATAGAAAATAACTTAAAAATATATATGTAACTGGTATTCGAAAGCTAATTTTTTGACACATTGGCATCAGAAAAAAATCGCGCCAAACACAGTGGGTATATGATATTTGCTATGGGTTCGTATGGGTTCGTTGCCATAAGTACGAAATCGAAATAAATCTGAGATTTTTTTCCAAACTTAACTTGCAAAAATTTGTTTTGCAGATTTTGTATAACACACGTTTACGGTAGGTATAAATAAAAAGAATAGACACATCTAAAAAGCAAATGTTCAAAAAAAGTCTAAGATTTATTTCGATTTCGTTTGAACGGGATCTAAGATTTTGGGGTTTTAAATATCATATTGTTTGAATTTCATTTTTATTTTTTTAATGTTCACATAATTTAAATTATTTGATACAAAAATTTAATTCTAAATGTAGAAATAACTAAATCAAATATCTTAATATCTGTCCCTTCTTGGGCTTAAATGTTTTTTTTTTTTTTTTTTTTTTCTGCAAATTATGTTTTTGTTTAATATAATTAATATGCAATAGTAATAAAATATTAACATGACAGAGTGATTGAAATCAGTACTAAAAATTTTAAATGGAATTTAATATATTTGGCTTTAAATCTTACTTTACGAATATAAAAAATAGTTTAATTTCAAAATAACTTCAAAACTTAATCTGCTGACTTTTTAAATGCTCATATGTTAACCAAATTGTGTGATGTCACACTTTTTCTTACCCCTTTTCTCCCTCCTATCACAAACTGTCACATTTTCCCAAAACCCTCCTTCCCACCCAAGCGTGACAACCACTAGTGGACGACCCCTATGCTGTCAAATTTGATTATGAATTTGGATCCTTCATCGAAAATAAAGAGGAACGAACGCTCTTAGCTGTGCAAGTACCACATATATAACTCAACTATGCAAAACTCGTCTCCCTCTCTCTCTCTCTCTTTAATTTAGCATACATAAACCAGCAGGAGTTGTTTATTATATGTTAATGAATTTCAATACCAGTAACCTTTACTTAATCTTACATTAATGATTCCATTATTTTCAATTCTATTTGAATTAGAATTGAAGCTAGTAGTACGCTGTGATTATTTTGATTTCGCTGTTTTCATATAGCCAAATAAATAAATAAATAAATAAATAAAAAATCCAATTTAAATATTTTAAAAAAATCGTATAGAAAGGTTTTAACTTACGAATTTATATGCCTATAGTACAAGGAATGATTATCGCAAAGGCAAATGAGGCAGCTTTCAAAGTCTCCCCCACCCTAAATAAGATTCTATATGTATTTTTCTTGAAATAAGTACAATTTAGACTACAAAAATGTCAGACGGGGTCTCATTTAGTTCCTCGGAGGATTGGTTGAGCATTGGTATTGTAAACTTCTAAACGGTGAGAAATAATTTATACAGTACAGTTGAACCTCGTTAACATGAACTTCAAGGGGAATCAAAATGTTGATCATGTTAACAGTAATTCATGTTATCAGTATCAAATCTTTGTATTCGTTTATGTAGGGGATTGCGAAAACAATTCATGTTAAAAGTAATTCACGCTAAGCGTGTTCATGATAACGAGGTTTGACTGTACCAGATTAATAATGAGATTGATAATGCGCTTTTTTTCCATTATTAAAGTGATAAAAAGGCGTAGATGTTCATTTAAAATAAATATATCTAAAGAAATAAAAATAAACATATTTTGACAAAGTTAATTCTATAAAATATATTCATATTAGAAAACTATAAGAGAGATTTATCAAAATAATTATCCATTGGCTAGAACTAAGAAAGACATTTTACTAATGAATTGTATATAACAAAATTAATAAGCCTTAGTTACCAGCAACTGATTAACCCAAAGCAATTTAATTATATTTGCACGATACTTATTTATAGGGCTGCCACGGGCGACTCTTTAAAAAAAAAAAAAAAAAAAAAAAAAAAAAAACTTAAGTATCATTACTTTTTCAAACAAAAGCACTTAACACAAACTTTAACAACATTTGCAAGAGAAATATAAAAAAAAACTTATATGAAAAAATACCGGTGCGAACAGAATATAAAAATAGTTGCCTGTAATCGCTTTGTTATTTAGAATTTTATACGCAGTTACTATTTAAATATTCAAAGATTTTTTTTTTTTTTTTTTTAAACCCTACACCATTAAACAAATCATTTTACGGCTACTATCGGAAAATATCAAATTAAGAAAATTATACTTAAGTTCACTAATTGACAAAGCATTCCAGGTATGATGAGAATGAAATAAGATAATGTAAAAAGGCATTTTCTTTCACCTCATCTTCTTTTCAAAATGTTCCACAATAAACTACAGAATATTGATCTAAAAAAAGAAGCTTCAAATAAATGATTCCTTTTAGAAATCAAGAAAAGGGGCAGATAATAAGGCAAAGAAAGACAAACCAACAAAAAAAGGATGTTGGTAGTTCATTGAAGCAACCTTTAAAGAAATGTAATCAATGCATGAACTGATATTGCAAAGCTCAACAGACAATATTTTTAGAACATTAAAAAAAGAGAATGACTGCAAGCTTCAAACCATACTATACATTTAAAGATCAACGTAGTTAATCCTTGAATACATTTCATTGCGTAATAATTACAGACAAAAGGTACGCTATTTTGTACATGGATGCCGAATCTAGAATAGAAAAGAAAATACATCTACCAAAATCTTTCAAGCGATAAGATCGATGTGCTTTAATTATTTTGGGTTTCAGATATTCAAGAACCCTTATTCACAATGTTTAGTGCGCTAACATTAAAGAAAAAATTCTGACACTAATAATGATTTTGGTAAAAAATGTGTTATTCAGCATGTTAAATTAAATCGTTAAATATTTTTTATGCATATTTCACAGGGCTAATTTTTGACAGAAGTATTAGGTTATCTCAAAAGTTTCTTCCGTTCACAAAAGACCAAAAGTAACCCAAGCAAACTCCGAAAAAGGCGAGATTTTATGGAAGAATATCTGTGTTATTATGTTCTACGAATCTTCTATTATTCAAGGAGTCTTATAATGCCTTCTTCCTAAAAAATTTTTGATTTGGTTCCAAAATACTTACCGGGATGATTTTTTATGCCATTCAAAGAGTTAATTTTTTTGGTGAAGAGAATTTTCGAGAGAGAAAAGCAAATTGTAATTGGATACAACAATGTCCGAAAAGTAGAGAATGTGCATCAAAGCATCTCAATCGAATGCAAGGAATTTGTTTTTCCCAGTCGAAGATTGTCCAAACAGCTTCTTGTGCAATTCATGTGCTATTTTTTAATTCAACAAGCACCACTTTCTGAAAATAAAAATCGTTTACTCACATTTTGACAACATTTGCAAAATAAATATACTACAAAACGTGTTTTTTGAAAAATATTGGTGCGAATAGAATATCGCTAGTGGTCGATCTGCCCATGACCTGTTGGCGAGCAACTTTGCAGATCGCATTTTCAACATCAAAAAGATCCTTTTTTTAAAAAGATTGGTCCTCGTGGACGAAAGTTAGATACTTCATAACAATCAGGAACTTAAACAATGCTAAACCAGTCAAAATAAAGTTCCATTCCTGTCGCTAAAGCCGGATTCTTACAGAAGAAAATTTTGGTCTCTATTTGGCGAAATTGGATACACTACGAGCGACTTCCACCCAGAGATGGGCAGTATCGAAAATACATGTATTTGAAATACATTTTCAAAATACATTTGTATTTTGTATTTTGTATTTTAACCTCACTAAACGAAAGTATTTTGGTAATGTATTTTGAAATGATTTTTTCAAGTATTTTGTATTTTGAAAATACATTTCATATTCAAAATACATTTCTGTAGGTTTCCAGCTGCTTCCTTGAAACCGCAGACGTAAAATTCATAAAAGAATAATACGAGCCTTCTGTTTTCTTTGTCTTATAGGGTTCGTTTCTGAAAGTTATGCAAACATACAATTACTGATACGATAAGGATTAGAATCAATCGTCTGTTTTACTTAGGCATTTTTGCTGAACTGTTACAATTCTAATGTTCTAGATTTTATAATTATAACGTTTCTAAGCGAACGACAAAAACTACTGTGATAAACAGGAAGAATTATTTAGATTTTTACTGTGTCTAGTGTTTTTTAAATAACCATATAAAAAAAAGTAATGTAGTAGTAGAGAAGAAATGTAATTTAATGTTTGTGTACGATTGCTGTACGAAGCCAAAGTTTGATTCTTTTTGAGTTTCGATTGTAAACGGAAATTTTACAGATGAAAATTTTTAATATCAATGAGAATGTTAATTTGTTTAATTACAAAATTATCCCCCCTTTAGAAGAATGTTTATGATTTTCAATATGCGGGAATGTGCTTATATTTGTTTCGACTAAAATTTACGAAAGATTAATGAAACATTATTTTGTATTTTGTACAGATATATAAGCATAGAAATTTTCACATTACTAATTGTGAAGTTATTTATGTATCTTGAGTATCCCGAGTATTTATGTATCAACCGAGATCAACGTTTATTGTTCAGAGAGTGTGTGTCAGAAATGTTTAACATTTAACTTTGCAAATTAATAAAAAAAAAAAATCAATAAATGATTCCTTCAGAGAAAGCAGTGTTTTCATATTTAAATAGCAATAGGAATTTTTAATTTGCAATCATTATTTCAAGTATAGCATACTTATCTTTAAATACATCTTTACAATAAAACAAAGAAAATTACCTTTTATGAGTATTTAAAGTATTTTTAACAGCGCCGTGAGAAAGGGGGGGGGGGGGGAGAAGGGGACTGTTGTCCCGGCCGCGGAAATTGAGGGGACGCCAAATTTATAGTACCAACGTTATTTTTGGCCTATTACAAGGAGAAGTTTTGGGTAGGGGGGGGGGGTCGTGCGCCAAATTGAATCTTTGCCTGGGGCGCAGTTTTTTGTCTTTTTTGTTTGTTTGTTTTTTTTTTTTTTTTTCGCACGCCTCTAACTTTTAATGTAATGACTCATTCAAGATTGGAGGGTTTTCAAAACAGACCATGACGAAAAATGATGCATTGATAGAAGACATTTATTAAACACAAAAAACATGACTTTAAAAAAATAACTTAATAAATTTATTTGGTATCATGATACTCCAAACGTTGTATTTCTACACATTATGATATTCCCAAGATTTAAACGAAAATATTTAACATGTTTATTTAACATTCCTTTTTAAATTATTTCTTATTACTTACCCATCATACGTAGTATAGGGTAAGTCTTGCAATCGTTTTGAAAATCGAAATTTTTTTTTTTGACGGATTTACACGTTTTAGATAGTGGAGATTCCGAAAAACATATTTTTAGAAAAAAAATTTTGCCGTCCGTCTGTCTGTCTGTCGGTAGGTGCTGGGTTCGAACCCAATCGCGACCGTCGGCCTAACCGTTCGAAGTTTTCCGTGGTTTTCTTCGAACCTTGCGTAAATACGGGTTAGGTTCCCATAGAAAGACCCCCACGGAGGGCAACCCACCCCATAGGGCCTATATCCCATAGAGTAGATAATCGGCCGACAAAATACAACAACAACAACAACTGTCTGTCTGTCTGTCTGTCTGTAAACGCTCTACCTCCCGAACAAATTGAGATAGAGACTTGAAATTTTGTATGTAGTTAGAATGTAAGAATGGGACGAACCCTATTTAATATCAGCAACCTCGATTATCCGGAACTATTTTTTTCGGACTCTCGAAAAATTCGTTCTGATGAAAGGTATATGAAAATTTTGGAATTTTTTTATTTTAAGGAATGGACGTAAAAGGCAATAAAATAACACACATTTGGATATAGAACAAAGTCGATCGGATTATTAGTTGCCGAGATATTTGTAATCTTGTTTTCCACATTCTTCGATTTTTCATGACCCTGTATTTCATTCTAATTTCAATTCAGAGGTATACTTTAATTGGAAATGAGACGCTTAATCCGACGCAATTAATTGTTAGTTAATAGAGTTATTATTTTTGGAGTTATAAGGATGTTTCTTTTACGCAATTTGGTACTACTTGAGTAGTTTGGCGTTTTATATAATTTATCGAAATTGGTACATCAGCAGTTCTTTAATAGAGCATTACTATGTATTAACAATATTTAAATTTTGTTTATGAATTGCAATGCATTGTATTAACCTTTTGATTACGGGATAGAAATGGCGATTTTTATATATTCAATCGTACCACAATTTACGAAAAAAATTTTTTGTCATAGATTTGTCTTGAAATTTTTCTGGTGCAAGTGCATGGCACTTATTAGTTGAAAAAAGTGGTGCGAATATAATAAAGGAATCTTCTCTGGGACGACATATATCCCAACCCCGTAAGCAAAGGGTTAATAGTTTTCATATATTTTATTTTCATATACATATCCATGATGGGTAAGTATTACGGTGGCCTCCAACGACTAGTTTATTATTCGTGAGAAGCATGATTGTATTTGCGTAGTAGTATTTGAGGCATTATCGAATTGTATTTTTAATAAATTGAATTACGTATTTATTATTATACATATTGGTGGATATTTAACCTACGAAGGAGGCTGTACAATGCTTTTACATATATGTGTTTATGTATACGTCCAAGAATAACTATTGAACTGCCGTTTCGAATTTTACTCACTCGCAGTTTTATACTTTTCCGTATCTTTACAACAAAAAAGTATTGGATTCGTGAAAAAATTCGACTTCAGATTGTCGATGGATTTATATTTTTGAAGGCCCTGAACACTGACGGTTTTTAGGAAATGTCTACTTATGAGTTTATCAGTGTATGATACAAATTTTGTGGGCCCTCTATCTTAAGAATTAACGCACAGAATTTAATAAAATTTTAGATTCTGTTAGACATTTACATAAGTTATGTTAGATATTAGGTAATGGTGTAACTCTTCCAAAAGGTGCCGCTGATATGCTTCGTCTTTCACAATTTTCGCAAAAACTGTATCTCAAAAATTAATGCACAGATTTTCATCAAATTTCTGATTCAGTTAGACGTTGACATAAGTTGTTGCCGATTAAGTTTTGGCGTGAATTGCTCAGCAGATGGGTAACCTTGCTATGCTACATTTTTCACGATTTCTGCACTAGCTGTTTCTCAAGTAGTAATGCATAGATTCTCAACGAATTTCAGATTTAGTTTGATCTTAATATAAATCGTCACTAATTAAGTGTTGGTGCAAATCGTCCAGCAGGTGGCGCTGTTATGCTGCATTTTTCAGGATTTACAGTATTTTAACAAGATCTAATGCACTAAATGTCACCAAACTTCATATTCTGTTATGTATTATTATTAACTATTACTTCCAATCACCGAAATTCAGTTTCGGCCTTTAAAACCTGCTCTGTCTATCCTTAATTATAAATTCTCCAAAAAGATATTTATGAAGTCATTTTCAATCTGAGAGTTTTTTTTTTTCTTTTGAAGGCCAATTGTAATTTCCAAGCATAATTTTGATTTATAGATTGTTTTGATAACACTTTACTCCTATGCTTAAAATGAAGCTGAATTATACCCAAGAAAGATTTTATATTTTTGTATACATTTCAACATTTTATTTCTAAGTATTCTTCGTTTATTTTATAAAGAATATTTTCAAATAGATTGATTTGTTTTCTTTATCTATCTTTCCTTTTGCTTCTTTACTTTGATAATTTATAATTTCAAAAAATTTAATCGGTGTTACAAAAACGCCTAACAGTTGCTTTGTGCAAGAACAAATGAGAGGTCTACACAGGCCGAAATTATTATGTCCGGTTTAAACCGAACAAAGACCTTTTTTTATCGGTCCATTCCGACATAAACCGAACCAGTATAAAGTTTCGATCCGTAGAAAAGAAATATTAACACAGCCTGATACAAAAAATAAAATCCCGGAATTAATCCGGCTCGATATAAAAGCTAAAAGTTCGTCCAGGCCTTGTTCGTGCACAAACGTGATTAGCCCGGACCAATTAAATTTCCAGAAAACATAAATTTCTATGTCGATGTGGTTAAAAATCATCTTGTACGAGGAATTCTAATCAAAAATACATATTTTTTTTTTCATGTATTTAAACGAAAGTCTATAGACTTTCTTTTAAAAAATCTCTTTGAACTGCGATATTTAATTTTAAAATGCATATTTATTTTTATGTAAATGTTTTTGTTATAATTAAGGCTGTTCTTAGTCAAAAAGGGCAACTTTATACACATGTTTTAATTTATTTTTGTTTCGAAATGCATGAAAATAGAAGGTGCAAAAATTATTTAATCGCCAGTCATTTTCACATAATTTGCAAATACAATAGATTTTTCAGAAAATAATGTCAAAGTGGGCGTTTTGAATCGAATTTCCAGGCGAAAGAAGAATAACCACTGAAACTAAGGTGAAAATCGTGCTTGTCACGTAATCGAAATCATTATAACTCAACGGGCATATAAAAGCTAATAATATTATCAACAGATAATTTATTGACAGAAAAATGGAAAATTCAGTTCGATTCCAAATCATTTCCATAATCAGGCCTTCCAATTTTATAACTTTCCGTTAAAAAATGGATTTGTAAATGTGTCAAAACATTTGCACTCCTTGAGCAGAACAGATAAGAGCAGTCTTAATATCATTTTATGCCTTGGAAACTTAGAAATCGAAAAATGCTATACAGTAAAATTTTCTGAGGATTCGCACAGGATAGGAGAAAAAATAGATTATAGACAAGTTTATTTCTTAGCAAGGACGAGGAACGTAGCTTGTTGTAAATGTATCATAATCTTTTTTCTTGTTATCAAATTTATTATGCATGAATCAATACATTTCCTGTTTAAGACAGAATTTATAGACAGATTCATTTTCAGAGTTCCCTTTGCTGTGCTTTAATTTTATTATCCAGAAATATACTTACTAGTCATAAAGAATAATAATAATTGTAATGGTAAAATTAGAGCAATTTATAATAGGTACATTAAAAAAAAAAAAAAATTGTCGGGTCGGGCCATATTTTACTGATTTTTCCCATAGGCTGACCGAGATGGAATGAGCCAATGGTTTTCATACGGGCTGGATCGGGATCTATACTAATATTTTTTGACTACTGCAATTAGTTCTCTAGGAAAAAAATGAAACCTGATCCCGATCCGATCTGGAAAGAATTAGTCAGGCCCGAATCTGCCGAAAAATGTAAAGCCGGGACCCGAAAAAGTGATGACGAGGCTCATCTGAGTTTAACTTTCTGAAAAAAATAATAAACCCGATACCTGACCCGGAACGACTGAAAAACAGGTCCGGTCAGGCCCGACCGGGTGTCGGGATTAAAATTTGTTAGCTAACTTTTTCGGACACATCTAATCTAATCTCATATACATCTCATATACAAAACATATAATCTCATATACATTTTTTTTCAAATGTATTTTGTATTTTGAATGTATTTTCAAAATACATGTATTTTGTATTTTGAACTTTTTCAATTTGAAAAGTATTTTGTATTTTGTATTTTAGATTCTAAAACTAATGTATTTTGTATTTTGTATCGAAAATGATTTTTCGATGTATTTTGCCCAACTCTGCTTCCACCTAACCAGACCATCAATTCTGAAAATTCTTACTAGCAACTAGATGAACTGAAGGTAGCAATAGATAGGAAACACCCCAAAATAGCAAACAAAAGAAGTACAGTAAAACCTCTAAATAACGGACACCTCGGGAGCGCGGAAATTGTCCGCTATTTGGAGGTGTCCGCTATTGGGAAAAACTCAGAGATTAAAAAATTGCTAAAAAATGCTTAATGTTTCATTGATAGGTTTTTATATGGCCTAAAACTTCTATTATATGATTAATCAGAAATTAAAATTATTTTTCCAGACAATAAAATTAAAATAAAACTGTATACTTTTATCATCCACTGTTTATTACATTCTTATTAAAAACAAATCTGCTACAAAAGTTTGATTTTTGCGTGCGATTACATTTCATTTGTTTGTCAATGTGAAGTTTTAACTGTATCAGAAATTTTAATCCTCCTAAACTACCTTATTTTTTTGCAAAAGAAAAACTTTTTTTTCTTTTAAGAAAAAAATTTCTCAGTATTTAGCGGCTTTTTGGAAATTCTTGATATTTAAGGAATCATCTTTAGTTTCAGTATCTCTTTCATAATTACTAATAGTCATCTTTTGTCGAAAATTCTCAAGCAGTATAATTACATACAGCAATTGAATATTCCTCAGTAAGTAACTCATCATCAATATTAATGAAAATTTTGGCACTTTTTTCACTCCTGATATATTTCATTAATTCATTTATT
Source organism: Maratus speculifer (assembly GCA_964019185.1). Classification (NCBI taxonomy): domain Eukaryota; kingdom Metazoa; phylum Arthropoda; class Arachnida; order Araneae; family Salticidae; genus Maratus; species Maratus speculifer. Next base: position 244,009,115 of record OZ025296.1, read on the forward strand.
TCGCTCAATTCTTCATGTGTGTCGGAAATGCGTGTTTCATTTTCTTTTAATATAAAACCTACTTTTATGGAACACTGTCGAACGCTTTCCAATTTTTTATTTGTTGCAGGTGGGGAAATACAAGTTATAGTATCGAATGCATTAATTTATTTTAGGCAATTCTCAAATGTATTCATAGATTCTAACTGTAAAAAGAATGTAGCGTAATAAAAGTTGTCTGTAACAGACTTTAATTACGCCATGATCAAGTGGCGTTCACACTGAAGTTATGTTTCTGGGGTGGGAAGGGGGGGGGGGGGGACACAATTTTAACGTTATCGAATTTCAAATGTTTTGGCTGAGAACTTGCATTCCCAGTCCATCCCCTACATTTATCTGTGGTTGCAAAATTCGCGACATATTACCTTGATAAATTTAGATGAATTTTACTTTTTTTAGATTTTTTTTTTGTATCGTTAAAAAATAATTTTTTATCCTTTATCGTCAAAATTACTGTCCGCTATTCGGAATGTCCGTTATTCAGAGAGTAAATATACAAAAATTTAGGTTTTAGGAGTGGGGATTAGAAAATTGTCCGCTAAATAGAGGTGTCCGCTATTCGGGAGTGTCCGTTATGGAGGTTTTACTGTATTATCTTCCATTATGACGACTCCATTCCGCATGTATCTTTGACAGTCAGAAATAAACTTCTTGCATTTGATTGAGACATTATGACTCATCCTGCTTACTCTCCGGACATTGCTCCGTCCGACTACTATTTGCTTCTTTCTCTCAAAAATTCTATTCGCCAATAAATAAATAAACAAATAAAATAAATAAATAAACTGTTCGAATGACATAAAAAATCCTCTCGGTAAGTATTTTGCTACCAAATCAAAAAAAAAAAAATTAGAAAGAAGGTGTTACTAGACTACAGAAAAGATAGAAGAAGGTTTGTTATATAGATTGACACAAGTGTCCGATAAAATATTGGCTAATAAAAATATTGCCTAATATTGCGCTGCGCCGAACGGGTCAGCGCCAGGGATGTAGTGGAGGGTACATGGGGGCGTACTCCGTATACCTTCTGGATTTTTTAAAGGAACATCGCATATCCTATGTTTCTCAAGAAAGATATAATATATGTACTGTAGGATATACCCTCTGCCTTCAGCGTATACCTTCTGTTTAAAGCGTATATCCTCTTACTTTTAAGGTTATATCCCTGTGATCACATGTACGAATATTTTCAAAAACAGTATGACCAGTCAGATAATAAAGTTCAGCAAGTTTCCAATGTGGAAAAAAAATGCATTTTTTTACATAATTGGAAAGATGCAGATAACATACCTACTTGAAGTATTTCATTCGAGTCGGTATAAAACTCAGTCAAAATTAGCTGAAATCTAAGAAAAAGAAAAGTGTAAAAGTCAGTCCCATTGTTTTTCTGTATCTCATGAAAAAACCGATTCAAGATAAAAGATTCTTTTTAACAATACGTAATTTGTTGGAAGAGAACAACAACATGTAACGGATGGGGCTTTTTCATCACTATTTCTGAGATAACAATTAAGATAATTCGTTTAAAAAGTTCTAAAAAAATACAAGTAGAAAAAAAACGAACACGCGACGCGACAACCTGCTGTGACACTTGTTAAATGCCGTCCTTGATTTCTAATCGAGAACTTTGTGCGAACAACTGCCATAGAAAACTATTTGGCACCAACTAACCACTTTCAACATTTTTTTTTTCTGCTAACAATTTATCTTTTTTAAAAAGCGAAACAGCCAGGTGAATTAGAGGGGGAAAAAATACAAAAGAATGCAGTCTTCTTGAATGAAATCTCTTGTCTGAACTAAAGAATACCTGTCCTACGATAAGGAACAGCACAATGGGTACGTTCAACAGCTGATGGCATCTCACAAGAAGTAAGCATTTGCATGGTAAGCTCATTCCTACACTACAGCTAAGAAGCCATCTTGCTTTGCTTCGACACTTTAAAAGGTTAAGGTAATACAGGTTCAAATCTTATTTTGAGTCGCCGAAAATTAAGCGGTTCTACTTACAATACCATATTCTCCCTTCGAAGTGTTGAAGTGAAACTTAGTTGCACAATACATTATACAACATAAACATAACAATGAGTGTACCTCAGCCAAACAAATTTTCACGATATTTTTTGTTTAACCCATTAACTCTTTGCGGCGCGGGGCAAAATCATTGCTTAATTGTTGAAATTAATGATTGACACCGGAATTCGAAAACAACTTTATTTGTAAATAAGAAGAAGCTATACTTCACGCATTCAATACACCGTAATTTTTTTTAAACCAAATTCCGGTGCCAATGTGGCGTTTGGGAATTAAAATTAAGTGGCTTCATAGATATACCACCGCGCCGCAAGGGTCTAATCTCCAACTGTGTTAATAGATTAATTTTGAAATTTCTTAAGTTTCCCAACGAAACTTAAATATTTCTTTTAAATCTTTTTTCCCCTAAATTCATTTATAAAATTTATGGAGAAGGATTTTCTAAGGGAGGGGGGGAGGGGGGGGCGGTTAGAAATTTTGTGGTAAGCCACTGACCAGTATCTTTAAAGTGTCACCTTTTCTGCATTTTGGCTTAAATAAGAGGTTTACAAGCAATTTTCCCCCCCATGGTTTTTCAAATTCTGCATTTTTACATCCTTTTAACTTCAGGTGTATGTAATTGTGTATAATTGTAATTTTTTATTTATTTAATTATTTTCTTTTATTTCAAAATGCATCATCTATCCGAAGCTGCCATTGGTTTTATAGTCTTAAGTAAATTGTCCAAGTTAAATAAGAATAATGAGATATTTAATGTTGATTCTCCAGTCACCTCTCAACGAGAACAATCAAAGACGACCACGTTTATCGAGACCTGGTAATAGAAGCAACAAAATAAATACTCCAATTGAGACAAAAAATGCTCTATAACTACTTTGCGACAAAACTAATCCTCTATAATTGCTTGGCCTTGAGTTCAAGATTTTTTTCCCCACTATTTTACATAAACGCAACTTATAAAAAGTACCCAAAGCTAATAATTTTGGAACTAAATAATTGGTTTTGCTTAAACAAAATTCCCTTATCATAAGAAACACTTTAGTCCAAATTGAATTCACGTATACCAATTACGAATTTTTGCAATAAATTTTTAGGTGCGTCAGATACTTCTGGACCAACCTGCACATTTAATTTACAATTGGAAATATAACAATAGTGTAACAATTTACTTTGCATTCACTTTAAATAAATAAAAAAAAAATACAAATTGAAGTACCAAAAATAAAATACCCCCTCCATTTATTTTGTTTCCTTGTGTATCTTCATTTAGCGAAACACAAAAAAGGTTGCAAATGCATCCTGACACTTCTATTCTGAACAAACTTTTCAGCACACCATATCAGAATAGAAATGAAGTATAAAAAAGCTGAGGCGTGAAATTAATGGTAAAAATCTTGAAACAAGAAAATAAAACTAAAACTGCAACTTTAAATGTAATGAAAGAGAAAAGTAACGGGTAGAAGTCTTTGACCGCACATAGGTAAATCCGATGAGTCAGATTTTGAATGAAACAGATAAGATCATGTACAAGAGTACTCTGAACTTTACTTGCGAAATGAGGGTGTTTCTCCGGTCAAAAGAAACAAAACGAACGACAGACACAAGGCTAACTAATATGACACACTCGCGAAAGCAAACCCGTAGTTTACAAAATCCGCCCCCATAATAACGACTGTTTTCATTAAAAAGCGGTCCGCTCTTCCAAAGAGAGTCGACTGCTTCTTGAAGATAGCAACGATGCATGGTAAAAGTTTTCTTAATTGAAATGGTCAATTTAAATGCAGAAGAGAATAAATTACAGCTCATCGGATGCCCAGTCAGGAAAATGTAATTAAAGTCCAAATTAGGGCCTGCCTAGGGGAAGCCCTCTCTCTTATAAGGTCTGGACAAAACAAGCATGACTAATGCCCCCGTGTGGGCCGCTGCTGGCGACACTGTGGGCTGCAACCCTAATGGCCAAGGGCAAGCGGACACCTACGGTTCGGTATGGATTGCGACAGGTTTTATAGCTGCGCAGCTAGAAAAATTGCTTCCGTTAAGAAACAGTTTTTACACCAAAAAATTTGAATTAAAAACACTTACATAAAGAGCGGTTTGCCGAAGAAGAAAAAATGTATAACTCGAATTAAACCCACCCCTCCATCCACAGTTCTCTTATGCTACAGTGCTACATCGAATGTAAAAAGTACTTTCTGTATTTTTCATCGTGGAAACAGAAGATTGGTTTATCTTTAATTTTCACACATTTTTGTAAACTGTTTGAATTGTATAAATATAAATGTTATACATATAATTGTGAAAACTTTGACTTCATTTGATGAGAGAAGAAAAATGGCATTTATTAAAACGAACACAAGCTGGCGTAGCAGTCGATAGATAGTATTTGCATTGCACATTTTTTTTTTTTTTTTTTTTTTTTTTTTTTTGGGGGGGGGGGGATAATTTAATTCAAGATTTAAAAAATGATTTATAATATTAACTGTATCACTTTGTAGAGATTCTTCGTTATATAGTTTGGCCTAAGCTATAGATGCTAAGCTATCCACTTAACAATATTTTTCTGCTTTCTTCGGAAAATTGAATAAATACAATATTTTCATTATTGCAAAACCTTGCGTAAAATAAAAACACATAACAGTCTGTAAGAAAATAGATTCAATAGAACCAAATCAATTATCCGGGTTAATATGTAATATCTTTCACCGAAGAGGATGGAACCAATGCAATTTTACATAGGAATGAGAAACAAAGCTTAAAACTAGGATCAAAGAACAAATAAACATCCTCAAGATTTTATTTACCATCCATTATCCGAGAAATAATAGACATCTTTTTACGATTTGAAAATATATGCAATGATTCAGCCTCCATATATAGTTAGTTAAAATTTGGAAAGAGATGCTCTGCAGAATACAAAACATAGTATAAAATAATTCACATTTATAAATTCCCATTTTTATTATTTCACTTGATTTCATCATATATGGTATCTCCTGATTTTTTTTACCAGTTTTTAAATTAAAAAATATTTAGCCAAAAATTTCGTATCGTTATAGGCCTTGGGAATGTAGCGGTCTGAGCGATGAATCATGTCGATCTAAATAATAAATAAAAGTACTTATTTCCCTTGTAAGTGTATTTTTACCACTTTTAGCAAGTAATAACTTAGTTTGGGGATTTTAAATGATTTTCATACATAATTTTATAAGATAATATACTGTTATGATCAACTATTCCATCTGCAGAATCCATTTAAGGGCTGTCACAGACGACTATTTTTTATGCTAACTGGCACCAGTTTTGCCAATCAGAAATCTTTAATACAGAATTGGTCAACTTTTGCAAGAGAAATTACTTCAAAAGGTATATCGGAAATATACTGGTGCGATTAGAATATAAAAATAGTCACCTCTGGCAGCCCTGCATTCATAAAACTTGCTAGTGGGATTTCCCCAGGGTATATTATATGTAGAATCATTGATTATGCTAACAGTAGGGATTTCTTTCCAAGTTTCGAAAAGAAAAAGAATGACTCACATCCAGCTCCACATAAAACTTTTTTTTAAACCAGGTAACCTTTCGTCTCAATGAATGACAGGGCAAAATTTGCAGTATGAAAGCGAACAGACTTACCTGAAAAGAAAGAAAGAAAAAAATATTTAAAACATCGTCATGCTAAATCACTCGCATAATAATATAATTACATCATTTTTCATACTTCCAAAGACTAATGAAGTAATGAAAAGCATCAAAATACATTAAATAAAAGGAAACAGCAGAATTTCAAGTATAACTGAAAGTAATCTGTTGGTTTTATATGCAACCTTTGAAATCTGTCAGTGTGTGAAAGCCCGACCAAAATCAACGACTTTCTTAAAATTTCAATTATACTAGGACCTATATATAAAGTAATTACATGAAATTTCGTATAAGAATGCGCGGTAAAACAATTTCTTGTATAAAAAAAGTTAAAAGTGGCACAAATCTTTTCGTGTAAATAAAGAGTGTGGCGATGGAAACACACCACGATGTTTTAAAACAATAGATCTGATTTTAGCACGTTTTTCGCTGCCGATTGCACTACGCCAAATCGCGACAAAATGCTTCATCTGGCGAAGAATGGGTCGATCGAAATCGCCAAATTATAAGATGGGAGGAAATTTCTAGGCTCAAGCGCGACACGTTAAAAAATTTAATAAGTTGGGCTGGGTTTGCCCAGGATTGTACAAAAACGTTATTGCTTCTGTACAGCTCGGTGTAAAACTATAAACTCCACCTTGACCCAGCCCGTTACAAAATCTAAAAATTCTGCATGTACCTGACTCGGCTCGGTCCAATTTCTATATAACAGGCCGATATTTTTGACGCAATAAATAAAAATAAATAAATAAATAAATAAAATTCTTAAAAAAGCACGCCTACTTATAACGTGAAGACAAAATTTATGCATGTATCCGCAATTCATGGAATATGAAATAATAGAGAATTGCATACTCACTGACTTAAACAATTGCATTCAAATGAAATTTTAGTAAGAAAATCAATATAGTTTACCATGAAAAAGAATGGTGATTAATGAAAAACATGATTTTAAAGCTTTACAAAAAACAGACATATTTTTAAAATTTTTTTTTTTTTTTTTTTGCAATTTGTTAAACCAAATAAAATTTCGTTACACAAATGTATAACATCACTATTATTTTTACAAAGAGCAAATAAATGAACAGAATAAGTATATTCGGCACGCACGCAGTTTTCAATGTTTTGTCTTTTATTTTAATGCAAAATAACATTTTTGTTAATTTTTTGTCATTCTTCTATCAAACAATATTTCCTTCATCTCTAATTTTGAATAAAAATGAGGTTCGCATAACTTATTATCCGAATACCCCACAGATGGTCACAATTTATATGGAATTTAAATCTGGAGACTCTGAGCCGGAGTTTTAATGACATTTGGGCAATCGTATGACAGCCAAAATCGAGAATTTTGGTCAGTATGTTTAAGATCATTTTCCGGGCAAAATTTATAAGTTTGCGTAAGAACCAATTTATGATTTGGTACAAATTTTCTTTGATAATATCAACGTATGAGTGCTGGGTCGTGGTACTTTCTAATATTCCGACACCGGAAACTACAATACATCCTCATAGCAGCACTCCTCCACCACCGTGCTTTCCCGTGCACACCATATTTCTACATTTGGCTTTATGTACTAAAATTTTGTTATTGCATTAAAAAAAAGATTGAACTTCGATTTGACCGCAAATATAAATCAATCCAGAAATTTACACGTTTGTTAACGAGCAAAATCTAGTCTAGCCAGGACTGTTTTTCTTGGAGATATATGGATTATTTCGGGCAAATCTTGCATGAGAATTTTATTTTTTCAAAATATTTAGAATTATTTAAGGAATAACACCAATTCATGCAATCTAATGCAATTTTTGCTAACTTGGGCGCATTGACTCGAGGATGTAACTTTTTACTCAACTCGTCTTTCATCCACTTCAGACAGTTTTTTAGTGCGACAATTTCTAGGCTTATTTCCCACCGTTCACCTGATTTATATTTTTTAATTGCAAAGTAGATAGCTGTTCTAAGCTTTTGCACAATTTTAGCCGTAGCATTTTCTGTTTATCCTTGAAGAAAACAGTTAATTATAATAGTTATTTATTAATAATAGTTATTTGCGTTCAGTTGGTATCTCTGCCTTTTCGATCCATACATATGTATATGAATTCTTAAACAAAATGCATCAAACACAAATTAATCCTTTCCAAATTTCTTTTCCAAAAATCATTTCCAAAATTTTAAAAGCTGATGAATCAGGAATTTTCAATAATATTACTATTGTTGAATACTTTTTTTGATCTCGTAATTATGGGTGTTAATGAATTAGTTGCTATTTTTCATCATTTTGGAATTTTTTGAAGATAATTTTGATTGAAATAAAAAGTAGCTTTTAGCTAATGCACATCAATTAAAATCTAGAAGTTTTGTCTCTCTCTCTTAAAAAAAGATAAATAAATACATAATATATCAGATATGTCAAATACTTCTTTTGATCAAAGTATAAAATGAGGGCCCAACATGGGTTCCGGGAGAAGAATAAGTGCAAGCTTTCACTTTGTCAGAGCTGTTTATTTCTTGAAATAAGAAAAATCAGTAATCGCTTAGTATATTTCCTTAAATTAATCATAGATGACAAAGAAAAAAGTTGTAAGTTTAAAAAGGAAATAACTTCAAGTACTCGGAACACATGGGAATAAAAAATTCTGCATGAGAATAAGTTCATTCGAGTACTATTATGTATAATATACATTTAAATTCAAAAAGGAAAATTAAACAAGAACTATATAACCAAAGAAGACAGAGTGTAAAGAAAAAAAAAATCTTAATTAAAACCTCTTTTCACTCATAGATCAATTTTTAATTATCAATGCAATAAAAAAAAACACGAATGAAAATCAAGCGAAAGAAGAATAATCGATAACAATGTAATGATAAAAAAAGAGCGTGGAAGCAAACATAACTGACCCTCAAAGTAAATGGTTGCAGAAAAGCAAATTATGTACTCTATCAACGAGACAAAAGGTATGGGGCACACCTAATTCGCATTTGATCGCCTATTAATGAGGCAGAACGAGTTGCACTAGCAGCAATCGCCCACACATAGAATTTATATTTATGTTTTGGTTTTGCAACCATACCTGAAACGACTTAATACAAAATGGCTTTAACTTGAAGTGAAAGTTGCAATTCAAAGATGGGGGTTTAGTTACTTTTAACAGCAGTGGCTCAGCAAAAATGTTAGTCAAAATTCACTTTCCTCTCCGATGTTTTTTTCTTACCTTTTGTATATACTTTGTCATTGTAATGTGTTTTTGCCTTAAGGCCCCACACTAGTCACTGAAAAAGGCCCTGATGATAATGTTAAGTCTATGGAGGTGTTCTTTTCAAATATCTCACTCAAATTTTATTTATTTATTTATTTGCATAGGATAGTTGAGGACGATCTAAAACAGGGCTATGACTATCATCCTGGTCTTTTTTGAGAGACTACAGCTCATATTCAAAATATTAGAATAATTGAGAAAAAGTAATAAGAAAAAATTATTTGTCATTTATTTATTTTTTATACTAAGTAAATGCAATTAAATTTCTTATGAATTAAATTTGGAATGTTTAGATAAGATTTTAACATTTATAAAATATAAAATACAGCACAATAAATTAGGTATACAGCTTCCTTAAACACACCAGAATATTAGAATAAAATTTAGATTGGTTCAAAATATTAGAATATTTTATTTTACGCAACAATATTACCTTATGAATATGAAGTAAATGGTAGTTAATATTTTGTAGCATCCCCTTTAGCTTTCATAACAGCGTATAATCGATCTTGCATACTATATACAAGGTGTTTACAAACATTTCTATCAATATTAGCCCAAATAGACTTTATACGTGCCACTAACTCAGTTTTACTTGAAGGAGGATTTTCTTGAAGTTTTTTCTTCATTATACACCATAAGTTTTCGATGGGATTAAGATCTGGTGAATTTGGTGGCCAAGGAAGTACCTTAATGTTGCGTTGGCGGAACCAATTCTTAGTTGACACCGAGGTATGCGGGGACGCTAAATCTTGTTGAAAGATGAAATCATCTTCAAATAAATCTTCTCATGATGGAATCATGTAATATTCTAAAATTTCTTGATATATCAGAGAGTTAACCTTTTCGTAGACAATGCATAACTTTCCAGGTCCTTCTGCACTCATACAACCCCAAACCATGACACTAGCAGCAAATTTTACGGAACGTTTAAGGCATTCTTTATCAAATGCTTCTTGCTTCATTCTCCAAACTCGAATACCTTGATTACCATATGAAACACAAAACATACTTTCATCACTAAATAATATATTTTTCCAATCTTCATTGCTCCATAAACGTCTTGATTTACACCAATTCAATCTTATACGCTTTTGTCTTGCAGTCATGAGAGGTTTTGTTTTCGGTACACGAGATTCAAATTTAAATTTATGGAAACGTCTTAATGTTGTCGATGTAGAAACTTCAACTCCTTCTTCTTTCCATTTTCGGTGCAAGAATCGCACACTTTTAAAACGGTTTTTCTTAACTATACGCTTCAGTTTCCTGTCATCTCTAGCAGGTGTTTTTTGGTTTTCGGCCACCATTTCGGCGATTATTTTGAAATTTTCCAATTTTTGAATATTGTGTTAGTATTTTACTAACGCTCGATTGCGAACAATGTAAATAATTCGCAATAAAACATTGATTTTTACCGTGCCGATACAAATCAACCATACGAATTTTAATAGAATTCAGGAATATCACTCACACGGCCCATTTTAAGACGGAAAAAAAAAAAAAAAACTGCAAAAAAGAATACTGATTTTAAATAAAATAGTCTGAATTTAATCAATGATGCCATCAGTTAAGAATTGGTAATAATTAAAGGAGAATTAATGTGAAATATTCTAATATTTTGAACCACTTGAATAAATATTCTAATATTTTGACTTTTCAAAATAATTCTTTTTGCAATTAATCTTTTCAAAAATGATATTAAATTTAAGATAACAAGTAAGTTTAATCAACAATAAGTTCTTAATAAAAATATCGTTTGCATATTTTCATTAAAAGACATTAAATTACCAAACGATATTTTCAATTTCTAAAAAAAAGGTATTTCTAATATTTTGAATATGAGCTGTAGTGTGGATTCTTTAGACCCAATCTGTACGATCGTGGAGGTTAGTCATTTAAATTGTTGCTTCTAGGTTGTATTTAATAAAAATCCAAATCAAACGATCATTCTGGATTTGCATTAAGAGTAAAGTATCTTTTTTCTTTTTAATCAACAGATAGTGGAAGTAGTATATGTTTTACTTTCAGCCGGCATGACTTAACTTTCCATTGGATCTAAAAAGTCCACTTCCAATAACATTGAACTTTCCGTAATCGAATAATATTTTTAAAACAGAGCAAATTAGCGTGTTTTTACAGTCAATGGTGGATGAACCAGAGTCATCGTGCGTAGGTCGTAAAAGGTAGGGCCAACAATTTTAATATAGGGGGCGTTAGCATTAGTAGGACTATTTGGTATTGTATAAAAAATAATGATATTTCAATTCATTGGTAAAATCGATGAAAATTTTTGTGCCACATATCGGGTTTCAGATAGGGGATCAACTGGTGTACCGTGGTCATATCTTTAACTCCAAGCTAAAAAGTGATGTTTGCATTATGAAAAGAATGGTAAAAAAGATAGAGAAATTCCTCAATGATAAAATAAGTAAAAGCTTGATAATGTCGGTAGCCAAAGCTAGACAGCGAGGCGATTACAAACTAACCGGATAATTCTTAATAAATAATTCTTTTTGCAATTAATCTTTTCAAAAATGATATTAAATTTAAGATAACAAGTAAGTTTAATCAACAATAAGTTCTTAATAAAAATATCGTTTGCATATTTTCATTAAAAGACATTAAATTACCAAACGATATTTTCAATTTCTAAAAAAAAGGTATTTCTAATATTTTGAATATGAGCTGTAGTGTGGATTCTTTAGACCCAATCTGTACGATCGTGGAGGTTAGTCATTTAAATTGTTGCTTCTAGGTTGTATTTAATAAAAATCCAAATCAAACGATCATTCTGGATTTGCATTAAGAGTAAAGTATCTTTTTTCTTTTTAATCAACAGATAGTGGAAGTAGTATATGTTTTACTTTCAGCCGGCATGACTTAACTTTCCATTGGATCTAAAAAGTCCACTTCCAATAACATTGAACTTTCCGTAATCGAATAATATTTTTAAAACAGAGCAAATTAGCGTGTTTTTACAGTCAATGGTGGATGAACCAGAGCCATCGTGCGTAGGTCGTAAAAGGTAGGGCCAACAATTTTAATATAGGGGGCGTTAGCATTAGTAGGACTATTTGGTATTGTATAAAAAATAATGATATTTCAATTCATTGGTAAAATCGATGAAAATTTTTGTGCCACATATCGGGTTTCAGATAGGGGATCAACTGGTGTACCGTGGTCATATCTTTAACTCCAAGCTAAAAAGTGATGTTTGCATTATGAAAAGAATGGTAAAAAAGATAGAGAAATTCCTCAATGATAAAATAAGTAAAAGCTTGATAATGTCGGTAGCCAAAGCTAGACAGCGAGGCGATTACAAACTAACCGGATAATTCTTAATAAATAATTCTTTTTGCAATTAATCTTTTCAAAAATGATATTAAATTTAAGATAACAAGTAAGTTTAATCAACAATAAGTTCTTAATAAAAATATCGTTTGCATATTTTCATTAAAAGACATTAAATTACCAAACGATATTTTCAATTTCTAAAAAAAAGGTATTTCTAATATTTTGAATATGAGCTGTAGTGTGGATTCTTTAGACCCAATCTGTACGATCGTGGAGGTTAGTCATTTAAATTGTTGCTTCTAGGTTGTATTTAATAAAAATCCAAATCAAACGATCATTCTGGATTTGCATTAAGAGTAAAGTATCTTTTTTCTTTTTAATCAACAGATAGTGGAAGTAGTATATGTTTTACTTTCAGCCGGCATGACTTAACTTTCCATTGGATCTAAAAAGTCCACTTCCAATAACATTGAACTTTCCGTAATCGAATAATATTTTTAAAACAGAGCAAATTAGCGTGTTTTTACAGTCAATGGTGGATGAACCAGAGCCATCGTGCGTAGGTCGTAAAAGGTAGGGCCAACAATTTTAATATAGGGGGCGTTAGCATTAGTAGGACTATTTGGTATTGTATAAAAAATAATGATATTTCAATTCATTGGTAAAATCGATGAAAATTTTTGTGCCACATATCGGGTTTCAGATAGGGGATCAACTGGTGTACCGTGGTCATATCTTTAACTCCAAGCTAAAAAGTGATGTTTGCATTATGAAAAGAATGGTAAAAAAGATAGAGAAATTCCTCAATGATAAAATAAGTAAAAGCTTGATAATGTCGGTAGCCAAAGCTAGACAGCGAGGCGATTACAAACTAACCGGATAATTCTTAATAAATAATTCTTTTTGCAATTAATCTTTTCAAAAATGATATTAAATTTAAGATAACAAGTAAGTTTAATCAACAATAAGTTCTTAATAAAAATATCGTTTGCATATTTTCATTAAAAGACATTAAATTACCAAACGATATTTTCAATTTCTAAAAAAAAGGTATTTCTAATATTTTGAATATGAGCTGTAGTGTGGATTCTTTAGACCCAATCTGTACGATCGTGGAGGTTAGTCATTTAAATTGTTGCTTCTAGGTTGTATTTAATAAAAATCCAAATCAAACGATCATTCTGGATTTGCATTAAGAGTAAAGTATCTTTTTTCTTTTTAATCAACAGATAGTGGAAGTAGTATATGTTTTACTTTCAGCCGGCATGACTTAACTTTCCATTGGATCTAAAAAGTCCACTTCCAATAACATTGAACTTTCCGTAATCGAATAATATTTTTAAAACAGAGCAAATTAGCGTGTTTTTACAGTCAATGGTGGATGAACCAGAGCCATCGTGCGTAGGTCGTAAAAGGTAGGGCCAACAATTTTAATATAGGGGGCGTTAGCATTAGTAGGACTATTTGGTATTGTATAAAAAATAATGATATTTCAATTCATTGGTAAAATCGATGAAAATTTTTGTGCCACATATCGGGTTTCAGATAGGGGATCAACTGGTGTACCGTGGTCATATCTTTAACTCCAAGCTAAAAAGTGATGTTTGCATTATGAAAAGAATGGTAAAAAAGATAGAGAAATTCCTCAATGATAAAATAAGTAAAAGCTTGATAATGTCGGTAGCCAAAGCTAGACAGCGAGGCGATTACAAACTAACCGGACCGCATACCGAATTATCATCGCAGTTATTTGCGAGGGCCGAAAGGCATATTAATCAGAAAAAAATCCAGTCTCGGAATGCTCCAGGGCCAAAGGATATATTGTCATTCCAGTGGCGATTCATACCTTGCATTTTCGTAGAACTAGGGTACAGGGAAGACATCTGGGAAATTAAACTTCACAATGTCTCCCGAGGCATTTAAAATATTTAGCCCAGAATACATCAAACACTACGTGTTACACAGTATAAAAATTTTATTATTGTAGAAACACATTTTGCATGAAATTGAGATTCTACTCCCATTTCGAAAAGAATCAATCCTGAAAGTTTGAGAAAGTGATAAAAAATAGAATTTTTTTAATAGTTTAGTTTTATATACTGTTTTTTCTTTCTTTCTTTTCTAATTTTATACAGAATTAGAAAATATATACATATGATTATACAAAATAGAACGAGGAAAGAGGAAATATAAAAGAAAAAAAATTCTGAATTTAACCGTTTGAGTACCAGAAGGTTTTGAAAAAACACTGTCGAAATATCCCAATGCGATACCGCTTTTTTATATATATATTTAGAAAAGACCTAAGCAGCGATATAGCGCTTCTTTTATGTTATGTCGATAAATCCCAAGCGGCGCGATAGTGCTTCTTTTTTTCACATCTATAAGTACCAATCGGCGCACCATCAGTTGCCTACAACGCTCGAAATGTTCTAAGTTTTCTTGATATAAAAACTGAATAGCGCGATCTCGCTGTTTGGGACTCAAACGGTTAATACAATTTAAATTTAGAAGTAAGTATCGTTAACACGAGGTATAAAGTAGAATATGTTGATGATCATGGTATTTATGAATTTTGTAATTATGAACTCGATAACTGCTTCATATTTAAAAAAGCATTAAAAAAAATTGCGAAAATATATTTTAAAGCTCTTGTCCGACAGGCGAACACAAATCGCGAGCTAATGCTAAATGTATGGGGAGGTTTTTTGCCATTATTCATCTCCTTTGAATTTCGACTTATTTTTTTATTTATTTTCATCGGACAGCTGAGATCGAGCACTGCACTCACCACTTTTTTCAGTTTTTGTTGCTTTTTTTTTTTTTTTTTTTTTTTTTTTTTTTGTACCGATTGCGAAAATGAAAGTAACTTTAATATATATATATGCAACTAAAACCGAAAAAGTAAAATGGCAATCAACCTCAGCTGTCCAATGAAAAAAAAAAATTTTTTTTTTTTTTTTTTTTTTTTTTTTTTTAATGTCAAACTGAAAACGAGATATTGGCAAAGAATCACCCCATAGGTTTAGTATTAATTCGCGAGTGCGCCCGTTTCAACAGGAGCTTAAAGCTAGGTTTTTTATTTAAAAAAACCAAATGAAAGCAAGTTAAAGAAATTAATGTTCGAATTCATGTTGTATCAGGATAATCAAATTTTAGCCAGATTAAAAAGGTCAATCGTCTTTCTTTGTTTTTACGCCTTAAAAAAATACCAGCTGTAATCGAAAAAAGAAAAAGCTTTTGTTAATGCAGCAAATATATTAATTTATTTTAAATGCACTAATAAATGCTTTCTACTAAAAATCTTATAAACGTCTATTAAATATTATCAAATAAATAAGCCTTTATAATCACTAGAAGAAGGCAATAAATCTAAAAGAATATTATATATACATTGATGAGAATGCTTTAAAAATTAAGGCTCCAAGATATGCTTTGGAACTCTATAATACGTAGCGCCACATATATTAAAGCATTTTAAAGATCATATTTAATTATCAATAACGAATCACCGCATGTAAAAAATGCAACATTCTCATGTACTGCTATTTGCTTTTAAAATGGATTAAAACTAAATAATTTAAATTAATCTAATGTAATGCTTAAGAGAATCCATATTTAGTAATCAGTGGTGGTGATGAGGTGGTATATTTTAAAAAGGTTACTACCATTTCTGCTAAAAAGTGATTTCATAACTAATTCCAGTAAGACTTTATGAAAAGATTAAATCATTTAAGGAAGATATATGTTCATGAAGATTTTAATGCATATAAGTTTTGAAAAAATTAAAAATAATAATTTTAAAAAAATGCTCTTAAAATAAAACTTGCTAAAATTTTTAAAAGCTTGTTTCTATTCAAAAGAGTTATCAATATACATCATATGTTATTCATAACACTGTTTTCAAGAGTGATAAATAATGTTTATCACTCTTGACTTTAAGATTTTAAATACTTGGGAGAAAAAAATATATATAATTGCAATTCACATGCCTTTTTAAAATTTAGCTTATATATTTGCAATTCTGACTACAAATCACTCGTATCCGCACATGTATGTGTTATTGTATTCCAATATTAACGTCTCATCGTGAGACATTATGCTATTTATAAACCTCTAACTCAATAAAATAACTTTAAAATTAATTTTTTAAAAAGTGCAATTTATAATTAAAGCTTTTCTCTGTATAAAAGTCAATTTTAACCAAAAAATAAAAATGGTTAAGATAAATATTAAAACTTTAATTTTTTTAAATTTTTAGCTGGTTGTTTTTCAAACCCTCATTCACACTATTTTGACAAATTGGTCCCTTGAATTTTATCGAATATCTTCCAACAACAGTAAATATGTGCACTGGCATATGAAGTTCAAAAACGACATCATAGAAAAAATAGTTCCTGCACTAACGCATTCGGTCCTATCGTTCTATTATTAATACATGTTTTTCATTGAGTATTATTTTCACTTAACAATTATTTTTAGTAATATATCAGCATCTAATAGTGATAATATATATTTCTTATGACTTTATTTAGTTTCGAAATTTAATAATAATAGTAATTTTCTTAATTATTCTTAAACAGTTGACGTTAATTTTATTTTCAAACATATGTTTCACTCTTTCTAGTTCACTATACTTAGAAGCTACTTTTTCTAACTAAAATTTTTACGACAAAACATAAAAAAAAAAAAAAAAAAAAAAAAAAAAAAAAGTAAGTTTTAATGCCTCTCTAAGGGAACAGTGTACTTTCGAAATTACGAAATACAATAAAAAAAATGAATTATTTTATTTATCTATTTACTGAGAATGGCAGAAGTTCAAATTTATCTCATGAAAAATATTTTTTTCAATTCTGACGCGTTTTCGCAGAAATAAGCTTTTATATTTGTAAAAACTAATATTTATTGTCCCCCCCCCCCCCCTTAAAATGCTGATTTCTCAAAATTGTAAATTCTGCACATTTTTAATTTTTGAAACCGTTCCACACGCATTTTTAATTATCGGATTCTTTTTTAATTTATACTGTGTATCCTCTCTACAATACGAATACTAAATAAATGTTAGCTTAAAAAGTCGCATATTACGAGCTTTTTTAGTATAGAAATTTGCATGTATATGAAAATAAATAGCTACTTTTTTAGGAAAAAAAAGCATTAATATAAAATTGTAATTTTTGTGCTTATACATTCAACGAACTTATACAATTCATCTCAACTTATATAATATAACGTATACAATGCATACATTAACTATATGATTTGTAATATTATATGCTATAATATGGTCATTAATGATCGGACACTCAATTTTAGATATCTTGTCGAATATTTTAAATTTTTCTGGTGGAATTCTTCTGAACTTTCAGGATGATAAAGATTATGTTTGACCTCATATTTATCAATGCCCTTTTGATGAGGAAGACCATCAGGGAGTCGACAAAAATCAAAAGAAAAAGAAACGATATTTTGGATCAACATGTACATTAAAATCCACGAAATGATCTATCGCAGCAGAATACAAATATATGGATACTGTACAACATGTCCACTGATTTTTCTAAGAAAAGCACGTATATTCATAAAAATACAGGGATGGATTTATTTATTTATTTTTCTTTTTTTGGAAGAGGGGGGAGGTATGTTTTTAGTTTATATCGCGGTTCGCGCATGTGCAGATAAAAATTATTTCGCGCAACTACTCATATTTCATACAAAAAAACTTAATATATTTGTATTTCAATTTCACTACATAGTTAAGACTACATTTTGTCAATTTTTCTGAAAATAGTATTAAATTTTGTTGAAAATCCTACAAAATATAAGTATTATAATCATGCAAAAAAAATTTCAATTTTTCTAAAAGAAAAAAAAGTTATATTTTTATGAATATACATGCAATTCTGACAAAAATAAGGACATGTTGTACAGTACCCTCATATTTGTATTTTGCTGCGATAGATCATTTCGTGCATTTTAATGTACAGGGGGATCCCAAATATTATTTTTCTTTGATTTTTTGTTGGTCCCCTGATTGACCTCTTTATCAAATGAACGTTGATAAATATGGGGTCAAACATATTCTTCATAATTCAGCAGTTCCAGAAGAATCCGACGAGTAATTTTTAAATATTCGACAAAATGTCTAAAATTGAAAGTGTCGGTCAATGTCATATAACGTATATCACATTAAAAAAAACTATCACATTTTAAGCAAAAGAAATGCGCATGGGACATTTTAAAATATGACGATTATTAGTTCTTTAAAAAAAATTAATAAATAGAGGGAAATTTAAATTTTTTATTGTCTTAACACCATTAAGAAAACTTCCCATTTTTAACAGACTTCAAAGAGGAGGTTATGATTTCGACCTGTATGTATTTCTTGTTCACGCATAACTTTCGTAAATATGAACCGATTTTGATAATTCTTTTTTTGTTTGAAAGCATAAGATACCCCATGTGGTCCCATTTTAATTTCATTAAATTCTGATTATTAGAATTTTTTTAATGAAAAAATATAGATTCGATAAAAAAGGTAATGATTTATCGCAAATCATCTTTCATTGTAGCAACCGTTTTCAAACCATAAACATATTAAAACTATGCATTCACATGCGTTAGCGCCAAGTTGTAGCCAAGCTTGATTCTCTTTTTGAAGTCGGTTAGTATTTTACTTAAAAAAGCATATTTCATTAAATAAATCCATTAAAAGTTGCAAAACGAAAAAAATATTTTAAATGTCGACTGTCAATTTCGTGGTAATACAGCAGTTTCATACGTTTTCAAAAATACTTCCTTGGAATTATTATTATTATTATTTTTTTTTTTTTTTCCAAACTTCATGTAAAGTTCAGGGCCAGAAAGGTTGAGTAATAAATAGAATATGCGGCATTAAATGCACAAACACTAATGCTGCATTGAAATTACATAAAAACGATGTGGTCTCACATTCTTTCTTATAAATGATAAAAAGAAATTGCTAAATAATTCGCCAATATTTACAAGGACTTTCAGATTAAAAAAAATAAATAGATAAAACATGAAGAGCATAATACCTGTCACAATTTCGCTTAGATTTGTATAATTAAATGGACATTTCTTCATTACAATGAACACGACAGAAAAAAGGAGGAAAAAAAGAAAGGGAGAATTGTTCGAAAGATACCGCAGGGATCACAACCAGGGTCATTGCATTCAAAATGGCGATTTAATATTTTAATGACTTTTCAGATGTCTGCTGATTAACGTAATGGAAAATCATATGGAACAAACGGGTTCGGGGTAATAATCATATAATTATTGCAATAAAAGCAGAGGATAAACATAAACCTATTGTTGTTGTTTTTTTTCCCCTCTTTTTTCTGTCGTTGCTCTTGTTTACTATTGAAAGCATGTGCATGAGAAGGGCAGAGTTAATTTCATCTGTTTAAATTTTTCTTTCATCGAAGCTTATTATCTACTAATTATTAGTTTCTTTCTTTTTTTTCCCTGCCTTTTTTCATTTTATATGCAAAGGAACGCTTTGTGAATTTCACAAGGATGAAGTAGTTTTAATTAAATCAAGCAAAAAATAAAAATAGATAAATATGCATTGAGCAATGAAAAATATATATTCTTAAACAAAGATTTTCATTCTTAAACGAAACAGAATTCTAATTTTTTAATTCCACTGCATTAGTAAACATTAAAAAATAATAATAAAAAAACTAGCAAAAGCCATGCTTTGTTTGGATTCGCGAAGCATTATTTCATTAGTTATTTATTGGATAGTAACCTTTTTTTCTTATATTATTTGGTACTACTTGATTATCCTGTCGACCAAATAGGTACCGCCAAACTAAAAGATTAAATGGTAATAATGATGGTAAAAAATATCGCATTTACATAACATTAAACTCGTATCACGTGTTCGTTATGCCATCAAATTATTTTTATTATGAAGTTTTATTTGTATTCTTAGTAATGTTTCATTAATTTATTTGTTCTTTCGTTATTTAAAATAAAAATTATGTCAATTTGTTTAATTTGGCCAATTGTTTGGCGATTTGTATAATTTGGCGAAATTGATTGCCGGGATAATCAAGTAGTACCTTAATTCGACTTTTTATTTGGATTTTTATTAATGTTTTACTAACTTATTTGATTTTTCGTTATTTTTTTTTTTTTTTTAATGCGTCAATTTGTGCAATTGTGCTAATAGTTTGGCTATTTTTATTATTTGACGAAATTGGTCGACGGGATAACCAAATAGTACCCTAATAAAAAAAATCACTTGATGACATAACAATCACGTTTATTATGTTTAATTTATGATAATCCATTATTGGTATTTAATCCTGAAATTTGGCATTATATTTTTGGTCGACGGGATAATCAAGTAGTACCCAAAAATGTACTGTGTTATAGTATCTATGGAATGAGGTAATAAAGTACAAAATCCTATTATATCTTGATGAAAATTAATAATTTGCCCACTGTATTCAAGCTGACCACCTTTAATGCGATAAACAGTAATAACTGGACGAATTTGGGCAATTAATTTCTCCTCGACGAAAGTTAAGCCATTTAATATTTAAGGATGTGGACCAGGATCCATATTATTAGCTAAAGAAAAAATATTTAGTTCATTATTTACTATACATTTATGGCAAGTCTTTTGAAATCCGTTAGAGTGAATGCCAAGCCAATGATGATGAAAAATTTTACAAAAATATAATTTAAAATTTTTTTTTGTGCATCTTCGAAATTTAAAGCATTTTTCCGAATACATGCATTCTCTATCAGAAGAGATTCGTCATGTCGTCCTTTTGACACAGATGTCATATACGCATCACATTGGCGCTATTTTTTTCGGACGCCAATGTCATATATGCACCGGAGTACTTAATTGGCGACAAAGTGTAGTTATTTTGCTTGACATGGCAACCCAGATGTTGTTTATTTATTAATAAATTGTTTATTTACTTTTATTTTCTCTTTTTAAATTATATAAATTGTTTTGTTCCACAGGTATTAATTAAACTTTTTAAAATTTATTGTTATTCCCTTTTTAAAATATATATATGGTAACTGGTATTCGAAAACCAGATTTTTGCGAAATTGGCGTCGGAAAAATCGCGCCGATATGATGTGTATATGATGCCGCCGTTTTCTACGCTGGTATCTAACCTCTTGCCTTAAAGCTATATCATATTCGCATTCTTTTCATCCAGTAAGTATATGTTTTCTTGGCATTTTTTATAATAGAACTAATACATTCTATAAATTGTTTTTAAACGGCAAACCATTTAAAAATAGTACTACATAAACCAAAATAATAATATATATGTTTCATTTTGTTTAATTTTCAATCTTCGAATTCAAATAATTCTTTTATATAATGAATTTAACAATTAATTTTATTTGTTTACAATTTTTTTGTTGCCACTTTACGAAAAAAAAAAAAAATAAAACAATATAATTCTTTTAATATGCGTAAGTGACATCAGCGTAAATGATTTTGTCGGAATAAAGAAAATATATTTTATTTATCTAATTATTCATGATTCTATCTACAATTGTTAACTCTATGAATTATTTATTATTCTGAAAATATGCATGCTTTATTTCTTATTTTTTTTAAATGCGTCCGTAATGGAAAAACATGTAAAATAAATTAATTAAAATAATTTTTTTAAAAGTTATTCTATAAAATAAATTATATTATGCAAATCGACAGATCATAATTTATATTTGGGTTTAATTTCAAATCAAAATATTGAATAGTTTTTTTTGTAAAGCGTACGACAAAATGCAATTTGAGTGCGCTAGTAGAGGATTCGCTTCGCTCATCCTAATAAAATAATTAGTTAGACTACGACATTACTTAATTGATTCTGTAATAGCTTTAAACAAAACATTTTATTTATTAGGCGTCCTGGCGGGAGAGTTTACAACTAATCTAAAAACAGAAAACCAGGAGTATACAGAACATTTTACATTTTGTACTTAAGGAATTTGCAAGTAATGACAATGTAATAAACTTTCTATCTAGTTCAACTATATAACATAAAATAATCATCATCGTTCTTTTCTGTATACATAAGAAAATATTGGAATCGTGAAAATTTTCGACTTCCGTTATTTGCTGGATTTACACTCTTTGGGATGTCTTGAACAAGATTTGCCTATTTTTGAAGAATACCTGTCTGCATCTATTAGCCTGTGTGCGACATAAATTTTGAGACCATTACCTAAGAAATTAATCCACCCAGTATTACAAATCAGATGCCGTTGCCAAAATGTCGTCAGTGTGAAATGCAACGGCCGCTTGTTTCAGATAGCTGAATCGGAAAGAGAATTGGCAATTTTAAGTCAAAAAGGTCATTTGTTCGATTTCTGGTCTGAACACTTTTTCACTCAACTGGAAACATTTCAACTTGCAGAAGACAAATTCTGATTATAAGGAAGGTGATCGGGGGAAATTTTACAGACAAATTTTTCTTTCATCATCAATTTTCTAGTGTTCAATACCTGTCCTGTATTGCAACACTCTAGGAAAAAAAATAAACATCCGAATCGGAATAGAACGCTTTTAGGACCGAAATGCACATGAAGCTTTAATCTTCTTCAAAAATTAACATTGCTATACTACATCACGTACATGTTGTTCATGAAAAATAATTGACGTACAAAATAGCCATACATTTTAAAAATTATTTATGAGAACTTTCTCAGTTTGTACTTCAGTGAAGCAGTTTCAATTTTTGTGCAGTATTGCACGATATACAGCGTTCTTTCTTTTTCTTTACGACCATTTTCAAATAACTTGTGCTATCGATTCTGTTACAGTTTAACATTCTAGCAATTTCTTTCTTTAAAATTTTATTACAAAAGAAACTGTGGAATCTATCAACATGCAAAGGGTGAAATAATTTGTAACTAACTGAATTATATCTACACAGTTCAGTCATATTAATGTGAACACCTTGCGATTTTTACATTTTGTTTAATATTTGGGAGAAATATACGAGGAATTATCCTGAAACACTAGGTGGGTAAACAAAATAGTACAGGTCACATATATTTCCGAAAATATTTTCCCCCCGATATCCCACAGGGGATCGTACACAAATTGAAAAAAAACTAATATCTTTTGGATAACTCTGTAAAACTAATGCAGCGTACCCGTTCAAACTGTAGATTATGATTAAATGGGTTATTGTAATAAACTGTGTTCATTTTTATGAAGATAACATATAGTACATGTACTCGTAGAGAAATGAAGGTTTTCATGAAAACAGTCCCAGATTTTATCAATTTTTTTTTTTTTTTTTGCTTTTAATTTGCAAAATTCTTAATTAAAAAAAAAAAAAAGAATTCTTTTTAGAAAACATGACAAATGATATTTTACATAAAACCCTGTAATCGGAATTAAAAAATAATAAAAGTTGTATGAATAATGACCAGGTTTACTAAAACATTTTTTACTGGCCATGCGTGAAACCAATCAAAATATAATTTGCATAATGTGTTAGCTAAGTTTATAGAGCAACTTTTGTTAAAGTCTCAAAAACATGGCTTGAAAATTTCGAAAATTATCGTTGATAGAATAAGCTCAAAATCCGTTGTTCCTAAAAAGAAGCAAAAAGATGAAGAGCTGTATCCATATATCCATTGATTAGTGTCAATACAGCAACCATAGAATTGCACGTACTACTATAATAGGATACATGTTGGTTGATGTACACCAAAAACTAATCAGGATCATTTTTTTTTAAATCAGGTACTACCTGAATCTGAAGTTTGATAAAAAAATTATGCATTAGTTCTTGAGATACTTATTGCGAATTCGGGAAAAATGTAGCATAGCAGCGCCATCTGTAAAGCAATTTACATCAAAAAATACACAACTCTAATTTATATCAGGGAATTACTGAATCTGAAGTTTTAGACAATTTCGTGCATTAGTTCTTGAAACAGAGCTATTGCAATAATTACGAATAATACACCATGGAAGCGCCATCTGTTCAGCTATTTGCAATATTTCAAACAGCCAGTCATTTCAAATTTTATGAAAACATGATACACAGTTTAATTACAGGGACAATCAAAAGTATTCCGTTACATTACGGCCAATGGAAAAATTTGTTTCAAGTGCATTTTAATGATGTTACATTCTTTTGAACATTATAAAATGGATATGCATCTATGAAGTGTATATCTGTACATTCTGTGGTGTAAAGAATATATGTTGTTAATTTACAGGGCTACATAAAAGTAGTCCATTACATAATGGTATTGGGGAAACATGGTTGGGGCGCGTTTTAAACTATTTCACATTTTATGAAATTGATATACGTTGTTGAGATTTACTACAAGTTACTTCCTTATAATAGAAAGCCAATAGCATTTACAGGGATACACAAAAGATTTCGCATACTCTACTGTATCCGAAGTACTGTATACTATTACAAGATCTGAATATTTTTCAAACTTTCTTATAGTACGCACGGCACCTCATTTGCTGCGCTCGAGTGCAATTTCAAACTTGTTTAAACGTAAAAGAGGGTGGGGGACTCTGCTTAAGCATTACTCTTATTTCTTACGATCCACTCATACTATTAATGGTTTAGAAATCGAATAAGTGAATAGTTCAGGTGGAAAGTGTATATTTACGTTAATAAACTGCACACAAGACTGAGTTGACACCAAGAATGACTTATTCAAGCGAGCGTAACCACCTTACACAAGTTGATAAAAAATAAGCAAGGCGGTGTAAGTTAAATGCTTAAAGTATATTTTTTACGAATCAAACAAGCAGGATTATATCAAAATCACAATGATTAAATTTAAAATATACTGGAATATGAGCAGAATCTTAAAAGAAAAGAAAGTCAATGTGCAAACATAAAAAAAAAAAAAAAAAGAATAATCGCACTTAAGCCAACAGACATTATAATTAGCATTATTTTAAGTCGGCGATTATCTGAAACATGTGAAGCCCAACGAAAGTGAGTGTGGATTCGTATCCACAAATATTTTAATAGGATAAATAGAAATTGCGTATCATTTGCGTAGATTTGTCAGCAAAATGATGTTAAAACATGAAAAAAAGCCACATTTTCTGCTGACACATCCTGAATATCTAAGTGTGTTTTCAAAATCGCTTTCACCAATTCTCCTACGGACCCAAGAGTCTCCTCTTCGGCCTCGGAAGGCCAAGTAGGTCAATGCTGCAGAACATGAAAACAAATGAAAACGACCAATTGCATGCAGCCCACACAAAACTCTCCAGGAGGGAGCTCACATGCATACTAAAAACAACCTAGGACCTCCAACTTCGGACTTAACCGATAAGGTAAAGGTCTTCAAATATTAACCGATACTCCATATTTTGGAGGTTAATTCCACAATATCAATGATTGAACTTATAGATAGCTTGTTTAACAAAATTAGATAGGCAACATTTTAAATACTTTAGATGTACATAGAGCTTTAAAAGAAACCAAGTGTTAAGAATTTATTGCATTGAAACTATGTACGACATACATGCATTCTAGATATGCGACAGAAAATTGTCTTTATACAGTTAAGTCCAAAATTTGGCCTATGATCCACTAGATTGCAGTAATTAAACAAGGCTACTCCTTGTAGAGCGACAGACATCAAAATCGTTGTTTATTTCTTATCGCACACAAGTTAACCAAGAAGTTACTGAATTCACGAATTTGACAATTATTCGATTCTGTCTATCTGGACCATTAGTATAAGTGGAAGATACACTCCCGGTAGCAGAATTTCCAATGCCCATCTGCAGTAAACCTAATTTTATCGGAGACTCAAGAATGCTGAAGCAGCATTAGTTACAATCGTAAATATTTATAGGAACCCATAAAATAACCCAATAAACCAAGACAAAGTAAAAGTTTCAAACACAGTATTTATTTTTAAGCTGGTAGATCAATTTACAAGGTGTAAACGTCTGAAATAATCTGCAGTGCTGCAGCCATGCTGCACAGATTCTATTAAGGTTTACACTCTTTATTTTACTGCATTATGTAACCCCCCCCCCCCCACACACACACACACACATACGTGATTCTACGATAAAAGATTTCAAAAACATAACGGATTCGGCCAAAACGAAAAGTTTGAGTTTGATCAAAAACCTTTAAATTATAATTTTTGTCCATTTATTTACTTTTTCATATAAGGGCAAGTCACTTTATACATATTTTATAACTTTTTTTGGTCAGTGACTTGCTCCCCTGGCAGTTATCTTGCCAGGGGAAATACGGCAGGGGAGAGACCATTTTCATGTAAATCCAAATTTTTTAACTGACTGAATTAGTTTTTGGGTTAATTGTGTATTTCACTTTAATTATTACCGCATTGTTTAATTAGGGCAGTAAATGCAATTGAATTAAATGAATATTATAAGTTTTATGACTTACCAGGGGAGATACACGATCACCGTGCGAAACCACTACACCGCACGGTCGCGTCGCCACAACTAAAAATGGCGACGCTTAAATGGCTTGCGCGTTTAGTATTGCTAACTTCAAGCCGATAGATGTCCTTAAGCGCTACTTCCGATATAGCCACCCACGAATTTATATTTGTTTCCGCGGAACGAAATTTGACAGGTAGATACACAAAAAAGCGGGACAAAAGTTAATTTTAAAAATTATTTGAAATTAACAAAATTATTTTATTTTTTATTTTATAATACGTAAGTATAATTACTTAAATTCCAATTAAACTTACTTTAATTAAACATCTGATGGGAAAAATATATGTATTGTTTGAAAGTTAAATTGAAACCGGCAAGGGGACATGACAGGGGAGAGACTTTTTTAGACTTTGTAAGAAATTTCAGAAAAATGTGTTTTAATTAGGCATTCAATCGTGATGTTATTTAATAAAATATATTAAGATGATGCGATTCATTGCAAAAAATAGCAACATATAGTATAAAAAATCTGTTTTAAACGGATTGCCGTACAAATTACCTCTTATCGTAGAATCACCCACATAAAAATCTCAGGGGATTAGGTCAGGAGATATTGGAGGCCATAGACGTAACTGAGTTGAGTTAATCAGCCAAACTAACCACAAACCAAAATATTGGTTTGTGGTAAATATTTATATAACCAAAATTTGGTTACATAAATAACCATAAACCACAATTGGGCAATAGGTTTTCCTATTGCTCAATTATATGCAAAATGTGTTTTGTCTGATACAGTTTTTATGAAAGCATCTTGAAATCTATTTTTTTTTTCTTTTTTAACAACGTATATGTTAAATTATGCTATAATCGATTTATTTTCATATGACAACTCGGTGGCGTAATTTTTCTATTCGATAACATGAGAGCCAAAGAAAAAAATACATGAAGAGGGCAAATTTTAGACTGATCTTCTGGACATTATAGCTCCAATAATGCAGTAACCTGCTAGAAAGAGGTTCCTTAAAACTTAAGTTATCACAAACCCCTTTTCGCATTTTTGTTTACGGATTTCTTAAATTAAAGACTAAACTTGGAAGTATGTATCCTTAAAAAATCGAAGTAAGAGAATAAGTAAATTAATTCCATTGGATTTTTAAACAGTACTCTTAATATTAACAAATTTATTTATATCTCGCATTCAGAAGATTTCTGATAGCTCCTAAATAATTGAAACTGTATACAATGAATATGAAGCTTTCACGAACCTCTGAGATATCTTGAACATTTGCATTCCTTGGAGGGGGGGGGGGGGGGCAGTTTAAGAATAGTAAAACTAGACAGTTAAAACAGTTAATTTTTAAAACTAAAAAGCACCACACACGAACATAGATAGACAGAAAGGCAATTCAGTATAATTAATTCTCAATCTGCTAATAAATCAGACTAGTTGATACACAAGCCACTTTATGAATTTATTCGTTGAATAAGGATGCAAAAATAATTTCCTAACGTAATGCATCTTCACATAGCCAGCCACCTGTCGTTACGACCAGACTAGAAATTTGAACTCGTCACTGTAAGGAATAGGTGTATGTGAAAATTATTTCATAATAATAAAACAAAATTCCGAATATTCAAAACAGTTCTTATGCATATTTAGAGTTAAAAGAGGAAAAATTTTTCATTAACTTAACTATGCGATTATACGCATTGACCGGTGCAGAGTTATTATTTGTTATTACCAGTTATTTTTGTAAAAAAAAAAAAAAAAAAAAAAAAAAAAAAAAGCTAAAATTGCAAGAATGATGGATTAAAAAAATAATAATTTAGCGAAATACATGCAACAACTTTCCTACTACTATACTATACTGTTTGGTTACACACTCAGCATACAACAATAATATGATAGTGACATAATCATGAATATCATACGGATGCTTTAATAAAAAAAAAAAAAAAAAATGAACTAAAAACGGGTTAGTATAAATATTTCAAAATGTCACAGATAAATTATTGAGATAAAGCAGCGTTAAGGTAAAATTATACTACATAGCTTAAACTCCAAAAAATATTTTTAAGATGCGCACTTTTAGAAAAAGGGGATTTAAAATGCTACGCCAGAAGCAACCTTGAATTTAGCAAAATCAAGGTTAAAAAACTGAATAAATCTTCTAAAATCCCAATGAAGAAACATTTGCATTAAGATAGCTTGAGGCACACATTACGTGTTTAGTTCAAACACACTAAATCATCTATTCCGTTACAGACGATCTCAAACGCAAAAAACAATTTATCGTAGACTTAGACATACAAAGGGATGTGGATTTACATACACTAACACACATGAACCAAATCCATTAACACGTAACTTCAATGGAAAAAAAGACATTAGCAAATGATGGGAGGGGCCAAAAAATTGCTAATACAGGTAGTTAGCCAGAACTAAGTACAGGGTTGAGATGAGGAAATGCATATTACAAATGTTTCGACTAACTCATCATTTAATACGAGAGAAAATGATTAGAGCAGCTTGATGCTAACGAAAGGGTATCATTAGAATAAATGTTACTGACACAAGTGCCAACAATAATAGCAACACTTGTCTCGAAATTTCAATAAATCGTCAAAATCCACACAGAATAATTTGAAAGACGGGCACTAATTGCAAAAAAAGTATCATTATACTCTATTACGCACTGGACCGTTTATCTAGCATATTAAGTAGGGTGGAGCGAAAAAAGTTTTTTTTTGAAAATCAAAAACGGGTAGGTGCCAAAAGTTGTCTTTATACTAGTACATTTACTGCGTGAAATTTTACCGCTGAAAAAAAATGGCTTGAGTCTGCGCTTTTGCTCCAAAAATCGAAATTTTGGGTAAAATTTGTCATTTTTTGACATTTTTTCAAAAAAATTAAAAAATTCCTACAGAGCTGGTTAGTATTTAAAAGTGTTGCTTAGACCTTTATATTTATCTGCTTAACATATTTAAACTATAAAACAATATGTTTATTCCCTATAGCTGGAGCAAAACAGGCAACTTTTAGTAAGAAAACAGCATTACCACTGTATTGGGTCATACAACGAATTGTTTTTAATACAGCTCTTGTTTTCAAAACTACCTTGGACATGCGTCGTGGAGGTGGCTATATTTCCTATACCACCCGGCCCAACGATTCGATCATCTTAGTACAGTGTTTTATTTATACATTGATTTGTGATTTTCTTTATAAAAATTTGGCATGTTTTCGATGCTTCCACCTTGTTCATCTGTTCTTTGCATCCACATGCTGCTGTAACTATCTTCAGGTATATTTTTACAGTTTATACAAAAAAAAAATGACAAGCAGAGTAATGCACGGGAATCTATTAAAGGGATCTATTCGGCCATCTATTATATTTATCAAACTTACATTCAGTTGATGAATAGTGATTGGAAGTTCTGTTACCACAACATTTTTTCAGTCAATTGTATTTTTTTTTACGTAATGATTTGCTTCAAAGATGATTTCAGATATTTCAACTATAAGTATGCCATCTTTTATTCTACTTTTGCATTTTTTATATGTTGAGAAGCGAGCTGTTTAAGAGCCTGCATCAGTCAAACCGAAACTGAAAATCCTATCACAAACCTATGCGTGTTGCCACCAGGAAGGCGTATCCCGAACCCAAAGATTGACACTTTAAAAGACCAATGATATTTTCCAAGCTTGTAATTAATAAGAAAATGGTCATCTCACGCCACCTTTTACCTCCAGGCGATAAAAAGGGGATAAGATACCCCAGGAAGAAAAAAGTCATTAGCAAATGCTAAAACTCTCGCACCTTTTCAATACTGATAGCCCGAGGGATATGTGCATTTGGATAGTTTCTTCGAGATAATTTCTTACCAAAACACTCGGATCCGTTTTAAAACAAGTCGACATTGACCTTTTTTGTTAGATAGTTTCAAGTGAAATTGAATCATTTATATGTAATTTTAAAAGACAACATACAGATCGTGATTATTATGTCAGAGATTGCACATTAAACATTTTCCAAAGAATCTCCTCTACATTTTAATATTTTTAAATGATTTTTTTAGCATTGAATAGCTGAGATCATTGAACTGTACAAAGACCGTTTTATATTTTTTCGATTTTGTTACGAGTATTTTATAGTGGCTTACATCAATAAAGCGAAATCCCAAGATAGAAATTTTTAAGATATCTCGTTTGTATTTTAATATCTTAAAATGATTCTTTTAGCATTGAACAGCTGAGATTTTTCGGTATAAAGACCGTTTTGTACTTTTTTGATTTTGTTTACAGGTGTTTTAAAGAGGCTACTTCAGTCAAGTGAAATCCAATGGAAGAAATTTATAAAAATATCTCTTCTACATTTTTATATTTTTAAATTATTTTTTGGCATTCGATATCTCAGATATTTCGATACAAAGACCATTTTGTACTTTTTCGACCTTCTTTAGGGGAATTTAAAAAAGCTACTTCAGTCAAATGAAATCCAATGGAAGAAATTTATAAAACTATCTCTTCTACATTTTAATATTTTTAAATGAATTTTTGTCATTGGATAGCTGAGATCTTTCGGTACAAAGATCGTTTTGTACTTTTTCGACTTTGTTTAGGGAAATTTTAAAAAAATCTACTTCAGTCAAGTGAAATCCAGTGGTAGAATTTTATAAAAATATCTCTTCTGCATTTTAATATTTTTAAATTATTTTTTAGCATTCGATATCTCAGATCTATCGGTACAAAGACCGTTTACAGAACTTTTTCGACTTTGTTTAGGGGAATTTTAAAAAATCTACTTCAGTCAAGTGAAATCCAGTGGTAGGAATTTATAAAAATATCTCTTCTACATTTTAATATTTTTAAATTATTTTTTGGCATTCGATATCTCAGATCTTTCGGTACAAAGACCGTTTTGTACTTTTTCGACTTTGTTTAGGGGAACTTTAAAAAAGCTATTTCAGTCAAGTGAAATCCAATGGTAGAAATTTATAAAAATATCTCTTCTACATTTTAATATTTTTAAATGATTTTTTTGTCATTGGATAGCTTAGATCTTTCGGTACAAATACCGTTTTGTACTTTTTTAATTTTGTTTACAGATGTTTTAAAAAAGATACTTCAGGCAAGTGAAATCGTATGGTAGGAATTTATAAAAATATCTCTTCTACATTTTAATATTTTTAAATGAATTTTTGTCATTGGATAGCTGAGATCTTTCGGTACAAAGATCGTTTTGTACTTTTTCGACTTTGTTTAGGGAAATTTTAAAAAATCTACTTCAGTCAAGTGAAATCCAGTGGTAGAATTTTATAAAAATATCTCTTCTGCATTTTAATATATTTAAATTATTTTTTAGCATTCGATATCTCAGATCTATCGGTACAAAGACCGTTTACAGAACTTTTTCGACTTTGTTTAGGGGAATTTTAAAAAATCTACTTCAGTCAAGTGAAATCCAGTGGTAGGAATTTATAAAAATATCTCTTCTACATTTTAATATTTTTAAATGATTTTTTTGTCATTGGATAGCTTAGATCTTTCTCTACAAAGACCGTTTTGTACTTTTTCGACTTTGTTTAGGGGAATTTTAAAAAAGCTACTTCAGTCAAGTGAAATCCAATGGTAGGAATTTATAAAAATATGTCTTCTACATTTTAATATTTTTAAATGATTTTTATGTCATGGGATGGCTGAGATCTTTCTGTACAAAGACCGTTTTTTATATTTTCGACTTTCTCTAGGAGAATTTTAAAAAAGCTACTTCAGTCAAGTGAAATCCAATGCTAGAAATTTCTAAAAATATCTCTTCTATATTTTAATATTTTTAAATGATTTTTTTGTCATGTTATAGCTCAGATCTTTCGGTACAAAGACCGTTTTGTACTTTTTCGACTCTGTTTAGGGGAATTTTAAAAAAGCTACTTCAGTGAAGTGAAATCCAATGGTAGAAATTTATAAAAATATCTCTTCTACATTTTAATATTTGTAAATCATTATTTGGCATTCGATATCTCAGATCTTTTGGTACAAAGACCGTTTTGTACTTTTTTGATTTTGTTTACAGTTATTTTAAAGAGGTTACTTCAGTCAAATGAAATCCAATGGTAGAATTTATAAAAATATCTCTTCTATATTTTAATATTTTTAAATGTTTTTTTGTCATTGAATAGCTGAGATCTTTCGGTAAAAAGACCTTTTTGTTTACAGCTGTTTTAAAGAGGCTACTTCAGTCAACCGAAACCCTATAGTAAAATTTTATAAGTATGTCTTTTCGACATTTAAAGATTTTTAAATGATTTTTTGTCATGGGATAGCTGAGATCTTTAGGTACAAAAACCGTTTTGTATTTTTTTATATTTTGTTTACAGGTATTTTAAAGAGGCTACATCAGTCAAGTGAAATCCAATGGTAGAAATTTATAAAAATATATCTTCTACATTTTAATATTTTGAAATGACTTTTTTTTTTTTGTCATTGGATAGCTTAGATCTTTCGGTACAAATACCGTTTTGTACTTTTTTAATTTTGTTTACAGATGTTTTAAAAAAGATACTTCAGGCAAGTGAAATCGAATGGTAGGAATTTATAAAAATATCTCTTCTACATTTTAATGTTTTTAAATGAATTTTTGTCATTGGATAGCTGAGATCTTACGGTACAAAGATCGTTTTGTACTTTTTCGACTTTGTTTAGGGAAATTTTAAAAAATCTACTTCAGTCAAGTGAAATCCAGTGGTAGAATTTTATAAAAATATCTCTTCTGCATTTTAATATATTTAAATTATTTTTTAGCATTCGATATCTCAGATCTATCGGTACAAAGACCGTTTACAGAACTTTTTCGACTTTGTTTAGGGGAATTTTAAAAAATCTACTTCGGTCAAGTGAAATCCAGTGGTAGGAATTTATAAAAATATCTCTTCTACATTTTAATATTTTTAAATTATTTTTTGGCATTCGATATCTCAGATCTTTCGGTACAAAGACCGTTTTGTACTTTTTCGACTTTGTTTAGGGGAACTTTAAAAAAGCTATTTCAGTCAAGTGAAATCCAATGGTAGAAATTTATAAAAATATCTCTTCTACATTTTAATATTTTTAAATGATTTTTTTGTCATTGGATAGCTTAGATCTTTCTCTACAAAGACCGTTTTGTACTTTTTCGACTTTGTTTAGGGGAATTTTAAAAAAGCTACTTCAGTCAAGTGAAATCCAATGGTAGGAATTTATAAAAATATGTCTTCTACATTTTAATATTTTTAAATGATTTTTATGTCATGGGATGGCTGAGATCTTTCTGTACAAAGACCGTTTTTTATATTTTCGACTTTCTCTAGGAGAATTTTAAAAAAGCTACTTCAGTCAAGTGAAATCCAATGCTAGAAATTTCTAAAAATATCTCTTCTATATTTTAATATTTTTAAATGATTTTTTTGTCATGTTATAGCTCAGATCTTTCGGTACAAAGACCGTTTTGTACTTTTTCGACTCTGTTTAGGGGAATTTTAAAAAAGCTACTTCAGTGAAGTGAAATCCAATGGTAGAAATTTATAAAAATATCTCTTCTACATTTTAATATTTGTAAATCATTATTTGGCATTCGATATCTCAGATCTTTTGGTACAAAGACCGTTTTGTACTTTTTTGATTTTGTTTACAGTTGTTTTAAAGAGGTTACTTCAGTCAAATGAAATCCAATGGTAGAATTTATAAAAATATCTCTTCTACATTTTAATATTTTTAAATGTTTTTTTGTCATTGAATAGCTGAGATCTTTCGGTAAAAAGACCTTTTTGTTTACAGCTGTTTTAAAGAGGCTACTTCAGTCAAGTGAATTCCAATGGTAGAAATTTATAAAAATATCTCGTCTACACTTTAATATTTTTAAATGATTCTTTTGTCATGGGATAGCTAAGATCTTTCGGTACAAAGACCGTTTTGTACTTTTTAGACTTTCATTAGGGGAATTTTAAAAAAGCTACTTCTGTCAAGTGAAATCCAATGGTAGAAATTTATAAAAGTATCTCTTCTACATTTTAATATTTTTAAATGTTTTCATCTCATTTGATATTTGAGATCTTTCGGTACAAAGACCGTTTTGTACTTTTTCGACTTTGTTTATGAGAATTTTTAAAAAGCTACTTCAGTAATATGAAATCAAATGGTAGTAATTTATAAAATTCTTTCTTCTACATTTTAATATTTTTAAGGGATTTTTTGTCATTGGATAGCTGAGATGTTTCGGTACAAAGACCGTTTTTGCTTTTTTGATTTTGTTTACAGGTGTTTTAAAGAGGCTACTTCAGTCAAGTGAATTCCATTGGTAGAAATTTATAAAAATATCACTTGTACATTTTAATATTTTTAAATATTTTTTTGTCATGGGATAGCTGAGTTCTTTCGGTACAAACACCGTTTTGTACTTTTTAGACTTTTATTAGGGGAATTTTAAAAAAGCTACTTCTGTCAAGTGAAATCCAATGGTAGAAATTTATAAAAATATCTCTTCTACATTTTAATATTTTTAAAATTTTTTTTGTCATGGGATAGCTGAGTTCTTTCGGTACAAAGACCGTTTTGTACTTTTTAGACTTTTATTAGGGGAATTTTAAAAAAGCTACTTCTGTCAAGTGAAATCCAATGGTAGAAATTTATAAAAATATCTCTTCTACATTTTAATATTTTTAAAATATTTTTTGTCATGGGATAGCTGAGTTCTTTCGGTACAAAGACCGTTTTGTACTTTTTAGACTTTTATT
Source organism: Maratus speculifer (assembly GCA_964019185.1). Lineage (NCBI taxonomy): Eukaryota > Metazoa > Arthropoda > Arachnida > Araneae > Salticidae > Maratus > Maratus speculifer. The sequence continues at coordinate 244,044,582 of OZ025296.1, forward strand.
AGGGGAATTTTAAAAAAGCTACTTCTGTCAAGTGAAATCCAATGGTAGAAATTTATAAAAATATCTCTTCTACATTTTAATATTTTTAATTGATTGTTTTGTCATTGGACAACTAAGATCTTCCGGTACAAAGACCGTTTTGTACTTGTACGACTTTGTTTAGGGGAATTTTAAAAAAGCTACTTCAGTCAAGAGAATTCCAATAGTAGAAATTTATAAAAATATCTCGTCTACATTTTAATATTTTTAAATGATTCTGTTGTCATTGGATAGCTGAGATCTTCCGGTACAAAGACCGTTTTGTACTTTTTTTTAAATTTTGTTTACAGGTGTTTTAAAGAGGCTACTTCAGCCAAGTGAATTCCAATGATAGAAATTTATAAAAATATCTCGTCTACATTTTAATATTTTTAAATGATTCTTCTGTCATGGGATAGCTAAGATCTTTCGGTACAAAGACCATTCTGTACTTTTTAGACTTTTATTAGGGGAATTTTAAAAAAGCTACTTCAGTCAAGTGAAATCCAATGGTAGAAATTTATAAAAATATCTCTTCTACATTTTAATATTTTTAAATGATTTTTTCTCATTTGATAGTTGAGATCTTTCGGTACAAAGACCGTTTTCTACTTTTTTCGATTTTGTTTACAGGTGTTTTAAAGAGGCTACTTCAGTCAAGTGAAATCCATTGGTAGAAATTTATTAAAATATCTCTTCTACATTTTAATATTTTTAAATGATTTTTTTGTCATTGGATAGCTAAGATCTTTCGTTACAAAGACCGTTTTGTACTTTTACGACATTATTTAGGGGAATTTTAAAAAAGCTACTTCAGTCAAGTGAATTACAATGGTAGAAATTTATAAAAATATCTCGTCTACATTTTAATATTTTTAAATGTTTCTGTTGTCATGGGATAGCTAAGATCTGTCGGTACAAAGACCGTTTTGTTATTTTTCGACTTTGTTTACAGGTGTTTTAAAGAGGCTACTTCAGTCAAGTGAATTCCAATGGTAGAAATTTATAAAAATATCTCGTCTACATTTTAATATTTTTATATGATTCTTTTGTCATGGGATAGCAAAGATCTTTCAGTACAAAGACCGTTTTGTACTTTTTAGACTTTTATTAGTGGCATTTTAAAAAAGCTACTTCTGTCAAGTGAAATCCAATGGTAGAAATATATAAAAATATCTCTTCTACATTTTAATATTTTTAAATTATTTTTTGGCATTCGATATCTCAGATCTTTCGGTACAAAGTCCATTTATACTTTTTCGTCTTTGTTTAGGGGAATTTTAAAAAAGCTATTTCAGTCAAGTGAAATTCAATTGCATAAAATTATAAAAATATCTCTTCTACATTTTAATATTTTTAAATAATTTTTCTGTCATTGGATAGCTGAGATCTTTCTGTGTGAAGACCGTTTAGTACTTTTTTGGTGTTGTTTACAGGTGTTTAAAGAGGCTACTTCAGTCAAGCGAAATCCTGTAGTAGAAATTTATAGATGTATCTTTTCTACATTTAAATCTTTTTAAATGATTTTTTGGCATTGGATATCTGAGAGCTTGCGGTACAAAGACCGTTTTATATTTTTTTGAGTTTGCTATGGGGGTTTTAAAGGGGCTTACTTCAATCAAGCGAAATCCTATGAAGTTTTGAAGTTCATATAAATATATATTTTTCTCTTCTACATTTTAATATTTTTTAATGATTTTTTTAGCATTGAATGTTAGAAATTTATAAAGATATCTCGTCTACAAGTAAATATAAACTGATGATTACCTCAATCAAGTAAAATCCCATGGTAGAAATTTATAAAGATATCTTTAAGATCATTTAAAAGTCATTTCTATAGATCATTTTAATACTTGTAATTTTTGTTTCATTATATAACTGATATCTTTCTTTACAAAGAACGTTTTATATCTTTTCGACTTTGTCCAGGGTATTTTATAATTACTTACTTCAATAGAGCTAAATCACATTTTAGAAATTTTTAAAGATATCTCGTTTGTATTTTAATTGTCTTTAAACTTTTTTTCGGGGGGGGGGGGGGGCATTAGATATCGGAGATTTCTCTGTACAAAGATCTTTTTACATTTTTTAGATTTTTTACTGGTATTTTAAAGTGTCTTACTTGAATAGAGAGAAATCCCATTATAGAAATTTATAAAGATATCTCGTCAACATTTTAATTTTTTAAATGATTTTTTTAGCATTGAATTTCTGAGATATTTCTGTACAAATACCTCTTTATATTTTTTTCGATTTTTTTACGGGTATTTTAAAGGTGTTTACTTCAATGAAGTGAAATCCTATGATAGAAATTTATAGAAATATCTCGTCTATATTTTAATAATTTTTTTTTATATTGAACAGCTGAGATCTTTCTGTACAAAGACCGTATTACAATTTTTGATTTCGATACAGGTATTTTAAAGTGACTTACTTCAGTCAAGCGAAATCCCATTGTAGAAATTTATAAAAATATCTCGCCTACATTTAAAAAAATTATATTTTTTTTCTTACATTGAATAGCCTTTACGATTTCATTTATTTTAAAGAGGCTACTGCAGTTAAACGAAACAATGTCTTCGCTTTAAAGCTAATGCTATGAAAGAAATTTATAAAAGTTTATCGTCTGTGTTTTAATAGTTTTAAGTATTTTTTTTTCTTACTTTGCCTAGTTGATATCGATTTGCACAAAGGCCATTTTCTATTTTTCGATTTATTTTACGGGTATTAAAAAAAAAAAAAAAAAAAAAAAAAAAAAAAAAAAAACTTTAATCAAGCTAAACAATTTACTAGCTTATAATAATTCTTTCGACGATAATCCAACGGTCGAAATTTATAAATAAATCTCGTCTGCATTTTAATATTTTTTTCCCCCTTTAATAGTTCAGAGCGATCTCTTCAAAGGCCTTTTTCTATTTTTTTAATTTTCTTTACAGGACAGTTTCATTTTCGGAACCGTTTTCAAAAGTGATATTATCCTCATATTTAAAATCTACAATCAGTATCGAAAAAAGTAAAAATCGGCCTCTATACTAACCATCGTCACCTATACTATGCAGAAAAAAAAAATAATTAAAAATTGGAATGAAAATATGGCATCTTTATAAAAATCTTCCGTAGGTTTAGTATAATTGAGTTTGTCTTTTCGCGTGACTGAAAAAACCGTTATTCTAAAATTTAGATCAGTTAGACTATGACAGGCTTTGGAATATATACGTATTATTTAGTTAAAATAGTATAAGAACTTTAAAAATCATTCGTTTATCTTTCTGAAAGGGAAAAAGACAGGAAAGACAATTTATATACAATAAAGCATAAATGTATCATTTACGGATGTGAATTTTACCGCAACAGAATATATTTGCTAAAGTATTGTAAATTAGTCATAATTTTCGATAGAAGTGTCAAAATAAATATATTTCTATCTTTTAAATTAGTGTTATCCAATTTAATCATAAATTGCATAATAATTACTTTATATTTTAGAGTGGGTATACTGCAAACTTTTATTGATTAAAATAGAAATATTTATGAAATATTTATGAAAAGGAACATTTAAACTAATTCATTAAGAATTGTCTAAAAGAATGATACAAAAAAAAAAAAAAAAAAAAGACATAGAAAAATTTAATACAAATGTATTTATTCGCGAATATATCTATTCATTTTTAATGTCAGAACCATTGTTATTTTCTTTCTGCCCTTTCTTCTTTTCCCTTTGTCGACTGCAGATGACAAAAAGTTAATTCTGTTATGTTTTATGAATTAACGAATATATCACTTTGATGTTGTACGCAATTAAAGAATCTTTTTTAGAAATTAAACTTCAAATATATGGAAGAAAAATAATAAAAATGGTAAATCTGTTTTTATTCGAAATCAATAATGCTTTTAAAGTACATTTGAGATTAGATGCCTAATTAAACAAACTTTTTGAAATCAACATGTATTTACATCATTTCTGAAATTCATTTCTGATCGAACTTCTTGCGTGAGATATCATGCATTCAGAAAAGGATGTTTTTATTTTTTCATCCTAAAGCAGCAAACAACATTTTACTAATAGCCACAGGCAAGATTTTACACCTTCGTCCCTGTAAGACTCCCTACAGGGTAAACCCATATCGTCTTTCACCCTAATTACTCTTAAGGCGTCTCCCTTTTAAAGGCGGAGTTAAACACCATTTTCGACTCTTTTAAATCAAAGTGCTTCAACTTTTTATACAAATAGCATAGATTAAATTTTTTTAAAAATCAAAATAAAAAACATTTTCTGAAAGCTAAATAATTAAACTCTGCATGCTGTTTTACCAAATTTTAAAATGTCAAACAGATTTTTCGTAATAAGACATTAAAGGTGAATTTTAAAGACTATAAAATAACGCACTTGTATCGCCTTAAAATTCAAAAAAGAAATAAAATTTCAGAATGACGTGCATACTTTAAACCTACAGGTTTGCAAAACAACAAAAATTATTAAATTTGAGCAAAATGCAAAGGAATGAAAGCGATAAATTTCTTCCATTGAAATAACATTAGCCGTTCTATCTCGGAGCGTTACTGATGTAGGGCCTTAATGTGATGGTGATCGTCAGCGAGAATTGCAATGAAAATTTGTTCTCCATGTGTAAAGCAACCGCTGTTATAAATAACTTTTTTTTTTGCATTAGTTTTATGCCGTTTCCTAAGTGTTTTCGTATCCAGGTAATTTCCTATTAACTTTTAGATCCTCTTTTTATGAGTAGACAACATTTGATGGTGAAATGTCGTGGGCATAAACATATAAGGCATAGTACTTTATGAGGGAATGTACGGATTTTAATCGACTATAAGTGCTCATTTAAAATTAGGAGAATTTTACTTGTCACTGTTAACCATTTTGCATGGGGTAAGCTTAGAATTGTGTATAATATTAAATCATTCGCTACTTCAACTCCAGTGAATTTCCTCTGCGCCAATTATTAGAGAAGTCGATATAAAACGTTCTAAGCTACATGGATTCACTGGATCAATAAGGAAAATCTACGTACTATTCACTTCCTATTGCTTTTTTTTTTTTTTTTTTTTTTTTTTTTATAAAATAGAGAATAATTTTGAAAAATTATTTTCTCAAATTGAGAAAAAGATACTCAGAACAGACTAGAAAGTTCTGTCAGAGATTGCAAAGCTAATTCATAAGGAAAGCTATTTCTCAGAAAGAATGGGGAATAGGAGTTTAGAAAACATCTCACACAAAAGACAGCTCATAAAGTTAATAAAATTTTCCGCTTTATATAAGCACAGATTGGCAATCAGCGTCTATATGTTCACTCACAAAATGTATAATCGAAGTTTATACCGCGGGATGTTTTATACCAAATGTACTACACACCTAAATAATAGATCTAAAATCTTATTAGAAATTACTAGACTATGGAACAACACAAGAAACGACATAAAACATACTAAAACTTCTTTAGAAATATTGTTGTTTTACACGCAAATTTTGTTTGCAATCCTCTGTGACGATCGTCATAATATTAAGCAGCCAGCTTCTCAAAATATATTCAATGTATTAAGTACAGTAAATGATGACATACTAAAAATTGAATTCATACAATCAATTTTTAGGAAAATCATTATATATAAAATGTAATTGATTGAAAAAATGCTGTGGTAACAGAACTTCCAATCATAATGTATTAATTGCATGAAAATTTAATGAAGATAATAGACTGCTGAATAGGTTCAATTAAGAACATACCCAATACATTTCTCAGCTTCTCTTCTGTTATACATGGTATAAAAATATACGTGCAGCAGGTCACACCAGCAATCCAAATCATCCAAAGCCAGTGAATACAAAGAAGAGATAAATTACTTTGATATATAGAAAACTTATATTCGTCTTCGGGAAAAAAGTAACAATTCAATACATAAATAAAACACTGGGCCCAGATGGTTGGGTGGTTGAGACGGGTGGGATAATGCAACCACCTCTATGAGTTATATACACAGTAGTTTTGAAAGCAGCTAGGTAAGAAATGCAATCAAAAGAACATTTCGTTGTATGCTCCAATAGAGAGGTTAACGCTGATTTTTCACAAAAAGTTGTCAGATATGCTCCAATTATACAGACTACAGATATTGTTTTATAGTTTAAATATGTTAAGCAGATAAATATAAAGGTCTAAGCAACACTTTTAAATACTAACCAGCTCTGTAGGAATTTTTTAATTTTTTTGAAAAAATGTCAAAAAATGACAAATTTTACTCAAAATTTCGATTTTTGGAGCAAAAGCGCAGACTCAAGCCATTTTTTTTCAGCGGTAAAATTTCACGCAGTTAATGTACTAGCATAAAGGCAACTTTTGGCACCTACCCGTTTTTGATTTTCAAAAAAAAATTTTTTTCGCTCCACCCTAATATTAAGTGTTATTCGCAAAAGCAATTTCCAAAATATTTTTTTTTCTTTTTGAGTAGAGAAACGCTGTGTTGCATAGGTCTATGATTCTATAATGATATTGAATAAGAACAATTATAACATTCATAAAAATAAATATAGTCAGGTCAACAAATAAATAATGTGAATAAATAAATCAGGAAAATATTAGTATTTTCCTGAAGACGGCGCGAAACGTTGATATTTTTATTTTATTTTAATTGTACAAGTTGATATTAAAATTCTTGTTTTGTGCACCATTGAGCAATGTGTTGTATTTTTAATAAATACATTCTTAGTAGTTAATTCATAAAAATATTTCACCTTAACACTTTTTATTTTCTATATTATTATTTTAAATGTTTATTTATTCTTATTATTATTATTACTATTATTTTAATTTGAGGCTGTTCTTAGAACATGACAATTTTAAGGAGTGTAAGGAGTTCCCTTTTAATATATATTTGAGAAATTATTATGCATAAATGTTCAAATAGTCTAACACAAATTTTAGATAATTGTCTCAATTTAAAAATATCATTTACCTATACGATTATACACTATATTGCCATTGATTATGGGACACTTGCGATTTTAGACATTTTACTAAATATCTAGAAAAATACATGAGGAATCATCTCGAAATTCTTAGTGTATAAATATAATAGTATAAATCTTACATCTCCGTGAAGATTTTTTCCCGAAACTCCAAAGGGGATCGTCAACAAATTAAAAAAAGAATGAATATCTTTTGAATAACCCTGTCAAAACTAATGTAGCAAAAGCGCTCAAACTCTAGATTGTGATTGAATGCCTTATTGTAATAAGCCTTGTTCATTTTTATGCAAATAGCTTGCATACTCGCAGAGTAATTAAGGTTTTTATAAAAATGATCCCAAATTTTTCCAAGTTTTTTCCTTATAATTTTCAGAGTTCTTAATATAAAATATTATTTTTTTCAGAAAATATGACAAACAATATTGCACACAATACCCTGTAATCAAAATTAAAAAATAATGAAAATTGTATAAAAAATGAGTTGGTTTACTAAATAATTTTTTACTGCGCATGCGTCAACGATATCAAAATTTCATTTGCATATTATGTTAGCTAAATGTATAGAGCAACTTTTGTGAAAGTCACAAAATCATAACTTGAAAATTCTGAAAATAATCGTCAAATGAATAAGTCGAAAATCCGTTATTCTCAAAATGAAGCAAAAACAAGAGGGGTTGTATCCATATATTCATTGATTAGTGTCAATATAGAATACACAATATGGGATGTACTATTGCATTTGGATAAAATCCCTCATTTTTTTGCTTCATTTTGGAAACAACGGATTTGTCCTTTTTTTTATAGACGATTACTTTCAGAATTTTCAAGCTATGATTTTGAGACTTTTACAAAAGTTGCTCTATACATTTAGCTAACATAATATGCAAATGAAATTTTTATATCTTTGACGCATGCGCAGTAAAAAATTATATAGTAAACCTACTCATTTTTCATACAATTTTTATTATTTTTTAATTCTGATTACAGGGTACTGTGTGCAATGTTGTTTGTCATATTTTCTGAAAAAAATATTTTTTTATATTAAGAACTCTGAAAATTATAATGGAAAAACTTGGAAAAATTTGGGACCATTTTTATAAATATCTTAATTACTCTGCGAGTGTGCATGCTATTTGCATAAAAATGAACACAGTGTATTACAATAAGGCATTCAATCATAATCTAGAGTTTGAGCGCTTTTGCTACATTAGTTTTGACAGGGTTATTCAAAAAATATTCATTCTTTTTTAATTTGTTGACGGTCCCCTATGGCGTTTCGGTAAAAAATCTTCACAGAGATGCATGACGTATACTATTATATTTATACACTAAGAGTTTCGAGATGATCCCTCATGTATTTTTCTAGATATTTAGTAAAATGTCTAAAATCGCAAGTGTCCCATAATCAATGGCAATATAGTGTATAACTAACTTTAAATGCCTAAATTTTAACTAAAAAATAAATTTTGGAAATGTTAGATTTTATTTAGTTTATCTGTCATATAAAAGGCAAGATTAATTATTTAAAATCTATCTATATTCGAACTTTTTAAAAGCATTAATATAAGTAAAAATTATAAAACAATCCGCACAACTAAAAAGAGATTTTGAATGTAAAACAATTTTTATCACAAGCAAATAATATCAACAAAAGAAATGATTTCTTGATGTAAAAAATATATATATCGAAGGCTTGATATTTAAATATTGTAAATATTCTTGTGGCTCAAAAAGCCCCAAGTCATCATCACTAGGAGACAGATCATAAGAGGATGTATGGATAGGGGAAAATGAAAATACTTTATGCAGACACTTTTGTTTTAAAGGGCTATGCTTTCGTGCCAAATGATATTGTATCTGAGCATTTCAAAGTCTGCATTCAAATATGTGAACGGGTTCTTCAGATGAACTAAATTTTAACATACATTATAGCATTTATGTAATACAGACAAATTCACATGCAGGATTACACAAAAGATTTCGATCACATTGACCTTTAATGAATGGTAATTGCTTCGGGGAAAAGTAAAAAAAAAAGGGGGAGGGGGTTTCAACCATGCTATGTTTTTGCAAATTCCTTTGTTACATATTTTCTTCAATTTTGAAAAGTGAAGTTTTTGCAACAACATTCACATTCTGGTAGCATTGGAAAAAAGTTTCATGAACTGCGTGTAGTGAACGATTTCTTTCAGAGAAGGGAAGAAAAAAAAAAACTTAGAACAGTAATCTCAAACAATTTGATACAAAATAAAATTCTCTCATTTTTGTTTACTAGAGAGACCTAGTTTTTTTTTCTCTAGATGGAATTGTCAGCTAACAATTGAACTTTCGCAACTCACGGATTGCGGAATATACTTTTTGTGGTTGGATGTAAAAAAAATTACTATTCATCAATGGCGCTAAAATGCTACAATTAAGATTTATTTGGAAGTAACAAAGAAAAAACAATTTTTTACTATGTTTATTATTATGTACTTTATTTTATTTCTGGATGCATTTTGCGAAAACAAAAAACAAAATGCGCAAAATTAAGCATACATGACATAGAAAAGAAAGCAGAATCATCATCCAAAAAGAAAATAGAACGGAAAATACAGGAAATAATCATCATGCACAAATAAATTTTGGCATAAATAATTGTAATATTTGTCTACTTCTACACAAAATGAAGCCGTTTAGGTTTAATAAAATAAGAAAAACTGAAACCTAGAAACCTTCATGGTAATTTTTTTAAATGGAATTAAATGACACAAATAGTGTTCTATTGGTAAATGATATAAGTTTATAGATAAGTTCACATATGAAAATATATAAAAAAATTCAGTCTGATAAATAACAATAATTTATATTTTAGAAATTCTTAATTCGTTATTTAAAAAAATAAAAATAATAATACTTTTTCACGAAAAATAAATAAATAGGGTAACAGAAGGAGAAAGAGGCGCAGAAAACTTGCATTCAAATCGAAGTTTATATTTCCATTACTAGTATAACAAATCATTGATAGAAAAGACAATTTTTCAAGCCATGCATTATTAAAAAAAATATTAACTTCGAACAGTTAAAATAGTTCACTTAAAAATCTAACATGTTATAGCAAAGAACAGAGAGATTGGAATTATGTAAATAAACATAACTTTATTCAAGAATGTAACTTACAAAAGGTATCTTTTCATCATTTCGGAAAATACACTCTTGTAACCATTTTTTCAAGAGGAAATTGGATATACTGCCGTATAAATCCACAATAAATCTCTATTCTATAATACTGATCGATTCTCTTTAGAATGAGTTTGTTTACTGATAACTGGCTACATTTTAATAGGGCTAAAGTCAGACAATTTTAGAGGTCATTAAAGTGTTAAATTTCGTGATCCCTAATTTTTTTTTTTTTTTTTTTTTTTTTTTTTTTTTTTTTGTTGTTAGGTACTTTTTAGGAACTCATTTAAAATAACTAGCATCTACCACCAAAATTCTACCAATTGTAAGATTAAAGAATTATATTTGTATATTCAATCTTCAGCTACACATCGTGTCCGTCAGTGTCAAACGTTAGCGTGCAAAGTGTGCGGTCGTGATGCAGTCTTTGTCAAAATAACCTGTTTTATTCAAAACTTCTGATTACTCGATTACATGTTTTACAGAGTATCTATTGCTAAACAACACTTTTTCTATTCTCAGACCAGACTAATATAGCGTACGTTTGTTTAACCCTTTGGGGATGAGCGACACATATACGTGCCGCAAAAAGGCTTAAGAATCCTTGTTTATCACCACCAGTAAAATTTTACAATAAAATTTGCCTCATTTAATCTGAGTATTTTCTCGATTTAATAAGGGAAAATTTTCTGTTTTTAAAAACCGGTGACAAAACATTAAAAATTTCGTAAAGAGGTTCCCGGGTCGAAGGGGTTAAGAATTTAAGTGTTTCGAATTTCTATATAGATTTTCAGTGTAATTATTTCTTTAACAAAAATACTACACAGTGTAAACTCTCATAATCGAACTAATGTGGACTCTAGTAATTAAAAGATGTTAAAAAATAAATAAATAAAGTGATTTTTTTTAATGACTTGTAAATGTATCTTATCGACGTATAAAAAACAACCTTTTTTTTTAAAAAAAAATTACATTTGCATACTGTGTTTGTAATTACATGTTGAAATACAGAAATTACTATTATTTTTTTAAATTGCATTAAAATTGTCCGCTTTGTTTTGCGCTTGATTTGCTGACGAGCTACTACCGCATGCCAGTGCCTTATTATAATTACTTCCAAAAGAGTTGATTAGATGTGCTGTTAACCCGGGAGGACTCGCGCAGGGCCTAAAAGACCCGGAGTGCGCATGGTTTTTACAATTGCAAACACTATTTCTTTTTCTAAAGTAATCTTCAACTTATTTTATCGCAAAATTTGTAAGAATTGTCTCCGTCTAAATAAAGCGACTGTTTTAATTTGATTTTATTGGTGACAAAGTTAAAAACCATTCATATCCTGGTTTAAGCGCGCGTTCCCCCCGGGTTAAATAAATCGCAAGAGAACTTTATAGAAAGTAATTAAAAATGCATAAAATTGAGTCTCAAATTTAAAAAGTAAACATTCATATATATGAAAAGGAAAAAAAAAGTATATATTTGCTTGATAATATGAATAATTATCCGTACAATTTATAAAAAATAAATGATAAATTATATTAGGACCAGGGTTGGAAAAAACCTGGTTTTTTCGGGGGGGAAAAAAAAAAAAAAAAAAAAAACGGTTTTTTTTTTTTTTGTTTGAACCGGGTTTTTTTTTTTTTAAACATCCTTTTTTTTATTACATATACAGGCATATTTATTGATTCAAATTGGCATTGTTGGATTATAAGTAGTATAACTTCATTTTAAAATAATGTAAATTAAATAATTACAGTAAATTTATGTAAAAAAAAATTCATATGTTAATTTAAACAGTATTAGCAAATATTCTTATGTTCAAAGAATAAACTGCTATACACAGTGAAACATTGATACTCAGAAAATCGTTATAAGGGTCATTCCAAAAATAAAGCACCCTTTGGTGTCCCGACACTATGTATTATATTTTCTAAACTTTTGTTTCAAAATTAAATTTAAATATTGGAAAATACATTTTAAAGATATTTTTCTTTAATGCAATTTTTAAATTAGAAATAAATACCATTTATTGTTATTCAAATAACTTTCTTAATAATTATGTCCTGTAAAAATCCTTGTCCTAAGAACCATTTTTGATTTTTAAACCCTATTTTTTTACTATATGTATCGTTTAAGTTATCTTTCAAGATGTTTTTTATGTTTTGTAGTCTTTATATTATCCCTACATACTTTAAATATTTTTATAAATATGTTTTTCTTTTTTTCGTTTTATAAAAAAAATTCATGTGTCCCTTAATTTTTATCCCCTGTGTTACCGCCACCTTTTTCTTAATATTAAAATAAGAATTTACAACCTAAAAGTTGTTAACAGCAGTCATTCATGTACTTTTAGAGTTAGCATTCATCCTAGGTAGTCATTTTCCTCATTTGTTAAATTTTGAAGAATATTATTTAATAAAGGTGATTTTTGAAGGTGGGTGTGTTTTTTGTGTGTCCCCTGTGTTACTATTAATTTCTTTTGATTAATTATTAATTTTCTAATTTATTGGTATTTAAATTGTAAGTCTTAGTTAAAAGAAAATGTTCCATCTAACTTTACATTGTTTCTATGAAAATAGTAATACATGGGTGATAATTTATTTCATTTTGTCTCTGGTGTTACTAGTCCCCTGTGTTACCATGATATTGGTAATCATGTTGTTAAGGGACAAAAAACCCAAGTTTAAAAATGAAATGCAACAGAATATCCTGTTTTTTAATGCATTTGTCGGTCTATTATCAGAAATACATTTTTAATTAATACATAAGTACACTTTTAAGATTGTTAAACTTTTTATGTTCAACTAGGATGTCCCCCTTTGTCACTTTATTGTCCCCTGTGTTACTGACATTTCTTTTATCAGAACAAAAGAAAAAAACTTTTTTTCTGAATCAGTTTTATAATGTGCACTGGCTAATATGTGCTTATTATCCAGTGCCATATACAAATAAATTAGTTTTACTATAATTTTATTATATTAGAGTAATTTTTACCAAGTTATATAAAGTTTTATACAGGGAAAATACAAAAAAGGGTAACACACGGGACATAATATGCCTATATCATGAAAAAATATATGCATAAACAAAAAACTATGTGGCACTGAAAAAGACCATTTATATTAAAGTGTTAATATTGTAAAAGCAATTCTCTATTTTAATAGGAAAAAATGAGATTATTTAAAATGTGGTAACACAGGGGACATCTTTCAGCCAATGTGCCTGTGCTTCTAGGTGTAGTGATAAATATTTTTTAAAAAGGTGTGCTGCTGATATTCTCTACTCTTGAATATGTATACTCGCATTTCTACTCTTGAATATGTATAAAACCCTCTCAAAGATATTTTTATTTCATTTTAAATGAAAAATTTTTTGAAAAAAAAAATTTCTCAAAAGGGACCTTTATTTTTGGAATGACCCATAAACAATCTTTTGATTATTAATAATAAACACATGGATTTAGTTTGGTAAACATAAGATTTTCTGCAACTATTCAAATAATAAATTTCAAATACTTCTTCGGATTTTGTTTTTTGAGCGACAATTTATAATCAATATTTTTGGCCATTAGATTCGGCAGATAACAAGGGGGGAGGGGGTTGATTACTGTTATTAAAATGCTATAAACAACACCTAAACTTTGAATACTCTTATTTGACTTCATATTTTGATTTTAATTCTTCAAGATAATCTTCCCAATCAAGAAAAATTTCTTTTACAACTTGAACAAAATCTTAAAGATCATTGTGTTATGTTATTAAGTGCTACATTAATTTAACTACTCTAATTGCTTACTATGTGCTTAATTCCACAGCTTTTCAAGTAATAAATTTCAAATATCTCTTAGGATTTTGTTTTTTGAGTGACAATTTGAAGTCAACATTTTTTGGACATTAGATTTAGCAGATAACATGAGGGGAAAAAAGAAAGAAAAAAGATTATTGTTATTAAAGTGCTCCAGTACTTAATCTTTGAATCTTCTAATTCAACTTCATTTCTTCAAAGTAATCTCTCCAATCAAGATTTTTTTTTTTTTTACAACTTGAGCAAAATCTTAAAGATTATCATGCTGTGTCATTGCGTTGAATAATCTGCATTTTTAAAAAAATTAAAATATTTTACACTAAATATTGAATATTTTTAATCTATTATATCTTTGATCAATTCACATATTTGAAGCTTTTTCTTTAGAACAAGCTATAGATATGTTCACCAACACATACTGATTTTAATCTATTACATAAAAAATGACCTAAACCCACTATATCTAATGCCTATTGCTGAAATAAAGTGTTAAAAGTAGAAATTATTTATATCCAAAAATCTGTAACACATAAATTATAAAGAAAAAAGCGAAAATGCTATTAGATTTCTTCTAAAAAAAACCAATTTTTTTTTTTTTTTTTTTTCCTTGAGAAAAAAACCAATTGGTTTAAACCGTGGTTTAAACCATGGTTAAAACCAATTGGTTTAAGCCGTGCCAACCCTGGTTAGGACTGAATATATGGACTCTAGGGCAGCAAAGAAGCAAAAAAATTGAATATCTTTCGAGACTACATCGAACAAGAAAGTGGTATTTTAAGGGGAGGAGTGGATTACAAGTTTACAATGAACTGAATTTTGATATTTTATCAGTCCGGCTATGAATAGGCCTGATATGGGAGTGTGTAGTTTACTGTACAAAAATAAAATTATTATATGTTTTCATTGTTTGCTCATACGCAGTATATTTCCATATTACAAGTAAAGCGGCAACTGTAATTTTTATATAAGAATTTTGTATAAAAACTACTTAATATTTTGCTATATATGGAATCAGGGCCGTAACCAGCGAGACATGCCAGGGGGGGCTCGGAAAATTTTCTGGGGGGCTAACATTTTTTAACAATCCATATCTTAAGTAAACTAAATATAGCAAAAACTGATAAGATGGACCTGCCTAGAGTGTATAGAGTGTAAAACCTCTTTATAACGGAATTTTTTTATAAGGAAATTAATAAATGCAAAATACTTCATGATCATCGGAAAATAAATACTTTTTTTTTTAATCCAAAGTAAAACCTTTTTGAAAAACTACTGCAAGGTTTAAAATATTATTTTTACACAATATATTTAATAAGAAATTAAATTAAGAGAATGCGTATTTACCATGCATATTATTATAGTTATTTTTGTGTACATTAATTTGACTTTTTGGGTCTATGCAAGTCCAGCCAAGTTCAATATAAGTGTCCAATAGATACATATCCAATTATCTATGAAATTTTTTCTGATTTAATATTTAGTTTAAAATTTTTAATCTTACCATTTTTGTAACATTTTATCTCACGTGTTTAAATGTATATTTTCAAGTAAGATTAGCAACTATAACTATGGTTAGTATGAAATAATGCGTTTGTGCTGGCTATTATGGGGGGGGGGGGGAACCAACCAAACACACAGATTTTAAAATATGGGATTCTGAGTTAGAGTTGATTGATTTAAAATTAAATTTATTTTCGTAATGTTTTTGCTGAATTTTGTTATAATTTTTAAAGGACAATTATTTTTCATCTTGGTTAGATTGGCGCTGACTCCAAAAAATCAAATTAATGTACATAAATATTAGTAATACACATGGTAAATACACTGCTCTTAATTTAATGTCTTATTAATTACAGTCGAGTCTTTATATAACGAAATCCACCGTTCCAGTAAAAAAATTCGTTATATAGAGAAATTCGATACATAGAGAATGATGTAAAAAATCGTATTTAATGTGTGAAATTTGAAAAAATATTATTTTTGATCTTTTGAAATAAGAATTTGAAATGTTTAAAAGTAAATATTAACCTAAAATTTTATTTCTTAATTATTTAAGCTGTTTCAAAAAAGAGAACAATAAACAGGTTTGAAAATTTAATGAAAATCAAATAAGGAAGACTTGCATCAATTTCAGAGGAAGAAATCTGTAATTTTTTGTTGTTTTGATTTTAAGTTGTTACGCTCTCAAAAAGAAATGCTCAAATTTTAGCAAGGAATGAAAAATTGTAGTTAACATTTCTCTCCATTTGAAGGAATCCCTTATGTGTCTCTCATTGATTCCTCTCTTACATGTGTATCAATCCAATTGGCTCTGTTTTGAGAAGGATGTGGAAAGGTGTGTGGGAAGTGGGATGAATTCGTTGGATTTAAAGAACAAGGAGAGAAGTAATATATAAAAAAACTTAGCACTGACGATAAATCAAAAATAAGTGATGGAAAATCGATTCCATATTATTTCGAAGCTTTTTAAAACTGAATAAATTAAGACCAATTTATGAAAAAATTCGTAATATGGAGATAGATTTTCGCTATATAGAGACTGTTTTTAATGTAATCATGCGAAAAGGGGACCGTTCCCACTAAACATTTGCTATATAGAGAAATTCGATGTATGGAATTTCGTTATAGAGAGACTCGACTGTATTATGAAAAAAAAAAAAAAATACTTTGCATTAGTTTTTGAAATCTGTTTTCTTTTTGATTAAAAAAAAAGTTTATTTTTTAGTTAAAAATTAATAGTTTTTTTTTGCATATGTTATGGTAGACATTACATACTTAATGAAACTTTATTATTCTTATTTTAATTTCCTACTTTTAATATCTTTAACTACGGCAAATCGTAATTTATTAAATTTTATTAATATTTTATTTTCTAATACTATAATTATTTATTAATATTTCATACATCAAATAATTGCAGATATTTTTGCCGTAATCTTATAACAAACTTAACCTTAATCATGTTTTTTTGCTTAATTTTTTTATTGTTATATGACAAATTGAAAAAAAAATGTTTTCATTTAACACACAAACAAAAATAAAATAAAAAAATAACTAAAAATAAAATAAACTTTTTTTTTAATGTACACCCTTGTAACCCATAACATGAAACAATTACTGGCTTTTTTTTTTTTCCACGTAAATTGAAATTTTTTATCTTTTTAATTTTCAAACGTTCTAGTTTCCAAATGATATTTCATCGTTAACTAAATCTGCTGATAAGTACGTATTGTCAACAAGCAAACCATTAAAATTTAGAAACATGGGTTTTTAATGACTATGTCTTAGTCAAGATTTTGAACATCGCTTGACTAATTATCGGTCAACTTGAACACCATGTGTCCATTCCCATTCATTCTGCGTAAGATCGTTGCTTTAAAAATATAACGATGTACTAACACATGTGGTGACCAGTTAGTGCATCTGGACTTAATTTTTTTCGGGAGAAAGAAATGTTCCTTTAAAGTGTGTTTCGAGAAATGCATTATACCGCTAGCAAGATAACAGAAAACAACTAATCTAATAAGGTTCCGAATACAAAATTCTTGGCGTATTCCCATTTTATTCAAGGCAATTAAAATATCTAAAAAATTTCTCTTACTTTTTTTTTTTTTTTTTTTTTTTTTGAAAAAAGTTAAAATATGGATTTTGTTTTTAAAAAAAAGTAGAAAGTAAAGAAATCGTTAGAGGGGGCTCTAGAGGACACTAGGGGGGGCTCAGCCCCACCTGCCCCCCGTCTGGTTACGGGCCTGTATGGAATTGGATATAACACCGCATATCGAGTGACAAAGAATATATTTGACAGTTAAATAATTAATATAAATTCCAAATGTCGCTATGATGTGTATAAGAATAATTTCTATAAACGTCAAGATATTTTTCGATAAAGTTTTGCACCTGTTTAGACATCATAGGATAAGAATGCATTCGTCTGTTTGATTGTCGTGCTAACAATGTTTACTTTAATTCTGACATTGACATACTCTCCATATAGTAATACTGAATCACTTCCACGTACAATCTGGGAGTTATAAAGTAAAAAAACTAAAACAGTCTAAATTTTTAAAAAGAGGGAAAAGATAACATGCTGCAGCCATTTCAGATGTAATTGAATGTATTATGATCTTTTTACCCTTTCTTGGCTCATAAAAAAAAAACTTGCATATAAAAAACGTGAAACTGATAGTTTTATTTGGAAATGCATGATAAACACGCTGATGTAGACAGTTTTTAAATTGAAAAAATATTTTAATTTTTACTAATATAGAAATCGACAAAGTAGTTAAGTTAAAACTTTATAGAATTAAAACTATAATAGCAGTTTAAACGTCTTTTACATACACATATTTTACTAGACATATACTGTGCGGTGTCCAATCACTTTTTTAAATATATTTTTTAAGGGATTTTTTTTCAGATTTTTACTTAAACTATTCAATTTCATTTGAATGAACTAGAAGTTTCATTCACAGTGTGAAGTAATTTTTTATTTAACCTACTACTGTCAAATTTTAAAAAGCCCAAATAATAAAATTTACTAACACTTTTCAGTTGAAAACTATTCTTACACAGGAGTTTTAAATAGAAAGAAATAAAAATCTGAAATAATTGAGCTGTGTGTGAAAAGCATTTAATCAAAAGTAAGTCATATTTAAAATTCTTTTCTTATAGCATTTCCAAACACTATTTTTAGATGAAATATAAAAGAAAGATCTAAAATAACTAAGCTATTACCTGCGAAATGCATTTAATGGTGAAAATTACGTCATATTTAAAATATATTAAAACTATTATATTTAAAAAGATTTTCTTAAAGCATATAAAAGAATCCTTTTCTTTTAAAGGTTATAAAAACCGTAAGGATAGTCATATTTATTACTTAACTATTTTATACAGATTGATATCCAGATGCGTAATTAGACTTTTTCTTAATCACAAAAAAAAGGCATCAGCTGTCGCGACATAGGTGGATGTGGGCTTGGTAACCGAAAACTCCATCAATCAAAGGGAAATGAATGACAAACCGATTATAGAAGATAGTTACTGATCGTGGATAATACTCAATTTCATAACTATTCAATTTCATTTGAAAATGATTAATTTAGCTCGCCAAGAGTTTCTGGAATGCTACGCCACTGAGGCAAAGTACCCATTTAATTTTTGTAGCCTTATCATTGTAAGCATATCGACATAGCATATTAAAAGAAAATAACATAGCAAATAAAATGCTTTTTCCTCTGTGACGGAATGTGGAAATTTTTTGAAATTGCAATCGACAAATCCATTTATTTCTCTTATCAAAGTTACTACAGTAACAAAACTCTTTCATGCAACATAATTGTGTTTCGGCACAGTTTATCTCAAAAGCTTACAGGTTAGGGTATATTTTTGGTCAAAATATAATCTTCCTCTTTCCTGTACAAGACCACACAATCTTTACTTCACGGATACGATAAAAGAAAAACCTATTCGACCGGAGATAACGGGACTAGGCCGAAGAAAAAAAGCCAGTGCTTAAAATAAAAAGTGTGCTCGTGACTTAAAGGCTTAGAAAACTATTCGGGACTGAACTAAAACTGACTTAGGATGACAGAAGATAGGCTCTTCCTTGTTGCGAGTTGCGACATACGAGTTTTGCAGGCAGCTAAATTGCGCAGAACTTGCAGAAAACGTAATTTATTAAGTCACACTCGAGTAATTTCTTAAAGGGAAATACATCTTATAAAGATAGGAATAGGATTAATTTAACCATTAAGAAGATGGTCAGCATTAGAAAATTTCCACTTTCCTTTAATTTTTACTGATATAGTTATAGTTTTTGTCTATTTTTACGTGGTTTATATTCAAATATAATTTTTCCCCCTGATTTTTTTTTTAAGTTTTCCGGGAAATTTCACAAAAAATTACAGAACCTTTAAAATATTTCCATGATCGCAAAAAAATTATCTAGTAATGTGAAATATTTAAAAACTGTCATTATGGTTTTAACACAAAATCGTCCTTGCAGGTAATATATATGTATGTTTGTGAAAATCATCTTTTACCATTCACAAAAATTTTAAATCTTTTTTCTACCTATAATAGAAGAAAGTATTGTAATCGAAAAATTTTTTACTTCCGATTTTTCGATGTATTTACATGTTTTATAGGCCATAAGTCCGAAAAAAAAAATATTTAAACAAAATGTCTGTCTGTCTATGTGTTTTCGTGTGCCACAATTGTACCATCGAAAAGTGTATGGAAGTTATACGTCGAAATAAACCAAATTTCAGATACATGGCTCATCCGGGTAAAAAAGGGACACATCTCGACAAAAGTAAATTTCATAGGAGAGGGAAAGAAAATTTGCATGTTTTTACTATAACATGAAATTATAATATTTAGCTCTGCATGCAAGAATTAAAAAGGACATCAAAAGCATAAAACCTTTAAGGAAAAAGACGTAGGTTGAAATTTGGAGAGTGGGATATTTACCACCCCACACAATCCACACATATATTACAAATATATTCTCTGATGAAGAGCCTGGATAATGCTTTTGAAAGTACTAAGATATTTTAAATAAAATTAACTATTAACACCTTTGATTATTTTTAATCGCCTTATAAGCAAAACAGTGAACGTTTTAAAGTTCATATTATATATTTTATGTTTTAAACAAGGTGAAAATTGTGTTCCGTCATATGTTTTTATTTACTAATTCAATACTGATTATATATTTTTTTTAAGATCATCGGCTCAAGTGACGCTGGGCGAGTCAGCTAGTAAACTGTATTTTGAAATCACACCTTATGAGTTCGAATAGTGGAGAAGATATATTAATAAGTACGTGTATGAACTGTTTAACACTTTCTAGAATAAAAGATTAAGCACTATCAATAAGTATGGCGCATCTCGATAAACAGAAACGGAATTGGAGAAACACAAAATTGGAACGCAATATCAGTGTGTCACCCACTTACTATTTTTCTCCGAAGAAAGTTAAGTGTGAGCATTTCTAAAGTTTATGAAAGCACTTAGCAAACAAACGACTTTTATATCTATATATGTGATTATTTGTTTGTCACATATTTAATCTTATGCCAACGTGGGTAGGTAAAAAATAGCAAAGTAACGAATTAATACTAAACAAGTAGAAAGTCGATAAAACAGGAGGTGGGAAAATAATTAACCTACTTCCTTATGTATAAATCTGACTGATGCGTCACCAATCTTCTCAAATTTGTAATTATTTGCGCAAAATCGGAGTGGAAAAGTTTTGCGTTGTCGCACATAATTAATAGTGATTATCAAAAGGAAGGAAAATTAAAAACCGTTTCTAAAACATTGCTGCAACAGACTACAAATTACCATATGTTTGTCAGATTTGTACGCTTTAGTATGAGAGGTGAGAATTAACATAAGTAAAATTTCATCATAACTATGATTGTAAAACTTGAGATGAAATTTAAAATTGGAAACTTGAACATGTTACTTACTATTACTAGTGTTTTTCTGTTCTGAAGTTGTTACACCAAATTTTGAAATAAAATGTATACAAAATTTTCTGTTTGTAGGGTAGGTGAGGGCAAAGACACGCACGGGGCAAAAACACGAACCGTCTGGTGTTTAATATGAACGCAACTTCTTTTTTAATTTAAACAGCAGTTGAAAGTTAGACATCAATCGTATCAGTTGTGTGTTGATATCACGCGAAGGAAGATGCATCCCATGCGGGGAAGAAAATTAGGCAAGTTTCAATCTTTCATTTTTGATGCAATATTAAAAATCATTTGATTTTTGCAATACATAAAAATGTCCACAAATCCAAAAATGTAGTTTTGCACGGGAACTCTTTAGCTTCTAAAATTAGTGTAGTTTATTGAGTGAGGTTCTAATATAGCATTTTATTCAGCCATTAAATAAATTTAGACCAATGTGTTCATTCAAAATCAAAATTTATGGAAGGCGCGTGCCTTTACCCCCAACTTACCTTGTGTTTTTTACTTTGTCACCATATTCATAGTTGCAAAAGAGATTTCTGAATCTACTTCAGATATTTTTAATTTTAGGAAGAGGGGGGGGGGGAGGAGGACAGAACAAAAATCCTTACCACTACCACCATCACACACAGTAAAATAAATGTAATAAGCATAGAAAAGAAAAGAACCATAAAAGGTTCTTTGACCGGCGAGCCTCGGACACGAACTTTTATATTAAGGACACGCAGAAAGTGAAAGAGAATGAAACAACAACGCTCCATATATCAGCCATGAAATCAAAGGACCAAAAGCGATAATGAAAGCAAGTCGAAATCCATTAAGTTTCCAGAACGATAATAGGTTGCGCGCATTTACAGATGACAGCGAGATAGTAACGTCCGCCGAAATGAACGAATGGTCATTTTCTGGCATGTACGCCTTTCGAGGTAAAAATTCAAAATCACTTAAGTGTAGTGAAAACCACCTGCATCTTGAAAAATCGTGCACATTTCAATTCAGACGTAACACCTTCCATGCGGAAGTAAACTAAAATTCATGGCCACCATTAATACAACTATTCAAAAGAAGGCAGGGGAAGGGGGGTAGATAAGACTATTTTATCGTACCATATTATATTGTATTCAAAAGTTATAAATGCTATCAATTCAGGCGAAATGAGAGGGTGTTTCTTCTATTTTATGAAAGTGTTAAAAAAATTGCTTTTTTCATAAACAGCAATGTAAAATTAACAAATTATGTTACAAAATAGTTCCGCATGAGTTTCAAGATAATTAGATAAAATGTAAAATGAGCACTATCGTGCTGTATGATAATTTTTCAAAAATTTTTCTCTAAAGTTAATTTATATAATTGTGTAAGAAGAACTGTAAAATAAAATAAATGAATCCAAAACCAAGTGCGAAATGTAATAAGAATCAATACTATACTTTTGAAAAACATTGAACGTAAACTGGATTATGACTAAGAAAAATAATGATATGGAATCATTTGAAATATTAATCATCGATCCACAGCATATATGTCTATTCAACTGAAATACAAAAACATGATATTCTAGTATTTCTACGGATTTGTATGCTTTATTTTTCTCTTTAAGACAGAACTTTTGCTTTTCAAATGTAGCCGAATAACTTAAGGAGGTTAACATATAATTTGAATACATTGATCGATTTAAATATCTCGCACAGAATTCGAAATAAATCCCTGGAAGTGATTCATGCACTCTGGAGATGCACAGCAGCAGGAGTGCTCTACGAATCGTCTCTTAGTTGGTTTGAACGAGTAAACTAAGTTCGTACTCAGTGGGGCGGAAATGGGAAAGGTGAAATAACGACGAGTGAAGTAGATGAGTCATTAAAAGGCCTCCCGAAATCAAATGAGATATCCAATAATTGGAAACATTTTATTTTCAAAAGGAAAGAGTCCTTTAATCTTAATTACAGAAGGTAAAAATTACTTAAAGTTAATAACTACAAAAGGTTATCCCGACAAGGATTTTTTAAATAAATAATATTCTAGTATTATAGAATTTTATTCTATAGGAGTAGATTAATTATAATTTAACGAATATTTCATTATAACGTCAGGAGACAATAGGCTAAGGAAGAGTTTTTGGAGATGTTTAGAAAATATTGTATTACAATAAGATTTAATTGATATTACAATTTTCCAATACTTTTTGTTTCTTTCAATGGAGGACAAAAATAGGAGAGAAGATGCTAATTGTTAAGATTTGTTATGCAGATTTTTTTTTCTTAATTTTGGGGGAAATTTATGAGGTAGTAATGAACAAAATGAATCAAGAGGGTGGGGAGTGGGCCCTTAGTAATGTATAAGCCAAGAGTATTAAGAAAAAAAAAAAAAAAAAAAAAAAAAAAAAAAAAAAAAAAAACCCACGAGTGTCAAGAAAAAAATCAATCCCCCCCCCCCCCCATCACCACGGGGGAATGCCTTAATTGTCTGGAGTCGAAATACACCTCAGCAAGATGTCGGGCTAGTCGAGATACCTC
This sequence comes from Maratus speculifer, assembly GCA_964019185.1. Lineage (NCBI taxonomy): Eukaryota > Metazoa > Arthropoda > Arachnida > Araneae > Salticidae > Maratus > Maratus speculifer. Next base: position 244,068,530 of record OZ025296.1, read on the forward strand.
ATTCGGTCAATTCTTCAAATGAAGTCTAATCTCGTTGTAGTTTAATTAGGGGCTGAGTTAGAAAAATTGCTTTAAAGACACAAAGTTAGAGCCGAGGAGGTTATAAAAAAAATCAACACCCTTTCTTCCATACACAGACACACACTTAAACAATTATTACTTATAACTTAAATTTTAAAAGCTATAAAATATTTGAAATTTAAAATCGATGACTTACTTTATTATTTCTATTTAGTTATTTATTTAATTATTTTTGTTACTAAAATTAATATTTGGAAATAGTAACAACTACAATTCAGAAAGAAATATGCATATGTTGATTTAATATGTATGGGTAATATGTTCATTTTTAATAGCCTATAATAAAAAAAATCGTACGTAAAATACTGATAATTAGCGAAGAAACGATTTTCACAAAAATTACATATTTGGAATCAAAGTAAAAAACAGGCATTTATGAACAAATTTAAAATCTATAAATGTAGTATTTGTAAAAATATTATACCCCCAAAAACAATCAGTCAAAATATTATCAGCGGTTTTACCAGGCGTCTCGCTTTTAACGTTTTTGTACAGGAATGAATCCTTTTATTAAACCAGTCCTTTAATAATTGGAGTTCTACTGGGAATATTTTAACGAAAATTACATATTCGGAATCAGCGTCAAAAATTGCACACATATGCTTAAAAATTAAGTTTATAAATGCAATATATTTTTTAAATTGATAATTAGAATTCTACTAGGAATATTTTAACAAAAAATACAAATTTGGAATCAGCGTCAAAAATTACACTTAGGATGCTTATAAATTAAATCTTTAAAAGTAGTATCTTTAAAATATATATATATATAAATATGTATGTAATGTCAGTATACTGGGCGACAGTAGTCTGGCCATGAAATATAATTCTAACACACGTGTTCTACTGATTGTCTTTGAAAAGAGATAAAATGAGTTTATATAAATCGATTTTTAATGGAATTTTTCGGAAATTTTATAGAAATTCTTAAAAAAGATTTTTTTTTCGTTGTTGTTTGTTTGTTTGTTTGTTTGCGTGCGCAATTTTGAAGTTTTTAAGTTCAGTAGACTTTAAGAAACGTACACGTTTGTAAACACCCGGTGTATTTATCACTCTAGCACAGCGGTTCCCAATCTATGGGTCGCGACCCACTGGTGGGCCAGTGTTTTGGCGGGTCGAGGAACAATCGAGATTTGTCATCAACCTATATCTTTTATTTCATCTGTATAAAAAGATATGACGATTTCAATAGGAAATAATATTTAAAAGGAATTTTTTCAATATCCTTCTAGATTAATATACTAATAGAATATCCAGAAGTATTTAAATTAGCTTTAAGGTCCTTGATGAAATTCAACACTTCATGCTTTTTCTACTAGGCTGTTTTTGAAAGACAAGTACTGAGACAAACTGCATTTTATTACAAGTTCTCAAGTTAGTAAACACCAGTACCAGAAATTTTATGGATTATAAAGTTACGTTTTATGATTATTAAGTATTTTTTTACTATCTTTTTAGTTTATGCATTGTTTTAATTATTATTCATTTAAATACACTGAGAATACTGATTCTTGTTGATAATGTATCTTCCGTACGAAAATCTGCGTTTTTCGTAGGATAGCATAGCCGAGCGTATAGAGGTCGTACAAAAATGGCTATACTGATATACAGATTTTTCTTAAATGGGTCGCGAAATTTCTTTTTACTGAAAGGTGGGTCGTCAAAATTTATTTCAGCGAAAGGTGGGTCGTGTGCCAAGAAAGTTTGGGAACCGCTGCTCTAGCAGATGTGCGAAATTCTGGCAACCCCTCCTCTACTTTGCAAAAAACGTTGTGGTTTGATAAAAGTCAATGATCCATTTGAATTATGAAACATTTTTCTTGGTTTTAACTGAGAGGGGCAGTGTTGAATTCAGACACTTTTCTCCACTTTTCTCCTGGGGGACTTCTGTAATTTCGGGGGAGGGGGACATAGTTTCAGGGAGGGGAATTGCACTTTAGAACCATTGAAAACACAAAATCTCACATTTTCTGGGGGGGGGGGGGACATTTTATTGTTCCGGTGGCGAATGTCCCCTCCCAGGACACTCCCTGAAATCAACACTGGGGAAGGGGTTAATTAATAACATGAGTTAATTATGACTTTTTAAAAATTTTGTGATTTTACCAAGGTCAGAAGGTAGTTAACTACTTTAAAAAAATAATAATAAAGTCTGGAATTTAATTTCCGAGTACGAGTGCTGCGACAGACAGAGAAGAAAGACTATAAATGGGTTTCGTGAGACGAAAGAAACCGTAAAAAGAAGTGGATAATTATTGAAGGAAATGCAAGGCATTTTTCACATTGTTGTCTTAAGTATAATTAAAACATGAAACCGCATTATCCTAAAGAAGGCATAGTAAAAGTTGCACAAATATGATTTCCTCAAAACACCTCCATTCGATTTTTATTTTATTTCTGGAGTTATTTTTTAAAAAGGGCAAGTCTTAAAAAAAGATAGGAATGTAAGCCCAAAACGAGATCGTAAATGGGGTTTGTATGCGTGCAGATAAAATGTAATAAAAAAGGAAAGGTGGGGAAGGAAATTGTTTTTTCTTTCCCGCTTCAACGTATTTTCATTACAAAGGTCGTCTCTATGGCGACAACGGATTTAACATTGCGAAACTTATTACTTCCCCAACTGTAAGTATCCAAGGTTATAACACAGGTGAGTCATCGCACATAGCACAAGTGTATCAGCAAAATCTTATAATAAGCGCTATCCGCCATCCTATTTTTAAAAATGAAAGGTCTCCCTTTTTTATGACAGGTGTAATTTCTCATGTTTTTACAAGAATCATAAAACAGAATTGAATGCTCAATAGTAGCAATAAATCAACTCTCACCCCGACCTATCATTTATTTTGGAATACGATGGAAGAATGTATATGCAAGCTTAATTCATATAAAATGATGTAACAGTAAAAATAGTTTGTTTATTATTTATAAAAAAAAAAAAAAAAAAAAAAAGCTTAAATATTTATACTACGGCTAAATTTTTATTGCAACTCATATTTTCCCCCCAAATTTCCGTTATAATACATTTATTTTCCATGTACGTACACCGTTTCAATTACGATAAATTCATATTTTTTACCGTTGGTAGAAAAAGCAAGTAAGTGAATTTATTTAAATTTTTTTGCTTTCAGATAGTTAAACAGGAAAGAAAAAGAAAACATTATTTAAACTATCTTTTTACGATTTCGAAATAAATTTCTCAATACATAGCCGGGCGGAAATGAATTAATATTAAACAATTGATTGAAAAAAGCGTATTCTTTTTAAATATTACATTCTAAATTTAATTATATTTTTGTCGCCTTTAAAATATTTTACTGTCCAGTTTTACAGTCATTTGGAATACTTCAGTGAGCGTTTTCTACAAGCTTTTAAAATGTCAAAAAATAGAAACAGTGTGGTACCTGGCATGGTACACTAGCTCGGGAGACTAAGTGCGTTCAGATATGAAATTTGCCTTCCTTCTACACTTTTTCAGAAAATATTTTCTTCTGAACCCTTCTGGGGCTTATTCACAAAAGGATACGGGGAATGAACTATGGGTTAGTAAGGAGTTTAGCTGTACTTGATAGAAAGATTCTTCCCTTCAGGACATCAGTCAGTTTCCTACTAAAGTTTAAAAACATCGGATATCCACAAGAAAAGACGTCGCCACTAATAACAGTACGTCTAAGTACCTGGTTAAAAGCTTAATAGTTAAATATAATTCGTAGGGGAGATGGAAGATTTTCATCGTTAGGGGTGCTGTATCAACCTCAGATGTCTCTTGGAGCTTTCAATCACTAGTTTAGAACTTTCTAATCAACGTGCCGAACAGTTGAAGAGATATAGACGCCAATAAAGCAAAAACTTATTTTTACTAAAAGAAAAAAAGATAATATTGGTATTTGAAAAAGCAAAATAAATTGAAATCCCAAATAGCATTTTGAGTATAACAGACTGCAAAATATAAAAATTTGTACATGATTTCGGCCCCATAAACGGCCGCTTTTGATGGTGTATCTGTAGAGAAAGGTCTGTGGGCGGAAACTTGTTTTGGGGTTCACGCTCCACCAACAAAACGGAAGTTGTTCACCTATCCCGGACCTCGAAGCATTGTTGTCCGGCAGAGCCTCATGTTCCCACCTCTTATTAACATACATCGAAATCCATCGTTATTTTGCGAAGGTTAATACTGAATCATAAGTACGACCGTTTGTATAAGTATTACGAATATAAGCTCTATGCAATTCGTTTAGAAATCGCGTGCGGTCCAGTCCAGAGTCAAGGTCAGGATGGGAAATAAAAGCAACACAACGGCGATATGATATTCCTCAAAGCTCCAACGGTAAAGGACACCAAATCGGTCACTTGTTGACCTTAATATGAAATGCAATCCCTCGTTAATCTGAAGAGTTTGTGTTAATCAGAGTTAACAGTGCATTATAAATAAATGCTCACTTATTTAATGTGACCTAAAAAAGAACAAGAGAAGAAGAAGAGGATATATTTTTTAAGTAAACAAACATCAAGACACATTCAATTCAGTTGAGAGTCAGTTTATCAAACCATTAAGTAACTCTGGTTCATTTTCAAGATTATTTTTTAATGTTTCAAAACAGATATTTATCATTACATAATTGATTTGGCGATTATGTGGATTCTAGAAATGTATTTATAATTTACAAAAGAAAGAAATCAGGTGCTAAAATTATTTAACAAGTAATTATTCCGATTCATAAACTACAGAGAATGTTTTAATTTTTTTCCCTCCTTCACATATGAGGCGTTTAAAGGCCGATTGACCAGCGTCGTGCGAAGGTGTGTGTGTGTGGAGGGGGCGGTCGCCCCGGGCGCGCAAATTTATACTACAAACGTCATTTTTGGCCTGTTACAAGAAAAAGTTTGGTGGGGGGATACCAAATTGTAACTTTGCCCCGGGCACAATTTTCTCTTCTCACACCCCTGCGAGTGACCTCAACACACTACTTTTGAAAAAATAACTTAAACGCATGGATTATAATCTAAACTATTGATATAATTAATTGTTAATTTCACGGAAATTTACCAGTTATTAGAATCATACGAATATATTTTACCTCATAGGAAATCACTGCAGCACGTCCAGAATATCCTTATTTTTGAGACAGTGTTGTAACATTCATTATCATAACATTCAGACTGATAAACTTAGTGTTTCCCCAAAAAACCGACAGGGCCTTATATTAATAGTTGCTCCAAAGGATGCACTAGAGCTTATTTTCAACAAGACTTTTTAACGCGTACAACCGTTTTTATTTATTTATTTATTGCAACAATCTATATATTATGGATACTTTACTAACATAAAAATCTGCTTTTTGTAATACGCGTATTATATGGTAATTGATATTCCATGCTATAAGAAATGATTATACTTTGAAGAGTAATATCAGTAAAGATACTTGGTTACTTGTTATTTTTTGTTATTAAAAAGGCACACTATTTTTCTTTTAAAATATCCTTCTGTATTATCTGTATGAATTTACATTATAAACAAACAATCATTAAAAATATACTTAGTTACTTAGAAAAACACATAATCTGACACTTAAAGAGTATATTACACACCAATATTCTAAAACTTAGCGGTTCTTACTTTGACATGCGCAAGCTGCATTTCACATCATTACGAGTATTTCAAAAAGTTTGAGAAAACTAGTGTGTTTTTACTAATCAAAAGTAACACAACGAAGGGTGTATAGTGATGTTACTCTACACAATAATAATGCCTGATAGAATGGCATATCAATTAACATAAAGTTTATAATTATACAATAAGACCTCTGAATAGAAGACATCTCGAAACTGAAGATTATCATCCAGTATTTGGGGGCGTCCGTTCCAGATGATAAATGCAGTTCACAAAACGCTGAAAAAAGATAAATGTATAGTTGTTTTTGCCAGTACATAAACTTTTGAGACAGTTTCAATTGAAAATATTTTCAGTTACATTTTATTAGAAATATGTAACCTTTTTTATTGACATGAAATTGCGAAATCCATAAATAAAAAAGTTTTTTTTTCCTTCTAATTTTTTATTATTCGTTATGCTTGTGCTTAAATTTTTGAGACTGACTATATGTTAAACAGTATTAAGAAACTTCAAATATCTATTATAAAAAAAATAAAAAAAAAAAATTCTACAAAGCAGATGACTTGAGTTAACAAATACGATTAAGTTTTTAACCCCCAACACTTATATAGGGGTGTTTCTAAATGAACATCGGGGTTTTAACGTTTGGTAGCATTTATTACATAAAACTTAAAATTATAATTAATAGATAAAATGAAAAAAGCAACTCAATCAGTTTTATCTACAAGATTACAAGTGTTCAATGCAAGTACCTTTCGTCATACGGCACACATTAAGTAGACAGTTCCGTTTTTCTCAAATGTTGATTAGTGTTTGTGGGGGTCATTGTTGCACCAGCTGCAATGGTCAACTGGTAGTGGAAGCACATACACACGATCCTTTATGAACCCTCACAGGTAGAATCACATGGCGTCAGATTGGGTGAGCTTCTGAACAAAACTTCTTTGCTAATCAATCTTTGCCAATCAACGACTTGATGTGTGCCGCGTGACGAAAGATGCTCACACTGAACACTTGTAAGCATGTAGTTAAAACTGTTTGAACTGCTTTTTCATTTTATGTATTAATTATGATTTTAAGTTTTACGTAATAAATACTACCAAGTATTAAATCCCCAAAATGAATTTGATTTTATTCACCAAAATTCACCGTATTTTTACATAATTACCTCTGAATAATAGACACTTTCGTATAACGGAAAAGTCATAAAGTTCCAAAAAGTCTTCCATTCAGAAAAGAAAAATGTTTTACTGTATTTTAACCGCCATTATAATTATATATATATTTTAACTTTTATCATAGCAAACGCGGTAGCGTTTGGTATAATATGTTTAAGAAATAGAAAGTGCAAACAACTTTCTAAAATTTCTGGCGAACCAGTTGAGATACGGCAGTGAATTTTTTTTTAAAAGATAGAACTCGACGAGACGAATAAAATGATAGCATTCAAAAAATTACTGCAGCTTAGAATAGTTTTTTATTTAATTTTTAATGAAAAAATGAAAGCAAAAAATTCAACAAAGTCTTGCTAACGTTTCCGTGGATGGATTAACTTCGTTTTTGGTTTATTTTAATCCTCATGGTAAAACTCAGAACAGTTTTTTTTTTCATCTTTATATGTTTGTCGGTCGCTGAGAAAATCGAATTTTTGTCTGAAATTTCCAGCTGAACTTAGTCTTTTTCTTATATATTTCTTATATATTTACTTCTTCTTGTAATTGTTGCACGTAAGTTTAAATGAACATAAAAATAAATAAATAGATTAGATAAATCACGTGAAAAAATACTTATTTGTTGTTATTTTCATGTATCATATTCACTATCTATTTTGACGAGCGAAGTGAAATATTTTTTTTATTTATTAATTTCTCATCTATTTAAGTTAAAAGCCGCCTCTGGCAAAAAGTTTAGTCTCTTTTAAATGTATGCTAGCCACTGTAATATGATACTTTTATTCGTAATTTTATTTACTTGCTTATCTGAAGGTCCATAAGATGAAATGAACAAATTTAGGCAATCAGGACAAGAATTTGCGGAAAAGTTCATTATTATTAAAAGTTATTCTGGTGGTGTGTTTGGCGAATAAATCAAAAATGGCGCCGAAAGACCGAATAGCAAATGTTTTTAACCGCAAAAGCGACGTAACCGTGTTTTTCCATCACGTAATATTTTATTTCAAAGACTGATTTAACACAAGATTGACATTAATATTATTATTTTTTTTAATAGTACAAGACAAAAAGATATGTAAAATTATTAAGTACAAACGTTCATACCAATACTTTTCACAGTTATTATTTTATGAATAATTAGACATGAATGGAAAAATCTACAGGACAATTAAAAGATAAGCGTAAAAATATGGTTTTACATTTATTTGAGCCTTTGAGATAAAAGGTAAGGGCGTACCGGTAAGAAATCCGGTTTGGCGCAACACAAAGGCGGTGAGTCGGGCGCTCCATGATGATTCGAACGTGAGAATGTGTCAGCTTTTTTTTTTTTTTTTTTTTTTTTGAGGGTACGTTAAATTATTCTAGGTCAATTAAATTATTACTTATTTTATGAATGTCTGATTAATATAAATATGTTTGCCAAAGCTTGGTGCTATTTTGGCTTCAAAAAGGGAGGGTATGATGCCAAAATATATAAATAGCTCTGAAAACAAACCTGATGAACTTTAATTTTTGTTTTCGCACGAATTTTTTCTGTTTCTATATTAAAATGCGGCACAAATGTCATATACGAATCACATTAGCGTTAGTTTTTTTCTAAAGCCAATTTGGCGAAAATCTCGTTTTGGGATACCAGTTACATACCCGGTGTCCCAAAAATGACTGATGGATTTTAAAATTCAATGACTTGCAATCGGTGACAGCTATTTAAAAAATTTTTGCAGGAGGGTTATGTATAATGTCAGGAGTTTTTTACCGTAACTTTTTATTTTAGTTCGAATTTCAAAAAATAGATGGCGCTGATAGCGATTGAAGGCCAGGTGATCAGTGTTGAGTGAGGTCAGTTTCGGCGTCGACCTGGGCTTCAATTGCTGTCAGCGCCATCTATTGGTTGAAATTCGAACTAAAATCAAAAGTTACGGTAAAAAATACTCCTGACATTGTACATAACCCTCCTGCAAAAATTTTTTAAATAGCTGCCACCGTTTGCAAGTTATTGAATTTTAAAATCCATCAGTCATTTTTGGGACACCCGGTATATATTTTTTGAAAGGTAATAACAATAAATAAAAAAAGGTTTGTTTAATAAAAACAAAACAATTTATATATTTAAAAAAAAGAAAAAATTATTTATTAAAAAGTAAATAACAACATCCGGGTTGACATATCAAACAAAATAACGACACTCTGGATTCAGTTAAATACTCCGATGCGCATATGACATTGGCGTCAGAAAAAAAAATTCGCCAACATGGTGCGTATATGACATCTGTGCCAAAAATGCATACCTATTTTATTTATATTACGTAAGGTGCTATTTGATTATCAGGTCGACCAATTTCACCCATTTATAGAAATCGCCAAACTATTCGCCAAATTACTCAAAAGGAAAAATGTTGCCATTAAAAAATTTTAAGTTTAGAAAATTAATGAATTTAGGTTAAAAAAATAAAAGTCATTAACGAAAAAGATTACTTTAATGATGACGTTTAGTTATGACGTCGAGACGTACCAAATATAAAATTCGATATATTCAGGTGATTTCGAACAAAAGTATACTAATAAAAGTTTTCATATTTTAATGCAGAATTTATCAAATTAAACCATAAAGATATATTTGTAAGATATCGTATATGTGAATAACATTGAAGTATTTTAAATGTAATATTAGAATTTATTAAAGAGCATAAAAATATGGTACTTGCGTATTAACGCCACCTCAACAGAAGTTGCGCTAATGTGCCAATAAAGAGCAATCTTGTTCGCACGCGCACAAAAAAAAATGGTATCAAAAATAGGCTAAAAAAGTACTAAAATACTAAAAATTACGTCAAAATGAGCACAAAAAAAAAAAACAAAAAAAAAAAAACACTAAAAAGGCACGAACAACAAGATCACTCTTTATTGGCGCATTAGCACAACTTCTACTGCGGTGGCATTAATACGAAGGTACCAAAAATATCAATGTTAGCGGAAATTTGTAAGGAGTTAAATGCTTTTTATTTAACCAAATAATGTCGGCGGATACAACCATAAAGTAACTTTAACAAATTATATATTATATTTTTCTCAATATCAAGAGCTATTCGCTTATTGGCATAAAATTTATATTAAATAACAAAAGAACAAATAAATTAGTCAAACATTCATAAGAATATAAATAAATCATCGAATTAAAATCATTTGATTACTTAACAAAGAAGTGTAGCGGGTTTAATGTCAAGGAAGTGTAACATTTATGTTCATCCATTATTGGCATATAATCTTACAGTTTGTCTATCGTTCTTTGGTCGATGGGATAAATTAAATAGTTATATATTTACTTATAGTATTTTTTATAAAATGAAAGAAAAACGTGCAAGTTAAATGTATCTGATATATGTATTTTTAATTTATGTGTTTTTTAATGGAAGTCATGTACTTTAAATAAAGCTAGTGACAGCTTTATATTTAAAATGAAATTAAGGCGAAGGAAACCTATTTGGCGATTGTTTCGAGTAGCTAAAATAAAAGTAGCAAAATAGCCGTCGGGCATATAAAAAATAAAACAATCAGATCGGAGCTGTTGATGACAGTCACAAGACTTAAGCTGGTATTTATGTAGGTATTATAGCAAAATTTGCAACATCTCTGGTGTTAAACTAGGACTCTCGTGGTAAGACATTTGGCTGCTCAGCAGCGGGTATAGAGTTCAAATCCCGTCGGATGTAAGTTCGTTTTATTTAGAAATGCTTTTGTGTTAAATTATTATTCCTTCGGGAATATTCTTATGTTAATTGTTATTCAATTTCTAGAATTTTTCTAGTTGTGGATGTTTTATTTGAGAAATTACCTTGAATATATTTAATTGGTATGGCTTTTAATTCTTTTAATAAAGTTCTGTACTTTTTTCGTTCAAATCCATGGTTTATTTTTCTTATCATGCATTTTATATAGCAATGCAATGACTTTTATAATTATTCTGATACATCAAAATTTTATGCTGTTGTTATCATTTTATAAATTTTGACAGCAGCAGTTATTTTTCTTTTTAAGATATTAGAAAATCTTCAGTTTTTATCAAAAAATTAAATGACTAGTATTAAAAAATGCTCTGACGAGCACCAAAAAAGGTTAATATGTTTTTAAGTATGAAAAAGGGTTTGACAAGTGCTTCTGTTAATTATTGAGCATGAGGAAGGACAAGTGATCCCTTCTTGGCTACAACTCACTTCAATGCCAACTTTTAAAAAATCATATTTGCGCTTTTTCCGTGAAAACAAATCAGTCGCAGTTACTATAAAAATGTATAGTGTAAAGACATAACCAGTAAAGGTGCAGCTTAATTAGACATAAATGTAAGGGAAGACGACACAGTGCCAAAAACCTAGTTCCTGCATCACATTCATGCACTGGCACCAAGCATGCCTTAAGTGTATAATTGCACAGAAAATTTATTTGTAGTATAGTGCAGAGTGAACAGTGCAGTTAACATCAGGGATGTAAGTGCATGTTATACGCCGTATGCCTTCTGGACTTTTTAATAGAACACCATATACATTATTTCTCAAGAAAGCTTATAGTATACACATTCTAGGGTATTCCTCTGCTTAGAGCATATATCCTATCTTATTTTTACGACTACACCCCTGGTTAACATCTAAAGCACGGTGGAAAGTTCTACTAAAGAACCGCAAATTTCTTTCATACGGAAAAAGCGCAAATATGATTTTTTAAAAGTTGGCATTGAAGTGAGTTGTAGCCAAGAAGGGATCCCTTGTCCTTCCTCATGCTCAATAATTAACAGAAGCACTTGTCAAACCCTTTTTCATACTTAAAAACATATTAACCTTTTTTGGTGCTCGTCAGAGCATTTTTTAATACTAGTTATGCAATATATTCGTACTTAATTGTGATTGCTAGATTAAGTTAAAGATTAAGATTGAAAAGCAATCATGCGCTAAAGATAGTGATGTCTGAAAAAAAGAGGCAGATAAATTAAAAAAAAAAAAAGGGTATTTCTGAAGTATAAAAAGTGCTCACTCTTCAACAGGAAAGGAGAAAGAACTGAGATAAAGCTAAGGACTTTCACTTACGGACAAGAGTCATAAAAGCATTCTAAAGAACCCCGATTATAAACGCCATCAAATTCTGATATCTCGTTGCCAATCATACCCCAATTTCCCCTCTCCAATGGTAAATATGTCGTCATGGAATGCAATCATATTTTTCAAATCTCATTAAAAAAAAAAAAAAAAAAAAAAAATTACATCTAATTTTTTTTTTTTTTTTTTTTTTTTTGTTCTTTTTTATGTTAAAAAAAAATTGCAGTGAATTATTACGATTTTTAGTGTATAGGGGGTGGAGTAAAGAAAAGAACATGAAGAGCTTTTAGAGAAGATTTTATAGCTTTTCGTTATATACAAGGTAAACAACAAATCTATTAACGCCTTGAGGCACTTAATTCATGCTTACGCCAGAAACTTTTAACTTTGGTGAAAAAGAGCTAAAAAATTGCTTTTCCTTTTTATGTCCGTTGGGAATTCAACATTGCAGAAACACAAATGCTTGTCCCTCAAAAGCTTAAAAGGTGTTCTCAAATCCAAAAGGGCAACTTTATGACATGAGTTTTAATTTATTTTTGTTCGGAAATGCTACACTACAGGTGTTGTTCAGAAACGAACTAATTGAGCTAGTGATGCGACGAATAATGGTTTGGCCAAATAACCGAATACCAATTATTCGGCCGCCGAATAATAAACTCATTTTTTACTAAAAATTGTCTAGATATTTATGCACAATTTTTGAATATTTCACAATTAAAATGTATTATTTTCGCCTTAATAAATATTTATATGCAAATTTAATCTTTTAAAGTATTATTTTATTCTTGAAAAAAATTTCGGCCATGTTTGGCCTAAAAATTGCTTCAATAACATAATTCAATAACATATCAATAAATTGATTTCTCTTTTGTGTCACGCTATTCAAAGTTGTAAGTAAAATTTATTTTAATCGTTTCTTTGCATCATTATATCCAAAATGAAATTTATGCAAATGGATAGTTTGATGCAAACATTTACATAAATTTTACTTACGATTTTGAATAGCATGACATAAACGATAAATCAATTTATTGAAATAAATACATTTCAATGCATAGTATAGATTCGATGAAAATGATATATCTAACAGTGAATTGGAAAATTAAAAATATTTATATGTTAATCTAATAAAAAAAAAATTAAATTGAATTTTAAAACAAACATTTTAAAATCACATCAAGGCATCACTTAAATTTTATATCATATCTTTTAAAACTCAAATGTTGAATTCATGATATATATGTCGACGAAAAAGCATCAGCGGATAAATTTTTACAAATCTTTTCACGTTGAACATAATTTTTGCACATGCGATTATAATAAACAAAACAAAAATAAAATGATGAAATAAATCATACAAACATATTTTTCAATTAATAGCCTAGTGTCGCTAAAAATTTGATACCATTATTTTTAAAATCCATATTCAAAATTCTTAAGAGCCGCGTCACAAAGTTCTAAACCTGTAAGGGTTTTTGTATAGATATATACTCAGACAGTGGCGCCAACTTTTGAAAAATATTAGGTGGGCTCAAGAAAATTTTGAACAAATACATAAATATTGGGTGGGCTCAATTAATAATGGATGGATAGATATATCAAATTATTGGGTGGGCTCGCGCCCCATGGGCCCATATAAGTTAGCACCACTGTACTCAGCAAATTCACAAGCTTTTTGTATAAAAGAGTTGCTAAAAAATGACACACAAGAGGGGAGGAAATATATATTGAGAAAGGCACATAACAATTCAGTCTGAAATACCCTTCGTACCCATGCTTTTTCTTTTTTCTCTTTTATTTGTCAAATTTTTTTGCTAAGGCTGGAAAAAGTGCTTTGAAGAATCGAAGAGTAGCAGAAAAATAAATAGGAGAGAATCCAACTCAGCAGCCGAGCTAACATTCCACGGTGGCGTCTAGTGGCGTTTATTTCTGGTCGGGGCGAGTTTTGTCGCGAGGCCGAAGGCCAAACATGGAATTGCTCGCCAGAGCTCCATTTTGTCATCAGTCAGCTCTGACTGTGGCAAAAGGAGGATCTTCTAGCTCTTTAGCTGTGATTTACACTTCCGTGTGAGCCCGCAGATGGTTGCTGATTCAGTTATACCGTGGTCGGGGCATTTAAAAACTCCATTAAAATAAATTGTGCCCCGGAGGACATAAAAATCTCAGGACTTTGCCAATAACAACATTGTTACGTTAGCGTTTTCTCCTGTTTTTCTTCGAGTTGTTTAAGTACTTGCGCAATACTGAAAGACATTTCTGCTAGGTTAAGTAAATGGATTGCTAGTTTAAAAAAACAAAATGCTTAGGTGTAGAAATATATAATTTATAAAGACATCTGCCGCTATACAGGGTGCGTCGAAAGACTGCTCATCATTCAATTTCGGAATTCCCCTTTGTAATGTTAAGTCAAGTCTATGAACATTTAATGCTCCCTAATATTTAAAATATCAAAGAAGCGTTCTTAAAAGATTTTTTTTAAGTTTTCAAAATTTTCAAAAATTATACTTAGTTTTATATAAAGTGTTAAAGTTTTATTCCCAGTTCATCAGTTTTTAACACATAAAATATTAAATTAAGTATAAATTTTAGAAATATTTTGACAACTAAGGGGAAAAAGAGAAGTCCATTAATCATTAATAAAGCACACAGAAAATGGAATAAAAAGTATTACTATCCTAAAAAAGATATTTTAAATATAAGAATACACCAAACATCCAAATAGACTTAACATTACCGAGGGGAATTCGGAAATTGAGTAATAAAGCTCATGAAGATTTAATATAATTTTTGATTTATATTTATTTCCAATCTATATTTATTTCCAATGCGACTCCGTAATGTTATTTTAATAGGGAATTTAACATTGAATGAGTTATTTACTAGACATTTTCCCACCTTTTGTACGCGCTGCCACAGATTTTCTTCGAAGCACCTAATTGAGTAAAAAAAATTCCTCCAATAAATAAAAAAAAAAAAAAAAAAAAAAAAAAAAAAAAAAAAAAGAAAAAAGAAAATGAAAATCTTAGTGATCAATGGACATATTTCCTGACTAGCGGCTCTTTCGAAGAGTGGCTCACTATGAAAAATCACAACTGCGCATGCTTTGGAAGATTCCACTTTTTTAAGCAGGGGTGACATGTATAGGTGGGCATTATAGGGTTCTCTGAGTCCTACAGCAGAGCCCTCTACAGTCCAACAGGCAAAAGTAGCGGATAGAGACAGCTTAATGCAATAATGTTAAAACTTAGACTGAGTAACGAATGGGGGAAAAAATCAAAATATCCCTACATGGTTTCGCGAAGTGTTTTCTTGGTATTGATGTTAAAGTGATATTATACTTTTAGACAAAGGTTATAATAAAAGTATTATTTCCTCAATTTTATTTTTTAATGGTGATTTTAATTGCTATTTTATAGAAATGTACAATGAAAGCATATTATAATCTTTTTAATATTAGAATATTAATAATTATAACGTATTCTTTTCAAATATTAATGACATAATCCTAAACCAAACCAGATACTGGATTTTGGCGATTTTAGTGACAAGCACTCTCAAACGAACTGAATTTTCAGAAACCTAAAAATTCACATGAATCAAAACACGGATTTTCGGCAGACAAT
This sequence comes from Maratus speculifer, assembly GCA_964019185.1. Classification (NCBI taxonomy): domain Eukaryota; kingdom Metazoa; phylum Arthropoda; class Arachnida; order Araneae; family Salticidae; genus Maratus; species Maratus speculifer. The sequence goes on from OZ025296.1 coordinate 244,084,101, forward strand.
TAACTACGTGAATAGTTCCAATGATGATTCCTAAACGCTGCGCGTCTATTAAAACGAAACAATAACAAAAAAAAAAAAAAAAAAAAAAAAAAAAAAACACCACTGAGCACAAGAAACTGACTCTGCAGCAGGCTCTAAAATGGACGAAACTCGTCATTGCCGCGGTCACTAGCGTACGTATGAGCGCTGCGCGCCCATTTAAAGAAAATAACACCACTGGATGTACGAAACTCGCTATGTAGCAATCTCTAAAATGTACGAAACTCGCTCTGTAGCAATCTCTAAAGTGCACGAAACTCGCTGTGCTGCAATCTCTAAAGTGCACGAAACTCGTCTATGCCGCAGACACTAACGTACGTATGAGCGCTGCGCGCCCATTTAAACCAAAAAAAAAAACATCACTGGATGCATGAAACTCGCTGTGCAGCAATCGCTAAAGTGCACAAAATTCTCTGTGCAGCAATCTCTAAAGTGCACGAAACTCGTCTATGCCGCAGTGCGCTCATTTAAACAAAAGCAACATAACTGGATGCACGAAATTCGCTGTGTGGCAATCTCTAAAATGTACGAAACTCGCTGTAACAGTCTCTAAAATGCACCAAACTCGCTGTGCTGCAATCTCTAAAGTGAACGAAACTCGTCAATGCCGTAATCACTAACGTACGTATGAGCGCTGCGCGCCCATTTAAACCAAAAAAATCACTGGATGCATGAAATTCGCTGTACAGCAGTCTCTAAAGTACATGAAACTCGTAAGTTCCGCGGTCAACGCTCTTATGAGCTCTGCGCGACCATTTAAATAACAACAACAACAACAACAAAAAAGACATTACTGGATGCACGCAACTAGTTGTGCCACAACGAAACTCGTCAAAGCTGCTATCTTTAACGACTCTAAAACCTAAAGAAACGTCTATGGACGCACGAAAGTCGCATTGAAAAAATTTCTAAAATGGACAAAACTGGTTAATGCGGAGGTCACTAACGCCGGAATCAAACTATTAAAATATGCATGCGTTTATTCAAAAATACGCGATAAAAATTTTGAAATATTTTTCTAATATTTATAAGGCATAAATATTATGCTAAATCCTTCTGTAGTAAAAAAAAACTAGCCTTAAAAGGAATGACTCCTGGAATGATGCTGATGTGGAAGATTTCCGGAACTAACGAATCCGGGTTGTCCACTCCTTCCATGAGTCGAATAGATCAATCAGGAAAGGGCTCCGTCTATGCATCGCCATATGGGTTACCATAAAGAGGAAAAAGGTTACCATCGCCAACAATCGCCAACAATCGCCAAGTTTGTCGCCAACTTGGCGATATATCGCCAAATTTGGCGACCAAAATTAGTTGTAAAAAGTGACGCCAACTTGGCGATAACTGTAATATTTCACCAAATTTTTAATTTCTTTACAACACCAGTCGTTTGATACATCATTTGAGAGGTTTGCAACTGTTTATTCATATAATGGATGTCTTGTGTGTTATCCCCCATTCTGCTACCCAGCGGGGACACATTTTTATTTTCTTTACAACACCAGTCGTGTTACACAAGATTTGAAAGGTCTGCAACTGCTTATTCATATTATGGATGTCTTGTGTGTCACCCCCACACTCTGCTTTCCCCAGGGGGGGCGGTCACATTTTTAATTTCTTTACAACACCAGTTGAGTGACACATCATTTGAAAGGTCTGCAACTGCTTATTCATATTATGGATACCTTGTGTGTAACCCCCCCCTCTACCCTCAGAGGGGGCGCATTTTGTAATTTCTTTACAACACCAATTGTGTGACACATCATTTAAAAGGTCTGCAACTGTTTATTCATTTTATGGATGTCTTGTGTGTCACCTCCACTCTGCCCCCCAGGGGGGCACATTTTTAATTTCTTTACAACACCAGTCGTGTGACATCATTTGAGAGGTCTGCAGCTGCTTATTCATATTATGGATGTCTTTTGTGTCGCCTCCCACTATGCCCCCAGGGGGGCACATTTTTAATTTCTTTACAACACCAGTCGTGTGACACATCATTTGAAAGGTCTGCAACTGCTTATTCATACCATGGGTTATTGGCGAGCGCAGCAAGCAGGGGTAGACAATAATTTGGAATCGCGAAGCGATTACGCGAGGGGTTGGCGAGCAGAGCGAGCAGGGGGGCGGGGCCCCGGCCCCCCTAGTTTTAAATAAGAAAAAAGTATTTTTGATAGAGAAATGCGCTATCGTATTAACATTTCACGTTATAATATTAAGAGTAATAAAATTACGAGAAAAAGAAAATATAAATGCACAATACAATGTAAAATACAGAGAAAAGTAACCGAAATGAACATCAATACCAAGAAAACAACTTGCCAAAACCGGGTAGGGATTTTTTGATTTTTTCCCCGTTTCGTTATGCAGTTTTAACACTGTTGCATTAAGCTGTCTATATCCGCTACTACAGGCAAAGCGTTGAAAAATAAACAAAACTTGTGTTTAATATGTTGCCGGAGTGAGAGTGTTTCTCGAATATAAGATTTTTTGTAGGAAATTACATTGAAACATTGTTTCGTATTGAAAAAAGAAAAATATATATTTGATGCATTTTTATTGTTATTTGCATACTAATATTAAAATAATAAATTTTATTAGCATTAGTAAAATTTCGTCATTTTAATTCTAAACAAAATCTTTCTTTTTCAGGTTTACAGTTTATGTACATGTTGTTATTACATTTCTATAGACTGTTTTTAAAATAGACTGACTTATATCGTAGTTTTGTAATAATTTCTAATTCTAAACATTTTAAGCAGCTTAACCCTTCAGCAGATGTATAGTTAAATTTCACTTAAAGATAAATGATAAAAACATATGAAATAGTATTGTAATAGAAAAATTACATAACATCAAGATATTGAAATTTATTATTCATAAAATTATTTGAAATATATGTATATATATATATATATATATATATATTATATCGGGACACAGATGTCATATACGCACCACATTTTCGCGATTTTTTTTTCTGATGCCAGTTTGGCAAAAACTTCGTTATCAAATATCAGTTATATATCAGTTATATATTTTTTAATCAATAGAGTGCAACAAAATGGCGATTTTGTGCTTCATATGGTAACCCGGTCATTGTTGTTTAGTTATTTATAAATTGCTTATTTACTTTGTATTTCCTTTTAAAAATCGATATAAATTGTTTTGTTCTATTATTATTAATTACACTTTTGTAATTTATTTTTATTTCCTAATTAAAATAATAGAAAATGGTTAAAATATATATATATAACTCATATTTGTCAAAATATACGTCATGCACGGAAATATATGTGCAGTATGCAAAAATCCGCGAAAATCGCTACGTCATGCGGGGAACGATATGCGCAGTGGCCGATCCCCCGCGGGATCAAATTGAGAAAGTGTGATGTCTAGACGCTTGTACCTTTCCCCACCTCCGATATTGGGATTTCTAAATGGACTAGTCCGATAGGTAGTGCGCCACTCTTGGAAAGAGCCGCTAGTTATTTACTGTAGCATTTAATAATTTTTACGTGATTTAAAAAGAAAATTTTTTTTTGTAAGAATTAAAAACGGCATATTTAAGACTTCATATTGGAAGTGAAACGGAGATTTTTAAACATTTGGTACCAGGAAAAAGAATTATTTTCAGAAAATAATAAATATGAAGCATGATTTTTGTAATAAAGAGATATTTTCTAATATTAATTGATGGATCAAGGCGATTTTTAATTGAAGAAATATAGAAAATTAGTAAATTAAGCTTTTTTCTATTTATTGTTTTTTCAAAATAATAGAAAATAACTTAAAAATATATATGTAAATAATGGTATTTGAAAGTGGGGTTTCTGACACCTTGGCATCTGAAAAAAAATCGCGCCAAAGCCAGTATATGATATTTGTGCTGGAATTTTGTACCTATACCACAATTTTTATAATGTCTTCGCCTTATACGTTCGAAGAAAATCAAAATAAATTAAGGTAAATAAAAGTCTCCAAAAATAATAGTATTAAAAAATAATAGTAAAAAATAATAGTATATCATCCTTGGTACGTAATGAAATTAGTAAATCTGCAGAACTAGGCCTTCAAACTCAATTCCTGGCAATTTTTTTAAGGCTAAACCGCAGAATTAACGACTAATTGGCGCAAGACTTTTCGGCACTGCAATAAATTAGCCAATTCTATCAACCTAATCATTCAAATATTTTTTTTAATTTCCAATTTGGCGATTTTTTAAAATCGCTCCTCAACTTGTAACATTACAAATAATTAATCATTGAATAAAATTTAATTTTGAATTAATTTGTATTAAATTTATTATTCCTATGATTGTCAAAATGATAAGAAACTTACACGATTTAATTTTTAAAACATCACAAAGAGTTTCTGTTGAAAAGTAACTGTTTTTTTTATATTTCAAGTTAATATTTTTATAAAACTCTTTTGATGCATTATTTGTATGAAATTATAAAATGTAAACTCATTTGAAATATTCATAACGCTCTGTCCTTTGGCACAGATGTCTAATACTTATCACGTTGGCGCAATTTTTGCGAAAATTGATGGTGAAAATTTCGTTTTCAATAGAACAAAACAATTTATATCATTTTAAGGTACTTCTAGGTTATCCCGTCGACCAATTTCGCCAAATTATACAAATCACCAAACTATAATAGTCAAATTATATATGTTGACATAATTTTTATTTTAAATAACGAAAAAATAAATAATTAGTAAAATATTAATAAAAATATTAATAAAAAGTCGAAATAAAAATCACTTAATGACATTTTAAACACGTGAATCGCATTAATGTCATTGAATGTGACATTCACGATCATCCATTATTGGCATTTAATCTTATAGTTTGGCGATAATTTTTTGGTCGACGGGATAACCTAGAAGTACCCATTTTAAAAAAGAAAGTACAAGAAAATAATTTATTAATAAGTATACAATGATAGCCGGGTTAGCATGTGAGACACATAATCGCCATTTTGTTCCAATCATGCCAACGTGTTGCATGCACAGTGTATGCCGCTGAATGCCCCTTAGGCATTCTCTTGAGCTCACCCAGCCCTCCACCCCCATAGTTCACTTCTAGCTATGGCCCTGGGTGAATTACATCAGTAATTGTGACACGATACCGCATAAAGAAGTCCTGAAGATGATACCCTCAGTTAATTTTGAAATGAGTTCACCTGAATGCAATAGTTATTAAAAAACTTGAGATATTAAACAAAAACATAATTTGCAGAACAAATTAAAAAAACCAAGATTTATTTCCTACACTCTTTAAGCCCGAGAAGGGACAGATATTAAGATAATTGATTTATTCATTTCGACATTTAATATTAAATTTTGGTAACAAATAAGTTAAACCAAGTGAACATGAAAAAATAAAAATGCAATTCAAACAATATGATACTTAACCACCCTAAATCTTAGATTCCGTTCAAATGAAATCGAAATAAATCTAAGACTTTTTTTCCAAACTCAACTTGTAAATTTGTATTGCAGATTTTGTATTATGTTTACGGTAAGTGTAAACAAAATGAATAGGCAATCAAAAAAGCAAATGTTCAGAAAAAGTCGGAGTTTTATTCCGATTTCATTTGAACGGAATCTAAGATTTAGGGTGGTTAAGTATCATATAGTTTGAATTGCATTTTTATTTTTTCATGTTCACTTGGTTTAACTTATTTGTTACCAAAATTTAATATTAAATGTCGAAATGAATAAATCAATTATCTTAATATCTGTCCCTTCTCGGGCTTAAAGAGTGTAGGAAATAAATCTTGGTTTTTTTAATTTGTTCTGCAAATTATGTTTTTGTTTAATAATTTTTGAATTAATATTTTATTTACAATTATAACTAGGATTATCCACTCCGGCTCTCACGATTTTAAAAATGTAAGTAAAAACACTTTAAAAAAATTAACAATATTTTTATAACAAAAAGGCATTTTAGCCGAAAAACATTTTTGCATTCAAAAAAACTTTTGAAATTTATCAAAAACGATAGATTCTTGGTAGACGCATACCCGAGAAATTGATTATAGTTCCTTACACAGCCTCTTTGATTTTGATAAATTCAATGCGCGTAGTTTGACTTATATATCTCATAAATGTGTGCTTCATTTTAATGTTATATTTATTCTTTGCGGAAGTTTTACTGTTGTTATGGAAAGTTAGCGGAAACGCTGAATTATTTATATTAAGATCAAACAGGTTGATCTTTGGTAATCGGGCTGCACGTGACAGAAATAGATTTTTAAAAACTTAAAATATGAATAAATTGAGATACAATTTTCAAACAAATTACATTTTAAAGAACATTTTCTCGCCTATTTTCAGATGCAATAATTAAAAATGTGCAATGTTTAGGGGAAGCGCAGTAAAAATGAAATTTATTAATCTAATTTGTTCATTCAACATAGAAGTAATCCGAGTCAAGATGGAAGGTTATTTTAAATAGATTGACAACATTTTAAGTGTGAAAAACATGCCAGGAATTCAATTAGCCACTTTAAATTTCCTAGATTATGATACAAAAAAATGTCGGATTAACAAAATCGTCTAACATTTCCATATTTTCTAGATCTATGACCAATCTAATTTATACACATACCCCTTCTCTTCGCCATAAACCGCTAAATATGTGTCTATAAAATTTTGTTAATTCGGTCATTGATCTGCTAAATTTCAGCGAACCGAATATATGCTGTTACATAGAGAAGTATTAACAAGAATTCATATTAAAATAAAGCGTCCGGAAGGGAAGGGGTGCTCAGGAAGTTGCTGGCGAAATCACTGATCTCTGCCAAACAGAGGAACAGCAACAGCGAAATTCAAAACACACAACAGAAAACAGATATCAGTAATGTTGACCTACATTAGTGACAAGAGGGAAAAAAACAAACACAAAGATGGATCTTGACAACAGAAGGGTGAATTAGCAATAAAAATGCCTTGTCCGCACGAGAGATAAGACGGGCTGAGCCCGAGTCCAGAGCCGCGTCCGAAACGGTTTCGGGCTCTATTTTAATTCTAGTTTTCGGACTCGGGAGGGCCCGCGGGCTCATTTTTTCTGAAGCCGGAAATTTTTTCTTATTCATGTGTAGAAAAGATTGAAAGAATTTTTTCCCACTTAAAATTGCGTACTTATTCATTTTCAAGTCATTTTAATTCTTTTTTAATCAAATGACGGGGGAGCTTAAATATTATTATTATTATTATTATTATTATTTTTTTTTTTTTTTTTTTTTTTTTTTTTTTAAGTATTTTATCGCCGTTTCAAATGAAAATTTGTGATAGCTGAGAAAAATTTCAAATTATGTCTGTTGGTTTTCATTGTAAACCAAAATTTTGCACCATCAGAAATACAGGATACCCCCTCCCCTCCCCTAGACAGTAATGTTTTTCGTTGCAAGCTTACGAATACAATAGATTGATAAAGAAAACGAGATATTTTAAAATTTAGGATAAAGGTGAGTTTTGAAAGTCACGTCTTCCATATGTTAGATTCAAGTGCTCTAAAAGGTAAAACAGCAAAAATTCCGTTCATCTACAACCAAAATGGGTATGATAATTGATCGAGGTTTATGACACTGTCAATTTTTTGAATTTGGGCAACAACGTTTCCAACAACAGCAACAACGTTTTCTGCCACTATGGAATTTTTCCATGTAGAAACCATTATTGCATAAAAATTTAAATTTCGCAACTTTTAAAAATGTAATTGCATTTTGATAAAACGGCTTTCGATATGATTAACAATAAGAATAATTTTCAACTGTAACTATAGCTCTAAAAATAAAGGTTTAAAAATTAGTTTTTCGATAATGATAAGAGAGGGCACTTTGAATAATGGTATCAGATTTATTTTCGTTTTAATACAAATGCGTGATTGCAGATGGAACCCATGGAACAAATGACCTTTTTACTCGATTCACGAAGTCAGATTTGGGACGTTTTATTAAAATAACGAATAATGAGCTGTGCAAATAATGTGTTTAATCAAGACTAAATCCTAAATGTGATATGAAACGGAGGAAGGATCTATCTGTATCATGATAGTATGTAACCCCCTACACATGAGTTAGATACCAAAACTACGGCAAGATGAAAGATTTCAATAGACAACAAAATTAGATATTCAAATGAAACCACACCCTTGCTCAATTAAATATGAGCGGATCGTTTATTCGCATTCAAACGTTCAGACTACAGAGCTCGCACCTGCGTACGCCCATAATTTTCGCTTTGCTTAGTTTTAACTTTATTCAATGGGGGCTGAAAGAAAAAAGTATGAATGACTGCCGAGAGCTGCCACAGACTGCTGTCTGGCCCACGCAGCTACTAATCAACTGCTCTCAAAAAGTGAAGAACACTTTGATAATTGCAATAAATATAAATTCATCGTAACTCACACATGTCAATAGTTACGTTTCTTATGTGATTTGATGTAAGCCTTAATAATTAAAGAAATAACCTTCGAATACAAGCAGTAAGTAGGTTTTCTAACTCGGTAAATCCAACAATTTGTTTCATGCATAATTTCAATGTCAATAGTTGATAAGATTTTCTATATTGACAATATAATTAAAAAACAGAAAAGATATCTAAAACATGTGGAGGATTTAATATCAGAATTGCATGAAGCCTCATACAGAATTAAATCTGTATTTTAGGGGTCATCCAGTAATTACGTCACACTTTAATACGAAATTTATTCAATAGGGTTTATAGAGGTGAGGGCACAAATTATGAGAGAATGTTACAGGAGAGCGGTTAACATGTTATGAAGTCGCATCTGAAATAAGAAACCAATAAGGTATACATTATTTGCAAGGTTCATTAAAAATGTATTTTTATTTAGTAGAATTAGGTATTTTTTTGTTTCTGCACACAAGATCTAAAGGTTTTTATAATGCTTATATGAGTAGGTATAACATAGCATGTCACTGTTGTTTGACAGAAAATATGACATCCCAAGACAGAGGAGATAATCTTTTGAGCATCTACGACATAAAGAGAGGAATAATAATAAAAAAAAATGCATGACGTAATTAATGAATGAGCTCTTTGATGACTTAGCAATGCAAGAATGAAATCCAGTATTATTAACATTCCTTTCTTCCACCGTTCTTCACGCAATGAGCTATGAATCAAGATGTTCTTTAATCTGAGATCGCCGTTTAATTGTCATTCTGAGTCGAACTGGAAGGCATAGCACAACACAGCACGCTATTTTAATTTTATATAATCGTAAAAGGAGATGGTACTGCCCCCAGGCTGGTAAAAAACCTTATTAGTGTGGATTTAACACAAAAACAAATATTTTTTAAGTTGTGAAAGTGTTCTTCAAAGTGTCCAATAGGATGATTACATAGGTATTTTATCCCTTCAAAAGTAACTTAATTTTGAAATGGGAAAAACTTTCATGTTCAAAAATATGAAATAAGAAATCTGCTAGTAATTTTATAATCAACAATACACCATCAAAGTGTAATTGTTTTAACTGGTTCAAATTTAACAGAACTTCAAAAAGAATTGTGATATTCCAAAATTCTTTCTTCTGACTAAAACACACAAACTGTGCGATTAAAGGGAAGAGAACCCTTTCAATGAACTCGCAGGGAAATATAATGGGAAAATATAGAAATTTTCCCACAAAATAATTTAACACCATAATCAAAATAGATATTAGTATTACATAATACATCCACACTGTTCTAATTTAGCTGCGAAGAAAGGCATTGGATTACATCTTCCCTTGTATTACTCAACACAAAAACAAAACGCGATTTCGCAGCAACTTAAAACAATACTGTAGAAAGTGAAACGAGAATAATCAACAATCAAAGCACAGTGACAACAAAGAAATAATCGTTTGTAATGTATGTTGCGAGGAAACGTAATAACACGATCCAACACAAAGCTAAACGTTGAACAGAGGACATGATTCAAATAGCCTCTTTGATTAATAATGACAAACCATACACATTATCGTTTTCATCTGGGGCCGAAAATGTCCGATGAATAGTTTATTTTTTTGTACGTGTAGGTTTCAAAGCTATTCATCACAGCCGTTATTTAAAAAAAAAGGGGTAGGATTTGAAGTGTATGACGTGAAAGATCCAATTTCGAAGAAAACAGAGGCGTGTTAATGAAAAGTGGGAAGCGGATTATAGAACATGATGGTTACAGACAAGAAGCAAGTCTTATTTAAGTAACAACAGGAACAAACGAAGCATCTATGACATGCAGTGGCGTAGCAAATTGAAAATTATGGAAGGGAATCAAACAATCAGTTTCGCATAAATTAATATCATTAAATAATAAAATAATTACATGCTTGCTAATATCATTTAAAACTATTTTCAATGAGACTCAAATTGAAGCAGATTTAGAACCAGAAATTGTGCTTAATGCATGAAATGAAATAAGGGTACTTTTCCAGAAAAGGTCTCTTGGCGAAATGGTGATAATGAGTTTGGCGAGAGAGGACAATTTTCATGCATTGGACAATTTTTGGCAACCTTCTAGTATTCACTGTCTCATATACACAAGGAATTTTCTAAATATGTATACAATTTATTTAATATAAACAAGCTATTTGTTTATTTTCCCAGCAGCAGAATTTTTTTAAGTAGTCTGGAACACAAGTAGAAACTTAAAAAACAGTCTGCAGACCAATCCCTTCCCTCGCATTACGTTTTAGGCGCTCAAACCTCCCAAGTATTTGCAATTGATATAAAAGTAAAGTACTTTAAAAATAAGTTGCTTTTGCTCTCAGAATTTTTAACATCTCATTCATTGTCCAAAAGGGGAGGGGGTGAATCCACTTCCGACACTATGTATTTCGACAAAATTTGCTGTTTTTTGCAATCTTTTGACAAAATTTGTCAGTTTTTGCGATCGTTTGATGAAATTTGACTTTTCTGCGATCGCTTGACGAGACATGCCGGCTTTTTTCGTGATTTTTGATGAAATCTGTCGTTTTGGGGGATCTTTTAACGAAATCTGTCTTTTTTTTTGTGTGTGTGTGTGTGTTTCTTTGACAAAATTTGCTGTTTTTTCGCGATCCTTTGACGAAATTCATGTTTTTTCCGCGATTTATGACAGATTTTTTTTTTTTTGAGACTATTTGTCGAACTTTGCGATATATTTTATGTCCAAATTTTCGGATTTATGACCAATTTTTAAAAATTTTTGGAAACGATTGTTTTAATGTTTCGGAACAGAATCGCCCGTGACTTATAGTTTAACGGGAATCAGAGCTTCGTCAATCACATGTGGCGTGGATTGTATATATTACTATGGCACATAAAAAATAATTTCTAGCAAACTTTTTTTTGTAAAACTTTAACAATTGAAAAATAGTCTGCAGACATTCTCCCAAGAATCTGCGACCTGCGTCGCAACAATGCGCCGATTCTGCGCCCGAGTTTATTTTTATATGCAAATAGAATTAAATTGTACATAAAAAACAAGAACAATAATAAAAACATATAAAAGTTTATATAGGTTTATAATGGTTTTATAAATGTAAATAAGCATAAAAGTTCATTAGATTTGCTTCCATAGCTGTTTACATCATTTGGTAACAAATAATACTTTCTGTACGTGTAGATTTCACAGCCTAAATTGCGTTAAACTTAAAAAAAATCTGCCAATGTCCCTATATTGGAAAAGTACGGAAATAAGTAGACACAGACACTAAGAAGATTTAAAAATATAGATATTTTTTGGATCCAAAAAGTGTATTTGATTTGTATCGAATTGAACAACTTTACCTGAAGTTGTAAAATATGGAATAATTAATCGTTTACATCAATTATTAATTAATGCCATTATCGCAAATTCAATATTTTAATTATTTGAAATGCAAGATTTAAGAAAATGCATTCATACAGTTAAGGTTCCCTTTTCCCTGGATTGTAATACAAAGTTTATAATCTGTACTGAAAGTAACTCTGCATTTAATCGTATTTCGAAACTTTCCGTGGATTAAATACTGGGCGTGCAACAATACAAGTACGGTAACTCCGCCGTAGCACTTTTTTTTTTAAATGTTAGTACATTTGCTGTCCCATTTTTGTTAGCTGTCTGCTATTAGAGAAGCCATTTTATGATTTTTTTTTTTTTTTTTTACATTTAAAAAATGTTAACATATAATTTTGTATTCGTTGGAGACAATTACGGTAAGTTAAAATAATGCACTTCTATTTTGCTTATTTCAACTAATAATATTCGTACAAGAATTATCGTTAATCACAGCCCAAGGATGATAATTTAGAGATTATTTTTTATATTTTCGATTGACTTCATTCACCTGATCAACGATTGAGAAAATGGCAATTAAATAAATAAATAAAAACTAGTATACTGTATATTTCAGCGGATTTTATTTTTGTACCCTGTAGGACATTCATTAAGGGATTATGTCAGTTTACTCCTAAAACTTCAAAGGTAAGAAATATAAAACCACATAGCACTGACTTTATTTCATCAACTACTAACTGGGTCACGCTATGTTAAATAAATAGATTAAATTTAACACCCAATTGTCGCGCAGAAGTTTCATAGAAGACCCCGTCTTCTACTGCAAATGTGAATAAGGAACAGTATATGGTGCAATGCTGTCAATATAAAACGCATAATTATTTGTTCTGTTAAAATTAACTCCTTTATGACACATTACATGTTCACATTTTAACTGCCATCCTTTTAATTTTGTAATTGGAATTTTCTAAATTTATATAACAATAAAAACTGGTCATACCCAATTTATATAATTAAAAAGATTGACTTTTTCTTTTGAATAACTCTTTACTTCTAGTATAGACGAGAAATATAATATTCAAATTGAACAAATGAAGCAAAACGCACTACATATTTTTCGAATTATCTCCGCTTTTTAAAATTTATATTATTAATAAAAAGACAAAAAGCAAGTAAAATTAATTTTTTCAAATAATACAAAAAAAAATTAACTTACATTTCAACGAAAATGTTCCACAAACCATTTATTTTTGATAAAATAAGTTTGTTTAATTGCGAATTAATCCAAAATTTCAAATTCCTGATGAATCTAGCTGCACCACAGATAACACACAGATTAATCGTTAATATCACACAGTGGGAGCAGATATAGATGTTCATTAAAAAAGTCACTTACCTAAAAAAGAATATAAATTATTATTTAAATTTATATATCATAAAACAATAAAAATATAAATTATAATTAAAGAAATATAAATGTTATGAAAATCCACGGTGGATAAGTTCCTCTTAATGAAGTAAATTACCGTTAAATAACGATAGTTAGCCACTTCGAATATAACCACCACCATCCCTTCTCCACATGGGATTATTTCATTTTTAGGCTCATTCGTAATTGTGTAAATACGTAGCACTTATAGTCGTCATTCAGTCCGTCCGTCAGAGCAAAAACTATCCAACCGAAATGTTTCAAAATTTAAAATATGTAATTGTAGCAGAATTTTGTTGAACCATTTCAAATTCTACCAAAATCAGATATATAGTTCAATTCAATAGCAATAGGTCAATTACAGGGACAATCAAAAGTACTCCGTTACATTAGGAATAATGGAAAAAAAATTGTTTCAATGCCTTTTAATGATGTTACACTCTTTCGAAGATAATAAAAATGATATCCATCTATGAAGTATATACAAAAATATACATTCTGTACAAACTGTCGCGCAAAGAATATTTGATATTAATTTACAGGGCCACACAAAAATAATCCATTACATAATAGTATAAGGGGAATGTACATTGTTTAGGGCACGTTTTAATAACATTAAACTATTTCACATTTTATGAAATTGATATTCGTTCTAAGGTGAGATGATTAAAAGTTACTTCCTGTATAATAGAAAACAGATAGTATTTACAGGGACACACACAAAAGATTTCGGATACTATACTGCATACGAAATATTGTATACTATTGTACACAAAGATCTGGATATTTTTAAAATTTCGTTATAGTACGGACGCATTTTATTTGCTACGCTTGACGTGCAATTTACAACTTGTTTGAAAAAGTGTCATTTATAATGATAAAAGGTAACCTTAGACAAAGGTTTTTTTTTTTTTTTTTTTTTTTTTTTTCCAAACATTCAAATTATTAGAGTATTTTTTTTTAAATCTATTTCGAAAAGTTTGCTTCATTTAGAGGTATGACATAAGATTACATTGATATGGTATCAAATAGATATTTGATTGATAAAAAAAAAATCTCATTTTTGGCAAAAATGGACTAAAAATAATCGAAAGATTTCAAAATCGCTGTACTAATTCCTTATAAACTTCAATGAAATAGAAACAAAACTTGCTATATCGGACAAAAAGATTGAAGCTGAATTTGCAGCCTTCAAAACGGGCACAAGTATATGCATTGCTGCCAGTGGGGTAGTTTTAGTTCTATCCATGTTTGACAGGAACAATGGATCATCAGCATTTGGCTTTTGAATTTTTGGAATATTAGCAACTTGCCATAACTAATACACTTTATTAATTGTATTCGAACACTGGTGGAAGACTATATTTTTTACTTTTGGTTAGGTGGAGATTTGTGATAAGTCACACATCTTATTAATTTCACAGCTGTATATTTCTATTTTATTGCTTGCTAAAAAAGAATGTACTAATGCCCCCCCCCCCCTCCTACAAAAAAATTTACGTTAACTTTTGAAAGGATAATGAGGAATTTTATAAAGCTTAGCGATTCAATGTCACTGAAAGAAAGATTTATAAATGCTTTAAAAAGTCACGCTTTTCAGTGAATTCTGAAGCTGACGACAGTAGACTAAAATAAGAAATGGAGAAAAATTAAGATGCGTGGATGTATCGAAGAAAATTCAGCAGTTTGATTTTTTGGAGATGCATACCAATCTTATTGTTACATAGCGTTTCACTGATAGTAACATTTTAAGCAAAATTGTGAATAAAGCTGATGAAAGAGATAATGAATATGAAAGTGAAAACTTAAAACAAAACCAGGAAGAGAAATGATTATTGTCTTTGACGTTGCAAGAGGAGGACGTCAAATGGAAGAAAATGTTTTTCATTCACATTTGAATTCTTTGTTAGTTTTAAAAGTTCAAAAGCCTTGAAATGAAAATAACCAAAAATTACAGATTTTCGCGTTGTGTTATTATCTTTTCAAATAAACATTTATTTTCTTGTTTTGAAATTGTTGAAATAAATTTAAAAAAAAAAAATCAAATTTTTAGCATTTAACATTTTAAAATCTTAATTAAACAATCCCAGAACATTATTTATCAAAAAATACGCATTAAATGAAAAATTGCGATTTTCTCTATACAACGAATTTTTCTGTATAACAAATTTACTGATGGAACAATAAATTTCATTATATAGAGACTCGACTGTATAATATGTGTGTGTATGAAAAAAAAAGCTATTCATATTTTGCATTTTTATAAAATGTATTGCTTCAAATTCCTCCTCTCAGACTGAGATCTCGGCTTCATCACTGCAAAACAGTCTTTTTACGAAGGCATTAAATGGATGCTTCTAAACAGGAAACACAAGGTTCCATTCATTCATTCATTCCTTCCGAGTAAGTAAAACGATTCAGACAGGTGTAGTTGGCAACAACCTAGTCCAAGTATCTACCTCAACCGACGTGTACGAAGTAGAAGATGCCTTTCGGCTACCACTCACACATTCGACGTTTCACGCTATGAGATCTCTCTGTTTGAGAAGATGATTCATCTCGGGGGAGCCACGAAAAAACGGCGTTTCTCATCTCTTCTTTCGGAAGTAATTTTTTTTTTCTTCTTTTAAACACGGTGTGACGTGGCATTAAAGATTTTAGAAAGTAACTCATCTGCAGATAGTACCCGGATTTGATAAACGCAAGAAGTCAAATTTTTTTTATATTTCATCCTTCCATCGCGAGAGAGACACTAATGTCTTAGAAGTCTTACTTGTAATTCTCTCACTTCAAAAACAGTTTTTTTTTTTTTATTTAAAAATTATCAGATATACCTGTACTATAGTAGTAAAAAGGTAATCTTAGCCGCTTCATAGATACAATAAAAAAACTAGTCGAATGTGGCAATCCCAAAACTTTATCTCATATATGTTAATACTTCTTATGCGCCATCGGCAGGGATGTAGTGGAGGGTATACAGGGGTATATTCCGTATATCTTCTGGATTTTTTAAAGGAATACCGTATACCCTCTGTTTCTCAAGAAAGTTATAGTATACAAACTCTAGGGTATACCTTCTGCCTAGAGCGTATATCCCCGGTTGTTTTTACGACTACACCCCTGGCCACCGGTTAGGTGATTTACACCAAAATCTAATTAGCAACAACTTACATCAGATTCTAACTGAATCTGACATTTGAGGAAAATCCATTCATTAGTTTCTGAGATAGAGCTATTGCGGAAATATTAAAATATTCAGCATAATATCACCACTTTTTGGGTATTGTACACCAAAAGCAAATCAGGACCAATTTTTATCTGAATCTGAAGTTTGATAAAAATCCATGCATTATTTCTGGAAATACATCGATTGCGAAATCTGAAAAACGTAGCATATAACAGCGTCATCTGTAAGAAGATTACACCGAAAACTAAATAATACTAATCTATATCAGGGATTAACTGAATCTGAATTTGATGAAAATTCCTGCATTAGTTCTCGAGTTATTGCTATTGTGATAATCATGAATAATGCAGCATAACAATGCCACTATTGAGCGATTTGCACCAAAAATAATCAGCACTAAATTATACCAAGGACTAATTGAATCTAAAGTAAAAAAAAAAAAAAAAAAAAATCCGTGCATTAGTTTTACTGATAGAGCGCCCACAAAATTTGTCACATATAGACTCTCAGAGTGAACGGCAGACAATTTCTTAAAAACAATCAAATATTGTCCATGACCTTCTAAAACGTATAAATTCATCGAAAACAGGAAGTCGAAATAATTTACGGCCGTACTCAGTCCGGCCTATGCAAAGTAAAATTCAATCAATGCTGATATTTGGAAAGCCGTATGAAATGCCTATTAATAATAATAATAATTTTCAAAGAATCTTAAGTGCACCATTTATAGGACTTAATATTTGGATAGGTTTAACTCTTTCGGGGTCTGGTGTACTATTAATAGTACATGTCTTTTCATCGAGTACTATTTTGTCTTAACAATTACTTACTTTTTACATATATAAATAATAGTATATGGCTTTCTTATTATGACTTCATTTATGATTTGACATTTAGTAATAATAATAAAAGTTTACTCAATTCTCTTTGCACCATTGGCAATTCCTTTATTTTACAAATCTTTTATAAAATTGTTATCGTTGAAAACAAAAATTACAGTTCAGTCATATTAATGTGACCACCTTGAGATTCTAGTCGTTTTGTTAAATATTTATACAAATACATCGAGAATTATTCTGAAACTTCAATTGATTCATATTAGTACAGGTTATATATATTTTTCAAAGATTTATTCCCAAAACCCATAGGGGACAATCAAAAAATTGAAAAATAATATCTTTTAGGTAACCCTGTCAAAACTAATGTAGCAAAAACCTTTAAACTGTAGATTATGATTAAATAACTTATTATAATAAACTGTGCTCATTTTTATGTCGACAGCATGTATACTCGTAGAGAAATTAAGGTTTTCATAGAAACAGTCCCAAATTTTGCCAAGTTTTTTGTTCATAATTTGCCGAATTTTTAATATAAAAAATGTTCTTTTCAGAAAACATGACGAACAACATTGTACACAATTCTCTGTCATCAGAATTAAAAAATAGTAAAAATTGTATGAATAATGAGCAGGTTGACTAAATTTTTCGTTGCGCATGCGTGAAAGCAATCAAAATATAATTAGCATAATGTGTTAGCTAAATGTATAAAGTAACTGTTGTGCAACTCTCAAAAACATACCTTTAAAATTCTGAAAATTATCATCGATACAATAAGTTCAAAATCGATTGTACCCAAAAGGAAGGGAAAAGATGAAGATCTATTGCTTTATTAGCACAGATTGAAGGATGTATGGATACAGTCCCTCATTCTTTTGCTTCGCTTTGGGAACAACTGATTTTGTGCTATCGATATTATCGATAATAATTTTCAGAATTTAGCTAACACATTATGCAAATTATAGTTTGATTGTTTCCAAAAGTGTGCAATGAAAGATTACTTAGTAAACCTGCTCATTATTCATACAATTTTTAATATTTTTTAATTATGAATACAGGGTATTATGTATGATGTTGTTTGTCATGTTTTCTGAAAAGAACATTTTATTTATATTCAGAATTCGGCAAATTATAAGCAAAATACTTGGCAAAATTCGGGACTGTTTCCATGAAAACCTTAATTTTTCTACAAGTATACATGCTATCCTCATAAAAATAAGCACAGTTTATTACAATAAGCCATTTAATCATAATCTACAGTTTGAACGCTTTTGCTACAATATTTTTGCCAGGGTTATCCAAAAGGTATTATTTTTCGATTTGTTGTTGGTCCTCTATGGGGTTTTGGGAATAAATCTTTGGAAAAAAAAATATATAACCTGTGATAATCTTCTCACACACTTGAAATTTCAGAATAAGTTTTCATGTATTGGTCTAGATATTTAACAAAACGACTAAAATCTCAAGGTGGTGAAACTAATATGACTTGACTGTGTATAATTGTGTTATTGCGACGCACTTTTCTTTGGTGTTTCATTGCGTAATATCAAGGATCAAAGCCTCAATTTATAACTTCATAATTTTCTTAATTGTTTGTTACTACATACGTAAAAGAAATGAAACTTTATTGTTCAATAATATGAAAAGTTGAAATTAAACTTCAGCTTAAAATATTCATTTTAAGAGTTTAGCTAGCCAATACAATGATTAATTATTATAATTATTTTTGTTATATATCAGCTTTTTAAAACTTTTTCATTCGTTGAATTCGTCGGGTTGCGATTCGTAATGAAATAAATTAATGAAAATAAAAATAAAATGTGCTCAAAGCGATATTTGTACATTTTATTGTATAAACACCGCTCAGACTCGAAAAGTCTGGATTTAGTCCAAATGACATAGCATTTGGATGAGTCAAGAGTTGTATCTGTATCTAGGGCATCAAACTATAAGAGCATGGGAAAAGTGACAACGACGTTATTTTCCCACACTTGATCAAATGAAACACTTATAAAAGAATGCTTTTTCGTCATTTTACCGAAAACATAGCAATCAATTTTAAACTATCACGATGTGAAGTTTTTTTATTATTATTATTTGAGTCTAATACATTGCACAATTTTAAGTTTAAATATAATAGAAACAATTGCATTCAAAATTATTAAAACTGTAAATGTGAACACGATCAATCGATAATAATTAAGGCAGATGGTTTCTCTGTGTGTGTACTGTATGATTGTGCTGTTTTCTGAAGAAGCTGCTGCGCGCAAAGTTCAAGATTCGAGGAAAAGCAGGGTTCGCCGAAGTGGGCCCAGCCCGAAAAAACCCGCCCGGGTTTTTTCGGGCGGGCCCACTTGAAAAAACCCACCAAAAAACCCATTTGTGGGTTTTTTCAAATTTTCTCGTGTTTCACAACTGTTTCATTATTTAATCTAAGATATGAGAATGGAAAGATAAATGCAAATTTAAATATATTTCAAACCAACCATATTTAAAATAATTTCTAAGTACTATTGATAAAATGATCATAAAATAAATTAGTTTGTAAATAAAGATTTTCATGCCTATATCTTTTAAAATGCTTCCAAGTGCTTTAAATCTTAATGTATACCTAAAGATGATGCTTGAAATGTGATCCCCATCATGATTGCTTGTATTGTTATAGCTTTTAAGATTAATCGCAACATATATTATCCTGCTTCAATGTTCAATGAAAGTTTATACAGTAATTTTCAACACAAAAATGGTGACAGATTATAACGGAAAAAAAAGAGCCAAAAAAATGTTGGTATAGTACTTTAATAATAATTTCATTCTTAAAATTATTACTAATAATTAATTTTTGTAAAAAGAAAATTATAATGTTTATTATTGTCATTGATTTATAAATTTTTTGTAATCAATTAGTTATTTTAAATTGTATTTAGTAGTAAGTACCTTGTTTTCAAACATTCGGAACCATATTAACTTAAATAACCCTGATAATATCCAAAAAATCCTGATAAAATATAATCTAAAATGTATCATAACTCATGACTGGATCAACTGAAATTAAAAAACCAAATTGATTTAATTAGTTAATAAGTTTCCTCAGGGAACGCCGTCGAGTTTTTTTTTTTTTATTATTGATTTTTCAATTTTTTACAAGGCTCGGAAATCAAAATACCGATTTTTCATCAAAAAAATCTGATATTTTGTTTTTTTAAAGTAAGTTAAAAAAAAAATAAAAATAAATAAACTCGACAGCGTTACCTCTTAATTTATATAAAGAAAGAGTGTGTAAAATTTTAAAAAGATCGGTTCAGTAGATTTTGAGCTACAGAGTTCACCGGCTTTGAAAAAGCGAAGTCTTAGAAAAACACGTTTAAAGTTTCACAGACTTTTTTTTGGCATTTTGCGCTTAAAAAACTCAAAATCACAACACAAAATTACGGCACACGTGTACACACGTGTACGTGTACCTTCGGAAAGGTCCATTATTTTGGCAGTATGCCAGGACAGGTCTTTGAAACCTGGTCAAGCAGTAGCAGCTACTTTGTAGCTGATTGTTGCGGCCACATTCCTCAGTGTGAAATCGGAGGGCGGAGATTTACAAGTGTATATCTCCGTCAGTTTTACTTCAATTGCTTTCAAATTTTCACAGAATAATCTTAAGATGTTGTACATTAATATAAAATAATAATAAAAAAAAAATGCAAAAACCTTACTACCCCCTTAATGCAAAATTATACCTTTGTTTCACTGATAAATGAAAAACTTAGGTACTATGCACATGAAAATTAGAAATTTGGAGAGTTCTCTAAAAATTTTCAATAAAACCCGAAAAAAACCCGGGTTTTTTCAAAAAAGCCCGAAAAAACCCGGGTTTTAGACTACTGGGCCCAGTGGGTTGGGCTTTTTCAAAAAAACCCGGGTTTTTTCAAACCCTGAGGAAAAGGTACTTGTTAGTCTGAAGTTATGCATATCGAAGACAGTTTGAGAATGTATTTTTTATTAAAGTTATTTATTGTTGCACGCAATCTTTAGAGTTTAGTCGCATTTCGCGGCGATTTTTCCCACATTGTGAAAAAAATCCAATTTCAATATTTTAGGTCAATATACTAAGTTCTCTAAATTATAAAAAACTATTTTTGGGAGATTTCTTCGGCTGTCAATTCTTAAGGTGAGGTCCGTATGAAAATATCGGTTTTTATATGCGTTTTAAAACTTTATCTGAATGTATTATTGCTATTTTTCATACAAATATTATTTAGAATTACCACTAACCATACTAAAAATCATAGATTAAATGTCCCGTGCGAGGTTTTCTCACCGCAATCTGAAATTATTTGCCGATACGTTTTTTCTTTTATTTTTGATTAACTTCAATTATTTTTACCAAGCAACACGTTTTAATGATATATATATGCAATGTTAAAATCTGCTTGCAGAATCTTTCGAAAAAATGCTCCATTCATCGCCGTACCTTTAATATGTGAAGACAAAGATGTTAACATAAAAAATAATATAACGAGGGTTGTTCCATAATTATTGTCCCTAATGTGTATAAAATATTTGTACAGCGATGATTAATGTGGAATGTCGATGCCTAATGTCTTAGGTACTCAATTTCAGAGCCGTAGCCGCCAGGGCCGGATTAAGCACTTCTGGGACCCGGGTCTACTGGGAATTTTGCCCCCCCCCCTTACGCTATTGGAAGTCTTAAGCCTCCTACCACGATACTGAATGTCACACCCTCCTCAAATACACACACACACACCTTTGTTTTGTTTTTTTAATCCTAAAATACAAATCTTAGATTTTGAATATGTATAATGTTAATCAAATTTTTTTTCTTTGTTATCTTTAATGTTTTTTTTTTTAAATTCACCTTTTTTCCAAGACCTTTTGACAAAATTTACACTTTTCCTGTGATCTTTTTCCGAATTTTGCGTTTTTCCTGTCACTCTTTGAAGAAATTTGCGTTTTTTCAGCGATTCTCTGCCAAAATTCATGTTTTTTCAGCGATTCTTTGACGAAATTCGCGTTTTTTTCAAGCGATCCTCTGTAGAAATTTACACTTTTTCCGCGTCTTTTTGACAAACTTTGCTCTTTTCCACGATCTTTTGACTAAATTTGTGTTTTTCCCGCGATCTTTTCAAGAAATTCGCGCTTTTTCTGCCATCCTTTGACGAAATTCGTGTTTTTTGCGGATTTCTGTCAATATTCGCGCTTTATCGACAATTTTTTGACGAAATTCGTGCTTTTTCTTGGTTTTTTGTCAAAATTCGCTTATTTTCGGCGGCGACACTTTTGGCTCTTTTGACTAAATTTGCGCTTTTCTCGCAATTTTTTAATGAAATTTGTGCTTTTTCTGCTACTTTTTGACAAAATTCGGGCTTTTTTTTCGCGGTTCTTTCTCAGAATTTGCATTTTTGGCAACCCTTTGACGAATTTCGCGTTTTTTAGCGGTTCTTTCTCAAAATTTGCTCTTTTCCCACGATCTTTTGACTAAATTTGCTCTTTTCCCACGATCTTTTGACTAAATTTGCGCTTTTTCCCAAGAACTTTTAAAAAAATTCTCACTTTTCTGCCGCACTTTGACAAAATTTACGTTTTTTCGCCATTCTTTCTCAAAGTTTACATTTTTGGCGAACCTTTGAAGAAATGCGCAGTTTTCCGAGGTTCTTTGTCAAAATTCACGTTTTTTCGCGATCCTTTGACAAAATTTGCGCTTTTTCCCGAGAACTTTTCAAGAAATTCTCTCTTTTCCTCCACACTTTGACAAAATTCACGTTTTTATTTTCGCTATTCTTTCTTAAAATTTGCGTTTTTTTTTTCACGACCCTTTGACGAAATTCGCATTTTTCCGCTGTCTTCGAAATTCGTGTTTTTTCCCGATGATTTGACAAATTTTGCTCATTTTCCGCGAACTCTTGATTATATTTGCTCTTTTTCTGTGATCTTTTAAAGAAAATCGCGCTTTTCCTTCCTCCCTTTGATGAAATTCGCGTTTTTTTTTTTTACGATTCTTTGCCAAAATCGCGGTTTTTTGGACCATCCTTAGATGAAATTCGCATTTTTTCTGCGACCGTTTGACAAAATTAGTGCTATTTTCGTGACCTTTTTACAAAATTCGCGCTTTTTCCGCGACCTTTTGACGGAATTAACGCTTTAACACGGCCTTTTGAAGGAAAGTGCACTTTTCCGCGATCTTGATTAAACCGTTCTTTTTTTTGACGAAATTCGTGCTTTTTTTACGCGACCCTTTTCGTTTCGTTTTCATCGCCACTTTTGTTAAACCTGGAAATTTTCGGAGATACAGACAGCAATGACGTCAAATGGCAATTCAAGTTAAGTTGCAAAAAAACGGTGATTTCGCGCAGCTCTTACACCCCTGTAATTGTTTTAAATGAAACTTTGGTACAACTTAAGCCTCTGCTGAGGGCCCCTGACTGGTTGGGGCCGGGGCTGCAGCCCCCTTAGCCCCCCCCCCTTAATCCGGCCATGGTAGCCGCTATATTAACATATTTTTGGAGAGAGGGGTAAGATTTTAAAGACCTATTTTTTGAGGAATTTTTTAAAGGGGGGATGAGTGAGGGAGAAAAGCTGGCTCGAAGATTATGAGGCTAAATTTGTGACAATGAACGAGACGTGGATACACCACAATGATCCCAAGTACAAACGATAATAGCCACACTAATCCCATTCCCTATCACAAATCTGCCTCATAAGCTTCGAATGAGCTTTTCGCTCCTACCTCCAAAAATATGTTAATATAGCAGCTACGGTTCTGAAATTGAGCATATAAGGCATCTAAGACATTAGGCTTCGATATTCGACATCAACCATCGCCGTACAAATATTTTACACACAATATTGAACCACCCTCGTATATGATAATTTTCACCTACTTTATGTATACCGGGTTTAGCTTCTTGTATAAATGAAAATACATTTTTCTCATTTGTAATTTGAATTTGTATAACAGAAGTACAAGAATATACAAATTAAAAAGAGTTTTAAAAATGTTTAAAACTTAAAGGAGATGGATATTATGGACATTTTTGATCTTTCAAATTACATAGAAATTTATTTTCCTCACGATGACTTTTAAAAAAATTACCTTGTCATAATGATTTCTCAGAATCACGACAAACAACTATATAAAATAAACACTTCCTTTTAAAACAAAATCAAACCGTGAAATTCTAGGCCATTTACCGTGTAGCACTATGAACGGAATCATAGGAAAGAAAATTGTGCGTGAAACACAGCGTAACAAAGAATTAATTTTTATGTATTATTATCCATGCCACCCTAATTTCGTAGGCAGACTACAGGAGTATAGGAAATTATTAAATTGTTATTTATCAATAGCCACTTTACGCGAAATTTAACGGCGATCAGGTGAAAGAGAAAAGCAATTCAATAAAAACACATTTCAAAATACAGATTAGCGCTACTTCTGATTCTCAGAACTCTAATTCTATTTTTCCGAAAATATATAGTCAAAAATAACAGTTTTCTTATTTTAATGTGTAAATTTAACTTATTTTAGAAAGGACGGAAACAGTAGAATAGCACAGAAGAGATTAGTTAAAAACACATATAATTTTTCGAGCCTTCATTAATTTTAACAGAATGATGACGATTGAAAGCAGGGGACGACGCAAGTTTTTTTCCCTTCTTGGGGGGGGGGGGGGGGTATTGCGGCTTTTTATGGGGCTCATTTAGTGAAAATTAAAGTTCTTTTTGTAGAATTTATTATATTTTTGTGAAAAGTAGCATTATATAATGAAAGATGAAATCCAGTTACTCATATTCGAACCAAGCATTTATTAACTTTTTAAAATGCTTCTGATAAAGTTTTCCTTTCTGATGAGCTTGTTTTGTTGACAAATTACTTTTAAAATCTAACAAAATAAAAATAATTATTGTAGAGTATGTTTTTATGAAATGGAATTTTGAGAAGAGCCCTTTTTTTATTATTATTAAGAAGAATTTTGTGAAGGGACCCGTTTTATTAAATGGATTTTTGAGAAAAGGCCAAAAAATAGGCACCAAATTTTGCCTCGATCGATCCTTGTGAATGTTCTACTTAAATGCAAACAGTTTATTTGCGTACACATTAGTAAATTTAAAGTAATTAAATCTCCTAAATTTATTTTACTTTTCGAAACCCGGGAAAAAAGGAACAATATAAACAGAACTAAGAAGCTTTCCGCTTGCAGGTTCGTATAAATTAATAAATAAGCCCACAACCAAAGCAAAAGCAAAACAAAAAAAAAAAAAAAGGTAAAATAAAAAGATTATTTTTCAAAAAGATGAATTGTTAGTCGAAAACTGATAAGTATTTTAAAAGAATTTTGACCTTTAAGGTCTGTGTGCTGGGACGAAATATTTCACCTAATTACCCAATTTTCATCACAGATCTTCACTTTATCAGTCGATGAGATCGATTTGATGATGTGTGAAAACAACTCCAAGTCGTATCTTGCCATCGACAAATTACTTTTTCATAATACAAATTAAAATGTGCAATAATAATCCATCGAAAAGATAATGTTATTTATTTATTACACATACAGTGCATTTGGTCATTCCTTAAAACATGTTCATTTCTTTTTTTATATACTTCTTTAAGAATGGCAGAATGTTTTGACGAAAAGAAAACATAGTGGAGCATTCTATTATTTAGCAGTTGATAAATAGAATTTGATAACTTTTCTTAACATTAAGGAAATTCTTAATTTTTAATTAATAATTTCCTTTTTTTCACTGTTTGTGATAGCCATTGTTGCTGCTGTTTCAATTTTTTTTTTTTTTAAATAAAAAGCAGAAAAGTTTAACAAGGTTGATCTTGACGAATGTTTCTTTTTCCCTTTTTGTTTATTTCATGGTTTTCTGATGAAAAGTTAAACTATAAATTAATTTATATTTTGACTTCTATTTAAAAAAGAAGAAAAATAGATTTTTGTACTTTTGTCTGATGTACTATTTTGCGGCTGTTAATTAATCATCGCCGTGTGTGACAATTCTGAATGCGGATGCACCCAGTTATTAAACAATACATAACGTAGGTAGGCGCATGTTTCACTAGACAAAACATTTTTTTTTTTTCAACTTTAAATGGAGGGGGAAGGGGGCGGGGAAACGCTTACATTCAAAAAAATTTCTTCAGCAGTTGACAAATGTCTGGATTCTTAGCAGCAATACATATTGTTTCTGACCCAAAGAACTGCAAAGAAAGGGAAAAAAGTAGGTTCTACGATATTAAAATAACAATCACGCTTCTTTATAATGGGTAAATTTTGCAACTGTCCGCACAGAGAAAGGGAAAACGTGAATTTTGTCACGCTACATACACCCCCGATTCGGTGAATGGTTAGACATCAGTGAGCACAGATAGAGCACAACATCGGAAAAGAAAAAAAAGGAAGACTAGGTCAGACGGTTCGGCATGATCTCTCACTCTTTTCTTTTCTTTTTTTTTAATGTCGAGAAATAAATAAGTTTGAAAGCGAAAGTAGAGCAAGACATACTACAATATTGCTTCGATAAAAACAAATATAAATAAAATGAGTAATGTGAAACTGACCAGAAATTATGGTTTGGTTTGTGTGCATTCATGTGAACGACAGATTCAATTACAGTAATTAATTTTGAAGGTAATACAATGCGATTGAAGTATTAAAACATCAAGCATATCAATTAATGATGTGTGTGCGAGGAGGATAGGGTAGAAATTTGCCTGCTAAGCGAAACGGTATTGTTATAACAAGTCCTAATCTCAAAACTGATATATCTATTATCTATCAGATATATATTGGCACATTCTGAGTAAGGTCGAATTACGCATGAGTTAAACTACGCTTAAGTTGTTGCACTAAAACTCAAATTTGTTCAATGTTAAAATATGTAACATTGCTTCTAGGCCATTATTTAAGGGCGAAGAACAAATCGCCAATTTTAAATTAACAATTTTTAAAAATCATTGAAATGCAACAAGAGTTTTATTAGAACAGGTGTACAAATAGCGATTCTGGCTGAATATTTGACGGTCGAACACTAAATAATATGTGTTACGGCCAAAACCCGAACTGGCCAAGCTTCTCGGCCAAAATCTGAAATGCAAAAATGAATAGCGTATTTCTTGTTTTGGAAGGCCAATTCGCGAACTGGCTGGGAAGTCTTGGCCAACATCTGAACAGGGGATTTAAAGCTACCCTTTAGATGTGGGGCCGTCATGAAACTTCTCTTAGAAGCTGTATCTTATTTAGAGAAGAAAGTTGCTCTTTCTTATTTAAAAATAAATTTGTTTTCAAATTCCGGTGTCATTCATTAATTTGAACATTTTAGTAACGCCATTGTTTTGCCCCTGAAAGGGTTAAGAAAGCAGAGCTCCTTTGATAAAATTACTTGTATACTAAAACCCTCACTCATTATCTACTGAAAAAAAGGGTCTTAAATATTATAACTACTTTAGAAATCAAAAGGTATTCTTTCTGAACAACGGCTCTTTCATATCACATGAGATAGTTCCTGTATTCCACCGTTGTCCTTTTTTTTGGGGGGGGATTTAAAATGCATAATTTGTCTTTCCTTATTTCGTAATTCGAAGTAAAAAATGTATTTTTTAAACGTTTATTTTTCAAATATTTAAATTTACAAGGTGTTTATAATATCCTGTTTTTATTTAGAGTGGTTCTTACAGGGTTGGGTTTTTGCCGGCAGAAATTAGTTTCTGCCGTGCCAGTGGCAGAAAGTGGTTATAACTGGTTTTTACCGGCTGAAACTGGCAACAACTGGCATAAACTCATTTTGTGAAATAATCCAAGACTTTTTTAATAGTATTAAATTGCTTATATAAATTTTATTCAGAATAAATAGCAAATAAAATATTGTGAATAGTTTTTAATTAAAATATAGATACATAGAATTTGATAGTTTTGAATATTTCACAAAGAAACTGATATATTATTTACAGATAACTGAAAATCATGAAAATGATATTAAAGACATAGCAATTGTTAAAATTGTAAGTAAATATCATGATTTATGAAGAAGTGAAATATTTGTCACAAATATTAAAATCTATTGTTGTTGCTTTAGATGAAAGTAAAAAGCATGACTCTTCTATTGTAGCTGCTCATAAAATTAGCTTATCTTTATTTAATGATGGAAATATCATGGGAAATCAGAAATGGAAGATTCAAATCTCATTTAGTGAAGTGCTAGCTTATTTACTTCATCCTAAGTATATGGAACCAAAATTGACATTTAAGCATAAAGAAAGAGCAAGAAAATTGCTTTTTGATATTAATATAAAATTTGTGCCGTATATAATAACCCCTTGTAGCAAAATCGACTCATTTCCCAGATCCATATTTCCTCAACGAAGTCCTAGAAAATGTCTTGCCTTCTGTTGGTGGTCTCCTTTAGAAACAAATAGCGGTGAAAATGAGAAATTTTCAAATTTTACATCCTCAAAAATGACATTATTAGCAAATAATGCTGGTCTTAACAGAATATTTTCGAATTTTTCTTTCATTTAAAACAAGTTAAAAAGCAGTTTAGATTAAGAAAGGTTAGCAAAATTAATCTTATATTATAGAATGCTCTTAGTATATTATTACTTTTTCCACAGAAATAAATTTGTTCTTTTAATATTGTAAAATAATTGTACAATACATTTCATTATTTTTTTTTTCTGTTAAAATTATTTATTTATATTTTTACATGAACCATTTCTCTTTGTATACAGTAGTAAATAATTTTTAAGTTGTCGCAATGTATTATTTATTTAAAAATACTCTAAAAAGTGATGCTAAAATATCATTGATTTATTTGTATTTTTTTTTTTCTTTTTAAATAGTAATTCCATTGTAAACAATAATAAACTTGTACAACATCAGATTTCTATTATGAAAATTTCAGTTTAAGTGACAGAAAATTATTATACAAACAAAGTATATTTATATAATCCTTTTGAAACTTTTTGCTACTTTGAATAACATTCATAAACTTTATTTTATTTTTTTAACTAAATTCTTTATATATTAAATACTTGTGTGAATTATGAATCATTGCAGGGTAAAGTTCTTATTAGTATTATTTCTTAGTTTCTGCCAGTTTTTGCCACTTACTGGCAGAAACTAGTTTCTGCCATGCCGGTTTTAACCGGTTATAACCGCTGGTTTTAACCACCCCGGCAGAAACTTGCCAGCCCTGGGTTCTTATGACCTAACCTACTGTAAAAATCGTTAATAAAAAATAAGCGTAGCATTCTAGGGTTGTTATACTGTACCACATATTGTTATTATGTTCGAATCCGGAAATTACATATTAAAGTAAAGTAACTAACAGCTCAGATTTGCGGATTTTTTTTATTCACAGAACAGAAGAGGCATTCTGAAATATGACATCACCGAGACAGCTGATGGTATTGTTTGTTCACCGCTATGTGACGTCACACTGACGTTATGCCATTTCGCTTCTCAGCCTACGTAGACGCCTTTAAACAACAAGACATCTAAACGCGTGCGATTCAGTGTGACACTAAATACTCTCGACACGAAAAGCTGTTTCAAAAACATGTCTGTAGGCGAGAGGAAAATTGAGCAGAACTTTATATAGGTATATCTCTCGGAATTGATCCTAAACTAATTAAAGCCGAATATGTGGAAGCCTGAATCACTCAGAAATTCGGTTGAAAAGGCGTTAAGGGGATTCTTCACACGATGATCAGATCGAAAACGAAGAGCGCGACCTCTTGTGTGAAAAGGAAGAAGATCCCCAGCTCAGCCTTTTTACCCTTCTTACAATATTGTTTACATCCGCTAAGAGCTGACCACTGACCAGGAAAAAAAAT
Source organism: Maratus speculifer (assembly GCA_964019185.1). Lineage (NCBI taxonomy): Eukaryota > Metazoa > Arthropoda > Arachnida > Araneae > Salticidae > Maratus > Maratus speculifer. The sequence goes on from OZ025296.1 coordinate 244,114,220, forward strand.
AGTTCTTCTATTTACCCCGCTCGGTTTCCGCGAAACTAATTTCTTGTATTTTTATCATGCAGGGAGGTGGGAGAAGTTAGAGTTTTGCAGACATTTGATCCAAAGAGGGGGGAATTGAAGACACAATTTTTACATAAAGATAAAGAGAGGAATAAAGAATGCGAAAATACTTATTTTTAAGACCTTTGAAGCAATTGTTATGCTCGCTATTTTTAATTGACCATAGAGTTATTTTACTGTGTTGAATGTTGTAATTGTTATAATTTACTGGCAGTAACATTATGCACATTAATGGGCTCGCGATAGCAATACAGTATTTTAATATTTCATGTAGTGATGGGCGATTTCGATTTTTTAAATCGATTTAATCGATACTACGGCCAACTCGATTTAATCGATACTTTAAAATTTTTAATCGATTTCTCTGAAGGTAATATAATTTTCATTTTCCTTCAAAAGTCGAAGATAAAATAGACGGATGTGCCAATTCCAAAATTTCAATGTATTAGTTTCTAAGATAGAAGAATTAAAGAAACCTCAGAACCCCCCCCCCCCTTGCAAAATAGCGTTTTTTTTTTTTTAGTGATGTACACCAAAAATTGATCGGGATCAATTTTTATTAAGTACCAGGTGAATCTGAATTTTGATGAAAATCCATGAAAGCGCGAGATACAGCTATTGCGAAATCATAATAAAAAGAATATTGCCCAGTTAAACTGATGGCATTGAGCTCACAGGCTACGCATACTAATTGTACATTACAGCCTTGTATTTTCGTTAATTCCGTTCGAAAAAAAAAATTAAGAAGGGGAAACAGCTCTCCCCTTTCTCCTTTTTTATACTTAATCATTGAACTTCTAAACTATCAAGTACATGCTTTATCATATTAAAAAATCTATATCCAAAATTCAGAGCAAATCGGATAATTCTTAATAAAAACCCATTTAGCATTTATATAATTTAAGAGGAGTTATTCCTCTCTTTTATACTTAACCATTAAACTTCCAAAACTATTCAGAGATTTGAACGAAATCTGACAATTCTGATTGAAAAATCCATTTATGCAAGTTAAGGGGAGGGGCATTAGAACCCCCGTTCCCCCTGTTTATACTTATTCAATGAACACCTAATAACAGCCACGGACTCGCCTCATCAGAATGATCCTATATCTAAATTTTGAACGAAAACTGTTAATTCTGCATGAAAATCCCTTTTATATCAATTAAGGGGAGGGGCATGAGCCCCCCGTTCCCCCTGTTTATACTTATTCAATGAACACCTAATAACAGCCACGGTATCGCCTCATGCGAATGATCCTATATCTAAATTTTGAACGAAAACTGTTAATTCTGCATGAAAATCCCGTTTATATCAATTAAGGGGGGGGGGCATGAGCCCCCCGTTCCCCCTATTTATACTTATTCAATGAACACATAATAACAGTCACGGAATCGCCATCAGAATGATAATATATCTAAATTTTGGACAAAATCTGTTAATTCTGCATGAAAAACCCATTTATATCCATTAAGGGGAGGGGCGTGAGCCCCCCGTTCCCCCTTATACATATCGAATGAACTCCAAAAACTAATCAGGGAAGCGCCTTATCAGGATATACCTATATACAAAATTTCAAGTGGATCCGATATTTTTATCATGAGTTATCGCGTTACGCACGAACATACAGAACGGACGGGCACATAAGTTCTCAGGCTATGATAGCCTGTGAGCTAAAAAATGCAGCATATCAGCGTCACCTGCTGGGCAATTTACACCAAGAACTAAATAACACTAATCTATGTCAGAGATTTACTGAATCTGAATTTTGATGAAAATTCGTTCTTGAGATAGCGCTATTGCGTTAATCATGAATAATGCAGTATAGCAGCGCCATCTCTTAAGCGATTTCCACCAAAATGTAATTAGCATCAAATAATATCAAGGACTAATTGAATCTAAATTTTTATGAAAGTCCGTGCATTAGTTCTTGAGATAAAGCTAAAATGGAAACAGGGGCGTGCGAAAAGAGAACTGCGCCCGGTTCAAAGTTCCAATTTAGCCCCCCCCCCCCCATTAACTTTTTCTTGTGATAGGCTAGAAGTGATGTTAGTAGTAAAAATTTGGCGCCCCCTAAATTTCCGTGCTCGGAACGACCGCTTCCTTTCGCCTCCCCCCCCCCTTTCATATGGCGCTGAGTGGAAATTGTGAAAAATTCAGTATAGCAGCGCCATCTGAGAAGCTATATACATCAAAATGCAGAAAACATCAATTCATGTCAAGGACTAACTGGATCTAAAATGTGATGAAAATCCGTTCATTCGTTTATCAGATATAGCTGTTGCGCAAATCGCAAAAAATGCAGTATAGCAGCGCCACCTGTTAGGCTATATGCACCAAAAATTAATTAGATTCAGTTTATATCAAGGTCAAACTAAATCTAAAGTTTTGTGGAATTCCGTGCATTTGTTCTTCAGATAGAACGGTCAGAAATTTTTGTCGTATACAGACGCACAGAGTGACAGACACACACAGACAGATATTTCTTAAAAAACATGAAATCGTGTTAAAAACCTTCTAAAATATATAAATCCATCAAAAACGGGAAGTCAAAATTTTTCACGAATCTAATACTCTCTTCTTGCAAAGTTACAAAAGAAAGTAAAACTGTAAAATCGATTCTGCCCGTAAGATCGGTCTTTAGATTCGATGTCGATCTTTAGATTCGATTTCGATCTTTAGATTCGATTTCGATCTTTAGATTCGATTTCGATCTTTAGATTCGATGTCGATCTTTAGATTCGATGTCGATCTTTAGATTCGATTTCGATTTTTTTTTTCTTTCTAGGCTAAATCAGTGTTGAATGCAAGTATTTTTCTGCGACTCCGGAGAAAGGCATCATGTTTTAGAGCTCTGTAAGAGAGGGGGAATCGCAATTTGTCGAATCGCAATTTGTGCATTAAAAAGCATAAAATCTCATAACTTCTGGGGGGGGGGGGGGGATAATCCCCTGCGGGCCACCCCATTAATTCGACACTGGGTTAAATCGTTATATTTATTTTTAGATGTCCAGTTATTTGAAGTATTAGTTTATTATGTTTTATTTTTTACGTTTGTCTCTTCTAATCCCCCCTTTCACGTCAGTTTTAACTTACAGGGCCGTTCGAAATATGCATAGTTTTAAAAATGTCCAATTCTCGGTCTATTTTATTTTAGATCCACATTTTAAATCCTTGACAAAAGATAAATAAAAAGTCGCCCTTCCGCCCGTTTGGGGTTTATCTGCGCCCCGCCGGAGGGCATATTTTTTTGTTTCTTCAAAAGAAACAAAAAAAAATTTGAGGGGGGTGGGCTTGCACCCTCCCCCAATATACACCTTAAAATTTCGCTCATTTAATTTTCTACCATTTTTAACTTAAAAGTTTAAGCTACATGGCACCCCCAGAGCTGTGGATTCTCTCCCCCCCCCCCTGTCGATCACTCACCTAATTTTGCTTATTTCTTCACTTCATTTCAATCTTTAAAAGGCTATAACTTTGCTTCTATAGGAATTACAGTGATGAGAAAAATTCTAGTATAGCTAACCATTTCTCGCCTTTCTTTTTGCTTTTCCATTTTCCCGGTTTTCCCTATAGGACCTTTTTTTTTGGGGGGGGGGGGGCAGAGGAGTTTTTTGTTGATACAATATGTCCATTGAAAGCTTATGCTTCATACATTACAAATCTAGCAAAAGAAATTTTCTCCCATCATTTCAGGTCACATTACGGACCCATAATGTATTAAAATTTTAATTTTTCAAACTTCTTCTTCTTCAAAAAAAGAAAAAACATTGATACATATCAGCGAAACTGGGGTACGAACCCGCAATCGTTTGATTGCACACATAATCCCTAAGCTTTTTGGCCACCGAGTACTCAGCAGCGCTATTATTTCTTTAGATTGTCATCTTTAAATTCGTAATATCTTTTGAATGGAATGTCCGATTTGAATAATTCAAAAAGTAATCTGCAGATATTGTAACAGGCATTAAAACAAAATGATTTATTTGGATAAGGATTGAGGTATCGATAGTATGGTCTAAATTTGGTTGGTGTATTTATCGCGTTTTAAAATGTAGGAAAGTAGTTATAGTGAGTTAACTACAATAGCTGGACATATGGTATCGCGTTTTTTTTTTTTTTTTAGACACTAATATTTTTTTTAATATTATAGAACCTTTTTTTATTCATTTAAAAGTATTTCCTGGCGATTCAAAATTATACATCCTAACGATTCAAAAATGCACACGTAATTGTTCAAGGTTTCACTTCTATCGGCACTGTCAGAGTGCCACTATTTTTTTTTTTTTCATGTTCGCCCGTTCTACTCCCCCCCCCCCCCCTTCCTCACCAATGTTAACTTACAGGTTCGTTCAAATTATGACTGCGATTTAAAAAAAGTCTAATCCTCGTTCTATTTTGTTATAAATCCATATTTTGAAACCTCAACAAAAGATACATTTGGGCCGGGGTCGCCCTTCTGTCCGTTTGGGATTCACCTTGCCCCCCTGGGTGGGGGGCATATTTTTTGTTTCTTCCACACCATCTCATGTAACATATCTTTATAAAGCTTTTATCTCCTCGTTTTTTTCTGTTACTACCCCTCTCTCCACCTAGTTACATGCTCTTGGCACTTTTTATAGTTTCAAAGAGTGCATGTTCCCCGCGGGCCACCCCAAGAATTCAACACTAAGTTAAACACTATATTTTTGTTTAGAAGCTCAGTTATTTGGGTTATTAGTTAATTATTTTTTTTTCAAGTTCGTTCGTTCTAATCCCTCGCCCCCCTCCCCTTCCTCGCTAATCTTTACTAAATGGGCCGTTCAAAGTATGCATGCAATTTTTAAAATGTACAATTCTCGTTCTGTTTTATTGTAAATCCTAATTTTGAAAATTCGACAAAAGATACATTTGGGCTATGGTCGCCTTTCCGTCAAGAGTGGGGGTTACCTGACCCCTTGGGAATGGGGCATATTTTATGTTCTTCCAAACTATCTCGTGTAACATTTGGTTGGCATTAGAAAAAAAAAAGTTTTTTTTTTTTTTGTCTATTCTCTTTGTTCCCCATCCTAGTTACACGCTCTTGGCACTCTTTATGCTCGGTTTAATGCCAAGTTACTCAGTGTTGTTATTAGTTGAGTTATGTCTCTTAAATTTGTCAAAGTTTTTGCGTAACTGAAAACCATAAGTGACAATCATTTTAAATTTTGGGCTAAAATTCTTTTAAAATTCTTATTATCCGACTCTAAAATCTGCAATAGCTTAATTCTATGCCTCCCTAAATGGGGATGGGGGAGTGGGAGGCGGTAATTACGGTCCTGCTGATTGTCTAAGTTTTGGAATTAGTAATTTGGATCTTCTCTGTGTGAACCTAAATATCGAAATATCGATTCTAGTATCGATTCTAGAACTGAGAAATCGATTCTTTTTATGATCGATGTTGTTTTATACGATATCGATTTTAATCGATTCTCAAAATTTCCAGAATCGCCCATCACTAATTTCATGAAATTAACTATCAAGTAACAGATCAGTACGAATAATTAGCAATGAAAATGAATAAAACAGCGAAAATACGATAATGTAACATTGCAGGTATTTATTTCAGCAATATAATGTAGCCAGAAATTGAACTTTTGGAATAAATAAACTCTGCTATTGTTCAACAATAAAACTGGTTACAATGATTATTATAATGATAAATTATTAAATACACTGAATATTAAAAATATTTCTTAAAATAAGCTTTTATAATAATATTTAAAAGCAGTGGAAATAGTTTTTTCAACCAAATATATTTAAAATAATATAATATATTTAAATATATTTAAATATATATATAAGTACACAAATAAAAGTGTGTTTTTTATGTACATTTTTTGCTTTTATTTCATTTCAAATAATGATTGAATTTTATACTCTCTATTTAAATCTATTGAGTTAGATGAGCACTGAAAATTTACAGCTTCAAAATTATAAATATTTATCCATAAATTTAGAACATTAAAATTATGATCTCAGATAGAGAGAAAAATGTACGATATATTTTACATTTAGTTAATAACCGGGAAAATTTAGATATTTCTCTGGACATACAGTCGAGCCTCTATATAACGAAATCCATCGTTCCAGTAAAAAATTCGTTATATAGAAAAATTCGATGTATAGTGTATGATGTTAAAAATAGTATTTAATGTGTAAATTTTGAACAAATATTATTTTTGATCTTTTTAATTAAGAATTTGAAATGTTTAAAAGTATATATTAACCTAACATTTTATTTCTTACTTATTTAAGCAGTTTCAAAAAAGAGAAAAGACATTTATTTGAAAGCTTAATGAAAATCAAATGAGGAAGACTTACATAAATTTCAGAGGAAGAAATCTGTAATTTTTTGTTGTTTTGATTTTAAAATTACAATTGTTACGCTCTCAAAAAAAAAAAAAAAATTCTCAAATTTTAGCAAGGAATGAAAAATTGTAGTTGATATTTTCCTCCATTTGAAGGTCTCTCTTATGTGCTCTCATTGATTCCTCTCTTATATGTGCAACAATTCAATTGACTGTGTTTTGAGAAGGATGTTGAAAGGTGTGTGGGAAGTGGGATGAACTTGTTAGATTTAAAGAATAAGGAGAGAAGTAATATTTATAAAAAAAAAAAAAAAAAAAAAAAAAAAAAAACCTCTCCACTGAACGATAAATCAAAAATAAGTGATGGAAAATTGATTCCATATGATTTCGAAGCTTTTTTAAAACTGAATAAATTAAGATCAATTTATGAAAAAATTCGTTATATGGAGATAGATATTTCGCTATATAGAGTCTGTTTTTAATGTAATCATGCGAAAAGGGGACCGTTCTTACTAAAAATTCGTTATATGGAGAAATTCGATGTATGGAGTTTCGTTATATAGAGGTTCGACTATATTTAGTTCGGTATAGCGCTGTATGATTTTTAAAATGCATCATGCATTTTTTGAAATGCGTTGGCGAATTTTACTGTACCAGGGATGATTCTATTCCGATATTTCCCAAAATTTCAGGCATTCAGTAACGAAAATTATCAAATATCGATCATCAGCCTGCAAATTTTAATGATATTAATCTTGAATGTATCATTTTTTGCTAATACTTACATCTCGAATTCCCTTACTCAGGTATACCTTTTCAGGCTCCTTTTTTGCTGCGAGGGGGGGGGGGGAGATTTTTTTTATTTCAAATAAAAGATCCGAAAAAGGCTTATGGGTTGCACGAATTATACACACACACAATATATATATATATATATATATATAATAAAATAAAATAAAGTAAAAAAATAAAAAGATTGTAAAAGATAATAAAAACATCTGTGCAATAATTCCACGTCTGCCTTAAATTGTTACCCAGAAATTAATTATTTCATGTATATGTATATATATATATATATATATATAGAAATAGAAAGAGAGAAAGAGAGACTTAATTTTCATCTAAATCTGTAATAGTTACGACTTTTAAAAAAATTCTTAAGTGAAACTGTGATGGAAGAAATTCCGTATTTCTTGAAATGACCGTAAAAAAAAAACCTTGTGAATTTTTTCAGAGATCTCAGAGACAAATAAAAATTTTTCTTTAAATGATTTTGTACCAGTATAAATTTTTAATAATGATTTCGTTTTCGGACTACAATATATAATTGAATCCATATAATTCAGAAATATGCAAAGATCTAGATTCTTGTCATATAAGAAAGACTTTTGGGTCGGGTTGGATTAACTTTAATTATTTTGAATTCGGGTTCATCTTGGTTTTAAAAGAATCTTGATTATTTTCAAATAAAAAAACGTATATCAAAACTTCTTCTGTTTTATAAAAAAACAAACTAAAAAATCGGCATAAAAAAAAAGATTAAAAATTCTAAATTAAATTAAGAACAATTTACCTTATTAAACTAAAATATAGAAACTCATTTCCTATGAACGTCATGAAATGCAGTAACCTGCCAAAAATGGGTTCTCGAGTCGATGTAAATACTCAAAACACACACACACACACACACACAAAAAAAAAAAAAAAAAAAAAAAAAAAAAAACATTTTTTTAGATCGGGAATCTGTTACTAGTGAATTTTTTTCACAATTTGTCTCGAATATCAATTTTACATGCAAAATGAACATTTAAAGAGTTGATCATATTTAATTTGTACTTTTATCTGAAATATTATTTTATTTATTTTATTTTTTAAATCGGATTTAAACGAACCGACACACAAATCGCTGATTGAGTTGGGCTCGCTAAAATCTGATTGCTCGACTCTATGCAGAATTTCAGATCGGGTAAACTTATTTTTCTGGGAATCAATTTCCCTTTATTTAGTAAGTACTTTTGTAATCATTAGAATTTTAATTTGTAATCATTCTTCAATGATTCAAAATAAATCTCAATAAAATCACGCATCAACTCGGATAAACCGATATTTCCACATGTCGAGTTTCTTCCTTTTTCCATAATTACATTTGTGATTACTTTTATTTTTATTTATAATTATCCTTGAACTGAATAAAAATACTTAAAAAACATTTTTTACAGAGAGCTTTCGTTTCTTATTTTTTTCTTTTTTAATAAAATATTTAAGAAGGTTTATTTTTTATGTCGGCCAATTATCTACACTAGGGATATAGGCCCTGGGGGAGAGTGCCCTTCGTGGGGGGTCTTTCTAAGGGAACCTAACCTGTAATTACGCAAGGTACGGAGAAAAATCACAAAAACTCCGAACGGTCAGGCCGACAGCCGCGATTGGGTTCGAACCCAACTAGTCTGTCTACCAGTTGAGAGGTCAGAACCTCTCAGCCACTGATGGATATATTTAAAAGGGAATTACGGTGTTTTGAACAATTGTAAGAAGGTTTTCAATATTGTTCCGAGGAATTTGTTTAAAAACTATTTTTTTAGCATTACTTCTACTGTATTTTCTTCAGTACCCTTTACTTCTCCTAAACTTTTTTTTAACCTCTTTTTGCCATTTTACCCCTTTTGTATTGCATTTTTTTTTTCTAGAATAAACTCTAAAATTATATAAAAATATAAATCTAAAATAAAATAGTAAAGATAATACTTTATAAACCTTTTTTCCATCATAAATGACTGAATTTATGTTTTAAAAATGAAACCTTTTTTAATCAGTAATGAAATTCGTTATTTGTTTTTATGGATACAAACGATAACAAGAGTTGATCAGTAAATGTTTTCTACAATTTTAAAATTAATGGTAAGAATAATATATAAATTTACAGAACCGTATATTTTAGACTATGTAAGTTTTTTTAAAGAAAAAATTTGCAAGTCTTAATTCATAATAGTTTTGAAATCTGGTTTCATTAATAACTGAGAATTAATCCAGACATTTTTTCAGTTAAAACAAAAATAATGCGAATATTGCACATTTTAAACTAGCCACCCAGCGAAAACTTCAAATGTATCTTTGAAATTACAAAAATGTTCATAGTATTTTGGGACAGATAATTGCATTTTATTAAAATAACATAAAATAAAATTATTATTTTTTGAAAATATAAATAAAATTTTGCCGCATAGATTTAACAATAGCATCCTCAAACTTTGATCCCTTCTAATTTAATTTGAAAAAAAAATTAAGTGTATATTAGATTATGTACTTTTTCGAGCTTATTTATCGAACGAGCTCAAGAAGAGTGAAGAGTAAATGTTACCACTTGAAAAAAAGCACAATTTTATTATATAAAGAGCTCCAAGTTATAATTCTTGTGTAACACTTATTGTATATATTATTCTTACCATTACAAGTGTTATTAAAAATCAGTTGGAGCCAGTCTCATTTTCATATGATGTTTTGGTCGGGGGGGGGGGGGGGGCATAATTTTTTTCTTATTTATACTTTTACACGCATGCGCACGCACACACACACAAGAATATTATATATATATATAAGAGATAGAGAGAATATTTCCCACGTATAACTAATAATTATGCATACTTAATAAACAACTATAATTAATAATTATGCATATTTATGTAGGCATTAATTACTTAAAAAAATATTTTTGGACATTTTCGTTTTCGTCTAAAATAGGAAGATTATCGAAATTCAGTTTCGGTTTTGGTCTTAAAAATTGGTTTCCGTCGATCCTTAAACAAAATTCAGGGGGCATAAAACAATAGTAAAATTATCAAAAGTATTTCGAAATGCAGAGAAAACATGCCGGCTCATATCAACAAATACACATGAGCATTTGTCGTGTAAGTCACATACTACGATTTTGGGTACCAGTAATTTAAAACGGAAAAATGTGACTTATTTTATCGGAGACATTTCATTAATTGCATAAGGTCATGCAAACCTTTCGAAAATTAACGGTGGCCAACGATTTAACAGTTACTAATAATGTGGCTTGCACGACAAATGTTCATAAGATTACCCATATACAAAAGAAAAAAAAAAAGATTATTGGATTTTAAAATTAAAACTGGCGTTAGATTAAGAATAAATGTATTTAACAAAGCATAATTTTAGATTTTTGATAAAGAAAATTTTTAAGACTAATAATTGTTTTTAAAAATCTATTTTTTCCCTTTAATTTAAATTTAAATATACCAAATGCAATATGTGTCATCCGGGCATATGGTAAAACTTTTATAAAGTATTTTTTTCCTTTGCATCATGAGTTTCAATCATTAGTTTCATTTCTATAATCTGTGTTGTAATTCTCGCATAGTTGAAACAACATTGCTACCAGCATTGTCCATATTTCATGCTAAACCTCGTTATGAATCTAATTACAGGAGATTTTAATTCTATATATATATATATATATATTATAATTCTATACATGAATATATATATATATATATATATATATATATATATATATATATATATATACATACTGTTACAAATAAAACCAAAGCTTATTAATATTATATATAAAAAAATTCATCGTAATTGTCCGCTTCTAGAATGTCGGGAACTCATTGCACAAATAATTTGTAACGAATGTTTGAGATGAAATCTAGCAATCTGCTCTCAACAGTCCTGAAAAAAAAAAAAAAAAAAAAAAAAAAATCCTGTACAAAAGAGCATTTCCCTTTCTGAAAGATCCTAAACTGACCGGGGAATGAAAAAAGCAATAAATTAGACAGGACCCCTCTTTTTTCCCTTTATTTTGTAACTTGATACGAGTCTCTGTAATTGCTTCCTTATCGCCTTGCCCGCCCACCATCAGTTGCAACTGTATACTGTAAACATTTGTATTCTTACGCGCGTTTAAAAATCAGCATACTTGTGAGAAAAATCCCTTATAACTCTGTTATTTTTAAAAAAAATACTTATTCATTTTTTTCATTGAAAAAAAGAGACTTGCAGTTTCTATGGCTCTTTTCTCTTTTTTTTCTATGATGCTCCAGTGATTTTTTATATTTTTTTAAAGTATAAACTTCCTGATTTTTCAAATTTTGCCAACTTTAAGCCAAATTTAAAAATACTTTAAAACGTTTTTAAAAATAATATAGAAAATAATCTTTATGAGTATTCTTCTGTTTTATCGATTGCAGCAATTCCCATCTCGATATCTAAAATATTAAGCTCAGAAAGAGAAAAGTAAATTTCTCCATAGGTTAACATGGGATGCTTTCCAATGGCGGATGGGTGTGAAGACTCCCCTTAAGGAGGTTCTCAAATCCAAACTATCTATTTTCCGACACATCTTTTAGATGCGTTCGCAGTTATATAAATACGTAACATTTATATCTATAGTCGACATCTGATTCGTCCACATATAAGAACGCAAAAACTACTCAAACGGTTTATAAATGCAATACACTATCTACCAAAAAGTATTTGTACACTTTCAGTTTTTGACATTTTGTCAAATATTTAAAAATATACTGGTCGGATTCTTCTGGAACTTCAGAAATATAAAGATTATGTTTCACTTTATATTTATTTACATTCATTTGTTAAGCGGGTAATTAGGGGGCCGGCAAAAAAACAAAGAATAATAGAAATATTTGGGATCGCCCTGTACATGAAAATGCACGAAACGACTTATCGCTTTAGAATACAAATATATGAATACAGTAGAATATGTACACTAATTTTTGTGAGAATAGCATGTATATTTATGGCAATAGAGCGATTTTTTTGAGCGTAGCATTCTAGGGTTGTTATACTGTACCACATATTGTTATGTTCGAATCCGGAAATTACATATTAAAGTAAAGTAACTAACAGCTCTAGATTTACGGATTTTTTTTATTCACAGAACAGAAGCGGCATTCTGAAATATGACATCACCGAGACAGCTGATGGTATTGTTTGTTCACCGCTATGTGACGTCACACTGACGTTATGCCTTCTCAGCCTACGTAAACGCCTTTAAACAACAAGACATCTAAACGCGTGCGATTCAGTGTGACACTAAATACTCTCGACACGAAAAGCTGTTTCAAAAACATGTCTGTAGGCGAGAGGAAAATTGAGCAGAACTTTATATAGGTATATCTCTCGGAATTGATCCTAAACTAATTAAAGCTGAATATGTGGAAGCATGAATCACTCAGAAATTCGGTTGAAAAAAGAGGCGTTAAGGAGGATCTCAAATCCAAACTATCTATTTTCCGACACATTTTTAGATGCGTTCGTAGTTATATAAATAGTAGCATTTATATCTATAGTCGACATCTGGTTCGTCCACATATAAGAATGCAAAAACTAATCAAACAAACAGTTTATAAATGCAGAGTTTCCCCCAGGACAAGGGCGCACAGGCCTTCGACCAGTAAATTTTTGATCTTCCACCAGTAAATTTTTGAAAAGAAATGTTCCACTTATTTTTGGCATTAATTCTGTATCTTTAAGAATTTAAATAAGAAAAAACCTTCTGCTAACATTTACCGGTGGACGTTTCCCCGAAGGCCTGTGCGCCCTTCTCCTGGGGGAAACTCTGATAAATGTAATGTGTATAATCATTGTAGAAATTCGTCATTTCAAATTGTATACAAATCAAATTAAAACTTAGAAAGATAAAAGTTTTCTTCATTCTATTAAAACCTATCACACGTAATTAATTCAGTGATATCTCATTACAGGTAATGATTCAAGGTTGGTATTAGTGATTACGTTTTATTTAAGATGAAAGAGTTCTATTGTTTCCATATTACTGAATTTGATATAAATAATCTTGAAAAAAAATATGTATTTATGCATTTTTGCATAAGAATGCAACAGGTATTGCACCAAGATCTGAATTCTTCAGGCGTTTGTATTCAAAAATCATAATCGAATTATTTTCTCAATTGTCAAAGTTAGTATTTTGTACGAAATTTCAATAAACAACATAGAAGCAATAGTGCGAGAAAGAGAAAAAATTGCTGTCATGTGGCAACAATCGTAATCTGAAGATTTTTTATTCATTTATCAAAAAATTCTTCGATTACAAATCACTTCATCGGCCATCTTGCAAATGCAATGTTTTTATGTTTAAAAATAAATCCGTAAATATGCCAAGAAGTTTCGCATTTTTAATAGCCCAAAATCCGACAACACAAAAACCACTAATGGTTGTTCACTCGTAGGTTTAAACATTGTGTTTGCCGTACAATCATTTCATACCTTTGATTGTACGGCAAACACAATAATGAACCTACGAATCAATCACTGGTGGTAGTCATTTTTGGCTTATGCACCACTTCACTTCTGGATGACGTGGATCCACGACCCGATTAAGGTTGTAAGGGGCCCAAGGCCCAGCACCTATTCAGGGCTCCCTCACAACAAAATATTAGCTACCCCCTCATGGGAATATTCGAAAGGTATCATTATATTATTATACGCTTGCAAGTTAACCAAAATAATTTTTGGTTTTTGAGAAAATAATTGCAGAAAATGCAATATTAAGAAAATTTTTCTAAATTTCATTAAATTTGGGCTCTTTTTAGCAGTGCGCCAAAGGCACTACCTAGTTGGCCTGTGCAGTAATCAGGCCTTGCGTGGATCTTTAGATTCCCCTATTACTACTCTTTCATAAAATAAAAGTTTTTTTAATTGTGCTCGATACCTTAGGTTTTTATGCTGTCGGCTCTTGGACTATAAACGGAGAAAAACATTTTTTTGCCACATTAAAAAATGTTCCTGATTTTTGAGCTGTATATATACGTTACCATTTGCTTTAATCCTTTATCTACCACATTATGAATTCATGAAAATTTTACATTCTAAAGCATTTTACGTAAATTGTTTAAACTAAATTAAAAGATTTACATAATCATTTAATAAAATTTTGAAAAGGTTTTAGAAGGATTGAAGGATTAATTAAATTTGAATTTACAGGGATTTTGTGCAATATTTATAACCCCACTCTAATCTTTTATTTTAAATTGTTTTCTTAGTATTTTGTAGAACTATAAAATGCACAAACAGGATGTTCTTACAATATAAATATAGAAATATTTCTGAATTGAAAAATCCCCCCCCCCCTTCCCTCAGCGCCAAGAAAGTTGAAAAGATAAAAAGGCAAAAGAAATCAGCCTTTTAAGAATATTTTTGTTTTGTGTAACCAATAATGATTTTGGAACAAAGTAAAGTAATGCATGTGTAACTCATTCAGAACAGTATTACAACTAACTGACGTATCAAAAGAATTTTATAAGACATTTTTATGGTACTTATAAGTACCGTCGGCAGATAAAGGGTTAATAGAAAACAGTTAGGCAACGTCGATGTAGTTTGACCCCTTTCCTACAAGAAAAGCACATTCTCAAGGGCACAAGTTGCATTTTATCCCAGTAAATATGGTAACTGGTAGAATATATTAAGATGTCTGTCTATGTACGACGTGACATAGTAAAATTTACTCACACTACCAAAATTTTTATGCAGAAGGACTTAACACGAGTCCGATTAATTAAAAATATAGGGCAATGTGAACGTGAACTTAGAAAAGTTTAACTTCGATACATTAATGAAATGAATGGAATTTTAAAATTCTGAGGCGATATACTGGGTGACTACAATTTGTATATGAAAATCAGAAAATAAAATGAAACAAAAAAATATCTATATACATAAGGTTAAATAATAATCTTGGCCAAGAGCTGAAAAAGCGTCATTTGTTAAAAACAAACACCTTCGCACTATGTATACGCATCAAGAAAGTATCTGTGTAATTTAAGTAAATATTTTGCAGAACTATACAGAGAGAGTAGAACAGATAATCTTGTAGAAATGTGGAATTAAAAAACGCGCCAAGAAACGATCCTTTGCTTATTTCCGTCTCGAGTGATTCAACATTTCCGAGCGTTCACGTTTTCTGCTTTTTTAAATTCGGGTTATGGGGTTAGAGACTTTGGAAAAAAGAGCATTTTTGAGGCAGTTACTCATCGCCGTTCCACTGTGCTTACACCTCTTTGAAGGGGTGGAGGAGATGACAGGAATGTCCCTACGTAGTACTTGTTGAAGATAGGGTTTTGGCAAGTTTAACAATTAAAAAAATAAATAATTGGCAACTCAAATAATAGATATGGGCTTTATAGCGTCTAATTTATTCCAGAAACATTCGATTAAAAATTACTTGGAATTCGCAGGTTACAATAGAAAATGTTAATTTCAGACAAGAGAAATTGATTCAGTGTAAAATCAAATCGAATACGGAAAAAGATACAAAAAAGATTTTGGATTTTAGCTTTATTTCCATAATGATTATTTTTTGAAATGAGAAAAATCTGAAATGTTTTCCGAGAGTCTCATTTTTAAACTTAGGGGAATAAAATTCTCATGCCTGACTACTAAAGAGATTTGGAATCTAATGATTTTTCTACTTTTTGGTAAAATTATTTATCGAATTATAAACAAATTTAGTCAAGGGATCATCTGTTTCATTGCCTTTTCGCGTATGTAATTTAGATTCAAAACGCCAACTTTTGACAGTATTTTCTGAAAGATCGTCTGTCTTTGTCAGGAAATGGGAAAATGTCTTTCAATTATTAAGTTTTCGACTAAAAATATGTGCCAATTTGACGAGTTTATGGAACAAAAATGAATTAAAGATGTGCAGGGCTGGGTTTTTGCCGGCAGAAAATGGTTTCTGCCGTGCCAGTGGCAGAAAGTGGTTAAAACCGGTTTTAACCGGCAGAAACTGGCATAAACTCATTTCATGACATAATCTGAGACTCTTTTGGTAGTATTAAATTGCTTATATACATTTTATTCAGAATAAATAACAAATAAAATATTGTATATAGTTTTAATTAAGAAACAAATCAATTTGTATTAGAATTTGATAGTTTTGAATCTTTCATAAAGAATCAGCCATATTATCTATAGATAACTGAAAATCATGAAAATGATATTAAGGACATAGTAGTTGTTAAAATCATAAATAAATATCATTATTTATAAAGAAGTTGAATACTTGTTACGAATATTAAAATCTATTGCTGTTGCTTTAGATAAAAGTAAAAACATGTCTGTTCTATTGTAGTTGCTCATAAAATTTGCTTAACTTTATTTAATGATAGAAATATGGAAACTCGCAAATGCAGGATTCAAATTTCATTTAATGCAGTGCTAGCTTATTTATTTCATCCTAAGTATGGGGTAAAAATTGATACATGATCATAAAGAAAGGGCAAGGAAATTGCTTTTTGATATTATTTTAAATTATGTATCCTAACAAAATTGACTCTTTTTCCAGAAACATATTTCTCCAAGGAAGCCCTAGAAAATTTCTTGCCTTCTTTGGTGGTCGTCTTTAAAAACGAGTATCAGTGAAAATGAGAAATTTTCCAATTTTACATCCTCAATAATGACATTAAAGTAATGCTAGCAAGTAATGCTAGTCTTGAAAGAATATTTTCAAACTTTTATTTCATTCAGAACAAATTAAAAAGCAGTCTAGTTTAAGAAATGTTAGTATATTATTACTATTTCCCCAAAAATAAATATTTTCTTTCAATATTGTAAAATAATTGTACAAGATTTGTTTATTTTTATTTCTGTGTGTGCTACAATTATCTACATATATATTTTCACAAGAATCTTTTCTACTTGTGTGTAATAGTAGATAATTTTATATTTATTGCAGTGTATTGTTATTGCAGTGTTATTTGTTTAAAAATACTCCGAAATGTGATGTTGAAATATAGAATTTTTTTGTGATTTTCTTTTTTTATTTGTTTTAAAATAGAAATTCAGCCGTAATCAATAATATTAAAAATGAAACTTGTACAGCATCAGATTATCGTTATGAAAATTTCCGTTTTTCAAATAATAGAAAATGATTATATAAACAAAGTACCGTAAAATGGGGTGAATAGGAACAGCGGGGTGAATAGGAACGAAACTTCCCGGTCATACAAATAAATTCATTATAAATATATGAGATGATATTTTTAGTTGCCAATTTTTTTACAAGAAGGTAATAACATTTAAGAGTAGGGAAATTCAATTTTGACATGTTGGCATTACTACTGGGGCATATAAAAAAACGTCAAGAGTACCCCCAAAAACCTCATTTTTTCAACGTCTTCAAAACTTTGTATGTAGCTATAGTATTTTTCGTATTCTAAACCTAAAAGAGGGAATTTTTAATTAATGATAGACCTGTAAACGATAAAACGCTGTAAAAAATTCTATTTATTTTTAAACAACATAATGAAAAAATGAAAAATCCCTTTCGGCATGGCCTATAGGCGGAGGTAGATTTCGAAAAGTTTTCATCTCAAAAAAAAAAAAAAAAAAAAAAAAATGCCTATCTCTACTTAAATGCCCATTTTGGCAATATATTTTGAATTATATTCTTACTTTATTTAAAAAATTGACCAATATGCTCATTATATAGTTCCTAAATAACAAAAAACTGTTAATTAAATTCGTTTGACAGCAAAATTGAATTTAAAAATGAGTCATAAAATAACCAATTTATTATTTTAATACATCCACAATTCTTTAATCAAGATCGCTTTGAGAAATTTTGTGCGACGTGCCCACTTTGACAGATTTTTTTAAATATATATTTAGCCTTTATCAAAAATCTGACCAATACGGCACATTACACAGTTCCTAAATAACAAATAACTGTCAATTGAATGCGTTTGAGAGCAAAATTGAATTTAAAAATGAGTCATAAAATAAACAATTTGTTATTTGAATACAACCTCAATTCTTTTATCATGATCGCTTTGGGAAATTTTTTTGCGAAGTGCTTACTTTGACAGCTTTTAAAATATATATATTCACCCTTTATCAAAAAATCGAAGAATACGCACATTATATAGTTCCTAAGTAACAAAAAACTGTCAATTGAATGCGCGTCAGAGCAAAATTGGTTTTAAAAATGAGTCATAAAATAACCAATTTGTTATTTGAATACCCACAGTTCATTAATCATCTCGCTTTGGGAAATTTTTTGCGAAGTGCCCATTTTGGCAGCCTTTTTTGAAATATATTCTGCCTTTATCAAAAAACTGGCCACTCCGTCACATTATATAGTTCCTAAATAAGAGAACCTGTAAATTCGATGCGTTTGAGAACAAAAAAAGATTTAAAAATGACTCGGTAAAAACGCAATTTCTTAAATTTCCTCAAATTTTAATCACGATAACTTCGTGAAATTCTGTTCAAAATACCCTTTTTGGCAGCCTTTTAAAAAATATATTCTGCCTTTATCAAAAAACTGGCCAATACGTCAAGTTATATGGTTCCTAAATAATAGGACCTGTAAATTGGATGGGTTTGAGAACAAAAATTAATTTAAAAATGACTCATGAAAAACGCAATTTGTTATACTTAATGAATTTTTTAATGATGAAAACTTCGGGAAATCTGTTCAAAATACCTCTTTTGGCAGCCTTTTTAAAAATATATTCTGCCTTTATCAAAAAATTGGCCAATAAGTCGCATTATATAGTTGCTAAATAAGAGGATCTGTCATTTGGATGCGTTTAAAATCAAAAATGAATTTTAAAATGAGTCAGAATATAAGCAGTTTGGATTTAAGGTTTTTTCTCCAACTCCTATTTTTGTTTAATTTATTTTTGCTATAAGAATTGGTTCTATGAAAAACTTGTCAATATAAAAGTTGTAGATATTATTCTGAAGATGTAAAATAAATTTAATTAGATTTAATTGCTTAAGAATTGAGTAAGTTATGGGTTTTTTTCTTTTTCCTCCCCCCTTTTTCTTTTCGTTTTTAATTTTTTTCATCGGTAAAAATTGGTCCTATCAAAAACTTGTAAATGCAAAAGTTTTAGATAATATTGAGTACATTTATATAAAATTTAGTTGGATTTGATATCTTGAGAATTGACGAAGTTATGATTTTTTTTCTCCCAAAAACCATGTTTTTTTCGCCCCTTGAGCCCATTTTTAACTTTATCAAAAATCTGTCACGCATAAACTTTTTCCTCATCTTTTAGAAGTAATATAAACTTTAAACCGATTCGATATCTATTTTAATTAAAAAGTTATCGTATTTTTTCTGTTTTCACAAAAACCCTCCTAACTTTGACCCCCTTGGTCCGATTTTGCCCATTAACGAACTTAACCGAGATTTTATGCCCCTTGATTTTATGTAAAAGTTTGATGAAGATCTGAGCATAATTATGGAAGTTATCGTGTCTAGAAGAAAGTGATATACACCGATAGATAGATAGATAGATAGATAGATAGATAGATATATATATATAAACTTTTTTACTGATGGTAGTTTTGGGGTCTAGGAGTCATGATTCGTGTAGATCCGCAAAAATTTTTCAGAAATTCCAACATGGGAGACAATGCAATAGGTAGTATTTCATACGAAATCTACCTAAAAATGGCTTGTAACATCAGAGGTTTAAGATTTACGGGGTGAATCGAAACACGTTTTCTCCCATGGTTTATTTTACTATATGGTAATAGTTTCATGTAATATATGAAAATATAAGTATGAATATGTATTGTAACAATATTTTGTTTGTTCTAATTACTTGAAGAGTTTAAAGGTGCCAAGAAATTACTTGATTAAACAAAAAAGTCACGCCTAATCGAACAGACATGGAACACACAATAAAAGAATTTAAAAATAGATAATTAGTTAGAAAAGCTGCACAGAATTATTTTCTGACATCCACAACATTACACAAACATCACAAAATGAAAAATCAATTAAAAAAAAGAGAGGGATGCAAACAGTACTAAGGGCTGGGGGATAAGGATGTAATAGTAGATCGTATTAATACATGCAGCGATTGGGGCTACTCAGTATATTCACTTACCCATTGACTACTAGTAAAGGATAACACAGAACAGGGCTGAATTTGTATTAAATTTTACTTCTGCAATTCGAATATAATTTCTTAAAATAAATTTGAATTTTTATTGATTTCAGAGTTGTTTTTTAAGTTTTAATAGGGCATATCTTTACTTGTACATAAAATAAAGGCTTGGTTTCACAATAACTACGTGTTCCTATTCCTCCCTTATCATTATTACCTGTTTTTATTAACCCTATTAAAGTTTGAATTGGAATAAATAAAAATATAACATTTGTTCCGATTCACCCCTATCTGCGGGGTGAATCGGAACACCATTAAAAAACTAAATAATTTATAGATAAACAGTAAAAATGTTTCGTTTTTGCTTAAAATGTAAAGAACAAAACAAGACCGAAGTTTCTAGTACAAAAATAAAAAAATTAAAATATCAGTTGTTGCTTTTTTTTAACGTTGAAGTTGAAAAGTGTTCCGATTCACCCCATTTTACGGTATATTTTTATGAACCTTTTGCTACTTTGAATAACATTCATAATCTTTATTTTAATTTTTAAACTAAATTCTTTATATATTAAATACATTGTGAAGTATAAATCATTGCAGCTTAAAGTTCTTATTAGTATTATTTCTTAGTTTCTGCCAGTTTTTGCCACTTACTGGCAAAAACTAGTTTCTGCCTTGCCGGTTTTAACCGGTTATAACCACCCGGCAGAAACTTGCCAGCCCTGAAGACGTGACAGAAAGTAGCTTCTTTGGATTTAAAAACAGCCTAAGTAATCATTTACTTCAAATTTAGATCTTAGTGTTAGATCACTCCGCTAATGAGTAATAATTGCATGATAGAATGCGTAAAAAATACGTAACTAATTAAAATAAAATCTTCATAACAATCACTTCTATTTAGCAAAAACATTTTTCTACACACACAATCACCCAACTATATCATTTATTTCTTAATAGCAAACACCTTCAAAGGACGGGTAATTCTAGCGATCTCGACATGTCCACTATCCAGGTTTTACTCTGTATATGTATTACGAAAATTAAATTTTTGCGCTTCATTTAAAATTTTTTCATAAAAATTTCTTTTCTAAAATCAATTATCATACAGTTATATTGTGTTTTAAATCTGCCATTTCCATATCTGCATATCAATATCTCAAATATCTTTATTTATTTATTTTATTTTATTTTTAATAATTCAATCATTAATTAGTGTATTGTAACAAAATGACTGCCTTCCTTAAATTATAGAATTTATAGGTGGCGCTGTTGCCACTTTCGGCAAAATATCTTTATAAAAATAATCTGCTTTCTTTTTAAAAACATGAAGTGAAGTAATTTGGCATGGAGAGTAAGTAGATTGGTGATATGTGTTGGAACGTTGTCTCAACCCGAGACGTTTTTGTGGTATAACAAGATTTATGAATCTGTTACGCATTTTACCGAATATGTATATAGTGTTGTAAACAAGGGCGGCGCCAGAGGGGGGTCCGTGGGGGCATATGCCCCCCCGTCGGGCATACCTGGCCCCCCCATCGGGGTCAAAATTCAATTTCGTCGGGAAAATATTTTGACTTTTGAATTTCAGCCCATTCAAGTTCGGTCAAAATATGGAGCTTTTTTCTTTTTTTTTTTTTTTTTTTTTTTTTGAAAGTCGGATTGACTTAACTAATTCTTTTTTGTACATCGGTTTCTGACTGAAGTTTGATTTTTGCAATTTGTGTTTAGATAAACCCGAATTGTCGAGAAAAATCTGAATTTTTAAAATAAAAATCTACATGGATGACAGCATAGGATGATGCATGAATGACTCTATACATGTTTATTTTTCAACAAAAAGATAAAATTTATACAAAAAATTAATTTTACACTTTTTTTTTAACTACATTAAATTTATGGATCAGTTTTCGCTTATTTTGGATTTACGATCGGTTTGGTAATGAAGAATTTTTAGTTCAGTTAAAATACGAAAACGAAAATTATTTTGTCGGGGTTGTCTTGGATAACAAGTAGAATGCTTCATCGTGTTGGGCAAACTGCACCTGACATGACTCGCAGTCTGGACCGGATCGGGTTGAGCCTAAATTTTTGTCGTTGAGTGTCGGATTAAAGTCGGGTTAACTTTGTTTCAGGTTCGGGTTGGATGTTGATACTTGTGGTTCTTGATTCGAGATGAATCGATCTCTCAAAAGAATTTACAAAACTTATTTTAAGATGAAAAACTGTATTTGAATGTCAATGAATTTATGTATACTGATTTTTTTTTACTTAAAATCTGAAATTGTTACTGAATATATATTTGTAAACATATTCTTACATAACTGCATTACAGGATGGATATATTTTTTCATCAGCTACAATTAGGGTTTGGTTGGGTTGAAATATTTCGGGTTCAGGTCGAAATGTAGAGATGTCGAGCTCAAATCGGGTTTCGGGTAGAAACCCGATCCTGCATCTCCTCGGAAAATTAAACTTAACTCGACTGGTGGTTTTCGTCGGACCTGGCTAAAGTTAATTTTTTTTCGGAGAGTTTAAGATTGACTTTATCTTTCGAGTCAGGTAATTTTAATTGTTTTAGCGTATGGGCTCGATTCTATCAGATTTCTCAAAAGTATCCCCAAAATATATTTTAAAATGAAAAATTTTATTATTTGAATGTCAATGAGTCAATGTACAGATATATCGATTTTTCTACATAAAAAATATAATTGATACTAGACTACTTTTCCATTATTGCTTTACAAGATGGAATTTTGTTTTTTCATACTGAGTTGGGATTGCGTTCGGAATGAATACTATTGATTTTAGATAGAAGTTTTGTCAAGTTCGGGTTATCTATTTTTTAAAAACTGGTTCAGGTTGAATGGATATTAACTCAGGTCAGGTATAACCCATTCCGTCGAGAATTCCGTGCTCGGTAAACAATCCGTAAATTAAACGACCCCCCCCCCCCCCCATTGATTAGATTCCGTAAAAACAGAAATAATTGCACTTTAATTTTGCCATTTCTACTCCACCTCCCGCAAAAAATACAGAAAAAACAGCAAATACCTGAAATACTCACACCTAAAGCAGCATGTTCGTCAAATTACATGGGTATTCTGGCATCTGTGTTGCTTAGTACTATTCGTGTTAGAAACGGAATTTAAATCCCTTTTATCTATAAATATGTAAAAATGTGAAATCTAAGATCAAAATTAAAAAAAAAAAAAAAATCTTATGTCAGAAGGCAGAAATTAATTAAAATAATAGAAAAGATGAAAATCAAAGGAATGCTTCGGCAATGTTGAGCGGGAAATTTTGGTGCTCGCAGACCTCTAACCCGCAGCTAGATCTCATGCATTACCCGCAGTTCGAATCAGCGATATATTTATAATTGCAGATCGCTTTTCGCTGATATTAAAATAATTCACTTTTAGATTCCCAACTATTTTACAATTTTTCACTTCATTTACATTTCTCTTGGAAATTTTGTGTTAAAGTTTTTTTTTTTTTTTTTTTTTTTTCAGATTTAAATTTAGATCTTATCAAAATTTGGAACATCACACTTTGTGCATTTGATCAATATACACTCTAAAACAAAATGGAAATTGAAGATATTTTCCCCCATTGTTTTTATTATTATTTCTATAGCTAAAAATGTCTGCTTTAATTTCAACATTTTTTCGAAAATAAAGAAAATTAATCAATTTAATGCTAAAACTACCTGAAATCCTCCAATATCTACAGATGCATTTTTTTAATTAAAGAACTGTTTAATTAACTGTGCAACAACGCTGTGTACTAGGATTTTCGATTATAAACTGATTTTTTACTTATCTCTATTTTCTCTCAAAATATGAAAAATTCATGAATCAAATCTCAATTTTTTAAAAAATTCTACAATCAAAAGACAGAAAATTCTTCAAGTAATAGAAAAATCCGCTCCAACCACACGTGCGTTCCATCAACTTACTGCCTGTATGTTTTATTTTTTGCGAAATGTTTTTGAGAGTTTATAAAATAATTACATTTTCTCAAAAATGACTAAATTATGATGAAAAAAGTAAAACGCGGTACTTATAAATTCTTAAAATTTACATATTTCAAAAATTCTAGTTCAATTAATTACTTTCACATTCATTTCAAGGAAATTAATATTTAGTACAGCAACGTGTTCAGATTTAACGAAAAAGGATATGAAAGATATTTCAATTTTATGCAGGTTTTGTTCTAGCCAAGTATGTTGTTTCTTTATACTCGTATTCTTATTTAGATTTCAATCTAACGATGTTTAGACTGCAAAGAACAGCTGCGGTTCACCAAAAGGAAATGCATGCCTATCTGTTTTGAGTAGTTTTCAAATTCTGTTCTGCAAGTTAATATAAAACAAATTTTTCGACTGCTGGAATGATAAAGAGACCGATGAATATGTTGTTTAGCTTCAGCAAACGTATTCTTGCTGATTGGTTGTAAAAAGAACCTTTATACATCTCAATATTGCTGTGGGAATTACTAGAAAAACATCTGCTCTGATAGGATTGAAGGATATTTCAGAGTTACATAAGGTGAAGTACCCTATTATCGACATTTGTCCATTGACCACAGATATAAGGAGTTAATTTTTTTTCCTAATCTGGTATTTTTATTTAAAAATATCGAAATCGTCTATTTAATACTTTTTTTTTACAAAAATTATATAATTAATCATACAGTAACCGTAAGAACAATGCTACAATGACCTTTTAAAGAACGAATCTGACTATAAAACAATGAAATATACGACTTTGCAAATTTTGCATTTGAATTATTATTTCTACTAATTATAAATACTTTATGAGTTCAATCTTTTTACGAATGTGTGAACTATAATATTTTTCTGCAGTACATAAAAAGTTTCAAGTTTTTCATACGAGTAAGTTCAAATGATTTCTTATTTCTTTGCGTTTGTATGTAATTTGATATTTTTACCCGAGTGCTTTAATTTTAAAACTTCTTTATACGCAGAATTCGTAATTTTGTTGATAATAATAATTTAACTTTTTTAAAAAAATATGTAAGTTTTTCATTTGTATTTTTGCATTCAGTAATACATACAGTAGAGCAGCGGTTCCCAAACTTTTGGGCTCGCGGAGCCCTTTTTGGGAAGAATTGCTAAGGCGGAGCCCCTAAACCCATCCATACTCTGGGATTTACAAATTAATGTTTTTTATGCCTATGGAGCCTAGAAAAATCTGCGGTTAAAAATTCGAGCAATTAATTTCCAACACAGGACTAAGATTCTCAGTTTGGCCCTTTCCTGAAACAGAAATTCTGTATTTATACTAGAAATCTTAAAAATCAAATTTTTTATTACATAACCCTTTAACAGTTTTATTTAATATTACTGTTATTAGGCATAATAAGACAAAAATAAGGATTAAAACCCTTTTCTTTGTATTAAAATATTTACCCTGTATAATCGCGATATTTTCTTCAAATACAGCAAAAATTATAATTAAAAATTTGATATTTCTGAAAGCTTTTAGTTACGTGGAAAACAAACTCTTTTTTACCGAAGTGATGCTCAAGCAGTACTGTTAAGGGGTTAATGACATCCATTTTTAAAATAAACAGTATTATTTTGGGA
Organism: Maratus speculifer; assembly: GCA_964019185.1. Classification (NCBI taxonomy): domain Eukaryota; kingdom Metazoa; phylum Arthropoda; class Arachnida; order Araneae; family Salticidae; genus Maratus; species Maratus speculifer. Next base: position 244,140,130 of record OZ025296.1, read on the forward strand.
TTTCCAGTATGAACTTGGAATTAAAAATTAAAATCTTAATCATATTTGGATTATGCATTCCAATGAGGATTGCACGAAACTATTATTATCTATGGCGAAAACTACATACACACAGAAAAAAAGGAAGTTCTACAGTTAACATTTGCAGAGAGATACTTCTGTATAATTCCAATAGGCAACTTGCTTTAAAAAAAAAAAAAAAAAAAAAAAAAAAAAAAAAAAAAAAAAAAAAAGCGCAGTTTTAGTCATTTATGAGTAATTATGAAACACGTTTTCGCTAGTCCTGCCTACCCGTAACCGAATCATGTGATTATGGAATATTTTTTTCGGTCCTCTTTAAGTATCTAGTACTTCTAAACATGCATCTAAAATAAATCGCCTCTCAGCCTTTTTTTTTTTTTTTTTTTTTGAAACATTTAAAAATATATATCTAGAAGTATGTCATTGTTTTGGTGTTTAAGTGGGAAAGTCAAAATCTATAAGCTGCATTGTTAAATGCATCATTGATAACTTTTTTGGATATTTTATTTAAAGTATTTGGCTATTAATTATGATTTTGAAAGAAACTGTCTATCGTCGTTGTTTTTGCCTCAAAACAGATATGCAGTTAAAAACTACACCTATTAAACAAACTATAACTATAAAGAAAAACTTTACTAACAAAGTGGGAATATGAAACATGTGAGGTTGAATTTATATCAGGGCGGGTACTATTGACAAAAATTCTAAGTGAGAGGTGGAGCTGAGCAAAATTTTAAATTCATAGTGTGATGACAAATTTAAAGAACTAGTATATAAATTTATGTATGAAAAAAGAAATTTATATATACAAATGTAATACGAATCTAACGAGGTTCTTTAAATGACTGAAGATGCAATGAAAAATGAGTTTTTTGCGACAAACATTATGTTACTATGAAAAACAGTATAAATAATTTAAATATCTACAAATATCTACAAATAACATAACAGATATAAAAAACAGACAGATTAAATAACAGATTTAAACAGTCAAAGATATAAAAATAAAAATAAATATATACACTTATTACACACAAATGAATCTAATGCGGGATCTTAAATGATACAAGACCTTTTTTAAAAAGACGTTTTAAGCGACAGGAATTGTTTTAAATATTAAAAATACAATTTTGAAAACTAGGATAAAAGATTCAAATAAGTAAAATTTAATAAAAATAAAATAAACATTTTAATCAAATTAAAGTTACAAAAGTAAAAGTAATACTATATGCAATATATACATATATTATATTTAATGCCGAAAGTTTTTTTATTTGGCGAACAATAAGATATAAAAGTTTAGTGTGAAAAACGTGCTTGAATTGTTTTGCACAGTTCTGGTGCAATTTTCGACAACTGTAAGCAAATCCTTGGTTCTGCTTTTTACCCGTTTCTGTATGTTATTTTGATTCTTGTATAAGTGGAGAATCCAGCTTATCACAGATAGGTCGTTGAAAATAGGAGTAAAATTAATTTTGCTCTATCTGACAAGATTTTGTATTCATCAATCAAATGACGCCAAAATTCAGTGATACGCTTTCTTTGAAAAGAAATTGCGAGATTACTTTGCGATTTTAAATCAGTGAGAGTTTCGTATTCCTCAGAGCTTAAGCTGTGTGGTTTTGTTTGTACACTAAATTTATTTTGTAGACATTTAAAATCGTCCAGCTAGAAAGTAATGCTCAAACGGATCTTCAGAACTTCGTGATGATCTTGAATATTTTTCTAATTTTTTTTCAAACTTGCTGTTATGGTCACTTTAGTAAGAGGAAAGTAAGTTATATCAGCCTTTTCTACTCATTCAGACCAGAAGGTAAGTTTCCTCTTAAATGCAGACACTTTGGAGTTTGCATTAAAAAAAGTAGCACTTTCTCCTTGCAAGTATAAATTCATTTCGTTCATTTTACTAAGAATGTTCTCAAATATGCCAATTTACATTACCAATCTTCATCATTTAAAATTGTTATTAATTGAGAATTGCTATCTTTCAAAAAGTTTTCAACCTCTGCACGCAGCTCCAGCAAACGTGTCAACACTTTTCCTCGGGATAACCATCTTATTTCAGTATGCAGCAGCAGGGACTGATGCAGGTTTGCCATATTTTCGCAAGTTAGTTTAAAAGCCTATTTTTAAGTGGTCTTAATTTTATAAAGTTTTTTTTATTTTTATGGCATCATTCAGAACTGTCGTAAATTGAAGTGTTATCAAAAGAAGAGGTAGTCAAAAAAGAATTAAGTATAAATATATGAATAGGCGGAGCTCCAAAGAACAAAATTGTTCTCCCTTTTGTTCAGCAAGTATAATTAATAGCACAGGCGGAACTTTTCTGTTTCGAATAACGTTGTGCATTCTATTCAGAATGCTATTTCTCGTAGCTTATTTTAAATCGAATTTTTAAAACTCATTAATGCAGAAACATAGAAAAAGGCATTAAATGCAGAAACATTATATGCAATTGAATGCAGAGAATGCAAAAACATTTTATTAAATTCTGAAACATAAAATAAAGCACTTGAAACCAGAAATATTATACAGAAAATACATACAAGTATAATACAAATGCTTAAATTGTTTTGAAGTGTATTATTTTATTTTTCAACGCAGTTGTAGATATATTTATTTCTGACACACACGCACACAAAAATTCCTACATACTTTTGAAATACAAATATGCCAATTTCTTTCATGTTTTGTTTATTTTTCTGGAACGCCGCGGAGCCCCCGGAAAGTTCAGGCGGAGCCCCAAGGGCTCCGCGGAGCACACTTTGGGAACCTCTGCAGTAGAGCACCGATTATTACGCCTCATATATTACGTACGACATGGATTAAACATTAATATTCCTGGGCCCAACATAAACAAGGTTTAAATGAAATTTCAGTTTTACAATTTTCGGAACTGCGGAATTTTTAAACTTCTAAATATCGCACATTTTAAATTTTTACACAGTGACATAGAGAAAAAAATGCTCTTTTAAATGAAATTTGTTTGCAAACTTTATCACAACTTGTTTCCAAATTATTAATATTTTAAAAGTTTTTGTTACTTTTTTTGTCATTGTGTCAACAGAAGTATTCCATTTTTGGACATTAAATATGGACCAATCACAAAACGAATAAAATAAAATAAGTTCCGGAATTCAACCAATAAAAAGATTCAGATCTGCTTCAGATTTTCCAGTTCTCCACCGAGATCAACAACTATTTTCCAAATAGTTAAAATATATATATATATATATTAATTCTTCTTGATCAGAACTCTTCGTGTAAAACAGTTTATAACCATATCGAAGTAAAAATTCATGTTTTGTAGAAATAGAGTCAAGTCGGGTCGAGATTTTAACTTTTTTTGGGGGGGGGGAGGGGGAAGGGGCTAATATATATAATACTTGCTAGACTATATAAGCAGGACAACTTTTTAAATTTTACGCCGACCGGAACATTACTTTATTTTGTACGAACTGGGTCCTTGAAATTTTTGCCCACGCAATTTTTAGGACCTGGCCCAGCACCGCGGGGACCTCTAATATATGTTATGAACTTGGCCCCCTGTCGGGGATACAGTGCCCCCACGTCGGGCAAATTCTGGCGCCGCCCTTGGTTGTAAATAATAGTGTAGATGTTGTGATGTCTTCATTAAAAATGTGATTGTTTAAGAAGTGTTTATTATTTAACCGACGAACACCTCCCACAGTATCATATTTAACCAATCTTAAGTATTTCCTTTTAGCATTTATTATTTAATGTTTTGATCAAACAATCACCTGTCAATACCACTTTTAATCATTTCATTTCAGAAATTCGTTCAGTGCAATTTGGTGTATTTGTAACATAAGCCATCATTTTGAGAGCGCCGTGCAATTTTGCAAACGCATGAAGGTCTTTTGAGCGCACGGAATAACACCAGTTTATTCTTTCAAACAAATGATTTTCCCAAATAAAAGCCCTCCTCCCTCCCAAGCACACATACACTAATTCTTTTGGTAAGTGGAATATTTCTATAATTAATTCTTTTAACTGGAATTAAAAAATAATAAATAAATAAATAAATGTTAGCAAAACATTGTGTTAACCACGATGTAAATCTGACAGCTAGGTAACAAATCAAAGCAATTTTAAATGTTCAATAACCTACCAGCTTGTCAGGTGCAAAAGACCAGCTGCCAAGCACTGCTCACTGCATCCCATTCATTTTTAACAACCCTCATAAAAAAATAAAACAGAAATACGGAGGGAGGGTAACAAAACATATGTTCACACCTGCTCACAACCCAAAGGTTTTGTAGCCATGAGATGATTGTTATTTTTGATTACATTAATCGAATTAAAACAATTGAAATTAAAGCGGGCAATAGGAATAAAACTTAAATTAATAACAGAATTTTTTTTTTTTTAAATAAGCTAGTAAACTTCATTTAACACCTTCTCTCTTATACAGGGTGTCCATTCTCAACGATCTCCAGTGACTAATTTCTTAACCGTTAGTCATAGACATATAATTTCAGTTACAAATTTTTTTTTAAATGAGAAAGAAATATTGAGATGAAGAAAGAAGTATAATGAGATAAAAAAAAAAATAGATATGAGATATATCTGATACATATAAATTATAATTAAATAAAGAAAAAAGCGATGAGTTAATAAAAGCTCTTTTTTTTTTTCGAAATTTAAATTTTTATACTGTTTTCCGCTCCAATGTTATGTTTAGTTAAATTATCTTATTACATTGCCAAAGGAGGGGAAAAAAAAAAAAAAAAAAACTATTTATAACGCTAAACTTGACCGAATTATGAAACTTTAAAAATGCATGACTTTTCTGCATCTGAACACAAATGAGTTCCGTCATGATTTAACGTCATGTACTAACTGCTTAAAGTATTGATAGAATTTATTTTATGTGTATCTGCGCAATGAAAAATTAATACAAATATTACGATTGAATTAACTTTTCTTAAGATGAAGAATGGTGAAAATAATTTTATTTTAACATATTTTGTAAGGACTTGTGACTGTTTCTTTTCATTTCTTTCAACAAAAATCATGTTATTTTTATGTTTTTATTTAACTTCAACGATCGTATGTATGTTTTTCCAGTTCAAAATTTGCACTCGATCTTTCATTTTCAGATATCCGACAGAGATTAAATTTTACAGACTAGCGTAAATCCGATGATAATCTAATATTATGATTTTCGATAGTTATCATTTAGACTTATTTTACAGGCTAACAAAAATAATATCGGATAGATTACAACCAAGAAGTTTAAGAAAAAGTTTTAGATTAGATAACAAGAATGCGATGGTGCATTTTTCATTGATGAATCCGAAAATTACCTTAATTTTTAACTATCGACCCAGGATTTTTTTATAAATCATATTATCAAAGTTAAAAAATAACAAACATAGGATACTATAAAATAGAGAATATGGCTGTGTTTTTAGACTTTAGATAATCGATTTTTATGTACTTTTTAGCATCGAATCTGAAAATGACATTGACTTTTAACTATAGCGTTTAGAATTTAATTCGTTAAGACAGTTAATAACGTTAGAAGTTAACGTTAGAATGGCCAACGGCCATTGGACACCCTGCGGTATAACATAAATATAGAGATACAACCACATATCGCTTTGTTTTCATAAATTTCTATAGTCATTTGATATCGATATTCTATTTGTTGTTCTAATTTATACATAGATTATATTTATTTCAATTTTGTCTATCTTCATCTTTCCTTTTATATTAGAATTTTTTAATGGATTTTATGTGGTGTGATATTTTGCAATTTTTATTTTGACAAATGTGTGGAATATTACTACCATTTGCCATCTCAAAATTGGAGCTTCGGTCATTTTATTGTTCGAATTTGTTAATTTTTTAAATTTCAAGCTAGGTATACTACATTTAAATTGCGTATATAGATACCATTATAAAATTAGACATTTGGTTAGATTTTACTAACAGAACTTCATTGTCTTTTGACTTCAAGGTATTAATAAATGTATAAATATAATACATGCAATAACCCATTAATTCCTCCACGAGATATTCTTCCCCCCCCCCCCCCAAAAAAAAAAAAAAAAAATTATTAGTAAAAAAATATCGACAAGGTAAATTTATCATTACATTTGAAAGGTTAAAAACTTCATTATTTCGGAAATATCTTTTTATTTTGGACGCTAATATTATAACCAAACGTTCCAAGATGGACATTTTTTTTTTTTAAATTAATGAATACAAGAGATCGATCAAAAATCTGAATTTTGTCGAAAATTCGTTTTCTGTGAAAATTTTGCCAAAAATTCGGGCGGAATTAAAACTTGATCGAAACTATCTGTATTCCAAAAATCTTGTCTTCTTTCGGAAATTTTGAACGTTATTCTTTCAGTTGACATGTATCGGCACAAATGTCATGGAATACTCCTCATTTACTGCTATAAAAATCTGAGTTTCGTCGAAAATTCGTTTTCTGTAAAAGTGCTGCCCAAAATTCTGACGGGCCGAAATTATCTCCAAAAATCTCGTCCCTTTCGAAAATTTTAAGTTCTACTCATTGAATGTACATATATTGGCATAAATGTGATGAGACACTCTTCATTTATTACTATGAATTTCACTGTTTATAATTATATCAGTCATGACTTGCTAAAGACGCAAGTGCAAATTAGAAAGCAAAAATTATGTAAAAAATTTGAAGATGCCTTTTCATGTGCTCATCAATATGCAGTAATAGAGAATTCTCAGTGTGAAAATGCAGAAGTGTTTCGAATACGCTTTCAGAAAACTTTAATATAACAGATGACCATTCAGAAAAATCATGAAAGAGAAATCGAGGTATGTATATTTAATACATTTTTCTAATTAGATGAAATTCGTATAATTCATGTATTAATTACATTTAATTTCGCATGGAAAAAAAAGTTTCGGTCAGAGACACAGAAAGCCAATTTCGTCTATATGTGTAATTGCACGTATAATTAACAATTATGTATTTTTATGTACGCATCAATTACTTAAAATTTTTTTTTAAACATTTTCTTTTTCGATCGAAAGTAGAAAGATTACCGAAATAAGGTTTCTGTCTTAAAAATCTGTTTCAATCATTACAAGACCAGCAATTTTCAACTGCAGGAAATTTGTTCTGGAGGCTCTGAGGCAAAATCCATATTATTATTCTCATGTTACTCTAAACATCCTTTTGATAACAAGCTAGGAGATCGTAGCAGTCTTCTTCCTTCGGGGGGGTAAAAGAGACGAAAGGTAGGGAAGATGTCGGGGCCAGACAAGAAAAATAATCGTCCTTGACGAGAAGGTCGTCCAAGGAAGTAGAGAGAAATGGAGGATACCGAGCAATTTCTTTGCAGCCACGACAGGGCAAATACCTTTACAGGTGAGACGATAGGGCGGATAACTGCGCTGCTCGGGATGTTCGACGCCATAAGCAATCTATCTAAGAGAACACTAAGACAATAAAAGTGGAATAAATGAATAAGGATTTTCCTACAGACACTTGTTAAGAGGATAGCGATATAATGTTTCCTGCACAATCCAGACATATATCAGAGGACGAGGCCGCCTGGCATTTTAATCGACCACCTGACTAGAATTTCACTATAAGCTGTTTCCGAAATATTATTCATCTACGTATGAGTATCTGAAATTTATTTTTGCAATGCAAAGTTTTCTATCTTCTTTCTATTCCACAACAAAAAACTGCGACTGCAATGTAATTTTAGGCTCTCAACTGTTATACTCAACAAGTTTTGACATATTTACAAATTCATCTTTAAACAGTAAGATATAAAATTGGAAGGTCTGAGATCATGGATACAATTTGGAATCGAATTGTACTTTCCATTTTTTGATAAATTATCTATTCAGTTACAAGAGATTTTGATCACGTGGCAGGCGTTTTTCACTTTTCCTTGAATAGTTATTCTTGTTTCACGCGGAAATTCGGTTCAAAACGGTCGCTTTGACCATACTTTCTGAAAGATCTATTGCGTTTACGAAAGATACAATTAGATAGTTTATGAATAATAACAAATAATAGTTTTATGCACTTCCGAACAAAAATGAATATACACATGTCATAAAGTCGCCCATTTAGATTTGAGAACAGCATTAAATCAAAATCAGGATCACGGTAAACATCTTACTTGCAGACATCTCATAATAAAAAGTAAATGTTTAATTTATTTTAAGGGTGTTTTTAAATCAAAAAGGACCACTTCGTGACACATGCTTTAATTTATTTTTGTTCGGAAATGCATCAAATAGCAGGCGTTATTATTCAAAAACTGTCTAATTGCACTAAATTTTCTGTTACTGGATAGGTAATTTAACTATCATAAAATGGAAAATTAAATTCGATTCTAAATCGCTTCCATGGTCAGGTATTCCAATTTCATATCTTTCCGTTAAAAAATGAATTTGTAAATGTGTCAAAACGTTTTGCGCTTGTTGAGTGGAGGCAGTTGAGAACACCCTTAACAATATTCTGCGATCCATTGTCAAGTGGTGCTGAACTAGAGATCTGCATGGGCTCGGGCTTGTCTCGAGACCCGTACCCAGCCCGCAGAATTAAGGCAATTTTGTCAACGGGCCGAGCCTATAAACAAAATAAACGAACCAGGCTGGCAAAAAAAAAAAAATTGAACGGGTCAGACCGGCCAGTGCCGATAAAAGAAATTTTCGGTCCGGAATGCCAGCTCTTGTATTTTTACATCTATTTACCTAAAAAACACAACATAGAGCTCCTTTGTCGTTTCTGAAATGAATATACAATTCAAGAATTCACTTAAATAAAAAACTGTCAAACATCATTACATAAAATCTACAAAAATGTAAAAAAAAAACTAATTCGTTACACAGGTGAGAATAAAATAAACATATTTTCTTACGAAATAACAAAACAGTTTTTAATTCATTACTTATATATATTTATCCATATTAATCTTCTACCAATTAAACGTTTTCTTTCCTTTAATGAATGCCTACGTATATTTTTATCAGACGATTTGCGTAACTCTTAATCCGTATTAACAAATAAAGGCTGATAAAAGCAGGTTCAAAGATTATTTTACATGCTAATATTCAAAATAAGGATAATGTATGAGAATATAAACTGAATATTCATGAAGCCATTAAATTAATTAGACAGAAATTATTGAACAGATCAGCATTAATAATTCAGAAACACGATCATTCACTGTAAAAAATATCCATTAATATACACAAACTTTTCCCTCAAAATTACGGAATAGTTTCCTTTTTCCGAAAAAAAACAGAAGAATTTCCGTATTTGACATTTTGGAGTCACTAATCCCCTTAAATAACGGAAGTTTTCTCTTATTTTTGTCAATTTTCCGAAAACAGTAGAGTTTAGTGGTGCCATCTACCAGCAAAATTAAAAACCTTATACTGAGTTGATTTTTTTAAACAATTTGCTGGACTATTTCTCAATTTCATTCTGTTTTAATAATAAAAAGCTAACGTATTTTTTAAATATTAAGAAAATAATAATAAAAAATTATTAATTCTTTTTAAGTTTGAAATAGCTGAAAGGGAAAGTTGATTGTGATTTTAAAATAATTTTTAATGTATTTTTATCTCACACACACACATATATATATATATATATACAGTCGAGCCTCGATTTAACGTACTTTGATTTAGCGAATTCTCCGATTTAACGAATATTTTTTTCTGTCCCGACAAAAAGGATGCTAAAATGCTCTGATTTAACAAATTTTTAGCTTTGATTTAACGAACAACAATCGCTGAAAAAAAATTCGCATTCGCAGATAAAATTAAAACTTTGAATTTTTTGCACATAAAACTTTGAATCTTTCATATCTAAATCCAAATGTTACATTTTTTTCTCATTTCTGGGTGGATTCAAAAGACAGTCTTTTCCCTTTTTCAACTAGAAACATGACAAAGATGCAGACAAATAGCTAAGTACCTGCGATATTGAACAGAAAGAGAATGAAAATTCTAAAAGTAGTTAAAATGATGAAGAAACGGAAATTCAATTAAAAAAAGGTGATATTCAAAGAATCAATCAATTTGCAGCTTGAACACTTTAAAAAATTATTTTTTGTTTCACGAGGTTAATGGTGTTCTTCTTACGGAGTTAGAAAATATCAACAAAAGACTTTATAAAGTCGAAACAAAGCAGTATCAAGGATTTCTTTCCAAAGTGCCAATAAATATGTATGTATGATGTATTAAATTTCAAAAGCAAATAATATTAAGGAATTTAGATAATTTAAAAGTTGATCTCCTAACTTATAATTTTTAAGCTCGTAGTAAACATTTATCATTCTTTTTTTAAATTTGTATATCTAATTAGTATCTAGTGTATATTTTTATACCATACTCTTTACAAAAATTGATATTCGATTTAACGAATTGCTTCGATTTAACGAACAGATTTGTGGGTCCAATCAATTCGTTAAATCGAGGTTCGATTGTATATATATATATATATATATATATATATATTAAGTGCGTTGGATATTTTGAAAAAAGTGGAAAAAAATTCTTTTAATTTTAATATATATATATTTTAATTTATTCAAATTAAGAAGTTCGCACATAAAATTAAAAATATATCGAAATATATTACCGAAATTCTTATAATTTTGGCGATTACGTAAGTTATAAAAAATCAATAACTGAAATTTATTTTATAACCCATTGTAATCTTTATTGAGTTTACCTTTGATCGTCATAAAATAATTTGTAAAATGCACGTTTTTTTTCTTTTAGTATGTTAGTATTTTTTAAAATAAATAAATAAATATCAACAATATTACAACAGAATTTTAAAATTTTTCCAAAAAAAGAAGGAAACAAAACTCTTAATAAATTCTTTCATGCATGTAATATTTTAAAGACTAATTTTTATACATATAAGCTAAATATTCGAAATTATGGAAAGAAAATCGAAACTATGGAAAGAAATTATGGAAATTAAGAAAGGTAATTTTGGGGATTACATATGTTATAAAAAATCAATAACTGATTTTTTTTTCCTATAACCCATTGTAATTATCTTTATTGAGTTTACCTTCGATCGTCATAAAATAATTTGTTAAAATGCACGTTTTTTTTTTCTTTCTTTTAGCATGTTAGTATTTTTTAAAATAAATAAATAAATATCAATAATATTACAATAGAATTTTAAAATTTAGGAAACAAAACTCTTAATAAATTCTGTCATGCATGTAATATTTTAAAAACTAATTTATATATATATAAAGCCAAAATTAATAAGCTAAATATTCCAAATTATACAAAGAAAATCTGTAAAACATTTAGAATTATCCATTCAATAGAAAAATATTATCTCTACAAAAAAAAAAAAAAAAAAAAAAAAAAAAAAAAACCCTGCGTTTAAAATTTTATCTTTACTTTACGAAATGTATCCGAAATAACTAAAGATATTTGAAAGTGTCGTTTGAATAGTTCTGGTGTAATGGTATTACACTGCAAGCTACGACACAAGAGGCCCCGAGTTCGAACCCCATGGAAGGTATGTAACATTTCTTCACTGTTGTTTAAATTAATTGTATATAATGTGTCCCTGATATTAACGTGTCTTTGAAAAGTAAAGAATAAAAAGCACAAAGATGTTAGTTAATCCTTGAAAAATTCTTTTAACTTTTCAAACGAAAATTTTTACATAAGGAAAAAATAAAAAAAAAAAACGGAAATATTTTGTGAAAAAATGGAACTATTTCTGGAATTTACGGAAATTTTTTTCCCTTAAAAAACGGAAGTAGTACTGGCGTCTAGATAACCAGTACTATTTCCGTTTTTTAACGGGAAAATTTTTTACAGTGTTAAAACAATGAGAGAATAAAAAAAAGCATGCTAAGCTAAATGAAAATTTGAATATTAACAAGTTTTTGAAGAATTTTCTGCGATTTCATGAGAGGGATTAAAAACAAAACAATGAACAGATAAAGTTAAATACCTTGCTGCAGATGTATTACACAATTTGATAAAATAATGTGGTCTTCACATACGTACAAAATCATTTGCAGTAAATTATAACTTTATACATCAGCACTTTTCAATTTAACAAATGTCAACGGACTTACGAGATCTAAAATCAGAATTCTTTTAAATAAATCTTTATAAAAAATTAAAATACAGTCTATCCTCGTTAATTCGAAATCGGATAATTCGAATCTTCGCTTAATTGGAACTAAATATGAAGTCCTCAAATTTTCAATGGCAGAATAACGTTAAAAATTTTCATTCATTTGAACTCATTTTCTCTTGACTTCGTTTAATTCGAACTAACGAGAATTCAGATTTTTCATTTTTCTCTTCTTTCGCACAGATTTCAGATCATTTGAATATCTTTCTTTCTTTGATTTTTGTGAAAATTGTCCCGAACAAGTATACATATAATCCAATGCATTTGATATCCACTTTCTTAGTGTCCCGTCTGTCCATCAGTGACGCTTTAAAATTTTCTTCCATTGTGCTTGTTTCTGCATTCTAATTTAATATTAAGTAATATTCTAATGATAAGACGAAAAAAATTAAAAAACACTATAACATTAATTCCTTTGTAATAGTACCATATTAAGCATGTTTTCATTTCGTATTTTCCATAATTCGAACTTCCGATAATTCGAAGATTTCTTGTCGTCCCGACGAGTTCGAATGAACGAGAGCCGACTGCATATGTATTTTTTTTAAAAAGAAATCGGAAAAATATTTGGGAAGTAAGAAAATTGCCTTGTAACATTTAATAAAACTTTCAGAATTAAAATAAAACGAATAAAGTAGTAGCTGTTGGGTGGTTTCAGTGCCCTATATGAGATCAACAAGAGTTCTTAAATATAGTAAGGGGCTACCACAAGGTGAATTTCGGAATGTCGGGCGCCAGCGCACGTCAAAATGTCGAAGAAATAATAAAAAGGGGATAAACGTTTTCCGTTTCTCTATTTGAACAGTTAAGTACGTGATTGATGGAAAACGTCTTCTATCTGGATGAGGTACTGGATGTTAGGAACGAGATTAGCTAGAAGCCTTTAAAAAAAAATAAAAGAGTACAGATCCACAGTTCCTACAGATCGCAACAGGAGGATCGTCTTTACGGAAGACTTTTTAGATTAAAGTGACCCAAACAGGTAAAAAAAAAAAAGTGCGCACCGAAATCTCATTTTAGAGAAAAAGGCATTTTTACAGGTATCATCCAGTGCTTCTATAGATCGTAACAGGGGATCGCCTTTACGGAAGACTTTAATTAAAGTGCTTTAAGCAATCATTACAAGGAAATATCCAAGGGCTTTGCATAGTCATGTAGCCTTTGGCACAGCAATAGCGAGTTAATGACAACAATAGCGATTAAATCATACGAATGATTTTGAATATTTATCGAATTTCGAATCAATTTCTTTAGTTTACAGAGGACGAAAAACAAAATTTCAGTTACTTTTTCTTATAGCATTTAATTATTTCAAATAAGAGACAATATTTAAGTTTAGAAATTCAGAGAGAAGCAATGACCTCCTTCATCACTTCTTCTTCACCTATAAAATGTTTGATATCCCCTTCCGGGAGGTAAAGGGGGGTTACTTAGGGAAGGCACTGCCCTCCCACAGACTCGGAAAGGTGCCCCTCCCCACAAAAAATGTACATAAATAATATATAATATGTAGGGATGTCTTTTCTAAATCTAAATCGATCCTTTGAGTTTTTGTGCACGTCTCTGAGTTCTGTAGGAGCTAGTATTATCTGCCAACTTTTAGGCCAACGCCCCCCCTCCCCCCCCACACACACACACATAAAAAAAAATGTTTAATACATGGTGATGGATGCCATAAAATTTATTTAATATAGTGACTTTTTTCTATGTGATATTTATTTGTTTTTGTGTAAGAAAAAAAAATTATGGCTCAAAACATGTTTATTTGATTAAAAAGAGTAAAAAAAAATGAGAGATTACAGCAACTATGTGCCAATATTCAAAATCGAATTTCTGCTCAGATTTTCATATTTAATAACATCACGTTATATCATTCCTGTTCACACTTTTTTAGGAGAGAAGATCACAGAAAAAAATAACTAGTTTAGTCTATTGAGGAAAAAAAACCTAATTTTTGTTAAGAAGGAATCCCTAAAGAAATTTACTTACATTCTACCAGAAGCATTTTTACTTTGTCATTACAAACGCTGCGAAAATATTTCAGCTTATGACGAATGAATAAAAAAAAAAAAGCTTATCTGATGAAGAAGCAAGAAGGAAAAGGGGAAAAATTAAAGAACGAAACCTTAGAACTTAACTACCAACTTTTTTTTTCTTTCTAATTCTTATTGATTTCCAAGTCATCTGTAATACATATGATAGATTCGAAGTTCGATAAATATTCAAAATAATGCGTAATACGATTTAATCGCAATTCAAATTATGAAATATTCCACGAAAAAAGCCATGCATAAAAATGCAAATAAAATAATGTTACAAACCAGAAATTGCCTCATTATTATGAATCTTTAATTCAAATCAGACATCATTATACAATTTTATAGATTGGAGAAAAAAGTTTAATTAAAAAAATTACTAATAGATTCCCATATGAATTATATAACGTTACATTAATTTTTGCATAAAAGAAAGGACATCGATATAAAATGAATGTTGCAGTAAATTTACAGCATACTGATTTCAATAATTTAACTCTGGTAAATTTTAATTTTCAATAAATTTAGATTTCCTTTTTTTTTTTTTATTTGCGTACAAATTAGAAAAATTTAAAAAGAAAAGAAAAAGAAAAGAGAATGAAAGAAAATTTGAATCTAACGTCTAACGTCATTAAGAATCTAACGTCATGATACCAATTACGCTAATATTAAACAACTTAATAAAGTAAATTCATTCAAATTTTATATTAGTAGTAATTCATGCTACTATAGCAACGGTTTCTGCTGTGAATTCTCAGCTGTTTCAAAATTTGATATTCTATTCTTAACTATCTAAAATGTATCGTGTTAAATCTTCAGACTAAAATACTAATGATATTGATGGTTAGTTCGAAAGATCAATCATTCACACAAATATTTTATTAATTATTGATAATCTCAATCGGTCAGTTTATAGGGGGAAAAAATCATTGAATCTTTCCAAAATTCATTTATATTATAAAGCAAAAGCATGTCCTTGTGTAACGATGACGTTACACTGACAGTAGCAACGATTTAAGCAATCCATTTATTACTTTAATTATTTATTTGCAAATTAATTACTTCTACACATATCGACATCACAATTTTAAAATTTACAGTGTCTAATAGAGAAAAATGTGTATTTTCAAATGCATTTTATTTTAAAACTGTAATTTACTGGTTATAGTTTTGAAAATTATTTTCAATCATGAATTTTTCAAAAAATCTAGGCCGTGTGCAGCTCGATTACGGAAGACTAACCGTTTGCGCTCAAAACTATATAAATAATTTCGAGTTTGTTTCGGGCTAATATTCCATTGGGAAATTAACACTTCATTAACAAATAATAAATAAATGATATAACATCAATAAAACAAACTTAACAGACTATGCAACTAAAATACTGAAATTATCAAAATCAAAAAAGATGCTGTAAAAAGTTAAATCTTTAGCGATTTCTTCCACTATTAACTATTGGCACGCGGCTAATACGAAAGTATCGCATTTAAAAAGTTTCAAAACTTTATTAGAAGATACATATACAAATTCCATATGAAAAAAAAAAATATGCCAGGAAATCTTTTAATATAATGGTAGTTTTGATCAATACTTAGAAACAGATCACATGCAACAAATTAATATTCCAAATATACGACATAAAAATAATAATTTGCAATAATTAACTCATTTACCTTGCAAAAGGTCTGGCTTCTACATTATATTTGTCAGAAATAGGATCCGTACAAATTCGAATGGGTTTCTTGCAGACAGACTCGTTCAATAGGCCAATCTGTGGCACTGAACATTCCATAGCTCTGCAAAAAAAAAAAAAGAACGAATACATTATTTACAAATAATTTTTTATTTGAAAAACATAGAAACAAATAATTCTTTTCATAATGTTGCATTGAATCACTTGCACAAATGTCCAAAATCGAACATTTAGTTTTTTACAAAACATTTACATTAAAACTTTACAACTTCTGTTAATTCTTACTTCTGAAAGAAATTAAAATTCGTTAAAAAAAATCACTTAAGTAATGAGATATACATTAACTTGCTTTCAAATCTGATGATGTGCGTCCAGATCCCAGTTTTCAAACTGCTCCTTGCTTTTAAGATATATTTCTGGAATTTGTGTCCACAAAATTCACTTAATTATTTTTCTTAGTAGGCGTCATTTTTTATGGTAAAGCAAAATGTGATTCATTCACTCCGAATTTTTTTTCCATCTGCCCTTCTATTGTTTTGTTCAGCAACACACTATCATGAATAAGATGTTTTTAGTAAAAACTAATCCGGATTTAAGGGGTCAAATTTACATTTTCAACAACTTTGATTACTTTCAAAAGTTAGGTTCAAATGGTGAACACAATGTATTTCAATTTTCAACAAATATGCATTTTGAAAAAAATAAAATAACTGCATACTTAATAATTTAAAAAAAAATTAAAAGTTTATAAAATTTTGAATTTTTAAAAAACCCTACTACTTTTTTAAATTAATACATATAGTGTAAAATGATGAAATCTAACGTCTATGACATCTATTTTTTTTTTTTTTTTCCACACACATTACAGTAATTATTCAAAATTGAAGAGATTGTTTCAAAAGTACTTAGTCCTCTTAAACCGTTTAAAGCTATTGACTTTTTACTTACCCATCATACGTAGTATAGGGTAAGTCTTGCAATCGTTTTGAAAATCGAAAATTTTTTTTTTGACGGATTTACACGTTTCCGACACTGGAGATTCCGAAAAACATATTTTTAGAAAAAAAATTTTGCCGTCCGTCCGTCTGTGTGTCTGTCTGTCTGTAACCGCTCTATCTCCCGAACAAATTGAGATAGAGATTTGAAATTTTGTATGTGCTTAGTATGTAAGAATGGGACGAAGCCTATTTAATATCAGTAACCTCGATTATCCGAAACTATTTTTTTCGGACTCTCGAAAAATTCGTTCTGATGAAAGGTATATAAAAATTTTCGAATTTTTTTATTTTAAGGAGTGGACGTAAAAGGCAATAAAATAACACAAATTTTGCGCATAAAACTAAGTCGATCGGATTATTAGTTTTCGAGATATGTCTAATCCTGTTTTCCACATTCTTTGATTTTTCATGACCCTGTATTTCATTCAAATTTCAATTCAAAGGTATCTTTTAATTGAAAATGAGACACTTAATTTGATGCAAGAAACCGTTAGTGAATATGATAATTATTTCTAGAGTTATAAGGATGTTTCTTTTGTGCAATTCAGTGCTACTTGAATAGTTTGGCGTTTCATTCAATTTATCGAAATTGGTTCATCAGAAATTCATTAATAGAGCATGATTATGTGTTAAAAATACTTACTTATACGTTTATATTTTGTTTTGCAATTGTCACGCATTTTATAAATTGTTTACATATGTTATGTTTTCATATATTATGTTATGCATATCCATGATGGGTAAGTATTACGGTAGCCTCCAACGACTAGTTTTCTTTCTTATTATTTGTAAATGAGACTAGATTTTTTGAATTAAAGGACAAAACCTTTAAAAAATTCACTTTTATTTACACATTTTCCACAAGAATTTACTGTGTACGATCTGAACAGATAACTTTGGAGGAGTTTAGTAAAAAAAGGTGGGAGGGAGGAGGGACCCGAAAATGTTTTTAAATTCCAGCCGTATCGAGATCACCTTCTCTTAAGGCTAAACTTAATATTTCTTATCGACAGTCATGATGACATCGTTGAATAACCCGAAAAAAATCTGCTCATCCCCCAAAGTGTTAAAAAAACACCTGGGATAAAAATTTGAATTCAAATTAACTTATAAATAAATTCGATTGAAATAAACTTCATTCTTCGCACAAAAGCCTTATTGTGTACCATCGAATGTTTATTGTTCTATAAAAATTTTCATTGAAAATTTAATAATGAACTGATAAGTAGTTGACACTTACAACGAAAGGAATTTGAAACTATGGACTTAACACGTAGAAATGAACGCACTAATATCTGAACACATACTTTGATAACTTAACCATAAAAATATTTTTAAATTATCGATAGTTTTATCGGAGAAAATATTTTCAATGGATTTCGATAGCGAAGTCACGCAAAAAAAAAAAAAAAAAAAAGAAAGAAAGAAAAGAAAAGAAAAAGAAAATAAAAGAAACAGAAAGAAACAGATTCTTAACTAAACAATAATATATTATATATATATATATATATATATATATATATATATATATATATATATATATATATACAGGGTGCCCGAAAAGTCTGGAAACGGCCGAATAACTCAAGAAATACATATGAGATTGAAAAACGTAAATATACGTGTTAAATATTTTTAAATAAGCTACTCTGTGATACCAAATTTGACCTTCGAAACCGACCCCCTGGGGGTCAGAGGGGATCCAACTTTGAAATCTTAAATTATAACCCCCATTTTTTATTGCAGATTCGGATTCTACAGACAAAAATACGTAACTTTTGTATTTGATGTTTATTTCAAATCTTCGTTTATCATGGTGTAATCGAGCATATTAAATCGATATATATTCCCGCTTTTCCAACGGGATTTTCCCTAATCGAAACTGATTGGGCAGAATTTTTGACGTCAAATTCCTCGTCTTTTGCAGGAATAGCGTTTCCTGAAAATCACCCGTGGCGATTATTTCAATAGTGCTACACTATTAAAAATTTGACCCATTTGCTGCAGCGTCACTCCACAGCTATTATAGAATATCTCTTTTGTGACCAATGAGAATGCTCCATAACACAGTAAAGTAATCTATACTAATAAAATCCGTGCGCCTCTGTCTGTCTGTCTGTCTGCTTGAAGCCGATTACAGTTCGCAACGCGGGCGAGTTGGAAGTCGCGAGAGGTGTCTTTCGATTCGAAAAATTCCGGGAAAGTCATTTCGGGCATTTTCGAGACCGTGGGACCAAAATTAAAAAAGTTATGAATTAAAAACCGGTCGGGAATCGGAACGGAAAACGTCTTATTTCCCAAACAGGTCTCAAACGGAGCTCTGAGGCAGAACACTGCGCTACCTTGCGGTGAAGAACAGGAACTTTTCCCCTTTGGCTAAAAGAAGAAGCAGCCGAAAACCTATTTTTCTCCCGTCAATTTGTCAAAGAATGTATAAGAGAAAAAGAAGTAATTGGTAAAAAATATTAAACACTGTTTAATTAATATAATAAGTACAACTATTTAAGCACAGCAAGATATGTTCACTAAGAGGTAATAGTGTTGCTAATTAATATTTTGAGGATCTCAGATGTAACTGGCTATTCATATATTTATTCTGTATGTGAGTATTAATCGTTGTAGCTCATTTTCATACTTTTTCTTTTTGGTAGCATACACGAATATTGTGTAACCTAAGATTTACGCGATTAATGCTAATTTCTGTTAGTACAAACGGAAAACGAGTTGCCAAAATTATTTGTTAGTTATGTTCTTTGTGATATTAATGAAATTACTTATTTTTTTTAATAGTAGTTTTTAATAAACAAACTTTTTTTGCGCGTTTTTTCTTACATATTCAGAATCTGCGTAAAAGTCTGCTTCTGATTATCCAAAAAATACGAGAAAATATATTATGGACGCGCAGCGCCAACCGTGCAAAACCAAATATTTTTAACGGGACAATGGCGACCATGGCGCGTAGCGCCGGTGGGCCCGTACCGCCCACTGTGAGAAATCACATATTTTAACGGGATAATGGGCGCATAACAACCATAGCTCTTTAATTTACTTTTTTTGTGCTGAGGATTCGAACACCAAGACTTGCTTATTAAATGAATTTTTTTGTTTATTATATATTGCTTAATATCGAGGTTCGTTTGGTAAAAGTGGCCCAGCTAGCGGGCGTAGGTCGCTAGTCTATACTAATAAAATCCGTGCGCCTCTGTCTGTCTGTCTGCTTGAAGCCGATTACAGTTCGCAACGCGGGCGAGTTGAAAGTCGCGAGAGGTGTCTGTCGATTCGAAAAATTCCGGGAAAGTCATTTCGGGCATTTTCGAGACCGTGGGACCAAAATTAAAAAAGTTATGAATTAAAAACCGGTCGGGAATCGGAACGGAAAACGTCTAATTTCCCAAACGGAGCTCAAACGGAGCTCTGAGGCAGAACACTGCGCCACCTTACGGTGAACGACCTGAACATTTCCCCTTTGGCTAAAAGAAGAAGCAGCCGAAAACCTCTTTTTTCTCCCGGGAAAACGACTTTTTCTTTCGTTTCGGTTCTTTGAAAAAGAACTAATTGGTAAAAAATGTTAAACACGGTTTATTTTCATATTTTTTTGGTAGCATACACGAATACTGTATAACCTAAGATTTACGCGATTAATACTAATTTTTGTTAGTACAAACGGAAAACGAGCTGCCAAAATTATTTGTTAGTTATGTTGTTTGTGATATTAATGAAATTACTTATTTTTTTTTTAATAGCAGTCTTTTGCAGTTTTTAATACCGAAACTTTTTTTGCGCGTTTTTTCTTAAACCATCATACAGACAGTTTTTAAAGTAGATAAAACTGATTACATATTCAGAATCTGCGTAAAAGTCTGCTTCTGATGAACCAAAAAATACGAGAAAATTTCTTATGGGCGCGCAGCGCCAATCGTGCAAAACCAAATATTTTTAACGGGACGATGGCGACCATGGCCCATAGCGCCGGTGGGTCGCCTTTGCACGGTGGGCACGTAGCGCCCACTGTGCGAAATCACATATTTTTAACGGGATAATGGGCGCATAACAACCATAGCTCTTTAATTTACTTTTTTTGTGCTTGAGGATTCGAACTCCAAGACTTGCTTATTAAATGAATTTTTTTGCTTATTATATACTGCTTAATATCGAGGTTCGTTTGGAAAAAGTGGCCCAGCTAGCGGGCGTAGCTCGCTAGTCGTTTTCTATAAAAGCGGTGGAGTGACGATGCAGCAAAAGGGTCAATTTTTTTTACAGTGTACTTTACTGTGTTATGGAACATTCTCATTGGTCATGAAAGAGATATTCTATAAAAGCTGTGGAGTGACGCTACAGCAAATGGATCAAATTTTTAACTGTGTAGCACTACCGAAATAATCGGCACGGGTGATTTTCAAGAAACGCTATTATTGCAAAAGACGAGAAATTTGATGTCATAAATTCTCCCCAATTAGTTTCGATTAGGGAAAATCCCGTTGGAAAAGCCGAAATATGTATCGATTTAATATGCTCAATTACACCGTGATAAACGAGGATTCGAAATAAACATCAAATACAAAAGTTACGTATTTTTGTCCGTAGAATCCGAATCTGCAATAAAAAATGGGGGTTATAATTTAAGATTTCAAAGTTGGACCCCCTCTGACCCCTAGGGGGTCGGTTACGAAGGTTAAATTTGGTATCACTGAGTAGCTTATTTAAAAATATTTAACACGTATATTTACGTTTTTCAATCTCATATGTATTTTTCGAGTTATTCGACCGTTTCCAGACTTTTCGGACACCCTGTATATAAATTTAATTTTATGGAAAAGATTAGTATTGAATAACCTGCAACCCTTCATTTGTCGAAAACGACAAGTAATACCAATTTTGTGATATTTTGCTTAAAATGTATTCAGACATGTCTAATATATTCTAGCTTTATGGTGCAATTGTTCGAATTCATAATTATTCCGGCGAAATTATAAAAATATGTGAAAAGATGGCTTTGTCCAGAAAAGACTGCATCCATTTTCCTTAAAATGATTCAGGAAACTAATTTTTCCAGTTTGTCTTTTTTAATATACCAGTCAGTAATGCTCAAAATGATAAACATACTATTTTACAAAAATAAAAAATTCACGGGAAAAACAGAAAAAAAAAAAAAAATCTTATACAAATCGACAAATATTCAATTATATACGAATTCCAGAAAGAACTTTGTTGAAGATACGACTACATTAAGGGGTATTCGAAAAAACGCTTTTCTACCTTCAACAGCTCAAAATTTTCTGATACAATTTGAGACTTATTTTTAAAAGTAGAAACATGAAACTTGCTGAGGTGATTTTTGAAGAGATATATAAGGTGCCGTGTGATGTCATTTTACGCTCCATTCATTAGAATTTGATTTATGAGCAATTTTCTTCTCCGCATGACCCTTTTTTTCGTTCACAGATCTCCCGCTTCAGAAAAATCGGTTCAAAATGCCGTTTTTTATTACTTTTTTGCAATATTTTCTGCAATTATCAAAGAATCGACAATCACGGCACCTTGTGTACTTTCTAAATAAGACAATTTGCCAGTTTGATGCATATGGGAGCAAAATTAATTTAAAAATAAATCGGAAAATAAGCAGTTTGGATCGAAATACACCCTTAAATATATTTTACTAAAAGATTAAAACGGGTTTTCTTTCACTAATATAGAAAAATCGCAACAAAAAAAGTGTTTGAAACCTAATTACTTTTTTGAATTGTAAAGATTTCGCTGCAAAGTGGGGGGGGGGGGGGGGGATAAAAAAAAATAATTAAAAAACAGTTAAAAAATGGAAAATCGTTGACGGCGAAATTTACAGTATTAGACTAAACCTAAAGATTTCAAACCTTTTTTTCATTTTCTGTCATAAAGAAAAAAAAAAAAAGAAAAAGAAAAAAAAATGCTAAAAACGCAAAGATCGCAAGAGGCAAAATATTCGCTTTAAGTTTGAAACTGAATTCATTTTAGGAAAGCCAAAAAATCGATTAAAATATTTGCGAAAAACTGCTGAACGAATTCGAATAAGTTTCATGGAACAGAGGACAAAATGTGCTACATTGAGATAAAACATTGAAAGTGGGTTATTTTTACTAGCGTGGTAAAATCGCCGCAGCACGTGAAAAATCGCAAAAAACTTTTTAAAAAAAAATCCAAAATCGGGCTTAAAAATGCATAACTACAACCTTAGGAGTACCTTCCTGCTAAATTTTGTAAGCTATCTTTGTGAGATGAGCTCTTCAAAACACAGCAGTAAAAACAACAACACAGACAAACTTCTATTATATCTTCTATTTATTACAAAAGACAAGTGGACCCCCCCCCCCCCCCCAGTGTTGCCGCGCGCGTTACAATTATTTGTATGATTTTATATTTTTAGCTCCATTTTGTTGAAATTTATATTTTTAAATGAAAAAAAAATCGTGAATATATTAAATTGAAAGCACATACTATTTGGTATTTTCTTTACAGCGTAATTAGATATTAAAAGCCTTTGCATAATTTTGAAATATGACGAAAAAGGGAAGCTGTGCGATTCCTTTCTTCAACTTCTACAGATATTTTAAATACTTAAAAAAAATACTATCGTTATTGTCCAAACTCCTACGAAATTTTAAAAAATTAAAAGCTTGTTTTCGTACCCTAGGTGAAAAAATTGTGAAAAGGTAAAAGGGCTCGTAAAAGACTTTTTTTATGTATTTATTTTCAAACTTGATCATTTCAATAGCTTAAAGGGGGGATAAAAACTCTTGTTCAATCCTTTGATATTTTCAGCAATTATAAATATGACGACTGTGCAGTTCACGTTAAAAATTCGTGAAAATATATTAATATCCATCTAAAAAATAAATATGGTTTATTATTTTTTATTTTTTTCGCATTGATTTCTTAGCATAATAAAACAAATAGCTATTACAAACTGAATCTCTGAAGTTTTATCAGGTTATATAGATGTATCCGAGAGACGCTGAAAGGTAGAAAAGTTTTTCTACCTTTCAGAAACGTTTTTCAAATGATTAATTGCTGCATTTTTTTCAATTGATATCTGTATTTGACATAGAAATAAGTGTACGATATTTCAAAATATGCCTTGCAATTTCAATTGTACCAAGCGGTTTGATTTATTTCGGTTAATTAAATTATAAAACACACACACACACACAAAAACGAAAGGTCGATTCTTCGCTTCGATGTTCCCTTTCCCATTCACCGGTAAAATATCATTCATATAAATAAATACACAGATTAGATTGTAGGGAAAACAAAAATTTATTAATTTAATAATTGTAAAACATTCTTTGTAT
This sequence comes from Maratus speculifer, assembly GCA_964019185.1. Lineage (NCBI taxonomy): Eukaryota > Metazoa > Arthropoda > Arachnida > Araneae > Salticidae > Maratus > Maratus speculifer. The sequence continues at coordinate 244,164,375 of OZ025296.1, forward strand.
GAAAAAGACCTTCGTACAATGTACAATTAAATTAGTCATTGTAGTAAAGTAAAAACCTGTCCTTAAGTTAGAAAAAAAACTTAAATGATTAATAATTTTGGTTTGTTCAATCGTCTGAACAGAAACAGTTTATCTTTTTTGTTTCTGAGAAAGGAATGTACACCTTACCCCCTCTGTCTCATTAAAGAGGGACATCATACTAATGGAAAAAGTTTATTCAAAGCATCCGGAGCAAGCATCCGCAAGTCACAAATGTGAAATTGTTTTTTAGTAAACATTTTATTGTAACAAGAAAGAAATTTGCATTTCGATTTTTCTTTTCTAAGTACAAAGACTGCTACTCCCCATCTCTCTCATTTTTTATTTATTTATTTATTTAACCAGTAAATAAAATAAGCTGAAAAATGCAACATAATAATAACCTGGCAAGCTGGAACAATTAGAACTGCTGCTGTTCACTGTTTGCGTTTATTGCATCATTTAACATTTCAGAACTAACTTTCATCAACATCACTTTGCTCTCGTCGCATAACAATTATCTAAATTTAATGTTTTTCTACGGTTCAATAAGGAATAATTTGTTGGTCACTTTTCTCTCAAACAGTTCTTTCTTTCGATTCACACGTCTTTAAGACTTCATGCGATTCATTGGATCTCTTTTATTAACGTTAACTTCAACGGCTATTATGCAATTAAAACAACTCGCAGGTGCGTTAAACATTGTTTCGCAAACAGATTTTCTTCGAGAGTATGAAAAATGAATTAATTGAGCATAACCACAAGGTGTTGCATACTTGTTTACGGAATAGCTAAGCGTTAAAAGTTTACGAGATGCAACTTTTAAAAAAAAAGTGGCCTTTGTACCGATTAAAAACAAATGAAACAACTTTGAGAGCGACATGGGCTCGAATCCAGCACCTTCCGTCTATCAGCTTTGAGAGCATAATCTCTTGGTCGGTAGGCCCATTCCACAGTCGTAAGTTAGAACTATGAAAATTCCACTTGACCACCATGCCTGAATACAGCAGCAGAATATTTATCACGTAAGTCAAAGAAAACTAATTATTATGGATAAAATATGCACACACGCACATATAATTACATTAAATAGTAAATTAATATTAAGAGGTAACTGCCATGGTTACAAGTATTTACTAGTAAATGGAGGCGCTTAACATGGTAAGAGCAGAGCTTTAAAAAGAAATCAAATAAAAATTATATCAAAAATTTAAGAGTGACATCTTTAAAGTTTCAAATTTTGTATGTTCGAAAAGTATAATTAGAAATACATTTACATATCTGAATGTTTAATTGACGTAAAGCAGAAAACAAGAATTCTTTTCTTTGTAAAACTAAATATTGCATAACTATATCAAATAAATGATAAGGATATTTAAAAAGTAATTTTCCCCTTTTTTTCAAGCCGTACAAATACCTATATTAACCAGTTTTTAAAAGCATATAAAAAAATACAGTGCTTCGATTTCTGGCAACATGACACGCGATCAAAGTCAAAACGGAAACAAATGCTACCAGCTGCAGCATACCCTCATAACTAACAAAGTAACTTTGACTCCACCTCGTCAATTACAAACACCGCCCAAAATCGAATGCAGCATTTGGAATTATCTATATTTCTTTGCTAAGAATACACTAGATAATGTTTGTTTTATATTGCATACTTCATATCATACATATTTGAATGATACACTAATAGATAGACTATTTTAATTTATGATTTTATTTTAATGATAGACTATTTTAAAATAAAGAAACCTTCAATATTTTTTCCACTTTTAAATAAAAGATCCCACGAAATTTTTTATCTCAAAAATCAACTTTTTACTCAAATATCTCCAAAACAAACCTTTTACAAATACTAAAATAATTATGAATATATTTTTATGCATAGTCGAATAACCCATTCTAGAGGAACGCCATGTACAAGGTGACGCATAAGGTGTTTTGAGTCTTGCATAATTTTCCACCAGTTATTTTTTATTGTAAATTTTGCCTTATATAATCATTATATAATCATCAAGTATTAAGTAAAATTTTCTATTTTGTAAAACCGAAGATAAAAATTTAGTATAAGATGCTCGTCCCAAAAGATTAAAGGGGGGGGGGGGTCTAATCAAGAAATAAAGCAATTCTTTTTATTCAAATTTCAAAATGCTATTTAAAGAAGAAATCTTAAAACACTTTTATAATTTAGAACTTTTGGCAAAAAATTTGATATTTTCTTACGTAAAATTTTATTTATTTATTTTCGTTTAAGTATTTACCCTTAATATTTTGAAAAGGCTTCATAATCGTCGATTAAAAAAGAAAAAGTCAATGGAAAAATGTGATGAATTCAAAATACAATCTGAATTTTTTTTAAAAGTATAACTCCATAGATCTTTTAAAAAGAGATAGGGAGAGTAGGAGATTTTTCGACAATTTTTAATTATGATATCTTTACGAAACTTCGTCAAAATACTGAGGTTGACTTATATGTTTAAATTCACCCGAACCAATAAATTGTAAAATTAATATTTCCGTCTTTTTTTTTTTTTTTTTTTTGGGGGGGGGGGGGGCAAAATGAAGGGTAAGAACACAGAAGTTTCGGAAATTTCAACTAATGTACATTTAAAAAAAAAAAAAAAAAAAAAAAAAAAAAAAAAAATCAGGTTTTTATTTATTAATTAGTATACGAAATTTTAGGAAAAAAACCAATTTTCTTTCAAATATTGTAAACTTCCTGCAAAATAGAACTGCGTAAGACGGAGATATATCTAACTCGGAAAAGTTTTCAAGTCCCTGCGAATCCCCCCCCCTTTTCCTCTCTATTTGGAAACAAAATGAAAAAAATTGTATATTTATGCACATTTAAAAAAAAATGTGTAGAATTCCCATCAATAAATGAAAAAAAAAAAAAAAAAAAAAAAAAAAAAAAGAAAAGAAAAGAAAGAAAGAAAAAGAAAATACAGCAGTATGTCCAAGCAACAATTTTATTCAATTTATAAATACAAAGTAATGTAACAGAACTCAATAACAAAAATAAAGGAAAACGTTCTACAACACTTTAAATGTAGGGGGGTTGAGGGGGAAATGAGGAACTTAAAGCAGCTTGAATAAATAAAAGTTTGCATTTTTTCTTTTAAACCATTAACATTTCACTACATAAATAGGCATATAAATAGGGATGCACCGAATATTCGGTATTCGGCCATGTTACCGAATATCAAACTATTCTTTCAAGCCGAATATTAAATTATTCTGCCTAACCGAATACTTAAAAAAGCACCTCTTATAAAATGCCTTTTTAAAACTTTTCGCAATTTGTACTTTTAACTGTCAATTTATAAATATATTTAAAATAAATTGGAAAGTAAATCATATTTAAATGAAATAGAATGTTTTTTAGATTATGTATTTTCTGTTTATAAAATATAACTCAAGAAAATTAATCATGAGGAAAATTAAAATAATGAATAATCGGGATGATTAATTAGGACTTTCATATAGGAATTAATGATGTACAAATGCGAGTCCTTAAATTTTGTTTAGTAAATAATTTGTTTCTTGCTTTCTCACAAATTACGGTTTCTTAATAAAATAGAAAACTTTGGGGATTGATAATAGGTATCAAGACAGACAATTTTTGTTCCAGAAACTATAATCGTAATCCACTTATTGAAATATAAATACATTGCACCTCATCTCACAAGAGGTCTAACATGGATTTTCCATTTGTTATTTGAACAATAAAAATATCGTAACTATATTTTAAACTGACTTGCTTTAATTTTTGTGAAATATGATATGATGAGAAGTGCTGGAAAATGCCACCATTTATGACTAAAGAACTATGAGCTAGATATTTATTTATTCGGAATAATTTTCATAGTATACTGTGTCACTGATAAAAATTCAGTCATTTTTAATGATATCCCCACATTTAATACAAACAAAATTAATATGAAACAAATCTCATTAAAATATCTTCATTACCGATATTGATAAACTTGTAAATGAAAATTCAATTTTGGCTTGTTTCGCACCCAATATATTTTATTGAATATATTGTAATTTTGATTGAATAATTTTTTGAATGAAATATTTTTTTTAATTAAAAAATGTCTGTCTTGACAATCTTATATTCTTGTTCATCCAAATGTAAGTTTCTTTTATTAGATATTATCTAAAATTGTTTTAAAAATAATATTTTAATACTTTTAAAAATTGAAATAATAAAAGTACTCGGCCAGCTGATACGGTATTCGGCCCAACAATTATTATTCGACTAGACGAATATTCGGTATTCGGTTCAGCTGTAAGCCGAATATTCGGCATTTGGCCAAAATCACTATTCGGTGCATCCCTACATATAAAGATATATTTGCACAATAAAGATATGCTTAAGGCGGTTCTAAAAAATCAAAAAGGCAACTTTATGGCATAAGTTTTTTTTTTTTTTTGGAAGTATGAAACTTTCAGGTGTTGTTGTTCAGAAACTATTTAACTGAACTTTTTCTTTTAAAAAGATTTAAAAAAAAAAAAACAGTATCAAAGTGAGCGATTTGAACCGAATTTCCACGCAAAGGAAGAACAACCATTCAAGTAAGGGTTAAAAACGTCTTTGTCAAGTGATCAAAATCGCTTATTACTCAATAGCTACTTTATTTATAAGAAAAATGGAAAACACAATTCCATTCCAAATCGTTTCCATAGTCAGGTCTTCCAATTTTATACCATTTCGTTAAAAATTGAATTTGTAATTGTGTCAAAACGTTTTTGCGCTTGTTGAGAAGAACAGTTAATTCTATTAACTTATTCTATTAATTAGATTTTGCAGGAGCAGGGAGGGGATGAATTAGATAAAGGAAGACATCAGTAATTTCCAGAATATCGGTAAAAGAAACAGGGTGTTCCAGGCAATGTTGATTTATTTTATGATGGCCGATTATGAACACATGGGATATAGGCCCGAAAGAGAGGGGGTGCCCTCCGTGGTGGTCAATCTAAGGGAACCTAAACCGTATTTACGCAAGGAAATCCAAGGTTCGAATAAAACAAGGAAAATTCCGAACGATTAGGCCGACTGTCGCGATTGTGTTCGAAACCAGCACCTGCGGTCTACCAGTTTTAAGAGCAAAACCTCTCGAACACTGGCGGGGCCGTTCAGATATTGAAGCAATGCTGAAACAAATATTTATCAGGCAGTTTAAAATATCTTAAAATTATTTAGAGGAATTTTTAAGACAAATAATACAAATAGTGCAAGACATTAATAATAATAATAATAATAAAAAAAACGCAAATCTATGAGAATATAAAAGTTTAAATAAAAAATTACAATTCTAACAGAACGAGAAATAAACTTATTTGAAATAAAGTAAAAATACGCAATTATGTTTTCAACTCTTAAAAAACAAGAATTTAAATTATCATGAAATCCTCAATAATTTGTTTTAATATGATATTTGAAATAAATCTTAAAACATATTTCACTCAACCGTTAAATTTCTACATTGAAAACCTACACGATTTAACAAAACAAATAAAGTTCAATCTCCGTTGCAAATGAATGAAAATAACATTCTCTTACATTTTGAAAAAACAAAAATCTAAATTTGGAAAAACTCAAAATACGTATTATTATGTCATTACCATACATATAACTTTATATCACAGAACCGCCCAAAACGAAACGTTTTCATTTTTAAAAACATAAAATTACCTTCGTAGACAAACTAAATTCTTTCAAAAAAAGGATGTATCTTTTTTTTTTTTTTCTTTGACTAAAAAAAATAATAAAAACTGGATTGGATACAAAGAACAAAGGGGACTTCCTGGGAGGCCGCAGGGAAGAAGAGGTAAATAAATAATAATAAAAAAGAATTTGACCGGGAAGGGAAGGAGGGGGGGGGATGCAGAATAAGGAAAAAGAAGTTTGGCAAGATAGTTGGGCTCGACCTTTCCCGAGCATAACAGAAAAGGTGTAGCAGTGCGAGATATATGCATGCTGGTCAAACAACCCTGTTCAGGCAGAGGTAAACTCGCACACAGACAGATCAATTCTCGGTAGTTTAGGCTATGGGGCATTTATGTTAAAACACAGAGGAACGAAAGTTTTCAGCCTTCTTTTTAAAATCAACTGCAAAATAAGAATAAACGACGAACTTATGACCAATTAATTCTAAAGGATTGAAAAAATGACATTCACGCAACTTTATTTTTTAACCGAAAACATAAAATACAAAACATCAAAATCGCGTTCTATTCAATAACCGAAAGTACAGTAAAACCTCGATTAATCGAGGTGTCTGTTAACTGAGTCGGTAACAAACTCGGATATTGTAATATATTTTTCCTGAGCTTTGGAAAAGACAACATTCACTATCCGTGCAAGGGTCTTCTTGTGGATTCAAAGACTATAATCTCAATGGACACCAGTACAGTTACCGGCATTTGGGATAACTGGCCTTTAAAAATCGCATGGAACAAAAGGTTTGAAAAAAATTTAACGCCTCGTCATTATTTAAGAGCAACTTCTTATGTCTAAAACACCTTCATTTAGTCAAGCTATAAAACGAAAACATTTCCATTTTTAGAAGTAAGAAATTTTATAAACGCCACTTTCACCTGCGAGTGACAACAAACAAGGTATTTTAGCTAAACACCCACTAGGAAAGAAAGATACGTAATGAAAAAACCGCAGGTTTACATCAGAGATAACTTTGAAGTAAACTCACAAATCTTCCGACAAAACATCTTGAAATAAACCCATCCGATACAGGCAAAATTTGGGCCCTATTTTGAGCCCCTTCACAAAATTTCATTTTTTATAAACATGCTCTTCATTAATTATTTTCATTTTGTTAGAGTTTAAAATGTGCATTTAGTAAAGAAAACAAGTTCCAGAAAGCAAAATTTTAGCAGAAGAGTTTAATTTAAAGAAGTTGTTATTAATATTGATTAAAATTTGTGTAGCTGGATTTTCTCTTTCGTTATAAAATGTATTTTTCACATAAATATTTTTAAAAAATCACAAAATAGCTATTACTTTTTACAAAATGGCTCCCCCCCCCAAAAAAAAAAAATTAAAACTAATTTTGAAAACTTATTAATAATTGAGAGAAAGGATGCTTGTAGTTTTTACGCCAATTTTGAAAATACCTAAAAAGGTACACCCTCCCCTCCAAAAAAGGGGGTAAGAAGAAGATAATAAGCAATTTTGTGTATGTGAGTAAGAAGTAGGGATGCACCGAATAGTGATTTTGGCCGAATACCGAATATTCGGCCGACAGCTAAACCAAATACCGACTATTCGGCTAGCCGAATAATAATTGTTGTGCCGAATACCGAATATTCGGCCTTCCAAATAATTTTTATATTTCAAAGTTTAAAGGTATTAAAATGTTACTTTTTATTACAATTTTACATAATACTTAATAGGAGAAACTTATATTTTGATAAACAAGAGCTTTTTATAAGAACATTCAGTATTGAAAAAAATCTGCCTTTTTTTTATTTAAGAAGCATAGTTATGAGACTTTTTCAATTAGTAAAATTTTAAATTTCATTTCTTGTACGAATTGAAACAAATATTTTGAAATCAAAGAGAAATAATGAAAAAATAGTTGAAGAAAAACTGTACAGTCTCATATTTGTTCTTTTTAAATAACTCAAGGCAGATTTTTTTTCCAATATAAAGTATAAATACTTTCAACTTAATTCTGAATAAAGGAATGTCTAGCTCACAATTCTTTTCTTGTGAATAGTGGCATTTTCCATCCTTCCCATCATATCATATTTTACAGAAATCAAAGTATGTAAGTTGAAAATATAGTTATGGTATCTTATTTATTGTTAATGCAACAAACGAAAACACAAGTTTGACCCAGAGTGAGATGAAATACAATGCATTTATGATTCAATAAGTTGATTATGATTATCAGCGTTCGAAATCCTTGGTGGTCCGCTGGTCCGAGACCACCGATAATTCAATCGGAACACTAATTTGAAAAATTTAGTGGTCCGCAGGACCAGTGCCTTTTTTCAGGCCCTGAGAAAACTGCAACCGATCGCACAATAGCGCGTAAATTACTCAAAAAATCAGCAATGGGACGCAAAAAATAGCTCGTACGCGTCCCGTGGGACGCGTAATTTCGTTAAAGGATCGTGAAAAAACGGCAAATTTCGTTAAAAAATCGCGAAAAAACGACTAATTTACGGCAAATTTGTCAAACAATTCTCGAAAAAATGGCTAATTTCATTCCAAAACTCGAAACAAAAGGCAGATTTCTTCGAAAGATCGCGAAAAAACGGCAAATTTCGCCCAAAAAAATCGCGAAAAACGCTAGATTTTTTTCCAAAAATTGCGGAAAAATTTTAGATTTCTTCAAAAAATTGCAAAAAAACGGCAGATTTCAAAAAATCGTGAAAAAAGACAAATTTTATCCGAAAATCCCGAAATTTGTCAAAAAAATCGCGAAAAACGACAAATTTCCTCAAAAGATTGCGAAAAAACCCACAAGTTTTGTTTAAAAAGCACTAAATGACTAATTTCCGGCAAATATCGTCAAAAAATTCGCGAAAAATTGCTAATTTTATCCTAATATGCGAAAAAATGGCAGATTCCTTCAAAAGATCGCGAAAAAACGGCAAATTTCCTCCAAAATCGCGACAAAACGGCAAATTTTGTCAAAAAATATCGCGAAAAACGGTATATTTCGTCAATAAAAATAGAAGATTTCGTCAAAATAACGCGAAAAAACGGAAATTTCGTCAAAACACGAAAAAAAAAAAAAAAGTGAATGTCGGGAGAGAATTTTTCTGATTTAAAAACTAATTTTCTTGCTTCAAAATTGTTGTTGCTGCTCCAAAAACTGATTTTCATGCTTCCCAATCGGTTTTTTATTGCTCCAAATCTTTCTGAGTCATGTAACTCCTGAAAGCACCATTTCATTAAGCAAAGTACCCATTTACTCAACAAAAATATTCCTTTTTTTCAGCAAAAAATGTTTTTTTTCAATAAACCTGTCTTACCCCATTTTAAAAGAAATGCAACCAATAGGATACTTCTTATCTTCTACACTTAAATAAGCATTATTTTATAATTGAATTTGTATCTTGCACATTTATTCTTTAAAAAGTACAGAAAATTTACTCTAAGTGTTAAAATTATTTAATAGAATTTTATGTAGCGGACCAGTGATGATGTCTGCGGACCAGTAAATTGCCATGCTTACTGGTCCTTGGGACCTGTGACTTTTTTTAAGGAATTCTAACGCTGATTATGGTTTCATAAACAAAAAATTGTCTGCCTTGATAGCTATTACTAATCTCAAAAGTTTTCCTTTCTTGTTTAAGGACTTTTGGGAAAAGCAAGAAACAGATTATTTACTAAATAGAATTTAGGAACTTGCGTCTGCACTCACATCATTTATTCCTAAGGAGAATCCTAATAAAACATAATTTTAATCCTTCTCATGGTTAATTTTCTTAAGTTAAATTTTACAAACAGCAAATAAATAATGTAAAAACATTCTATATTATTTAAACATGATTTTATTTCTAATTATTTTAAATGTATTAATAAATTGACAGTTAAAAGTAGAAATTGTGAAAAGTTTTTTAAAAGGCTTTATTAAATATTGGATTCGGCCGAATACTTCGATATTCGGCCAAATCGAATAGTTTCATATTCGGCCTAACCGAATATTCGGTAACATGACCGAATACCGAATATTCGGTACATCCCTAGTAAGAAGTAAATAATTAGGTAATTTTCTAGTATAGGAGCCTTGGCGAAATATCCTTTACGACTTACGAGTGATGCTCGCCAATCCCCGTTCAGGCACCGCAAACTATAAAAGCACACTATAGGCTTTAAAAAGATGACAATATACAATAAGTTTAACACAAAACAAGGAAGTGGGTAGGAATGGGGCATATTTAATTCGGTTTTTTTAATAAGATGAATAAAAATTGCTAATATGAAAACATTTTTAGAGGATAATACATTAATTATAACATTGATAATATGATTCATTCACTTCAAAATATAAATAAATTGAATTTATGATTTTTTAATGTCATCTATGACTGACAATTCTGAATCTTCATTCCAGTCATGAAAATACCTATATTTTATATTGTGGCACATACATTATCAACCTACAACCTTTCTTTTATTGTATATTTAGCTGACACTAGACTATCTGTGCCTTATAGCTTTGTTTTATCGCTGTCCCATATCTCCCTGTTAGTGGGAAGGTATGGGACACACCTTGAAACTTACAATTTCTTTAATTATAAAATAGCATTTGCATGTTAGGTTTCTATATTGTTTATGGAGATTAAAAAGTTTTCCACCTCTCACTCTATATAAATTAAAATTTTTGTTTTTATGTCATACAAAGTTGATTTTCTTACTTTTGTAAAAAGTATCCCACACCACCACACACTCCCCTACATTATTTTTTTCTAAAACAACTTTTAAAAAAGTAATCCAGTATTTCCCATATATATTATTTTCTCTTTTATTGAAACGCCATTCAGTGAAAGCTGCAATAAAAACGAAGGAAAGAAATACTTAGCATCGATAATCTGAGAAACACATCCAATTGATGCTCTATTTAAGATAAAAGGGAAATTCTGACAACATGAGAAAGTTATCACCGCGAAGACAATGTTTCTGAATTACGGCAGATTAATACGATGGTTCGGGAGGAACGACTTTAATCTGATACTGGAGATTACGCTATTCTCTGCCCCCAAAAGAAATAGCGTACAAAGGAGAGCTTAATTACAGCTTTTCTCTTTCGACTATCATTCTGACAATCTTCTGTCTCCTAGTGCTACACAGCGTCTCCCTTCGTAACACCGGATGTCGTTTCCTGTTTGGACAATTGTTTTCCATTTCTTTTATGATAAACTGGGCAAATATGACACTGCCGAGATGTCTCCCAAAAAAACAGGAGAGATATCTACTTTTACCTTGAATACATTAGTAGTTATATTACGTTTCAAACCTTACATACATGAAAATGAACATGATGAAGTGTATTCACTTCCAATATCATCTACAACTGAGTGGATTTTTTTTTATGGTGACGGAATAAATTTGAAATAACATGGTAGGTATGAATGTACAATGAACTCACAGTATCGATAGTAATGCATGGGAAAGAAAGAATTGCTTTTTTAAATGTACATTAAATAAGAGGCTACTACAGTGAAATTTGAATAGTAATAATTCATATTAAATCCATTTACAAGGAGGTCGAAAGGAATATTTGTACTAGACTCAAACTGAAGCAAGAGCTACTTATGGGAAGATTTCATATAGTTTTGGCACTTATAATAGAACGTTCTGAAAAAAACAAGCGAATTAAAAGAAAAATAGGTTTTACAATGTTTTGAATCGATGTCCACTGCACCCAGATCTTCTGCTTGGTGACCCCATTGAAATTATTATTTTTTTTTCTAAAAAAGTCTTAGAAAACGAATTTTAAATCCGAAAGATTTTTTGTGCCCAAGGACAATGACCAGGTAATTTGACCAGATAATTTATGTACAGGCTTTTACTATTTTGGGTCAAAAGGTACTGGGATTCAATTTCATGTACTCATTTAATCAACAATAAGAAAATAATTAAAACAAGGATTTGAATATTTATCATAATTTACATTTACGCATAAATGATGTATCAACTGGTAGAAAATAGTTAACTAAAACATTAATTTGATTCTTTATCATATATATTCACAGTACACATAACTTAAATAATATATTGATTTAATTTTATAAAAAGATTTAATATCTTGGTGATTTTTATTTGCATTGTCACATCTGTTTGCGTTTGCTTGTCCCTAATGCTTTAACAACTAAAAAGTGGAAGAAATTATCCACAACTTGTATACACTGCTTTTTCAGATTTATTTTCTTCAGACTTTTTTCTACTATTTATGTACATTTTGTATATAAAGGGAAATTTCCAAATGACCAATAGTAGTAATTGGCCACTAAATTATTTGAAATCTGCTAGTATGTAAAGTAGATGTGCAAATGATGTACACTCTTAAGGAATTTCTTTTAAAATTACTTTTTTATTAATACAGGGAAACCTTCAAATAAGGGATGTGATATACGCTCTTCCTATTTACTTCATGAACTCTACGGAACACCTGTTTATGTTGAAATAATCCAAAGAATCCGGCTTGACAAAAAAAACACAAAAGTTTATTTGACAGATGGAACACACAAAATGGACTAACACAGCAAGACTTGAAGGACAACACTTAAATATATATAAGTTCTACCTACGCTTTTTCTACAACAGATCCGCGCCGTGCCCGTGGCACATACCTATCCGATTTTCCGGATAATGTTTTTAAAATCTTTTTAAACCTGCATTCAACATTCGCAGGTCTCCCTCCTACCTTCGCACACACACCTCTCTCTCTGCGTTCGTAACCCCTTCCTCTCCACACACACTCGTCCGCTGGTCATGTGACTCAAGAGCGGGCGCCGATGAATAAAACAAAAAAAAACACATCATCAGTCATCACACCCCCCACGCAAGATTGAAAATATGGTACACACTTATTTTAAATCTGAAATTCGACTGATGATGTTACACTATTTAACAATGATTTCCCAAATTATAATATGTATATATAAAAAATAACACCACAAATACAACCGTATCCGGAGAAGGCACATCTTCCGGTATTCTTCCTATCTGCTAATATAAAATAGAATTAAATTAATACTTCATATACACAATATAACATACAATTAACAAAAGGTAATATACAAAACTTAGTAAACATTAAACAGGACATTAAGAGTTGCTGAAAGAAAAAAAAGTATATTGTTCAAGGAATGTTCAAACACTGGGATCTTCAAAAGTTGTTGAATGTCTTACACAGTGTCCAAGCGTGATAAGGCATCAGCATTGATTAGTTTGGCACCCGGGCGGTGCGAAATCTTAATGTCATACTTCTGTAAGGCTAATGCCCATCGCTGCAGCTTTGAAGATTGAGGGGCATTTTTGGTGATAAAAGTTAATGGATTATGGTCCGTAATAAGTTCCACAGGTGAGCCGAAAATCCACGTTTCAAATTTTTTCAAACTCCAGATCACTGCATAGGCCTCCCTTTCAATTGTTGGCCATGCCTGTTGAGTTTTGGTGAGTTTTTGACTGGCGTAACTTACTGGATACACTACTCCATCTCTTCTCTGCGATAAACAAGCTCCGATGCCGATTGCAGATGCATCACACTCTATGATGAAAGGTAACCCGATAATAGGAGTATGCAGACTGGGCGCTTCGATGAGACCTCTTTTTAACGCGTTGAACGCCTGGTCATGCTCTACTGACCAGCACAAATTCTCTGGACTGTCCTTTTTTGTCAGTTCCGTGAGGGGATATGCTGTTTCAGCATATTTTGGTATATAATCTCTATAGTAATTGCACAAACCTAAGACACTTTTTAGTTGCTTCTTGGTTTGAGGCACAGCTAACTTACGGATGGCCTCCACTTTTTCCGGATCGGTCCGATGGCTGCCGGACCCAATGATATGGCCTAAGTACTTTATTCGGGGTTTTGCAAATTCACATTTTTTCAAATTGACGGAGAATTGTAACTGTGATAGTTTGGAAAATATCTTCTCTAAATGCACCAGGTGTTCCGCGAACGTTTGGGAAAAAACTGCTATATCGTCTATGTATGCTCTAGCAAAGTCCTGGTATTCAGAAAGCGCTCTGTTGATTTCTCGTTGAAACGTCGCAGCAGCATTCCTTAACCCAAAAGCCATGACCTTGAAGCGATATTGAGCTCTATGAGTCTTAAAACATGCTAATTTTTGACTCTCTTCCTCTAGTGGTATGGCCCAGTAGCCTTTGAGTAAGTCCAAAGTGGAAATGACGTTGGCCCTGCCAATATTAAATAATAGATCAGTAGAGTTTTCCATAGGAAAATCATCAACCTTGGTGATTGCGTTCAGTGCCCGAAAATCTACGCAAAGTCGTAGCGTACCATCTTTCTTCATCACGCACACTACCGGATGCGGTGCTTCTTCATCACTTTCTTCAATCAAACCTAATTCTAGTAATTCTTGAATTTGTTTGTCTACTTGAGGTTTTAGGGCCTCTGGAATTCGATAAACATAAGGTTTCTTCTTCTCATTATCATTTAGTCTTATTTTGTGTGCACCAACTTTTGCTATTTGTATTTTCTTTGAAAATAATTCTTTATATCTAAACAATAAATCTAACATCTTTTCTCTTTCTACGTTTTCCAAATGATTTAAATTTACTTCTTCGATTTTAAAATAGTTCGAGTTATCCTTTGTACTAGGGGTGGGATGGACTTCCCCTAATTCTTCTTCATTCTCAAATATTACCCCCACTGCTTGTACCCTAGGAGTAAATTTCCTTATCTTATTCACGTGAACATTTTTAATGTTTCCGTTCGTTAACCTGACTTTGTAAGAGTCGGGATTACACCGTGCCACTATTTCGGCTGGCCCTGTCCATCTAGCGTAAAGTTTATTACTAGAGTCTGGGATTAATAAATATACCTGCTCCCCCGGTATAAATTCCTTATAAATTGCCCTTCGATTCGCATACTTCGCATACGCACCCTGTTTAACCTCCGCTACTAGTGAAGCTTGTTCCGCCGCCTTTTCTAAGTTAATTTTTAAATCCTGAAGGTATTCGGTCGCACTTTTCCCGAGATTTATAGGTAGTGGAATTTCGCCCGACCATGTAGATTTTAATACCGCCAATGGCCCCCTGGCCTCCCTTCCATACATCAACTTAAATGGCGACACCCCCGTCGTACAGTTAGGAATCTCCCTATACGCAAATAATAAATAAGGGATGTGTTTATCCCAATTTTTAGGATCGCTCCGAATGATATGGTGCAACATGCGTTTCAATACCTGATTATACCGTTCAACCAATCCCGAACTTTGTGGATGTCCCGGTGTTGCAAATCTAGGAGCCGCCCCTAGCCTAGCATGAAATTCCTGCATTAAACCTGATACAAAATTTCCCCCTTGATCACTTGCTATTACGCGGGGTATCCCTGTCCGCATAAATATTTCTAACAGCGCATCACAAGTAGCCTTAGCCGAAATTGTTCTTAATGGAACCGCTTCGGGCCACCTACTGTGTTGGTCAACCAAAGTAAGTACATATTGATGTCTACGCGCCGAAGGTGGTTCAATTTTCCCAATTATATCAATATTTACAACGTCAAATGGGAGCTCCGGTCTTTCAATCGGAAGAATCGGTATCTGATCACTGGCTCTCTCCCGGCTTCGCAACTGGCAATCCTTGCACGATTTACAATACTCCTCTACATCCCGTGACACGCCTGGCCAAAAAAATGAATATCGAATTCTTTCTTTCGTTTTCCTTATACCGAGATGGTTCGCAAAAATTGATTCATGTGCAAGCCTTAAAATTTCCTCCCTCCTAATTTTAGGCACTACTAATTGCATGACTTGATCTCCCGAAACCTTTTCCCTATGATAAAGTAAATTATCCACCATAACAAACCCATTTTTCCCTTGTTTTGCATCTTTAAATGCCCCCTGTAAATGGTCGTTTCCGAACGCTGATTCGAATTTAAATTCTCGCAATCATTTTTCGTTCCAATACAATTAATAATCAAATTCTCTTCAAAAGATTCATTTTCAACCTGCAAACATAAATTTTTATCACTCGTATTTTGTTCTTTTTTCTTTTCCAACGATAAATTTTCATCCCCCCTTTTCGATTTCGCCTCACTTGTTGGTGCCAGACTGTCGGCTATTCTTTTCCCTTCTCCAATTTGCAATGATTGTAATAACTCATAAACCTTCGGAGTAATAATACATGAATTACATAATTTATCTGTCACTGCAAATAACACATCCACACTGTTAAATAAACAATTTGATTCACTCATGTTTAGAGAAACCGGTAATGTTAAAAGATCAGCAGTAATTTGCTCGCCAAAAGCTGAAATCAACTGAATTGATGAATTTTCATTATTTTTAAATGACTCTGGTACTTCATTCGAATTTATAACGGGAATCTCAGCAGCGCTGTCAATTAATGTCTTTATTTTTTGTTTCCCCACCCAAATTTCATCGTATTGCAATGGTTGAGTACTTATTGCGTCATTTTCAAAGCATAAAGCTGTCACTTTCGCTATCAACCGTTCGTCTTTATTTTTTCCGGTAGAATCTTTTTTCATTTGATAATGAGAATTTCCCGACCTCTCTTTTTCTTTATTATTGTTATTAGGACAAAAACGTAAATGAACGATTTGACGGCACAATTTACACACAGACTTTTTCCTATCATTACGCGAATTAAAATTATTTCTTAGATGCGGTGGAATATATTTGCCAGATCCGAAATCATCAGAACCGCGACAATTTGTCGATTTATCATATACCTCAGAAAAGGTTCTACCTTTTGATGTAAACCAGTTATCGCATAATTCCGCAATTTCCCGCGCTTTTAACCAATTATCTAATTGTTTTATTTTGACATAGCTTCGCGCCTCTGAGTCTAACGCATCCATTAATCTATCACTAACTATTAATTCATTAAGTGCATCAAAATCATTTACCTTTCTAAGTTCGCAATAAAAATCCCAATTCGCTCTCAACCTAGATGCGAATTGCATATGATTTTCATTTTTCGCCCTCTTTGCCGAAAGAAAATTTTGAAGACAAGCTTCAGGGGTGGGTTGAAATTCTTTTAAAATTAAAGCTTTAACCTTTTGATAATCCTTCATTTCATCTGAATTTGCATATACTAATAAATGCGCAGCTTTTTCCCCTACTAAATTAAACAGTATTTCAACTTTCAAATCTTCCGCGACATTCTTTAATTCAAACGCCCTTTCGAGCGAAGAAAAAAATAAATTCCACGATTCAGGTTTGGTAGGAATCGCAATAGTTAAAGTCTTAACGCTTTTAATTAGAGCTTCTAACGAATTAGTTTTGGGATTTTGTCCATCCCCCCCACTATCAGAATTTTTGTTTTCAGACTGCAGTTTAGCCATTTCTAATTGGTGTTTGATAACTTCTAATTTCGTTTTTTCTAATTCTAACGCTGTTTTCTGCTCAGAATTAACATATTCCTTTTCATTTTTGAGGGCCTCCGCCTCTTGTTTCTCTTTTGAAATGCGGTCTGATACCGTTGTAACAAGGAATTCTTTTACAAAATCGAAATCTTTCTCGTATTGTTCGCTTCCTTCGATTAATGCTTTTAAGTCCACTATTCTATGATCTGGCTCTACGTTTAAGCCTAATTCTGTGGCTACTATGACCAGGTCTTCTTTTCTTAACCCTTTAATTGTAAACATGTTCTTTTTTTTTAACTATTACTATCTTTATCAATAATTATAATCATTAAATAATATAATCATTCATTATAATCATACACTAGAACATACTGAGAACAATACTCGTTTTAAATTCTAATACGATTATCTCTTTAGAATCATTGTAACATTCATTAATCTAATATTTATGAATCTTCAGTTAATAATCAAAAGTTATAACTTTCAACTTTATTTCCAAAACTATAAAAAGTGGTTTCACTTACCACTGGTTCTTGCGAAGAGAGCGTGTGATATACGCTCTTCCTATTTACTTCATGAACTCTACGGAACACCTGTTTATGTTGAAATAATCCAAAGAATCCGGCTTGACAAAAAAAACACAAAAGTTTATTTGACAGATGGAACACACAAAATGGACTAACACAGCAAGACTTGAAGGACAACACTTAAATATATATAAGTTCTACCTACGCTTTTTCTACAACAGATCCGCGCCGTGCCCGTGGCACATACCTATCCGATTTTCCCGGATAATGTTTTTAAAATCTTTTTAAACCTGCATTCAACATTCGCAGGTCTCCCTCCTACCTTCGCACACACACCTCTCTCTCTGCGTTCGTAACCCCTTCCTCTCCACACACACTCGTCCGCTGGTCATGTGACTCAAGAGCGGGCGCCGATGAATAAAACAAAAAAAAACACATCATCAGTCATCACAAGGGACACCTATGGGACCGCAACTTTTGTCCCTTAAACAGAGGTGTCCCTTACTCGGAGTGTCTCTTATTTGGAGGTTTCACTGTAATTATAATTATTGTACTCCAGTTTTTTTTAATATTATATTAATCTATCAACAATATTTAACCATTGCTATTGTCTCATTTTCCAATATGAATCAAAATTTAATTTTAAATTACAAATATACCACACCCCAAAGCTCAGTAATTGACACCCCATAAAAAGTAATAAATATAATTGTTTTTATTACTGTAATTACAATGCCAACATATTAACTAAACAAAATAGTTATTTTAAAATAAATTTAACAATTTGAGTTCCAATCGTGCATCAATCATTGTAATCATCAGAAGATCGATATTTTAATTATTTCAGATGGATAATTTAAAATGCTAAATATCAGGCAGTTACGTTACAGCAGTCAAATTGAGACAGTGGGATATTTAAAAAGTAATAATTTTTTTTTTAAATTGTAATATTAGTGTATAATTTTGTCTCACTATTTTTAAAAATCTTCCAGACTACTTCATAAACCATTTATAATAATTAATATTACAAATATGAAAGAAATGATATTTGTGATTTGAATATTTAAATACTAAATAAAATAATTTCAAAATAAAACTGTATAACTGATGTTGGAGGCCACTGATCTGCAGATTTACTAGTTTCATAATTACTATAACTTTTCATTATTATTACTACACTTTTTTTTATTAACAATTTTATTAACACCATAAAATAACTTAAAAGCAGCTATTTTATAAAAGTTTGTGTTATTACATTTTTGTAAGTGCAATTTAAAAATTAAATTCGATTATTTATGTTTTCAATTAAGTCAAAATATTTTATGCGCTATAAACATTATATTTTTAGCAATATTTACATTAGGTGTCCATTATTGAAAAATGACTAATTTACCTGTCCAGTAATGGGCACCCTCCCCTCTTAAAAAAACTTTTACAACTTTAAAAATAAATGAAATTATGTAAATGCCCATTTGTGTATATATAAAATTCAAAGTTTTCTATTGCTTTTCAAACAAAAACTTTTAAGTTTAAAAATAAATAAATAAACAAATAATATATAAATTTATTAAATAAAGCCATTTCATAGCATTCTTCAAAAAACATTCACTGAAAGAAAAAACAGAACTTTGAAACATTATTTTCTGCTTTCTTATTGGTTTGTTTAAAAATTGTCAATAATAGACCACACTTATAAAACATGAAAAGGGGAATTAAAAAAAAAAAAAAATTAAACCTAAACATTATTTTATTTATTTTTTTTTTTTTTTTAATGAACCAAAAACATCAGGGAGTGCCCATTACTGGCACCATTTACCCTAATACACTAATAACTTTTCAAAAACCACATTTTAATTTATATACTTGCTTTAATTTTACCTTAAAAAAAAAAAAATAAGTAAAACATGTTTGTAAAATTTCATCGTAATATATAGGGGAGACTGAGGCACAGTGGACCACTTTTTCAGTTTAAATTAGAGAGAGAGAAAAAAGTCAATTTCAATCTGCCTGAAAACATTCTTGAACATTCCTTAAACATTTTTATTACATCTCTCATAATTTTTTCAGAACAAAATGTCAAATACATTTAAAAAAAAGTTTATATATACTATACATTCATAATGTGGACCAGTTTGCCCCAGAAGCAAGGTACACTGGCCCATCCACTGCGACACAATGGTCCATTATTAAGTAATACAGTAGACTCCCTCAAATCCACACAGCTTGGGACCAGAGGTTATGCAGATTTTAGAATTTTGCAGATTTCTGGTCATGGCTTTGTTTATATTTTTTAAAAGTAATTTGTATATAATTAAAAATGAAGTCAAAAGTATAATGAATGCTTACAATATACTGAAATATTAAAATAAGTAATAAACTAAAATAATAAAAATTTAGATAATTTTTACAATGATTAAAAATACTAAAAGCAAAGGTCATGTTAATAATCAATAATGTACAGTTAAATATTCATTATAAAAATGAAATTTGTTTTTCCTAAATTATTCAGTGAAACTTGCCTCATAAAGGTTACATTACTAATTCACATCAGAATCATAAAATAACAAAGTTTTATTTCAGGTTTAGCCAAACTTAATAACTAAAAAAGTTTGATTAATATACATAAATATATTTGGTAAGATTATGATTACCAATATCAGCAATATCTTTATTTTTTCAAAAATAAATTTTTTTTTTTTTCATTTAAAAACATGAATTCAATATCCTTAACAAAAATTATAAATTAAAAAAAATATGAAATTGATATAAATTTTAAAAAAGTCAAATTTTGCACCTCCATCTGAACTGAATGCTTCATTGTTTACATTGGTAAATTATGTGCGGAATTTACAGAGTTGCGGATTTGAGGGAGTCTATTGTACTTAAAATACAGTTTTAATTTATTTTTTATTAATTTCAATCCTTTATTTCCCCTTTACCTCCAGAATAATATAATAATGAAAATCTGAAAGTAACATTTTCAAACAAAACATTACAAAACAATAAACAGAAAAATTATACAGCTCATATTCAAAATATTAGAATAATTACCTTTTTTTTAGAAATTGAAAATATCGTTTGGTAATTTAATGTCTTTTAATGAAAATATGCAAACGATATTTTTATTAAGAACTTACTGTTGATTAAACTTACTTGTTATCTTAAATTTAATATCATTTTTGAAAAGATTAATTGGAAAAAAAATTATTTTGAAAAGTCAAAATATTAGAATATTTATTCAAGTGGTTCAAAATATTAGAATATTTCACATTAATTCTCCTTTAATTATTACCAATTCTTAACTGGTGGCATCATTGATTAAATTCGGACTATTTTATTTAAAATCAGTATTCTTTTTTGCAGTTTGTTTCTTTTTCGTCTTAAAATGGGATGTGTGAGTGTTATTCCTGAATCTACTAAACTTCGTATGGTTGATTTGTATCGGCACGGTAAAAATCAATGTTTTACAGCGAATTTATTTACATTGTTCGCAATCGAGCGTTAGTAAAATACTAACACAATATTCAAAAATTGGAAATTTTCAAAATAATCGCCGAAATGGTGGCCGAAAACCAATAACATCTGCTAGAGATGACAGGAAACTGAAGCGTATAGTTAAGAAAAACCGTTTTAAAAGTGTGCGATTCTTGCACCGAAAATGGAAAGAAGAATGAGTTGAAGTTTCTATATCGACAACATTAAGACGTCTCCATAAATTTAAATTTGAATCTCGTGTACCGAAAACAAAACCTCTCATGACTGGAAGACAAAAGCGTATAAGATTGAATTGGTGTAAATCAAGACGTTTATGGAGCAATGAAGATTGGAAAAATATATTATTTAGTGATGAAAGTATGTTTTGTGTTTCATATGGTAATCAAGGTATTCGAGTTTGGAGAATGAAGCAAGAAGCATTTGATAAAGAATACCTTAAACGTTCCGTAAAATTTGCTGCTAGTGTCATGGTTTGGGGTTGTATGAGTGCAGAAGGACCTGGAAAGTTATGCATCGTCTACGAAAAGGTTAACTCTCTGATATATCAAGAAATTTTAAAATATTACATGATTCCATCGTCAGAAGATTTATTTGAAGATGATTTCATCTTTCAACAAGTTTTAGCGTCCCCGCATACCTCGGTGTCAACTAAGAATTGGTTCCGCCAACGCAAAATTAAGGTACTTCCTTGGCCACCAAATTCACCAGATCTTAATCCCATCGAAAACTTATGGTGTAAAATGAAGAAAAAACTTCAAGAAAATCCTCCTTCAAGTAAAACTGAGTTAGTGGCACGTATAAAGTCTATTTGGGCTAATATTGATAGAAATGTTTGTAAACTCCTTGTATATAGTATGCAAGATCGATTGTACGCTGTTATGAAAGCTAAAGGGGATGCTACAAAATATTAACTACCATTTACTTCATATTCATATTGTAATATTGTTGCGTAAAATAAAATATTCTAATATTTTGAACCAATCTAAATTTTATTCTAATATTCTGGTGTGTTTAAGGAAGCTGTATACCTAATTTATTGTGCTGTATTTTATATTTTATAAATGTTAAAATCTTATCTAAACATTCCAGATTTAATTTATAAGAAATTTAATTGCATTTACTTAGTATAAAAAAAAAATAAATGACAAATAATTTTTTCTCATTACTTTTTCTCAATTATTCTAATATTTTGAATATGAGCTGTACAGCCAGTGGGTGGCCCACTGTTGCCCCATGTTGAAGTTCAAAAAATGTTATTTAAAAACTTCTTTTAAGCATATTAATTTTAATACAGTAGACTTCCTCAAATCCGCACAGCTTGGGACCAGAGGTTGTGCGGATTTTAGAATTTTGTGGATTTCTAGTCACTGCTTTGTTTATATTTTTTAAAAAGTAATTTGAGTGTAATTAATAATGAGATCAAAGGTATAATGAATGCTTATAATATACTAAAATATGAAAATAAGTAATAAACTAAAATAATAAAAATTTAGATAATTTTTAAGATGATTAAAAATACTAAAAGCAAAGGTCAAGTTAATAATCAATAATGTACAATTAAATATTCATTATAAAGATGAAATGTGTTTTTCCTAAATTATTCAATGAAGTTTGCCTCATACAGGATCCTACTAATTCACATTAGGATCATAAAATAATGAAGCTTTATTTCAGATTTAGCCAGACTTAATAACAACTGAAAAAGCTTGATTAATACATAAATATATTCGGTAAGATTGTGATTACCAATGATATGAGCAATATCTTGATTTTTTTCAGAAATAAATTATTCTTCATGAAAAAAACATGAATTCAATAACTTTAATAAAAATTACAAACTAAAAAATGTATGGAATTGATATAAAACTAAAAAAGCCAAATTTTGCACTTACATCTGAAATGAATGTTTCATTGTTTACATCTGTAAATTATGTGCGGATGTTAGAGAGTTGTGGATTTTAGGAGTGTGAATTTGAGGGAATCTACTGTATTAAATAAAAACAAGTATCTTATCTTGACAAAACCTTTTTACGTTTTTTCTCATTTATTTATAACCTTTAATTACTAAATAAAGAAAAATATGATGATGAAAATTTCTGCTTTTAGAAGCTCAAAACAACCAGTCAAGATAAAATGGCTCATTGTGAGGTAACAATGTGTTTTGAAGGCTATAAGTAATCAATCTGATACTGTAATCAATTAGTCTTTTAAAAAAAAGCTTAAAAAAAAAAAAAAAAAAAAAAAAAAAAAAAAAAAAAAAATAAGATTTCAAGGTAATACAAGAATAGTTAATAATAAAAAGGAAGATAAAAACCTGTGATTTATTAAGCATGAGTCACTTCAAATTAAATACTTTACGAAATATACCTCTTTTATAAAACAGGTAGTAATCAAAAAAATTACCGCAAAGTTCATTAGGATTTATTTACGATAGCTATGCTCAACCTTTTTTTGCCAGAAAATTGTTTGCCACCAGAGTATTTGAAAAGTTACGTTTGTTTTATTTAATGACAAAATTTCTGTCACTATTATAAGGAAAATTATTCTGCATAAAAATAGAGATAGACGTATATTTGTGGCCAGTAGGCCACAGGTTGTGCATCCCTAATTTACGAGATATTAGCAAAGGCGTCTATCAAGGGCAGTTTATTAAAGACTAATTCTAACATAATCTGCAAATCAAAATTCAGATGGGATTTCCTTAAAAATATAATTTAAGACAGTTGCCACTAAATCGTGATATTAGAGCGATGTACAAAAATTTTTAATTTAAACAATGAAAAAATGAAAACACTATACAGCTGATAAAAGTTAATATTTGATATAAATGTTTCTGAAACAAAATTAAGTCAAATTTAACTTTAGATACATTTATTATGATTGTACATTTAGAAACAGAACAATGATTTTAAAAATTAGATCCCCCCCCCCCTCAATCCCCAAGCTTGAAATGGATAATATTCTTCGAATAAAATACTTCTAAAAACTAATAGTTTCATTTTGATGATACATGAAATCCCTTGTGTAAACAGGCAAAAAAGTCGACAAGTCGTTCATTTATATATTTTTAAGGGAGTATTATGGCAGCAAAGATACTAAACATTAATAAATACTTGATAAGTTACTATAATCGCAACATTTACTTACATTCTCAGTGACTATCAAAGTTAATATTTATTCGAGGAAAGGAAATTACGGTAATGTGAATTTGATATGATATTGTTCATTAATTTAAAAAACATTATAGAACAACTACAGATACACAAAAAACACCTTGTATTTACGATTTACGTTAGCCTTAATTTATTATGTTATGCTTGTCGAAATTTTCAATGCTAACTCAATTCTTTATTTTTCGATGACTCGAAAATACGTATAATCGTAAATGCAATCTGGGAGATCACAACAACATGAAATGAATTCAGAAATTGAATGTTAAATGCTCTTTTCTTTATAATCAATGAAAAATGCCAATAGTTCTGAATTAAAATTAAGTGAATATATTATATTTTAATGATATATCTAAACAAAAACAAAACAAACTTTGTTTTATTGTATTTCAAATGAACACGTTTAAGGGATGTAATAAGATTTTATATAAAGATTCGAATAATTTCACTTACCTATTTCATTGAATAAACAAACACAGTTCACAAATGTAATAAAAACTGAAGAAAAAAAAATGATAAAAAAAATCGCATTTTTCCATATTAAGTTCAGATTATTTATTAACTTCAGCTGTAAATTTTGCTGAGAATTACAGAATTAATACCTACTGAAATATATAACAGGTTCATACTCTATTTTATAATTTATATTCAAAACTAAAATGTATATAATAATCAATTACATCTTTATATGATTTGTAAACAGTATGATTTTTCATGCAGATGCTCAAAAAACTATGAGCAAGTGCAAATTAAAAATAATAGAGGTTAACAAGCGATGTAGACAAGGGGGGGAAATAATATAAAGATCTCAATATCATAATTGTAAGGACATTTAATTTATCTAAATCAGCTAATACAAATTCTTATTTTGCTAGTCCAAATAATAAAATATATAAATGTTTAAATTACAAGTAAGACTTTTAAAAAGTTATCAATTCTATCACTTATTTATTTTTATCTTAATAATTATTAATTTGATTGATAATTTCATTCATTAGAATAGATTAATAATTTCAATAGTATTTGTAAATTATACTTACTTCAAAAATACACAGAATTCCAAAATAGCATTCAGTAATTAATTTAATTAAAATGAATAAATAAAACAATGGCAGATTTTACGCTTTGAATTTATTTGTAAAATACATATTTGTTGCCACTGAAATTTTACTAATCTGCAAGATTTATCCCTCTTAAAAAAAATGCCCATTATTTTTCGTTTAAAAGTTTTAGTTAATACAAGACAAGTGAGATTTTTGTAACAAAGTGTATAAAAAGCAAAGCCCTTTTAAAAGTAAACTTTAATATTATCATTACTGATTTGTAATATGCAATCGCACAGATATGAATTTGCCTGAAAACTAACCAATGCTAATCTTAAGAAAATAATTTAAATATGCCTCAATTGGTAAATCTTCCAATTTTAAATGTTTCCTTCTTTACCAAATCTTTGCTAATCTCCCAAAAGTTTTAATTTCGACATACAACTGATATACAATATATTATTTTTTAAATACCTAAACTAGAGTGAAATTTCGTCTTTACTTACTTGTGTATTAAAATAAGATCACGATATTGTGGGAAATATAAATAAATATGCCAGTGATTTATATGGTACTGTTCAAAATCCAAAAAGGTACACAATGACGAAATATCCACACACCATTCACAAACAACTTGGTATATAATTGGGAAACAAACAAAATGATCACAGTAAATCTCGACTAGCAAATACAACGGCTGTCAGAATTAAAAAGATGAAATTATCACATATTGATGAAGTAACACAAAACTTGTATAAAAATATTCCACAATAGGTAAATTTCGAATCAAAGCCCACAGAGCAACTAATTAGAAAATCTAAAATCAAACAAACAGAATACTAAACAAGAGGACTGACTAAAAGCATAACAGAGCGCAAACACAAGAAATTTCTGTTTGAAATCTGCCTCCGGATAAGCAATCACCTCATTCTTTCAGGGTTGCTAACCAATCCGAAAGCTTCACCGGTTGAAAATCTAAGCCAAGATTTCGCCAAATTTTAAGATAACTACAACGCCAAGCTCGAAAATCTGGTGTTGCCAAACAATGCTAGCTGCTAGCAAACAAAAATAGCCTGAAGGTAAACGTCGAGTCATTACATTTTAATTGAGAGTGAAGCGAAGAAATTTATAAACAGTTTAAATTATGAATGTGATTTAAAAAGCTCTGTGAAAGCGGTCTGAAAATCTTAGTTATCCTTTAAACCTATTATAAAAATAAGATATACGAATGTATACTATTTTTTCTCTTGTTAAAAATCATTTATCAAAATAAAAGAACGCTGGTTTTTTATATGAATTATACCCATTTTTACTGTCGTCAAAATTGAATAATTATTTTAAAATGTAAATGCATTTTTAATTCATTTCTTATTTAAGTTGTTTACATTATTTTTACTCATGTGAAAGCGTTTATTAAAATGTTAACTAACCGCGTTTACTTCAGAAATAATCGCAGCTACAGTGAATTAATTTGTGCTAAACGACAGAATGCTTCAACTTAATTTGTTAAGAATGTTCTCATATTTAAAGGAGCTTTTTTCTGACACATTTATTTGTTTATTTTATTTTATTGAATAGCATACATCTGATTTGGTTGCCCGACATGAAAGCCTGCTTATTAAACATCGTCAATATACAGGGACGAGGAATACAAGGAAATTTTACAACACACTGGAGCTCCACACAAACAGTATGTGCAATGGAGTCAGTGGGAATCGAACCTAAACAACCTACTAAGCTCGCAAGCGATTTTCTGACACATTTCTATTCTAAATTCATTTTTGTTCGCAAACAAATGGAATTAATTAGTAAATGTTCTTATTAAGAAATTATGCAATCGAATAGCGTTTTCTATGCTTTGGTAAAGGTAGAATATTTTTTTAAAAATACTGTCAAAATGGACATTGAACGAGATTTTCGACGCGACAGCAAGAGAAAGGAGGTAACTTGTCGTCACGTGACCAGAATCGCTTACAATTCGACAAGTAATTTATTTATCAAAAAATGGAAGACACTCTTTAATTAAAAATTGCTGCAATAGTCAGGGTTGAAAATTTTATGCCGTCATGTTTAAAAATTAGCAGAAAATGTGTTAGAAAGTTTCGTGTTGTTGGACTGGGAATTCAAAAAATTTCTTTAAGAAATTGCAATATAATAAAGAAAATTCATAATTCTACTCGTAAAAAAATAACTGGAGTGTTTGTAATTTATGTTTAATGGTATCATTAAAAATATCTGATACTTTTCATATTTTCATTTTATTGTACAGTAGAACCCCTATAATTCGGATTAATTGGGACCAGACCCAATCCGGATTATCGAAAATCCGGATTATCCGGAGAATTAGAAAAAAATTAAATTAAATAAAACATACTAACAGAAAATAACCTTTATGTTTAACTTAGTGATTATTTACATACAATAAAGATGTTTACTTTGTAATAAAAACTTTTGTAACTTTTTGCAGTGCCAGTTTTCTGTACTTTTTGCGAACCGTACGATCATGCATCCGCTTGAGCACAAGTAGATCGTTGGATATAGTTTAAATAAGAAAGCTTAAGGTATTCTTCCTAAAAGATTTCAGAAAAAGAAAATCTTTTTTTATTCAGAATACGACGATGAAAGAAGTTAATGTTATGGAAATTAGCCAAAAAGCTTCTAAAACTTGAAAAAAAAAATTACCAAACTGATCCGGATTATCCGGAGATCCGAATTTGCGGGGTTCTACTGTATTTCACAAAATATTATATAGTTTTTTTTTTTTTTTTTTTTTTTTTTTTTTTTAGTTTATCTGACAGTTTAACGTTCTCTCCACCCCTACCCTCCCCCCCCCTCCTTAGGTGAGCCGCAGAGAGAGCTATGGATCCAGTACAAAAAACCGACCCAAATCCACTTACAGTAAAACCTCCCTAAAGCGACCACGTTCCGTTACAAAATTTGGTCGCTCCGAGAGTTGGTCTCTTAATGGAGATCATGTATAACTTCTAGCAGGGTCGGAACTACTTATATTTTTTTCTGCCTTTGTTACCACTTTTTTCAAACAATATTTTTTTGGTGGGTTTCTTTAAGATCAGTGATAGAAACCTACCAGGAGTATTTTTTTTGTAAATAGTGATACAAAAAATACAGAAAATATATAGGACACTGCGACACATATATGTAGTCATAATATTTGTAGTCATATCCCTTTTCTAAAAACTTTTGTATTAATTTTTAATATCAAAAATAGCTTAGTCAATTCAAACGATCATATATGTCATTTTTTGTTCTCAACATTCCTTTTTCTTAACTAATATGCAGCGGACACGATGAATGGAGTCCAAGAGTCGACAGCACAAAAACCTAAGGTATCAAAGCACAAGATTTTTTTTTTTATTATTATTTTATAGAAGAATAGTAATGGGGGAATCTAATGATGAAGGTTGTAGTCGTAAAAATAACAGAGGATATACGCTCTAAGCAGAGGGTATACGCTCAAGGCAGACGGTATACCCTAGAGTGTGTATACTATAAGCTTTTTTGAGAAACAGGTATACGGTGTTACTTTAAAAAATCCCGAAGGTGTACGGCGTATACCTTCGTATACCCTCCACTACATCCCTGCTAATGATCTATGTCTACCGGAAATGAAGTGGTGCATATACGAGTGTAATACCACTCGTCGGGTGTCACTTTCAGGTTTATCAATGTGTTTTCCTGCTCACAGTTCTCCGTGTAGTGCTGTTGGCTCTTAGACTATAATCATTGGATAAGATTTTTTGCCCGCATCTGACATTGCATCCTCACTTTAACTATTATCTAGCGCACAACGATGCATGGGGTATCATCATCCTATAGGTTTTTTTTTTTTTTTTTTTTTTTTTTTTTTTGCTCACATCTGCAATTGCATAGCGTAGAATGATGCATGGGGTATCATCGTACAGAATTTTTTTTTTCCACATCTTTCATTGTATGCAGAGTTTAATTAATGTGTAGCGTAGAACGATGTATCGGGTATCATCGTATAGGATTTTTTTTTGCCCACATCTG
Source organism: Maratus speculifer (assembly GCA_964019185.1). Classification (NCBI taxonomy): domain Eukaryota; kingdom Metazoa; phylum Arthropoda; class Arachnida; order Araneae; family Salticidae; genus Maratus; species Maratus speculifer. Next base: position 244,193,726 of record OZ025296.1, read on the forward strand.
CCATTGCATACAGAATTTAATTAATGTATAGCGTGGAACGATGACTAGGATATCATTGTATAGGAATTTTTTTGTTCCCATCTGGCGCTGCATACCTGAATTTTTATTTTATTTTAAGTTAAATGTCATCATACATATTATTTCTAATCTCAACATTTTTTTTTTTTTTTTTTTTTTTTTTTGGTGCACATACAAAATGAACAACGATGAATGGATTGTTATACGAAATGTTTCCGAACAGAATGTTGACATTGTATGCTCCCAAATTGTTTGCTTTTTTAAAAAATGCAGTTAATTATAAATTAATGAAAATAATAACATAAAATAAAATCAAAGATTGAGTACGAACGCCTCGCACGATTCTATCGGTCAAATCTTTTAATCTTACGCCTGCATTTGCTGTGATTTTGATAAAGAAATTGATTAAAGTCTATATCGTAATAAAATTTTAACATTTTGCGGGGTAAAAAAAAATCTATGAAGAGAAAAACGAAATCACATTCATTTTAAATTATTAAGGGGACTGGACCTGTATTTGAGCAAAATCGTCGCAAAGAAGGTCTATTTCTGTGCTATAATAGTAACAAAACAGTTTTTCTTATTAAAATATCATTTATGAAGGTTTTAAGAAGTAAATAATAAAGGTTAGTTTATTTATATACTTTAAATCTGTTTTTCTCAAAACTATTTTTCAGCGTTTTCAGATTTTTGAAATGTTTCTTGCGACGTAATTTTTTATCAATATTTATGAAATTGATAAGGAAGTATCTCGATACCGATATTGTTTAGAAAAAAATTATATAAGCTTTTTAAAATTCGTCTTCATTAAGATAGTCAATTTTCATTTTTTACTTATTAAAAGGCAAAATTTAAATGAAAATCGATATGAAATTTAGAAAAAAAAATCTGTAAAATATTAACTATTCAAGAGAATAAAAAAAATCTTACACAAATTTGTTTATAATAAAGTTTTAAGTGATAAAAATGCAAAAGCAAGAAAATATCTTAAAAATTAAAACACGAGGAACATTTTAAAAATTCGTTTAAAAATTTAAATTTTTTTTAAAAAGTTAAAAGTTTTAATAAGATTGGAAATTTTTTTGAAGGTGTTCTATATGCTTTTGGCGAAATGTATAGATGCACAAAATTTCATATTGCTATGATGATAATTGAAAAAATATATATATACGTTATATACACTGGTGTCCAAAAGTTAAGCATAATTGGTAATTAAGTAGTTATTTTTAAGTAATGAAAGAAATATGAATCGGAATGTGCTGAAACTCCAGGTGTGTAAACAAAATAGTACGCGTCACATATTTTCGCGAAGAGTTTTCCCCGAAATCGAACAGGGGACCGTCAACAAATTGAAAAAGAACGAAGATCTTTTGGATAACCCTGTCAAAACTAATGTAGCAAAAGCGTTCAAACTGCACATTATGATTAATTGGCTTATTGTAATGTACTGTGTTAATTTTTACAAGGATAGCATGTATACTCGTAGAGAAATTAAGGTTTTTATAAAAACAGTCCTAAATTTTTCCAAGTATTTTGCTTATAATTTGCAGAGTTCTTATTATAAAATAATGTTCTTTTCTGAAAATATGACAAACATCATTGTACACAATACCCAGTCATCAGAATTTAAAAATAATAAAAATTGTATGAAAAATGAGTATGTTTAGTAAATAATTTTTCATTGCGCATGCGTCAACGATATCAAAACGTCATTTGCATATTGTGTTAGCTAAATGTATAGAGCAACTTCTGTAAAAGTTTCAAAAACATAGCTTGAAAATTCTGAAAATGGGAGCCTATAGAATCAACTCAAAATCCGTTATTCCTAAAGGAAGCAAAAAAAATCAGGGGTTTTACCTAAATATAGTTGTACGTGCAATATTGTGTAGGCACTAAACAATGGAATATGGATACAGCCCCTCATCTTTTTGCTTCATTTAGGGAATAAAGGATTTTGAGTTGATTCTATAGGCTCCCATTTTCAGAATTTTCAAGCTATGTTTTTGAAACTTTTACAGAAGTTGCTCTATACATTTAGCTAACACAATATGCAAATGACATTTTGATATCGTTGACGCATGCGCAATGAAAAATTATTTACTAAACATACTCATTTTTCATACAATTTTTATTATTTTAAAATTCTGATGACAGAGTATTGTGTACAATGATATTTGTCATATTTTCAGAAAAGAACATTATTTTATAATAAGAACTCTGCAAATTATAAGCAAAAAACTTGGAAAAATTTTGGACTGTTTTTATAAAAACCTTAATTTCTCTACGAGTATACATGCTATCCTTGTAAAAATTAACACAGTACATTACAATAAGCCAATTAATCATAATGTGCAGTTTGAACGCTTTTGCTACATTAGTTTTGACAGGGTTATCCAAAAGATCTTCGTTCTTTTTCAATTTGTTGACGGTCCCCTGTTCGATTTCGGGGAAAACTCTTCGCGAAAATATGTGACGCGTACTATTTTGTTTACACACCTGGAGTTTCAGCACATTCCGATTCATATTTCTTTCATTACTTAAAAATAATTACTTAATTACCGATTATGCTTAACTTTTGGACACCAGTGTATATATACGTCTCCTTAAAGGAATTTAAAAATTTCAGTAATTAGTATTACCTCATTTGTAGTATTACATGACCTGGGAACAAGCCTTACGGTATCATTACAGAAGGAAAACGACGGTAAGAGTGCTTGCAGAATTCAGCAACGCCTAAACCTTGTTATTGTCCTAAATTAAATGCAACTTCCTTAAACTTAGAAACAATTCCTTCGCTTTCATGCTTTCAAGACATGCAAATGAGACAAATTGTCAAAATGGGGGAAAATGGAATATATAATCGTCAGCCATAATGAAAAGCGCGGTGTTATAGCTTAATGATTTAATTGGTTTTTTACTTTCACACAGAGCAAGATAAGAAGCACTCGAGATATGCTTTTTGTGTTTAAGAAATAAGGTTATTTTTATATTTGTTATACACTATATGGCCAAAGGAGACCAACCACTTGCGATTTTGGACATTTTGTTAAATATCTAGAAAAATACACGAGGGATTATCCTGAAACTCTAAGTGTGTAAATATAGCAATACAGGTCATATATTTACATGAAGATTTCTTCCCGAAACTCCACAAGTGACCGTCAACAAATTTAAAAAAGAACGAATATCTTTTGGATAACCCTGTCAAAACTAATGTAGCAAAGCTGTTCAAACTGTAGATTATGATTAAGTGGCTTATTGTAATAAACTGTGTTCGTTTTTATGCGGATAGCATGTATACTTGTAGAGAAATTAAGGTGCTTATACAGTGAAACCTCCGAATAAGGGACACCTATGGAACCGGAAATTTTGTCCCTTAAATAGAGGTGTCCCTTATTCGGAGTTTTATTACAGTGAAACTTAGCTATGGGACCGGAACTTTTGTCCTTTAAATAGAGGTGTCCCTTATTCGGAGTGTCCTTTATTTGGAGGTTTCACTGTAAAATCAATCCCAAATTTTTCCAAGTTTTTCCCTTATAATTTGTAGAGTTCTTAATATAAAATAATGTTCTTTTCCGAAAAAATGACAAACAAGATTGTACACAATACATTATAATCAGAATTAAAAAATAATAAAAATTTTATGATAAATGAGCAAGTTTACTAAATAATTTTTCATTGCACATGCGTGAACTCTATCAAAATTTCATTTACACAGAGTTAGCTAAAAATGTAGAGCAATTGTTAAGAAAGTCTCAAAAGCATAACTTGAAAATTCTGAAAGTAATCGTCGATAGAATAAGCTCAAAATCCGTTGTCCCCCCCCCCCCCAAAAAAAAAAGAGAGGGGTTGTATCTAAATATAGTAGTACGTGCCACATTGTGTATTCTATATTGACACTAATCAATGGATAAATGGATACAGACTTTCATCTTTAGAATACATCTATTCTTCCAAATATTGCAATTCGAAGTAGGATCCTCACATGAGGCTTAGAGAGACGAGAGGGTTAATCAACCCAATCAGGAAGCAGAAAATGTTTCAAAGTTCTAGCGATTTTTTTTTTTTCAATGAAAATCGTAATACTTTTAGCATTTTCAAATAAATTTATGCATTCTTTATTTTCTTGCAAAATTTGCATTTTTTTGTGTTGGTAGTGTTAAAAACTTTATATTTTATAAATTAATAGCCTTTTATAAAATTTCAATTATTTTTAAGGTTTTAAGACGGGTGACCATTACTGCGATGCTTAAATAGTCATTTTCCAGTAATTTACACCCCATGTAGGCATTGCTAAAAGTGCAATTTCAGCAATGTTTATAGTCTTCAAAATATTTTAACTTTACTGCAAACCTAAATAACCAATTTTAATTTTTAAATTACACTTACTAAAACATAATAACGCCAAAGCTTTTATAAATAGCTGTTTTGAAATTATTTTATAGTTATTTGTAGTCAATAAAACTTCAATATTTCATTTTTTTTTTCTTTAATGTAAAAAAGCTTAATGCATATAGTTTAGTTAGTTAATTTTTAATGTACATAGTTTAGTTAGTTGTGTTTTGAAGTTATTTGTAGTTAATACAATTTCAATATTTCATACTGTTTTTTTTTTTTTTTTTTTTTTTTTTTTTAATGTGTATAAGTCTGTCATGCATATTTTATAATCTGGCAATAAAACCATTCAGGAAGCAGAAAATATTCTTTAAGGGCACAGCTAAAAAGGGGCACATATGGCTTAATCTGACTCCCCCCCCTCCCGCCCACCACCATTTAAATAAAAAAAATTAAGTTACAGAAGTTGTTAGAAATCTGTTATCTGTTTTAAATGTTTGCTTATTTATCTCCGATTAATAATAATAATAATAATAATAATAATAATCTTGATTACTGGTAAATCTGCAAATCGGTGGTCTCAAAAATCTGTTATGCAGTTTTATGTTGAAATTATTTTAGTTAGTATTTAAAATATCCAAATCAAAGTATCATTTCTTTCATATTTGTAATTTTAATTATTATAACATACCAAGTAATCTCTGTATATTTAATTATTAAAAATAGCGTGATGAAACTCAATATAAGACGAAAGTAATTATAGTCCTAGACATGAATTGAAATTTTTTACAATTAGGTGTAAATTGCGTAACAGATGGCGCTGCTATACAGTTTTTTTTTTTTTTTTTCGGTTTCCGCAATAGAATTATCTGAAGAACTAAAGCACGGATTTTCATCAAACTTCAGATTCACTTAGACGCAGTGGCGCAGCCAAGGGGGTGGGGTGGGGGTTAAAACCCCTCCCAGAGCTAAGAAAGATCGCTACAATTGCCGCTTATATGAGTCAAAACCAAACTTAATATTTAAATGTTTTGGTGCATTTTGGAATCCATCACTTTATTAAAGTAGATTTCATTTAATATAGTGATTCAATTAAATTGCGAAAATTCTACTTCAAATTGTGAAAGTGCATATTACATGGATTAGTAAAGTAAAAATTGGTTATTTGAACTAAATCACTTTTCTGAGACGCATTATGCTAAAAAAAATGATTTTCTCCCACACAGATGCTCTGTGATTTTAAGTATTATACAATAAATATTCTAATTAGTACTGATTCTATTAACCAGCGATTCAAATAACTGGCAATCACCTTTATCATAAACTCCCCCCCCCCCCCCTAGCACCGAATTTTGGCCTCGCCACTGCTTTGACGTTAATACAAGTTGTTGCTGATTAGGTTTTGGTGTTAATCGCCCAATAGGTGGCACTCTAAACGAAGTTCTGAGGATTTACACGATTTTAGCGATAGTCATATCTCAAGAACTATTCATGGAATTTCATATCTTTAGAATCCTCGTGATGGGAATAGATTGCCATTTAATTTTGCCTCTGTAATAGCGAATTCTGAAATAGTAACATGTATGAAATAGAAGAAAATTTTGGGATTGCCACATTCGACTAGTTTAGAAAATAATATGCTAATGTTATTCATATTCTATTTTAAATTATATATATATATATTTCAAACATGTACTTTTAAGTGTCTCTTATTACCCGATACAGCCTTTATATAATTGTTCAATAACAAGTTTTTATTACCCCACAGTGAAATGTCTTTTTTAAACAATAGCAAATTATTTATCGATGTATTCTAAATGTAAAATCTTCATCGGAGGTGTAGAATATAAATTATTTTTTGCAAGACCTTTTTTCATTAAAGAAAAGGAGGGGGAGTACTTTTTACTTACCCATCATACGTAGTATAGGGTAAGTCTTGCAATCGTTTTGAAAATCGAAAAATTTTTTTTGACGGATTTACACGTTTCGGACACTGGAGATTCCGAAAAACATATTTTTAGAAAAAAAAATTTGCCGTCCGTCCGTCTGTGTGTCTGTCTGTCTGTCTGTCTGTAACCGCTCTATCTCCCGAACAAAATGAGATAGAGATTTGAAATTTTGTATGTGCTTAGTATGTAAGAATGGGACGAAGCCTATTTAATATCAGCAACCTCGATTATCCGGAACTATTTTTTTCGGACTCTTGAAAAATTCGTTCTGATGAAAGGTATATAAAAATTTTCGAATTCTTTTATTTTAAGGAATGGACGTAAAAGGCAATAAAATAACACACGTTTTGCATAAAAAACAAAGTCAATCGAATAATTAGTTGTTGAGATATTTCTAATCTTATTTTCCACATTCTTTGATTTTTCATGACCCTGTATTTCATTCAAATTTCAATTCAAAGGTATCTTTTAATTGGAAATGAGATACTTTATTCGATGCATTAATGAATATGATTGTTATTTTTGGAGTTATAAGGATGTTTCTATTACGCAATTCTGTGCTACTTGAATAGTTTGGCGTTTCATACAATTTATCGAAATTGGTTCATCAGAAATTCATTAATAGAGCATGATTATGTGTTAAAAATACTTAAATATACGTTTATATTTTATTTTGGAATTGTCATGCATTTTATAAATTGTTTACATGTGTTATGTTTTCATATATTGTGCTATGCATATGTATGATGGGTAAGTATTACGGTGGCCTCCAACGACTAGTTTTTTATTATTAGCACTTTCCAACAAAGTTGAAAAGTGCTTATGCATTCGGTTTATCTGGCCGTCTGTTCCCGCTCTAACTCATGTAAATATACTCGGATTGCCATGAAATTTTAGGACGTTATTGACGTTTACCCTAGCACAAACCCTATTTAAAATGAAGTTTCTACCATGATTAGTTTATCTACAGGAAGAGTCAAAAGTTTCCCATTACGTTACGACCTATGGGGAAAAATCGTTTCAAAGGAATTTTAAAGGTGTTATACCCTGTCAAACATATTAGAATTTATATGCGTTTACGTGGTGCATTAAAATATGCATTCTATAAAATATGCGGTTAAAATAAAGCTATTATTCATTTACAGGGCCACACAAAATAATTTCATTAGATAATGGTAAAAAAGGGAATTGTGTGTGACATATTTTAAATATATTAAACTGTTTCACGTATAATAAAATTGATGTATGTCAATGACGCTTAGTATAAATTATACGATACTGCCTTCCCTAATATAAAGTACATAGTATTTACAGGGACACACAAAAGATTTCAAATAGTACATTCTTTCCGAAGTACTATGTATCCAATGATGGCAGATGGATGGATGAAATGCATTTTAATTATGATATGCGTGTATAAGTTTCACATTATATGGTGTGTATAAATGCTATAGTTAATATACAGGGCTACCCAAAAGAGTTCACCAACGTTACTGAATATGAGTGTAAATTACTTAAAGGTGGTTCTTAAATAAATTATGTATTTCTATGCTGAACTGCATTAAATTTACTAAGAAATGTTTGCAGAATATAGATAAAATGATACATAGGGCCACGCAAAGAATTGGGTACATGGACGTCTATGAATGATAATTTATGAGAATGTAATTTTCGTTGTTTTAAGAGTGTTTTAGTTTAAAATAAATTTTAGATTATTACTGATGTGTAATAAAGGTACCAGCCAGGTAAACTACAAGGCTGAACAAGGTATCCAAGTATGGTTCCATCTATTAATATAAATTGCTGAAAGAGAAATTTCAAGCTACGAGGCATTTTCTTGCTAAACTAAATTTTCCCATTATATATTATGTATATTAGCTGACAGATCAAATACATGGCTGTTCAACAGTACTGGAATACGTATTTGGTTATATTTGGCTTTATACCCTTATTTCCCTAAATAACAAAGTTTTGTTAAAGATTTCATGAAGCATTGGAAAGTGCTTCATAATCTATGCTTAACGCATGATTTTTCTTACTTGTTTCTCTTTATGATCATCCCCTACTTTCTCCTAGTTACTTAAATTGAAAAATTCCAATTAATAAATAACTTTATTTAGATGAGTAATATTATTCTTCGTTGTTGTGTGACTGTTTCTAACTACTAATTGTTAAAATGACTCAAATAAACGTTTTTAGGATTACGGATAAATTATTAAAGTCATTTAATCATTTAAAATGTTTATATTTTCCGCCATTGCAAACAAAGATTTAGTCTGCGAAAAGTTTTGTCTTACCTGTTGCCTAAAGTTTAGCGTAAATCACAACAGGTGTGCATCAAAAGAAAAACTGGATAAAATGAAAACAAAACTAAGTTTAAAATACGCCAAAAAGATCGATAAAAGAGCGAAGCTGAAAGCAATAAATGTTGTCCGTTATAAAGTGCGACATCTATTGAGCTCTTGTGGAAACATATATAGATTTCATTCTTTTTTTTTCTGTATATACCTTGTTTTTCGCATGATTGAGCACATAATCTGCCTGTAAGAAGAAAGAGATAGAGAGAGAGAAAAAAAACTTGAATTGTATTAAAATCGATGATATATATAGGTTGTGTAGTTTAGTTGTAACATGAAAAGATAATATTAGGAATAGAAGTGATTCTTTGTTGAAAATATTTCCGGTCTAAGAGCAGATCTTTCTTGTAAAATGTGAATTATCGTGCTGATCTAGATCGAAGACCTGTTTTATTGGCGGGGCAAGCGGGTCATCTACCTACGTTTATTCGGAGCATAAAAGAGTATCACTTTATTTTTAACGAAGCATACCTTATCCTAGAAATTAAAATGTTTGCATTTGTTTAAATTTATTTAAGCAAATAATAATTTAACAAATTTCAGCATAAGAGAAAGGGAGCGGGGAGAGGATGCACATGCAGCATAGAGTTGTCAAGTAAGTGTTGACAATGTGCTTTAAAAAGATCCCCTCGAGATTCAAAAGACTTAAAAAAAATTAAAATACATAAAATAATATAGTAATAATATAGTAAATAAAATAATAAACAATATAGTAAAGAAAACAATGCAGTAAATAAAATAATATAGTAAATCCAAATGCGGTGAACAGATCTCCACTGGCGATAAAGTTTGTTTTAACTGTCGACCAAATTATTTAATTTTCTTTCGTTGTTTCATAAAAGAGTAACACTTTATTTTAAACTAAGCATACTTTATTCTATCGAGCAGTGGCGTAGCTAGGATGGGTGACACCCGGGGCGATGTAAATGGTGTCACCCCCAGCCATCACAGTGTCATCCCCCCTTCCGTCCCGTCATATTTTTTCGATCACAATTCTACGTTTTTATATTAAATGACCATACCATTCCTTATTTACCTTTTGTCCTCCTGCATAAGAAAAAACCCACAGGAGCGACACATCACTCAACCCATAGTCCGCATAAGTCTGTTTGGTGTCTATAATGTAGAAAAAAATTCTTTCTTTTAAAATTTGCTTTTGCTACGCACTCTTTGGATAGGTAGGTTTTTATTCGCAGGAGGATGTTTTTTTAGATATACCATTCTATATAAAATTTCACATTCTCAAAGTAAAGAAAACTAACTCTATTGCGTCGTGCGCTAAAATTTTCATTTTATTTCAGAATTCCTATCCAAAATCTTATTGGGTCGAATCCATGTCGATTCAGGCAGGGGGGGGGGGGGTTACCTTCATAGTCTCAGAAGTTCTTTAATTGAACATATGTTAAAATTCAGGAAAAAATAAAACTCCTGTATTTTTTTGTTTTCCTCAAAAAACTTTCTGGACTGAGATACAGGGCGCCAAAGATGGCATCCCGAGCACCTTTTTCCATTTGCGATTTTCGAAAAAAAGTTTAAAGTGCTCTATCTCAGAAATGATGCAAGATATTTCGTTGCAGTTTATTTTATTTTAAAGATAATTTTTTTCTGGTTAAAAAGATATACTACATTTTGAAATATGTATTTAATTTTTTTTACAGCAGCCTTCTAAAAAATTTTTTTTTATAAAAAATAATGTTTTCCTCAAAAATGCCAATCTTAAAAATTGTGATTTTTTTTACTGTTAGTCAATACCATTGAGTACTACTTTCACTGTAAAGGAGAACTTCCACTTTTGAGTTTAACAAGTTTTAAACACATTTCAAGAATTTAGAGAATTTTACAGGAACTGCATGTTACCAGTTCCAGTAAAAGTCTCTCAATTTTTGTTTATTTGTGTCATATGTAGCTTATTACATATCCTAAACAAGTTAGAAATCATACGTCAATCGTAGTAAATGAGGTGCATTCGTACTATGACTAGTTTTATAAATATTTAGATCTTGGTGCAATAAGTGTTACACTCTTGGGAAAACTGTCATGAATATAAAATTTATTATGTTTCTATATATCTAAGACAGAAACACCACCACCAGTATTCACTTCCTATTCACAATGTTTTAAGGAATATGGAAGCCCCAGTCCCTATTGATTAAACAGGAAGGCATCACTAAATATCAAAGGAAGATACAGATGCAGTTCAACAAATTATAAAGTCTATGAATTTCTAATTTCAGTTCTAAGCAGAGCACAGTGGAAGGATGTTTTGAAATTTATACATTTATTTTGTGAACTTTAGTGTATGTTTTTTTCTTTTATAAGCTATTTTTAAAGCTATCTGTTTCTTATACTTATTAAGAAATAAAATGCTATTCAAACAAGACTAAGATTTTGATTTCCTAAGACCAGTATATGATTGTCATACAGGAACTCTTAAAATATATGGCAAAATTCTATATGTGTTTCGATAACTTGTCAAAATCAAAAGTGGAAGTTTTTCGATATAAGGAAGGCAGTAAGTACTCAATGGTATTAATCAACAGCAAATAATAATAATAATAATAATAATAATAATAATAATAATAATAATAATAAATTTAGGATTGGCATTTTTGATTTTTTTTTTTTAATTAAAAAAAATCAGAAGGGTGCCTTAAAAAATATGAACACATTTTTCAAAATTGAATATATCATTTCGAACAGAAAAATATTATCTTCAAAATAAAAAAAAAACAACAAATTGGAAAATGTTGTCAAATGTTATGAAAGTCAAATTAAAACTGAAAAAAAAAGATACTAATAAATGTTTTATTCATCCTATTAAATCATATCACGCATAATTAATTCAATTATATCCCATGATAGGTAATGATTCTAGGTTGCCCTGGTGATTACGTTCTTTTTAAGATTGATTCATATTACTTCCGTATTACTGAATTTAATATATAGAAACACAATAAATTTTGTATTCATGCCAAATTTCCCAAGAGTGTAACACTTATTGCTCCAAGATCTAAATATTTATAAAACTAGTCATAGTACGAATGCACCTCATTTACCACGTTTGACGGGTGATTTCTAATTTGTTTAGGATATGTAATAGGCTACATATGACACAAATAAACAAAAATTGAGAGACTTTTACTGGAACTGTTAACATGCAGCTCCTGTAAAATTCTCTAAATTCTTGAAATGTTTTTAAAACACGTTAAACTCAAAAGTGGAAGTTCTCCTTTATAGTGAAAGTAATACTCAATGGTATTGACTAACAGTAAAAAAATCAAATTTTTTAAAATTGGCATTTTTGAGAAAAAATTATTTTTGTTAAAAATTTTTTTTTAGAAGGCTCCTGTAAAAATAATTAAATACATATTTCAAAATGGAGTATATCTTTTTAAGCAAAAAAAAAAAAAAATCTTTAAAATAAAATAAAGTGCAACGAAATATCTTGCATCGTTTCAGAGATAGAGCACTTTAAACTTTTTTTTCGAAAATCGCAAATGGGAAAAGGTGCTCGGGATGCCATCTTTGGCACCCTGTATCTCGGTCCAGAAATTTTTTTGGGGAAAACAAAAAAATACGGGAGTTTTATATTTTCCTGAATTTTAACATATGTTCAATCAAAGAACTTCTGAGATTATGAAGGTAAGATTTTTTCTTTGGCTGCCTGAATTGACATGGACTATGCCATAAGATTATATTTTTATTTGCAAATAAAGGTTGGGTGTCACCCCTTAGAGGGTGACACCCGGGGCGGACCGCCCCCTCCGCCCCCCGCTAGCTACGCCACTGCTATCGAGTGCTTCTCTCTCTTTCTCTTTTAATTATTTGGAAAATAGTTGTTCTCGATAGAGAATTAAGAAATTTGAAGTACATCTGAATATTTTTATTGGTTGAATTCTGCAGCTTATTTCATTTTATTCGTTTTCTGATTGGTCCAAATTTCAAATTAATGTTCAAAAATGGAATACTTATGTTTTTTATTTTATTCGTTTTCTGAATGGTCACTCTTTAATGTCCAAAAATGGAATACTTTTGTTGCCACGATGACTAGAAGTTTAAAAATTTGTAATTTCGAAAATTGTAAAACTGAAACTTCATTTAAAATTTTATAGATAAAAAACTTTGTTTTTTTTCTTAATCCATCTTGAATTAAAATTTACTTATTATGGATCCAGGAATATTTATGTTTACTCCAGGTCGTATATAATATGAGACGTTCAGAAGTCAGTCTGATTAACTATATCAAATAAAATTGCACATTTCAAACAATTAAAATTGCATATCTAAAAACTACTGTTTTTTTTTTTTTTTTAAATCATTGATTTAGGAATATTAATGTTTAATCCATGGCGTATGTAATGTATGACTCGTTATGATCATCATCAAAATTATGTTTAATTATGATTATGAATTTAAATATAGAATTTATTTATAAGTCTTTAAAATTTTAATCTTTGAAAAGAGAAATGAGTACGGTGAAGTGTGACACTTTGTGATAAAAGGGGGAAGGAGAGTTAAAAATGGGAAAAAAAAAAGTGTGACATTATTTATGGACAGTCCCTATCCTTTCTAACGACAAGCAGCGATCGTCCTCTTCTCTCGCAGTTTCATTGAAAGAAAGGTTGTAAGGTATTTTCAAGGTATTTTCAATCTCTTGCACAGAAAAACACCATTCTTATCCAAATTAGCCTGCTAATAAGTCACGTAATTAGAATGTGGGTCTACCAGATTTATATCAAATTCATAAAGCCCTGGCTCTCATCCTTAAGGGTGTATTCGAAAAAATCCCTTTCCACCTTCAACAGCTCGAAATTTTCCGATTCAATTTCAGACACATTTTTAAAAGTAGAAATTTGAAACTTGCTGATGGGATTCTTGAAGGGACGTATGAGGTGCCGTGTGATGTCTTTTTACGCTCAATTCATTAGAATTTGAGTTATAAACAATTATCTTAGTAGACCCTTTTTTTCGTTCCCAAAACTCCCGCCTCGGAAAATTCGGTTCGAAATGCCGTTTTTTATTGCTTTTTGTGCAATATTTTCTGCATTTATCAAAGAATCGACAATCACGGCACCTTGTGTACTTTCCAAATAAGAGATTTTGAAAGTTTTGTCTATTTGAGAGCAAAAATGAATTCAAAAATAAATCGGAAAATAAGCAGTTTGAATCGAAATAGACCCTTAAGCTGTTTCTTGTATCCAGTCCCTTTTCAGGAGAATGCCTGTGACGAATGAAGCATCAAAAAGCTTATTTAACCCTTTAGTTACCGCATTATGAATTCATGAAAATTTTACATTCTAAAGCATTTTACGTAAGATTGTTTTAAACTAAATTAAAAGATTTACACAGGATATAGAAGGATTAACTGAATTTGAATTTACAGAGATTTTGTGCAATATTTATAACCCCACTCAAATCTTTTATTTTAAACTGTTTTCTCCAGTATTTTGTAGAGCTATAAAATCTACAAATATGGTGTTTTTACACTATAAATATAGAAATATTTCCGAATCGAAAAATCCTCATCCCTCTCCCTTAGCGCCAAGAAAGTTGAAAAGATGCAAAGGCAAATGAAATCATTCTTTTAAGAATATTTTTGTTTTGTGTAATCAATAATGCTTTTGGAACAATATAAAGTAATGTAAGGTACCCTGGAGTAATAACGCCACGTTAATGTTCTACCAATTTTCACGGCTCAGTTTTAGATTGTATTTTTCAAACAAATATATGATTTGATACAGCAACTCATTGACAATCTATATAAAAAAAAAGTAATTTAACAGATATGTATTCATAAAATGTAATGGCGTGATTTCTTGACCAATGCTATTTGGCGTTATTACCCACCTATATGGGTAATAACCCATGCAAATAAAACTATGAAATAAGATGGAATAATGGCATGTAAATTGCCCAATTCTAAAAATGCAAACTCTACAAACTTAGAAATTGACAAATTGCATTCTAAGCTATTGAAAATGTTCAATTTTTTCTGAAAGTGTAAGAAAAATAAGGGTGTGGTATGAGGGGGGGGGGGGGAGGATGAGGTAAAAGAATATCAGACCGTGAGCTTCTTTTTGCTTAAAAAGGACCGCTTAAATATAATTATTAGAAACATTGCACAGTTTTAACTGTGTTTATTTGAATCAATATTTAGGATGTAGCTCGGCCACTGTAGGGAATCAACCGGGGTATTAATGCCAAGGATTGGCGTTATTACCCCGTTATAGTTATTGCGCTGTACATTTTAAATTACAAATTATCTCCAGAAGATATCCAAAATCTTCAACAACATTTTGAAAGCCCATGAAATGTACTACAAATTTATGTAATTAACAAAGTATTTCCGGATAAAAAAAAATAGTCTACACATCACAAAACGTATCTCGCAAATTTTAGATCAAGCGTTAATTTTAGTTGCTTGTAACAACAATAAGACCTAAAAATGAAACAAATTAACTTGAAGCTGTTTTTTGCGATTTATATGACTCAAAACCCTTCTGCGCAGAGCACATGGGTGTCATTTACCAGATTATTTTAATATTAAGCATAATATTAGCACTTGGCGTGATTACCCAGCCTGGCGTTATTACTCCAACCACCTTATCTGTAACTCATTCTATACAGTATTACAACTAACTGACGTATAAAAAGAATTTTATAATAAGTTATTTTAATGGTACTTATAAGTACCGTTGGTAGATAAAGGGTTAAAACATTAAAAGTTAATTTTTCACGAAGTGTGAAGCTAAAGAAGGGGTATTGATGTCGAAAATGCATTCATGTAATTATTACATAAAAGAAACTAAAAGGTTTTGAAACAAACTATGGCAAACTCTTAATAATCACTATAGTAGAAACAGAATCAATCCATTTAACCCTTAAATGCCCAAGGTTAGAATGCGTTTCAAAAATCGCGTAATTCAGAGTGTCGGAAAACATACCAGGAAAATCTAAATAGCAAATTTTGTTATTTTAATAACGAAATGTTTACTGTTAAATAAATCAAAAGTTTCCATTTTAAATTTCTGGTGTGAATACGAAATATGTTAATAAAAAACTCCGGGGTCATTCCATGAGGTTTTGTAACGTGAGTTACCAAGATTATAACTGCAAAATGTTTGTCCACCGTTATTTTCAAAAAGTTTTCTTGGCTTTATTCAATTAATGAGGTATCCCCGATAAAATAAGTTTCATTTTTCAAAACGAAAATATTGGTAGAAAAAATTGTAGCTGATAACTCACGTTACAGGCATGCTTGGAATTACCCTCCACTGAATCCAGAATATTGATGATATCATAAATAATACCATACGCTTTTAAGGGTTAAGGACAGACAAGACTGGGTACAATCCTATGGAAATATGCGAGCAAGCTGTTTCCTCAGAAACTACTCGACCGATTTTGATGAACTTTGGATTCCATATTTAATGGATTATATGCTGAAGACTTATACCAGACAGTTTATTTTTCTGAATGAAATATTTTATTTTGGAGCAACGGTATTTTTTCAGAATTTTTTTTCATACTGTCTGCTGCCACATATCGTGTTATATTCATACTCTATCGCCCTCCTTTTTTTTTTTTTTTTTTTCTTTATTCTTTTTTTTTTTAAATCGAGATTGCAACTTATGTCTGTTGCTCCAAACAATCGTATATTTATGCATTTTTTTTTCAGACATCGACTAGCAAATAAACATTCTATAATATGTTTATAATTATTCAAATTTATTTACAGCATGCACTTTTTAATGCTTAGTAAAAATATTTTTGTTTCAATTGCTTTTGCCACCTTAAAAAAGCATAGAACCTAAACCCCTTTAATGCATGGGAAGATAGTTTCAACATTCGCGAAGTTTTCAGAGAATTTAATCTCCTCGAATGATAAGGGATTACTGTCTTTAATTAATTTCATTTAAAAATTCGATCTCATTTCTTTTCAAATTAATAATTCGTTTATATCTACACTATAAGGCCAAAGGTGACCGACCACTTGCGATTTTAGACATTTTGTTAAATATCTAGAAAAAATATATGAGGAATTATCCTGAAACTCTAAGTGTGTAAACATAATAGTACAGGTCACACATTTCTGTGAAGATTTTTTCCCGAAACTCTATGAGGGACCGTCAACAAGTTGAAAAAGAACGAATATCTTTTGGATAACCCTGTCCCAACTAATGCAGCAAAAGCGTTCAAATATTAGATTATGATTAAGTGGATTATTGTAATAAACTGTTTATTTTTATGCTCTGATAGCAGCTCAAAATCCGTTATTTCCAAAATGAAGCAAAAAAATAAGGAGTTGTATCCAAATATAGTACACGTGCTATATTGTGTAATCTATATATTAACATTAATCAATGGATAAATGGATACAGTCCCTCACCTTTTTGCTTCATTTTGGGAATAACGGATTTTGATCTTATTCTACAGACGAATACTTTTAGAACTTTCAAGCTATGTTTTTGAGACTTTCACAAAAGTTGTTCTGTACATTTAGCTAACACAATATGTAAATGAAATTTTGATAGTATTTACGCATGCGCAATGAAAAATTATTCCTTAAACCTACTCATTTTTAATACAATTTTTATTATTTTTTAATTTTGGTTACAGGATATTGTGTACAAAGTTATTTGTCATATTCTCAGAAAGGAACATTATGTTATATATTAAGAACTCTGCAAATTATAAACAAAAGGCTTGGAAAATTTTGGGACTGTTTTTATAAAAACCTTAATTTTTTTACGAGTATACATTCTATCTGCATAAAAAAACACAGTTTATTACAACAAGTCACTTAATCATAATCTATAATTTGAATGTTTTTGCTACAATAGTTTTGACAGGGTTAATCCAAAAGATATTCGTTCTTTTTCAACTTGTTGACGGTCCCCCATGGAGTTTCGGAAAAAAAAAATCATCACGGAAATGTATGACCTATACTATTATGTTTACACACTTTGAGTTTCAGGATAATTCCTGCTGTATTTTTTTTAGATATTTAACAGAATGTCTAAAATCGCAAGTCTTTGGTCACTTCTGGTCCTATAGTGTATATATAGATTAAATGTTCATAAAAATATCTTTCATAACAAATTGATTTTTCATGTAATAGAACAATTCCAACAACATGATCACAATTCTTCAGTTTGTCCATTATTTCAGAAGTATGTTTATTTTACGTATGTAATTTCGCTTGTATCCGCAACATAAAATATTAACAATTGAAACTATTGCCAGAATTGTAAGAAATGTTTCAAAATATTGATATTTTATATTTTATGTATACTGTGCATATATGCTGACTTCAAACTTTTTAACAATTTATATTTTTATGTTAATACCATGCAAAATTCCCTTAGCATATTTTTTCTTGATTGTATCCAGTTTGCGTGTTTATATATAGGGAAACTTAAAAACAAGTTGTTTAAAGAATTACAGCGGAACCTGCTAGAGTGACTACCTTAGTAAAATGGTCCCCATGCTGGAGTGACCACCTTGGTAAAATAGTCACCTGCTTTTGGAAAATTTTACTTGTGCTCATATAAAAATTATTTTATATGAGCAGAAGTAAAAATTTCCATCTCATATTAATGAGAATTGTCCGGTAATATGACCATCTGTTTGATATGTCCATCTGTGTAAAATGACCAGTTAGCTTGTCATTGTCAATGTTATTTGAACCTGTAAAATGTGACCATCCATTATTTTGCATGCGAAAATTTTCAAACAAAAAGTCTAAAGTGATCATTTTCTGAAATTTTATTTTGATTCATAAAAAAATACAGGAATTTATCTCATATAAAATATAAAGCGACCTCTTTATTTTTTATTGTAATGATATTTGCACTTGCCTAAAGTGATTTTTAATGAAAAGTTTGTTACAGCCAGCTATAGAAACGTTATCATTATGCCATAAAAATAAAAAATGTGTTTAAAATACAGTGTACCTTGTAGTTATGTGTTATTTAAATCAATCATTATGGAATTTCAACTGTATTCAAAAGAAATAATATGAGTTTTAAATAAATTATCTTCTATGTAGTATATTTTAAATTAGTAATTCAATAATTATAGTTGTTAATTAATCAGTGCATTACTTAATATAGTGCATTTTTCCTTATTTATATTTTATTTTTTGATATCACAAAAGTTTTAATGTACCATTTTGAAAGACACTCCATAAAGTGATTACCTTTATATAGTGACCATTTTAGCCAGTCCCAAAAGTGGTCACTTTAGACAAATTCCACTGTATATCTGAACACAACTCAGCCTTCCTTTGGAATAATATTTGTAACATTGGTGAGTTTCCATACATGTTGAATTTATGAAAAATTGGGAAGGGGCCCGAAAAATTATATTGTGCTTCCCATTCTTTAGACTTCCGACCCTGAGCAATAAGAAGAAAGTTCACAAAATTTATATGATCAAATGTTATGGTTACGCAAGCACAATTTGTAAATAGAAGACTTTCCACTTTTTCCTCATGATATAAAAAAATGTATGTTCTGTTAATATAAATGTATATGTAATGAAATGTGTATACCGATTTTGCTAAAATTAACTATAAAATTATAGCATGAATCGCCTCAAGAAGAAAATGACCAATTATCTGAATGAATAGGTTAAAACAACTTCAATCCAAATGTGCAAAAAGCATATAATACATGAAAACCGTGAGCAACAGAAAAGAACAATATTAAGGTTTATCGTGAAAAGAAAACGTGAAACAACTTTTTCAAGGCCAATATTCACATCTGTGTATGTTATTGTCAAAATGTGATGTAATAAATTTTATATCCAAAAATTGAAGCATCTATCAAAATGATAAAATATTTATTACTTATATATAAAAGCCTTCAATTTGGAATTATATAATAGTGTTTTAGTAACTATAAAATTATATTTTTCTTCAGTTAGTGTGATTGAATCATTCTCTCGCAAAAGGCAAAAATACAAAATAGCAAGAAAAAAAAATCTATTGTATAAAAGTATGTAAAATTTATTTTCAATTATGCGTAACTAATAAAGTTATATAAGTGGTTAAGTTTTCTATTTTATTTTATTATAAGTTAATTCTTTTTCTTCTTCTTCTTCTTCTTTTTTTTTTTTTTATTTTAACATGTCTACGGATGTTATATGGAAACGGACGTTTAATCTTTTAAAAATTAAATGAATACGTAAATGTATTATTATTGAGCGTAGTTGCTACAAATTTTGTTTTTTATAATTAAATTGTTAAGCGCCATTTACGCAGAAATGGCAAAATTGTCCCAAAAAATTGTTTTTTAATTTTGAATTTAGAGAAAATAATTTTCTGAAACTAGCTGAATGCGCCAATTTCAAAACTTTCTTTTATATCATACATTTTAATATATCATAAAGTAGTTACACATTTTAATACACTGTAAAAAAAAAAAAAAAAAAAAAAAAAAAAAAAAAAAAAAAAAAGGACGATTGAACGGAAGTATTACTGGTAATCTGGACGCCAGTACTATTTACTGTTTTTTAACGGAAAAATTTCCGTAAATTCCGGGGAAAACTCGATAAAAACGGAATATTTAGGGAAATATTTCCGTTAAAAAACAGTAAATAGTACTGGCGTCTAGATTACCAGTAATACTTCCGTTAAATCGTCCGTTTTTTTTTACAGTGTACTTCACTATAATTAGTTCAATACTGTACCAACTTAGATTTTCCTTTTAAATTTCTGCTTCAGTCAATTAATCGGAGTAAAAAAACGAGTTAATCTCGATCGTGATATCTTTTAAAATCAATAGATTTCCTTATTCTGTTGCCATCATCTGTTTGAGAATAGCTGACTTAGCAGAATGGGAATTCCCGTCACTGCACGAGCTGCCAATGGACAATAAAACTTCGAAAAATTGAGAAAGTGATACAAAAATCTCTATCATTAGCACCCCTCAGTGGCGTAGCTAAGGGGGGGCAAGGGGGGCGTCCGCCCCGGGCGCCGAGGCCTAGGGGCGCCAAATTGAGAGAAATTGTTATATATCTATATTGGGGTGGGGGCGCAAAATTTCTTGCTGGCTCCGGGCGCCAAAAAACATAGCTACGCTACTGGCACCCCTTACACGCGGAATTTTTCCAAATTTAAGGGAAACCTGCTGATCATAGTCAAAAACATACACATTTTTTTTTTTAAATCTATACATAACTCTATACGCTTTTCAGTGATAAAGAAAAACATACACAAAAAATTTGGTTTGATTTTATGAGTAATTTTATTCAGTTTTCAGTACAATAATGAAATAATATGAATTGTGCAATATGCATGGTACAATAATTAAATAGCACAGACTTCGCTATTAAAGTGTCCCCGTCAGGCAGAATTTTTTCAAATTCAGGGAGAACCTATTCGTTATAACCAAAAATATACAGAAAAAATTAGGTTCAATTATATGTATATCTTCATACATTTTTCATGGTACATGATTGAAAAAGACATGGTTATTACAGAGTTCCCTAAAAAAGCCGATTTTTAGTTGAATTCTTCATAATAACAGCCTTTAATCTCAAGAACTAATTTCCATCAAAATTCCACTAGAATTTCCATCAAAATTCAGATTCAGTTAGTCCCTGTTATAAATTGATCCTGATTAGTTTTTGGAGTAAATCGTCCAACAGATAACACTGCTATGGCGAATTTTTTACGATTTTTGCAATAGTTCTATTTCAAAAACAAATGCGCGCATTTCCGTCAAAGTTCAGATTCAGTTATATTAGAAGTTGATGTAAGTTGTTGCTTATTAGATTTTTGTGTAAATCACCTAAACGGGGGCACTGGTATTCTGAATTTTTCACGAAGTATTAACATGTATTAGATAGGAGAAAGTTTTGGGATTTCTACATCCAACTAGTTAGTATCTAAAGCGTGCGTAAGAAAAAAAAGAAGCCTCAAGATGCTCAAACCATCCTCGTTTATGTGAAGAATTTATTTTTCATATCACACGAACTGTCCAAAGTTTATTCCATTTTTGCAAGAATAAAGTATTGGATTTTTGAAAATTTTCGATTTCCAGTTTCGAAGGTTCATAGATCCCGAAAAGCATGTTTTTTTCAAAATGTCTATCTGTGAATCTGTAACTATGTCTGTGTGTAAGTATGTGGCACAAATTCTTTTGGGTGCTTTATTTCAAGAAATAATGCACGAATTTTCCTCTGACTTCAGACTCAGCTAGATGTTGACACAAGTTATTGCCAATTGGGTTTCGGTATTAATCGCCCATTAGGTAGCGCTGTTATGCAGGATTTTTTGTGATTTTTGCAATAGCTTTATCTCAAGATCGCTGTTTAGTCACCTAACCAGCAAGTTAACAGTCAACAACTTATGCCAGCTTTCAATTAAATCAAAAATTTAATGAGAATCTGTACTGAGATAGAGTTATTGCGAAAATCGTGAAAAATCTAGCATAGAAAACAAATGCACGGATTTTCGCCAAACTTCAGATTCAAAAAGACGCTGACATAAGTTGTATCGGGTTAGGTTAACAAGCACAGTGCATCATAAATATTGCTAATTTTTTTGGAGGCTAGCATGGTTTAATTTACATCATGCTGTGTCTGAAGAATGCCTTTATTCTCATAAATTGAATAGAATGGAAGAAAATCATTTTAAGTCTAAATTAAAAAGCGGTTGTCGCTTTATGAACTAACTGTTATTGTTTAAATGCAAAGTAAATAAACTGCACGATTTACTTAGTAGTCATATATGAATGCTATTTTAAAAGAATAACAATAAAAAAGATAGGAAAAAGATAAAGAAAAAAAAAAAATTCTTGCAGATTTATTCTAGTATGTGTGAAGTCTTTAATAAGGATTTTGAGGGAAAATAATCTTCAGGCAATGTTAATTTTTTTAAAGAAAATAATTGCTCTCGAAAGAATAACATTAAAATAGAGTAAAAATATTTGAGCGAATGCTTTTTATCCAATATAAATTGGACAAAAAGTTCTTAGAGTAAATTTTAACAAAGTTTATTAATAATGTATATAAGTTTCAAAATTTCAGCGTATCTGCATTTTTTTTTTTTTTTTTTTTTTTTTTTTTTTGTAACAAATGTACGACGATCACTACTTTTTGGACATTAATAAAACAGATATTCTAAAATTCTAACAGATAAGACCGGACGAAAAAAAAAAAAAAAAAAAAAAAAAACTGACGCCCGGGGCAAAGTTTTAATAACACAATGTGTTATAAATATTGTCGACTATTTCAAAAACCAACATTGTTTAATTTACATTATATAGCATTTCTTAAGAATGCTTAAAGTCTCTTAGATTGTTTATTTAAATTTCATCTGCGAACATACACAATGCGCCATAAATATTATTAATTCTTTCGAATGTTAATATAATTTAATTTACACCATGCTGTGTCGTAAGAATACCTTCATTCTCATAAATTGAATAGAATGAAATTGTTTGAATTTTTAAATCCCAATTATAAAGCGGTTGTCTCACTTCGTTGTTGTTTTGCGAACTGGTACATGTATAATTGTTTGAATCCAAAGTAATTAAACTGCATGATTTACTTAGTGATCAGATATAAATGTTATTTATGAAAAATAATAATAATAAATATAAAAAGAGAGATAAGGAAATAACTTTTTGTAAATTTATTTTAGTATATATTTAGTTTAATTAAATCCCAAGTGAAAGTTATTTGTCGCTCGCTTTTTAGCTCACAGGCTATTAAAGCCTGGGAGCTTATGTGCCCATCCGTTCTGTATGTGCATTACGCGATAATTCATGATAAAACTATCCAATTCACTTGAAATTTTGGATATATGTATATTCTTATAAGGCGCTTCCCTGATTAGTTTTTGGAGATCATTCGATATGTATAACAGGGGGAACGGGGGCTAGTGCCCCTCCCCTTAATTTATATAAATGGGTTTTTCATGAAGAATTTTCAGTTTTTGTTCAAAATTTAGACATATTCTTATGAAGCATTCTGACGTTTAGATATATTCTGACCACTCTGATGAGGCACCTCCGTGATTAATATTATTCATGCAGATTTTTTATATGATAAATCATATCCCTGATTAGTTTAAGGGGTTCAATGATTATGTATAAAACGGGGAAATGGAGGTAGCTGACCCCCCCCCCTTAATTTGTTTTTCGAACGGAAGTAACCCTTGAAAATATAAGGCCGTAATATACAATTAGTACGCGTAGCCTGTGAGCTCAATGCCATCAGTTTAACTGGGCAATATTCTTTTTTTTTTTTTCTAAAGTTTTCTCGATGAAAAGTCATTAATTTCTTTTATTTATCTATCTCACTGTCCCACCATTTACGACACGGCAAAGGAGAATAGTGCATTGTAAAAAGGGAAAAAGTCTGTACCCCCCCCCCCCCACCCCCACCCTGAACGTCATTACTTAAAACTAAATGCAATTTTAAAAGTTCTGATACTGGAATTACTAATTCTTGTTTTTATTGATATTGTGTTCTTCGTAGGAAAATTAGCCTTTTTCGCAGGAAAATATACTAATAGTTTATAGAGGTTATACAACTTCCTTATCGATATAAACCCTTATATTAGATGTCTCACGAAAAAAATTTTTATATTTGAAAGTGGGTCGCGAAAAACTTTTATACTTGAAGGTGGGTAGCGTACCAATGAAAATTGGGAACCGCTGACATACACAATAATTGGATACAATCAACAAAAATATTTTTTTAAACCTTTTTGTAGTGTAAGTATAAAAATTATGAATTTATTTCCATATTTTACATTTTCATTGACCTTAGTAATTATTCAACTTTTTTCTTTATCAATTAACATTTATTTTTAACAAAAAATAGCAAAAGATTTTTTAGCTATCACTTTTACTTACCCATCATACGTAGTATAGGGTAAATCTTGCAATCGTTTTGAAAATCGAATAAAAAAAAAAAATTGACGGATTTACACGTTTCAGATACTGGAGATTCCAAAAAACACATTTTTTTGAAAAAAAAGTTTGCCGTCCGTCCGTCTGTCTGTCTGTCTGTCCGTCTGTCTGTCTGTCTGTCAGTCTGTCTGTCTGTAAACGCTCTATCTCCCGAACAAATTCAGTTAGAGACTTGAAATTTTGTATGTACTTAGTATGTAAGAATGGGACGAAGCCTATTTAATATCAGTAACCTCGATTATCTGGAACTATTTTTTTCGGACTCTCGAAAAATTCATTCTGATGAAAGGTATATAAAAAATTTCGATTTTTTTTATTTTAAAGAGTGGATGTAAAAGGCAATAAAATAACACAAATTTTGCATAAAAAACGAAGTCGATCGAATAGTTAGTTGCCGAGATATGTGTAATCCTGTTTTCCGCATTCTTTGATTTTTCATGGCCCTGTATTTTAACCAAATTTCAATTCAAAGATATATTTTAATTGGAAATAAGACGCTTCATCCGACGCAGTAAATTGTTAGTTAATATGATTATTATTTTTTAGAGTTATAAGGATGTTTCTTTTACGTAATCCGGTATTACTTGAGTATTTTGACGTTTTATATAATTTGTCGAATTTGGCTCATCAGCAATTCATTAATAAAGCATGACTATGTATATTAAAACTATTTAAATTTGCGTTTAAATTTTATTTTGGAATTGCAGTGCATTTTATAAATATTTTACACATGTTTTATTTTCATATTTTATATTATGCATATCAATGATGGGTAAGTATTACGGTGGCCCCCAACGACTAGTATAATTTTTTTTTCTCCTTGACTTAAGTAATACCTACATACTTAAGTAATACCTGTGCCGATAGACAGAAATGTCTACATTAAACCTGCAATGCATGTTGGTGTACAAATCGCCATATTTTACATCTTTCATCGAATTTCTATCTTTCCTCCACTCACATACGTATAGTACACAAAAATTTTCTGAAAAGAAAGAAACCAAAAAAAAAAAAAAAAAAAAAAAAAAATCAAACAATATTTATTTTAGGATGGCTAATAATATACTATAGCTCTAAAATATTTCATAAACTAACCAATTAGACTTTTTACTAAACTGTGAATATAAAAACAAAGATAATAAGCATTGTTTTAAGTAAAAATTAAAATACCATTTGATTTAAAATATACAAAAAATGTAATGGTTGGCGGAAAATCTCGTTCAAAAGCTTATTCATTACTCAGTCCATGAACAAGTTGGTTCTGGAGGAAGCCGAGTAGGCGGTGAAGAGGTAAAAAAGAGACATCAGTAGTAGGAAAACAAGAGTACGGGCTCATGCGGCGGCGGGACGGCGGGACCGTCCCGCTGCAGCACGCAGCAACCGTCCCGCCGCCGGTGCCGCCGCCAGTACCACCACCGTCCCGCCACCATCCCTCCTGCCCCCACCATGCATGGCCCTCCACGAACGCCCCCTAGCGGAAAAAAGGAACATTCTATTATAACAAAAGAGGTGAACAACCTTCCATAATTAAAAATATTGTCAATCACATCTCAACACGTAATCATACTATATGATGAAGATTAAATTTATATTTGAATTTTGAACTACCGTAATTTTAATGAGTATTATTAATTAAGCGAAACAATTAAAATCTCAGTTTTTAGCCATTTTATTTAGATTTCTTCAACTACATGATGAGATTATCAATTTAACACAAAAAAGTTAAACATATATTTGAATTTTGCTTGATAGACATCTTAATGAGTAGTATTAATTAAGTAAAAACAATAGAAAATATCAAGTTTTATAGAAAAAGACTGATTTCTTACGATTTTTATCAACTTAAAAGAGAAAACTTAAACGTACATTTCAGTTTTTCAACAGCTATAACCTTAATAAGCATTCATAATTAAGTAAAAAACAATGGAAAATATCGATTTTTATAGAAAAAGACTGATTTCTTACGATTTTTATCAACTACAAGATCAATGTATCGACTTAAAACTTAAAACTTAAACATACATCCTAGTTTTTCATCAACTATAACCATAATGAGTATTGATAATTAAGTAAAAAACAATGGAAAATATCAAGTTTTATAAAAAAAGACTGATTTCTTACTATTTTTATCAACTTAAGAGAGAAAACTTAAACGTACATTTCAATTTTTCAACATCTATAATCTTAATGAGTATCGTTAATTAAGTAAAAAACAATAGAAAATATCAAGTTTTAAAGAAAAAGACTGATTTCTTACATTTTTTTCAACTCAAACTTCAGACTATCAATTTGAGATAAAGAAATTTAAACGTGCATTTCAGTTTTTAAGTGGCTATCACTTTAATATCGTCTTAATGAGTTTTGTTAATTAAGCAAAACAACGGAAAATACCGATTTTTAAATAAAGAAAACCAATTTCATCATACTTTTATACACCAACTAAGTAGAATTTTAATACATAAACGAATTATTTAAAGAAATATTCAACACATACGCACATTTGAACCTACGAAGCATTCTTCATTACGTCATATCCAAACTAAAACTTTTTTCTACAACCCCTCCACCCATGTATTCCAAGTAGGGGAAACACACAATAGAGTTCTGACGTCACAACTTACAAAGGTATACAACAAAATGTTTACGTTCAAGAAAAAGTATTGCATAAAGAGAAAAAAGAAGACATTTAAACTATTTATCCATTCTAGTTTTATAACAGTTACCACAACATCTCCAAATTAAAATTTGAAGTCATAATGAGTGTAATTAATTAAGCAAAATAATAGAAATATTAGTTTTTCAGTGAGGAAAAGACGAATTTAAACAAATTTTATTAGTTTTACACTAGTTTAATAATAATTTTAAGAGGAAAAAGACGAATTTAATAATTTTTTTTAGTTTTACACTATTTTTTCTCATCTCCAACACGGATATATGAATTTAACAGAAGAATTAAACGTATATTTTAGTTTTTAACAACCGAAAAGTAATAAGCATCATTAATTAAACGAAAATAAATATCGATTTTCAAGGAAAGACAATTTTTTACACAAATTTTCAACTTTGAAATACATTTGTTTACATATATTATTACAATATATTTCCAAACTAACTATTTTTAAAAGTTTGAATGTCATTATAAAATGTTCATATTTTATATTTTTCACGTCTTGACTACATTCGACATCTTTCAACAAGTAGTATGCATTTTTTTTATTATTATTATTCTAGAAAATTAAAAAAGTCACTTCTTACTGTTTCAGAAACTTGACATGTGAAAACTTCTCTGAGTTATTCGATTCACATCTTAATCAAATTGGCATATTTCACCTCACCTTTTTGAAATTTCCATATTATCAAACATCAAGTTATTTAAAATATAAATACTGCTTAGTGTTTAGATAGTATACATGGCTGATTCTACTTATTCTGTTCGTATTATTAATCAAATTAGCAATTTATTATAAAACTTATTTGTACGCATGCGCAAATTGTCACGTGACATAAACGATTAACAGCAATATGAATTTTCGAAAAGCAGCGCAGCATTTTGCATTCCCACTGTTAGACTTGAGAGGGAAGTTGGTAGGTGCACAACTCTGATTAATTTCCAGATTTTAATGCAAGTGAAAACCGTTTTCTTCGTTAATGAATAAAGTAAGTTTTATTATATCATTACAATATATATGTATCAATAAAAACAAATTTAATGAAATTTTAAAAAAAGATTTTTTATATATTAAGCATTTATTAAGCATATAAATATACTTCTTTTATTACGCAGATGTTTCAGCAAGATGAAGCAAAACAGCAGCAAATTTCCGAAATGTATGATCCGACTGATTCGACCTTAGCACATACAAAGTTAAAGAATAATACATATGTAAGTTACTTATATGTTAAATACTAGAATTCATACACTATATATAATTAGGTTAAATTTACATTAAAATATTTTGTCCTATATTCAATAAGAAGTATTTTTATTTGTAATATTATAGTGATATCTAACTGTTTACATTAATTTCCCTTACAGAATTGCTCTTTTTGTGATAAAAACTTTTCATCTAAATGGAATTTAAAAGAACATATACAGATCCATGCCAATGAAAAACCATTTACTAGTGAGGACTGCGAAAAACTGTTTTCAAGAAAGTGCGAATTAAAAAAGCATATGATGATGTATGATACTCTATCACCTGTTATATGTGAAATTTGCAAATTATCTTTTACTAGGAAATGTGCTCTAATAACTCATATGAAAACACATCCAAACAGAAAATTGTTTAAGCATGAAAAGTGTGAGAAATCCTTCAACTATCGTTATAGATTAAATCAACATACGCATATTCATAATAGACCGCAATTACATTGTTATGAATGTGGGAAATCATTTTCAAGTGAAAATAAGCTGAATCACCATTTAAAAATTCATCAAATCCAACATCGTCCACTGTTTAAGTGTAAAAAGTGCGAGAAATCCTTCAATTATCGTTATAGATTAAATCAGCATATGCATATTCACAATAGACCACAATTACATTGTTATGAATGTGGGAAATCATTTTCAAGTGAAAATAAGTTGAATCACCATTTAAAAATTCATCAAATCCAACATCGTACACTGTTTAAGTGTGAAAAATGTGAGAAGATCTTCAGCTATCGTTATAGATTAAATCAGCACATGCATATTCACAATCGACCTCAATTCAATTGTAATGAAAGCAAGGAAACATTTTCAAATGAAAATAGACTAAACCGTCATTTGAAAGTGCATCAAAACCTACAGCATACATGTGATCAATGTAAACATAAATTTAATAATAAATTAAATTTAAATCAACATTTACGTACACACCATACTAGAAAACGTCTTGTTCCTGTTAATAGTGAAATGCCTTTATCCACTGTAGACTTTAAAAGAATAAAACATGAAATACCAGCTTTCGAAGTGTTTGAAACTCTAACTTTTCATCCTGAGAAAAATGAAGAAGGTTGCTTAGTTACAATGATGGATATTCAAAAATTAACCAATCATTTGAAGAATTTAACAGTCAAAGATTAGATTGGAGACTTCGAAAAATTGAATGTTTAGAACTGAATATTTCAAAGTATGGCACCTTATCTAGAAATTGATTTTACATCATGTAAATATGTATTCTTTTAAGTGTCGATTTTATAATTGATAGGAATGTATATTATTAACAGTGTATTGTATAAATAGCAGTAATAAATAAATAAATAAATAAATAAACATAGTCTTGAGTTAGTCCTTTCATATTATTAATCAAATTATGTTTCGTCCTACATTTCAGCGCTTTCTGAATTAACGTCCATCAAGTTGCTTAAAATATAAATACTATCTTTATAGTTTCAATAGTACATAGTATACATGGTTTATCTTGAGTTAGACCTTTCATAGTATTAATCAAATTATATGTTCCATCTTACACTTCCGAATTATCATCCATCTAGTTGTTTAAAATATTAATAAAATGTTTATAGTTTTTGATTATGCATAGTATGTATGAATACAATCTTTAATTTTTAACAGTTCATATTTCAAATAACCTATTTCCGAAACCAAACTATGTGAATTTTACCACAATGTTTATCATCGTACAAAGATTTGTGTTTCATACTTTTTCTAAAAATTATCAGATATGTACACCTCAGAGGAATTTCTATCATTAGAATAAATGAAAAAAATTAATTTATATTAATCGTAGAAGAAATTTGATTGCAATATACATGTATTTAATAAAAATAAATAAATAAGCGCTTATTTATATATTAAAACCTTTACTAAATATATATTTCTTGCATTATACAGATTTTTCAACAAGGTGAACCAAAACAGCAGCAAACTTCAGAAATTAATGATCTGAATGATTCATCCCTAGCACATGTAGCGTTAATGAATATTACATATGTAAGTACTTATATGAAAAATACTAGAATTCGTATATGAATCGTAATTAGAGTAAATATAAAATGATTTGTCTTACTACCTATACTTTAACAAATGCCTTTTTACCTATATTGTTGAAAAGAATCCTAATTGTTTGCATTTATTTCTATTACAGATGTGTTCTATTTGCTACAAACACTTCTTAAGTAAATGGAATTTAACAGAACATACAAAAATCCATACAGGTGAAAAACCTTACACTTGGGAAGATTACCAAATGCTGTTTTCAAGAAGGCGTGAATCAAAAATGCACACATCATCTTATAAAGCATCGTCAGTTATATGTAAACTTAGTGACGATATTCAAAAATTATTCAGACGTTTGAAGAGTTTAGGCATAAAGGAAGATATTTAGACTATATATCCATCATATTTTCATAACACTTACCACAATATCTCAAACTTAAAATTTGGAAGACATACACACTGCTGAAAAGTAATTTTGTTACCCGTGATTCTTCTAACCAGCATGAATGTATAGATATTATTTTGCAATGTATTCTTTAAATGCTCACAATAAATATTCTTTTATATGCATATATCGTTGTGTTTATTTTTTTAAAACCTATTACATTAATAAAATAGATTACACACACATACATACACATAACATTTTAAGTGAAAAAACACTCTCACAACTTAAAAAATGCATAAGAACATACAAAAATAAGCAGATGTATGAAAAAATATGCAAGTTTACAAAATAATTTCACTGTTTTCTAGAAATACCAGCAAAAAATATTTACAATATAAAAAAAATTACAAAAGTGAAAAGAAAAAACACAAATGTAAAACAAAAAAAATCACAAAGTGAAAAACTCACAACAAAGTTTTTGAAAAAAAAAAATTACAACAAAATTTTTTTTTACAAAAACCAAAACTTCAAAAATATTTTTACAAAAAAAATTTTTTTCAAAAACATTTTTCACAAAAAATTTTTTTTCAAAATAAGTTTTTACAAAAGTAAAAAATAAAAAATCACAACGTTAAAAAAAATGAAAAATTTTAGTTAAAAAAAGTGTAAAAAAAAATTGCAAAAAAGTTGCAAAAATTTCAAAAAAAGTTATGAAAAAGTATCAAAATTTTTGTTCTTTTTAATAGCAAACATCTGCGTAATAAAAGAAGTATATTTATATGCTTAATAAATGCTTAATATATAAAAAATCTTTTTTTTTTAAATTTCATTAAATTTATTTTTATTGATACATATATATTGTAATGATATAATAAAACTTACTTTATTCGTTAACGAAGAAAACGGTTTTCACTTGCATTAAAATCTGGAAATTAATCAGAGTTGTGCACCTACCAACTTCCCTCTCAAGTCTAACAGTGGGAATGCAAAATGCTGCGCTGCTTTTCGAAAATTCATATTGCTGTTAATCGTTTATGTCACGTGACAATTTGCGCATGCGTACAAATAAGTTTTATAATAAATTGCTAATTTGATTAATAATACGAACAGAATAAGTAGAATCAGTCATGTATACTATCTAAACACTAAGCAGTATTTATATTTTAAATAACTTGATGTTTGATAATATGGAAATTTCAAAAAGGTGAGGTGAAATATGCCAATTTGATTAAAAATGTGAATCGAATAACTCAGAGAAGTTTTCACATGTCAAGTTTCTGAAACAGTAAGAAGTGACTTTTTTCAGTTTCTAGAATAATAATAATAAAAAAAATGCATACTACTTGTTGAAAGATGTCGAATGTAGTCAAGACGTGAAAAATATAAAATATGAACATTTTATAATGACATTCAAACTTTTAAAAATAGTTAGTTTGGAAATATATTGTAATAATATATGTAAACAAATGTATTTCAAAGTTGAAAATTTGTGTAAAAAATTGTCTTTTCTTGAAAATCGATATTATTTTCGTTTAATTAATGATACTTATTACTTTTCGGTTGTTAAAAACTAAAATATACGTTTAATTCTTCTGTTAAATTCATATATCCGTGTTGGAGATGAGAAAAAATAGTGTAAAACTAAAAAAAATTATTAAATTCGTCTTTTTCCTCTTAAAATTATTATTAAACTAGTGTAAAACTAATAAAATTTGTTTAAATTCGTCTTTTCCTCACTGAAAAACTAATATTTCTATTATTTTGCTTAATTAATTACACTCATTATGACTTCAAATTTTAATTTGGAGATGTTGTGGTAACTGTTATAAAACTAGAATGGATAAATAGTTTAAATGTCTTCTTTTTTCTCTCTATGCGATACTTTTTCTTGAACTTAAACATTTTGTTGTATACCTTTGTAAGTTGTGACGTCAGAACTCTATTGTGTGTTTCCCCTACTTGGAATACATGGGTGGAGGGGTTGTAGAAAAAAGTTTTAGTTTGGATATGACGTAATGAAGAATGCTTCGTAGGTTCAAATGTGCGTATGTGTTGAATATTTCTTTAAATAATTCGTTTATGTATTAAAATTCTACTTAGTTGGTCTACTAAATTGGTTTTCTTTCTTTAAAAATCTGTATTTTCCGTTGTTTTGCTTAACTAACAAAACTCATTAAGACGATATTAAAGTGATAGCCACTTAAAAACTGAAATGCACGTTTAAATTTCTTTATCTCAAATTGATATTCTGAAGTTTGAGTTGAAAAAAATGTAAGAAATCAGTCTTTTTCTTTAAAACTTGATATTTTCTATTGTTTTTTACTTAATTAACGATACTCATTAAGATTATAGATGTTGAAAAATTGAAATGTACGTTTAAGTTTTCTCTCTTAAGTTGATAAAAATAGTAAGAAATCAGTCTTTTTCTATAAAACTTGATATTTTCCATTGTTTTTTACTTAATTATCAATACTCATTATGGTTATAGTTGATGAAAAACTAGGATGTATGTTTAAGTTTTAAGTTTTAAGTCGATACATTGATCTTCTAGTTGATAAAAATCGTAAGAAATCAGTCTTTTTCTATAAAAATCGATATTTTCCATTGTTTTTTACTTAATTATGAATGCTTATTAAGGTTATAGCTGTTGAAAAACTGAAATGTACGTTTAAGTTTTCTCTTTTAAGTTGATAAAAATCGTTAGAAATCAGTCTTTTTCTATAAAACTTGATATTTTCTATTGTTTTTACTTAATTAATACTACTCATTAAGATGTCTATCAAGCAAAATTCAAATATATGTTTAACTTTTTTGTGTCAAATTGATAATCTCATCATGTAGTTGAAGAAATCTAAATAAAATGGCTAAAAACTGAGATTTTAATTGTTTCGCTTAATTAATAATACTCATTAAAATTACGGTAGTTCAAAATTCAAATATAAATTTAATCTTCATCATATAGTATGATTCCGTGTTGAGATGTGATTGACAATATTTTTAATTATGGAAGGTTGTTCACCTCTTCTGTTATAATAGAATGTTCCTTTTTTCCGCTAGGGGGCGTTCGTGGAGGGCCATGCATGGTGGGGGCAGGAGGGATGGTGGCGGGACGGTGGTGGCACTGGCGGCGGCACCGGCGGCGGGACGGTTGCTGCGTGCTGCGGCGGGACGGTCCCGCCGTCCCGCCGCCGCATGAGCCCGTACTCTTGTTTTCCTACTACTGATGTCTCTTTTTTACCTCTTCACCGCCTACTCGGCTTCCTCCAGAACCAACTTGTTCATGGACTGAGTAATGAATAAGCTTTTGAACGAGATTTTCCGCCAACCATTACATTTTTTGTATATTTTAAATCAAATGGTATTTTAATTTCTACTTAAAACAATGCTTATTATCTTTGTTTTTATATTCACAGTTTAGTAAAAAGTCTAATTGGTTAGTTTATGAAATATTTTTAGAGCTATAGTATATTATTAGCCATCCTAAAATAAATATTGTTTGATTTTTTTTTTTTTTTTTTGGGTTTTTTTCCCTTCAGAAAATTTTTGTGTGCTGTACGTATGTGAGTTGAGGAAAGATAGAAATTCGATGAAAGATGTAAAATATGGCGATTTGTACACCAACATGCATTGCAGGTTTAATGTAGACATTTCTGTCTATCGGCACATGTAATGTAGGTATTACTTAATTCAAGGAGAAAAAAAAATTAAACTAGTCGTTGGGGGGCCACCGTAATACTTACCCATCATTGATATGCATAATATAAAATATGAAAATAAAACATGTGTAAAATATTTATAAAATGCACTGCAATTCCAAAATAAAATTTAAACGCAAATTTAAATAGTTTTAATATACACAGTCATGCTTTATTAATGAATTGCTGATGAGCCAAATTCGACAAATTATATAAAACGTCAAAATACTCAAGTAATACCAGATTGCGTAAAAGAAACATCCTTATAACTCTAAAAATAATAATCATATTAACTAACAATTTACTGCGTCGGATGACGCGTCTTATTTCCAATTACAATATATCTTTGAATTGAAATTTGGTTAAAATACAGGGCCATGAAAAATCAAAGAATGCGGAAAACAGGATTACACATATCTCGGCAACTAACTATTCGATCGACTTCGTTTTTTATGCAAAATTTGTGTTATTTTATTGCCTTTTACATCCACTCTTTAAAATAAAAAAAATCGAAATTTTTTATATACCTTTCATCAGAATGAATTTTTCGAGAGTCCGAAAAAAATAGTTCCAGATAATCGAGGTTACTGATATTAAATAGGCTTCGTCCCATTCTTACATACTAAGTACATACAAAATTTCAAGTCTCTAACTGAATTTGTTCGGGAGATAGAGCGTTTACAGACAGACAGACTGACAGACAGACAGACAGACAGACTGACAGACAGACAGACGGACGGACGGACGGCAAAATTTTTTTTCAAAAAAATATGTTTTTTGGAATCTCCAGTATCTGAAACGTGTAAATCCGCCAATTTTTTTTTTCGATTTTCAAAACGATTGCAAGATTTACCCTATACTACGTATGATGGGTAAGTAAAAGTGATAGCTAAAAAATCTTTTGCTATTTTTTGTTAAAAATAAATGTTAATTGATAAAGAAAAAAGTTGAATAATTACTAAGGTCAATGAAAATGTAAAATAAGGAAATAAATTCATTTAAATTTGCATTACTGGTTAATCATCGGGTAACTTATCATAAGATGATCGGGTAACTTACTATTGTCCTCCTCTTAGAAATTCCCTAATATTTATTTATTTAAAGTGGCGCCAACTTATATGGACACGTGGGGCTCGGGCCCACCGAATAATTTTGAATCGTAGTGTGCGAATTTTTATCGCTCTATTTCGTTATTTATTTCATTGTTATTTTATTATTCACTTTTCTTCCTAGAACAAAATTTATTTTGCCAAAGACCATGTGTTTTAATTCTCCGATTGGCACCCATAAATCTCAAATGACTGAAATGTTTTGCTTCATGTTTAACTTTTTTTTATTTCAATTTGTAATCATATTCATGATATCATGATATTGCAATAAATATTAGTGTCTTTATAAGGAAAAACGCATAAGAATATTATTTAATAAAATTGCAACTTTAATAAAACATGATACTTGACTTAAAATTCTCATCTTTCACCATCTGTACACCCTTCAAAGGAAAACAAACTGATCGTACCATTTTACCAAAATATTTTAGGGACAACCCAACATTTTTGTGGCAATTCAATATTTTTCAAAAAGCTGTTTATTTATTTATTACTTACCCATCATACGTAGTATAGGGTAAGTCTTGCAATCGTTTTGAGAATCGAAAAATTTTTTTTGACGGATTTACACGTTTCAGATAGTGGAGATTCCGAAAAACATATTTTTAGAAGAAAAAAAAAAAAATTGCCACCCGTCTGTCTATCTCTCTGTCTGTAAACGCTCTATCTCCCAAACAAATTGAGATAGAGATTTGAAATTTTGTATTTACTTAGTATGTAAGAATGGGACGAAACCTATTTAATATCAGTTACCTCGATTACCCGGAACTATTTTTTTCGGACTCTCGAAAAATTCGTTCTGATGAAAGGTATATAAAAATTTTCAATTTTTTTATTTTAAGGAATGTACGTAAACGGCAATAAAATAACACAAATTTTGCATAAAGAACGAAGTCGATCGGATTATTAGTTGCCGAGATATTTATAATCCTATTTTCTACATTCTTCGATTTTTCATGTTCCTGTATTTCATTCAAATTTCAATTCAGAGGTATATTTCAATTGAAAATGAGACGCTTAATCCAACGCAGTAAACTGTTAGTTAATATTATTATTTTTTTTGGAGTTATAAGGATGTTTCTTTTACGCAGTTCGGTACTACTTGAGTAGTTTGGCGTTGTATACAATTTGTCGAAATTGGTACATCAGCAATTCACTAATAGAACATTACTATGTATATTAACAGTATTTAAATTTTGTTTTGGAATTGCAATGCATTGTATGAATAGTTTTCACATGTTTTATTGTCATATGCATATCTATGATGGGCAAGTATTACGATGGCTCCCAACGACTAGTTTATTAAATTTAATAACGGAACAGAGCATTGTACTGATGCAAAAGCCACAGTTTTAATTTATGACCTACCGATACTGATGACAAATATTGGCTTTAATTGAAAGTGATCGACACAGGACAACAGGAGAAATCGCAGCAATTCTTGGAATGAACAAGGCGATTACATCAACTTGGAATGGTTAGCAAGGCCTTTGTATGGGTGCCGCATGAATTAACGGAGAAAAATTTGTTTCAATGAATTTCTGCTTACGATTCTCTCTTTGAAGCGCAACTAAATCGATCAGTTTCTGTAGCGGATGGTTTTAATTACAGGTAATGTTGCGGATGTCCCGATTTTCAGGCATTCTAAGACCCGTACAGGGGAATCACACCCACGGAGCGGGACTCACTTTCAAAACACCAGATTTCTTATATTACACAAATTAAGCCCCCTCCCCCCAAAAAAGTCAAACAATTTAAATTGTTTTGTTTCTTTTGAGATAATATGGAATAAACGCATAGTGTTGAATATTCAAGAGGTGGCCCGGAGATCTTTAATATTCCCCCATCCCGGAAAAATGTCTGAATTCAACGTTTCATAATGGGGTTTTCTCGTCAAATTAGAGAAAAAAAAATGCCAACCACGGTGCATTTGCGACATCTGTTCCGATAATTTTTCTAAATATAACTCATAGGGCCCCCAAGCTGTATAAAAATTTAAAGTGTAACTTTTAGAAAACTAATGGAAATACTATTTCCTTAACGTAATCTTAATTTTTATCTTAAATGGAAAGTTTTTGCTATTATATTTTGACAATGTAACTCTAACAAAAAACAAATCACCTTTCAACCTTTTAATAAGTTAGAAACTGTTACATTCTTTTAAAACCCAGGGAGAAAATAAAATAGAATTAGAAAAGACTCATATTACAAACAATATCTAGGATTTCTCAAATACTTTGCATACCTTCCAATAGATGAGTGTGCCAATGTCAGACAAATTACGTGAAACGCAAGCATTGCGTTCGAAAACACACCTGTGCTCTCATATTATACTTTATAGCCTAGAGTTAGTAGGCAGATGGCATTTGTAACTAACATCGGCGTTGGCAGAGGTTTCCTGTCGTCAGGTGAAAGGGGAAAAAATTAATTTTGTCACGAAATCTCGTGGCGTGTTCGATTGTCAGGTAAACCGAATCTGATGTTTCAAAGAGAAACGTTCGTGTCTCCTCAAATGTAAAGAGAATGGAGAGATGAGAGTAATTGCAGCCTTGCATTTAAGGATTCTTTCGGCTTTAAAAGAAGAGAAAAATCAGAGAGGCCCAAGCCAACCTCTAAAAGATATTTTAAAGATAAAAACTAAGATTTTAAATAATTGATCTCAAGATTTGCGGTATGGTATTGGTGTCAGTAATGTAAGAGGATATTAAAAAAAAGGGAGTGAACAGATGGGAACAAGCTTTAAAATTTATAAAGAAACCTTTAACATTTCTGATAATCTTCTATTGTTGGCATGACCTGTCAAACCATTGATGGAAAAAAAACCCCTCAAAAATTCTTTAGTAAAAAATAAATAATATATTGAACCATCTCGAAAGTCTTTTTCACTTTTTAATGTGAAATACAGTAAACTCGATTAACCGGGATCGGATTAACCGAGCGGGAAAAATATCACAGTTTTGGATGCAATTTATCATGTTGATGCTGCATAGAAATAACTAAAAAGCATCCCTGTAAAGAAATCGGTAAACGGAAAAAAAGTTATCGGAAAAAAGTGACATAAACTACAAAAGCGGAAAAAAAGTGACACGGAAAAAAAGTTACCGGAAAAAAAGTGACAAGGAATTGATTTTAGGGATTTATTATTGATTTTGGGGATTCATTGGTTAAGTATGAAAGGGGGATCGGGGGGGGGGGGGCTTATAGTTTAGGTAAATGGGTTTTTCATGCTGAATTAACTGTTTTGGTTAAATTTTTGGATATACGTTCATCCTGAAAAGACGCTTGCCTGATTAGTTTTGGGAAAAGACGATTATTCCCCCCCCCCCCCATCCGTCCTCAATTAGATGAATGGGTTTTTACGCAGAATTATCCAACATGTGTCAAATTTGCATATAGGATCTTTTCGATAAGGCTTATGTATAGTATAAAATGCCTGAAGAGATTCTAGGAGTTTAAGGGTTAAGTATAGAGGGGGAACGGGGGATAACCTTTCTTAAATTAAATTAATGGCTTTTTACGCATAATTATCCGATTTGCTTAAAATTTTGGACATAAGTTCATTATGATAAGACGTATCTTAGATTAGTTATGGGTTCTTCTGCTTATTATAAAGTGGGGGAACGAGCAGTTCTCCCCCTCAAACTAGATAAATATGTTTTTATGCAGAATTATCCCATGTATTTCAATTTTAAATATAGGTTCTTTCTGGTAAGGTGAATTCCGGAATAGTTTTAAGGATTCAATGGCTAACTATAAAGGGAAGATGAAGGAAACCCCTCTTAAATTAAATAAATGGCTTTTTATGCAGAATTATCCGATTTGCTTCGAATTTTGGACATGGGTTCATTATGATAAGACATATTTCTGGTTAGTTATGGGGTTAGTTATGGTAATTAAAAAGGAGGGAGGGTGATTACTATACCTACCTTAAATTAGATTTAAAAAAATTATGCATTCTTATCCGATGTATTTCAAATTTTGGATATAGGATCTTTCTCATAAAGTGAATTCCTGAATAGTTTTATGGGTTTAATGGCTGTGTATAAAGCGGGAACGGGGGATAAACCCCCTTAAATTAAATAAATGGCTTTTTACGCAGAATCATCCGATTTGCTTCACATTTTGGATGTATATTCATTATAAGAAGACGTATCTCTGATTAATTATGGGGTTCTTTTGATAATTAAATAGGGGAAGCGGGCGATTAATCCTCCACTCTTTAAATAAAATGAATTTTTTTTTTTTTTTTTTTTTCTTTCACAACTACTCAACGTATTTCAAATTTTGGATATAGGTTCTTCCTGATAAAGAGAATCCCTGAATAGTTTTAAGGGTTTAATGGCTAAGTATAGAGCGATGAACGGGGGATAACCCACAATTAATCAGGACTTCGCCTTATCATAATGAACGCCCAATCAAAATTTGAATCAAATCAGATAATTCTGCGTAAAAAGCCATTTATTAATTTAAGGGGGGGGGGTATCATCCGTTCCCCCAGTGATGGATTCACTTTATGAGAAAGAACATATATCCAAAATATGAAATATATCGGATAAGTGAGCATAAAAAACAATTTATCTAATTTAAGGGGGGGGGGGATAATCACCCGCCCCAATTTTTAGTTGGCAAAATAACCCCATATGTAATCAGGGATACGCCTTATCATAATGGTTCTATAATCCAAAATTTGAAGCAAATCTGATAATTCTGCGTAAAAAGTAATTTAATTTAAGGCGGGTTACATTCTATTCCCCTTCTATACTTAGATATTAAATCCTTAAAGCTATTCAGAGATCCATCTTGTCAGAAAGAACCTATATTTAAAATTTGAAATACATGGGATAATTCTGCATAAAAACCTATTTTTCTAGTTTAAGGGGGATATAATTGCTCGCCCCCCTTTATAATAAGCAGAAGAACCCCATAACTAATCAGAGATACGTCTTATCATAATGAACCTATGTCCAAAATTCTAATCGGTCCAAATCGGATAATTATGCGTAAAAAGTTATTAATTTAATTTTAGAAAGGTTATCCCCCGTTCCCTCTCTATACTTAACCATTAGAACTCCTAAATCTCTTCAGGCATTATATACTATATACTATATATAAGCCTTATCGAAAAGAACCTATATGCAAATTTGACACACGTTGGACAATTCTGCATAAAAACCCATTCATCTAATTGAGGACAGATGGGGGGGGGGGAGTAATCGTACCTTCCCAAAACCAATCAGGCAAGTGTCTTTTCAGGATGAACGTATATCCAAAAATTGAACCAAAACAGTTAATTCAGCATGAAAAACCCATTTACCTAAACTATGAGCCCCCCCTCCCCGATCCCCCTTTCATACTTAAGCAATGAATCCCCAAAATCAATTTTTTGTCACTTTTTTTCCGGTAACTTTTTTCCTTGTCACTTTTTTTCCGCTTTTGTAGTTTATGTCACTTTTTTCCGATAACTTTTTTTCCGGTCACTTTTTTTCCTAGATTCAAAAAAATCATTTAGGGTTTTATTATCGGACGAAGAAAATGAAATTTCTACAGAAGACGACGACCAAAGCAGTATTCAAGTCAAGCATACGAAGAGCTTTGGAAGAGGTGTCCGCAAAATTAAAACCCGGGTCAAGGTCTACGCTTCCTAGCGGCAGGGGTGAACAACAAGAGTAGATTAGATTAAGTAGATTAAGTAAATTGCAGTTTCTTTACTGTGAATGACAACGGAGCTTTTTTGTTTCGATAAAATGTTACTTTAAAATGTTGCGTTGAATAAATTTTAGGTTTGAAATATTGTAAATAAATATAGAATAAATAAATGTAGTACACTAAATATTAACAAAAAATATACTAAGATAAAATGTCATTTAATTATGCGATACAAATATCGCTTATTTAAATATGTTC
Source organism: Maratus speculifer (assembly GCA_964019185.1). Lineage (NCBI taxonomy): Eukaryota > Metazoa > Arthropoda > Arachnida > Araneae > Salticidae > Maratus > Maratus speculifer. The sequence continues at coordinate 244,235,348 of OZ025296.1, forward strand.
GATTTTAATTAGGTTTTTAATGTAATAAAAGATGACTCATTAAATTTAGTAAGTAGTTAATATGTAAAGGCAGAATTTTGTGGTAGTGTCATATTTTACTAAATTCTTGATGAGCTAAGTTATACAAAATGGTATACACTGTTGTATTTCCTATGAGAATATGATGTTTATCAATGTTTAGAATATGTATTGAATTTAATACTGAATAAAACATTCATCTTTAACTCCTTTTTTTTTCCTTGACCGATTGCAGACGATAAAAATCCAATGTTTTCTTGGTCATATCGACTTTTATAATTTAATTTGCAAACATTTCATTCTTTTAATTTTAAACCTACTTCATTATATGTATATTCGGAATAACTTTAATTTTAAATGCATTTATTAAATGTTGTTTTGTTAAACAAAGAAATATTATTCATTTATTTGTTTGATTTATTTTGTGATTCTAGATGACAATTTTCCTAAAATCGTAGATTAGACTCTCTCTCAGTCTCTCTCTCTCTCTCTTTTTTTTTTAACAAACAAAGCTATTTTGAGAATTCATAAAAAAAAAAAAAAAAAAAAAAAAAAAAAAAAAAAAAAAAAAAATCAACCAATTTCACGCTATTCTCTCCATCATGACAGATTAATCAAGTTTACCAGATTTATTGCAAAATATTTGTTACAGATTTTTTTTAATTAAAAATATGTGCATTTAAAAAAAGTCGCATTGTCATTTTAATTTTAAGGTAAAAATCAATATTTTTCGTAGCATTAGTACTTTTTTCTCCCGAAATTAAAATGATATTGTGACTATTTTTTTAAATGTACATGATTTTATCAAAACAAACTGTAACAAAAATATTTTGCTATAAATCGGGTAGGCTTGGTTAATCTGCCATGACTGAGTAAAAATTCAGAAAATATGCGCAGGAGATGCGGAGATAGTAAACAGCATGACATCATACTAAAAACCCGCGCATTCATTATCACCCCTGCCACCAGCTGGCACAGCTATGTCAATTTACGACAGATTCCAGCATTGTCTTGGAAAGCTTGATAGGCCATATGTATGCAGTTTTGCGCCAAATACGCAAAAGTTTTTTTTTTTTTTTTTTTTTTTTTTTTACAGTCTTTCTATTGTAATTCCACCGCTATATTCGACTGCTTCTTTATTACATACATAAATAGTTTAATTAGTATTTTTTTTTTTTCAAAATATTCTGAGTATGCCTAGTATGGAGACCTTCCTTGTTAGTTAAAGACTAAAAATATCCAACAACAGTTTTTTTTTTTTTTTTTCATTGTCATGTTTCACACAGATTTAGATTAAAATTCATTCCAACGGCTATTGACACAAGTTGTTTTACCCGCATTCTATAAGTTTATGTCATGTAATATTCTTCTTTGTGGTAATTCGCCGTCGACGTAAAGAAAAGAGTTGAATATTAATGTATTCACGTATGCCAATGAAAAATGAAGGTAACTTGCTTTTGCATGCTATGCATTACGAATTTAAGAACCGGAAGTTTTTAACATGTGAATTTCTATGAAAAACGGTAATGTATGTATCAGTTTGTGACAGGGTAGGTTTTATTTTCCGTATCAACAAAGTGCAAAAATTAGAAAATTTTTAATCAGAAAGATTAAATGAGCACAAATGTAATCCTTATCTTATAAAGTTCGCGCTACAAATTTTGACATTTACATTAATTACATCATATGTATGCATTTTGTGTTTAATTCGAGGAAACAATTGGTATTTATGCTTACCAGGGAACCGCGCCTTAATGTAACGATGAAAAAAATCTAAGCAAGCAGATATCCAAACAGCATACTGAAAAGCATTTTTTGGCGCCATTTTTCCTCGTCTGCCCGTTATCAAAATATAAAGTCTTAAAGTTTTCTAATTTATTTATTTAATCTAGAAAAATCAAGTTTTGAATTTAAATGATCTTAAAATGATCAAATTCATTGGCATAGCTGGAATGGGTTACACCCGGGGTGAATGTAAATGCTGTCACCCCCCCCCCCCCCAATCCGTCATATATATTTTTTTTTCAATCACAATTCTCCGTAATTACAACAAATGACCATACAATTTCTTATTTATCTTTTGTTTCTAATGCGTAAAAAAACCACAGGAGCGACTCTTCACTCAACCGCATAAGTCAATGTGATGTTTCGCTACCCATCCGTTGGGTAGGTTGGTTTTTGTTGTTCTTTGGTGCATACCTTATTTTGAAAATTTTCATATTCTCAAAGAAAAAAAAAAACAACTCTGTTGCGTCGTGTGCTAGAAATTTCATTTTATTTCAGACAACCTCTCTCAGAATCTCATTCTCTTTTCAAAAATCTCTTAAGATTATATATATTAAAATACATATTGGATTTTAACTACTTACAAGGAAGGTCTCCATTGGGGGCATACTCAGAATTTTTTGAAAAAAAATACGAATTAAACTACTCATGTAGGTAATAAAGGATCAGTGAAAATTAGCGGCGGAATTACATTATTAGATATGTAAAAAAATAAAATAGTTTGGAATAATTGGCGTGAAAAGCTGAAAGCGACGCGGGATTTGGCAAGCAGTGCATTTCCTCGCCAAAAGCAGACGATTTTAACGAATCTGAAAATTGATTTTAATTGACTTCACTGTTAAAAATCTGCAGCATTTACTCCAACGTCAATCCACTACTTTTATAGAATATCTCTCTTCTGACCAATGAGAATGCTGAATGAGAATTACTGCAACGTCACTCCACTACTTTTATAGAATATCTCTCTTCTGACCAATGAGAATGCTGAATGAGAATTACTGCAACGTCACTCCACCGCTTGTATGTAATATCTCTATCCCAACCAATGAGAAAGCTCCATTTCACGGCCAAGTAACCGTTTTCTATACAAGCAAGGGAGTGCGTTGCGACAAAATGCAACAGATTTTTATCTGTGTATTTTTCAATTTGGAACAACTTTAATCAATTTAAATTGTGTTTTAAATGATAAAATATATTAATTTCATTTTGTTATAAGTACATATAAACGTATATGACAAAATTACACTTAAAGTAAAGTAAAAATGCAAAACTAAAATTATTTAAACTAAACTTATTTAAATAAATTGAACATAGAAAGTTTTTTCTTTAAAAGGTATTCACTGATAAAAATCTGTTGCATTTTGCTGCAACGCATTCCCTTGCTTGTATAGAAAACGGTTACTTGGCCGTGAAATGAAGCTTTCTCATTGGTTGGGATAGAGATATTATATACAAGCGGTGGAGTGCGTTGCAACAAAATGCAGCAGATTTTTAACAGTGTTCAAAGCGTAAAAGCGTATTTTTCAAAATTTCGTTTTTTCGCCAACCGGAGATAAATCGCCAAATAAACGAAATTTTCATTAATTTTTTACGGACACTGCAATGAAGTTCCGCCGAAATTTTTTTTATAAACATATATAACTATATGAGAAGAACATTCTGTAATTTTTTCAGATTTTTCTGAGTATGCCCGTATGGAGACCTTCCTTGTTAGAGGATTTTAACTACTTACAAGGAAGGTCTCCATTGGGGGCATACTCAGAATTTTTTGAAAAAAATACGAATTAAACTACTCATGTAGGTAATAAAGGATCAGTGAAAATTAGCGGCGGAATTACATTATTAGATATGTAAAAAAATAAAATAGTTTGGAATAATTGGCATGAAAAGCTGAAAGCGACGCGGGATTTGGCGAGCAGTGCATTCCCTCGCCAAAAGCAGACGATTTTAACGAATCTGAAAATTGATTTTAATTGACTTTACTGTTAAAAATCTGCAGCATTTACTGCAAAGTCGCTCCACTACTTTTATAGAATATCTCTCTTCTGACCAATGAGAATGCTCCATAGCACTGTGAATTGACCGTTTTCTATAAAAGCGATGGAGTGACGCTGCAGAAAATGGTACAGATTTTTAGCGGTGTTGTAGCTTGTGCAACACTGTTAAAAATCTGCTGCATTTTGCTGCAACGCACTCCACCGCTTGTATATAATATCTCTATTCCAACCAATCAGAAAGCTCCATTTCACGGCCAAGTAACCGTTTTCCATACAAGCAAGGGAGTGCGTTGCAACAAAATGCAGCAGATTTTTAACAGTGTATTTTTCAATTTGGAACAATTTTAATCAATTTAAATTGTGTTTTAAATGATAAAATATATTAATTTCATTTTGTTTTAAGTACATATAAACGTATATGACAAAATTACACTTAAAATAAAGTAAAAATGCAAAACTAAAATTACTTAAACTAACCTTATTTAAATAAATTGAACATAGAAAGTTTTTTCTTTAAAAAGTATTCGAACTGTAAAAGCGTATTTTTCAAAATTTCGTTTTTTCGCTAACCGGAGATAAATCGCCAAATAAACGAAATTTTTATTATTTATTTACGGACGTTATAAGGAGGTTCCGCCGAAATTTTTTTTATAAACATATATAACTATATGAGGAGAACATTCTGTAATTTTTTCAGATTTTTCTGAGTATGCCCGTATGGAGACCTTCCTTGTTAGGTTACCCCTTGGAGGGTGACACCCGGGGAGGACCACCCCCTCCGCCTCCCGCTAGCTACGCCGCTGAATCAAATTAGAATACCACTATGGAGGTACATATGCAAGTTTTCAGATGGTGAATATGACATCGGATTTAGATTTCACAGGGCAAACTTCTAATATTGAGTCAAAGTAGACTAAATATTTCTGTTTTTTTATTTTGGAATACCAAGTATAAGAGCCTTAATTGACAAATTTGTCATAATAACAGATCTTTATTATATTTAATTGCTTACCTTACGATTAAAGTTTAATTAAAATAATTTCTAAAATTGAGTTTTATGGAAATAATATTTTGTTAACATTAGTTTAAATATCATTTGTTGAAGGGTTAAACTTACAAATATAAGGTGCATTTTTTATTTTAACTTATTTTGAAGGCTTATTATAAATCAATTAAACAGTTTTTAATTAAATATTTTCTTTCATCGAAATTCGACGAGTTCTACGTTGTAATTATAAAAGAAAAAAGCAGGTCGTCAAAATTGAATAAAAGCCTGTAAAACCACTTTTCCAGCAATAAAACAATAAAGAGTGAAAAGTATTATTTACCAAGTGGCCAAAAATCAACAATAATTTTTCGAAATATACAGAGTTTATAAAGGTGGGGAAACAGAGTTAAGTACAGAGCTATTTTTTTTTAATGCAATATAATTTTGAATTATGAAAAACAGGTAATACTAATTTATGACCAGACAGCAAAGATTCGTGATTCAATTGCATTTTAACGATTTACGTGAGCATCATAACATGAGTCACTCAACTTCTGTTATGCTTTTTTAATTCAATGATTATAGGATTGGAAATAAGTGTGAAGCATGCATTTTATATCTTATTAGAGATTAAAGAATGGCATTTTTTAAAAAGACAATATTGTTATGATGAATGGATGTACAGACAGCAAAAAAAAGTATTTGCACACCACATAATTTGTTGTAGCATATGTATAAATAAATAAAAAGTAACTAAGAATTGAAAATACTAACACTTTTACAAAACAAATAAACATATTTAATATCTGACTTAATAACTATATTTAAAATATGAAAACGTAAAAAAGTAGCATTTGTACTGCCAAAAAAATATGTGCACACTAGCAATAAAAATAGAACTAGAGGAATTATTTATAAGTTAAAAACAGTGCTAATATTTAGTATGTATACCCTTTGCTTTAATTACAGCTTGTAATCGTCTGGGCATTGATTCTGTTAATTTGTGACATGTTTCACTGCTGATTTGGAGCCATTCTTCCCTAAGAGCTTGAATATTTCTAATTGATTGTGGTGTAACTACTGTTCCCAACGTTGAAGCGACATCAACAGCCAATTCTCGAGCAGTTAGAAAAGGGTTTTTTGAAGATTCTTTTATGATGGCTCTCCTTTGCCTGGTACTTAGCTTTCTTAGACGCCCAGTTCGCGGCTTATTTATTGTCGGACCAGTTCCTTTTTTCTTTTTAATTACAACGAACACTAGAAAAATTTAGATTTAATTCTTTACCTATTCCTCGGTAACTTAATCCAGAATTGTTAAGAAATATAATCTTCTCACGACTAGAAACAGACAGTTCACACGTTTTCAGCGCCAGTAGACTAAAAACTCCCCAGAACCCCTACTCCAGTTAATATATTACGTTACTTTAAAGTTTCGGGCTAATGTACTGCGGGACTGATGTGCTAAACATTTACATAATGACATTTAATTCCTTTTTTAACAGTCAATGCTTCATGTGCAAATACTTTTTAGGTATGAGAAAATATTAATTTATTTTTTAAAATGTGCAATATTACTGTTTAAGGAAAATGTGTAGTTATTTTTATTTTCTTCTTATTTAAATAAATGAATAATTAAGAGAATAGCATCAAATTTGCTTTCTGTGGTTACTTATGCAAAAAATCGTCTGCGTGCAAATACTTTTTTGCTCACTTTGTGAGGGAGTGACCTTTGTAATAAAGGCACTCTAGCATTTTTGAGATCGTGACATCAATGATTTAACATGCGTAAGCGTGAAAGCAACATCTATCCTCTCTTTTACTTTAACTTTCTAGAGCGTGTGTGTCTTTCTCGGATTCTACAGTTATGTCGCGGTTAGAAGTAATATGTAAATTTGTAGTATCTCAGTTTGCAGCATATAAAAGCTTGGGTTTGAGTGTGTGAGTGTGTCTAGCGGCGTTAGCCAGCTAGTGGTGTCTAGCAGCAAAAACCAGCTGAGTGTGTAGACCAGGAGTTTTACAGTGAGCCACCAGCAGTTAGTTCATTCAGAGGAGAGCGATTTGAGAAGTTTGCCGTTGGTAAGAGTTAATAATTAATTACGTTGAATATTTCAAAGTTAATAAAGAGTATATATACAGCCACGGGCTGTCTAATAAAGTTTTATCTAGCAGTCTAGCTGAAGTTTAAGTGAGAAGTAATTCGAAGTGCCCCGATTGAATTAGTGCCGGAGCTGTGAATATGAGTTTAATCTTTTAGTATTTGTTACCAGTTATTAAAATTAAAGAACTGCTCCACTGCCCTTGAGCCCTAACCGTTTTAAATAAACTGGTTTTATCTTATATTCTGAGTTATGTCTGCATTCAACATCCAGTACGAGCACACATCCGTTACAACTTTACATTAATTATAAGGCGTGTTCAGCGCAACTTATCAAAGTAACCAATGTTACCGGCCGATTGTAGGGCAGTACGAAAACGAATTGTGGCACCAATGAAAACTATCCTGTTGAATTGTAGCTGACATCACATTTCGCCTTGATTTTCATTTCATACTTATCTACAATCGGTAAGTCACCGGTAAGTTGTGGTGAACACGCCCATAGTATAAAGATGAAGATATAGTTTTTTTCCCATAGTTTTAAAAGTATGCTTGAATTATTTTCTATAGTATATACTTATTTTGCTGATTGACAAACCTGTAACATTACGTAATATATATTTATTCGACGTACACATATATTTTTTCTAGCGCAGACAAAGTAAAGCTGCAAAAGGTGTTACGCGGAAGTTTAATTTCCAAAGGGAACTGAGATAAGGGCTTCCGTTTATAATTAAGGGAAACAGCTGGTAGTCGGATAGGTTGTGTTTCCTCTACACCTGCCATAAATGGACTTACAAATAATGCTTACGACCGCTATAAAAGTAATATGATTATTTATTAAGAATCGACGGAAACAGGTTTTTAAGGCCAAAACCAAAACCAAAACCGAATTTCGGTAATCTTCCAATTTTCACTACGAAAACGCAAGCAAAAACAAAAAATAGCCCCCAAAATTTAAAGTAATTAATGCATAAATATACATAATTATTAATTAAATATAAGTGTTTATTATCTATATATACACAAGTGTGCATAATTTAAGGACGGAGTCCCAAAATGCCAATTTTCTAGGGATTTTCAAGAGATAATTTTCACGCGAATATTCAAAAGGAAGTAATATAATTTAAATAACTACTATCCCTGCATAACAGCTAGTCCATATAACCTCTCATTCAGGTCACATATGGTCACAAGAGTCACAGTCACTACGGCGAAACAAAAAAATAGGAAATTTCATACGTCTCTTTTACGAGTCTCAAATGACTACTATATGTGACTCCACTGTCAGGTCACTGCGACTGTTGCTTTGTGACGAGTCACCAGGTGATTTTACAGTGTCGTTTTATTGAGACTCTCGTGTGACTGTCATTTGGAGGCTCAATTTCAAAGTCATTGTGAATGTTGCATTATATAACCAAACAATGTCCCATTAAAGTCACATGGTGAGTTTTCACCACTTTTCACAGTGGTTACTTCACAGTAGGATCTCTGTTACCATTTGACAAAGTCTTGTGACAGAAAGTCACTATGTGACTTTAATGTGTCATTATTTGGTTATTTATAATAATGCAACAATCACAATGACTTTGAAATTGAGCCTCCAAATGACAGTCACATGAGAGTCTCAATAAAACGACACTGTAAGGTCATCTGGTGACTCGTCACAAAGCAGCAGTCGCAGTGACCTGGCAGTGGAGTCACATATAGTAGTCATTTGAGACTCATAAAAGAGACGCATGGAATTTCCTACTTTTTGTTTCGCCGTAGTGACTGTGACTCTTGTGACCATGTGTGACCTGAATGAGATATTATATGGACTAGCTGTTATACAGGCATAGTAATTATTCGAATTATATTACTTCCTGTTGAATATTCGCGTGGAAATTATCGCTTGAAAATCCCTTCGTCCTTAAATTTTGCACACCAGTGTAATTATTAATTAATTACATGTATAATCTAAGTAAGCTTTCCATACCTATGCTCAAAACTTTTCATTTTCATATAAAATTAAATGTAATTACTTCATCAATGACACAGAAAGATTTTTTAGTTATAAGAATTTAATCTAATTAAATTTTTTTAGTACACGTATCTCGATTTATTTTTTATGATAACTTTTGTAAATGATCATGTGTTATTCCAAATTTTTTTTCAAACAGTATTCGAAACACTTCTGCGGTTTCAAACTGATATTTTTTCTGTTAGTTTTAAGTCTGCAGTTTTTAATGAACACCTGAAAAACGTTTTTTCAACGTTTAGTCATAAATGCATTACTTGCTTTATAATTTGCACTCCCGTCCTGAATCAGTAACGATTGTTAGTTATAAACAATTAAGTTTATTAGAAATAAATTAAAAGTGTCTCATTTGAGCCGATACAGCTCATATCACTGAGTCATGTGGAGATTACCGGAAAAAAGAAGCGTTATTTTTGGATAGCGTAATGTTTGGTGAAATGAGTTTTCAGCGACATTCTGATTTTGTGCCGAAAACCAAATTGAATTTTCGGTTGCTTTCTAATAATTATTGGTGTCAATCTCTTTTTAGGGCTTCGTTCATCTGGCGAAACTCTATTCGTCTCTTACCTCTATCTGCCCGTCCGTCTCAGAGTCTGTACACAAAAACTATATAAGTCAGAGACTTCAAATTTTGTGTACTTATTGCTGAATCTGTCGTACTTTTATGATTTGCCGTCCACACAACAAATCATAAAATTTTGAAAAAGCCTATTACTTTAATTAAATTAATTTTTTCAATGTCATGTGTTAATTTTTGCGATTTAAAGTTTAAAAAGAACCTTAATTTCAATAGTATGCATGTAATCATTATAGCTTGGAGGGAAGCGTCTAGCTACTCGTTGGTAAACAGAAGATTTTTAGTTCGAACCCCGATGTTGGAGCTTGAAATTTTCATATTAAGATGGATTTACTAAGAGGAAATTTCATATTTTTGGGGCAATTTCATTTTTATATTATTAGGGTTTCGATTCCTCTGACATTCCTGCAACTTTTTGGAATTCAATTTTCCAAACAATCACAATCTATAATGATCATTACCATTTTAGTTATGATACTAGGCTCAATATATTCACAATTCTTATTATATTTACGATAGTTTGGCACCAACTTCAAAAAGTAATTCATGACTTTTTATATGAATATATTCTTGAATTAAATCATAAATATGTAAATTCATCTCTTGTAAAAATATTCTCTCTAAAATCCATGTTTGGTGGTTATTAAATTATATATATTAAATTTAACTGTTTTTATGCCGGTACCTGATATCCGATGTCTGATTTTTGGATAACGTTTTGTCATTAGAGAATTTTAAAGAAATATTTAATTCGAATTCATATTTTGAGTGGCTGCGAAAACTCTATAATTGTATTTATATTCTACAAACATTTCTTAGTAAACTGAATGCAGTTCAGCGTAAAAATGTGTAACTTATTTAAAAACCACCTTTAAGTAAATTAGGTTCATATTCACTATAACATTTAGGAGCACTTTTGTATAGACCAGTATATCAAGTATACCAGTTATACACATCATATAATATGTATTAATTTAGTGAAACTTAAAAGCGCATTTCAAAGCTAAAATTTATATTCATCAGCCATCGTAGATAATATATAGTACTTCGGACAGAATATACTATTTGAAATCTTTTGTGTGTACCTGTAAATGTTATGGATTTCGTATTTTGCGTGAAATAATTCATATTAAGACTCAGCGACATATATCAATTTTATTATGCATGAAATAGTTTAATATAATTAAAATGTGTTGCAAACAAGTTCCCCATTTATCATTATGTAATGGAATTCTTTTGTGAGACCCTGTAAAGGAACAATAGCCATTATTTGCATCGCATATTTCACAGATTGTATATTTTAATGCACTTTGTAAATGCATATAAATTTTAATTTGATAGGGTATAAGTATAACATCTTTAAAATTCATTTAAAACTATTTTATTCCATAGGGCGTAATATAACGGAGAACTTTTGACTGTCCCTGTAAATAAACTAATCATAGTAGAAACTTAATTTGCAATAGAGTTCGTGCTAGGTTAAATGTTAATAACTTCAAAAAAAATTTAGGGCAATCCGAGTATATTTACGTGAATTAGAGTGCGGCCAGACGGCCAGATAAACCGAAATCATAAACACTTTTCAACTTTGTTGGAAAGTGTTAAAAATGAGAAAAATACGCTGTTTGGATAACTGGAAGTTCGATTATTATTATTATTATTATTATTATTATTATTATTATTATTATTATTATTATTATTATTATTATTATTATTATTATTTTACTTTTTATTATTATTATTATTATTATTATTATTATTATTATTATTATTATTATTATTATTATTATTATTATTTTACTTATTATTATTATTATTATTATTATTTTACTTATTATTATTATTATTATTATTATTATTATTATTATTATTATTATTATTATTATTATTATTATTATTATTATTATAATTATTTTACTTATTATTATTATTATTATTATTATTATTATTATTATTATTATTATTATTATTATTATTATTATTATTATTATTATTATTATTATTATTATTATTTTACTTATTATTATTATTATTATTATTATTATTTTTTTTTTTTTTTTTTTTTTTTTTTTTTTTGAGAGAAATAGGCTGTTCGGATAGTTGGAAGTTTAATCAGCTGAAGCTCCGGTACTCGGCGCTTTACCGTAGATAGCTAAATTTTCAAAGAATTTCAGAAATGAAACTAGCATTAAAGATAATTTTTTCGTTTTGAAAAATAAAATTATGGCAGAAATTCCAAGAATGTTTAGCATTAAAAGATTTCGAAAATTCTTGGTTTCAGATATAATTTGATGTTTTTTAAAGATACGATAGGGATTTGGATTTCAATATTTCTTTTAATTTGACCTGATTACTATAAAATAAAGTTAAATCATTAAAAACAATAGTATAAACTCTGTGTTAGCAGTTATAGAGCCTTTCGTAATTATGTTTTATTCATTCTGCTATAATAAAAGATTTCGCTGTACAAAATTTCAGGTGTCATCTGTATTAAGCCTATTTTTTTTATAAAATATTCAAAACTCGCAAAATTTTAATGACCTGCGCAAGCGACAAATCCTTTAGTAAATCGTATTTAATTTTGCTTATGTAAACAATGAGCTGTGAAGTGAGTCATTTAATTTTTTAATTCATTATGATAAAAAAATAAAAACAATTCCTGTTTTTTAATATTTAAATTTTGTGCATTTAAAAGTCCATGTTCAAACCATCGTATCTAATTTTGTTATTGTGAATAAAAATAATCCCATAAAAAGTCTTTGACATCATTCGCTTATAATTCAATGAAATAAATTTTTGTTTTAAAAATATAGGTTGTGACAACTCAACTCAATTTTCTGCGTATTAATTTCCGAAATGGGAAAAATAATAAATAATGTGCTTGGAGGCAGAAAGTAACAATTCTCACAGAGTTTTTATAACGTATTCTTTCCTACAAATAATACATACAAAATCCCAACTTCACAGGTCTATTAAAAGAAAACAATAAATGTACAACCTTGTTGTTAGTTGAAAATGAAAAATAACAGTTGAATTTTTAAATTCAACACAGTTGTAAGTGTTCAATGAGAGATTCCAGAAACACGAACGATATCCAGGTGGTACTCACTCCCACAAACAAAACATTTCAAATACGATCACATGTTAACAAATTTACATTTAATTAATATTGCTTCATAAGATGATAATTCTAAACAAATTCATCTTTAAAAGCATTCAAAATTTACAAATCTATAACTTTTTTCAGTTCTATCTTTTAAAAATTTCATAAATTTTTAAAATTTTTAAAATTTTAATAAGTTTTAAATAAAAAAAGAGCTGAGACTTGCATTGCCTAATGTGCATTGCTTTAAGAAAACTACTTCTATAAATTTGAAAGTTTAAAACAATTTTTAAGCCAATTTTGCCTTTTACTTACCCATCATACGTAGTATATGGTAAGTCTTGCAATCGTTTTGAAAATCGAAAAAAAAATTTTTGACGGATTTACACGTTTTAGATAGTGGAGATTCCGAAAAACATATTTTTAGAAAAAAAAAAAAAAAAAAATTTTGCCGTCCTTCTGTCTGTCAGTCTGTAAACGTTCTATCTCCCGAACAAATTGAGATAGAGACTTGAAATTTTGTATGTAGTTAACATGTAAGAATTGGACGGAGCCTATTTAATATCAGCAACCTCGATTATCCGGAACTATTTTTTTCGGACTCTCGAAAAATTCGTTCTGATGAAAGGTATATAAAAATTTTCGAATTGTTTTGTTCTAAGGATTGGACGTAAAAGACAATAAAATAACACACATTTTGCATATAAAACAAAGTCGATCGGATTATTAGTTGCCGAGATATTTGTAATTCTGTTTTCCACATTCTTCGATTTTTCATGACCCTGTATTTCATTCAAATTTCAATTCAGAGGTATATTTTAATTGAAAATAAGAAGCTTAATCCGACGCAGTTAATTGTTAGTTAATAAAATTATTATTTTTGGAGTTATAGGGATGTTTCTTTTACGCAGTTCGGTACTACTTGAGTAGTTTGGCGTTTTATATAATTTGTCGAAATTAATACAACAGCAGTTCTTTAATAGAGCATTACCATGTATATTAACAATATTTAAATTTTGTTTATGAATTCCAATCATTGTATAAATAGTTTTCACATGTTTTATTTTCACATACATATCCATGATGGGTGAGTATTACGGTGGCCCCCAACGACTAGTTTTAGTAATAATTTAATTAAAAAATATGCACGAAATATGCCGTTAGTAAAGTATATCTTCATTTAAATAAATAATAATAATAATAATAATAAATAATAATAAATATCCTTGCCCGTGATTTCCGTGGCCATATCAGACGTTTAAAAAAAAAAAATCTTGTGAATATAATAGAAAATTGAACACTAATGTAAGGTTATTTATTAAGCTTAAATGAAAACATCCATATATCTTTTACGATTTCTTACATATTTTTATAAAATATTTTTTTCTTCCTATTTTGTACTTTTTTGAGAGAATGATGCACTTGTGACACAAAGGCGATACGTACAATCATATGATAATATTGTGTACATCATATGATAATATTTTTCCAGAAGCTTTTTAGATGTTGCTAATTTTACCATCACCTAGTGTTTTTGCCGCATCACACTAGTGTGCAAAAGTCTTTAATCAAACGTACAAATTAACAGCAAAGAGCAAAGTATAGAGATATAATAATAATTTAATATAGAATTATATTATTCATCATATAATAATAAAATACAGGTGAACCTTTTAATCCTTCACTGCACGATTTTTTTTCTATTTTTAGAGAATAAATTTTTTGATTGCTTATAATTGTCAACTTTTCAATCATTCTAGCGAATTTTGTAATCTGAAACCAGTTTGTCTTAAATGCTCTGGTGACCACAATGTCAAGGTATGCCAGATTACTGAACGCAGTCAAATTAAGTGTGCCAATTGTTCTGGGAATCATACTTCTAATTGGGGAGGTTGCCCTAAAAATCCAAAAAATCTTAAAGCCGGGAGAGTAACTACCATCAGAAACTCAAACCAAACTTTTACTTCTAAATCTTATCAACATAACTTCTCTTTTTCGGCTGCCTTAAATGGAAAAAATTCTGCTACCACTAATGAAAATGTAAATAATCCTATTTCTGTTTTACCTATTCCTTCTATCAACAGTAATTCTACTAAAACTAAAGTTCCCATAAACGGTAGTAAACAAACTGCTTCTGCTCCTTTGGTGCTACCATCTGAAAATCTTTTAAATACTTTTGACCAAAATAATTTATTAAATTTTGTTATATCTAATACTAAAGACTTTGATTTAATTCTTGAAAAATTAACTGGACTCTGCAATATCTTAGAAAAATTTCAAAAATTATGTACTGATAAAAAAATTACTGATTTTCTTTGTGTTCTTTGTGCTGATGGCTCTCTGAGCCCTACTAGCTCCGCTCCTAAAACCAAATAATGGGTCTTTTCAAAATTCTTTTCTGGAATGCCAATGGCCTCAGACCTAAGATTGCTGAGCTCAGGGATTTCATTATTGATAACCCTGTTGATCTCATTCTTGTACAGGAGGTTCGTAGCACTAGATTCAGGGACCTCAATATTCAAAATTTTAAATCTTATTTTACTCCTCGTTGTGAGAATTCCAGTGTTTCGCCTTATGGCGGGACGGCTATATTCGTGAGTAGAAGGGTCACCCATGCTCATATACCTTCCCTCTCTCTTGACCTCCTTGAAAACACCAATGTTAAAATTTATTTAGACCATCGAAATTATTTTCTCATTTCCTCCATCTATCTCCGGGTTTCGAATCATTCGGCTCTTCCCCATGACCTTAATAAACTTTTCAGGCTAGATAACAATGTAATTCTTGCAGGCGACTTCAATTCTCATCATCCCAGTTGGTGTCCCAATAGCAATATGGACCATTTAGGGGAAACCCTACATAATTACTGTACCAACAATGGTATTGAAATTGCAGCCCCCTCTTCTCCCACCCATTATGGCCCTAGGGGAAATGGTACGACTATTGATCTGGCTCTGCTCAATAATATTTCCTTTCCCTACACCATTACCCCTATTTCGGCTCTCGCATCGGATCACCTCCCTATCCAAATTAACATTGATTGTAATCCCGTTCTCCCTTCCCTTCTTACCCCCTTTGTTTATGATTGGCATTACTATATCAATAAAATCAATGATGCCCCCCCCTCCTTTCGACGAACTCAATTCTGTCGAGGATATAAATTTGGCTGTCACTAACCTTACTAAATTAATTCAAAATTCTCTGGAGGCATCCAAATGTCATCAGGCACAACAAAATTATCAATCTCTCCCTAGAGATATTAAAATCAAAATTAGACAGCGTAATAGCCTCCGACGCACTTGGCAAGCCAACAGGGACCCCAGCGTCCGTGCAGATACGAACCGCCTTAATGCTATTATTAAAAGAGACATCAAAAATTTTAAATCCAATAAATGGACTGACTTTATTACCTCCCTGACTCCGACGAATAATTCTATTTGGAATTATTTGAAAAGAATTAGGAAACCCTTTACCCCTATCCCCCCCCCCTCCATACGGATGCTGGACACAAATGCCTCGACAAGGAAAAAGTGGAGGTGCTTGCTGATCAGTATGAAGGTCAATTTCAACCGCATGGTGATGTCTTTAATGCAGACACTATAGATCGGGTTGACCATGTTATTGGCAGATTTTTGGCCCGTGAGCCTGTCAGATCAATTGAACCGACCAACCCTGAAGAAGTCATTGCGGTGATTAAAAATCTACCCAACAAAAAGGCCCCTGGGCATGATGGGATTACTAATGCGGCCATCAAAAATCTCCCTCTTCAGTATGCTGGTTATCTAGCCATTCTGATCAATGCTTGCTTTAATTTTCATTATTTCCCAGATGAATGGAAAAAGGCTTGTTATTGTTCCGATTAAGAAACCTGGAGAAGACCCTTCTATGGCTAGGAGTTACAGACCCATTAGCTTGCTTCCTGTCCTTGGTAAACTTACTGAGCATATTTTTCTTACTCGCCTTCAAAATTTTTTACCTGACATACCTGAACAATTTGGCTTCAGGCCCAAACACTCCACTGCACACCAACTGCTTAGGGTGGTTGAATTCATTCATGATGGATTTGACAATTCTGAGTATGTTGGCTCTCTTTTTATTGATGTCGCGAAGGCTTTCGACACAGTTTGGCTATCTGGCCTTATTTACAAGCTCTTAAAGTTAAAAGTTCCCACTGCGCATGTGCGCTTCACCCTTAAATACCTTCGTGGCAGAACATTCTGCGTTCGCTATGCCAGCATCCTTTCCACTCCTCGTCCAATTAATGCGGGCGTGCCACAAGGCTCCAAATTGGGCCCCTGGCTTTACAAAGCTTATATCTATGACATTCCCACTTCTCCACACACGTTGTTGGCTATTTATGCGGACGATACAACTGTGATGGCTCGTGATAAAAATCTTTTTATTATGCACGAGTATCTACAACAACACATACGCAAACTTGAATGCTTCTTCACCAAATGGCGAATTAAAATTAACTCTAATAAATCGCAGGCTGTTAATTTTACTCGTAACCGCTCCACTCCTCCTCCTCTCTTTCTTGATGGCGCTTTCATTACCTTCGGACGGGAGGTAAAATATCTGGGTCTATTCCTGGACAGCACTCTCACTTGGCGCAAGCAAATCGACTATACCGTCCAGAAGTTCTACAAAGCAAAAAAAAGACCTCGCCCATCTCCTGTACAGTCATGAGATGAGTATGAGCAATAAGGTACTGTTATACAAAACAGTACTTCGTCCCATTCTTCTTTATTGCGCTCAGATCTGGGGTTCAGCGGCTAAAACCAATATGCAAAAAATTCAGGTGGTTCAAAACAAGACTCTCCGTGGTATTGTTCACTCTCCTTGGTATCGCAGAAATACTGTTATCCATTCAGACCTTAATATTCCTCCTATTCGTTCTGTTATCAAAAATCAAGCCATAAAGTTTTTTTGACAACATTCCTTCTATCTCAAATCCTGCTTTGCATAACATTTCTAATTATGATGTAAATGCTCGTTGAAGAAGACCACGAGCAACCCTACGTCTCCCTGAAAACATCGACCCAGGATAATTTTTCCTAGTTTTTATCTCATTGATAGGGTTTTCCTTCCTGAACGTTCACCATCTCCTAGTCTTTATTTTGTAAATACTTTTGTAAATTTTTGTAAATATTTTTATTTCTCTTATACTCTTATCTATGTTATTTTTATTTATTTTTATTTATTTATTTATTTATGTATTTTTTTTTGTATGGTGCCCTTATAGGGCCTTTGTTTTTTGGGACCCGGCTTCTCCCCCCCTCCTTGTTTCTGACGTTATGTTTGTCAGACTTTGGCTATGACTTGAATTGTTCCATGTATCATTTCTCTACTAGAGGTAAGGAGTTGGGCACTCCAGGCACTCTGACAATTATCTCGTCCAAGTATTTGATTGCTATATATCGGTCTAATAAGCAGAAAAATAGCAATAATAATAATAATAATAATAATAATAATAATAATAATTTTCAGCTAAAATTTGATATTTTATGCCGTATACCCTATATACACAGTTAGTGTATTTAAATATTGTATTACTATGCTTTGCAATTAAATGGGCTTAAATTAATTAATTTTATCTGTTAAACACTCTGCAGCTTTGTCTATATTAATATTTTTAAATATCCATAAATATCCATAAAATAAAAATAAGAAAAGTGAATTTTTCCTTGATAGTTGACACGAAATTTGTTTTGTTTCCGAAATACAAATTCTATTATTGTGTCAAATGCAGCCATTTGACATGAATAAAATAAGTGTTATTCCATTCTTTGGACTGTTTTTGATCAGTGACAGCCAGGATTATCGCTATCGCTCGCCATTGTGCTAAATTGTGACTAAATTCTTAATTTGGCGAGTAAACAAACGATTAGATTCTCCAAATTGCTAGAGCTCAATTTTTGCTTTTTCTTTCTTTTCTTTCTCCTTTCCATACATATGCAAAGATACATATTTTTAATGCATACATATTTTTAATTTATTTGTAGCGAATAGTTGAAATTAAATTAATAACATTCGTTGTCGCAGTTATAAAAACTTTAGTTATTTATGAACATATTGAAAAAAAAAAATACATTAAAAAAATTAAAGATTGGTGGGGTTTTTTTTCTGTGTTACTCGGCGAATCAGTTTTGCTAATACTTTTTTCATTTGGCGAATGTTTTTTACTTTTAATTAGCCAAATAACTAACGTTGGTCAAATGTCAGCGAGAACACTGATGACAGCGATCATATTGACTGAATTCGTGGCACATAATCAGAATTATAGTGTTTTTAGGCACACGGTGCAGTGAAGGCTTGAATATTTAACATAAAGAGCATAACTGAACTCATATTTTGCTTTTGCCTATCTGACTTACTTTAGTGAATATTTCAGCTTTAAACAATTTTGGCATTGAAGACGCCAATTTTTCCAGTATTTTGTGGCTTATATTTCTCCAGGTATCATTCAAATACTTCCAAAGATTTGTTGGAACAAGGGCCTATTTATCGAATGGGCCCGTGCTTACCCAAGGAAACACAAAGGGGCCAGCAAATTAACTTTTCAAACCTAATTTTTAAATTCGATCAGAATAATTAAAAAAAAAATACATTTTTTTCCCTTACGAAATATTTTTCCCCTTACAATTCTGCATTTGAAGTTCAAATATTTTTAATTGTAGTTCCTTTTCACAAAATTTATTAAATATGTATAATTATACATTTTTAATAAAATACTTTTTTAAATGTATAATACATTGATAGTCAGTTTTAGTTTAATATTAAAAATTCTATTTAATCGAAATCTTGAAGGTAAAATTTTAAATTTAACAATACGAAAAATATTTGGTAGAATAATAAGGAGCTCCCTGGGTGTCTTCGGTTTTCCCTCTATTTCTAAGTCTTAAGCGGGCTCTGATTCCCAATCTTTCGATTTCTTAAAAGGATGTTGATCAGGTGATTGCAAGGGCCATAACATAATTTTGAGAGCTTTTTGTTGCTTCTCCTTTGTTCTCAAATAAATTAAACATAATTTGTATGCATGTTTTGAGTCATTCGGTCTTACTGTAAAGTGAGTCCTCTGCCAATATTTTAAGTGCCAGTGGACGAAATACACTGACCAATGAATACACTGGATGAAACTGCAGAATGTATTAAGATGCCGTGATACACTTTTTTAACCATTATTTATTTAACTTGTATTAAATCTCGAACTTTTCCTCCTCAAAAACAACTTCAATTATAGTGTTGCCGCCTCTGTGTTTCACCATGCGATTTAAACAATTTTGGCGTACAGACTCTCCGATCATTCTTTGAATGTTCAGTAGAGTCCTGCTATTCCGAACTAATTGCGACCGAAACACTGTTCCGTTTAACGGGAATTCGGAATAAGCTGATTTCATTAATAATAATCAACGCATTAATTCGTTAAGGCGTAAATTAAGTGCCGAGGCACTTGCTAGTCAGCTTTATACAGAGTTGATCGACTTGTAATAAAAACTACATCTGCATATCATAGCAATAAATACGCTTTTTCTCACAGATAAATCTGAGTCAACGGTAATGAAAAACAAGTTACTTACAAGGAAGGTCTCCATACGGGCATACTCAGAAAAATCTGAAAAAAAAATACAGAATGTTCTTCTCATATAGTTATATATGTTTATAAAAATAATTTCGGCGGAACCTCCTTATAACGCCCGTAAAAAAATAATAAAAATTTCGTTTATTTGGCGATTTATCTCCGGTTGGCGAAAAAACGAAATTTTGAAAAATACGCTTTTACGCTTCGAATACTTTTTAAAGAAAAAACTTTCTATGTTCAATTTATTTAAATAAGTTTAGTTTAAGTAATTTTAGTTTTGCATTTTTACTTTACTTTAAGTGTAATTTTGTCATATACGTTTATATGTACTTATAACAAAATGAAATTAATATATTTTATCATTTAAAACACAATTTAAATTGATTAAAATTGTTCCAAATTGAAAAATACACTGTTAAAAATCTGCTGCATTTTGTTGCAACGCACTGCCTTGCTTGTATAGAAAGCGGTTACTTGGCCATGAAATGGAGCTTTCTCATTGGTTGGAATAGAGATATTATATACAAGCTGTGGAATGCGTTGCAACAAAATGGAGCAGATTTTTAAAAGTGTATGACACGTCAATTCACCGTGCTATGGAGCATTCTCATTGGTCAGAAGAGACATATTCTATAAAAATAGTGGAGTGACGTTGCAGTAAATGATGCAGATTTTTAACAGTGAAGTCAATTAAAATCAATTTTCAGATTCGTTAAAATCGTCTGCTTTTGGCGAGGAAATGCACTGCTCGCCAAATCCCGCATCGCTTTCAGCTTTTCACGCCAATTATTCCAAACTATTTTATTTTTTTACATATCTAATAATGTAATTCCGCCGCTAATTTTCACTGATCCTTTATTACCTACATGAGTAGTTTAATTCGTATTTTTTTCAAAAAATTCTGAGTATGCCCCCAATGGAGACCTTCCTTGTTAGTCGATTCAGTGTTCTTCGTCAGAAAAAAAAAAAAAAAAAAAAAAAAAAAAAAACACTCACTTTACTTCTTAATTGCGTATAAGTGAGTTATTTTTTGCGTTTAGAAGGGATTAAAAATAATTGTTCAGAATTATATAAATGGAGCTGGCATAAACTGTGACCATTTTTCATTCCAAATTGGTTTCTGGCGTTTTCATCAAGCTTAGGTTCTATGCATGTATGTCTCTATTTAATAGTGCTCTCGATTATACGTTTATACGCGTATACGTATAATACGTATTATACGAAATACGGATCAACTATACGTATAATACGGCATCGGAGGTTATACGTATTGCGCAAAACAACATATACGGTACATCGTATATAGGGATCTTATCCAAGCGGTTAAACGTATAAACGTTTAAACGTTTTTCATTCAAGATATGAAATTTGATGTTTCAATGCTTTTCTGCGGATTACAGACATTGAGAAATATCCGGTAGAGTATCCCCATCGCGATTCTCTGTTTAAAAAACTACGATGCGTTTACTTAACTACTACTTGTTATGTAGGTAACCTAAAAAATCTGAATACGTATCTCAGTTTAAATTTTGGTTTCTTTCCCAAAAAACTAAGTTATTTATAATAAATTGTCTTACATTAGTTGCGGATAGAATCAAACTAATCTTTGGAAGAGCTGTGGCTCAGTACTTAGTTTTTTTATATTTTCTTGTATCTTAACAAGAAGAAAGTAATGGATTCGAGAAATCTTTCGACTGGTTTACACTTTTTAAGGGTAAGATAGTCCGAAAAATATGTTTTTACAAAATATCTGTCTGTGACTTTGTCTATATGTGGCATGAATTTTGTTCCACCAGTTGCACAGAATGAGTTTTCAGCAATATCATCATCACATAGCAGGCAGTAGGCTCTGTCATTCTTTTTCTCAGCGTACCACCACACCCAGCTTTTTCTATTCATTTCTAATTGTAATCTAAGCAGAACTGCGTCTATAAATGCTCGTTCTTCTACACTACGAGATACTTATACTAAGTGTCTGCGTCACGTGACACAATGGTTTTATTTTTCACCATATGTAAATTGTCTTACCGCGGAGGAATTTTAAAATAATTTACATATTTGGTAATTTTTATTAGTTTCTTTTTTAAATAATTTAATTATTTTGTCCTCCCAGAATATTTTATGACTTATTTAATGAAAATTAGAAGAAACATAATTAAACATTGAGTATGTTTAGAGTAACTTACCGGTCACTTACCGAAGTGACCAATGTTACCAACCGATTGTAGGGTAGTATGAAATGAAAATCAAGGCGAATTGTGACGTCAGCTACAGTTCAACAGGATAGTTTTCATTGGTGCCACATTTCGGTTTCGCACTGCCCTACAATCGATAGGTAACATGGGTCACTTCGGTAAATTGCACTGAACATGTACACTGTAAAAAATCTGCTGCATTTTGCTGCAACGCACTCCCATGCTTGTATAGAAAACGGTTACTTGGCCGTGAAATGGAGCTTTCTCATTGGTTGGAATAAAGATGTTATATACAAGCGGTGGAGTGCGTTGCAGCAAAATGCAGCAGATTTTTTACAGTGTACGTTGATTAAAATATTTATAAAGGGAAATACCAAGATCTTGGTTGGAATACAGATAGTAGATATTTCACTGTTAGTGAAGCGAGATTAGCCAATCAGGAGTCTGATCTTTTGTGAACTTTTTGCAAACTGTTTTAAAAAATATACGCTTTTCATTGCTTGATCTCGTATGTATAAGACATACTATCAGGGCCGTAGCTAGAAGTGAACCATAGGGGGGGGGGGGGGTTCGAGAGAATGTAGGGGGGGGGGCTCATAATTTTTTTTTCTCTTTCTGACGCAGAAAGATAAATTAATAACTATTCACATTGTAGGTATTATGTTTCTAATTAAACTGTTGTACTAACTTCATTTTATGCTAAGAAAAGTATAGGATGATGAAAATTTTGATTGTATAACTGGTGCAAAATGAAACATCATGTTAGCTTCATGTGTACAAATAAGATGAGGGAGTGTTGAAACACTTATTTTAGATACAATTTAGTAACTCTGCAAAACTGTGAAAGGGTCTCATAACTAAATTAGGTTTTTGAATAGAATTTCATTTGAATTTTTGGAACAGAAATTAATTGAGTGACCTTGGAATCTTTTCCAGGGGGGGGGGGGGGCTCAAAATATTCTAGGGGGGCTGAGCCGCCTATAGCGCCCCCTTAGCTACGGGCGTGCATACTATGCGGATTTCTGTCGTAACGCTACCGATTTCCAAATTATTCTCCATTCAGCGACATAAGACTGGTGAAGTCCGCTATTTAAATTAGATACGATACGGCGAATATACGTATACATTAAATATACGTATTCTTAAATATACGTTTAGTTGATACGCCTTATACGTATCCGGATACGTTTAAACGTATATTCGAAAGTATCCGTATAGCAGAAAAACGTATTATACGGATATACGTATATCGTTTAATCGTATACCTGCTATACGTATCCTATCGCGAGCACTACTATTTAACTTCTTTGTATCACAATAAAGGTACGTTTTTTTCCCGAACGTCTTTTTGATTTTTACCGTTTTTAAATTTAAAGAAAAATCGTTTTTTTCCCCTTTTTTTCTGAATTTTATTAGGAATACGCGGATTTTTGGAATAACGGGACGCTACTGTATTGAGGGCATTTGATACAGAAAAATTGAAACTGATTCATCAGTCAAAAACACTTTCTTCCCATTCACTCAATATTTAATTTCTTTGGCCAACTAAAGTAGTTATGTTCTATTTATAGGTCGTAGCAAAGATTTTCAACAAACTATGCAACCATTCAAACCTATAGTAAGCAGATGCCTCCTAACTGTATCTGCGAATACTGAAGATTTTCTAGTTTTATTGAATTCTTCTTCAACTGGAGATGTTCTAAGTCTCGTGTTTCGTTTACCATCACAATATGTTTCACAATATGTTATTCCCTAAATGATGTACATTTAGGTAGGCCATCCACAATATTTTCTTGTTGAATTTTTATTTCTTTCAATGATGTAATTTATATGTCCCTCTTGATTTTGGGATGCTTAATATTTTTGTAAGTATTCTCATAAGTACAGTGCGTGTCAAAAGTTTAAGCACAACAGCAATTTCAAAATAAAACTTTAAATATTAACTTTATTTCAATATCTGTTTTGTACATGTTAATAATATCTATTTTAACACCATATTCATTGAAATTAACTTTGAAATTTTATTTCAAACCATGGAGTTTAAGAATAGAACAAAAATAACCGTGTCAAAAGTTTAAGAGCCCACAATAGTCACAGAAAAAGTACACAAAAAGACCCGGATGACCATGTAAAGTCTATGGGAGCGTTCTTTTCTAATATCTCGCTCAAATTTTAATATTTTTGCATGATTTTTTTGCACAAGATAGCTGAGGGCAATCCACAACCGGGCTAGTTTTTACTTTTTCGATTTTGGTTATATATTTTTTATATTACGATAGTTTCAGTTTCAGAACCGGTTTAAACCGGTTTCGAAAGTTAAAGTATTTTTTTAAAGAAAATCTAAAACAAAAATTGAAAAAGTAAAAACTAGCCCGCTTGTGGATTGCCCTCAGCTATCTTGTGCAAAAAAATCATGCAAAAATATTAAAATTTGAGCGAGATATTAGAAAAGAACGCTCCCATAGACTTTACATGGTCATCCGGGTCTTTTTGAGTAATTTTTCTGTGACTATTGTGGGCTCTTAAGCACAAAATCGTTTTCAAATTTTACATTCTGACGTAAGCGGTTGCGCATCCAAACAATTTCTGGGTGCATAAGAAGCAGTCAGTTGTTGTTTTTGAGTTAGTACAAAATGCCTAAGTCGAAAGAATTTTCAGAGGAGGAGGTGATAAAAATCTTGAATGTGAGAGCAAAATGTAAGTCTGTTTCTGAAATTGCAAGTGCATTAAAAAGATCAAAACAAGGTATTTATCAAATTTTGGCTCTGGTAATGATTTCAAACAAAAATTTCGTTCAGGAAGGCCGCGAGTGACTAGTTTGCGTGAAGATAGCCGCATCAGAAATTTGGCTTCAACTGGTAATTACTCCCTTTCGCAAATAAAACATGCAGTCGGAGGACAAATATCCAAAAAAACTGTTCATAGAAGAGTTTTGGAATTCAAATACATCAAATACCGTAAAATGGCTCGATTACCGTGTCTCAAACGGCACCATAAAGAAGCTAGATTACAATGGGCCAAAGAGCATATCTCATTTGGTGAAAAGTGGCTGAATGTCATATTCAGTGATGAAACAAAAATGGAACCTCGATGGCCCTGATGGGTTTATGTACTATTGGCATGATCTCCGCAAAGAACCTAAGAGTGTATTTAGCCGACAACGTAATGGGGCTCTGTAATGGTATGGGGGACTATTTTTTTCAATGGTCAGACATCTCTAGCGTTCATCAGTGGTCTTGAAAACTCTGAAAACTACCAAGAGACACTTGCCAATCTTCCTGTTGCCGAGATTTTTTTTTTTTTTTTTTTTTTTTTTTTTTTTTGGGGGGGGGGGAGAAAAATGGTTATTTCAACATGATAATGCTTCGATCCATACCTCAAGCTCAACGTCATCGTGGCTTAAGTCGAAAAAAGTGTCTGTTTTGAAATGGCCAGCAATAAGTCCTGATTTAAACCCTATAGAAAATATGTGGGGTATTCTCATTCATAAAGGAAATTATCCAAATGGAAAGCAGTATTCTTCGGTTAAAGATTTGAAAGATGCCATTGAGAACGCTTGGTTTGAAATTGAACTAGAAACAATACAGAACCTCATTTTATCGATGGAAGACCGTATATTTAAAATAAGTAAGCAGAAAGGAGCAATAATCAAGTATTAATTTTCTTTTATTCTTGTTCTGTTAAAGACAAAAAACTACTGTGCTTAAATTAGTGCTCGCGATAGGATACGTATAGCAGGTATACGATTAAACGATATACGTATATCCGTATAATACGTTTTTCTGCTATACGGATACTTTCGAATATACGTTTAAACGTATCCGGATACGTATAAGGCGTATCAACTAAACGTATATTTAAGAATACGTATATTTAATGTATACGTATATTCGCCGTATCGTATCTAATTTAAATAGCGGACTTCACCAGTCTTATGTCGCTGAATGGAGAATAATTTGGAAATCGGTAGCGTTACGACAGAAATCCGCATAGTATGCACGCCCGTAGCTAAGGGGGCGCTATAGGCGGCTCAGCCCCCCTAGAATATTTTGAGCCCCCCCCCCCCCTGGAAAAGATTCCAAGGTCACTCAATTAATTTCTGTTCCAAAAATTCAAATGAAATTCTATTCAAAAACCTAATTTAGTTATGAGACCCTTTCAGAGTTTTGCAGAGTTACTAAATTGTATCTAAAATAAGTGTTTCAACACTCCCTCATCTTATTTGTACACATGAAGCTAACATGATGTTTCATTTTGCACCAGTTATACAATCAAAATTTTCATCATCCTATACTTTTCTTAGCATAAAATGAAGTTAGTACAACAGTTTAATTAGAAACATAATACCTACAATGTGAATAGTTATTAATTTATCTTTCTGCGTCAGAAAGAGAAAAAAAAAAATATGAGCCCCCCCCCTACATTCTCTCGAACCCCCCCCCCCCCCTATGGTTCACTTCTAGCTACGGCCCTGATAGTATGTCTTATACATACGAGATCAAGCAATGAAAAGCGTATATTTTTTAAAACAGTTTGCAAAAAGTTCACAAAAGATCAGACTCCTGATTGGCTAATCTCGCTTCACTAACAGTGAAATATCTACTATCTGTATTCCAACCAAGATCTTGGTATTTCCCTTTATAAATATTTTAATCAACGTACACTGTAAAAAATCTGCTGCATTTTGCTGCAACGCACTCCACCGCTTGTATATAACATCTTTATTCCAACCAATGAGAAAGCTCCATTTCACGGCCAAGTAACCGTTTTCTATACAAGCATGGGAGTGCGTTGCAGCAAAATGCAGCAGATTTTTTACAGTGTACATGTTCAGTGCAATTTACCGAAGTGACCCATGTTACCTATCGATTGTAGGGCAGTGCGAAACCGAAATGTGGCACCAATGAAAACTATCCTGTTGAACTGTAGCTGACGTCACAATTCGCCTTGATTTTCATTTCATACTACCCTACAATCGGTTGGTAACATTGGTCACTTCGGTAAGTGACCGGTAAGTTACTCTAAACATACTCAATGTTTAATTATGTTTCTTCTAATTTTCATTAAATAAGTCATAAAATATTCTGGGAGGACAAAATAATTAAATTATTTAAAAAAGAAACTAATAAAAATTACCAAATATGTAAATTATTTTAAAATTCCTCCGCGGTAAGACAATTTACATATGGTGAAAAATAAAACCATTGTGTCACGTGACGCAGACACTTAGTATAAGTATCTCGTAGTGTAGAAGAACGAGCATTTATAGACGCAGTTCTGCTTAGATTACAATTAGAAATGAATAGAAAAAGCTGGGTGTGGTGGTACGCTGAGAAAAAGAATGACAGAGCCTACTGCCTGCTATGTGATGATGATATTGCTGAAAACTCATTCTGTGCAACTGGTGGAACAAAATTCATGCCACATATAGACAAAGTCACAGACAGATATTTTGTAAAAACATATTTTTCGGACTATCTTACCCTTAAAAAGTGTAAACCAGTCGAAAGATTTCTCGAATCCATTACTTTCTTCTTGTTAAGATACAAGAAAATATAAAAAAACTAAGTACTGAGCCACAGCTCTTCCAAAGATTAGTTTGATTCTATCCGCAACTAATGTAAGACAATTTATTATAAATAACTTAGTTTTTTGGGAAAGAAACCAAAATTTAAACTGAGATACGTATTCAGATTTTTTAGGTTACCTACATAACAAGTAGTAGTTAAGTAAACGCATCGTAGTTTTTTAAACAGAGAATCGCGATGGGGATACTCTACCGGATATTTCTCAATGTCTGTAATCCGCAGAAAAGCATTGAAACATCAAATTTCATATCTTGAATGAAAAACGTTTAAACGTTTATACGTTTAACCGCTTGGATAAGATCCGTATATACGATGTACCGTATATGTTGTTTTGCGCAATACGTATAACCTCCGATGCCGTATTATACGTATAGTTGATCCGTATTTCGTATAATACGTATTATACGTATACGCGTATAAACGTATAATCGAGAGCACTAGCTTAAATTTTTGACACACTCATTTTTGTTGTTTTGGTAAATTTTATTATTTAAGGTAAATTGTATAGTATAAATCTGTTAACTATCTTTTTAAAACTATAGTTTGTAGGTTATGTGAAAAGGAAAGTAACTTCCACTCATTAATAAAATTTTATTAAATTTTCTGTTGTGCTTAAATTTTTGACACGCACTGTATTACCTTTTTTCGACAGAGTTTTAATTTTTACCTGGCAATTCGATTGAAGAATTTTTTTTTATTCATTTTTTTAAGTTATTGAAAAGCAATCAATATTATCTGCAGACAAGAGTAATATTAACTAAACTCTAAATAATTTAAATATTAGAATTGCAAAACGTAAATTAATATTCAGTAATCATCATAAAATAAATATACTTAGCTAACTTTTATCAATATTACATACAAAACTAGATATCAAACAACGAAAAATGCAAATTTTATTCATAAATAATGTTCCAGTATATGGTTTCTATAAGAATTGTGATGTTTCTATAAGAATTTGGATGTACTAAATTAAAACTTCTGTTTTGTAAACTTGTTGGTAAACACAAAATTGAATTTGAGAACTAACTGAAATCAATATTTATATGTATTGTGTAATCAAAATTGGCTTAATGTGTTTGATTTCAGACTTTTGTACGTTGGTATACGAAATTTCACATATTTTTTTACAAACAACTACAGCTATGTATTTTTTTGGATAGTTCTTTCCAATTTGCATATATTCTTGAATGACAACAAAAAAAGATGCATAATAACTCTCAACAATTTTGCTCATTTATCATAAATTAAGAAGTGTTTTTCTAAGCAATTCACTTTTCTGCTATCTAATCTAAAATATTTTCCCGTAAATTAGTAAATATGAACAGCTCAGTGAGACATTATGTAAGCTGCTTCTTATTTAAAAGTTAAATAGGTTAGATAGTGTTTTATTTTTAACTCGAATAAGATTATCAAAAGCTTCTGTGGAGCAATTAACTATTTATTCTGATCCTAAACGAAGGTCATTTTGTTAACACAAGTCTTAATTTTTAACGGGTCTGCCTTTATCACAAGTGACAATATAAAAGGAAGGTAATTACCTCCTTTGCGAATCAGGTGAAAGTAGCGAAGACTTTTGTCGTGCTTATCTTAACTTTTTCTTAACCGACCATAATAATATTCTTAAACACCGGATGTGTGTCTGGAATTAATTTAGTGCTTTTAGATTTATACATTTTTTGAAGTGACTGCGTAGAAAATCTAGGGTAGTAATTATAGTGATAGACAGATTAGCAGAACGAACATAATTAATAATTATTAGAAACGTGTATAATCATTAAAAAAAGGGAATAAGCATGATTAATAGATTAGACAAAAGAAAAAAAATCAAATGCCAAACACAGATTTTGAAACACTTTCCAACGCATTCAGAATAATGTAACAAAACTGCATCGTTTAATGAGTTAAATATTATGTCTAATTCAATCCTAAGAAAACGCATAACACATTTGAAAACCCCATTTCAGTTGTTCTCATCCACAATCGGAAAATTATCCGAACTTTTTGACAAGCCCCGTACATGATGTATACATTTGTATCAATCAACTACATGCATGCAAAAAATCAGTTAAGAAATGGAGAAGAGTAGCCATATTTGGACCATCACTTTAACCGTTTTCCGGTTTTGTCCGTACGTCATACGAACAACGTGTTTTACCAATCACGATTTGCCCATACCATGTACAGGCATCCCATTACTCCAATCATAATTTGTTATTCTCACCAGTAAAATTTTATTGTAAATTTTGCATTATTTAATCTGAGGATTTTTTCTGATTCAATAAGGCAACAATTTCTGTTTTAAAAAACCGTTGATAAAAGGTCAAAAATTCTGTAAAAGACGGGAAAAAAAAAAGTCATTATTTAAAAGTTTTTTTCAAAAATATTGATCGGTTAAGTGATTAAATGGACCATTGCCATTCTACCGTAAATTACAGAAAGAGACGCCATCTACTGCTGAAATTCTTCTCTTCAGAATGACGTGATTTATAAGTAGAAAAAGCACCCACCTGCAGCGTGCTGCTTTCAAACAATTTTTAAAAACCTAAAATTATCTGTTTTGATGTAATTTTTTCTTACTAAACGTAAGAGAATACTTTAAAGCTAAGTAAATTTGTTATGTAATCGCACGCATATATAAATGCATGTATTTATTGCGCAAAATTATTACGGGGATTTGTTTGCTTTCGTTTTTGTTCTTAGTCTTGAAATAATCTGTTTTTTTTTTTTTTTTTTTTTTTTTTTTTTTTTTTTTAATGACGCAGTTGTCCCTTTAATTGGACCAATTTCAGTTTCTTAAATTAGATTCAGATACACTATCATAAATTTCAAGTTATGTAACGAATTTCGAAGGCACAACGCTCTGGACACTATTTTTTTTAACTTTTAATATATCATATGTTGAATTATATGTATGTAATTTTATGGATTTTTAATCCAATTTATTTTGTATATCTGGATCAATTTCTTTAAGCAGTTTAGGCACATATAAGTATTAAAAAAATGTATTTTACATATTTATGTATCAAATTTTGTCGGTAATTTCTTTTATTTTGTATGTATTTGCAATTTTTTTAAACTTCTTTATTCCGACGGAGTATATGATTTACAGTGATAACACATACATTTTACTCCACGAGGATATTTGCTGTTCCAGAGGAGAGGATGCAGGGATAAGCAGACTTTTTACAATTCTGAGAGATTTCACTTTTCTTTTGCCATTGTAAAAAGATATAGGAATTAGAAAGGAAAAGTTAGGTTCTGAACAGACGAGCAAGAAGATTGCAGCTACAAAACCCCCCAGAATCCAAAGAATCGTTAGAAATGTTATCTCCCTTGCCAAAATCAGTTACGTCAAAACACAGAAAGAGCCGATAACTGCTTCATTAACATCTTCGCCATATAAAATAACCATAAAATGAAAAAAAGGACCCCCCCCTCCAAAAAAAAGAACTTTCAAAGCACGAAAAGGAATAGGAAAATCAAGTTTTAAAACATCGGTGTAATGCAACTGGAAAGAAAATGATTGAAGGGAAGAACTACTGACGTATGCAAAGAAAACTCCTCTTTCAAAATAAAACAATGGCTTCTGATTCAGAATCAAAAAAAAAAAAAAGAATAGAACGATGATTGGTTTTGCCTAATTTGTAAGAAAAATAAAATAGGAGAAATGATTTAGTGTTTATATTAACATATATGGTTCCATGTTGTGTGCACTAGAATAAAAAATGAACAAAAGGAATTCATGTTTAAGCTATTTGCACCACTTTTTGCATGAGATTTAAGTAACTCGAACTTAGTTCTATAAATTCATTTCTTAATTACCTTGTAAAGTCTAGCCCACTTTAGATTATCACCTAAGAGGTTGGTAGCGTAGAGTGCCGCTCGGTAAATAATCAAGGCTAGGTTATTAAATGGAGAATCAATTTATTATCCGTAGAAACACAAAAGATCCTCTGAAATAATATATACAGCATTTAAATTGTAATAAAGCACATAGGCTCTTTAACCAACCAGCTTCAACTTTAGTTCAGTTAGAGTTCCTTAAACCCAAAGTTCGTAATTAACGTAAAGTCCGTTAGATGATTCGTTAGCTTACACAAGATGTAGAAGTTAGAACTTCCTCTATCGAGCTATTTACTGCTCACTATAAGTCACAGCTAATCACTTTATCTAACCTCTTAAGACGAGAGCAATCACCGTCTCCCCTGGCGAGAGTACACTCAGCGATTCTACACAGGCCTCTGTGATCAGATCAGCTTCTAAGATCCTCTGGCGGGATCCCCTCTTCCAGCTCACTTTTCGAGCTGTTTCACTCTATCCGAAAGAACACTGAACTCCTCTCTGGCTTCCTTCTCTTAGCCCGATCCAGGTTTTTCTCTAGACCCCCCTTTGAGGTCACAAATCAATCACGAACATTAATGATCTTTCTCTCATTAAATGAATAGTAAAATCGTGCTCCTATTGGCACCTGAACTTCACTCCAGACCGCCCAGTAACGGCGCCAGGATGTCTGGCTTGCCGATCCGTCTCGTATTTTCACTTTGCGTTGGAGTGTCATCAAAGGGCGATGTAGGTGGTCGACCCATTCATCCGAATGTCTGTTGGTTTCATTGATCGATAATGATATAGCGATTCTTTATAAAATCGCCACCAGTTTCACTTTGAGAATAAGAGTCACTATAAGTTAACAGTTTATGCCGAAGCTTATTTCAGAAATAAATGCATATTTCTGCTATTTTGCTTTAAAAACCTGCGATAATTCTGATTTATGACAACCTATTAACTTTGAACTTTTATATTTTGAACACATTCATATTTAAAACAATTGCTTTTGCTTTCAAACATTTGATTTTATTATACTTCATTGCTGTTGTATTGCGCTACTGTTTCATTTATCACAAACTTTGACGTTTATAAAATTATTTATATTCTCTACCCATTAGAACAGCCTAATTAGTTTAGTCCAATTTCAGAAACTGGGGGGGGGGGGGTTACTTAGGCGACCATTTGCTGAATTTGGACCACTTTTGGCAATTTTTCAAATTAAAATAAAATTTTAAGATTTTTAAAAAGAAATTGTTCTAAACATTTATTTATCTAGTAAATGAATAGATTGACCCCATGTAGGGATATTTTGCAGATTTTTAAAAAATTAAATCAGTTGCATTAGAAAACATATGAAATGGTCCAAATTCGGTTACTTTCACCTACAATATCTCAAGTGAAAACTCTCCTTCAGCCGTTTCTGCAGAGTATTAGACACATTTGAGTGTAATGAACCAAAAACTAGTCAATATAGGGAAGTCTCAAAGAGATAGAGCAGATTATATACACTATATTGCCATTGATTATGGGACACTTGTGATTTTAGACATTTTACTAAATATCTAGAAAAATACATGAGAAATCATCTCGAAACTCTTAGTGTATAAATATAATAGTATAAGTCATACATCTCCGTGAAGATTTTTCCACGAAACTCCAAAGGGGGCCTTCAACAAATTAAAAAAGAATGAATATCTTTTGAATAACCCTGTCAAAACTAATGTAGCAAAATAGCTCAAACTCTATATTGTAATTGAATGCCTTATTGTAATAAGCCTTCTTCATTTTTATGCAAATAGCATGCATACTCGCAGAGTAATTAAGGTTTTTATAAAAATGATCCCAAATTTTTCCAAGTTTTTTCCTTATAATTTTCAGAGTTCTTAATATAAAATATTATTCTTTTCAGAAAATATGACAAACAATATTGCACATAGTACCCTGTAATCAGAATAAAAAAATTATGAAAATTGTATAAAAAATGAGTTGGTTTACTATATAATTTTTTACTGCGCATGCGTCAACGATATCAAAATTTCATTTGCATATTATGTTAGCTAAATGTATAGAGCAACTTTTGTGAAAGTCACAAAATCATAACTTCAAAATTCTGACAATAATCGTCAATTGAATAAGTCGAAAATCCGTTATTCTCAAAATGAAGCAAAAACAAGAGGGGTTGTATCCTTATATTCATTGATTAGTGTCAATATAGAATACACAATATGGGATGTACTACTGCATTTGGATAAAATCCCTCATTTTTTTGCTTCATTTTGGAAACAACGGATTTTGTCCTTTTTCTATAGACGATTACTTTCAGAATTGTCAAGCTATGATTTTGAGACTTTTACAAAAGTTGCTCTATACATTTAGCTAACATAATATGCAAATGAAATTTTGATGTCTTTGACGCATGCGCAGTAAAAAATTATATAGTAAACCTACTCATTTTTCATATAATTTTTATTATTTTTTAATTCTGATTACACGGTACTGTGTGCAATGTTGTTTGTCATATTTTCTGAAAAAAATATTATTTTATATTAAGAACTCTGAAAATTATAATGGAAAAACTTGGAAAAATTTGGGACCATTTTTATAAAAACCTTAATTACTCTGCGAGTGTGCATGCTATTTGCATAAAAATGAACACAGTGTATTACAATAAGGCATTCAATCATAATCTAGAGTTTGAGCGCTTTTGCTACATTAGTTTTGACAGGGTTATTCAAAAGATATTCATTCTTTTTTAATTTGTTGACGGTCCCCTATGGCGTTTCGGTAAAAAATCTTCACGGAGATGTATGACGTATACTATTTTATTTATACACTAAGAGTTTCGAGATGTTTCCTCATATATTTTTCTAGATATTTAGTAAAATGTCTAAAATCGCAAGTGTCCCATAATCAATGGCAATATAGTGTATAATAATGTAGAAAATTTCAGCATTTTTACATCTAATTTTTCATAAAAATAGCGATATATCATCAAATAAGTCACCTAGAGCTCATTATTTAGTCCATTTACAATCTAGATATTACTGGAAAATTGCACAAATAATTTTAGCTTTTCCGATGAAAATCTAATTTTTCTAAAAACTCATTTGAAGTTTTAAATTAATGTCGTCTGATTTTTTTTTAAAGGAGCTCTAATTTCATTTCTAATAGGCGTACAGAAAAAAAAAAAAAAAAAAAAAAAAAAAAAAAAAAAAAAATTAAAAACAGAAATGTTTACTCTATAAGAAAATCAAATTTAAAAAAATGAGAATTTTCATAAAAATTGTCGTACGTAAGTAAATACCTAAAAAAACATTTTTTTTTTTTTTTTTTTTTTTTTTTTACAATGTATGGAACGATAGCAAAATATATCAATTCCTGGAACATTATAGGAAGATAACAAACTGCTCAACGTTTTGATTTTAAAATCTGAAATGAAAAGTACATTTAACAAGAAAGGAAAATACTCTTCAAGCATAGATTATAAAACACTTTCTAAAACTTTTTTCAAAATTTCGCCACTTGATACCCAAGAAAACATTTTAGAAAACACATCACATTTGAAAATCAGATTACAGAAATTAACGTCGATAGTCGGAAAGGTACTTTAATTCATCTCTATCTCTTTGTATCTGATCTATAGATTTCTACATGGGTAATTCTCTCCAAATAGGCCAAAATAAGAGTTTTGAGGGAGTGGTGGATTTAACAAAATGCCCATTTACTTTTTTTACCATTATACGAATTGAGATTAAGATTAGTGGGCTTTAACTACATTTGAATACTTATAAATCAGTAATAATTAACATTTTTTTTAATATTTGCTTGCATTTGGTAGAAATTGATAAGGAAGAGATGAGGTAGGATTTTAGCCTCATCACTTCCTAACCAGCCTCTAGTGAATACAGGTAAATATTGAAAAAATTTAATTATTGCTGATTTTTAAGTATTTAGATGTAGTCCACTAAGCCCACTGTTATTGTCCGAGATTCACTAACAGTTTTTTAGTGTTGTTAATGAAATAAATTAACACTGATTTATCTTTTTGTATTATATTAATCCTCTAAAGCACATTTAGCAAATGGACAACACAAGATACAGGAATTTAGTTTCCTGCTGCGGTTACTGGATTGACATATTATCCAAGTATGCGAAAACTGAAAAGAAATATAAGCACCGTGTGTGCTTTACAAAAACATAAGAGAAACTGAAGTCAGTTCGTTCACAGTAAAATATTGTCCTTGAAGTAATCAACAAAAATGATTTCGCAATCATCTACTTATGAATTGCTTTATATAAACAATGATATTAAATTAATTTCATTAATGTCACTTTTGAAATATGAAGTTATTTAATGTTTATCAATATTATGGTTTTAAAGTAAACAGTTGACGTCGTTAACTTCACTTCTGCAATATAGAATTATTTAGTGTTTATAAATATTAATGTTTTAGAATAAATATTTTAAGCACTTAAACACACTCCCACCCTATCAGGCCTTAGTCCTGATATATAGGAAGGAGAGCTAATTTGTGGACAGGTCGTTTCAAAAGTGATCTTCTACACTGCACAGTTACAACACGGACATATCCGTCTTTTCCTGGATGCACCTCTTTTACCCGGCCCAATGGCCAAGAGTCTGGTGGCTGGGCATCATCAAGGAGTAGCACAACTTGTCCAGGTTGAAGATTACGTTGCTCGACTCTCCACTTGCCTCTCTTTTGGAGCGAGCTCAAATATTCTTGCTTAAATCGCTGTGAGAATCCTCTTTTTAAATTTTGCAGCAGCTCCCAGCGATTTCTAGGGTTGCATGTGATGGATGAGGTCTCCTCCGGTATCGAGAAGATTACATCACCTGTAAGAAAATGTGAGGGTGTGAGAACATTTATGCAGTCACTATCATTGTCATTTAAATGTATGAGAGGTCGCGAATTCAATAAGGCTTCGACTTGGCTAAGTAGGGTGGCAAGCTCTTCAAACGTTAGGAGTGTCTCTCCTATTACTCTTTTTAGATGGTATTTTGCGGATTTTATTGCAGCCTCCCAAATTCAGCCAAAGTGGGGGGAAGAAGGAGGGATAAAATGCCATTCAATGGATTTTTCAGTTAAATATTGAGACATGATTTCATTTTTAGGAAATGACTGTTTGATAAAAGGCTATTTAATTTTCTACTGACTTTGTCACCTAGCAACCAAGATATACCTAATTATTTCAAAATGTAAAAAGTTTTCTGTGCAAACGATTTTTTGTGATAAATACATTATCTGTTTTATTTCTTCAGCTTTTACCTAAGCTGTGTGAAACAATATTCTTTTTGTTTTTGAGTTTGATTAGAATGTTTTTTAATGAGTTATGTGAAAAAATGTTACGGTTTTTTATTGGAGTTGTGTTTCGTTAAATTATCTACGTTCGAAAGAACTGAGAAGAATTTTCTCATGAGAATAAACTGTTTAAAACCAGATATGAGTAATTAATTTTGAGTTGAGTAAAATATTAATAAAATAAACTTTCGAACAAATTGAATTCTTCATATGGTCCGTCTCTACGGAGAAAAATCAGCGAGTTGTTCTACGTCAATGATTGTAGGATAACTGGTGAATATTTTGTGCTGTTTTGCTATTTCTTCGATGTTAGAACTCATCTTTTAAAGAGCCAAGAGGGGTAAGTGCACCCATTTAATTTTTATTCATTAAAAATGAGTATGAAAGAATTAAAAGCGAAAAAGAAAATTTTCAAAACAAACTTGACAAAATTAAAAGAAAAATTATCGAATACTGAGCTAGAATTAAATGAATTAATTCTCATAAAGGAGAAACGGAATAAATTAGAGAAAAACTTTTCTGAGTTATTTGAGTCTATTTATAAGATAAGTAAAGAAGATGAAATTGAGGATTTTATTAAGGAAAACGAAGAAATTAATGAAATTTTAGAAATAATGGAATTTGAACTTACAAAAAAGTTATCAAAAATGAAAGTGCAAACTGTTAATTTAGAAAACGCCACAAAGGCTGATAATAACATTAAATTGCCAAAGTTAACTCTTCCTGTATTTACAGGTAATTTGCATGAGTGGCTTTCTTTCAAAGTTATATTTAAGGCTACTGTACATGAAAATTCTAATTTGTCAGGGGCAATGAAATTACAATATTTGAAGTCTTCATTGAGAGGAGATGCCTTTCGTATAATTCAATCTATTTCAATCGTGGATTCTAATTATGAAGTTGCATGGTCGCTTTTGGAAGAACGGTTTTCAAATTCGAGAGAACAAGTTTACGCGCATTTAAAACGTTTTTTAAATATTCCTGTTATTCAGAATGAGTCCCCAGCAGCATTATTAAATCTAATAGATATAACAAATGAATGTATTAGGTCGTTAGAGATTTTAGAACAAAAAGTTGAGGGGTTTTCTACTACTATGTTTGCTTATATTTTGGCTCAAAAATTAGATGTAAATACAAAAATGTGGTGGGAAAGATATCTTAAGCGGGATAATTTACCGAGTTTAACTGAATTGCTAGAATTCTTGAGAGACCACGCGCGTACACTAAGTGCGTCCAAACAAGTAAATACAAAGCGAAATTTTCAAAACGAAAGCCAAACAAAGCATAGATTTTCAAAGGTAACATCCATGGTTGCGAGTTTAAATGAGAAAAATATGCGCAAATGTGTTGTATGTAACCAGGAAAATCACAGTGTTTTTAAATGTCCCAAATTTCAAAAATTTAATGTACAGGAAAGAGTAGATTTTGTGAAAAAAAAACAATATGTGCTTTAACTGTCTTTCAGAATTCCACTGCGTCAAAAAATGTAACTCAACATTCTCGTGTTCAAAATGCCATAAACGCCACACTATACTTCTTTGTTTTGATAGGCGTGAGAGAAATTCCAATGCGGTGGGAAACACAAAAAATTATAGTGATAAGGAAGTGCCAAATGCATTGTCGACGAATGAAAGTAAACCAACATTAAATGTTGACGCCATACCATTTGAGTTAAATAACCAAATTCAAAATTTCACTGGTACTTCAAATGTGAGATCGAATAATGTTAAAACAGTTCTTCTTTCCACTGCTATTGTTTATATGAGAGATAAATTCGGAAATAAAGTTCCGGTGCGTGCTTTATTGGACAATGGTTCAATGAGCAATTTTTCAACATTGCACTTAGTTGAAAGATTAGGAATTCGAAAAGAAAAAAGTAATATTTCGGTATCGTGTTTAAGTGGATCCTCTGTAGCGGTAAAAAATAAAACTACTGCCTTGATCAGTAATAATTCGAGAGATTATAGTCGTGAGTTAGATTTCCTTATCATACCAAAGATTTCGCAAATTATGCCCTCGAAATATATTAATATTTCAGAGCTAGGAATTCCAGAGTCTATTATTCTTGCTGATCCTGAATTTAATAGACCAGGGAAAATAGATCTTTAGCTAGGAGCTGAAGTATTTCTAGAATTGATAAAGGTGGGTCGTATGAAGCTACCAAATTCTAAATTAATACTGCAAAATACGGTGTTCGGTTGCATAGTAAGTGGGAGTGTTTACGATTGTAACGATCAAGAACAAATACATTGTGGGTTAATTACTGAAACAGATTTAAATTTCGAAATGAAAAAATGTTGGGAAATTGAAAGAGTAGAAGAAAGTACACCATTGAGAAATACAGAAGAATTAGCATGCGACACCCACTTTATAAACACACATCAGAGAGATATAACGGGCAAATTCATAGTACAAATGCCGTTGAAAAAAGATCCTAGTTCTTTGGGAGAATCAAAGCAATTTGCGGAAAATAGATTAAATTCACTTTGGAATAGGCTAGTCAAAAATCCAAATCTTTTAGAGTTATATTGCGCATTTATGGCAGAGTATAGAGAGTTAGGCCATATGGAGGAAGTAGAGAAAACAGATGAGCCAATACATGCGAATTATCTACCTCATCATGCTGTTTATCGCCCAGATAAAAGTTCTACAAAAATGAGAGTTGTCTTTAATGGTTCACATGTAACTTCATCAGGAGAATCCCTAAATTCCATACAGCTGAATGGAGGTGTCATTCAAGATGATTTGTTTAGCATAATACTTAGATTTCGTACACACCTCTATGCATTTACAGCAGATGTAAAAATGATGTATCGCATGATACTTTTCGATAAAAGTCAACGTGATTTACAGCGCATATTTGGAAAGATTCTGTAAATGGTGAGATGAAATATTACAGACTATGTATAGTCACATATGGCACAACTAGTGCCCCTTATTTAGCCATGCGTTGCCTTAAACAGCTTGGTATAGATGGTGAATCTCAATTTCCGTATACTTCTGGTGTGGTACAATCAGACTTTTACATGGACGATGTCCTGACTGGAGCAGCTGACCTAAAATCGGCTAAGAGACTGCAAATTGAGCTTATTCAACTATTAAATACGTGTGGCATGAACTTACATAAATGGTTTAGTAACCATCCAGAATTAATGGAGCCAGCCTTTAAAAATGAGAATTACACTTTTGAAAATATGAGTGAAACTAAGGCACTAGGACTTTGCTGGAATGCCAATGATGATACTTTTACTTTTAGTGTATCATTCAGTGAGCAAACCAAGGTAACTAAAAGAAGTGTGCTGTCAAATATTGCTCGCATTTTCGACCCCTTGGGTCTACTTGGACCAGTTGTGACGAAATCAAAAAATTTCCTACAAAGACTGTGGAGACTGCAAATTGATTGGGATGAAAATCTCCCTACAGCTAAGTAATCCCATAAGTATCCGTTTTTAATTTGAAATTTTTTATTTCCTCATTAGAGTTAAACCTCCAAACTATTTTCTGATAATTTTGATCTTCTTCAGAAACTAAAATCTGTCGGTACATCTTTTCTATGTCAGCGAAAAAAACAATTTTCGGAA
The DNA here is from genome assembly GCA_964019185.1 of Maratus speculifer. NCBI lineage: Eukaryota > Metazoa > Arthropoda > Arachnida > Araneae > Salticidae > Maratus > Maratus speculifer. The sequence continues at coordinate 244,276,026 of OZ025296.1, forward strand.
CTCGAAAATTAAGTAAAATTTCAAATATGTCCCTTTGTAATTTAGGACCTACTCCCAAAATTGAATTCAAGGAGTTTCCTTTTGAAGTATTACATGATGCATCAAACACAACTCTCAACTTGGTAGTAGTACTAGAAGGTTTAATAACCGCATGATGAGGAAGAAAATATTGTTCATTTTCAGAATCGTTAATGTCATTTTGTGTTATTAATTCCATATGGCCTAACTGTATATATTCGCGCATAAAATCCTTGTATTGCTTTTCGAATTCTGGGTTTTCTTTAAATTTCCTTTCCATCGCCAACAAGCGAGAAATTGCGGCAGGTCTAGAATTACCTAATTCTGTCTTAGGTTTTACAAAAGGTAATTTTACTACAAAACGACCCTCGGAATTGATTGAGTAAGTTTTCTGAAAATGTGATTCAACAAATTGTTCTTCTGGAGACAGAATTTGAGCATTATTATTGAATACTTCTTCCATTTCCCAAAACCGTTTTAATTCATTATCAATATTAAGTTCATAAATATGTAAATTATGCATTGAATTAGAAGTTGTGTTAAGATGCGGCATTTTTCCCGATACGAGAAAGCCAAAGATGGAATTTTGCGCAATTAAACTGCTCTGAGCACATGTTATTTGACCAGGAAGCAAAATAGAAAAAAAGTAATCTGATCCTAAAATAACATCGATTTTATTTGGAGTCCCAAAATGTGGATCTGCCAAGTTTACATTTTTTAAGTGTGAATAATGCTCTTCACTTATTTTCTCAGAAGGTAATGGAGCTGTTAATTCGTCTAAAATAAAAGCTTTCACTGACAACTTACTGTCAGCATTATGAATTGATATAAGATCAATCATTACGTAACCCTTTGTTACTGCGATTTTTGAATTAGAAAGACCTTTCACGGGAAATCTGGCATTTTTCCTTTTGAATCCTAACACTTCCATGCATGATTCTGAAACGAACGTAGATTCTGAGCCACTGTCACACATAATTCTTAATGTGTGCTTTTGACCCATGCAATCATAAATATATACCGTAGCAGTGGGCAAAAGTGCGAAAGATGTTTGAACAGAAATTATTGAAGGAGAAACTTCTTTTTTATTATCATCAGGAATCGAAAGATCTTCTGAATCAGATTTGCTTTTCCGACTCTGTTTTTCATTCGAACGTGAAGTTGACATCGCATAATTTTGTAGTTTATTCTCGCATAACAGCGTATGGTGTTTAAGCTGGCAATGATGACAGCTAAATGTAGAATTACATTGATATGTGTAGTGTCTGTCAGACAAACAGTTGCTACATAATTTGTTTTTTCTCACAAATTGTTTTCTATCTCTTACGTTTAATTCCTTGAATTTAATACATTTGTACAATAAGTGATTAGCTTTACAAAATAAACATTTGATAACGTTGTTGGCGGGAGCTTTGTGAAAATTAAATTGCTTCTCTTTTTTATGTAACCCTGTATAATCATTATTATACAATTCTAAAGATAAACATCTGTCATTAATAAACTGAATAAATTGATCAAAAGAAGGAAAATCATCCTTTGATGAATATTGAGCCCATTCTTCACGTGTTTTATTATCAACCTTTTGAAGAAGAATATGAATTAACCAAATGTCTCTCTCTGATGCTTTAACATCGATTGATTTGAGAGCACGAATTACCTCGTCAGAGATATCTGATATATTGCGTAAGTTAATTGCATTAGCGTGAATAATGGGAGGTATATCCATAAATGTTTTGATAAGAGCTGCGACAATTTTTTTTTTTTTTTTTTTTTTTTTTTTTTTTTTTTTTTTTTTTGGTCGTATCTTGACAATAATTTTTCCCATGCTTCTGCATAGCTGGTTTCAGAAATGGGAATATGTTTTATAATTGAAGATGGCTCTTCACCGAGCAAACCTCTTAAGTATTGAAATTTTTGAATATTTGTTATACTGGCATTATTATGCACTAATGATAAATATAAGTCTTTAAATGACATCCAGCTTTTGAAATTACCATCAAATTGCTCAATATTCAATCTGGGTAATTTAAAATTATTATTTGTATTAACTATAGGTAATTGTTCATTAACAACTTGAGAATGTGCATTCATACTATTTATAGAAAATTTTTCAAGTTCTGATTGCAGTTTGGCTTTGGTTTCATAATATTTTGTTTCGAATTCCTCCATTTCCGAGGATTCTTCTGGTAATTGTGCATCATATTTATCAAAATCGAAATAAGCTGTTTCTAATTTTTCTAATTTATTCAATAAATCATTCTTTTGAAAAACTTGATCTGCGTCAATGAAGTTCGTGATACGTGTTAATGCAGATTTAGCTCTGCCACGTAAATTTATTGCTGCCTTTTCTAAATCTTCTTGACTCATTATTAAAATAATGAGGGAACCAAGTTAAAAACAAAGCCAAACTGATAATAAACCAAAATGTACTTATCTGAAACAGCTGGGCTGAAGGGTACTCCTTTATGGCGACTTTGAAATGGTCTAATCCATAAAAAGCGATGTGTGCAGGTACTCTTTATCTGGCCGATGCCTCCATAATGTTAGTGTCCGAGATTCACTAACAGTTTTTTAGTGTTGTTAATGAAATAAATTAACACTGATTTATCTTTTTGTATTATATTAATCCTCTAAAGCACATTTAGCAAATGGACAACACAAGATACAGGAATTTAGTTTCCTGCTGCGGTTACTGGTTTGACATATTATCCAAGTATGCGAAAACTGAAAAGAAATATAAGCACCGTGTGTGCTTTACAAAAACATAAGAGAAACTGAAGTCAGTTCGTTCACAGTAAAATATTGTCCTTGAAGTAATCAACAAAAATGATTTCGCAATCATCTACTTATGAATTGCTTTATATAAACAATGATATTAAATTAATTTCATTAATGTCACTTTTGAAATATGAAGTTATTTAATGTTTATCAATATTATGGTTTTAAAGTAAACAGTTGACGTCGTTAACTTCACTTCTGCAATATAGAATTATTTAATGTTTATAAATATTAATGTTTTAGAATAAATACTTTAAGCACTTAAACACCCACTAAGCCTAACATCAATTCAGATAGGCCATATAAAAAAGTAAATGGGCATTTTGTTAAAATTCGTCACTCCCTCATAACTCTTGGCTGATTTGGAGAGAATCACTCATATATTCTACATAGTATGCTAAAATTTAGTACAATAATTTTAAAAAAAATGTATAAGACAGCTAAAAATTAACCCTCAGAAATTGCTATCAATAGACGGAAATGTACTTCAGCTCTTTTGAACAGCCCTGTATATTACTTATACATTTTTATACACATAATACGCAAAGTTAAAATTTAATTCAGACGAAAACACTCTTAAAACAACTGAAATAATACCTCCATAAATTATTATTCATAGGTGACCGACACATCTGAAATCTTGTTTCACATTAAAAAAAATATGTATATTTTTCTTTTCATAATTTTTGTGCCTGAATTCAAATTTCCAAAATATTTAGGAATTTCTCTGCATTTGTAAACGCATACATTTGGCATGTGTTCGTATTTAGATATTATGAAACTGAATAGTGTTTGACATTTTTTTGGATGAAGACAAATATGATATTCCAGAAAGTTCTGTCAAAGTTTGCATTTCGAACCGAATTTTTGGACGTGACAATCAAAAAAGAAACAAACGAACAAAAACCAAATATCATGAGACAACAGCCGCTTTTAACTCAAGCTGTAATACTTTATTAAAAAATGAAGAATGCTATTTGATTACAAATCAATCTTTTCAAACTATGTCATGCCTTAGTGTTGGCAGGCTCATCACAAATTATTCACAGTTCTTTTGTAATCGCAATTGTTTTTATGACTGCTAAAGAAAACAAAATTTAAACTTCAAGGTTATATTGGGAAATGAACAGCAACAGAAAAAAAAAATTCTCATAGCTAAAAGACTTAAATTGGTTTCAAAATTAAGTAGGCGATTAGTAATTTCATAAACTGTTTCCATGAAAAAAAGGAGAGAAGAAAAAGTATAACTGTTAATGTTATCTTTTGTGAAAAACCTGTATTGGGTTGACTAGTTTGACTTGATTTCCTGCTATAAAATAATAAGCGGATGGAGAAAGAGGTCATGAAATTTTTAGACCTTTTTGTCATTTTATAAAATACGCGATCAAATTACACATCATCTGTTAAATACTTTCTCTCTTTGGACTTTTCGCTGAGGAAAAAATAATCCAAATTCTTAATTAAATTACACAGGAAGTAATTTCTTTTAGCTAGCAAGCTCAGTGGTTTGAAAGAGATTAGTTAACTCTTTGAAATTAGTATTCCAAATTTGAATTAACGAAAGCGTGTCTTCTAAACATAATCATGAAAATAGAATTGTAGGGTTAATTTAACTTTTTCGGGTTCGAATTCTTTTCAGTTATGAGGAAAAAAAATTACTTTTGTGTTAATAATGTTAATAATGGCCATCCAAACAAATTTACTGAAATTTAACGAATATGTCATAATCTGAAATATAAGAAATAGCTAGTTTGGGTACAATTCAATTCATGTTCTTAAGATAATAGGCTAAAGAAAAATTTTCGAAAACGTTTGGAAAATATTGTATTACAACAGAATTTGATAGATATTGGCGTTTGTAGTATTTTTCCCCTCTTTTATCGCACATGATACGTTCAGAAAAGTAATCTGTATTTTAAAATTTAAGGGTGAAATATACCGGTTGTCCCAAAAATGACTGATGGATTTTAAAATCAATAACTTGCAAACGATGACAGCTATTAAAAAAAAAAATTACAGGTGGGTTATGTATAATGTCAGGAGTTTTTACCGTAATTTTTTATTTTAGTTCGAATTTCAAACAATAGGTGGCGTTGACGGCGATTGAAGGCCAGGTCGACGCTTCACTCAGCACGTCAGGTTTTCATGTCGGGCATACAAGTCAGATGTATGTGGTTCAATAAATAACATTTCACATGCAGATCGCGAGAATTAAATATTCTGAAACTACTTAGTAAATGAATGAAATTTAATCGCTGACTATAAAAATGTAAAATTATTAAATAAAACGAATTCGAAATTAAAGTTTGATTGAGATTGAAGTTCCTGATCTGCAGATCTACACACACCACTTACTCCTATAGCTGCAGATTAGCTGCGATTGTGTTTCTCTATAAGAGAATGACCTCATACTCTAATGCAGCTAAAAAAAAGTTTGTCAATTTTTATTTCGAACATACACTGTAAAAAAAAAACGGACGATTTAATGGAAGTATTACTGGTAATCTAGACGCCAGAACAATTAACTGTTTTTTAACGGAAAAAATTCCGTAAATTCTGGGGAAAACTCGAAAAAAAAAAACGGAATATTTTCCAGAATTTTTCCGTTAAAAAACAGTAAATAGTACTGGCGTCTAGATTACCAGTAATACTAAGTAATAGGTTGTTGCCTGGTGCAATATGATAAAGTTAAAGTTATTTTCAACATTAGAACACCAGAATATTCGTATTCCAAGCATACCGGTTTCGGTAGCATATAGCATACCTTCCTCAGTGCTAAAGATAGTGGAAATTTGCTCATATATATACAGGGAGGATGGGGATTCAAGCGACAAGTTTCTTGACCAATAGGAAAACAGAGGATCTTAGGCAACAGCCAATAGGAAAACAGGGAACAGCTAATAGGGAAATTGGGTGGAAAATGGAAAAGATATTGCGAGAATTGCATTAAAAGATTAAGAAAAATTAGTTTTAATGTAATATTTCCAACAGTCTGATAATGGTGGAATAGCACTGGAAATAGGTGGAATAGGTGGAATGCTATTCCACCATTATCAGACTGTTGGAAATATTACATTAAAATTAATTTTTCTTAATCTTTTAATGCAATTCTCGCAATATCTTTTCCATTTTCCACTCAATTTTCCTATTAGCTGTTCGCTGTTTTCCTATTGGCTGTTGCCTAGGATCCTCTGTTTTCCTATTGGTCTAGAAACTTGTCGCTTGAATCCCCACCCTCCCTGTATATATATGAGCAAATTTCCACTATCTTTAGCACTGAGGAAGGTATGCTATATGCTACCGAAACCGGTATGCTTGGAATACGAATATTCTGATGTTCTAACGTTGAAAATAATTTTAACTTTACTAGTAATACTTCCGTTAAATCGTCCGTTTTTCTTTTTTTACAGTGTACCTTTTGCTATCTTCGACCAGTTTTTACTGTAATTTTGACGAAATATGCGAGCAATTGATAAAAAGATGATAATTTTCAGATTATTTTATCCTACATTTTTCTTTAGAATTTTAAACCTGTATTAAAAAATATATGTTAATATATTTTTTAATACAGGTTAATATAATAATATATTAATGTAATATGTTAATATAATAATATATTATGTGTTATTAAAAACTATTAGACCTCAGTGATAAATCCTCGCTCGAATTTACTAGTAATTAAAAGAAGCAATGCTTTTTTAAATATTTTTAATTTCCCATCATACGTAGTATAAAATTAGCAATCGTTTTTAAAATCGAAAAAAAAAAAAAAAAAAAAAAAAAAAAGGTGTCGGATTTACACCTTTTGGATACTGGAGATTTCGAAAAACATATATTTTAGAAAAAAAAAAAAAAAAGTAAATTACCGCCCGTCTATTTGTGTGTCTGACTGTCTGCCCGTCTGTCTGTCTGTAAACGCTTTATCTCTCGAAAAACTTTAGATAGAGACTTGAAATTTGATGTGTACTTTACTTAGTATGTAATAAAGAGAAGAAACCTATTGAATATTAGTAATATAGATTATTCGGAATTTTTTTTTTTCGGACTCTAGAAATATTCGTTCTGATGAAAGGCACATAAAAATTTTCGATTTTCTTTTATTTTTTATTTTAAGAAGTTGCTATATAAAAGAGAAAGAAAAAAACATAAATTTTTCATAAAGAATGAAGTCAATCAGGTAAATAGTTGCCGAGATATTTGTAATCCCACTTTGCGCACTCTTCAATTTTTCATGACACTGTATTTCATTCAAAATTTAATTCAAATAGTATATATTTTAATTGATGGAAATGAGGCACATCATTTGACGCAGTAAATTGTTAGTTTGCTGCAATAATAATAAGTTTAATTTTTTTGAATAACAGTTATAAGGATGTTCCTTTTATTACTTGATTATTCCGTCGACCAAATAACTATCACCAAATTATAAGATTAAATGCCAGTAATGGCTTATCGTAAACCTCACATTCATTCGATACATGTTACATGTGTTTGTATGTCATCAAGTGATTTTTTATTTGACGCTTTATTTGTATTTTTATTAACCATTTACTAATTTATTTGTTATTTCGTTATTAAAAGTAAAATTATGCCAATTTGTATAATTTACAAGTAGTTTGACGATTTATGTAATTCATCGAAATGGGTCGATAGGATAATCAAGTAGTATACTCTCCATTCAGGAATAAAGCATTACTATGTATACTAAAAATATTTATATAAATGTTTAAATTTTATTTTGGTATTACAATGATTTTTAAAATAGTTTACACATGCTTATAAAACAGTTTATACATTTTTATAAATAGTTTATACATGCATTTTATAGATAGTTTGCACATATTTTATATATGCATATCCATGATGGGTAAGTAAAACGGTGGCGCCCAACAATTCGTTTTAATTACCAGAGAATACAAGCTAAAGAAGATTGTTGTTTCATTGTTTGTTAGGAGGTAAAAGAAATACCATGTTCTAATGTACAAAACTGTGCAATTTCTCGGCTATTTAAAAATAAACAAATTTAGAAAGTTAAAAATTATGTTTTAGGTAAAAAATTCTGTTTCTTATTATTTTGTCCAAATTCAAATCTCACAAAATAGAAAGCCTTAAAAGAATCCATTTCATGTTAATTAGTCAGTGTTTTGTTCTTCTGGTTTTGATATTTCAAATTTTGGATAATCAAACGTGTCTTCGAATCCGAATAATAATAATAATAATAATAATAATAACAATAATAATAATAATAAAACGATATTTCTGTACATGATTTATATATCTGGTATACATGTAAAAAAGTTTAATTGTGAACCTTATGTATTTTGAATTCATTTGCAAAGAAATTTTTAGCAGAAGTCAGATATGTCTAAACAGCGATTAAAACTGTGATGACTTATTTGCGAACTACAATAAACTTCGGAGAACCCTTCAAACACAAGCATAATAATCAGACAGACATCATAATTGAGCTCGTTATTAAAAGGAGTGTGATTGTGAAGTTCAAAGCCGGATGCTGATTTCCTTCTTATTACCATGTCAAATTACACTTAATGGACAACTTCAATAATGTCCTGCTTGTCATATTCATTACACATCATCCAGTGCTATGAATTTTCATAGTATCAATTTAGAGAGTCATTCCGGAACTGTCCAATTCATCAGCCCACATATGCTATGCAGGTAGTCACAACTGCATCGTTTATTCAATGTATAAAATCTCAGACACACCTCCCGGAATGGAATTTTTAAATTCTCTATTAGCATTAACTAATGTTTATTTATGTAGTTTCATTAACATTAATCAGTGTAATTATTATGGAATTTCAGTTCAGTTAATTTTATACCTTGCAGCTAGAAAAAAATATGATTTAGTCTTTGAAATTTTTTCAAACACCTACGAATTTTTCTCCTCCTTAATGAAAAATGCAGTAAACTCTCTGTAAGGCGGACTCTGTGTAAGACAGAAATCTGTCTAACACGGAAACATTTTTAATTTCAGTAGACATACGATAAAAATTGTCGATATATTGTCTACGACGGAAAATTTTTTCGATCCCGATAGATTCTGCATTAGAGCAGAATCTATATACGCAGTTTAAAAATAATACCGTGAAACTACAGAGAATCTACGAGTAATCCATTATGTTACGTCTGATGTAAATTACAGAGATTAGAAAAATCGGGATTCTGTTAAGTAACAAAGTTATTCCGTAATTTTAGAATAGACTTTATCAATAACATCGTTAAAATAATACAAAGTTCTCTAAACTTACTTTTAATGGTAATAATTTAATTTAGTTTTTTAAATTAATAAATCCCTCAATCTTCAGTGAGCTTCAAAGACTATGAATTTTGAACTAAACTTGAACTGCTGTATCATTAAACTTTAACACAATTTGTCTCTAGCTGTACTGGGGTTTGAAACCGAGACTTGTCGACAGTAGAAGGACACTTCACTAACTGAGATATAGGAGCTGTTGTTTTAATGTACCAAGTATGTCTTTTATGATTCAACAGAAGAAATTACCCACTAACTCCGATGAAATTATTTTTTCCTTTCTAAATTATTCTAAGTTAAAAAGAAAAAAAAATTAAATTATCTTTTCATTTCTAATAAAACTGAATAAGAATTTTAAAAGTGTGTATTTTGAATTACAAAATTTAACAAAGATAAAAATATCTTTAAATGACTTGGAAATCCCTACGGTGATTTAGAGTTAAGATAAGTGAATATGTGTAAAGTGATGACCGAGAAACTCGATCGAATGCATTTTACCGAGAACTAGTTTAAATTTACAGAGAGCTCGCTTTTTTTTTTCTGTGTTTTTACAGAAATTTTTAACAGCGTATGTTTTCAGTTGCTTCTTTTAACACATTCGCTGCCGATCACGCGCCAGCGCGTGATATGACTCCAACGTTAAGGGGCCATTGACGCGCCAGCGCGTGATGTGGGGTGATGTCCAATAGCCAGTCACGCGCTGGCGCGGGAAAATCTATCACAAATTCTTTGTTATAAAAAGTAAATCGGCTTCTGGGAAAAACTCACTTTTACAGTGCGGCATTAACTATCATCACATCTTCACAAAAGCGGCAGCGAACGTGTTAAGTGTACAGCTACTAAGCTTCCAACGTTTTCCAATACAAAGAAACCAAAAAACTTATTTAATAAAAAAAATGTTTTTTATGTATCCATCTTATACTACTTATTAAGCGAAATTTCTGGTATAAAATATGTTTATTTGTTTTTCAAAAAACTAAAAAGTTAATAACTATCACATTGCTAGCACATCGTCAGTAGTTTTCGATTTTTTTCGGATCAAAGGCTTCAATGTTATTTCTGTAACACTTATTTCTTTCCAATAATAAAAAAGCTTACGAAAAGATACAATCGATACGTTTAAAATACAACCCCCTCCCCCCCTTTTTTTTCATTATTTGCTTTGATCTTTTAATTGAAACAATTTTATCAATGTTATCTTTACAAGTAAAAAGTAATGGATTTGTTAAAATTTTTGAATTCCGGTTTTCTACGGAATGCGTTTTAGGGACCGAAGATCCCGTAAAACATTTTTTTACAGAAGGTCTCTCTGTGAGTCTGCAACAGAAAATTTGTGGGCGCTCTACTTAAAGAACTAATACACGGAATATAATGAAAAATTATATTCAGTAAGTCCCTGTTATAAATTGGTGCTGATTATTTTTTGATATAATTCGTCCAACAAGTGACGCTGCAAGGCTGCAGTTTTCACAAATTTCAGAATAGCTTTACCTCGAGCTCGAGAACTATTGTACGGATTTTTATCAAGCTTCAGATTCAGTAGTCCTTGCAAAGAATTGGGGCTCATTATGCTTCGGTGTAAATTGCCCGACAGGAGCGTTGCTATGCTGCAATTTTAACGATTTCCGCATTTGCTCTATCTGAAGAAACATGAATGCATACATTTTCATTAAACTTTAGATTCAGGTGTACCTTGATGGTACTGGTGGAAGTATTTTTTTTAATAAAATCTTTTTTTTTTTTTCAATGAAAATGCTAAAATTGCGGGCTTTTTTGGCGTTGCTTCAGCTTATGGTTTTTTTTTTCCCTACTAAATGTGTTAGATATTGCACAAAAAAGTGGCCACTTTTTTCACTCACTGGTCTTTACAGAAATTGTAAATAATGAAACTTCCAAAATATTTTACTAATATATACCATGTAATTGCTTTGTTTGTGCTAGTAAATATATTTATGTGCCCTTCATGTTTTTTAGTGAAAATTTCCAAAAATAACATGCAAATATAAACGAACTTTACGCTTACTCGGCGAGTTGTACTTACTTTCCTTCCAGATGGATATATACGCAAGTTCATAATATTTCACTGCAATTGTTTGTCGAAAAAACTATCCCTTTTAAATATATTCAGTGATTTGTATAGATAATAGTTTAAAAACCATTGGAGGTTTTAGCAGTAAAGGTAGTAGTTGGTATCAGTAGAGGAAAACATGTACTGGAACCACCAAACAGTTTGAAGAAATCACCTGTGAAGAAAGCGGCAACCCTGGCTTTTGCGCGGTCAGGTATAAAACTCGTCAAGCTAGGCATATTGTCCAGCAGTAAGGGGCCTGGTCTGCGGTGTAATAATTATAACAATAACCATCATTTGAAGGAGAAAAGCAAACTCAGAGAACACTTGCACTTGAAGGTGTGGCTTTCGTGGAAAGTTCTGAAAATGTGCCTTCTAATATCTGCGCTGAAAGAATGTAAACCCTTCCACACAACAATTTGACATCAAAGAGCGATGATAATAATGGCGATGAGTTTGATAAATTGTCTAGCACCGTTTAATACCTTCAAAAGGAACCTTCCAAATACACTACCAAAAACATCTACAAACTAGTCAGATGTGGCAGTTCCAAAACGTTTTTCTCTCTTATACATATTATTATTCCCTAAAAAATGAGCATAGAAGCGCCACTAATTAGGTGATTCACACCAAAATATAGTCAGCAGTATCTTATATCAACTTCTTACTGAATCTGTGGTTTGATGAAAACACGTGCTTTGGTTTCAGAGATAAAGCTACTGCGGAAATCTTTAAAAAATTCTGCCTAATAGTGCCCCCTGTTGGGTGATCTACACCAAAAACTAACCGTGATCAATTATTATTAGGTATAAACGGAATCTCAAATTTGATGAAAATCCATACATTATTTCTTGAGATACATCTATTACGAAATCGTGAAAAATGCACCATAGTACTGCCACCTGTTAGGCAATTTACACCAAAACCAAAATAATACTAATCTATATCAGAAGATAATAGAATCTGAAGTTTTAAGAAAATTCGTGCATTAATTCTTACGATAGAGCTGCTGCGATATTCATGCAATCATGAGAATAATAGCGCCGCCTGTTGGGCGATATACACAATAAACTAATCACCACCAGTTTATGTCAAATAGAATCTAAAGATATGTGAAATTCCGTGCATTAGTTCTTGAGATAGAGCGCCCACAAAATTTTTGTCACATACAGACACACTGAATGACTGAGTGACAGATAGATTCACGGACAGACATTTTCTAAAAATCCTCAAATCGTGATCAAGATTTTCTAAAACGTATAAATCCTTCAAAAACCGGAATTCGAAATTTTTTACGAATCCGATACTTTCTTCGTGTAAAGATAGAAGAAAGTAACAAAGAGCTGTTGTTGATGCATACACTGTAAAAAAAAAAAAAAAAAATTCAAGAGGTTACTAAAAATTTCTTAGTAAATTTGTATTCCACAGAATTTTTTAGTAACCATTACAAACTTTTTTTTTGCAAGTGAAACAAGCATTTCTTTTGTAAACTGAACAAAAGAATTTTTTGTATAACTAACTTAAAAATTTTTAGTATGAGCCACCAAGCAAATTTTAGTAATAGCTCCAAAATTATTTTTAATAACCAAAACGTGAGCCCGAAGGGCAGAAGCTGCCTTCGAGCTGCATCCAGATTTCTGAAGCTGAAGATTTTCGGCAAAATCGCAACAGATGGCAGCACCAAACATGCTGACAACCTGCTCCGACAGGATTTTCATAATCCCTTTATTAGCGAGACACAACATACATTCGGGGCGTATTTGGCGGTGGCAAGTTTCGAACCCGGGACCTTTTAGCCTGGAGTCCGTTACTATAACCACTATGCTATCAAGGCCACACCAACTGAGTTTTAGTAAGAGCTATTAAAAATATAAAACTATTAACTCTATTCGTTGCTAACTTTTTTCTAGTAATTCTTACAGATTTTTTAGTAACCGACTAAGATTACTAAAATTTTTTTAGTAATTACAAGGATCACTAAAGTTTTTTTAGTAGATCGACCCTTTTTTAATTACAGTGTAGAAAATAATTTTCGGAAAAAGGTGATCCGAATAAACATGCAGCTATGAAGGCAGCCTCAAAAGAAAGTAGTCGGAAAAGAAAAGTCCAAGGGAAGATTCAAACATAGCTGACATGCATGCAAAAGAGCAGAGAATAGAACGGAAGAAGATGTGAAAAGGCATACAAAATTAAAAACTTCGACAGAAACAGGCTCGAGAGGCAGAAATTTTTATTCAAAATCAGCAGCTTCGCTAAGCAATATAAATGTGTAGATTTAAATGCACCACCATAAACTGACTGCAGATATTTGAGGTGGAAGAAGGAGGTAAGGAAGAAAAAGCATGAGAATAATAAAAAGAAGCTAATTGCCTAAAGCAGGGGTTCTCAAACTATCGTACGCGTACCAGTACTAATACGTGAACTTCTGTTTACTGGTACACGAAAGTGCGATATTGGTACGTGAAATGAAATAAAAAATAACGCTTGTGAAATCAAACAACAGATCAATTTCTCGCTCCTCTTTTTTTTCAGTTCACAGCCTCAGTGAAAGCAGTCAGAGCAGTAATAACAAAGAGCTCTGTTATTACTGTTTTGAAAGCGTTTTGCTTTCTTTTATTTTAATGTAACTTCGAGTAGAATTTTTAGACAAATGAAATGCATTTTTAGACAAATGGAACTGCTTCGGTAGATGTTGAGTTGACCTTTCATTCTTCCTGAATAACAAAAAAAAGTTTTTCACTATTACTGTACTGAATGTGTACGTATTACTTACTTCAAAAGTTTCAATCTCGCATTAATGAGCAGAATGTATGTAATTTCTTATATTGGTTATTCACCTATTAATTTTGATTGTATATTTTACTATTAATATAAACATACAAAAAAAAAAAAAAAAAAAAAAAAAAACAACTGACGAACAAGGCGATTTTAAATGCGTACTTTTTTTTCCATGTTTAACAAAGAATATTTATGTTCTATATTTTAAGTGCATCTATATATTTTTCACCCAAAATTGATACACTTTATATTGGTTTTTCTGCATCAGATTTGAAAACTTCTTTTGGTGGTACGTGGAAGTATAAAGTTTTACTTAGTGGTACATCAATCTAAAAGTTTGGGAACCGCTGGCCTAAAGGAATTACAATAAAAACTTGGAAAGTGTATGAAAAGGACAGCGTCATAGGGCTAGGCTTAGAGCTCGAATGAAAAAAAATTCACGAACCGAAACACAAATTCAAAACTAAAGAAATTTCTTGAAAGCAAACACATTTATTTCTAACCTTTCAATAAATAGATAAATAAAAATACATGCAAAGAATCTAAAAAGAATTACAAATAGCATAATAAAATACATAGATAAAACACTATGTTTGCGTAGCAGAAAATGGTGAATAATTTGTCTTTTGTCGATAGCAACAAGTGGAGTGTAAATAAATCCGCGTCATCGGTAAAGCTCAAATTCAACTTGCTTCCATCTGCGTTATATCAAAAGATTATAATTACAAAACTTGGATGTGAGATAACAGGAACATAAAAATGAAAAATGTGAAAATTTATCTCACACTGTTCGCACCTTAAAATGATCGCAATCCCTTCATAGCCGAGGGTATGAGTGGTAGCTTACATAAATGATGTTAAGTGCATCCCTGCTCGTTCTATCACTTTTTCGAATGAACCTGTATCGGAATATTAATGTTTTTCAAGTACTGTAATGCTATGTTTTAATAAATCCAAACGATGTTTGCCAGAATTTGTGAAACTGTGACAATATTCGTCATCATTTCACGAACCTTGATATCGTTACGGGTTTTCCGGTACATTTCGAGCCCTGAGATAGGCAAGATGAGTAAATACCATCACAGAAGACAAAGGTTCAAACAAACAGACCCTGCTGATGGAGATATCTTTATATGGTCACCCGGTGCTTTTCTTGTTTTATTACTTTCGTAGGATACAAATCAGTCCAAAATCTGTCCGACGAATCCATCTACGCCTCTTTCAATTGTTGAGACTTTCCTTTCTTTAGTTGATGACCACAGAAAGATTGAAAAAGGATGGTCAGGAAAGTAGGCTAAAGAGTTCCGACAACAAGAATTTTTTTTTCTTCTCCTTCTAAACTATAAAACAATCCGACGTAAAAAAAAAAAAAAAAAAAAAAAAAAAAACAAGAAATAGTTTTTTACGAGCACTTTAAACATTAAATACTAAAATTTTTTTGCAAATTTTTCAATTAAAATTTATTTGTGGTCCAGAATTGCCAGACCTCAAGAATCCGATGTAGTCTCTATTTACCCCATCCGGAATAAGTTCACATAAAATGGAGTTAAAAATATAAATCATGCAAATTTAAGGCTTAATTAGCATTATTATCACGGACCCATGCAATGCCGGTTGGGTTAGCTAGTTTAAAATAAAATCTAAAATGTACTTATTTTCTTTTAAGTTGCACTAATTAGTAAATAAAAATGTTGGTTTTTGTATATTTCTTTTTCCTTAAAAGTATTTAATTTTCACTTTTATTGTCTTGATTCTTGCAAAAATATTTTTCTCAGTCAAAAAATATTCTAGAAATAATAATATGTAAATTTTGTGAATGCAGCTCGATTCCGAAATGCGGCATTCCTTACATAGCATTTTATTTATTTGTATGAACAAACATATTTCGTCACAACAGGAAGCCCATTGCATAGAACACCGGATATATGATTCTTCTCAAAAAAAGGGAGGGGGGGGGGGGGAGAAAAAAGGCGGCAGACTGCACGTTTCATAACATTCTTTAAATTTCCTTAATTTCTAACAATGATGAAATCAGGGAAAGGCGATACATAATGGTCATTTTAGCGCGAAAGACCCTGAGCAATTTTTGCTTTTGCTAACAGTTACTTTTGTCAACAATCAACATGCTCGTTTAAACCATAAGTATTGTCTTTATTCAAATAAAATCTTTCACAATTAAAAAGAGTTTATTTTTAATGTCAAATATTTAAACAGGAAAATAAATGTATTAATCAAATTGGTTTTAAACATTTTAAATTGCCAAAATTGCAGTTGATTAATAAGAAGACATCTTTTTCTAAATATAATCCTGGTGCCCAATAGAGGTTTTTTTTTTTTTTTTTTTTTTTTTTTTTTTTTTTTTTTTTACATGAAGAAAGTGTTGGATTCGTGAAAATTTTCCAGTTTTCGATGGATTTATTTGTTTTAATTGGCCCTGAACATGACTGGGATCTAAATGGTCAAATTCCCACTTTCTAAAAAGATAATTGACAACGTTAAACGTTGCTATAAAATCCTGTATTCGTGCGCACTTTGGTATATAACGCGATTACTTTGACTTGAGAAGCAGAATTCTTCATTTCTTCGACTGTTAATTAGAACCAGTCACAAAGTTTTCAATTGGTGAAGTTTTATTGTTGTAATATCATATTTCTGCTTTATTATGGCGGTATCTTAAATCGGTAAGAAGTTTAAACCGAAGTACTAGTGGAATTATTTACTGTGGTGTGAACCACGAATAAATGTGTTTAGAAAGGATTTTGTCAATGTTTGATTTGTGTGGGAAATATTCCAAGAAATTCATTTTTCGCCTTAGCATCGTGTGCCACATGACTTCTATAATACATGAGTGTTCTTGGTAGATAGTTGCATTAGTCATTATATATTGCATGGTTTAGAGCAAAACTTTACATATAAACTATATATTATACAAAATTTAGTTCGGTTTGGAGGTGTATAACAGTTGCAAATTCTCCTTTAGCAATTTTCATCGAAAAGCGGAAATTGTATTCGAATTTTTTTGTATGCATTTCTTTATATGATCCAAAGGATTTATACGTATCAAGTAAATAAAAAATTAATTAAATTTAAGCGGACAGTTTACCTCAAAATTGGCCAAAATATCGATTTTTTATACTAAATAAAGAAATTGTTTGCGACACATTTTAATTATGGTAAAAGATTTCATATGTAGTCAAATTGATATGCGTCGCTGAGACTTAATATGAGTTAGTTCATGCATAATATGAAATGCATTTGCATTTACAGAGACTCACAAAAGATTTCAAATAGTATATTCTATCCGAAGTACTGTATTTATGGATGATGACTGTTCGATGGATGAAATGCATTTTTAATTATGATATGCGCTGATAAGTTTCACTAAATGTATGCACATTGCACATTATACGGTGTGTATAAATGCTAACAGTTACACAATTTAGATATACAGAATTACACAATAGAGCTTGGAAAGGTTATTGAATATGAACGTAATTTGCTTAAAGGTGGTTTTTAAATAAATTTTACACTTTTACGTTGAATTGCATACAATTTACTATGAAATGTTTGTAGAGTATAGATAAAATGATATACAGGGTCACGCAAAGAACTGGAATTGGGTTCGCCTACGGATGATATTTTCTGGAAATGTGATTTAAGTGGTTTAAAGAGTATTTTTGTTTGAATTAAATTTTAGCAAAATACTTTCGAGTAATAAAGGTACTAGGAAAACTACAGGGCTGAACAAAAGTATTGAAATAAGTTTCCATTTATTAGTAAAAATTGCTAAAAGAAAAATTTCAACCAGCTAGGCGTTTTTTGCTACACTAAATTTCTCCATTATACAGTATATATCAACAGACAATCAAATACAGGGCTGTTCACAAGTATTGGAATACATATTTGGTTATAGGCAGTAACGCCTTATTTCTTTTAATAACGAAGTTTGTTAAAGATTTCCGGAAGTGTTGGAAAGTGTTTCATAATCTATGCTTAACGCATGATTTTTCTTACTTGTTTATTTTTAAAATGATTCGGTGATGAGTTGAAATATTTGTGAACAGTTAAATAAAACTATTTTTCTGTTTTTTAAAGTTTCCTTACATCTTTTTAACAATCAGAAAGAATATTTTAATACAAGGTGTTATTTTGTTATATATTTACATGAATATCAATGCATTAATTCTTCAGATACAGATATTTCGAGATCACGAAAAATGCATTATAGCAGTGCCACTTTTAGGGCGATTTACGCCCAAAACTAAACAACACTGATCTGCATCAGAGACTAACTGAATTTGAAGTTTGATGAAAATTTATGCATTGAGATAGAGCTATTGCGATAATCTTAAATAATGTAGCCATCTGTTGTGCGATTTTCACCAACATATATTCGGCATCAAATTATATCAAGCACTCACTAAATCTAAAATTCTATGAAAATCCGTGCATTAGTTCTTGAGTATAACCGCTGTGAAAATTGTGAATAACGCAGCATAGCAGCACCACCTGTTGAGCGATATACACCAAAAACTAATAATTCCCAGTTCATATGAAGATCCTAACTGAATCTAAAGTTTTGTAAAATTCCGTGCATTAGTTCTTGAAACAGAGTACCCACAAAATGTTTGTCAATACCAGACTCACAGAGTGACAGAGTGACGCACTCACACACAGACATTTTTAAAAAACCGTCAAATCATGTTCAGAACTTTCTAAAACGTATAAATCCATCGGAAACTGAAAGGCGAAATTTTTCACAAATCCTGTACTTCTTTTTTTTTTTTTTTTTTTTTTTTTTTTTTTGTAAAGATAGAAGAAAGTGAAAATCTAATCTTTAGTAAAAAATTAATCGTTATAGTTAAAATTCTCTTGCTACCCACATTTTTTGCTACAAAAAGCAACTTGAAATTATAATTCTGTGTAATCGGATTAAAACAGAACAGAACGCATTGTATGCGTCAGCATATTTTGCAGTCTTATATTTGATCACACATTAATCTGCAGCGCGCTGACCGATTCCTTTTTCATTATTTTATCGTAATCGAACAATGAAGATTTAAATGTATGCATTATAAAACTATGCCACTTAAAATTAATTTTCAAAGTAAACGCATATGGATAATTATTTCAAATATTCCGTGAACGCTTAAATTGCATTATCAGAACTAAAATTCCATACAGTATTTTGTTGATGGTAGCAAAATGTCTCCAATCTCAGAAATCATCCTACAAGAAGGACGGAAGGGCGCTATGTCCTCCTGCCCTTCGGAATTCGGTAGTCTCCGATTGCCCTTTAACCATAAAAATATTCTCTGCTGGTTAGAAACATCTTCATCTTAAAATAAATACCATTTTGTTATGAACAAGTAAGAAAAATTATGCATTAAGCATATATTGTGAAACACTTTCCAATACTTCCAGAAATCTTTAACAAAACTTCGTTATTTAGGGAAATAAGGTGTTACTGTCTATAGCCAAATATGTATTTCAATACTTTTGAAAAGCTTTGTATTTGATATGTAAGTCGAAATATAAACTATGTAACGGGGAAATTTAGTTAAGCAAAAAGACACCTAACAGATTGAAATGTCTCTTTCAGAAATTTATACTAAGAGATTGAAACATGCTTGAATAATTTTGTTCAGTCCTATAGTTTACCTAGTACCGTTATTATATTTCAGTATTTTGCTAAAATTTAGTTTAAACTAAAACACTTCTTAAAACTACTACTTATTAATTTCATAAATTCATTTCATTGAGATTTTATATATGTATAGGGTAAATTAATTTGAGTGAATGGTCCGTTACTGGGCACCAGGAAAATTATGCTGAACGTGCAAGTATGTTCAAAATATAAATAAAGGTTGATAACCTTTGCTTTAACCTCTATCACATGAAGCGAGATCGATTGTACGTTATTTGTAAAATGTTCAAGTATGTAGAAGATAAAGTGGCCATTGCTGCTACAGCCTTGTTAAACAAGTTTAAGACTTCTTGTTCCTGTGTCAGAATTATCCCATTAATTGCAGTGTAAAACGAAGATCTCCTCAACAGAATTAATAAAAATTCAGAAATGAATGAAATTCTTTCATAAATATTACAACTGTTATTTATGAGTGCTATTAAAAATGTTTCTTTTTTCAAGTTTTACTTATTATAACTGGATCATAATGATAGGTTACAGGACATACATATTTCGGTAAAGTCGACCTATGAGATTTTTCAAAGCTGCTTCTTCGATATGTATCTTGCTCAGAAATATCTTCTAATGACAAATGTACTTAAATATACAGAAATAATAAATCTGGTATGCTAACATGGTAATAGAGCGAATATTATGGATAATGGGTTCATTACTCTTTATGGAAATTCTGCTTAGCTGTTGTTGTTGTTTTAAAATACTTTCTAATATAGTTGAAAAGTGTGAACTCGGTTGGTCTGTCCTTTTGTCTGTCCATGCTCTAACTCGCGTAAATATAGTCCGATCGCCATATGAAATTCATGTATGTTATTGGAGGTTTATTATGGGTTAACAGCAAGATTTTCGCTGGGGTTTGACAAACATTAGTAATTTGGCGAATAAGAAATAATAAACAGTAGCCAAATGAGAAAAAAAAAAAGTTAGTAAAAAGATTTTAAGATAACCTTCCTTTTAACGATATTGTAAAATGACAAACATGTTTCAACTAACGAAAATAACATATTTGGAATATTAACCTCACGATATAACGATTCCTTTGCATAATGGATTCATTGCCTTTTATGAAAATTTAGCTGCTTGTTTTCTTTAATCTTTAAAAGCCGTAGGAATTAAAAAATAAAAAATGTCTCTCGTTAAATATTTATTGAGACGATCACTTACAAGTTGTTCTAGATGAATGGTTTCTGGCTTTAATATTCAATTATATATTCTTTTAGATTACTGAAAACTATTCTTTTTCCTTTTCTTTTTACCCTAGATTTCTGTTAGTGAAAGTTAGAGAAAAATTTACAATGAAACATCAAAAGAAAAAAGAAAGAGATAATTTGACTGTAAAATGAAAACTCTTTATTAATCTGTACTAATATTATAAAGAAATAACGTTTATGGGTCATACTTCAGAAAGTGTATCTTTTGAACAAAAATATTTCCCAATTTCAAAACTTTGCATTTCTCTTTTTTTCATTTTTATATCAAACTTTTACTTACTTACAAGTACTCATGAACTTAATTTGACTTATTTTATTCATAAATAAAAAGATATATGTGACCTTATTCACGGAATTGTACTTTAATTATCATGGAGATGACGAACCTTCTATAAAAATATGGCCCTAATGGATATTCTTTTCAGGAAAAAATTTTTTTGGCATTACAATTTGCACATGTTAAGCATATTAAAACAGGCAAACTTGTATTTTTACAATATTTTACCTACTTGAAATTTAAGTTCACGGAGATGAGAGTTTCCAATAATTACACTTGATTTTTAAAAACAAAATCTTCTTGTTTCTCAATTAAAATCTCAGAACTTTTTTATACCTTAAGTTAATGAAATGGATGACTTGCATCATGGGAAATAAAATGTGGTATCAGTACGGTCATCTATCATTGAGAAATGGCATTTAATATAAAGGGTGACGGAGATGAGAAATTTTCTGTGTGATACACATAATTCTTCTACTAAAACAAACTAAATCACAGAATAAAAATTCTAAATATACTTAAGTGTACGGGCCATTTTCACCATTTACTTACATTTCAGAATTTTATTTTTATTTTTCAAACTTAATAACTTCTTTTAAAAATGGAGACAGGTGTTAAAGTAAATATTTAAGGTACATGAAAAAAAATTGGTTGTGCACTTTTCCCTATAATATGATATGTAAATGCTAGATAAAGTTGGTTTCTAAGGCAAATTGTCAAGTCCGTTACCACACAAAATTACAGAAAATACTGAGCTTTAAATTTATTAAATTTCCTAAAATCAATTTACTTTGAAGTGGCTTATGTCCCTAAATTCCAAAACATGATATTTATCAACAATACTTAAATTAAATTGAAATGAGAGGCAGTATTAGCCACAGGATTTTGATCACGTAGAAATTATACAAGAATTTTTTCTAATAATTACAGTATATATTCCGGCAAATCATTAAATTTTAAGAAAATTGCATATTTGTTTCTTAGTTGGAAAAAAAAAAAAAAAAAAAATAGAATGGTGAAAAAATGACAATCATTAGAAAATCGTGCAGTAACAGTTTTCACATTTGGTAACGCACTTGACACATGGCCGGTATAGTATTTGAGATACTTGTGAAAGGAATAATAAATAAGTAAATATATTTTTCATACTAAACAAATTATTAAGCAACATTAACAGACACACCAGATGTGTGACATGCCACGGAGGTGAGAATTCACATACTGTGCACCAAAAAACTAATAAACTGAATATTAGTATGGAAAAATTGGGCATTGATTTAAATGGACATAATTTTATCGCAATTAAAAAATATAATTAAAAGAATTATTCTTTAAAAATTTCACTGTAAAATGCGTGTGACAGAAATGTTACACTTTTTGAAGAATACCCTTTTGTGTTTTAGGATTTAATCTCTGGATCTATCAAGTCGATTTAAAAAATAATGGTAACAATATGCTGGTAAAACTCTCTGCTCCAACAAAGACTACAGTATTTTATGTAGATAGATTAACAAACCCACAAGAGGGAGTACATTACGAACGAAAATTACGATTCGAAAATTTTATGTAGAATTTTATGGAGATTTCTTTCTTTAATATTATTGAAGCTAAAGCTTGAATTTGGTGTGGTGATTATTTGTAAAAGACTCGTTATGAAAGAAGTTTATGAAAATATATATATATATATATACAAAATTTAAAAGAGTTAAATGAGCGAAAAAAGTTCTAAATTAAAATTTATTTGGAACTATTAGTTTTAGAATTTGGAAAACTGACATGGCCCGTACTTTTGTGACATAAACTTTACATCATAACAGTTAAAAAAAAAAAATCAAACTTAATAGGATACACAAGAAAACAGCGTACTATAATTTCAATTTCTTTGATACTGTCAGAGTTTGAGATTTAAAATTTGGCAAGATGATTAATTATAAGATGTAAATACGCATTATGAATAGATTGAAAAATGTTCAAAATTTTAAAGGATGAAATAAGAGTAAACCTTTTTAAATTACGATTTATTTGGAACTGTTAATATTATAAACTTAAAATTTGACATAGACATTACTTTTAAGATGTAAATTCTCCCACAAACTAGTTTAAATAGAAGAAAAAAAAGACTTCTAAAATTGAAATTTTTATAAAACTGTTTAGGGAGAGAAATTTAAAATTCGACATGGTGATTATTTATAGGATGTAAGTACTCCCCGAAAACAGTTTAAAAAAAGTTCAAAATTTAAAAAGGTGAAATGAGTGGAAACCGTTCTAAATTACGTTTCATTTGGAATTGTTAGTGTTAGAAACTTGAGATGGTTGTTACTTTTAAAATGTAGATGCTCCCACAAAACAGTTAAAAAAATAAAAAATAAAACTAGTTGGAAATAAGTTTTAATAATAGTTAATAGTTTTCAGTTATCTTTCAGATATTCTTTATGCGCAGCAAATGAGATGCGTTGCTATTATAAGAAAATTTTAAAAATATTCAGATGTTGGTGTAATATGTGTAATATAGTACGCCATACTTTGGATACAGAATAGTATTCGAAAGCTTTTATGTATCCGTGTAAATACTATCTGCTTTTTATTATACAGGAAGTAACTTGTAGTAGATCTCTTCAACGTATATCAATTTCAAAAAATGTAAAATTGTTTAATATAAGTAAAACACCTCCAAACAATGTTTCCCCGTATTTCATTATGTAGTGGAATACTTTTGTGTGGCCTGGCCCTGTAAATTAATAATAAATATTTTTTGTATCACAAATTGTACAGAATGTATATTTTAGTATATACTTCATAGATGCATATAAATTTTATTACGTTCGAAAGTGTGTAACACCATTAAAATGCACTTGAAACTATTTTTTCCCGTTGGCCGTAATATTACGGCATACATTTCATTGTCTCTGTTGAATTGAACTTTTCATCCGATTTTCATAAAATTTGAAATGATTCGTAAAAATTATACAATAATCATATATTTTGATTTGAAAGATTCGGTTGGGTAGTTTTTGCTCTGTTATATGCGAATAGACAGACGGTCTGGACAACGATTGTAGGTATGGTACATATTTACTTAATCACGAACGCACCTAAAAAATTTTAAAATTCCGATCTCTCTTATACTATTAAAATAGAAATTTAAAATTTAACGTGGTGGTTATTTATAAGATGTAAATACTCGCTAAGAATGGTTTATAAATAATTTCAAATTTAAAAGTTTAAAAATGCCTTAAATTAAGATTTATTGAGAATTTTCAGAGCTAAAAGCTTAAAATATGTAATAAAACTAGATTTCCTTTAATCGAAAATAATCGAAGGTATCATGCAATTTAAATGCAAAGTAAATAAATTATTAAAACTTAAATTACCCTTAAGAAGACAATGGACGTTATTTTTTTTTTCTCCATTATAAAAATATGAAATTTTGTGGAAATATACATTTCACCATAAGTTTGTAAAACACCTTTAAGAAAATTCCAATCTCGTTGTAATTTTATTATTTTCTTATATTGAAATTTTTAAATGCACCATGAGTCATAATTTTTGTGATATTTCTTTGATTTTGCATTATAATCACTTAAAATCCAATTATTAGAAACAAATCTATGTGTATCGATTTTTAAATCCTTGTAATAGTTATCTTTTAGAGTTTCGTTCATCTGACGGAATTTTATTCGTCTCTGCCCTCTGTCTGTCCGTCCGTCACAGAGTCCGTACTCAAAAGTGTATAAGTCAGATACTTCAAATTATACCTCTTATGAATACTTCGTATTTCACGACAAATCATAAAATTTTGAAAAAAAATCAGTTATTTTAATTAAATAAATTTTTTCAATGTCATCTGTTTATTTTTGCGATTTAAACTCAACTTTATTTTGAATGTTTTACATGAACGCATCATATCTTGGAAGTAAAGTGTCTCATTAATGAACGAAAGGTTTTTAGTCTGAATCCCGGTGCTGGAAGTTGAAATTTTCATATTAAGATGGATTTAATTTTAAAAATTTCGTATTTTTTCCCAATTTACGGGTTTATATTATTAGGGCTTCGTTCATTCATAATCTTTTTTAGGATTGAAGTTTCATAATGCGGGTAAAGGGGTGTCGTTTTCCGACCTTTAAAATTTTAGACATTTTTCACATTTTGTTAAAAGAAAAAAATACATATATATATAAAATCGTGCGAAATGGTTTCCACCAATGAAAACTCTTCCAGGCTATCTCTTTTGAACCACCCATGGATTGGTCTATATGCCTGTCTTTCTTTTTGTACTTTTTGTAACAGCATATTTGCGCCTACAAAATAAATGAAGGAAAATTTATACTGTGAGATAATTTTGATGCTTGTTTTGAGCCCTGTTAATGATGGCACCCTTCATTGTTTGTCCAGAGCTCAGATACGCCCCTGCTTAGTGAAAAGTTCGAAGTTGGAATGTTACGAAGTTTTAAGTGATGATGACATTGTGTCGTGTGTTTTAGAGTAATTTAGATAATGTATTCCAATACTTTTGAAAAGCCCTGTATTTGATCTGTCGGTTAATATATAGACTACATAATGGAAAAAATTAGTTTAGCAAGAAAACGCCTAACTGGTTAAAATTTTTCTTTCAGCAATTTATACTAATAGATGGAAACATACTTGAATATTTTTCGTTAGCCCTGTAAAATACATAGTACCTTTAATACGCGAAAGTATTTTGCTAAAGTTTAGTTAAAAAAAAAAAAAATTCTTTTTAAACTTCTTAAATCAAATTTCCAGAAATTATCATCCAAAGGCGATCATGTATCCAGTTCTTTGCGTGACCCTGTATATCATTTTATCTATATTCTACAAACATTTCTTAATAAACTAAGTGCAGTTCATCGTAAAAAGGCATAACATATTTAAAAACCACATTTAAGTAAACTACGCTAATATTCAATACTTTTCCGAGATCTTTTGTGTAACCTTGTATATCTAAATCGTGTAACAATTAGCATTTATATAAACAATATACTATGAATACTTAAAAGAAGAAAACTTAAAAGCGTACATCATAATTAAAATGCATTTTATCCATCTAACAGCCATCTTCCATAATATACAGGACTTCGGGTAGAATATACTATTTGAAATCTTTTGTGTGTCCCTGTAAATGCTATGCACTAGTATTATGCATGAAATAACTCATATTAATCCCCAGAAACTTATATCAATTTGATTATACAGGAAATCGTTTTAAAATATGTCACACACAATTTTCCTCTTTGTTATTATGTATTGGTATTCTTTCATGTGGTCCTGTAAATGAGTAATAACTATTCTTTTCGCTGCATATTTTACAAAATGCATATTTTCGCGCACTTAAATGCACGTAGATGCATATAAATTTGAAGCTGCTTGACAGGGTGTAACATCTTTAAAATTCATGTGAAACTATCAGGGACGTACCAGCAGTATTCGGCGCCTGTGTGCAGAACTGCATTTGGCGCCCTACACCCCTCCCCATCCAATTGCCTGTAAAAATAAAACTTTATCCCTTCCACCCCCCCCCCCCCTAAAAAAAACTGTAAATATTTATAAATTTATAGTTGTCCTTCTTTTGGAGTTTTTTGAACCAGAAAATTTATTTCATAAAATATGTCTTGTTTCTTTACACTTCGTACTTTATTTCATTAAATAAATAAATTTCTGTTTCGAATCATGCTGAAATTACTTGAAAAGTAAAGAAGGATGGCAGCTATGTAAATAAAATTCGTAACACAGTAAAACCTGTATAAATGAAAGCACTCTCTATCAGAATCCTGCGTTACGGTAAAATTTCATTATCCCGAGAAAATAATTGAATGCAATAACAATAGATTGCATCTAAATGTAAGATGTTTGTTTTTACTTTGCATGTATTGGCGATGGATAAGAAAATCTACCGCACATATGGATCTCAAAATTTGGATAAGAATCGATGATGGTAGATGCACCGTGCACCTGACACTCAATTTTTTTTATTTTTTGTTAATTACCCGAAATATTAATTAAAAACCCATAATGATCATTGCAAAATGGCGATCTTTTATTCCTCAACGAGATCATGCTTGTGTGCTTCCCCAAGCAGTCCTTCCCACTGACCATAAGCGTAACGTTTGATTTTTTTCTGCATTTTCAAATTGGGATATAGTGAGATCCCGGTAGAATTAGAAATAAATAAATAAAAAACAATAAATAAAGAAAGAAAAACGATTTCAATGGTATTTTTAATTACAAAAAAAAAAAAAAAAAAAAAAAAACTGTTGATACATTTATAGTATTTTTCAGGTTCTAATAATATATCTGGTGTGAAAATATTAATATTTACTGTTCAAAAATTTTTTTCAAGTCATATCAAGGATTCGCCAAACATATTTTTTCTCTCGGTGCAAATTACCTCAAGATATCGTTTCCCAATTAAGAAATGTGTGATTTGAATATCATTTCGCGTTAATAAATAAAAAAATATATTTATGAGGGATTGTCTGCATTTCCATTATTTATTTTATCAAGATTTTTTTTTTTTTTTTTTTTTTTGTCAAAATTGAAAGTTTTTTACTAAATGTCAGAAAATAAATACAAATTGACGGTTAGCGTGAAAATCAGACCGGAACATGAATAGCACCGCCGGTATACTCTACTGAAGGCAGTGGGAAGTCAACTCCAGCTTCGATTGGATGGATTTTCATTTAAAAAAGGAAAAGTCAAACAAATTCAAGATTATACACTGCTAACAATATAATGTTCGTTCGAAAATATTTCTATTAAAAATTATAAAGTCAAATCAACATGCTGCTGAAGATATTGTCCTCCCCACACACCCCATTTTTACATTCGTTTGGAAAAAATAACATTCAATATTTGACTTTAGAATATTTAAGGTTATTGTAATTGGCCTAGGTGATCCAAGGCGATTGGTTAGTAGAAAATAAAGTGCACGAGATTTTAAAACACTTTTTTCATAAATCTACATTTTTCCATTCATATTAACAGCCATCTTTATAGTTTCTAATTTATTTATGTGTAAATTGAACTTTTTTTTTTTTGCCATTTTAGTCTCTGTAACGTCACGGTTATGTGTAATGCAAATGAGTGCTCATATTTCAAAAATTCAATTTTATGATCAGAAATGAAATGTACAAATCTTACAATCCTTACAATAATTTATGCAGTATTTGAATGACACGAGTGTACGCAGGAGTGCAGGGAAAGGCTCTCCCTTTAACCTTTGAAAAAATTAGAAAATTTGGTCATCTAGGGCCTAATTTAGTCTATCTTCATCAACTCTCCCCCTTTTTCACTATCATGGTAATTCCAGAGTACTAGATAGGTAAAAGATAGATAAAAGGTATTTATTTCGCTCAGAAATCTATAGTGTGAAAAAAAAAAAACTTTTGTTCAATACATAATAGTTTCCACAGAAATGATCATTAGTAGAAGTGCTGAACAAAATTATTGCTTCGGTCGCTCAAAGTAGTGTTAAACCTACGGCACGGAATGCCAACAGCTTCACAAACGGCTGATGCTTCATTTTTGTCAGTTAAAATTTGTCCCATATAGCTGACGCCAGTATCCCCAATCAAAAATCTGTACACTGAATATACAGATGAACGTTAACAACTTTTTGGCAATTTATGGACCCCCGCTACTCCTTACGATATTATACGTTATCATTCCTCAATAACATTCTCTTCTCTTTATTGGAAAACACAAGTATTATTTCAAACAATCTTTACATCTGTTTTCTTAAACGCAGATATGCATACAGATTACATATATGCATACACATAAGACAGAAGAATAGGAATACCAAACACTGAGATATTCAATATTTTGAAAATAAATAATTTTATAGTCATTTAATTATTTTAATTTTCATTAATGAGTAATTTCATAAAAATAGTTTAAACAGAATTTCATTTGAATTTTTGGAATAGAAATTAATTTAATGACCTTGAAATCTTTTCCGTGGAGGCTCAAAATGTTTTAGAGGAAGCTGAGCCGCCCATAGACCACTTTAGCTACGGCCCTGTGCATATCCCCCAAGTTCTAGTTTTACATTGTTTCTCTATTCAGGATTCTCCAAAGCGTCCCCCGCGGACGCCACGATTGCACCCTTAGGTTTTCTTGGCACCCATTCGAATGTATCCTCTTACTAACTATTTTTAAGATTAAAAATCCATTTTAAAGGATAGATTTTTAAAAATAAAAAATATTTGAATAGTTTTCTTGTAATAGTTATCGATGACCTTAAATAAGTTTTAATTATTTAATGCTATTAAGTTGTTATTCAGTGATTAAGGTTTCTATAGCTTCATCATCTACAAAACTTTTGAAGATTGCCCTCTGAAAATCTAATTTTAAATTTAATCTAAATTAAATTATTGCTGCGAATTATTTTAAAATAATTTCTGAATCATAGGGGACTATAGCTATCAGCGTGAGATATACCCTTTCATATAAGACGTTTGGTTTCTAACATATAAGTCTACCTCTATTCATGGACTGATATTGTAGGAGAAACTTTTACCAGTATTTCCGAAAAGTAATTTTCTTCTTATTTATGATAAATTCTGAAGTAAAGTGACAATTGTTTCTTATAAATAATAATAAGAAAACAAGTGAAATTTAGCTCCTATGGTAATAAAACTGTATATTATGCTTTTCCACCGCAGTGAGATAATAGTGTTGCATATTTTCAACTATGTGTATCAGGGCGCCTTTTATTATTTATAACTATATGAGGTGAGCCTCTGTTTATAGAGATTGGACACGTCTTGTCTAAATGATTTATTAGAAAATTCACAAGTAGAATAAAATAAAATTTTAAAGAAAGAAATAAATATTTATAAATAATTTGTATAAGATAAATCTACAAAAGATAATTCAGATGCCAAGAAAATATAATACATTTTAGTATGAATAAATTAAGGATTTTTTTTAAAAAATATATTTGCTTCTCAACTGAAATCTTTTGGCGCCTTTACTGCTTCGGCGCCTGTGTGTGCCGCACACTTCGCACACTGGGTCGGAACGCCCCTGGAAACTATTTTCGCCCATAGGCCCTAATGTAATGGAAAACTTTTGACTGCCCCTATAAATAAACTAATTATGGCAAAACCTTCATTTTCAATAGGGTTCGTGCTCGGTAAACGCCATTAACTTAAAAAAATTTCATGACAATCTGAGTATATTTACGAAAGTTAGAGCGCGGCCAGACGGCCATACGGCCAGACGGACAGACAAACCGAATGCATAAGCACTTTTCAACTTTGTTGGAAAGTGCTAAAAATAATGTATAGTTGGAATTGGAATGTCAGTTTCACGATATGGCAATTCCTGTGTATAATGGGCTCATTGCTCTTTATGAAATTTCTTCTTGCTTGCTGTCTTTAATCTTCAAGAGCGATAGAAAAAAAAAGTAAACATGTTAAATATTTATCAAAAACAACTTTTCAAGCTGTTCTAGATGAATGAATCCTCCATTTAATATTCAATTATTCTTTTGTAGATGTGAAAACAACATATTTACATATTCCTTTCACATTTCCGCAAGTGAATCCGCGAAAGGAATGCATATTGAAATGTCAAAAGTAATATATTCAGTAAAAGGAAATTGTGACTGCAGAATGAAAGCACTTTTTAATTTATTATAACTTTTCACTTACTCCTAAGCTTATCGCGAAAGTCGTTTGCAATATATTCTACTGTTATAACGTCTTGAAGTTTTACAAGTGCAACGACCTATCAATTAAACTCCATCGATGAATTTTTATGAAGGGCGTCACGTGATACAAAACTGGGGATTTTTGAGCTTATTAAAGAGGAATTTGCCTCTAGAAGATCGAAAAATGGGTGTTTTTAAGCATTTTATATTTTTGGAAAAGGAATAAAGTTTTTAGCATGTTATTTATTATCATTTTAAGAACATTTCAAACTAGTTGGATGTGCCAATCCCAAAACTTTCTTCTATCTCATACGTACAGTTTAATATTTCAAAAAGTAGTAGCATTTTAATACTTTATTATTATAAATTCAATGCTATACCAAATTTGATTTTCATCTTAAATTTCTGCTTTAGTCAATTAATCGGAATAAAAACGAGCTAATGGGGATCATGATATTTATTAAAATCAATACTTTTCCCTTATTCTATTATCATCAGCTGTTTGTAAATAGCCGGCTTAGCAGGATGCGAGTTCCCGTCTCTGCACGAGCCGATGGACAACAGAAAGACGAAAAATCGAGAAAATGATACAAAAAGCGCTATCATAGTGCTCCTTTCCCACAGAATATTTCCAAATTGCAGGAAGATCTGCTGACCATGTCCAAAAACATAGACAAAAAATTGGCTCAATCCTGAACATAATTTTTCGATAGTGCAATAATGAAAATAGCACAGAAATCGCTTTTACAGTGCCCCTTTCAAATTCAGGGAGGACCTGCTTGCCATACCCAAGAATAATCAATCATACACAAAAAATTTAGTTCAGTTCTTTGCATAACTCCATACACTTTTTGATGGTAAAGTAACGAAAATGACACAGACATCGCGATTATAGTGTCCCCTTGCGTCAGATTTTTTTCGAATTCAGGGAGGGCCTTTTGACAATAACCATACACTTACATAAAAAATTTGCTTCAATTCTATGCATAACTTCACACACTTTTTGGTGGTACAATGTTGAAAATAGAATAAAAATCGCTATTGCAGCGAACCCTTCTGTCGGATTTTTTTTCAAATTCTGAGAGGATCTACCAGACATAACCAAACACTTACACGAAAAATTTGGTTCAATTCTATGCATAACTTCATACACTTTTCAATAGTACAATATTGAAAATGGCACGAAAACGCTATTACAACGCCCCTTTTCGGTGGAATATTTCGAAATAAAAGGAGGACCTGTTTGCCACAGTCAAAAACATCCACAAAAAATTTGGTTCAATTCTATGCATATCTTCATACACTTTTCGATGGTACAATGACGTCATACGTACACACACCCCACACACGGATGGACCGCAGACATTTTGTAAAAACATAGATATGTCAAATATACATGTTTTTTAGAACCTCTGACCTTTAAAACGTGTTATTCCGTCGAAAATCGAAAGTAGAAAACAATTTCGACCACAATACTATCTTCCATCGAAGGTGGGAGAAAGTAAAAAAATTTAATTAAAAATTGACGATGAGACTCGAGTTATGTGTAGATTCACGAACTTTATGCGCGACAAACTTTTCAGCCGATTTTAACCCCAACTTTTTCTTGTTGAAAGAGAGAAAAAGGTCACAACTGTTTTGGAAAAAGTCGGAGAAAAAGAAGGAAAAACAGTATTATTAGCACTAGGCGTTAATATTTATCGCCTAATCGTACCAATCGCTTATCTCAGATTCGTTGAAATGTTCGATGTTGGATGAAAAGTCTCATCTAGAGGAGACTTTTTTGGAACTCCAGAAAAAAGTTGGAGGACATTGCTGTTTGTTATCACACTAGATATTGTGCGGATATTTCGCGAAAAGTTGGAGAAAATCAAGCGTTGATTTAAAAGTCTCTCGAAATGTGGGTGAATCTGATCGCTTTAGCGTTCGCGCTGTGCTTTTCCAATCGGGCGAGATCCGAAAGATCACCAGAGGCATTTGAAAATCAATTTTCGTTATTGATTAGGAAAATAGATGATATTGTCTAGAGCTTCAACCTTTAAGTAGTTTGAGGTCAAAAAAGTTGAAAATTAACAAAGTAGAACCCATTTGAAATTTAAAAAAGGTCTATGCCTGACCTCTTCTATCGCACTTTGGCGTGCTTTTAAAAATATTTTTTTTTTTTTTAATGAAAATGACTGAAAGTGGTTTAAAGTCCAAAAACTTAATAATAATAGAAAATTTAAATTCTTTTAATATTTAAAGTAATTTAATTTCTTTATATATTTCTTTATAAATAGAAAAAGAAAAATCGGTTACATAGTTTTTTTCCGATCTGATACCGTCCAGTTTGGGGAAAAAGAAAAAAAAAAAACGTCATTTCGTTTAAAATGTGCTTATAGTGCTCCAAAACAGTGTAAGCGTACTGACGCATTGCGCTAAAGCACTCAAGTGATAAAGTATTACTGCATCTCAAAAATTTATATGAATTTCGTTCTGTTTGTTGCAGAATAACATCATTAAAATAGGACGTTTTCTTCATACAGTCCTCCCCACTTAATCGGGTAACGGATAATCGAATACCTCGATTAATCGAATAAAATCCTCCGGAACCGAATTTCATCCATTGGGCTAATGTTATTTTCCCCGCTTTAACGAATACTTTACACGAAATGTCCTCGCTTAATCGAATAACAACTGAATGAGACAATTTTAAAAATGGGTGTGAAAAACGCGTTTCCATAAAATTTCCACCACACTTTTTGTCATTATCGATTCTTACACAAAAAACAAATTTCCAGAACTTCCAGCATGGATTTCGCCTGGCACCAGTACAAAGGATTGGTCAAGTGAGCTCCTTTCCTTGTTCTTTTTTTTTTTTTTTTTTTTTTTTTTCGAATAAATTTTAAAAATGGAGAAATAAAATGGACAGTAATTTCGATCAATATTGAATTTTGTTTACTTTCGTTTGTTAAAGGACAATTTTTTCACTTTTTCCATTTTTACAGATACTTTTAATGGAGACACTAATTTTTTAAACCAGTTCCAAAACTGCAATCATCCTCATTAAAAAAATAAACAATAAAATTCGAAAAAGTTAAAAACGACGACGCCCTTTAAACAGATCGATCTCGGCTATCCATTGCAAAAAAAAAAAAAAAAAAAAAAAAAAAAAATCATTTAAAAATTTTTAAATGCGGTAGAGATATGCTTATAAATTTCTTCTATAGGATTAGCATTTGCCAGCAAATCCTTTCGCGTGACTGAAGTAGCCCTTAATAATGTATTGTCAGTTAGGAGCTCAAGATGGTAATTATGATACCATTCGAAAAATAACTCGCCCATTTTTTTACTCTAAAATTTTACATAAACCACTTTCATCTATTTTTTTAAACCTGTATAAATTACGCGAATTAAATTTCTAATAACAAAATTTGGACCCAATTCACAATATCTGAATTAAACGTAATGTAAACCAAATGCATGTGCTTACTGACATTGAACTAACGCGTATTTATTTGAATTATTTTGTTTTTAATTCAGTTTGCATTGTTCTATTAAAGTTTTTAACGATTTCCTTACTCTGGTAATTAAATATACTGTATTTAACAATTTTGTCATTTTATTACACCTTAAATATTACATTTATATACCTCCCCGTTTAATCAAATACCTCGCTTAATCGACTATTTTTTCTGGAACCGTCAATATTCGTTTATGCGGGGACGACTGTAGATCGTAATATAACAGAATACCTGTACCTGTACGCATACTGTACGTGCTTCACCCATTTATATTCTATAATAATCATCTCCCAGTGCACCTCAATAACGGAATATAAAGGCCATTTTCACCATTCACTTACATTTCAGAATTTTATTTTTCATTTTCAATATTAATAATTTCTTTTAAAAATGGAGACAGGTGTTAAAGTAAATGTTCTAAGGTACATGAAAAAAAAAAAAAAAAAAAAAAAAAAAACTGGTTGTGCACTTTGCCCTATAATAAATATGTAAATACTATTTAAATTTGGCTTCTATGACAAATTGTCAAGTCCGTTACCATACAAAATTACTGAAAATACTCAGCTTTAAATTTATTAAATTTCTTAAAATCAACTTACTTTGAAGTGACTTATGTCCCAAAATTTCAAAATTTGGCCACAAGATTTGGATCACATAGAAATTATACAAGAACTTTTTGTAATAATTACAGTATATATTCATGTAAATTATTAATTTTTAAGGAAACTGCATATTTGTTTCTTAGTTGAATAAAAAATAAAAGTAGAATGGTGAAAAAAAAATATTAATCATTAAAAAACCGTGATGTAACAGACTTGACACTATGCTGAAAATGGCCGATAGGCCGATAAATTTCATTATATTTAAAATATTGTAATGCTACTAAAATAGACTGTAATAGACCATAATGTAATGGAATAATTCTGATTTTTTCTGTAAATGAACTATGAATCATACATACTTTATTTTCAATACCAAACATACCATATTGCACCTTAATAACGTATATCAATTACTTGTCACTCCGAGTACATTTATGCGAGTGAGAGTACGGACAGGCAGACAAATCCAATTCATAACACTTTTCGACTATGTTGGAAAGTGTTAAAAATCGAGTTGGTTCAATAAAAGAGTGAAAAGAAAAGAAACTATTAAAATGTACGTAGTGAAACATAGTAAAAGGAAAATTTGGCATAATAATAATGATTAAACCTTCAGAAAATCTTATTACGAACGGTACTTAGCTATTACGATGTCAATGAAAATTCATCTTTCATTATCCAGGGGAAATTTTTGGATAATATATTCTGAAAACGTTTTCAAATAACCTTGTGAAAACAAACAAGTAACCATTAATTATCAATCTAAGTAGTTACCTCTAAAAAACTCCCCACTACTATTTCCAATTTTTATCCTAATTAACCCTCCTTACATGCATTTGCTTCAAATCTGCAATAAGACTGATTGCTTGGAATGGGCTTCCATTTAAACCACATCGTGTCGGCCAAGCTACTTATTAGACAAATTTATTTCAACTCAGTAACGGATCTTCTGTATTTAGAGGTGGTCAACGAACTGTTTGCTTTGGCTCCTTCTCAGCCAGTTATTATGGATTCATCTATCAAACTTCATGACCTCTCTCGGTTGGCTGTAAATTACAATCGCCTTCCCACATTGATCGCTGACATGATGAGCAATCGCCGATCATTTAGTTGCGATAGAAATCTTGCAAGAACTCTCGATTATAGTTTAAATGTTATATAGATAATTAGAATGCTTTGAAAACCGATATTTTTTATGCACGATTATGTAACTAGATAAAATAAAAAAGGTTGGAATTTTCGTCTGTTAACTCTGCGTCGAAATGGACATTCCTGCTAAAAGACTGTTTGTTATACTGAATTCTTTTTAGAACTTAATGTATCGTCAATTTCAATGAAAATTTGAAATTTGTTTCTATTTGATTTTCTTATAGAATGAACATTTCTTTTTCTAAATCTGCCTTTATTTTTCCTGTACGCTTATAAGAAATAAAATTAGAGTTCTTAGAAAACAAAAAGCAGAAACCGAATCGAAAACCAAAGTTGAAAACTTTAAATGCGTTTTCTGAAACATTAGATTTTCATCGGAAAAGTTAAACGACTTTGGAATTCTAACTCCAAATTTTATTACCCTATATAAACCGGGAGGCGTTAGCACATAGAATTACCTCATCGAGTTGACAAAAGAAATTTTAGATTAGTTAAATCTCGATTCGCATATTAAAGCGCAATCGGTCTGCCAAGTCATATCTTGGTGGAAAAAATATGAAAACCCGATTTTAGTAGTTGACTTGTAGGTTTACCATTGTGTTTTCCCTATTAGAAAATAAATGAAACACGTGGGTAAGTGTGGTTGCAGATCGCACAGGGGATTTCGTTTAATATTTCTTTCATAATAACTTATATTTTAATAAATATATGGAAATTCTCAATTTATAACTATTAGATTATTACAGATACCACAAATAAGTTTAACTTAAAAATAATTATAAAAGAAAGTTATTTATTTTAATCAGATAAAAAATTATCAAATCAAGTTAATTTAAAAAAAAAAATCCAAAATTATAATTTTTTTGAAAATCCGAAATAATAATAAAAAAACAAAACAAACAGAAGGGATGTAAATAAATTTCTAAATTTCTAAAAGCGAAAAAAATTGTTTAAAATTAAATTTAAAATGCTGAATCATTAAGAATTCGGAAAAGGTTTTAAAATAGGAAGAAAACTGTATCCTTAAAAATATCATGAATGTCAAGTGAACGAAACTGTAATAATATAAACCCTTAAATTGGTCAAAAATCTTACTAAATCCATCTTAATATGAAAATTTCAAGTTCCAGCTTTGGAGTTCGAAGTCAGAAACTCCTGTTTACCAGGAAGATGTTTTGCCAGTAACCTATGATGTCTACACGAAAAATGTTGAAAGATTCTCTTCTAAAATTTAAATCACAAAAATGAACGGATGACATCGAAAAAATTAGTTTAATTAAACAATATTTTTTTTTTCAAAATTATATGATTTATCATGTGACATGGGCTGTAAATACACAAAATTTGAAGTCCCTCACTTATACTTGTTGTACGGACTCTGTGACGGACATACAGACAGAGGACAGAGATGAATAGGTCTTCGTCGGATGAATGTAACCCTAAAAAATAATGCTTTTTAATTTTTATTTATTTATGTATGTATTTTGGGAGTGATTAGGCAATTAAAAAAATTTAAAAGATTTTTTTTTTCAATTCGATGATTTTAACAGACATAAGCCAACTTATATGTGGTGCGAGCCTACCCAATAATTTGATTTTTCCGTTTGTCCAATTTCTATTAATTTAATTCGTAATTTATTTTAATTATTATTTAATCGCTAAAATGAATTTTGGTTTTAATAACCTTCATAAAATAATTTTATTTGAGAACTAATAAAAAACACCAATTAGCTTTACTAGAGGAATATTGAAAAACCCTTCAGCGGATGCATAGTTATGTTCTTCCGAAATCAAATTCCCTGCATATGTTGCCATCTGTTTTGATGTCTTGAATTAATAAAGCACCTAGGTGAATAAAATGTATTCTTTAATGAAATACACTTTTTCGCACTTTCAACAGTTAGCAATTTCAAGGTTACTTAAAATCAATATTAGAATATTAGATCAATAAGAAAAACCTTACAAGAAAAAATGTAATAAAATTTAATAAAATTATAATTAAATCATAATGATTTAAAATTTTGCTTAAAAAAAACATAGTTTAATTTTGAACTATCATTTTGTCATTCGTAAGAAGTATAAGTCACTGATTTTGACGAAAGTGGTATCGTTCGGAAGGTCATTGTGAGCAGTAAAAAATTCAATGGAAATGGAACCTTTCGGAAATGAGTCGTTTTCGAGATACCCGACAATTTATGTTACGTAGCTAGAGCATACTTACAGGGTAACCGCAAAAAAATTTATTCTCGATTTTGACGAATGTGATATCGTTGAAAATATATCATCGTGAGGATTAAAAAACTCAGTAGAAATACCCATCGGAAATGAGCCGTTTTCGAGATATCCGTCAATTTGTATCACGTTCTGACTAATGACTTTTGACTTCTCTTTCATTATTTATTATAAATAACAGCAAAAGTACATAACCTCTGTGGTATAAATTGTCACATATATCAAAAGCGTTTCATTTCATGTGTCTAGTTCTCCATAGTTTTTTATTACTAAAGACGAGATCTTTCCAAAGATGTCATTTTCGTCAAAATCGAGACAATTTTTTTTCGGCTCCCTAATAAGAGTGTACTACTTATGTATAATAAATTGTGGGACATCTCGATAACGGATAATTTCTTATAAGTAATTTCGCTGTGTGTTTTTTTTTTTTTTTTTTTACTTCTTATGATATTTTTTTTCGTCAAAATCGAGACTAAAATATTTTGCGATTCCCCAGTTAGTGTGCACTATCTACTATGTGAATTAAATTGTTGATATCTCGAAAACAGCTCATTTCCGACGGGTAGTTTCATTGAGTTTTTTACTGCTCACGATGAGATCTTTTTAACGATGCCTCTTTCGTCAAAATCGAGACTAAATTTTTTGCGGTACCCCAGTAAATGTGCACTAGCTACATGGCATAAATTGTCGGATATTTCGGAAACGGCTCATTTCCGACGGGTAGTACCATTGAGTTTTTTACTGCTCACGATGAGATCTTTCCAACGATACCACTTCCGTCGAAATCGGTGACTTACACTTCTTGCATTTCCCTAGTAAGTGAAAAAATTATATGTGCTATTTTACTCAAAATTTTTTAAGTCCACCCAATATATTTCAAAAGTTGGCGCTACTGCTAACAGATGATAATAAGGTTGAGCTATGAAAGATAAATGAAAGAAACTCTGATTCTTTCAGCTCTAAAGTACTAGAAGAATAATGACAGAAACATCTGCTGTTCACGGTTAAAACTTTCCGATTGACATCTTTGAAGAGAGCTTTGAATTCTTCTACCTGTACCTGAGATATCTCAATACTCGGTTTCATGAGAATCAAATCAATCGGATTAGCTCTCTTCGAATTACAATTGTTACAAAAACTAGACTTACTCGGCCGATGCCTGAAAAAAACTAGTTTATCTAACAGTTTAAACTTCGACTCCACCGGACAATACATACTCGAATTACAGTTGCTCAAAAACACTCCATGACTCGTCATAAATCCATTTTCCTGGACCTGAACACTCGTCTCGCTTGTTATCTGACGATCTAAATCCGGATTCAGTTTCAGAAGGGCGGCTCAAATTACGGCCATTCACAATTTTATTTATTTATTTATTTATTTATTCGTTCATATTAAACGCTATTAAAAATACAGGGAAAGCTGTATACTGTAACAAATACAAAACAATTGTAATACATATGGCCTGTGTAGTGTGAGAAAACTACTAAGGTTATTCATATCTACCCTGTATATGTAAAATCCTAGTGAAGCGAATTTATGAAACGGCTGATTAAACAAATGATTTTATTTTATGATGATTTCTCCAAAAATATGGAACATTATGGGGTAAAATTAACACCAAAAATCCGTATTAATCCGCAGATCTGAAAACTAAAATTAGAATCTTAAATTTGAATTAATTTTCGAGATACAGTCGACTCTCATTAATTCGAACTCGTCGGGACCACAGGAAATGTTCGAATTATCCGAAGTTCGAATTATAGAAAGTATCAGACGAAAATATGTTTAAAAGGGTACTATTACAAAAACAATTAATGTTATAGTATTTTTTAAATATATTTCGACTGTTGCTATTAAAATATGACTTAATATTCAATTAAAAGACATAAATATAAAAACTAATTAAGAGATTAGGAGCAAGCACAAGCGAAGATCGAGTGGAGGTGTCATTGATGGACAGACAGGACACTAAAAAAGCGGATATCAAATGCATGGGATTATATGTACACTTGTCCAGAACAATTCTAACAAAAATGAAATAAAGAAAATTATTTCAAAGCTCTGAAATCCGAGAGAAAGTAAGGAAAAACTAAAGATCGAAATTTCGTTAGTTCGAATTAAACGAAGTCACGAGAAAATGAGTTCGAACAAATGAAAATTCTCAACGTTATTCTGCTATTGAAAATTTCGGGACTTCAAGTTTAGTTCGAATTAAGCGAAGATTCGAACTATCCGATTTCGAATTAAAAAGAGCCGACTTTATTAATTATTTTCTGATTTGAATTAATTTTCTCTAATGATGGCAACCAAATTATTCCATTTTTTGGGGAAAAAGGGAGAAAATGGATAATGATAGGGATTATTAAAATCTAAAATATTTTTAATTCCACCAATAATGAAAACAATATTATGATTAAATTGTTTTTCAAAAATGTTTGACAAAATAAATCGTATATTTACTTATTTGATTTCCATGTATGAATT
Organism: Maratus speculifer; assembly: GCA_964019185.1. Lineage (NCBI taxonomy): Eukaryota > Metazoa > Arthropoda > Arachnida > Araneae > Salticidae > Maratus > Maratus speculifer. The sequence continues at coordinate 244,316,780 of OZ025296.1, forward strand.
TATGTCAGAAAACCAAAAATCGTCTGTCATTTAAATCGTTGACACAAATTTCATTTAGTATGTAAAAATCATAGAGGAAAGAGATGGATGAAGATGTAGTATTCCGTAAAAGCGGTTTGCAATATAATGGAAGTTATCGCTCAAATTTAAATATCCTCAATCGGCCCAAAAATAACAGGAACGTGGAACAGGTAGTGAATTCTCTGATATCCGTGCATTATTTTCTCTAAATGAAAATGATCTTCTTATATTTAAGCATTCTAAAGTAGCATTTCATTGTATTATAGTTTAAAAATAATATTCTTAAAAGTATTCTATATTGCGAAAGAACGTGTTTGTGTTTGAGCCGAATGTGGCGAATTTTAGGTTAAATTTTTGGCGTCACCTCCAGCTACCACATTTCATTTCTTTTCTTTCTTTTTAATCGATCTTAAAAATAATAATTCCACCTTAGCTTTTTTTTTTTCAGTTGACAACAGCGCATAAACCGAAATGGCTTAAAATTAAAATATGCAATTTTCTAAGTATTTATTTTAACTCCTATACTGGAAATATTTTGAATCATCTTCCAAATGACGTCTTTTATATAAAAGCTAAAGTAAAGGGAGAAGGAAACTAATAGGAATTATTACTTATGGATATCATTTTATCATAAGAAAAAAAACTTACATCGACATTCCCGCAAGATACCAAAACAATTTGCGACAAATTTTGACGTCACGTGAAATCATCTTTCGTATTCTATGAATTTTAGTATCAGGCAAAAAGTGCTATTCTGATGAAACGAACATTAAAAAGCGCCAATTCGGATATGTGAAACGAATTTATGAAATAATAATAGATAGTATTTCTGTGACGTCACAATTGGTTAACTGGCGATTTTTATAGCCTCGAACCAAAAGAAAGAATAGGGTCCATTTCTTGTGAGTTATTAGCTGAAAATAAATGCTAATCTACTGATATTATTTTAAATGTAAGCGAAACTTTTTGTAATCGTCTGTATGCGGTATGTTCAATTAAGCAGCATTCGTGTGACGTCACAATTGGTAAAATGGCGAATTTTCATAGCCTCGAACAGAATGGAAGAATCCACTCCATTGCTCAACTGAATGTAAGGAGATTAAAATTCCCTGCTTGGTTTTCTTTTCAATCTTAAAAGGAAAATGACATTAATAATGCGAAGATAAAAAAATACATTAGCAATAATTTTTTTAGCGTTATAAGGGTAATATCATTAAAATTTTAAACAAATTAATCTTTCAATATTATTAATTTTTTTAAATTTTGCATTTTGAAATTGTAAAAGTTATTAAATGCCCTTTAGAAATATTCTGATATCTGAAACGAATATATGAAATAATAATCGCCCAAATGACTGCAAAGCGAAAAAAATTTCGTCCTTTGATTTTTTTTTTCCCTATTTTAATAAGAAAATGACATCATCTGCTCTTTTCTCTTAAACATTCGTAAGAATGCTATTAAAATTTAAAACAAATTAATATTTTAATAACATAATTGAATTATATATTTACTCGTAAATTTGGAGGAGGAAAAAAAAATTATAAATAATTAAATTATTTTACGTAAATCAAATTTGAAGTAAAAAAAAAAAAAAGTCATAAATTAAAACTATGCATTTAAAACGATTTATTTATGGACGATATCCATTTGACATCACATAGTTTAAAAGAAGCATGGCTAACAAAATTGTTTCAATATATGTCATGAAACAAATGAGGCATATATGCATCATGAACGAATATATGCCTGCATTGCACGCAGCATAAATTCAGGTTGCCTGTACCAAATATTTTAGATTTATTCTGTATAAATTACCATTCGATACTTTAAAAAATTAAAAATTAAATGAAAATATGCATGGTGGTGCATTGAAACAGAAAAAATAATTAAAACCTGTTACTGACAATATCTAAAAGTCAATCAGAGTATAATATATAAGAGTAAAACTCCAATACACGTAACATTTCCGTGGTTTTAAATATTATTCCCAAGCAGAAGGAGTTTTTAATCCTCGAACCCAACAGTAGAATATTGCCTACAACATCATTATAAAAGACTGAATGGCGATATTTTGAAGATAAAAAATCTTTTTAAATGGATTGTCAAATGTGTAACCGATTTTGATTATCAATTCCCGAAACAACCGCCAGCTGCCACGACAGCGTTGGATGAAACCATTGTAATCGAAAAATGCTCCATTCAAACGGAAAAACATGGCATCCCGATTACAAAAAAATTGTCGTTAATCATGATAATATTATTCAGTCGTCCGTTATTTGGTAATTTTTTTAAAGAAAACACAATTTATTTATATAAAGATTACCTAAATAGCATTTTTAGCAATGTCTACATGGGGTGTCCATTATTGGAAAATGACTATTTAAGCATCCCAGTAATGGACACCCTCTTCAAATCTTAAAAATAAATGAAATTTTATAAATGGCTGTTAGTATATAAAATTCGAGGTTTTCTACTACTACCAAAGTAAAAACTGGCAAATTTAGCTAGAAAATAAAGAATGTATAAATTTATTAAATGAAGCCAGCACTTAGCATGTTTATTAAGATTTTCACTGGAAAAAACAGTGAAAATTTGAAACATTATTTTCTGTTTCCTGATTTGTTTGATTAGAGTGTCAACGATAGTGCAAAAATATAAAATATGCAAGGCAGTTATGGAAAAAATAAAAAAGCAAAATTTTTGTTGGTTATATTTTTTTTTTAAACCAAAAACATTGAGGAGAGTCCATTACTGGAAGGATGTTCAGTATTTACACATCTACGCTATATAAGATAAAAAGCGTATATTTTAAGTCTTAAAACGAAAATAAGTTTTGTAGAAGTGTGTTCTTTTCACTCCAGCAGCTTTAAAATTCTTCATCAGATGACAATGCTTCACTTTTGAAAATAACGCAATTGAAATCACGCATGAATAAAAGGCACACAGTTTTAGAAAATTTAGATTGTTTTTATACAAAAGCAACGACCTTTAGTTTAAACCAATATTAGTTTTAGAGTTAGACTAATCAATTTTTTATTTTAAATAAATTTGTAGATTTATTATAAATTGATGATAAAACAGTTTCTTCCTAAACATTTTCTTTTGTCGAAATTAGACGGGTTCCACTTGGTGACCAAAGATGACAAGTCACTTTGCTACTTTAGACATTTTGTTAAATATCTCAAAAACATGAAGAATTATCCTGAAACTTTAAGTGTGTAATTACAATAGTACAGGTCATACATTTCCGTGAAGCTTTTTTCCTCGAAACTCTATAGGGAGCCGTCAACAAATTAAAAAAGAACGAATATCTTTTGGATAACCCTGTCAAAACTAATCAAGCAAAAGAGTTTAAACTGTAGATTATGATTAAGTGGCTTACTGTTATAAACTGTGTTCATTTTTACGCGAATAGCATGTATACTCGTAGAGAAATTAAGGTTTTTATAAAAACAGTCCCATTTTTTCCAAGTTTTTTGCTTATAATTTTCAGAGTTCTTAATATAAAATAATGTTCCTTTCTGAGAATATGACAAACAACATTGTACAGACCACCATGTAATCAGAATTAAAAAATAATAAAAATTGTATAAAAAATGAGCAGGTTTACTAAATAATTTTTCATTGCCCATGCGTGAAGGCTATCAAAAGTTCATTTGCATATTATGTTAGCTAAATGTGTAGAGCAACTTCCGTGAAAGTCTCAAAAACATAGCTTGAAAATTGTGAAAGTATTCGTCAACAGAATAAGCTTAAAATCCGTTATTCCAAAAATGAAGCAAAAAAATGAGGGGTTGTATCCATTTATCCATTGGTTAGTGTCAATATAGAATACACAATATAGCATAAACTACTATATTTGGATACAACCCATCTCATTTTGGGAAGTTTATTCTATCGACGAACACTTTCAGAATTTTCAAACTATGTTTTTGAGACTTTCAGCAAAGTTTACCTATACATTTAGCTAAATATATAGAGAATGCAATAATATGCAAATATATTGCAATAAAATGCAATTTGCTCATAATATGCAAATGAAATTTTGATAGCCTCCAGGCATGCGCAATGAAAAATTATTTAGTATAGCTGCTCATTTTTCATACAATGTTTATTATTTTTTAATTCTGATTACAGGGTATTGTGTACAATATTTTTTTCCATATTTTCAGAAAGGAACATTATTTTATATTAAGAACTCTGAAAATTATAGGCAAAAAACTTGGAAAGAATTGGGACGGTTTTTATAAAAACCTTAATTTTTCTACGGGTATACATGCTATCCGCATAAAAATGAACACAGTTTATTACAATAAGCTAAATAACTTAATCATAATCTACAGTTTGAACTCTTTTGCTGCATTAGTTTTGACAGGGTTATCCAAAAGATATTCGTTCTTTTTCAAATTTTTGACGGTCCCCTATAGAGTTTCGGGAAAAAGGCTTCACGGAAATATGTGACCTGTACTATTATGTTTACACACTTAAAGTTTCAGGATAATCCCTCATGTCTTTTTTGAGATATTTAACAAAATGTCTAAAATCGCAAGTGGACGGTCATCTTTGGCCATGTAGTGTATCTATATTTTTTAACTTATCGGGGACATCACTAATTCTGAAACAAGTGGGTAAGTGTGATTGCAGATCGCGCAGAGGGTTTCGTTTAATATCTCCTTCAAAACATTTTATCATTAAATTAACAAACGAAAAGTGGTTTTTCGGCGCCATTTCGGATTTATTCACCAATCACGCCAACCAGAACAGAATACGGAATTCTTCCCCTAAATGCTGCTTTGATGGCTTAGATTTGTTGATCAGTATCTACAGATTTAGTGAAGGTAAGCAAGAAAATAAAATTATGTATAAGAGTAAAATGTTACAAAGCTTAGCATAAATTTAAGGGAGACCAAACCGGTCACCAGAGGCGGCTAGTAATTTAATTGAATAGGAATTTAATAATTTAAAAAAAAAAATGTTTTTTTTCGCATGTCAAAATAGAGGATAAATATGATATAATATAGTGAAATAAAAAGAAATAAAAATGTTTTTCACGTGATTTATTTAATCCATTAATTCATGTTACATACCTAATAATTTTATTTAAACTTGCGTGCAACAATTAGAAGAAATGAAATTTAAATTTTGAAATTTACGCCATTGTAAATTTTTAAACTTATAAATATATCACATTTTAAATTTTTCCACTACCGTATTAAGGCAAAAAAAGTACTTTTAAATGCAATGTGTTTAAACGCTGTATCTCGATTTATTTTTAAGATATTAATTTTTTTTCAATTTTTAATACCAATTTTGTAATTGTGGCAACAGAAGTACTCCACTTCTTTTTAAAGCGTAAAAAAGAAATAATTTTATACCTATTTAAACTTGCGTGCAATAATTAGAAGAAAAAAATTTTAAAAAATGGAATGATCATACACTGTCAGAAATATTCGTCTTTATACACTACATTTTGCCTCATTCTCGAACAAATAATTTCTGTACTCCTTGGAAAGGTTATTTTTCTGTGAATCGTTGCTGAAGAAGACGAATAATTTCGTTTATTCCCCGCACGCATGCGCATTTGTCTTTTTCTTCTCTACGTCTGATGTTACCTGCTTCTGTTGTTCCTAATCTATGGCTCTGATTATAAACAAATTATATAAGTCGCTAATTATATATGTGTTGCTGACTGTGTGTGTACTTGCGCCACGTTTGACAAATTATTGCAAAATTCGGATAATATATCAAAAATGGGTAAGTACTTATTTCAGAATTTGATTTTAATCATATCTATGTGTTCATTGTATAACCGTTAAATTATTAGACATTTCTTTGGCACATGTCATTTATCTTTTTTATTATCTACATTTTAAAAACAAAGGAGCATTATTACATTTAAACTGGAATTATGAAATGCCAAATAAACTTTATACTATTTTCTGTAGCAGCTCCGTAAAAAGTTTAAGAATAATCACGGAATGATGGTATTCTATTCTTTAGTCGCAATTCATTCCAATAAATCAACAAATTCAGCGTAATAATAAACTCAGATTGGTAGTATTCTATTCTAAAGTCGAAATTATTGTTATGTAACACGAAATTCAGTGGAAAGAAATTGATTTTCTGTTTTGATTACGAATCGTAAGTTATCAGATGACATGCGCCATTTTACATCCGCTTTCAAAGTTCCAAACTTAGCAGGTGAAAAAGTAAACATAATGTAAGCAATATTATTATTATTCTTTTTAGATTTTAGACGTAAGCTAAATAATGCTTGCATGTGTTTTTTTTTTTAATTAGATCATGTTTTTAATAGTGCACTAGTACACTGTCATTTTAAGAACAATGTCGACATTATCGAATTTAACGAAAAGTATGTCTTTAGTATAACAGTTGTAATCAACTTTTTTTTATACAGCTTTGTTTACTTTTAATCTGGCATAATTTAGCATTTTTTATGCTATGCATTAAATTGTATAACTGTGAGATAATGTAATATCATATGTAGCTTATGTTTGTTATTTTCTTAAAAAAACTAGAAACTCCGAATTAAATTAATAGTGATAGTTACAAGTAATTATAATTTTTGTTACAAAAATATTTTATAACGTGTGATCATGATGTTTGCCCGAACTCAAACAAAAAATATTTTCATAAAAAATTAGTTATATGTTTTTTAGCTTACTTGACGCATTATTAACCTATGAGAAAGATATTTTTAAGCATGCAAATATAGGAAATTTCGTTGTTTAAAATGTATATTTTATTAAAATGTCTCAATTAAAAGGAAGTTTCGCAACCTCATTGCGCCAAAATATTTATTTTAAATTATGTCTGTATTAAATTTAAGATGTAATATCTACAAAGTTTCCCCCAGAGGGTTTCAGAGGGGCGCTCCGCCCCTCCTGCCCTTTAGTTTAAAAAATAGCGCCCCTCTTGCCCCTCATCCAAAAACTAGCGTCCCTCTTATCGCTCATTCAAAGAAAAAAAAAGCGCCCTTTATGCCCCATATTTGAAAAAACACAACTCTGCAGCGATAATGCGAAAATTGATTATATTTTCCCTTCATAATCTATCAAAATTCATTATTTTTTACTTTTGCACTATTTTTCCTAAATTCGAATGAAATTAGCGATTTTACTCAGCTACGAAGTGAACATTTGTGTGTTTTCTGAGATGGCAACAAAATTTTTAAAGAAGAAAATTCTTGATATTAACATTTACGAAAACACGATTTATTGGTGGTTAAGAAACATTGAGGGTTTTATGTTAACAACTTTATTGTGCAATCCAGTTTTTTTTGTCCAAATTTTTAAACTAATTGTCGTTATTTTAAAATTTCCGGAACAAATGCTTTAAAATTTTGGAAATTTCAGATCAAAACCACTCCTTAAAAATGTTTCATGGACTAAAAATTGCAAATGTAAAAAATGTGTTTGTGATTTAAGACATTTCATAGCATTGCAGTTTATAATAACTCAAGCTTGTAAGAACTAAGGTTTATTTTCATAGCAGTTGGCAGATCTCCATATAGTTGAAATGTATGTTTTTAGTAAAAAATAAAACTATTTATGTTTTCATTGCTTATTTATTCTGTGGCAGGTAATTTATTATTATTTATAATAATTACAGTACACTCCTTCTAATCACATGTTGGGATCAAGGATTTTGTGAATTATAGAATTGTGCAGATTATAGGTCAATTCTTTGTTTACATCTTAATATTAGGAATGTATCAACAAATGTAATAATCATACTGCAAATAAATTACACAGAAATGAAAGAAATGATTTTTAATATAAAAAAAGGTTATATTCAATATTATGAAACTATTCAAATGATATAATACAAAACTATTAGAACAAATTTCTATTTGCTTTATAGGTTTTTAGTTTATTGTATCCTGAAACCTTTAGAGATCAGTCTATCTTGATCAATAACAAAACTTTGTTTTCCTAAAAAGCTGAGTTTTTTACTCATGGGATACTTATCCCTTCTAAGAATTTTTTTCTTTTTATATAGCTAGTGAATGTGTTTAGAATATATCACATTATTCATAATGTACATAAAATATCTCGGTCTAAAGAATGCATTAAAAATTTCTTAATTCATAAGGGCAATCAACTTTTATTATGGTCTGAATCCAGTTACACTGTGGATTATAGGTTTTTAGTGGATTATAGGCTATTGTGGATTAGAGAGAGTGAACTTATATCATATAAGCTATATCTCAGTGGAATAATATTTTATAATTTAATGAAATGCTTATTTAATAACAATAAATAAAATCAACTTCTAAAGCAAATAAAAAATACTTCTTAGATGTTCAACTTCTTAACTGCACATTTTCTTCTTCTTCTTCTTTTTTTTTTTTTTTTTTTTTTTTGTCAAATCTAGCCATTTGATATGGGCAAAATTAGTGTTGTTCCATTCTTTGGACTATTCTTGATCAATTACAGTAATCATATTGGCCAAATTTATGGCACACATTGAGAATTATGTTTTTAGGTATGTGCCATATGTGGTACACAATGCAATGAGAGTTAAACCTAATAGTTGGTCCTATAAGTTTTTAAGTGTGTTGTTTGAATTCAATTTTTATTTGTTTTTTTTTACTACATTTATTTGTTGCATGATCTGTTGGATTAACCGAATGGAACTGCTTAATGTTTTTTTTCTTTCTTGAGCTGTAACAATTAGATTGTAATTATATGTATATGTATATGTTTATAAATTCTGTAACTTGTGTTTTTATTTAAAAAATCTTAAAGTATGCTAGACACAATAACTTTAATTATTCTTTATAAAACAGGTATCTCTGTTGTAAACAGCTTAATGGCTGATGTAGTGAATCTCAATTATTTTGAATGGTGGAAGAAGTCTATAATTGTCACCGAATAATGATGATATGAATGATAAGCAAGCTGATTACCTCACCATAGCTTAATCTCTTTCAGTAGAACGAATATGCCTTTGGCTTGGTATATTCGAAAAATTAGTAATCAACCGAGTTGCCAAACTTGTTTTTTTGTACGAGCACTTTAACTAAACAAATGCTTATATCTTATTCGCTTCCGAATTTGTTTAAAATGTGTTAATGTCTTTTATATACTGTAGTTATTTTTTTTTATCTTAACTAAAGCAGAGTTTCCCCCAGGTTTAAAAAGGGGCAGGGTGCTACTGTTTTGAAAAGGGCACTTTTTACATTCTTCAGGGCACTTTTTATACAGTCGAATCTAGAATTTAGCGGTTCAAAAAATCGTGAAAAAAAACAGAAATTCCGTCAAAAAATCGAAAAAGAACAAAAATTTCGCCAAAAAATTGAGCAAAAAGAAAAAAAACCCATAAAGTTTGGTAAAAAATTGCGAAAAACAGCAGATTTTGTTAAAAAAAATCACGAAAAAACGACAAATTTTGTTAAAGATCGCGAAAAAAGGCAAATTTTGTTAAAAGATCGCGGAAAAACGGCCGGTTTTGTTAAAAGATTGTTAAGGGGCAGGCCTGATTTATTGAAAAAGACATTTTTTTTTTTTTTTTGAGAAAAAAGAATACTTTTGTTCAATAAAGGGTTCTTTTTGTTTCATAAACGGGTGCTTTCAGGATTCACATTTAGAAAGTTTTGTACAGTCAAAAGAGGATTGTGAACAAAGGGGGGGGGGGGAGGAGAAGGTCGCCTCGGGCTCGGAAATTTAGGGGGCGCCAAATTTATGCTACAAACGTCACTATTGGGTTGTCACAAGAAAAAGTTGGGAGGGGGGGGCAGGCCTCAAATTCTAATTATGCTCCAGGAGTAATTTTCCCTTCACACGCCTAGATCGTGAAGTAGGAAAATCCGCTTTTTGAGCATTAAAAACACAATTTTCAAGCAGGAAAATTAGTTTGTAGAACAGAAAAATTCACTTCTGGCATTAACTTTGTGTGTGTGTGTCTCTATGAGGAAATTTGCATTTTTTTACAATCTTTTGACAAAATCTACCGTCTTTTCGAGATATTTTGCGTTTTTTCGCGAACTTTTGGCAAAAATACGTAGCTGTTTTTCGGAAATTTTCTGACAGAATTTTCCGCTTTATTGCGATTTTTTGACGAAAATTTGCCTTTTTTTGCAAATCTTTTGACGACATCTGCCGTTTAATCGCAATTTTTTAACGAAAATTGCCGTTTTTCGTGAATTGTTTGACAAATTTTTCCGTTTTATCGCGCTTTTTGCATGAAGATTGGCCTTTTTTTTTACGATCTTTTAAGGAAATCTGCCGTTTTTATGGGATTTTGTGACGAAATTAGCCATTTTGTCGTGAATTTTGCTAGAAATGAGTCTTTATTTCGTGATTTTTTTTAGTGAAATTTGACTTTTTTTTTCGCAATTTTTTGGCGAAATTACACGTCCTGTGGGACGTTTAAGAACTATTTTTTTGCGTTCCGACGCCGATTTTTTATGTAATTTATGCGTTATAGCGCGTCTGCATCATCGCTGAAATTCTGTGTTTTCTCAAATGTGGGGCAAGAAGGGCGATATTTTTTTTCAATCAGCGACAAGAGGGGCGCTAGTTTTTGGATGAAGGGCAAGAGGGGCGCTAGTTTTTAAACTAAAGGGCAAGAGGGGCGGAGCGCCCCCCTGAAACCCTCTGGGGAAAACTCTGACTAAAGCATTTGCTTGTCCTTTTCTTGTCTTATAATTTTTTACATTTGATTTGTAGTTTACCATGTATTTTGTACAATAAAATTTTTTACCGTAACCTAAATGTTGCCTTTTAATCATTTACATAAATTGTGTAATATTATTAATAATATATTGGTAATACTTTGACATGCATATTTTTGTGTATAATGTTTATTTTATGAATCAAAAGAAAAGTCATAAAACAATACTGTGGGAGTTTTAAAAAAATCATGAATTCTGATGTGTGATAAGACCAATAATAAGATAAGACAAAAGTTGAAAGACATATTTAGCTAAATGTGTTTTATAAAAGAGCTGAATTTTTTAAAATATATGGAATGCAGCTGGATGGATATATATACCACAAAATATAAATTATTAATACTACTCTTAAAATTATTGCTGATTATTTAGAAAGAAGTGTAATGCATATCTTGAAATTAAAGTTAAATATCTGAAATGTGCAATATTTTGTATAATTTAAAATTTGATATTAAAATCGATCTAGAATTTAAGAATTCACAACTTGAGTGTGAGGGGGTGAAACTTAGAATATTTATTACAATATACTTCAGCTTCGATTTCATTTTTCTTTTTAGCTTCCGATGCTATTTCTTTCAGACATGATAAAAAATGTCGTGTCGTCAGCCCAAAATTTTCTACTCAACAGATTTTGATAATTATTTTTTGAAATGAAAGCTATTTATTTGTAGTTGTGCCCATTTTAGCTATTTTTTAATTTATTTCCATTTTTATACTTCATTTTTAATTTTAAATACTTTTTACGATATTTCTTAAATATGGTGGCAACTCAATTTTCCCTTTCTCTCGATAATAAAAATTTATTTTCCATTATCACTTTCCACGAGTCAGAAGCTTTATTTCATCAGTGAACATGTCCTTGCATTTAAAAGAAAAAAGTCAATTGTTTTCGTAAAATCTAACCACAATAAAATGATTGCGTATAATTATGCACTAATTGAGGTAAAAAAAAAATTATATTTACTGAGAAATAATAATAATAATGTAAATAAAATAATAGAAAATAATTTATGATAAAAATTAATGTCTAAATAAAAATTTCAAATGAGGAAAATGATGTCATTCAGCAACCAGATAAATATGAATTACAATATTATTACGGATGCCTTTTTCATATTACTAATAACAGTAACTTTTAAAAAACATTTGAAGAGAAAATGACATCACTATTTAAAACATCGCATTTTTACTCATAACGATATTACGTTTAAATATTTCTTTTCATTATGGACACTGAGTTGAGATTTTACTTTCAGATGACTTCAGTTAGTGAAAATAATGTCACAGTAAAAATAAAATTAGTTTTTTTTTTTAATAAAACAATTTTTCTGTGAATGCATATAAAATAAAATTTCTGGATTTCGTCGGCACTCAGATTACAATTTTAACTGAAAATGTGCGAATATTTGCATGCAAAATTGTAACTGACAAACTTGACATTAAGTTTGGAAATATTCGTTTATTTAATGGTATTGTCTGAATAACTTTGGATGTATTTATAAAAATATTTATATATTTACTATACATTGATTCAATAAAGTAATTACTTTTGATTTTTTTTAAACCAAATCGATCGGGTCTTTTAAATATTTCATTCGTCAAATTCGATGGGATTCCATTCGTTTTATTGTTAAAATGCATTTCCTTTTTCTCAACGTCAATAAAAAAGCGTTTAAATTAAAGAAAAAATCCGTTTTTGATGAATCTAGTCAATGAAGAAGTAGCACGTCAAATTGCATCTCTTTATTATTCTGCAATTCCAATGACTCAGAGAGAAATTGCTAATCAATTGGGGTATTTCACGCCGTTCTGTTTGCTATTATATTAATAAACATAAGAAAAATGAAGTTAGTTCATTGCATTCTAAACAGGGTCGCCCTTCTAAAAGACCCTATCGATTTTTTTTTTTTTTTTTTTTTTGTAATCGGAGGCGAAACTGAATTCTGCAATGGCAGAATCTATATTCAACTTGTCATAATTTTGAAGTAAAAATACTTTTAAAAATGTAGTTCTATATCATAAAAAAATATAAATTAAATGCAAAGTAACATGTTATGATGTAATTGAAGAAAACAGATCCAGACATTCTAGAATTTTTTAAATAAGTGATCGTAATGTAATAAGCAAATCTGCATGTAGTTTCTTTATATTTCAATCTTTTTGGTTTTATGGAGGCACGGAGAAAGGTAATTTCTGAAAAAAATCCTATGAAAACATCAATGTTTTATTTTCTAGGAAATGAGCTTCCTGTAATATATCTCCCCTCCCCCTCCCTCCCAAAAAGATTTATGGATATTTTTTGTTTTTAGAATAAAATTTCTTAAACGTTCATATGCTTTAAAATAGAATAACTTCTCAGGAGAAATTTGTTTTTCAATTTTCATTAATAAAGTTTAAGGTATTGGAAGGTAAGTGAATGTTTCTTCAATGACTGGCAATTTTGTGAATGGATACTAGTATAAGTGAACAGATTCGAAATAAACAAATCATTCCCATTCCTTACATGGAAAAAATTGTTAATTATATTCAATATTTTGCTCAATATCTACTCATCTATGAAATATATTTATGATATTTGCAATAGAAACTTATAGTAATGGTTTTTTGAAGTTACTTTGATGACACATTAAAAGATATTTTTTTCAAAAGATTGTTTTTAAATCAAAAAGGGCAACTTTGTGACATATGTTAATTTATTTTTGTTCAGAAGCGCATGAAATTGACAGGTGTTAATCAAAAACAACCGAAATGCACTCAGTTTTCTATTTTTTGTAAACAAAATAGATCTTTCGGAATAAGCCATCAAAATTGTCATTTTGAACCGCTTTCCCGACAAAAGCAAAACCAGTCCAACAAATGGGGGGGGGGGGGGGGTTATAATCACATGATCTAAATATTTAATAATTTGATAGGTAATTAAATTGCATTAAAATGGAAAACTGAGATGAAACAGGTCTTCCATTTCGACTTCATTTGGTATTAAGTTTGAAACACCAAAGATGACAGCATTTTATGAATGATCTGATTTTTATCAAAAATTTAAACATTTTTTGAATGATACCTGCCAATTCTGTGTGTTAAAGTGTAGATCCTTTTGGCTATAAAGAACATCTTTAATGAAATAATAAAAAAAACCAACTTTCTCATCTAAAAAAAAAAAAAAAAAAAAAAAAAAAAAAAACATAGCTGGCATTTGCTCAAAAAACAGAAAATCCCCCCCCCCCCTAAAACGAAGCAAAAAAACGGACTTTCTTCAAAAAACATTCCTTCAAAAGACGGAAAATCCCCCCCCCCCCTAAAACAGACAAAAATATAACGGACGTTCCTTCAAAAAACAGAAAATATTCTTTCCTAAAACGAAGAAAAAGATGACGGACGTTCCTTCAAAAAACAGAAAAATTTCTTCTCTAAAACGGAGAAAAACATGACGGACTTCCGTCAAAAGACGGAAACTTTCTCTCTTTTAAAGAAGAAAAACATGACGGACGTTCCTTCAAAAAACAGAACATTTTCTTCCTGCGACGGAAAAAAAAAAAGACGGATATCCGTCTTTTTACAGAAACTTGCTGGCAGCACTGCTGCCAGTACTTTTTCTGTGAATTGACGGAAGTTTTTTTGAGAGTGTATTAAAAAAAATATTTTAATTAAAATAATAATCTTTTCCAAAATTTTATGATTTGTTGTGTGACAAGAAGTATTAAGTACACAAAATTTGAACGCTCTGACTTATATAATTTTTTTATGTACGGACTCTGCGACAGAGAGGCAGAAAGCGGACAGAGACGAATAGGTTTTCGTCAGATGAACGAAACTCTAAAAAACAGAATTTTTGCTTCCTGCTTGTTTATTTATTTATTCTGGCCTCCACATTGTAAAATATTTTATCTGTCAAGGTTAGTTGCTATAACCTGACCAGAACACGACTCAGTTGTTAGAGGGGTAAATGCAATGTGTTGATATTTTTAATCCGGTGGCACGTGATCACATAAGACTTTTTTTTATCGTCGAGAGCAATTGAACATAGCGAGAAGACCGGATCTGACGCAAAAAGTCTTTCAATGGCGCCCATCTGTTCCATTTTAGAGAATTAAGTTCTTTGTCTAACTCTTGCCACAGAGTTTGTGATTAAAGTAAAAAAAAAAAAAAACTTAAAGCACAAGACGCATTTTTAGTTCTTGATTTGCTTTTCCGAAAGCTCCGTAAACACTTCATGAAGTTAACATATTTGTTACTTTCGCTGCACAAACATGGTTAAAATTTATGCGTTTCTCCTCGATAAATTAATGAAGCGATGCGGAATAAACACGGATATATCTTCTTTATGTCTGTTTTTTTAATAGTCGCAATCACTTTTAGGATATTTTTACATGTCTCATAATTATTTTAATCTGTTTGAAAGACATCAGTTGAAGAATTAACAATTGTTTCCTGTTATTATTATCATCAATATTATTACAAGCAGTAGCGACTCATGTCACATCGCATCCCTTGCGTGATGCAATGTAAATCTATCCCGAAAAAAGATGTTTGTCTGTGCATGTGCGTGTGTGTTCTTTTGCGCACGTATTTCTCTGTGTGTGTTGCATGAATGTATCCGCCATGGCTAGGGAAATATACCGCACGTATGCAAATTCAGTGTGATATCGAATAGCAGTGGCGCCAACTTTTGAAAAATATTGGTTTGACTCAAAAATATTGCCTGGGCTCATAAATATTTTTTTTAAGGGTGTAATCAATTTGTTTTTTCTTTGAAGGTTTGATAGATGATGAAAGATGAGAATTTTCAGTCAAGCTATCATGTTTTAATAACGTTGTAATTTTATTAATTTTCTCATACGTTTTACCTTGTAAAGTCACTAATATTTATTGCAATATCATTATATCATGAATATGGTTATAAATTAAATTAGCAAAAAGTTAAACAGAAAAAAAAAACATTTCAGTCATTTGAGATTTATGGGTATCAGTCGGAGAATTAAAATACATTCTCATTGGCAAAATAATTTTTATTGTGACAAGAAAAATGAAGTATAAAATAATAAATAAATAAATAACGTGAACAATAAAAACTGGGTACGCTATGATTCAAAATTATTGGGTGGGCTTGGGCCCCACGAGTCCATAGAAGTTGATGCCACTGTTCAATTGCATCAAATTCTTAAATAAAACTTGAAAGAAAACAACGATAAATTTTAAAAAGCTGGAAAGATATCTAATTTTAAAATTTAAATAAGGCTCTTTATTTGGATGTGAAGAATATAATATAAATGTTAAATCCTCTTTTTCGCAAAAATTTAATTTCGCTCATTTATGTGTGTACATTTGCATTAATTATTATTATTCAACATTAAAACATTATTTTAAATAACATTTTCGGACTTGTTTATAAAATGTGAATTGAAATTTCAAATTTTATTTTCAACAAATGATATAATTATATAGTATAATTTTTTAGTTAAATAATATTAAAAATTCAACTATTTACTTATGAAAGTTTCTATTTAATTTGGTTTTATATTCTAATTACAAAAAACGAAAACTGGCGTGTGAGGCAAGTTAAAACTCAAGTTATTATTTTTTAAACATTTTTTATGAACATTTAGCTTTTTACGAAAAACATACCGAAATAGTAACGTTAGAAATATCTAAGATTTCAAATTGATTACCGATGTAATATTATAAATATACTATACATTAAAAATTATTAACAAAACATTAAGTGCAGTAATATAAAAATCAAATTTGCTGCTTTTCTAGGTCTTCTTATTTATAACTAGTTGGATGTGTCAATCCCAAAACTTTCTTCTATCTCATAAATACATTTTAATATAAAAAAAAAAAAAAAAAAAAAAAAAAAAAAAAAAAAAAAAAAAAGAAACTTGGTGACCCCAAAGTTACTCACTATCGAATTTCCTCAAACATTTGACCTAGCCTAATGAGATTCTGGTATCCGAAAAGCCTAAAACGCAAAATTTAATTAATGTTCTGAGAAAATGAGCTTAGTAGTGCCTCATGTTGGGTAACTTATACTAAAACCTATTAAGAATCTATTTATATCAAGACCTAACAGAATCTGAAATTTGATGGAATTTCGTCCATTAGTTCTTGAGATGTAGTTATAACAAAAAATTTGCAAAACGTAGCACAGCAACACCATATCTTGAACAATTTATGCCAAAATGTAAAAAAGCGTCTAATTATGTTATGGTGCAAAAGAATCTGAAGTTTGATGAAATTCTGTGCATTAGTCCTTGAGATGTAGCTAGTTTAAAAAAAACCGTGTAAAATATAGCACAGCAGCACCACCAGTTGAAGGATTTATAACAAAACGTAATCATCGTATAATTATCTTATATGTCATTTTGTAACAAAATCTGAAGTTTGATGAAATTCTGTGCGTTGGTTGTTGAGATATAGCTATCGGAAAAATTGTTCAAAATGCAGCATAGCTCCACCACCTGTTGCAAGGTAATACCAAAATGTAATCAGCGTTTAATTATGTTATATATTCTAGTGTAACAGAATCTAAAATTTGATGAAGTTCTCTGCATTAGTTCTTGAGATATAGCTATCGCAAAAATCGTGCAAAATGTAGCATAGCAGCGCCACCTATAGGTCAGTTCCCACCAAAACCTTATCAGCGGCTATGTATCTCAAGGTATCGCGGAATCTGAAGTTTGGTGAAATTCTGTGCATTAGTTCTTGAGATATAGCTATCATGAAAATCATGAAAAACGTAGCATAGCAGCGCCATCTGTTGGCCAATTTACACCAAAACTTAATCAGCGTCTATGTATATCAAGGGGTCACAGAATCTGAAGTTTGGTGAAATTTTGTGCATTAGTTCTTGAGATATAGCAATCTTGAAAATCATAAAAACGTAGTATAGCAGCGCCACCTGCAGGCCAATTTTCACCAAAAACCGATAGGCACTAATTCATATCATGGTCTAACTGAATATAAAATTTTATCAAATTTCGAGCATTAGTTCTTGAGATAGAGCGCCCACAAATTTTTTGTCACATACAGACACTCACAGACAGACTCACAGACTCAGACAGACTGACAGACTCACAGACAGACGGACAGACTCACAGACAGACATTTTCTAAAAATAGTCAAAACGTGTTCAGGACCTTCTAAAACGTATAAATCCGTTGAAAACCGGAAGTCGAAAATTTTCATGAATCCAATACTTTCTTCTTGTTAAGATAGAAGAAAGTAAAAATTACTATTTTACATTCTTTTAATGTAAATTAGCTTTTTCATATTGAATCGTGAACGGAACTTAAGGCCTCTGTCCTCGCTTGAGGAAACGCTCGCGAGCTAATGCTATTCCTATGGGGAAGCATTTTCCTAATAACTCTTTCGCATTTTGTTGACATTTTTGAATTTTTTTTTTTTTTGCGTTGGATAGCTGAGGTGCATGCCGACAGCGCACCTTTTTTACTTTTTCGATTTTGGTAGCAGATATTTTTTACAAAGTTAGTTTCACTTTCAAAACCGGTTTCAAAACTGAAAGTGCTTTTGAAAACATATATCTGCAACCAAAATCGAAAAAGTAATCAAGGAGCGCACTTGAGAGGGACCTCACCTATCCAATGCAAAGAAAATTATTCAAAAATGTCAAAATGCGAAAGAGTTATTAGAAAAATGCTTCCCCATAGGAATAGCATTAGCTCGCGAGCGTTTCCTCGAGCGAGGACAGGGGCCTTAACGTAAAAGACAGCAAATTTAACAATTAAATTTCAGAAAGTTAAAAAGGGATAATAGCTTAAATTTGGATGTGATATTTCTCCTATGTATACAGATTATATTTTAATCGTTAAACTTCTTTACAGATAAAAATGTCTACTGATATTTTTTAATTAAATAAAAATAGCCCGTTTCTAATGCAAAGTCAATTGAGAAACTCATTTGAGCACGCGGAATGACGTCAAGCAGCCCCCTGTAAATGAACTATAAATCGTACATAATTCATATTCAATAAAAAAACGTGCTTTGGTAACCCTAAATAAGCTTTAACAATTGTATGAAAATCCGAGTTTATTTACGGGAGTTAGAGCTTGGACAGTTGGAAAAACCAAATCCATGAGCACTTTTCAACTTTGTACAAAACAAAATACTAAAAAAACCATCTCAAAATAAACTATTTCGTTTAAACATACTTTTAAATTTAATTCGTTTTGCAATATTTTGTTAAATTATTTTAAAAATGACGAAGTTTCTTCTGTAGCGTCTAGACCCCGCCCCAAACAACGGCTCTTATCACAAATGCACCCAAGAAATTCCCCATGCTGCCGAAAATGGGGTTTAATAGTTTGATATCTGCGTTTAACAACAATTTTGCTCATTTTAGAAATTTCTTCCATGCGACTTTCGTGCATCCAGGAATAAATTTTTCCGTTTTAGTATCGTTAGTTAACGCGGGTTTGTACATTTTAGTGATTCCTGCACAGCGAGTTTCGTAAATACAGTGTTTTTTTTTTTTTTTTTAATGGGGACGTAGCGCTCATACACGCGTTAGTGATTCCGGTGTTGATGAGTTTCGTACATTTTAGTGATTCCAGGACAGCGAATTTCGTGGATTCAGTGATTTTTTTTTTTTTTTTTTATTTTTTTTAATGAGCGCGCAGCGCTCATACACGAGTTAGTGCTTGCAGCATTGACGAGTTTCCTACATTTTAGTGATTCCTGCACAGCGAGTTTCGTGGATCCAGTGATTTTTTTTGTTTTAATGGGCGCGCAGCGCTCATACACGCGTTAGTAATTGCGGCGTTGACGAGTTTCGTACATTTTAGTGATTCCTGCACAGAGAGTTTCGTGGATCCAGTGATTTTTTTTGTTTTAATGGGCGCGCAGCGCTCATACACGCGTTAGTAATTGCGGTGTTGACGAGTTTCGTACATTTTAGTGATTCCTGCACAGAGAGTTTTGTGGATCCAGTGATTTTTTTTTTGTTTTAATGGGCGCGCAGCGCTCATACACGCGTTAGTAATTGCGGCGTTGACGAGTTTCGTACATTTTAGTGATTCCTGCACAGCGAGTTTCGTGGATCCAGTGATTTTTTTTTTTGTTTTAATGGGCGCGCAGCGCTCATACACGCGTTAGTAATTGCGGCGTTGACGAGTTTCGTACATTTTAGTGATTCCTGCACAGAGAGTTTCGTGGATCCAGTGATTTTTTTTGTTTTAATGGGCGCGCAGCACTCATACACGCGTTAGTAATTGCGGCGTTGACGAGTTTCGTACATTTTAGTGATTCCTGCACAGCGAGTTTCGTGGATCCAGTGATTTTTTTTGTTTTAATGGGTGCGCAGCGTTCATACACGCGTTAGTAATTGCGGCGTTGACGAGTTTCGTACATTTTAGTGATTCCTGCACAGAGTTTCGTGGATCCAGTGATTTTTTTTTTTTTTTTTTAATGGGCGCGCAGCGCTCATACACGCGTTAGTAATTGCGGCGTTGACGAGTTTCGTACATTTTAGTGATTCCTGCACAGAGAGTTTCGTGGATTGATTTTTTTCTTCGTTTAAATGGGCGCGCAGCGCTTATATACGAGTCAGTGATTGCGGCGTTGGCGAGTTTCGTGCATTTTAGTATTTCCTGCACAGCGAGTTTCGGGGATCCAGTGATGTTTGTCTGTCTTTCTGTTTGTTTGTTTGTTTGTCTGTCTTTCTGTTAGTCTGTCTGTCTGCTTTTTGTCTATCTGTTTGTTTGTTTGTGTGTCTGTCTGTCTGTTTGTCGGTTTGTTTGTTTGTTTGTCTGTTTGTTTGTCTGTTTGTCAGTTTGTTTGTTCGTCTGTCTGTCTGTTTGTTTGTTGGTTTGTTTGTTTGTTCGTTCGTTTGTCCGTTTGTTTGTTTTTTGTCGGTTTATTTGTTTTTTTGTTTGTTTGTTTGTTTGTCGGTTTGTTTGTTTTTACGTCTGTTTGTTTGTTTGTCTGTTTGTATTTTAGTTTGTTTGTCAGTTTGTTTTTTATTTATCTGTTTGTTTGTTTGTCTGTATGTGGGTTTGTATGTTTGTTTATTTGTTTGTCTTTTGTCGGTTTGTTTTTCTGTCTGTTTGTTTGTTTGTCGGTTTGTCTGTTTGTCTCTCTGTCTCTCTGTTTGTTTGTTTATTTGTTTATTTATTTGTAGTATCGTCAAGAAACGACAAGAAACCATATTTTCCGTTTAAAAAAGGGAAATTATCGGCAGCATGGGGAATTTCTTGGGTGCATTTGTGATAAGAGCCGTTGTTTAGGGCGGGGTCTAGACGCTAGTAGTTTCTTCTATTTGCCGCTTTTAAAGCAGATGAATTTTATTATTTTAAAATTTTATTTATCTTTTAAAATTCATGTGAAAATATTTTTGTTGCTAGAACGAGAATTTTTTTATTTGTACTGGCTTAGATTTGACAACAATAGTTTAACAGATTATGAACAGATTAATTGAAATGTAAAATAAATTACCGTGTAAATATGTTTAAAAATGTTAACTGTTTGGCAATATTCTTACCATTACATGGCATATGCTTAAGCTCTATTTGCTGCTTTTAACGCATATTAATGCATTTATTGTTTTAACATTTTCTTTCTACTTTAAAATTTACGTGTAAATATTGTTTTTATGACGTAATATTTTCTTGTTCTTTTAGTACAAAATCTTTTAATTTTAATTTGTGTGTTTTTTTTCTGTTTATAACAATCACATGTCAATATTTTTTTCATTTGGAAAAAAATAGTATTGTTTGCCCTGTTTTTACAAATTGGCAACAACTTAAAATGATAATCCTTTCTGAAATATGCAGAAAATATCTCAAAATGCTGAAAATTTGAATTTAAATTGGAAATAAAACGCAAAGAATTGATGAAACTAAAAAACAGATTGCTCACCGGTAGCTACTAATCTATCAAATGATCTAAAAATTATTAAATTTCCATGTATAGATTTTGCTACTATAAAACTTTTTTGATGAAACGATTTTGATCAACTTTAATATTAAATATCGCTTAAAATAATTATTCTATTTTAAAACTGTCTACATTAGCATGTTTATCAAACATTTCTCTATAAAATTGCTCATTTTCATATTTTAGAACGCAGTTATTTTCTTAATATTAAAGAAGAAAGACCACTTGTCATAAAAAATTCAATGCTCGGCTGTGACAGCGGGAGTTACATTTTTATAGAATAGAGAGATACCAGAATAAATAAAATTGTCAGTTTCAGAAAAAATGAGCCCGAGGCCGTCCTAATCCGAAGACTGATATAAAAATCAAACCCATGTAGTAGTGATGGGCGATTTCGATTTTTTAAATCGATTTAATCGATATTATGGTCAACTCGATTTAATCGATACTATAAAATTTTTAATCGATTTCTCAGAAGATATTATTTTTATTTTGCTTCAAAAATTGAAGATAAAGCAGTCGGATGTGCCAATCTCAAAAAGTCTTCTATCTCATACATGATAAAACTTTTAAATGCACTAACACATTGTCAATGTCAAATTTAAATTATTTATGCCCATCATGAAGATTTAAAAAGTATAGGTTGAAGTATGAACATTTTAAAAGAAAATAAAAGCATTGCGTTTTCCAAACAAATCGCTGAATTTCGGTCCACCTCCTTTTAGATGTCTGTAACCGAAATATATAAAATTCAAAGAGCATCACAGCGACACCTGTTGTGCAGTATACACTCAAGTCTAATAAGAATCTATTTATGTGAAAGTTTAACAGAATATGAAATTTGATTAAATTCCATGCATAATTTCTAAGATATAGCTATCACTAATATCGTGAAAAATGCAGTATAGCAGAGCAGTATTATATAACTTACACAAAAACCTAATCAGGAACAACGTATGATAATATCTAAGAGAATATTAAGTTTGATGAAATTCCGTTCAGGAGCTCTTGAGATATGATCAATAAAATCTTGTAGATCCTGAAAAAGCGGTTGAATTCAGGGGTTAGCCCGAAGAGGAACATCTCCGCCCCGGAACTTTGAAATGTCTCACGAAAATATTGAAGCTTCATGTACAAGAGTCCCCCCCCCCCCTTCTCTGAAGTATAGAATGCCCCTTCAAGGAGACATAAAAATCCCTCCCAGTGAAAAATATCTGAATTCAACACTGCTGATAAAAGCAGCATAGCAACGCCTCCTGCATAGTTATTTACACTGAAACCTAATAAGCACCAAACTTATGAATGTGAAGCTTGATGAAATTTTCTGAATTAGATTCTGAGATGCAATTACCGCAAAAATCAGGAAAAATGCAGCGTCACCAGCCGTTAGATTTAAATCAAAACTTAATCATTAACAATTTACGTTAGTATCAAACCGAATCTGAAGTTTGGCAAAAATACGTGCATTAGTTCTTGAGGTATCTATCATGCAGTAATCATGAAAAATACAACATAACAGCGCCACCTGTAGAGCGATTTTTACCATAAGTAATCAGCACCAATTTATATGAAAGTCTAGCTGAATCTAAAGTTTCAAGAGGTTCCAGGCATTAGTTCTTGAGATAGAGCGCCCACAAAATTTTGTAAGAGACAAACAAATAGACAGACTGAAAGACAGACAATTTATAAAAACAGTAAAATGTGTTATATTTAACAACATATTCGAATTTTGTAAGCATTAGGTTATTATTATTTTTTAAATAACATCATATAAACAAAGATTTTTTTTTTTTTTTTTTTTTAATAAGCAACATATAATGTCTAGAATTATATATGGGTGTGTAAACATGTTTAATAATCTACATAACCCTCTCCCCCCCCCCCCCCGTTTTTACATAAGTTAATGGGAATTGTCTTTTTTTCTGTAATTAACTTCTTCTTTATAGTTTTTCAAAATAATAATAATAATCTTTATATATAAAAATCTTCTGTGCGTGTGTATGTAATTGAACTCCTCCTAAACGAATGGACCTATTTTGATGAAATTTTGTGTGTGCGTTCCAGTATATTCGAGAATGGTTTAGATTCACATTTCGTCGAAATTGATTCAGTACTTTTTTAGTAATTAGGGAAAAACTAATAGTTAGTGATTTTTCGCTAAATAAAAGTGCTATATATATTAAACAAAGTCAGGATTTCGTATTAATCATAGCACAAAAAAATCTACCGATCCAAAAATTTTGAAAATTGGGGTAAAAATACTTCTTATAACATCGAGTGCTGCTAAAAAGGGACTTTCGAAAATTCCACCCCTAAAATGAGTAGAAAAAAGAACAACTTTAAAAAAATTCTTAAAAATCGGCTTTTGTAGCTATTTTTCATCTGATAACATATTTTAGTGTATTTTTTCATGCTGGATCGAACGGTACTAAGAGCAAATTAATTTAAGTCCAGTAGTTCGTGAGATAATTCACATTTTCCTAATTAAGCGATGTCTTCGGCGCAAAAACCTGAAATTTTCAATGCTTATCTTTATATATAAAAATATTCTGTGCGTGTGTATGTAACTGAACTCCTCCTAAACGACTGGAACGATTTTAATGAAATTTTGTGTGTGCGTTCCAGTGGATTCGAGAATGGTTTAGATTCACATTTCATCGAAATTGATTCAGTACTTTTTTAGTAATTAGGCAAAAACTAATAGTTAGTGATTTTTCGCTAATTAAAAGTGCTATAAATATAAAAGAAAGTCTGGATTTCGTATTAATCACAGCACAAAAAAAAATCTACCGAACCAAAAATCTTGAAAATTGGGGTAAAAATATTTCTTATAACATCGAGTGCCGCTAAGAAGGGATTTTCGAAAATTCCACCCCTAAGAGGAGTAGGAAAAAGAGCGAACTTTTAAAAAATTCCTTTAAAATCGGCTTTTGTAAATATTTTTCAACTGATAACATATTTTAGTGTATTTTTTTCATTCTGAATCGAATGGTACTAAGCAAATTTGTTTAAATCCAGTAGTTCATGAGATAATTCACATTTTCCTAATTTGGCGATGTCTTCGGCGCAAAACCCTGAATTTTAAATGCTTATCATATGCTTATTATATATAAAAGAAAGTCTTGATTTCATATTAATCACAGCACAAAAAATATACCGAACCAAAAATCTTGAAAATTGGGTAAAAATACTTCTTATAACCTCGAGTGCCGCTAAAAAGGGATTTTCGAAAATTCCACTCCTAAGATGAGTAGAAAAAAGAACGAACTTTAAAAAAATTCCTTAAAAATCGGCTTTTGTAGTTATTTTTTAACTGATAACATATTTCAGTGCATTTTTTCATTCTGAATCGCATGGTACTGAGCAAATTCGTTAAAATCCAGTAGTTCGTGAGATAATTCACATTTTCCTAATTTGGCGATGTCTTCGGCGCAAAAACCTGAAATTTTGAATCCTTATCTTTATATATATAAATCTTCTGTGTGTGTGTATGTCACCGAACTCCTCCTAAACGACTGGACCAATTTTAATGGAATTTTGTGTGTGTGTCCCAGTGGATTCGAGAATGGTTTAAATTCACATTTCATCGAAATTGATTCAGTACTTTTTTAGTAACTAGGCAAAAACTAATAGTTAGTGATTTTTCGCTAATTAAAAGTGTTGAATAAGTTCGATGAATAGAGTGCGGACGGAATGCCCGAACGGTCTAAGGCGCAAGATATAAGCTCTGCTTCTCGAAGAAAGAGATCGCGTGTTCGAACCCCGCTCCTGTCAAACGTGTATGCTTTACAGTAATATAGCCTGTATTATAATTTTGATTAACTGACCTCAGAAAATCGTTAACTTTTAACAAAAAAGAGAAAAATAAACTTTTTTATCAAAAATTGAACCGACTTCAAAAAATACTGAAGAGTGAAAAATAATTTCCTTACATAATTGTAATAAGAAATTAAATTAAGAGCGTAGTGTTTATCGTGCGTATTACTATATTTAAGTACATTTATTTGATTTTCTGGTGTCGGCGCCAGGAAGGACAACGTCTGTTGGTGACAGGACAACGTCTGTCGGGTCCGCTAGTATATATATAATAAAAAAAAGGAAGTCTATCAAAATGCAGAAGATTCTCTCCTTTCCTCGCCCCCCCCCCCTTCCCCCCACGGAGGGCATCTTCTGCCCTTTGTACCTATATTCCTCGTGTTGATAATCGGCTGTCATAAAATGAACCAAACCTTTTCTTGTCTACCCTATTTAAATCCTCTATCTTCCCAGTTTCCTTTTCCCCGCCGAAAATCTTGCCAGTCCTTTGAGTCAAAAACAGACGCAAAATCATTGACCAATCACATTACAAGGTGATAAAGCCTAGATGAAAAATCGCAAGACTATTTTGAATGCAAGTAGTAGATCGATCTTTTGTAGTAGATCGATCTTTTGTAGTAGATCGAATCAGTACAGAACCTTGTGTAGTAGATCGATGTCGATGTCGATGTCAGAATCGATTTTATTTTGATTTACTAAAATTGAAATCGCATTTTGAAATCGATTTTTAGATACAAGTAGTGTTGTTACTTTTTTGATATGCTTGAAATCGATCTTTCCCTTTCTGTTGTTTTAATGGTAGCAATAAAAATTTCAAACTCAAATATTAGGCGAACCGTTGATTTTAGAGGGGTAAGACTTAAGTATGTCAAGATATTCTAAGGTATGGTCAATCGAATAGTGATGACCATTATACCCTAGCAGCACATAGGGGGTGGGGGGGGGGCAATATTCAATACAGGTATGGGTGGGTCATGTGACATATCGTTGCAAAGGTCTTGGCCGGGGCTATCCATATCTGTATATCTCTTCATAATATAGTTCAATTTTCAGACTCCAGGGGGCATTTTTAAGCTTTTTGGGGGGTTTTCCCTTCCCCCACTTTGTAGTGTATCATTTTATAGGTCTTGACTTGTAGACCTCAAATATCTTGAATTGATTGGTAGAACTGATGTAAAATTTCGTATAAGAAAGGATTACCATTTTTTTTCAAACTAGATATTTCTAAAAGTAAAAATTTCAAAAACTCAAATATTAGGCGAACCGTTGATTTTAGAGGGGTAAAACTTACTGATGTCAAGATATTCTAAGCTTGGTCAATCGAATAGTGATGACCATTATACCCTAGCAGCACATAGGGGGTGGGGGGCAGGGGGGGCAATATTCAATACAGGTATGGGTGGGTCATGTGACATATCGTTGCAAAGGTCTTGGTCTGGGCTATCTATATCTGTATATCTCTTTATAATATAGTTCAATTTTCAGACTCCATTGGGCATTTTTAAGCCTTTTTTTTTTTTTACTTTTCCCCTTACCTCAATTTGTAGTGTATCATTTTAAAGGTCTTGACTTGTAGACTTCAAATATCTTGAATTGATTGGTAGAATTGATGTAAAATTTCGTATATGAAAGGATTAAGGTTTTCTTTTCAAACCAGATTTTCCTAAAAGTAAAAATTTCAAACTCAAATATTAGGCGTACTATTGAAGACTTACGGATGTCAAGATATTCTAAGGTATGGCAATCGAATAATGTTGACAATTATACCTTAGTAACACATAGGGGTGAAGGACGGGGAGGGACAAAATTCAATACAGGCATGGGTTTACGGATTTTCTTCAAATTTTGGATATATTTTCATTCTAATAAGGTGCTTTTCTGATTTGTTCTGGGTATTCATTGGTTATGTAAAAGGATTTGGGGGCTACTCTTCTTAACCGTTTAAACGCCAATGTTCCCAAAAGGGAACATAGGATTATTTGCAATGCAAAAGATATATTTTCCAATATAATTACGATGTTCTTATTTTTCCTATAAAATATAAGGTTGATTTTAACTTTTGAAAAAAAAATATGTTTAAGCATTTATCACAGGTATAAAGAGTATGCAAATTCCTTAATTTACATAAAAATATAATTTTTGTTTTTATCGTTTCTCTATATTACTCACATTTGACCACTAGGAATCTAAATGTTTTTGGAATTCGAGAAAATACTCAAGAAGAATATTTTTAAATTTGTATGCATAAATCAAAATATTTAAAATTGTAACATGAGAAAAACAAAATTATTATTACATTGCGATATTAATTCGGCTTGTAAACAGTTAATTTAGGTAAATGGTTTTTTTTTTTTTTTTTTTTTTTTTTTGTGCAGAATTAACCGATTTGTTGCCGATGATAGGTTATGCGCTGCCCGACAATTGAAGGTACAGTTATCCATTAATCCGAACTTAGGTCGCTTCCAACTTCTTCGGATAATCAACGCTCCGCTGTATTTTTATTTCTTTGTTAACCAGAGAAAAGTATGTTGTTTCACTGTTAATTATTCTTATGAAAACAACATTTTTAGCTCACAGGCTATCATAGCCTGAGAGCTTATGTGCCCGTCCGTTCTGTATGTATGTTCGTATGTACGTAACGCGATAACTCATGATAAAAATATCCGATCCACTTGAAATTTTGTATGTTGGTATATCCTGACAAGGCGCTTCCCTGATTAGTTTTTGGAGTTCATTCGATATGTATAAGAGGGGGAACGGGGGGCTCATGCCCCCCGTTAGTTGATATAGATGGGATTTTCATGCAGAATTAAGTTTTCAAAATTTAGATTAGGATCATTCTGATGAAGCGATTCCGTGACTGTTATTAGGTGTTCATTGATTAAGTATAAATAGGGGGAACAGGGGTTCTAATGCCCCCCCCCCCCCCGTTAGTTGATATAAATGGGATTTTCATGCAGAATTAAGTTTTCAAAATTTAGATTAGGATCATTCTGATGAGGCGATTCCGTGACTGTTATTAGGTGTTCATTGAATAAGTATAAATAGGGGGAACAGGGGTTCTAATGCCCCCCCCCCCCCCGTTAGTTGATATAAATGGGATTTTCATGCAGAATTAAGTTTTCGTTCAAAATTTAGATTAGGATCATTCTGATGAGGCGATTCAGTGACTGTTATTAGTTGTTCATTGAATAAGTATAAATAGGGGGAATAGGGGTTCTAATGCCCCCCCCCCCCCGTTAGTTGATATAAATGGGATTTTAATGCAGAATTAAGTTTTCGTTCAAAATTTAGATTAGGATCATTCTGATGAGGCGATTCCGTGACTGTTATTAGGTGTTCATTGAATAAGTATAAATAGGGGGAACAGGGGTTCTAATGCCCCCCCCCCCCCGTTAGTTGATATAAATGGGATTTTCATGCAGAATTAAGTTTTCGTTCAAAATTTAGATTAGGATCATTCTGATGAGGCGATTCCGTGACTGTTATTAGGTGTTCATTAAATAAGTATAAATAGGGGGAACAAGGGCTCTAATGCCCCCCCCCCCGTTAGTTGATATAAATGGGATTTTCATGCAGAATTAATTTTCGTACAAAATTTAGATTAGGATCATTCTGATGAGGCGATTCCGTGACTGTTATTAGGTGTTCATTGAATAAGTATAAATAAGGGGAACAGGGGTTCTAATGCCCCCCCCCCTTAATTTATATAAATGGGTTTTTCAAGCAGAATTGTCAAATTTCGTTCAAATCTCTGAATAGTTTTGGAAGTTTAATGGTTAAGTATAAAAGAGGGGGATAACTCCTTTTAAATTATATAAATGCTAAATGGGTTTTTATTAAGAATTATCTCATTTGCTCTGAATTTTGGATATAGATTTTTTATATGATAAAGCATGTCTTTGATAGTATAGGAGTTTCAATGATTAAGTATAAAAAAAGAGGAAAGGGGAGAGCTGTTTCCCCTTCTTAATTTTTTTTCGAACGGAATTAACCCTTGAAAATATAAGGCTTTAATGTACAATTAGTATTTGTAGCCTGTGAGCTCAATGCCATCAGTTTAACTGGGCAGTATTCTTTATTTTTTCTGTTAACTGCTGAAAATTTGGTAAACGTTAAAAAAGAATAATATTTTTTTAAAGATGTAAATGAGATGAGGCGATATCTATATTATAAAGGCCAAACGTATCTGTGCGTAACGCATACGTCATTTTGCGAATGGCAACACTTTTTCCTGCAATTCAGTTTTGCAAATTTCGGTACTGCAAATTTTATATTTCTAAACTTCGCATATTTCCAATTTTTACACCATCGTATAGAGAAAAAATTTTCTTTTAAATGCAATTTGTTTAAAAGCCGTATCTCAATTTATTCTTGACTTATTAATTTTTTTATACTTTTAAGTAAGAATTTTGTAATTGTGGCAACATAAATACACCATTTTCTCTTAATTTTGAGAAGATAAAAATTATGACGGGTTTAGATTTCACGTGAAATTCTAAAATCCTCTCAATTTGAAATAATCTTTTTTTTATTATTATTACTAGGGGGGCCCCGCCCCCCTGCTCGCTATGCTCGCCAACCCCCCGCGTAATCGCTTCGCGATTCCAAATTATTGGCTACCCCTGCTTGCTGCGCTCGCCAATATCCCATGGTATGAATAAGCAGTTGCAGACCTTTCAAGTGATGTGTCACACGACTGGTGTTGTAAAGAAATTAAAAATGTGCCCTCCTGGGGGGCAGAGGGGGAGGCGACACAAAAGACATCCATAATATGAATAAGCAGCTGCAGACCTCTCAAATGATATCACACGACTGGTGTTGTAAAGAAATTAAAAATGTGCCCCCCTGGGGGGGCAGAGTGGGGGTGACACACAAGACATCCATAAAATGAATAAACAATTGCAGACCTTTCAAATGATGTGTCACACAATTGGTGTTGTAAAGAAATTACAAAATGCGCCCCCTCTGAGGGCAGAGGGGGGGGGTTACACACAAGCTATCCATAATATGAATAAGCAGTTGCAGACCTCTCAAATGATGTGTCACACAATTGGTGTTGTAAAAAAATTAAAAATGTGCCCCCCTGGGGGCAGAGTGGGGGATGACACACAACACATCCATAATATGAATAAGCAGTTGCAGGCCTTTCAAATGATGTGTCACACAACTGGTGTTGTAATGAAATTAAAAATGTGACCCCCCCTGGGGAGAGCAGAGTGTGGGGGTGACACACAAGACATCCATAATATGAATAAGCATTTGCAGACCTTTCAAATCTTGTGTAACACGACTGGTGTTGTAAAGAAATTAAAAATGTGTCCCCCCTGGGGAGCAGAATGGGGGATAACACACAAGACATCCTTTAAATGAATAAGCAGTTGCAAACCTCTCAAATGATGTATCAAACGACTGATGTTGTAAAGAAATTAAAAATTTGGCGAAATATTACAGTTATCGCCAAGTTGGCGTCACATTTGACAACTAATTTTGTCGCCAAATTTGGCGATATATCGCCAAGTTGGCGACAAACTTGGCGATTGTTGGCGACGGTAACCTTTCCTCTCTTTATGGTAACCCATATGGCGATGCATAGACGGAACTCTTTCCTGATTGGTCTATTCGACTCATGGAAGGAGTGGACAACCCGGATTCGTTAGTTCCGGAAATCTTCCACATCAGCATCATTCCAGGAGTCATTCCTTTTAAGGTTTTTTTTTACTATAGAAGGATTTATTTATTTATTTATTTATACCAAATATAAGAGCCTCAATTGATAATTTCTATATTTTACTGATTACATACAGATTAAAGTTTAATTTCAATAATTTGGACAACCGAGTTTTATAGAAATAGCATTTTTTTTTTCATTTTTATCTATACCAAATATAAGAGCCTCAATTGATAATTTCTGTATTTTGCTGATTACATATGCGATTAAAGTTTAATTTCAATAATTTGGACAACTGAATTTTATAGAATTTTATAGCATTTTTTTTTCTTAATTTTCTTAATATTTGTTTGAGAGTTAAAATTACCATTGTAAGATGCATTTTTTACTGTAGCTAATTTTGTAGGTTTTTATAAATCAATTAAACAGTTCCTTCTTAAATGTTTTCTTTCGTCGAAATTCGACGGGTTCCACCTTGTATATTTTAAAAGAGAAAAAAAAGTTTAATCACATATTTTTTTAAGCAGAATTTCTGCTTTTAAATTGATGGATAATTAATAATTAGCATGTGCTGATTGTGCAATTAAATCATCACAGCTATCTTGAAAGAAAATTTGCAATATTTGCGTTTCCCACACCCTTATAGAAGGTCTTAAAAAGACTGAAAAAAAAAAAATTTTTTTTGAATAAATTTAGAGCTTTCAAAATTTTATTCATATGCGAATTTTTAAGAAGAATGACGTTTAAAGGAAGTAAGGCTCCGTTTGTTTGGTTGAAGGAGTATGTAGAAAATACATGTGTTTCGGATTAAAGTATATATATATATGCATAAATATACAAATCATTTCTCCCTTTTATTTTTTTTATCTAACCGAGATCTTTCTCAAAAAAATAAAGTTAAATATAATATAAATTATTATTAAAATTGTATCTAAAAATAATAAAAGATAAATCCTTATTATTCGACTCCAAAAGCTGTAATAGCTTACTTCTGTGCCTCCCTAAATGGGAGTGAGGAGTATGAGGTGTTACGGCTCTGCTGATTAGCCAAGTTTTAGAATTACTAATTTTGAGTTCATCTGTGTAAAATCTAAAAATATCGAAATATCGATTTTAGTATCGATTATAGAATTTAGAAATCGATTCTTATTATAATCAATGTCACTTTATACGATGTCGATTTTAATCGATTCTCAAAATTCCCAGAATCGCCCATCTAGGGTCCAGGCTCGGGGTGAGGCCTCCTCACCTCTAGTGTTTATTTTTATATGTAAGCGATTTAATTTTAGACTACTTTACCATAAATTTAAAATATGAATTCATTTTCTTTCAGCTAGGATTCAGGTCGAATATTTCAATTTTCGGTTGACGATTTTGCCGGGTTTGTGCCGCATACAACCCGATGTGTAAATATAATGTAACACTAATTATGCACAATAAAGAATTCAAACATTTGCGAATCTGAATTAACACTCTTTTTCTCAAAAAAAAAAAAAAAAAATCGTTTAAATTTTAGGTGAAAAGGGGAAATTCATCGGGAGAGCTGTAGCCTTGAGGAGAACAAGATTTTGTTATGAGTATCTTAGAATAGCAAAGTCTTAAAAAAAAAAATTCTGATAATGATTAGTTTTTGTGCTTAAAGTATTACTTACTGAGTGTATTTTTATTGTACTCAAATCTGACAAATATTTTTAGCTTTTGAATATTTTTCGAAATTTCGTTAAGTTTGACCTTTGATGACAGATAAACGTTTTGAAATTTCAAATTCCTTGGGGAGGGGGACTATTGCCCTTCCCAGCGCCCTCAAATGGCGCCCCTATTTTGGAGGATCAACCTGGTTTTCATTCAAAGTTGGTTTAGGAAAATTATTTTCGGTACAATCAATCGATGACTCCTCGAGAGGGTAGGTTATTTTAATAGGCCGAAATCATCTGTGAATGAGACGTTTGTAATTTCAAAAGGCGAACTTTTCCATCTTGGCCACGAATGAATTCTGCAACTCGTCATAATAGCCAATTATCATTTTCTTGTTATTTACTCCCACCAAGACTATATCTCCAACAGCAATTAAGCGTTGGACTCGTCTACCATTCGGTCGTTGGATAAAAAAAACCCCAAAATTCTGATCTAAATCTATTTCTTATCCTTTTGCAGTTCTTGTCTATATTTAAGTCTTCGAGTGAGAGAACTTTCCTCAACCGCACCGACTTCTAGTAAACCACATTCGTGATTATCTTTCAGAAACATGTCCGGGGATATGGGCTTGATGGACTCCGTAAGTTAATGGTCGCGAATTTATAATGCTTTCACAGTCATCCAAAACAGTTATCATCTCTTCATAGTTCAAATAGGCTTGTCTTAAAACTCATCTTAATAGATCTTTCATCAAATTAATGAGCCTCTCTCACCATCCGCCCGCCAAGCAGCTGTTGGGGGGTTAAATTTCCATGTGATAGAATTTATTGCTCCATGCTTCAGTATGCGATTCCAGTTCAATCTTTTTTTAAAAAAATTGGCTGTACCAACAGAATTGGAACCAGGGTCATGAACCCTCATTGGAGGTTCCATCCTGGGTCATTGGAGCCAAGAATATGGGCCCCTAAAATATTTTTTTAAATAAAAAATATTAATTCTTGGAAAACGTTTTAAATTATTTCTAATGACAATTCTATACTCAGACAGTGTCTATTAAAATAACTCATTTTAATCTGAAATCCCTAAATAAGTTTCAAATAATTTATATGTTACAAATAATGTATGCTTATTATTAGTTCTTGTATATTTTTCAACCCTAAATCTAATATAAAAACAAACGTTTGTAATCTACTCACAGGAAATTGAATTTCTGAGATAAATGATCTAATGATTAACAATGGCTGTTAAGTAAAAATAGAAATATGTCACTTATACAAAAAAAGTGTTTCTTTCTGCACAATTTTTAGAAGAATACCTGGCGTTATCTTTTTGGCAGCCTGCTGTATTAATGAGTGGATCCAGACTTTTAAAGAGTATCGGTAGCAGTTTTCGAAAGACTGTTTAGACAGGTTAATTGCTGATTCCGTAAGCGACGCCAGCTGTTTGTATACATTTCTCCCTTTACCTTGAAATTAGATATCGCTTTCTAAATTTAGAGCCGCATGTGGGAGGAGACGGAAAAAAAATTGTCAAGGAAATAAATTAGGAAGAGCACACGGTTCGCCTCGTGCATACTCCGATTCGAATCTCGTATTCCGATTTTTGTTACAAACACACGGATTTAAAACAGGGACAACAACCCCTCTTAGGGAAGAACAATAAAAAATACAGCGAGAAAGAGTGAATTAGTCAGCGACTACCAAGCTTTATACAAATTAGTTAGTCAGCAATTCCCAAGTTTTATATGTTCTGAACTGCTCCGCTCAACAAGCGCAAAACGTTTTGACACATTTACAAATTCATTTTTTAACAAAAAGATAGAAAATTGGAAGGTCTGATTATGGAAGCGATTTCGAATCGAACTTAGTTTTCCATTTTATGATAATTAAATTATCTATCCAGTTCTAAGCAATTTCGATCACGTGATCACATGTTTTTCTCCTGCTTTTCGACCGATTTCGACTGGAAGCTACTTCATTCAAATGAAAAGACCTGTTTGCTAATACTAAGCCTATGGAAAAAATTTATTAAGATATCTCGATTGCATTTTAATATTTTTATTTTATTTTATTTTATTTGCATTGGATAGCTGAGATCGATCTGTATGCAAACCGTTTTTTACTTTTTTGATTTTGCTAACACATAATTTTTAAGAAGACGCTTTCATTTTCGGAAACGGTTTTGAAAAAGAAAGCACCCTCATAAAATAATATCTGCAACCCAAATCGAAAATGTTAAAAACGGCATGCATTCAAATCAATCTCATCTGTTTTTTAACCGTTTGGAAAATGGTTGTTACTTTCTGTCTTTTTTTTTATGTGAGACATATCTGAATCCTTGTAATGTCCGGATTTTATTCGCTTTCTGATTGGTTCATGTTTAATATGCAGAAA
Source organism: Maratus speculifer (assembly GCA_964019185.1). NCBI lineage: Eukaryota > Metazoa > Arthropoda > Arachnida > Araneae > Salticidae > Maratus > Maratus speculifer. Next base: position 244,351,905 of record OZ025296.1, read on the forward strand.
TAGAATACTTCTGTTGCCACGATGACAAAAAAATTAATAACTCAGAAAAAAAAAAGAGAGAGATAGTTTTCAAACAAATTGTATTCAAAAGTGCATTTTACTCATAGTGCTGGACAGAACTGGGTTCCTGTAACGGAAATCTTTATTTCGGCATGTCAGCATAGCCCAATCCCAGAATGAACTAAGTTAATCACTCCTAATCATTTTAATTCAAAGCATTCATAGTGCAAACTCATGCAATTTTTTATATCTAATACAAAAAATAACAGTGATCGTTCGTTTCAATCCTGGTTAATCCCTTCGATATAAGTGAGGCAACTGCCTTCATTACCAAATTGCGTTGTGAATATTTTTGTAGATGGAATTAACTTATGGATCGTAAATAAAACATAACTCTAAATTAGATCATAATAGAATTAAATAAAATAAGACTCATGGTCGAAAAGATACCAACAATTTTTTAACAACTAACATATATATTTATTTACAATTATTTTACAAATTGTTGGGCGTCATAAGACACAATATTCTCAATATAGATAGCATAAAAAAACAAAATAAAACACTATTAATTCTATTTGTCTAATTATTGTTTTAATACTAAGATTGAATACCAATTGGAGCGTGCAGAAACCCCTACTAGGCATTTTGCCTTAAACATTTTGGGAAACAATATAAATTATAAGAAAAACCGTACCTTCATATTATTTTGTGCCCAGCACTCAGTTAAGGCTCTCATTCGAAAACATCACAGGTGGTCGCACATCAATACTGGCGAACATCACATTCAGATCCTCGGCTATCACACAGCACCAGTGGCGGACATCATTTCCGGATCATAGGCTAGGTGGTCGCACATCAATACTGGCGAACATCACATTCAGATCCTCGGCTATCACACAGCACCAGTGGCGGACATCCTTTCCGGATCATAGGCTATCACTCATCATCGGTGGCGGACATCATTTTCAGTTCATGGGCTATCACTCATCATCGGTGGCGGACATCATTTTCAGTTCATGGGCTATCACTCATCATCGGTGGCGGACGTCATTTTCAGATCAGTGGCGATGTAGGTAGGTACTCCTTGGAATTAATAACGATTTTTTTTTAAACACATCTTCGCCTCCCGGAGAGAACTTTTCATCTAAACTCCTCAAGAAAACAGTCTATGTTCTTTTTTTCTTTTTTTTTTTTATGGCGGGCGTGGCTAATCCATCTGCCCGTAAAAAATGACCATTCAGTTTCTCGCCCGTCCTATTCCTGATAAATGATTCGTTAGCTTCCTCTTCAAGCGTGGGGGGGCTGGCCCCTCTCGTCTGCAACGCACTCCCAGCCGGAAAAATGAACGGTAGCCTCAAACTAGAGAAACGTGTGGGGTCTCGCTTAATTGGCTTGTAAATCTACCAATAAACCATTCTTGACGTAAATGTCAAGCGATTGTTATGCTAGAGCCCAACTGGTGCCCATTAGATGCCGGCCGAGATAGGGGTCTGCCTTGCTCCCGACATGAATAGCGTCAAACATACACTAGTATTTACAACCACTATACAAAAACATCAAAGGATACAACATGTATAATATACCATTTATATATATATATCTATAAATCACGGAAGATTGCTGGATGCCCATGCTTCCAGCACATAGGTTTAGCATTGTGTTTGCCGTACAATCAAAAGTATGAAAACATGGAAAACTGGGTGCAGGAAAACACAATGCTAATCCTGCGAGTCAACCACTGGTATTCATTTTTGGCTTATGCACCACTTCGCTTCCGACAGACATGGAAGATAAGATTCTTCTATTACTACTCTTCCTTAAAATAAAGGATTTTTTCTTGTGCTCGATGACATGGAGTTTTGTGCGGTCGGCACTTGAACTATAATTAGGACTATAAATTATTTGGTTGTGTTTTCAACTGATGTTTAGTTTAACACATATGCTTATTTTTGAACGTATTCTTATAATTTTTTCCATGGCTGTATACACGCATAAACGGCGAAAACAAATTTAGAGAACCTCAAAATGTTAAAATATGCTAATAGTTCCATAGCCTAATATCATGTTTCAATACTTTTTCAAACTCACATGTGGTTACATATTCATAATGTGATATCTAATATACACTATCTGGCCATTGATTATCGTTCACTTGCGATTTTACACATTTTGTTAAATATCTAGAAAAATACAGGGGGAATTATCCTGAAACTCTCAGTGTATAAACATAAAAGTACAGATCATACATTTCCGAGAAGATTTTTTCCCGAAACTTTATAGGGGACCGTCAATAAATTAAAAAAGAATAAATATCTTTTGGATAACCCTGTAAAAACTAATGTAGCAAAAGCGCTCAAACTTCAGATTTTCATTAAGTGGCTTATTGTAATAAACCCTGTTCATTTTTATGTTGATAGCATGCGTACTCGTAGAAAAATTAAGATTTTTATAATAACAGTCCCAAATTTTTCCAAGATTTTTGCTTACAATTTGCAGAGTTCTTAATATAAAATAATATTCTTTTCTGAAAATGTGAAAAACAACATTGCACATATAGATACCCTACATGGTCAAAGATGACCGTCCACTTGCGATTTTAGACATTTTGTTAAATATCTCAAAAAATACAGGAGGGATTATCCTGAAACTTTAAATGTGTGAACATAATAGTACAGGTCATATATTTCCGTGAAGCCTTTTTCCCGAAACTCTATACGGGACCGTCAAAAAATTGAAAAAGAACGAATATCTTTTGGATAACCCTGTCAAAACTAATGCAGCAAAAGAGTTCAAACTGTAGATTATGATTAAGCGGCTTATTGTAATAAACTGTGTTCATTTTTATGCGGATAGCATCTATACCCGTAGAAAAATTAAGATTTTTATAAAAACAGTCCCAAATTTTTCCAAAATTTTTGCTTACAATTTGCAGAGTTCTTAATATAAAATAATATTCTTTTCTGAAAATGTGAAAAACAACATTGCACATAATACCCTGCAATCAGAATTAAAAAATAATAAAAATTGTATGAAAAATGAATAGGTTTACTAAAGAATTTTTCTCTGCGCATGCGTCAACGATATCAAAATTTCATTTGCATATTATGTTAGCTAAATGTATAGAGCAACTTTTGTGAAAGTCCCAAAATCATAGTTTTAAAATTTTGAAAATAATCGTCAAAAAAATAAGTTGAAAATCCGTTATTCCTAAAATGAAGCAAAAACAAGAGGTGTTGTATCCATATATTCATTGATTAGTGTTAATATAGAATACACAATATCAGACCTACTACTGCATTTGGATAAAATCCCTCATTTATTTGCTTCATTTTGGGAACAGCGGATTTTATGTTTATTCTATAGACGATTACTTTCAGAATTTTCACAAAAGTTTCTCTATACATTTAGCTAACATAATATGCAAATGAAATTTTGATATCGTTGACGCATGCGCAGTGAAAAATTATTTAGTAAACCTACTCATTTTTCATACAATTTTTATTATTTTTTAATTCTGATTGCAGGGTATTATGTGCAATGTTGTTTGTCACATTTTCAGAAAAGAACATTATTTTATATTAAGAACTCTGCAAATTATAAGCAAAAATCTTGGAAAAAATTGGGACTGTTTTTATAAAAACCTTAATTTTTCTACGAGTATACATGCTATCGACATAAAAATTAACAGAATTTATTACAATAAGCCACTTAATCAAAATCTGAAGTTTGAGCGCTTTTGCTACATTAGTTTTGACAGGGTTATCCAAAAGATATTCATTCTTTTTTAATTTATTGACGATCCCCTATAAAGTTTCGGGAAAAAATCTTCATGGAAATGTATGACCTGTACTATTATTTTTATACACTGAGATTTTCAGGATAATTCCTAATGTATTTTTCTAGATATTTAACAAAATGTGTAAAATCACAAGTGAACGATAATCAATGGCCAGGTTCCAATATGGTGTAATATTCACATTTTTTTATTTATTTTTATTTATTTTTTTTTTATTTTTTTTTATTTTATTTTATTTTTATTTATTTATTTATTTATTTTTTTTTTTTGTCAAACTATCTATCTCATTTTAAGTTTTCACGTGGAAATCTTGCTACAAAAAAGTTATGGCGAAACATTCAATTTCTTTAAATTTCATCAATCTATTTATTTTATTTTATTTTTTAAGTAGAAATTTTGCAATAGAAAAGTAATTGTTGTAATAAAAATTTTATTGTTTTTTTTATTGTTGGCAAATCGGAATATATTTTATTTTTTCTGTCTTTTTTCTGTTTTTTAGGTGGTGGTGGATTCCTGATGGGTTCATATAATGAAAAGTTACGAAGGAATTTGTCAAAAGTCGTATCATGGTAACGACTGCAATACGTAGCGATTCTAGTACAATTTCGTAAATGAAGAAACATCTGTCTTTTTTTACAATGTAGCTTAGTTACTGAATGATGGATATGAAGCTAAAAACGATGAATATTAAAAGAAATTAAGATGATCGAAGAAGCATTACCTGGAATGTTTTTCATTTTTCTATGTCCTCCCCCCTCTAAAAAAAGTCCAAACTTTTGACTTTTAAAGCTAAATGATTTGGATCAGTGATCACGCGCTTTTCTTTTTTCTTTAACTATTTTTTTTCTGCTTTAGCCAGGAAATGCGGTTTAAAACGCCAATTTTGACGGCTTGTTCTGAAAGATCTGATGCGTGAGCAAGAAATCAGAAAAATGAGTGCGATTAGATAGTTTGTGAGCAACACCTGCTAATTTCGCGCATTTCCGAACAAAAATAAATTACAACTTATGTCACAAAGTTTCCCTTTATAGGTGCTTTCGTAATTATATAAATACGTGCACGTACCACCTATAGTCGTCGTTCAATCCGTCCGTCCGTCCGTCTGTGCGCATTTAACAGAACAAAAACTATCCAACCGAATCATTTGAAATGTAAAATATACAATTGTTGCATAATTTTGTCGAGTCGTGTCAATTTTATGAAAATCGGATGGATAGTTTGAGTGCAGGGACAATCAAAAGTAATCAATCCTTTACATTACAGCCAATGGGAAAAAAAATCCTTTCAAGTGCATTTTAATGGTGCTACACTCTTTCGAACATAATAAAATTGATATACATCTATGAAGTATGTACTAAAATATACATTCTGTACAATCTGTGGTGGAAAGAACATTTGTTATTAATTTATAGGGTTACACAAAAGTATTTCATTACATAATGATTTAGGGGGGAGCATTCTTTGGGGCACATTTTAATATTATTAAATTATTTCACATTTTATGAAATTGATATACGTTGCTGAGGTTTACTAGATGTCATTTCCTGTATAATAGAAAACAGATAGTGTTTACAGAGATACACAAAAGATTTCGGATATTCTACCGCATCCGAAGTACTGTATACTATGTCACCAAGATCTGAATATTTTAAAAACTTCCATGTAGTACGAACGCGCCTCATTTGCTATGCTTGACGTGCAATTTCCAACTTGTTGATTTAAAAACCTCCTTAATGGAATTCATCGTCTAATTTCCCCCCCCCCCCCCATAAAGTAAAAGAAAATGCAAGGATAAAAGTGGACTTAAATATAAATCACGTAAAAGCAATAAAAAGAGTCCATAACATCGTAGACAATCAATAATTTATTTCATGGAAATACCCACCATAAGCAATAAAGCAAGAATACTTTTTTTTTTTTTTTTTTTTCTTAAACCGTCTTCTAAAAAGAACGCAAGGTTATGCAATGTCCCATTACGAAACACTCGCTCTAAACATTTTTGTTTTTAACCTCTGTCCTAGTGATGGGCGATTTCGATTTTTTAAATCGATTTAATCGATACTACGGCCAACTCGATTTAATCGATACTTTAAAATTTTTAATCGATTTCTCTGAAGGTAATATAATTTTCATTTTCCTTCAAAAGTCGAAGATAAAATAGTCGGATGTGCCAATTCCAAAATTTCAGTGTATTAGTTTCTAAGATAGAAGAATTAAAGAAACTTCAGACCCCCCCCCCCCCTGCAAAATAGCGTTTTTTGTTGAGTGATGTACACCAAAAATTGATCAGGATCAATTTTTATTAAGTACCAGCTGAATCTGAATTTTGATGAAAATCCATGAAAGCGCAAGATACAGCTATTGCGAAATCATAAAAAAATGCAGCATATCAGCGCCACCTGTTGGGCAATTTACACCAAGAACTAAATAACACTAATCTATGTCAGAGATTTACTGAATCTGAATTTTGATGAAAATTCGTTCTTGAGATAGCGCTATTGCGTTAATCATGAATAATGCAGTATAGCAGCGCCATCTCTTAAGCGATTTCCACCAAAATGTAATTAGCATAAAATAATATCAAGGACTAATTGAATCTAAATTTTTATGAAAGTCCGTGCATTAGTTCTTGAGATAAAGCTAAAATGGAAACAGGGGCGTGCGAAAAGAGAACTGCGCCCGGTTCAAAGTTCCAATTTAGCCCCCCCCCCCCCCTATTAACTTTTTCTTGTGATAGGCTAGAAGTGATGTTAGTAGTAAAAATTTGGCGCCCCCTAAATTTCCGTGCTCGGAACGACCGCTTTCTTTCGCCCCCCCCCCCCCCCCTTTCACATGGCGCTCAGTGGAAATTGTGAAAAATTCAGTATAGCAGCGCCATCTGAGAAGCTATATACACCAAAATGCAAAAAACATCAATTCATGTCAAGGACTAACTGGATCTAAAATGTGATGAAAATCCGTTCATTCGTTATTCAGATATAGCTGTTGCGCAAATCGCAAAAAATGCAGCATAGCAGCGCCACCTGTTAGGCTATATGCACCAAAAATTAATTAGATTCAGTTTATATCAAGGTCAAACTAAATCTAAAGTTTTGTGGAATTCCGTCCATTTGTTCTTGAGATAGAACGGTCAGAAATTTTTGTCGTATACAGACTCACAGAGTGACAGACACACCCACAGACAGATATTTCTTAAAAACCATGAAATCGTGTTAAAGACCTTCTAAAATATATAAATCCATCAAAAACGGGAAGTCAAAATTTTTCACGAATCTAATAATCTCTTCTTGTAAAGTTACAAAAGAAAGTAAAAATGTAAAATCGATTCTGCCCGTAAGATTGATCTTTAGATTCGATTTCGATCTTTAGATTCGATGTCGATCTTTAGATTCGATTTCGATCTTTAGATTCGATGTCGATCTTAGATTCGATGTCGATCTTTAGATTCGATGTCGATCTTTAGATTCGATTTCGATTTTTTTTTTTCTTTTTTTCTAGACTAAATTAGCGTTGAATGCAGGTATTTTTCTGCGACTCCGGAGGAAAGCATCATGTTTTACAGCTCTGTAAGAGAGGGGGAATCGCAATTTGTGCATTAAAAAGCACAAATCTCATAACTTCTGGGGGGGGGGGTAATCCCCTGCGGGCCACTCCATTAATTCGAAACTATTTTAAATCGTTATATTTTTGTTTGGAAGTCCAGCTATTTGAAGTATTAGTTTATTATGTTTTATTTTTCACGCTCATCTCTTCTAATCCCCCCTTCCACGTCAGTTTTAACTTACAGGGCCGTTCGAAATATGCATACAGTTTAAAAAATGTCCAATTCTCGGTCTATTTTATTTTAGATCCACATTTTAAATCCTTGACAAAAGATAAATAAAGGGTCGCCCTTCCGAACGTTTGGGGTTTGTCTGCGCCCCGCCGGGGGGCATATTTTTTTGTTTCTTCAAAAGAAACAAAAAAAATTTTTGAGGGGGGGGGGGGGGTTGCACCCTCTTCCAATATACACCTTAAAATTTCGCTCATTTAATGTTCTACCATTTTTAACTTAAAAGTTTAAGCTACATGGCACCCACAGAGCTGTGGACCCTTCCCCCCCCTGTCGATCACTCACCTAATTATGCTTATTTCTTCACTTCATTTCAATCTTTAAAAGGCTATAACTTTGCTTCTATAGGAGTTACAATGATGAGAAAAATTCTAATATAGCTAAACATTTCTCGCCTTTTTTTTTTTTTTTTTTTTTTTTTTTTTTTGCTTTTTAAGTTTCCCGGTTTTTTCTATAGGACCTTTTGGGGGGGGGGGGGGCAGAGGGTTTTTTCCCTTCATACAATAGGTCTATTGAAACCTTATGCTTCATACATTACAAATCTAGCAAAAGAAATTTTCTCCCATCATTTCAGGTCACGTTACGGACCCATAATGTGTTAAAATTTTAATTTTTCAAACTTCTTCAAAAAAAAAAAAAAAAAAAAAAAACATTGATTTATTTGTATAAGGATTAAGGTATCGATAGTATGGTCTAATTTTGGTTCATGTATTTATCGCATTTTAAAATGTAAGGAAGTAGTTATAGTGAGTTAACTACAATAGCTGCACATATGGTATCGCGCGGTTTTTTTTTTTTTTTTTTTTTTTATAGACATTAATATGTTTTTTAATATTATAGAACCGTTTTTTATTCATTTAAAAGTATTTCCTGGCGATTCAAAATTATATATCTTAACGATTCAAAAATACACACGTAATTGTTCAAGGTTTCACTTCTATCGGCACTCTCAGAGTGCCACTATTTTTTTTTTTTTTTTTTCATGTTTGTCCGTCCTACCGCCCCCCCACCCCTTCCTCACCAATCTTAACTTACAGGTTCGTTCAAATTATGACTGCGATTTTTAAAAAGTCTAATCCTCGTTCTATTTTGTTATAAATTCATATTTTGAAACCTCAACAAAAGATACATTTGGGCCGAGGTCGCCCTTTTGTCCGTTTAGGATTCACCTTGCCCCCCTGGGTGGGGGGCATATTTTTTGTTTCTTCCACACCATCTCATGTAACATATCGTTATAAAGCTTTTATCTCCTCGTTTTTTTTTCTGTTATTACCTCTCTCTCCACCTAGTTACATGCTCTTGGCACTCTTTATAGTTTCAAAGAGGGCATCATGTTCCCCGCGGGCCACCCCATGAATTCAACACTGAGTTAAACACTATATTTTTGTTTAGAAGCTCAGTTATTTGGGTTATTAGTTAATTATGTTTTTTTTTTTTCTTTTTCAAGTTCGTCCGTTCTAATCCCTCGCCCCCCCCCCCTTTCCTCGTCAATCTTTACTAAATGGGCCGTTCAAAGTATGCATGCGATTTTTAAAATGTAGAATTCTCGTTCTATTTTATTATAAATCCTCATTTTGAAACTTCGACAAAAGATACATTTGGGCTATGGTCGCCTTACCGTCAAGAGTGGGGGTTACCTGCCCCCTTGAGAATCGGACATATTTTATGTTCTTCCAATCTATCTCGTATAACATTTGGTTGGCATTAAAAAAAAAAAAAAGTTTTTTTTGTCTATACTCCTTGTTCCCCATCCTAGTTACACGCTCTTGGCACTCTTTATACTCGGTTTAATGCCAAGTTACTCAGTGTTGTTATTAGTTGAGTTATATCTCTCAAATTTGTCAAAGTTTTTGTGTAAGTGAAAACCATAAGTGACAATCATTTTAAAATTTAAAATTCTTAATATCCGACTCTAAAATCTGCAATAGCTTAATTCTATGCCTCGCTAAATGGGGATGGGGGGCGGGAGGCGGTAATTACGGTCCTGCTGATTGTCTAAGTTTTGGAATTAGTAATTTGGATCTTCTCTGTGTGAACCTAAATATCGAAATATCGATTCTAGTATCGATTCTAGAACTGAGAAATCGATTCTTATTATGATCGATGTTGTTTTATACGATATCGATTTTAATCGATTCTCAAAATTTCCAGAATCGCCCATCACTACTCTGTCCTAAATAAGTAAAGAAAGAATCCATGCTGTTGACATTTAGCATTTCCCGCAAGTTCACGACTAATTCAGATGGCATTGAGCGGTCTCTCTTAACTCTATGAGTCGCGTTAATGTTAACCCCTTTCACTACAAATTATTATCATTATTATTATTATTATCATTATTTTATTAAAAACTGTTGCAATTACCAGCTGTTTTTAGGTGCGTTCGTAATTATATAAATACATAGCACCTATAGTTGTCGTTCAGTCCGTCCGTCCGCATATAACAACGCAAAAACTACCAAACCAAATCGTTTGAAGTTTAAAATATATAATTATTATATAATTTTGTCGAATCATTTCAATTTTTATGAAAATTGCATGCATAGATCAATTACAGGGACAATCAAAAGTATCCTGTTACATTGTGGTCAATGGGGAAAAACTTTCAAATTCATTTTAATCATTTGAAATTTAAAATATGTAATTATTACATAATTTTGTCGAATCATTTCAAATTTTATGAAAATCGCATGCATAGATCAATTACATTGACAATCAAAAGTATTCCGTTACATTTCGGTCAATGGAGAAAAAAGTTTCAAATGCATTTTAATGGTCTTATACTCATTCGAACATACTAAAATTGATATGGATCTATGAAGTACATATTATAATATACATTTTGCACGAATTGTGGTGCAAAGAACATTTGTTATTGAGTTACTTGGCAGAAAGCCACAAAAAGTATTCCATTACATAATGGTATAGGGAGAACATTGTTTGGGGCGCGTTTTAATTATATCAAACTATTTCACATTTTATGAATATGATATACGTTGCTGACTGAGGTGTAATAAGAGTTACTATTCTTGTACATTTACAGGAACACAAAAAGATTTCGAAAACTACACTGTATCCGAAGTACTGTCTATTGTAACAGCAAAATCTGAATATTTTTAAAACTTTGTTATCGCACGGACGCACCTCATTTGCTACGCTTTACGTGTAATTTCTAACTTGTTTTTAACCTACTCGTGCTACTGGAGAACAGTTCGGTCTCTTTCTTCTGAACCCGAAACCGAAAATTTGAAATCCGAGCACAAACCTTTTGGTGTCACCGGAATCCGGGCTCGATATCAAAAGTACGAACAGAAAAATGTCAATAACATTAAAAAAAAAAAAATTCAAAATTAACTTTCTTGTTAAAAAATCTCTTCTATAGAGATAACTATTAAAATACGTTCTCATCACAACGTTTCATGTCACTTAAAATCTGTAAGAAATAACAAGTTTCTTTATACGAAAACATTGGCATCAATAATCTAAGAAAAAAAATGACGATTTTTTTTTAAATTATTGTACAATTGTGGCAGAAAGACACAATTATCTGTTTTCGAGTAATTTTACATAAAGGCTTCAAACAGCAAGTAAGGATTAAGGATCAGGGCCGAACGAACACTCCGTTGCGTCGTTAGTGAGCGTCAGGTGCACTAAGTTGTTACCAAAAGTAGTGTTTGCTTACGCCACTTGATTGCTGGTGGTGTATCCTTTCGCTATTTTTGGTGTGAATTGACATTGATATTTTTTACAGTGTAGGAACTGATTAGGATTGAGTGCCACGATATTACAACAGCAATTTTAGTCATATGAGTTTATGAGTATGGTTTTTCAATGGACTCATGAATTTGTGCAGGGCAATAAAGTGTGTTGCGATTCGAAAATTTCGAATTTTTTTCACTGTAACAGCAACCGTAAGATGTTTATTGTTTTGAATCATCCCAACTAAATCTGAAATTCCCTTTCGATTGGTTAAGCGGTCAGACCGCTAGGGGCACCACTAAAAATAATCTTAAGATTATCTGAAGTAATCGCCACTTTCTTTAGAAATTTTACAGAAATCTGAAGAAATTTTGCAGATTTAGCTTTATTTTACAAATATCTGCAGAATTTTCTAATATATTCTTAAAAATATCTCCAGAATGGGCCAAATGCCTACATATTTTCTATAGCATTTTGGGCCAATTACTTACAAATTTTCATCAAGGAAGTTTTTTAATGATCATCCTATTTTTTAGATTTAATTTCTTAGAAATCTAGAAACCTTTTAAAAGAATATCGAATAAAAACTAATAAATTTTGACTTCGGTTAGAAGCATTATTATAATTTTGCGCTCATTTTTTTTTTTTTTTCAGTTATTCCGAAAGTTAAATTGCTTGTTTAATTTCTCATTCAATTGTTAAAAAAAATAAAATAAATATAGTTTAAAAAAACTAAAAAACACGCTTTTTAAGTATATCAAACTAAAAAGTGAAAAATAATTCGTACTATAAGCTGAAAACGAAAATATATGAAAAATACTATATTACTATAAAATCATTGTTATTATAGAAATCAATTAATAAGCAATAAATAAAATTATCGTGGAAAAAAAGCGTGGGGTGCTCCATCTACCATGCTCCATCTATCAGTTCTTAAGAAGCACCCCACTCTTTTTTTCCAAGATAATTTTATTTATTGCTTATTAATTGATTTCTGTAATAACAATGATTTTATAGTAATATAGTATTTTTCATCTATTTTCGTTTTCAGCTTTTAGTACGAATTATTTTTCACTTTTTAGTTTGATATACTTAAAAAGCGTGTTTTTTAGTTTTTTTTAAACTATATTTATTTTTCACTTTTTAGTTTGATTACTTTAAAGCGTAGTTTTTAGTTTTTTTTAAATTTTTTATATTTAATACAAAAACCAAATTAATCGGTTGGATAGTTTAAGAGCAATTGGTGAACATACATAGAAAAAAAATACATACGCGTCGAATTGATAACTTCCTCTTCCTTTTCTGAAGCCGGTTAAAAATAAAAATTGTAATACGGAATTTTTTTTTTAAAATTTACATAGGAGTGGGGTTCGAACCCACAATCTCTTTCGAAAAACAGAGCTTCAATCCGGCGCCTTAGACCGCTCGGCCATGCTGTCTACACTCCATTCAGTGAACGTATTCAACACTTTTAATTAGCGAAAAATCACTAATTTTATTAGTTTTTGCCTAATTACTAAAAAAGTACTGAACCAATTTCGATGAAACTGAAGTGGTACCAATTCGAGAGCATCGTCTTTCATTTAACAGTTAATCGGTTGCATGGTTTCGGAGTAATCGGTGAACATACATAAAATAAGGAGAGTTACAAACTCACAAACATACAGGTGAAGTTAATAAAAGCTTGGTAAAAAAAAATGTGGTTGGAAAAATTTTCAGAATTTGTGCAGGGGTTTTCTTTTTTTTTTTTCTTTCTTTCTTTCCTTTTTTTTTTTTTTTTTTTTTTCATTGTTTTCTAAATAAGTTTCTCGAAATCATTTCTCTATTCTGTGTATAGCATTAAGTTTTTTTTTATATTACATTCTTTATGAAAGTAAACATGGTAAAAGCGCATTAATTGGAGAAAAAAAAAAATGATTACACAAACACGCAATAAAAGTATCTCAATAAAGTATGGTTTCTCGCCAGAAGGAAGTAACTGCTAGTTTTGCATATTTCTTAGGGTAAAAGAGATAAAATATTCGAGAAAAAATGAAATATTTCTCTTTTTTCCCCTTAAAACAAAGAAGCACCACAGTTTTTCGTGCGCATTTGTATGAAATTATATCGAAAAAAATTGTATTAACCCTTTGTATCTCAGAGTTAAAGATCTGAAACATGTCCAAATGTCAATAGTACACTTACACAGCAAGTTTTGAAACACGATTTTATTTGTTGTTGCTATTTCCCAACACACCAATAGAAATTGATCATTGGAATTTTCAACAGACGATGATATTGAGTTCATTTCTCATACCAAAGTTTTGTTTATCATTTGAAAAGCTTCAGGTCAATATTGGAAAAATTAACTTACAAGGAAGGTCTCCATACTGGGCATACTCAGAATTTTTTGAAATAAGTACCAATTAAACTATTTATCTATGTTATAAGGGATCAGTAGAATTTAGAGGCGTAATTACAGTAGAAACTCTGTAAAAAAAAATAAAACATTTTCGAATATTTGACGTGAAAAGACGAAAGCGTCACTCGATTTGACGAGCAGCACATTTTCTCGCCAAAAGCAAATGATTTTAATGTAACTCAAAATTCTTTATCAATATTTTAAAATGAGTGTAAATGTACTTATTTATGAATTTAAATTTAAACAATTAAGGAGTTTAATACATAAATTTTCTTTTTGTAGTACATATGTTGTTTTTTGCTGCTGTTTTTTAATTTTATCACTGTAAAAATAATTTCATATTTAAAAAATGTTTCCATATATTTAAGCTTATTCCAAAATAAAAACCAGATGAAGAATGCTGCAATAATATATTCCAATATCGCAGAAGTTTTTGTTTCCATAGCAACAAAGTTGAATCGACACCGACAGTGCTCATTTGGACTTCATTTTGAGATTGAAACGATTTTATTATTATTGTTTTTTTTTAGTTCATAATATTTTGTATTTAACTTTCAGTATACATATGGTAAACTTATGGTTAAGACAAACTAAAACTTACAAACCTAAAGTTATTTAATGATATATTTTTTTAAATGCATGTTCAACATGAAACATTTTTATCTTAAAGGGAATTTGGCATAATATTAATATATATATATATATATATATATATATATGGAGATTCTTCTTATAAAAGTTCTTTCGAACACATAAGTAAATAAACTCGGAGGTAAATTAAATTCTGACACCGTTTTTAAACTTTTAAATGACTTATATTAAACGTTAATATTTACAAAAAAAATATTTACATATTAATATTTACAATTCGAACATTCAAAAGGAAACTTTAATTAAAACATCTTAATCGCGTCATCTTAATCAACATTCTTCTAAAGTCAACCCCAACTCTCTCCACCTTCCATCCAACGATCTCTTCCGTTCATTTCTTTTTTCTTCGGCTTTTCGTCTGAATGGAGTTTTTTCAGAAAATCGTCTGCTTTCTAAAGACCTTTTCTATCAGAGTTGCGATATGAAGAACCTTACAAGACATGATACTTGGCTGTTGGAGAAAGAATCGCTCCCACAACGGCCGTCCTGACTAGGCTTTCGTCCTCGAATGCTCGTCCCTTTGGAGGCAGCAGCAGTTGGATCATCTGGAAAGATAAAGAAAAAAAAAACACAGCAGCATCCAAAGTCTTAATTGAAAAAAAGAAGTCATTATTCAAATTTTTTATCAAAGCTTAGATTATTTCTTGAAAAAATTCATATAATTTTTTTCGCGTCTTTTCGTCTTCTCTTTCTTACGTCCTTTCATCTTCTTTTATCTTACGTCCTTTCGTCTTCTTCTTTCATACGTCTTTTCATCTTCTATTACCTTACGTCTTTTCGTCTTTTCTTTCTTACGTCTTCCGTCTTCTTTTATCTTACGTCTTTTCGTCTTCTTTCATACGTCTTTTCATCTTCTTTTACCTTACGTCTTTTCGTCTTTTCGAGAATAAAGTTAAAATTCTATTAGTTGTCAGTCCAGAGGTTTGTCATAGTTGGTATAGTGTCACAATCGGTGAAATTCTTTTTTTTTTTCAAGCTTCGACCGTCCACGGCTTCATGTACTCTGCACATGTACTGGTGACCATGGGTCCTTCGTTGAATCCAAGTTTCTTTACATCGTAGGTGTCATTATTTTTTACTTTTATGACTTTGTACGGACCTAAATATTTTGGTTTTAACTTCAAACCTGGACCTTGTTGTGTGCGTTTTATAGCAACCACATCATTAATCTTAAATTTGTTAGCTTTCTTTCGTCTGAGGTTGTAAGTTTTACGGTTCTCTTCTTGGACTTTTAAAATCTGTTTTTTAGCATTTTTTCTCATATCTTCGCGATTATTTGTAAAATCAGATTGTATTTCAGCATTCAGAAGACTAGTAATTTCAATGTTATTTTTTAGTTTCATTTTAGTACCAAACATCAATTCAAAAGGAGTTGTGCTTATGCTTCTCTGAAAAGTCGAATTTATCACCTGTTGGACGTTGCTTACATGTGTATACCATTTTTTAGGATTATCGACAGACAATTTAGACAGAACAGATATTATGACAGAATTTAGACGCTCAACTTGGCCGTTAGACCTGGGTAATCCAGTGGTAATCGGGATATGTTTAATATTTTCATTGATGCAATAATCTTCAAAAGCTTTAGAGGTAAATGCAGGACCTTTATCTGATATAATTCGAACTGGATTTCCAAAGATAGATTTTTGGATTTCTAATTTAGAAATTACTTCGGCAGCATCGGTAGATTTTGTGGGATACAACCAAACAAATTTTGTGAATGCGTCAATGACCGAAAGGATATGTTTGTAATTTTTATTAGTGCTTTCTAATGGACCTAAGTGATCAACATGGTACGTACGTAATGGAGTTTCTTCTTTTTCTATTGGGTGAAGTAAGCCTTCTTGTTTACCACGTTTTCTACTAACTAAAATACAGGGAACACAATTTGCTATACATTTCTCAATTTTTTGTTTAACTTTAGGGATGTAAAAATCATTTTCTAAACTTTTCTCTGTTCTTGCAACTGCGTAATGACCTTTTTCGTGAGCGGCCTTGATTATATTCATTTGCATGTCTTCCGGTACAACTAATAAATCATTACCATTAACACATTTATAAAGAACATCATTTTTAACTAGATAATCATCATAAGATTTCACCTTTAGGATTTCTTTTATTGTTTTAATATGGTCATCGGTTTCTTGAGCTTGGATAATTTTTAAAGTTAAGCTATCTTGGATTACCATACAAATAGGATACCTACTTAATACATCGACATGTCTCATACTGCTACCCTGTCTATGTTCAATAACATAATCAAAATCGGATAACATTTTTGCCCATCTAGCTATTTTTGTACTCATTTCTTTTTTATCCATAGTCATTTTAAATGCATTACAATCGGTTACAATTTTAAATGGGATACCTAGCACATATACTCTAAACTTTTTCAGGGCTTCAATTACAGCTAAAACTTCTAATTCGTAACTAGTGTACTTCCGTTCAGCTTCGGTGGTTTTTTTACTTGCGAAATAAACTGGATGAAATTGATTATCTATACTGGAGATTGTTGCATTAAAACAGCTCCATAGCCATCAATACTGGCATCACAATGGATTTCGGTCGCACTTTTAGGATTGTAAATTAAAAGTACTGGTTCTGACGATAAAATACGTTTGAGTTCATTAAAAGCTCTTTGTTCTTCTATATCGAATTTAAATTTTGAATCTTTTCTTAGCAGGTCACTTAACGGTTTAGCTATAACCGAATAATTTCTTATAAATTTTCGAAAGTATCCTGTCAATCCTAAATAACTTTGAACATCTTTGGTACACTTTGGTTCGGGAAAATTTATTACTGCTTTAGTCTTCAGTGGAGAGGGATACAATTTACCATTTATGATTCTATACCCCAAGAAATCAATTTCACGCTTCAAAAAATTGCATTTTTTAAGATTTAATTCTAATCCATATTCCGATGCAGTTTCGAGTACAAGTTTTAATTTTTCTAGACCTTCAGCTTCGTTTTTAGCAGGTATTATTAAATCATCCATATAAATGACAACAATGTGATCTTTTAATAGGTTTCGAAATACATTATAAATATACTTTTGAAAAACACTAGGGCTATTGGTCAACCCGAATGGACATTTCAAAAATTCATATTGTCCTTCATGAGTAACAAACGAGGTGTATTTCCGCGAGTCTTCTTCAACATCTACATGAAAGAAACCGTTTTTCAAATCTATGGTGGTAAATACTTCGGCAGAATGTAATTGGTCTATTACATCATCAATAACTGGCAAGGGGAAATGCTCACGTACTGTCTTTTTGTTAAGACATCTGTAATCAACACAAAGTCTCATTGTGTTATCTTTTTTCTTGACTAACACAACCGGCGAAGAAACATTAGAAGAACTTTCTCGAATTATTCCCTGAGCTAGCCACTCCTCAATTTGGTTTTCGACTATTTTTTTCTCGCATGGCGGTAATCTTCGAGGAGAAGAACAAACTGGGATTTCGTCAGTTAAATTAATTTTCATTTTAACATCTACTGTTTTAGTTTTAATTGGTACATAATTTTCAATTAAAGAGTATAACTCTGAACGTAATTTTTTGTCAGCAATGTGAGTTAAATCAATTTTAGGCTCATCCAAAACATTTACAATATTAACTAAAAAGTCATTAGACTGAACTTCAGCTTTAAACAGTTTCACTTTATTCTCAGAAATAGTTAATGTACCTTGATGAATAACGTCAGTGCCAATAATTAAATCGAAATTAATGCAACTGTCCTTAACGACAAAAATAGTAACTTTAAATTTTGAACCATCTACTTCGATTTCTGAATTGAAACAACCTTCTGGTTTAATTGAGGCTTTTCCTAGACCGGTCAAAGAGATACTCGTAGGTTTTAATTCTACAAAGTTCTTCAAATTATCATAAATATTTTTCTTTAACAAAGTCTTTTGGCTACCAGTATCTATTAAAGAGATTAAACGCAAAGAATAAAGCTTTATCTCTTTCAGAATTAAATCTTGGGATGTAATAATGTTTACTTGTGACTGAGCATTTTTAACACTTGTATCTTTAGATTTATTACATTGAAATGATTTATGACCATAAGCGCTACAAGCAAAACAAAGCGGCCCTTTATCTTTATTTACACAGTTAATACTCTTATGATTATTCCCGCCACAATTAAAACAACGCATATTTGGCTTTACAGGCTTAAATTTGTTCTTAACTTCAACTTCGGATTTAATTTTAGGCTTAGCTCCTTCATATTTATGAAATTTTGCATTTTCATACTCCGATCTTATTTTTTCATAAATCTTTAATTTTTGTTTAAATTCAGCAATATTGGGACAACCATACAAAAAAGATTTTTTAGAAATGGGGTCATTAATTCCATTTATTACATACTGAATAAGGGCAGAATCTTCAATATTGCCTTTTGAGCATAATTGTTTCATATTTAAAAAATATTCATCTAACGATTCATGTGGTCTAATTTTTCTTTTGGACAGCAATTCGTGTAATTCAGCTGAATTGCACGTTTGACCAAATTCAGATATGAGTAGGGCTTTTAATTTAGACCACGAATTAATATTTGTTTCACTTTCAAGAAATAATTTTGCTTTGCCTGTCATACGGCGTTTAGCCAAAATCAATTTGTGCAAATCACTAACGTTAAATAATGAAACAATATCTTCAAAATCGGCAATCCATTTATTAATATTTTGTACTTGAGTACCTTCAAACATTGTAATCATACTTTCAATATCATTAATAGAAATGCTTGGTTTAATAACATGATCAGGAATTAGAATTTTCTGATTTTCATTACTTTCACAATTAGAACTACCAGAATCATTTCTCATATTATTCTCAAAAACAGTTGAAATATTTTTAGTTTTATCTTGTAAATCATCATTAAATTCATCAACACTTTCGTCATCACTAAGAGTACCTACATCGGCTATCATATTAATTTTTAAAATATTAAAATCACATAAACTAGAAATTATTCTGGCAGCAATTTCATCAAAAGTTCCCGAATTATTTATACACAAAACATTGCAAATGGTAATTAAGTCGTTAACAGAAAAATTATCTTTAATTTCTTTGAATTTAGTTTGATATTCATCGGAATCTACTTCAAACGTAAACCCAGTAAAATTCCGAATTCTACGTCGATTATTTCTGTCACCGATTTCTCCAAAAATTAATTTGTGCAATATCTTAATACTAGCTGATTTTTCAGTTTTCAAAGAAAACTCTAATTCCTTTAAATCAACTAATTTTTCCATTATTGAAAAGAAAAATGAAATAATAAACTCACTTCATAATCAGATGCTCAGCTTCACACATTTAAACAGCATTGTTGTCGCAGTATCCAACAGCTTCATATCATTAAACATATATTCAAAAAAGATTTCCTCATAATAATTTCCAGCAAGGATTCCATCACAATTCTAAATAATAACGGCTTCCAGATTATTTAAAGTATATATATATTTCCACTTCTGTGGGCGTGGGTTCGAATCCCACTTCTGACACCAAAATTTATGGAGATTCTTCTTATAAAAGTTCTTTCGAACACATAAGTAAATAAACTCGGAGGTAAATTAAATTCTGACACCGTTTTTAAACTTTTAAATGACTTATATTAAACGTTAATATTTACAAAAAAGATATTTACATATTAATATTTACAATTCGAACATTCAAAAGGAAACTTTAATTAAAACATCTTAATCGCGTCATCTTAATCAACATTCTTCTAAAGTCAACCCCAACTCTCTCCACCTTCCATCCAACGATCTCTTCCGTTCATTTCTTTTTTCTTCGGCTTTTCGTCTGAATGGAGTTTTTTCAGAAAATCGTCTGCTTTCTAAAGACCTTTTCTATCAGAGTTGCGATATGAAGAACCTTACAAGACATGATACTTGGCTGTTGGAGAAAGAATCGCTCCCACAACTATATATATATATATATATTAATTTTATTTCGTCGCCAACCGGTGATAAATCGCCAAATAAACGAAATGTTCATTATTTTTTACGAACATTTTAAAGGGATACCGTCGAAAATTTTTTATAAACATATATATCCATACGAGAAGAATATTCTGTAATTTTTTTAGAATTTTCTGATTCTGCCCGTATGAAGATCTTCCTTGTTAGTAAATTTTGTCAAATTAAAACAGCTGGAGAAATGCGAAAATAGATTTTTTTAAAGTTAATTTTGAATACTTTAAAATTTTGTATTAGAAAATGGACAATAATTATGAGAAGTTTGTGAATTTCTGTTTATTGTATAGATGTGAAAAAAGTACCTTTTAGTCCATAATTACTTTAGTTTTATGTTAAAAAATTTGTAATTATTTTTTCATGCTTAAAATGATGTATTCTAACATTTGAGTCAATATTTTTCAAATCGGACTTGTTGAGACACAAATGCTACACCACTGCAAACAAACAAACCGAATTCATAAGCACGTTTTAACTATGTTAGAAAGGGTTAATAAAAAAGATTCATATATAAATAGTAACATCTTGCTTTCGGCTATTAGCAAAAGCATTTTTTTTAATAGTTTTTTTTAACTACTTGGGAAAATAGTTTTGTCCTCGGTAGAGAAGTGGGAAATCTGAATCATATCTGAATCTTTTTATTGGTTGAATTTCGCAACTTATTTTTTAATTTTATTCGTTTTCAGATTGGTCCATGCTTAATGTCCAAAAATGAAATACTTCTATTGCCACAATGACAAAAAAGTATTAAAAAATGCAAAAAAATTAATAACTTAAAATCAAATTCAGATACACCATTCAAACAAATTGCATTTAAAAGTACATTTTTTTTTCTATACTATGGTGTAAAAATTGAAAATGTGTGATGTTTAGAAGTTTGAAATTTTACAGTAACAAAAATTGTAAAACTAAAATTTCATTTAAAATTTGTATATGATTGGTACAGGAATATTAATTTTTAATCCATGGCCATAGGACTCTGTTATTAAGTAAATCACGTTTTGATCATCATAAAAATTATGTTTATTATTATTACTAGCTAATCTACCCGGCGTTGCTCGGATTCGTCAAAAAACAGCAAGAATTGTGAAAAAAACTTTAAAATCAAAATAAAAAATTTCGAAATATTTAAAAATTGTTGCACGAATTTCGTTTAACGTTCATCGAAAAGAGAAGGGCTAGAAAATTGAAACTGGATGCTTTTTACTAATTGTGGAAAAATCTTACGAAATTGCGAAAGCATTAAAAAGTTTATAAAAACATAAAACAAAATTCAAAAATTGTATTTCGAAATTCGAATAAACTTGGAGTTAAAGAGGGCAGAATTTACTATATTCGGTCGAAAATTGAACGTCTAAAAAATCGAAGCGGATCGCGAAGAAACGTAAACATTGCATTAAAAATGGCAAAATTTTCAAAAATCACGGAACTAAAAATTTATTCTATTTGGACAAAAGTTTTGAATCTAATTAGTGTAACAAAATGGCAAGCAGTGAAATGCGAATAAAAATTTAAAAATTCGCAATAAAAACCTTTAATGTAGCAAAAGTCGCACAGGAGAAAATTTTTCATATTAGAAAGAAGTTTAAAACCGAATTCCTTTTCCGTATATAAAAAAATCGCCGTGAACTCAAACAAACAAAAAAAGCTAAAACATTGCATTAAAAATCGCTGGAGATCAAAATAGGAGAGCAAAACAATTACAATAAAGATTAAAAGTTTGAAATCAAATTCCTGTTAGGCTAGAATTTTAAAATCGAATTCCTTTGAAAAATGTCAAAAAATGACTGTGAAAGCCCGAAAATTGCACTGAAAATAATATTCAAAATCGCAAAATATTAAAAAATCGCTAGGATAAAAATTTACTGTTAAAAGATAAAATACTGCAATCAAAAAATTAACTGTATTAAACAAAATGTTTAAAATCGAAATCAATTTCCGAATGTCAACGAATTGCTACAAAACTTGAAGAATGGCTAAAAATCACATTGAAAATTGCATTAAAAATCGCTAAATATTTGGAAGTCAATGCCTAAAAAACTATTATGAAGGGGAAGGGGGGAGGGGTTGTAATAAATTATTCATGAATAACAAAATGTTGACATGGAACGCCGGAAATCCTATTAAATGATAAAACAGTGCAATCGAAAAATAACTACATTAGGCAAAAAGTTTGAAATCGAAATAGGTTTCCGAGTAGTAAAAAATCGCCAAGGAACTAAACAAATGGCTAAATGTCACAGATGCCACAGCACAGATGTCATATATGCCCCACATTGGCGTGCTATTTTTCTGGCGCCAATTTGGCGCAAAACAGTTACGTACATATTTTTTAACTAATTTCTATTATTTTAAAAGGGAATAATCATAAATAAAAAAACTTATTTAATAATCATATCATATCATATATATTATAAAGCAAAAGTTCTGAAACTTCCAAACGGGTGTTTTCAAAAACTACCCGATGGATTTTTTTTCCCGATTGTATCATTCGATAGGAAATATTTTTCCGAAGGTTTAAAATTCAAATTTACAGGGATAACTCTGATTTTTCGTAGTAAATTTCGTATTTTTCGGTTATTTTTGACAAAAGGGTTGCCAGTAGCTGTTTTTGGCGAAAATTATATCAGCTAAAAGAATTAAAATGGCTATATCTATTAAAAATATTACAAATATCTTGCAAATAGTAGCAGAAAATAACTACTGACAATATTAATAATAATAAAGAAAGACCGCTTAAATGAGGCGTAATATTATAAAAATATATTTATCTTGAAAATGAAAAAAATATTTGTAATGCTAAAAAATAAATTAACGTGAAATATAACAATTGGTTCAACTTTTGGCGACTTATCCCTGGTGTTAGAATAAAAACATGAATTTCAGAAATTGATTAAATGAATTTTGAATAATAGTTATTTCCCTTTTTATTATTTTCTTTCTCTTTTTTTATCGAATTTCCGTATAATATAACTTCCAGCAGAAAAAAAGCAGATCTGATTGTAAAAGACACTGTAAGTTGTGAGTTACTATTCGTTTCTATACCATTTTCATCTTGCTTTTGTCGCCAAAGAATGTGTTTTTAAGCCGAAAATGCACTACTGACTTAATGCCTGACTTAGGTTCTTAATGGTCGCAATAATGTTTTTTTTTTTTTTTTTTTTTTTTTTTTTTTTTTTTTTTTGGGGGGGGGGGAGATAATTTTTAGAGTATATTTTAATATTCAATCGTAAATTATATAGATATGAGTATAACTCTTTTATTTCTTTTTGCAAATGTTTTCATTGTTAATTTAATTTTTCTTGCGCCATTTCGTCAATTTCACTTACAGGAAAAATTTCAGTTTTAAAATTTAAAAACTGAAGAAGGAAAGATTATCCCGTCGATTAAAAATCTACCGCCAAATTCCAAGATTAAATGTCAATAATGGATGATCGTAAATGTCACATTCACTTGACATTAAGCATAATATAAATATTAATTATGTCATCAAGTGATTTTTAATTCGACATTTTATTTCTACTTTTATATATGCTCTGCTAATTTGTTTTTCGTTATTTAAATGAAAATTTATGCTAATCTATATAATCTGGCTAATAGTTTGGCGATTTGTATAATTTGGCGAAATTGGTCCGGTATAACCAAGTAATACTGAAGAAAAAATTTTGCAATTCAAAGGAAATTTATGCAATTATGCGTTATTACTATAGATAAATTCAACATTTTGAAATAAAAAATTCCCGCTGAATAAAATTTACAAGTCTTTTTTAATTAAACACTTCCTCTTCAGTATTTCTTCAATCACTATTTCGCTATTCTCTTTCGCGCAGGCAAAAAAAGAATGTATTTTAAATATTTTATTAGATAAAAACGTAAATAACATTTCTCTATTTAAAAAAATTTTTTTTTAAATCTAATTCAACCATTATAAGTCTTACACGACAAAAAAGCAGAATTACTTTTAAAAATGGTTTTATCTGTTAATTCTATGTTATTTGTTTATTTGGGTGTTTGAATTTACTTTTTTATCAAACAATGCGATTTTATGCCAAGAAGGCATAAGCCAGCGATGTTTGCAATATATAAATTCTCTCACTCTCTTTTAAATGTGTGAGAGCATTTTTAGGATATTTATTTATGTTTAATTGTAAATATATAAATAGTAGTTATAGAAAAAAAAATGCGTATAATGTTTAAATTTTAGTATAAATGTCTTCCTCATCCAAACTGTAAAATAATTTAATTGCAACTTTTTAAAGTTTTGGCGCAGATGTCATATACGCACCACATTCGCACGATTGCAACAAAATGGCGATTTTATGCCTCACATGGTAAACCGACTATGGTTGTTTATTTATTAATAAACTATTTATTAACTTTCATTTTGTTTTTTAAAATAATATAAATCATTTTGCTCTATAGTTATTAATTAAACTTTTTTATTTATTATTTTTTTCAAATAATAGAAAATAATTAAAAAATATTTATGAAATTGGTAGTTAAAAACCAAGTTTTCTCCAAATTGGCGCCAGAAAAAAATTGCGCCAATGTGGTGCATACAGGACATCTGTGTCAAAGTTTTTCACTATACTTAAGTGGGGAAAATGCAGTATAAATACCGATTAAAGTTTTTCCCAAATACGGAAATTTTGTCAATTTAATAATTTTTATTAATAATTTTTTTTCATTTTTCAGGAGGAAATTTTGCAATAATAAAGTAATTGCTGTAGTGAGAATTTTAATGTGTGGGTTTTTTTTTATCGTTGACAACTTTCTGTAACGAAAAATGTTTATTTTTTTCCTGCCATTGTTTTGTAAGAGCTGGTTTTGTCAAAACCATGTTCAGGCGGTATTCAAATTTTTGAACCCTTCCCAATTACCACCCCCTTGGACCGATTTTGCTCATTTGCAATTCCCACTGAGATATTAACCATCTTAATGTACTTGACGAGTTTGAAGATGATTCTTGCATAATTGTGCCTTTTATCACGCGGACAAAATTTAATATATGTATAAAGTTTTTAGTAGGGAGTAGCTTTGGGTTCCTGGCTTCACATAATGAAAAGTTGTGAAGAAATTTTTCAGAAGTTGTACCGTGGTAACGACTGTAATAATTAATATTTCTTCAGATAAGGGAAAACTTTAAATCCTGTTGCCGTAATGGCCTCATTTCGCTTCCAAATGTGCACTGTTAGTAATAAACTAAAATAGTTACTTCTAAATAGAAGGTTTTTGTCCAACGTTTAAGATAATTTAATATCACAATGATGTCTAAATCGTTTTCAGCAATGAGCAAGGTGCTGCTGGAGGTCCAAATTATTTAAAATGCAAATTTAAATTCACCATTTTGTTTCATCCACGGTTGATTTTGAAATCAGTGTTGCCAAACGGGCTACTTTTTTTTTTTAATTCAGATTCTTGACTGGCACCACTTATTTGAAATAGTAAAATGCGCAGTATTTAATGACATATTAATAAAGGCAAAAATAAACGGAATTTCACCGTTTCAAAAAAGTGGTACTAATCAAGAAATCTGAATTTTAAATAAGTAGCCCACTGGCAACACTGTTTGAAATATTGACCAGCGCAGCGGGCATAGCCTGCTAGTTATAGAGTAAAACAATTTATATCATTTTAAAAAAGAAAATAAAAATAAACAGTTTATTAATAAATAAGTAACAATAGCCGGGTTACCATGTGATGCGCATATAATTGTTATTTTGTTGCAATCGCACCAATGTGGTGCGTATATGATATCTTGTGTCTATTTCTCTGGCAGAATATTCTAATTTAGCAAAAAATTAAGCAATTAAAATAAATTATGAATAAAAGAAATATGATTTAATGGTTAGTTTACATTCAAGGGAGAGCGCTCTTGGCGAATATGATCGCCAAGGGCGGCTAGTTTACTGTATTTGGGTAAAACACTGTAATCGGAAATCATTTATGAATGATAAAAAATCGGCGCAAAGCGTAGAAAATCTCGAAAAATCATATTAAATATAGATATATGAAAAAATCAACTACATTAGGCTAGGTTATATAAGGGTAAAACATTGCAATTGGAAAACTTTCATGAATGGCAAAAAATTGACGCAAAATGTAAAAAATAATAAAAAAATTGCTAAAAATCGCATTAAAAATTGCTAAATTTCAAAATTTGTAAATGGCAATTTTTTTTTTAAAGAGTAAGGATAAAAATTGGAAATTAAATTCATTTTACAAATTTCAAAAAATAGCCATGAAATTCTAAAAACCACTAAAAAAATCATTGAAAAATTCATTAAAAATCGCTAAATGTAAATGCATCCAGAGAATAAAAATTTACTGTAGTCGGGTAAAACATAGCAATCACATTTTTCATGAATTACAAAAAAGGCGACGCAGAACACAAAATGTATCCAAAAAGCGCATTGAAAATAAACAAAATTTTAAAAATGTAGATAAGAAATTTACTAAATTAGTCTAAAAATTTGAAACCTTAATTCCTTTTATAATTGTTTAAACATCACTGTGGGGATCGAAAAAAATAGTACTTAATCCAATTGAAAAGTTAATTAAAAATAGCATTGAAAACTGCATTAAAAACGCATTGAAAACAGCATTAAAAACGCACTGAAAAATGCACTAAAAATCGCTAGTTAATTTTAAAATCGCAGTAATCAGAATTTCCTCAAAAGGACAAAACATTCTAATCGGAAATCAGTACTATTTGATTATCCGGTCGGTCAAGAAACTAATTGCCAAACTATAAGATTAATAGCCAATAATGACTGATCGTAAATGTCACATTCAGGACATTAAACACGTTACGCATGTTTGTTACGTCATCAAGTGATTTTTACTTCGTTGTTTTATTTGTATTTTATTAATGTTTTTCTAATTTATTTGTTCTTTCATTATTTAACATAAAAATTACATCAATTTGCATAGTTTTGCGAGTCGTTTGACGATTTAAATAATTTGGCGAAATTTATCGATAACATAATCAAGTATTACACGGAAATCTTTTATGGAAGATAAAAAAAAATCGACGCGGCACGCGAAAGATCTTTAAAAAAATACATTAAAAATCTCAAAAATTACATACGATTAAAAGTTTAATAATCAATTTTTATTTTCGAATATCAAAAATTACCATAGAACTCGGGAAAAAAAACCCGCTAAAAATCTCATTGAAAAATACATAAAAAATCACTAATATTAAAAAATAGCAGGGTTAAAAATTTATTTATTTTCGAATATCAAAAATTACCATAGAACTCGGAAAAAAAAAAAAAAAAAAAAAAAAAAAAAAAAAAAAAAAAACGCTAAAAATCTCATTGAAAAATGCATAAAAAATCACTAATATTTAAAAATAGCAGGGTTAAAAATTTATTCTAATAGGGTAATACATTGTAATTGGAAATATTTCATAAATGACAAAATTCGACATCAAGCGCAAAAAATCTCGAAAAAGCGCTGAACTTTATAAATCTTAGCAGACAGCACCGTGCGAAAGGGGGAGGGGACGAAAGGGCGATTGTCCCGGGCACGGAAATTTAGTTGGCGCCAAATTTATACTACAAACGTCATTTTAGGTCTATCACAAAAAAAGTTCGCGGGGGGAGGGCGCCAAATTGAAACTTTGGTCGGGTGCAGTTTTCTCTTCGAATGCCCCTGTTAGTAGACAAAATTTAGTACGTTAAACTAAAAGTTCGAGTCAAAATTCCTTTTACTAATATCAAAATACGAAAAAACATTAAAAATTGCACTACAAATTTCACTACAAATCCAAATAAATTACATTGAATAGAGAACAAAATTCATTATATTAGGTTAAAAGGATGAAACCGCATTCTTTTTGCTAATGGGGAAAAACCGCCTCGAAATATTATAAAAACCTTCTAAAAATCACTTTAAAATTATATTAAAAAATCAAAAATCGGCCTTCGAGGTGCTAAACTTCATATATAGAGGAACTTTCCACCAAAATTTTGTAGCTCTTCGTGCAGCAGTCTCTCTAGGACATCGTCGGCATTTAAAGATTTTTAGTACGTATTATAAGCTATCTTAAAGTTTCAAACAGACCTTTCTTGTTACATTTCCTAATTTTGTTCGCGCCCCTCTCCTTTCGCACCCTGAAATATGTTACACCAGTTTCTTTTATTTTTTTATCATGTATTATAAACAATCTTACAGTTTAAAACAAAAGATACTGTAAGATTTCCGAATTTTAACAAAATCCCTGGCTGTTGGTTCCATATTCCACCACCAGGGAGCGCACTCTATTCTTATCAAAACTATGTCTAAACGAAGCTCCGTTCAAAAACCTATCAGGAGATATATTACTCGAGGGGGTGGCGGTCTTAAGCAAGAATTTATGATATTTGATGAAATTTCTATTAAAAAACAGTGGTACCTAAACAGTGGCTTTTGTCATCTTAGGCAGATTTCGCAAAAAAATTCTACCTATTACATTCTCAACGTTTCAAGTTTTTTGATAGAAAAACTGTGGGGAAAAAATAGATACTAAACGCAAAAAATCTCGAAAAATCGTTAAAAATCGCATTCAAAATCGAATTAAAAATCATTGAAATCTAAAAATCGTAGCAGATGAAATTTTGTGCATTACAATAAAAGTTCGAAACAATTTTCCTTTTATCAATATCAAAAAATAGTCGCAAAATGTGAAAAAAACATTAAAAACCGCATAAAAAAATTCATTAAAAATTTAAAAATCGATGTAGGAATTCCGAATAAACTTTGTTGAAAAGAGAAAAAAATGCTACAGTGTCTCACAAAAGTGATGGGACACTTGTGCTTTATAAAAAGAAACTGCAATAAAATAAATAAACAAACATGTGCAAAAATTTTTTGGGTGTGTTTCATATTTAAAGTTAGTAACAATTATTACATAACATACATTTTGTCAAAATATTAAAATATTAATTTAGTAAAAATACAATTGTTCAGAACGGAGCAAAAAATGGCTCACATAAGTGATGGGACACTTACTTTTCCATCAAATATTTATCCAAAAATTTTACTTTTTAAAAGGTTTTAATATTTTGTTGGATTTCCTTTTACTTTTAAAACATGATTTAATCTTTTTGGGATGGATTCGACTAATTTTTTTGTGATTTCTGGAGTGATTTTACCCCCATTCTTCTTGAAGCACCGATTTTAGTTGTTGTTTTGAAGAAATGGTGTGTTTGCGAATTCTTGATTCCAATTCTTGCCAAATATTTTCTAAGGGATTTAAGTCTGGAGATTGTGGTGGTGTTTTTATTATTTCAGGACAGTTATATAGCAGCCAGAGTCTAACGTTCAGAGCAGTGTGCTTGGGGTCATTGTCCTGGTAGAATTTAAAATCGTTATGAAGGTCCAATTTTCGTGCTGAAGATTTCAAATTTTGCTTTAAAATATCAATATACTTGTACTGATCCATTATACTGTCAATAAAAACAAGATTACCAACTCCAGCGGACGACATACACCCCCATACCATAACTTCTCCACCACCATGTTTTACTGTTGGTACCAAGTTCTGTTTGCGAAATTCTTCCCTGGGTTTTCTCCACACCAAGATTCTACCGTCAGAACCAAATATATTAAATTTACTCTCATCAGCAAATATAACTTTATTCCAGTAAACAGAATTCTTATTTATGTTGGATTTTGCGAAAGCTAGTCTGAGTTTTCTATTCTTTTCACTTACGAAGAATTTTTTCCTGGCTACTTTACCGTGATATCCAGCAGATCGAATTACCCTTCTAATAGTCTCAGGATTAACAATTATTCCATATAATGCTTGTTAATCAGCAGCAACTTTTGAAGCACTATTTCTTGGATTTTTTTTTTATATTTCGAACGATAATTCGCTTTATTCCATTGGATAGCTTTGATGGTCAGCCAGGTCTTCTTTTATCCTGAATCATATGATTCTTTTTATATCGTTTAATGATATTGAAAACTGTTGAACGACTCAAGTTAACTGTTTCAGCAGTTTTTCTAATAGATTTTCCACGTTCAATATGCAAATTAATAACTAATTTTCGAATTTCAGGCGAAGTTTCTTTTCGTTTAGCATTCATGGCTACACAGAACTAAAAAACACAAAATTTCCAAAACAAACTGGAGAGAAATACTGCAGACGATTTTATAAATTATTGCCAATTGCTTTTAAGTAAAAATAAAACCTCAAAAAATATTTTTATTGCTTATTTCAGATGATTTTTGTTGCATATATAATGGCGTCCCATCACTTATGTGAGCTATTTTCTTCTCCGTTCTAAACATTTGTATTTTTATTAAATTAATATTTTAAGACAAAATGTATGTTATGTAATAATCTTTACTAAATTTAAGTATGAAACACACCCACAAAAACTGTGTACATGTTTTTTTAATTTATTTGATTAGTTTCCTTTTGTAAAGCACGAGTGTCCCATCACTTATGTGAGACACTGTATATTGGGTTAAAAGAATGAAACCGTATTCCTTTCACTATTGGGATAAAACCGCGAAAAGAACGCTAAAAATCGCCTTAAAAAAATTATTATAAAAAATCTAATCAAAAAATCGAAAATCGGGCTTCGAGGTGCAAAACTACATTTATAAAAGTACCTTTCGTCCAAATTTTGTAACTCTACGTACAGCAGTCTCTTCAGAACAGCGCTGACACACACACAAACTTGTCCCTTTATTATTATAGATTATTATTATTTTAAATATAGAATTTATTTATAAGTCTAATTTTTTTTTTTTTTTTTTTTTTTTTGAAAATAAAATTTTCCAAATAGTCGTTGTAATTTGTTAAATCACAATTTTTCTTTTCTTTTTATAATTTTATTTATTTATTTTATTTATTTATTTATTTTATTATTTCATTTGAATACATAATTTATATTTTTCATGAAAAAATGCTTTTACGTGTTGTTAGCGGGCAATCTAAAAATTTATTAATTTTTTTTAAAGTTTTCAATAAAAAATTATTTTTTCCTAAGTTCTGTAACGCAGGAAGTCTATACGTAAACGTAAATTGCAAAACACTCATGCAATAACGCAGTGATTTCATGTTATTAATCGGGGTTAGCCATGATGACTTATTTTTTCTTACCCGTTTATTTTTTCTTGTCAGATTATAGTTTATATTACATACTTTAAACAAAAGAAGACATCGCACTAATCTGTCCACTTAAAACTGTCTGACATTCCCAACTCAACAACGTTTTTTCTTTAAGAATAAGTACTTCCTTCTTAAAAAATTGGCGCCAAAAGAGACTTCAGTTTTTGGAATAAAGAAATGCATTCATATGCTAGATGCTTGTCGTCTGCTGAAGACCCGGATGAATGTAAAAATAATATAATTAAAATGGCTCTGCGAAACTATTGTTTTGAAAGAACACCTCACTTATGAATTAATTTGGGTAAGAAAAGATCATTAATAGAATTTGAAAAGTGTCAAACTTACGACAAACCACTTAAATCCTTGAAATTCTGTGACACTCAATTTTTTTAACTACGATATCTACTAGTATAAGTACTTATAAGACTTTTTAAGTAAAAATTAAATAATATAGTTGATATCAAGAGACTTAAAACTCTTTCCACATCATTTTGCAACAAAAACCATATTTGGTTACAAATGTGATTAAATCTTTATGTTTAGATCCAGAAAACCTTGAAATCCACCTTTAAATAAGTTATTACTTTTGAATAAGCTGAGTAGAATTATAAAAAGAATTACTTTAATAACACTAAAAAATAATTGCCTTCAAAGAAAGGAAGCTTTTGATTATGATTATCCACTTCCTATTTCAGAATTAATTTTAAAAATGTACTTATATTTATGCGATTTGACTGCAAAATCTATTTATAGTTCAGTTAATTCAGCATGAATTCGTGCATTTTATGTAGGCGATTTTTTTACTTATTCTTATTACTTACCCATCATACTTAGTACAGAATCTTGCAATCGTTTTGAAAATCGATTTTTTTTTTTTTTTTTTTTTTTTTTTTGGGGGGGGGGGGTAGATTGACACGTTTTAGATACTGGAGATTCTGAAAAACATATTTAAAAAAAATTGCCGTGCGTCTGTCTGTTTGTGATTTTCTAAACGCTCTATCGTCCGAAGAAATTTAGATAGAGATTTGAAATTTGGTATGTATTTAGAATGTAAGATAGGAAAGAAACCCATTTAAAAGAAGCATCTTTTTTAAAAATAATAATCAGCACACATCAATGATGTATATTGATTTTAATATATTTAAAATACAAAAATATCATTGAAATACATGGCAAACAATTTTCCCCCGTAGATTGTAATGTGACGCAATTCTTTTGAGTGGTCCTATATAAATGATCCGAAAAGTCTACATACATCATTTTCACATGATATAGCAAACCCCGATAACATAAACATCCCTTTCATGACTATACTTATGCAAGTTAGAGCACGGATAGACAGGGAGACGTCAAAGACAGACAAACCGAATTAATAAACGCTTTTCAAGTATGATGAAAAATGTTAAAAAAGGATAAAAAAATAGAAAAAAAGCATCTAAAAAATTTCGAAAATATTCTCTATTGAATACTTTTAAAACCTGACTCACCTACAGACACCATTGATGCACCAAATGATGTAAACATGTCTTTCAAAATAAAAACATCAGTAGTTGAATTTAAGACTTAATTTCTTAGAGGAATTTTTTTTTTTTATAATACAGTAAACGGTATATATATAATCTTCTCTCGCGCAATTTAATATTTCCTGTATAAGTAGTTTTTCCTTTGCAAAACTACACCGGCGGTGAAACAATATCAATGAGACCTAAACTATGATATCGCAACTTGCTCCTTATATATTATTGTCAGGATCGCCAAATATGAAATTAATTGAAACTTTTAGCATTTTATTAGCGCAAAATGATTGCTATATCTTTCAGAGAGGGGTCAAAGTTTGCCAAAACTATGCATACCCACTCAATTAATATGTTATAATTTTAAGTTTGCTAATGCTAATGAAAAGTTATGGATTGCATTTTATAATAACTCGCAACTAAAAATATCTGCAAAACTACCTCAACCGTAATATGCCATCACAGAGAACGAAAAATACAGTCAAACCTTCTAAAACGGAATCGGAAGCGATCTGAAAAACAAAAATCTGTTTCGGCGTAGATTGTTTGCACCGCAAAGTAAATCGCGTTAGCATAAACAACTGCACATGCCTTAGTAAAGAAAACGATTGAGGTAAATATGGCAAAATACCTTACATTCATTGTTTATCATGTTCAAAATAAATAAAAATAACGCAAATGACGCTGTCAGTCATTATGTTTTGGTTGGAAACTGACCCAAACAAACGGTTTCTGTATGAAAATAAGAGTATATATACGGAAGTTAGAGCGTAAACAGACGGAGAGACCGAATGCATAAGCACTTTTCAACTTTGTTGGAGAGTGCTAAAAATGGATAATCGAAGTTTCTGGCCATCTATCCGTCTGTCCACGCTCTAACTCCCGTGAATGTACTCGGATTTTCATGCAATTGATAAAACTTATTTAGGGTCACCAAAGCATGTTTGGTATTGCATGTGAAGTACATACGTAATAATGATTCGTTTACAAGCACACTCAAAAGAAATCGATAACATTATGCCATATGGGGAAAAATCGTTCGCAGAATATTTTAATGCCTTTACGTTATTTCAAATGTTTTGAAACTGATATAAATCACTGAATTTCTGCACGATCACGTTAAAACAGAGCATTGATAGCATTTTTATTAATTTACAGGGACACACAAAAGAAATCGGTTACAGTACTGTCTCTGCGTAATAATTAATGGAAAGTACGTTTTAAAATTCGTTATGCGCTTTTAAATTTAATTAGTTTTTTTTTTTTTTTTTTTTTTTTGCATATTACTCTTTATATATAAATTATATACTTCATATACAGCGCTGCACAAAAGTATTCGTATACCATTCTCCTATAATTATAGAAATTTGCTGATGGGGAATTTTCAACTGAAATATATGTATCTCTTGAACTAAATTTTGGAGTGCATGATGTTAATAGATAGAAATCTCCATTTCATATATAGGGCTGCTAAAAAATTCGGATAATCTTCCAATTGTAGATGGGAACAGCTGAAATTTGGATTTGAAATGCGTTATACATTTCCATATGGTGAAATGAGACCAGGGTTCTCGCTGTCGCTCGCCATTGCGACAAATTGCGACAAAATTCTTCAATTGGCGAGTAAACTAGCAGTTAGATTCGCCAAATTGCTAGTGCTCAATTTTTGCTTTTCTTTTTTTTCGTTTTGTCATACATATGCATATATATATATATATATATATTTAATATATTTGTAACGGATATTTGAAATTAGATCAATAACAATTGTTGACGCAGTTATAAAAACGTAGGCTATTTTAGAACATATTGAAAAAAGGGGGTACGTTAATGTTAAATAATTAAAGATAATTTTTTTAGTGCTACACAGAGAAACTATTTGGCTAATACTTTTTTCATTTGGCGAATGTTTTTTATTTATAATTAGCCAAATTACTAACATTGGTCAAATGAAAGCGAGAAAACTGAATGAGACGTAATATTTTAAATTTTTAAACGGTGCAGTTTTGTTCTGAATGCGTTCAAAAGTGCTTAATATAATCTATGCTTGGCGCATGATTTTTTCTTTCTTATTACCCTTTCATACGTTTTCCAAAAAAAAAAAAAAGATTTTTTAAAAGAAGAAAAAAAAAAAAAAAAAAACTACACGTTGGATCACAAAAAAGGAAGACTATGAAGTGTTCGGCTTAAAAGACAGGATGTTATGAAAAATGTTTTTCTTAATTTTATTCAATAAGCTTGAACTGGCAAACCTTCCGGTAAATAGCACAAACGTGAAAAATAAAGACGCTGGACATTGCAAAGGAGCTTAAAGATTTCAAGTCATCAAACGGATGGGTCGATAAATGAAAGAAGTTCCCTATCTAAGTTTATAGATAACTAGTTTTTACTCGCAGTTCCGCTCAAGCGAAAATTAATTTCTGATAACTTTTATTTTAAAAGAGTATAAGTAAAGGTAATTTTACATTGTAATAAAAGTTTTTGCAAATTCTTTTCAACCACATTTAAGGCATGTGCCGCCGCTGCTTTTACGAAATTATTTATTATTACTATCTATTACTCGTGACGTCGTCCACGTAACATTAAACAAAGATAAATGCATTAATTAAGCTAGACATTTCACTCGCGATAATTTAAATCATACATAATTAACACACGTTTTATTACATTTTACATTAGACAACATGGTAGTTATTATTTATACGGGCCTTGACAAAACTCAGAGAAATAAAACAGAAATGTTATGTCAGATAAGAACAATCGCGAAAATGAAACTGTAACCAATTATTCTGTACATGCACTGTAACGCACCCTATATTCTATAGCAATCATATTTTAGTGCACATCAGAATTTTAAATCAAAGGAAAAAAATCATTCGTCAAGCCTAAATAGCAAGTCTATATTCTAAATAGTACGGAAAAATTTAGTTAAATCAGAAAAAGGAAAACGAAGATTAAAATTCGTATTTAGCAATTTCTAATGAAAAACAGAAGCGTACGTGAATTCTTTTTGTACAGACCTGTATATTATGTGCATATTTTTATGCATACCCCATATTTAGTTTAAATTTAATTTGAGCAAAAACCCGCTTTAAACTGTTGAAATCACATTTTCGGAAATTGCTATGCATAGCTGACAAAATATCCAGCTTTTTTGTATACACCTGTGTATGATTTTACATAAATTCTACAAACATATCTTACTATACTAAATGTGGCTAAGCTTGAAAATGCATAAGCTTAAATCAAAAACACCCTTTAATCAATTCACGCTCATTTTCAGTTCTGTTTGCGAATTATTTTCTGTATTCCTGTAGTTAGGCTGTATAATTAAAGCACATGACATAGATAGTATGTAAAAATTTAGTTCACCTTAAAATGCATACCATAATTGAAAACGCTTTTCAGCAATCATTCCTAATAGACGTATAGAATTCCTATTCCATTGGATGCGGATACAGTATTGTATCTGAAATCTTTCACGTGTCCCTGTGAATGAACAATAAATATGATGGAAATCATATTCAACTGCAAGCATTTCGTAGTAAACTTTGTAATGTATATCATTTTCATCATGTTTTGAAATAGTTCCAACACAATTAAAATACGCTGCGAACAGTTGTTGCCCGTAGAGCATTATATTATTGACATCTTTTGTATAATCTTATAAATGAATGATAAAGGCTTTGCATCCCCTTTACTATAAAAAATCTGCTGTAGTGCACCTCAGAAATTCATATCGATTTCAGTATTTTTTTAACAGAGTAACATCATTAAAATACACCGCAAATGATTTCCCTTCATAGACCATAATATAAGGAAACACTTTTGAAATCCCTATATGCATACTATAAATGCTATATTTAACATATTCGATAGTAACCATGTTCTTGTTTACTTTAATAATTAGGATGAGCGAAGCGAATCCTCTACTAGTCCACTCAAATTACAATTTGTCGTACGCTTTACAAAAAAACTGTTCAATATTTTAACTTCAAATTAAACACAAAAATAAATTATGATCTGTAGATTTGCAGAATATAATTTTTTTACAGTAAAACGTTAAAAAAATTATTATTTTAATTAATTTATTTTACATGCATTTTCAATACGGACGCATTTTAGCAAATAAATAAAAAATGAAACGCGTATATTTTCAGAAAAAAAAAGTTTAAATCATGGAGTAAATAATTATAGATAGAATCATGATTAATTTATTAAATAAAACATGTTTTCATTATCCCGCAAAATCGTTTGCACAGATGACACTTAAATATTTTAAAAGAATTGTATTATGGATTTTTTTTTTTTTTTTTTTTTTTGTAAACTGGCAACAAAATAATTGTAAACAAATAAAATTAATTCTTAAATTTGTTATATAAATGAAAAATTAAAAGATCTGCGTGAAGTTGTTGGTTCAAGCTCTTTATAAATATTTTTGCGAAGGTCGTATTGTGGCTAAATAATATCGACTCATTAATCAGAAGGATTTTATAGAAAAATAAGACTTAAGTTCGCAAACACAACAGTAATTATTCGTGAAAACGTCACTGCGAGAATGAGAGAGCGCTTCGTTAAAAGGTAATTCCATTAATTGAGTTGCCATTCGCAGAAAGTAAAAAGTTCTCCCATGCGGAGAGAATTACAGCAATTCTCATACGCTAACATGTATAAAAACGAAGAAATTAAAATAAAATATTTTACAGTTAAAAATTCATAGTATCAACGAAAGCAGATTTCAAATGTTTTTTCCAGAAAATAGGATTTTGAAGAAGTAACTTTCTTGAAGCTTTCTTCAAATATATTATTCTAAAATAGCTATCAAAGATTATCGGATGTTGATTACAAAGATTGGAAACATGCATATTTCAAACAATTAAAAAACACCAGTGGCTACTTGAAGAAATTGTAAAAACATCTTTAAAAGAGCTTTTAGTTGAAAATTAAAAAAAAAAATTGTAAAAGTTTGCTTCGAAAATATCTTATTATGCCAGTTTTACATCATAAATAAAAAATTAAAATGCGCCAAAACATAAAATAACGTTTTTGTTTAATAAAGATGCAATAATAATAAAAAAAAAATATTGTTACTTTCAAATATCTGTTTTATAAAATAATGCTTCGCGAATCCAAACAAAGCATGGCTTTTGCTAGTGTATATAAATTTCATTACTTTTAAAATTATGTAACACTATTAAAATACATTACAAATAAATTTGTTCCCTCAGACAAAGATGTAATGGAATATACTTTTCAGTGCTCCTCATATTGAACTATAAATTCTACACGCTTCATTTTCAATACCGAACATGCTACGACAAATCTCAGTAACATATATTAATTTCATGTAAATATGACTGTATTTACTCAAGTTAGAGCACGAACAGATGGACGACAGGCAGTCGGCATCCGGCAAACAGACAGATCGACATCATAAACCCTTTTTAACCATGTTAGAAAGTGCGAAAAAGGAGAGTCTTGTGAAAACGGGAAATTCGACAATCCTCTCTTTGTAAAACGAAAAAAATAATACTGGGAGAATTCTACTACAAAACTGTACTTTAGGTGGTATTTTTTGTGAAATTTGCATGTGTATATATTGCATCCTATAAAACTTTTTAGAAATTCATAATAAAAAAAATATTTTTAGCAGTGACAATATATTTTTACTGTTAATTTTTCCAATCTTCCATATATGATGTCACATTCGCCACTTCTTTCAAGACTTACTAAAAATTCATGCACCTTGTATTATTAGAAATAAATAGCTGAAAATTTATGTTTTTTTTTTTTTTTTTTTTTTTTTCTAATATGGCGTCGCAATCATATCTTCTCAAATTCTTAATTTATTTACTTCATGTTATTTTTTCACGTGGAAATTATTCAATTGAAAATTGATTACTGACCAAAAGTTATCATTCCTTTTTTTTTTTTTTTTTTTTTTTTTTATATATATAGATGGTTAAAAAATTATAGGAAAACTGTCCTTTCTGTATAAAAATTAACGAAATTTTAAATTATTAAAAAAAATATTTGAATAAAATAACTAAAAATTAGATCATGAAAATAATTAGTTGTAAACTTATATCACAAACTACAAGGTTATGTACTGTCTATACACAAAATCCATTTTTTTACAACAGACATGTTAAATTGTGTATTTCTGAGTTATCTGATAATATTTAACACACAGCAAAATGTCTATTTATAAATTGACAAGACTAGGACGTGTTTTTGACAATTTACAAGCCTTTTTATACATACAGACAAACAGTTTTTGTAACATCAGTATACAGTCGAACCTTATTAATGCGAACACCCAAGGGGATTTTTTTTTTCGTGTTATTAGTAGTTTGCGTTATCCGAACTTCAATACATCGCATACAACTGGGCGGGGCAACTGAAAACAACTCGTGCTAAAAGTAATTCGTGTTAAGAGCGCTCGTATTAAGAGATTTGACTGTATCTGTTTTAATGTGTAAATTTGATCATATATCTTTTTTAGAGTGCATTATCAATAAATTAATGCGTTCTTAGTTTACCCCTTAATCTGCAGCGACGTAAAAGGAGTTAAAGCTAATTTACACATTGAAGAATTACACTTACAACTAATATTAATAGCTACTTGTAAAATACCGAGTGAAGGGAAGAACCAACAAATATTCAGTGAAAGTAGGTTAAGCAAATGCTGATTTTTTAAAAAAGCGAGAACACGTTGCGAAATGCCGAAGCACCTCCGGAATGACTTTGTGGGGATTCTGGATACCATGTCACGTAAATCGTTCAACACGTCCGTAGAAATGACGCACGACATCTGAAAGAGTTGAAACCGACTCTTTGGATATGACAGGCATAATTGATTTCTTGTATTTTCCGATGAAGACAGAATAAAAAATAATGCTATGCACTAAGCTGTTAACGGATCAGATCAATCAAAACTCTGACTTTTTTTAATAGAAGAATATATTTCTTACAATAAATTACATATTATGATAAATAAGAACTTCGAGTCTAACAAGCATACAGGATTTTAAAAAAAATTAAAAATTTTACTCAATTCATTTAATAATAAAACAAGATGAATGTAGATTCTACCATTGCAGAATTCAGTTTCGCCTCCGATTAGAAAAAAAAATCGATAGAAGTTTTTTAGAAGGGCAACCCCGTTTAGATTGCAATGAACTAACTTCATTTTTCTTGTGTTTATCAATATAATAGCAAACAGAACGGCGTGAAATACCCAATTGAATAGCAATTTCTCTCTGAGACATTGGAATTGCGGAATAATAAAGAGATACAATTGACGTGCTACTTCTTCATTGACTAGATTCATCAAAAACGTATTTTTTCTTTTGTTTAAACGCTTTTTTATAGACTCTGATTAAAAGGAAATGCAACTTAACAATAAAACGAATGGAATCCCGTCGAATTCAACGAATGAAATCTTTAAAAGACCCGATCGATTTGGTTTTTAAAAAAAGCAAAAGTAATTACATTTATGAATCAATATATAATAAATATATTTACAAAGTAAATGTCAAATTTTCCATTTACAATTTTGCATACAAATATTCGCACATCTACAGTTAAAATTGTAATATGAGTGCCGGCGAAATCCAGAAATTTTATTTTATATGCACTCACAGAAAAATAACTTTATTAAAAAAAAGGTAATATTGGGTACTACTAGGTTATCCCATCGACCAAAAAATTATCGCCAAACTATAAGATTAAATGCCAATAATGGATGATCGTGAATGTCACATTCAATGACATTAAATACGATTCATGTGTTTAAAATGTCATTAAGTGATTTTTATTTCGACTTTTTATTAATATTTTTATTAATATTCTGCTAATTATTTATTTTTTCGTTATTTAAAATAAAAATTATGTTAATATGTATATTTGGCTATTAATTTAGCGATTTGTATAATTTGGCGAAATTGGTCGACGGGATAACAGAGTAGTACCTAATATCGTTATGAGTAAAAATACGATGTTTTAAATTGTGACGTCATTTTCTCTTCAAATGTTCTTTAAAAGTTACTGTTTATGAAAAAGGCATCCATAATAATATTGTAATTCCCATTTATCTGGTTGCTGAATGACATAATTTTCCTCATTTGAAATTTCTCTTATTTTGATTTAGACATTAATTTTTATCATAAACTATTTTCTGTCATTTTATTTACATTATTAATATTATTTCTCAGTAAATATATATTTTTTTAACTCAATTAGTGCATAATTATACGCAATCATTTTAGAAAATAAATTTTTATTATCGAGAGAAAAGCTGAACTGTGTTGCCACCATTTTGAAGAAATTTCATGAAAAACCTTTTAAAATTAAAAATAAAATATAAAAATGGAAATAAATTAAAAAAGAATTAAAATGGGCACAACTACAAATAAATAGCTTTCATTTAAAAAAATAATTATCAAAATCGATTGACTAGAAAATTCAGGACTGATGACACGACATTTTTAGCTTGTCTGAAAGAAATAGCATCGGATGCTAAAAAAAAATCCAAGATCCATATTGTTCTGTAATTAGGGTTCGTGTAGTTCAAAGTAAATTAAAACTTGGCTATAAAGAGGTTTAATATTTGCTTCGAGACTATTCTAGAAATAATAGGAATTTACTGATGCAGATAAATACTATAGTGTGATCATTTATAATTATAATGTAACTGTTTATTAAATAAAGTTCAAATGATGAGACTTCGGAATAACTTAGAGATGTTGGCATCTATGGATGTAGCTGTATATACTAGAAAAGAATGAATGTCTCTATAATAAAATTTCAAGGACATATAAAATCTAAATGATATCAGATACTGCTATTCTGTATAACTCTTATTTTAATCTTAGGTTTTTTTTTTTAACTTAATTTGGTACTGACAATAAAAATAGCGCATATGTAAACTTCATTTGGCATTTCACAAAACTAAATATAACGTAGTAATAATCTTTTGTTTTTGCATTGTAGCTAAAGTTAAAACCTTGTTTAAAGTTTACGTCTGGCATTGTGCGAAACGCGCTTCCAAAATACGTCGCAAAATCTGGAACACCGCCATGATTCGTGCTACTTTTTTCCAGATAGATTTTAACAGAAGAAGGGTTGGAAATTTCAGACAAGTATTATAAAAATATTTCACACCAAAATGTTGAGTTAAAATAGCTTGAATTTTTTATTTTATATATTTCGTCTTTGAATCTTTTATACATTTTTATAATAAAATTTCCGGTTTGAATCGAAATATAGTCATATGGTAGCAGTCAAAATGACCGCTCACAGCCACTCTACTCATTATAAACCCCTTGGGCATTTGCGACCAGTACACGTGCTACATAAGATACTCACAAGGAAGGTCTCCATACGGGCATACCCCGAAAAATCTGAAAAAATTACAGAATATTATTCTCGTGTGGATATATGCGTTTATAAAAAAAGTTTTCGGCGGAACCTCCATTAACTAACCGTAACAAAAATAATGAAAATTTCGTTATTTGGCGATTTATCGCCGGTTGGCAATGGAATGTAATTTAAAAAAAAAAAAAAACTTTTTGTCAAATACACTTTAAGGGAAAAAAGTTTCATGTTGAACTTGTTTTGATAAGTTTAATTTAAATAATTTTAGTTTTGTAAGTTTTAGTTTGTTTTAAGTATAATTTTGTTATATCGAAATTTATATGTATTTATATTCAAATTTAATCATCAAAATTTGAGATTTAAAACGAAATTAATAATTTAAATTTAATTAAATTTGTTTCAAGCTCAAAGTCCAATTGAAAATTGTTGATTAGATTTTGTTGCTATGGAAACATATGACGTTTATTTTTGAATACGCTTAAATGTATGAAGATAATTTTTCTCAATATGATTTTTTTTAGCTATGAAAACATTTTTTCCAGCGATTAATTAAATAACTAATTCAACGAGTAATATATATATATATGTAATACAATATGCATATAGATGTATATAACACATTAAAGTCTCTCATTGTTTATGTTTAAATTCGTTAAATATCATTTACAAGCAAACTAAATATCCAACAGTTTTGAGTTTCATTATAATCGTTTGCTTTTGGCGAGGAAAAGGGCTGCTCGCCAAATCGAGTGACTCTTTAGTCTTTTCACGCCAAATATTCGAAAATATTTTATTTTTTTACACAATATAGCACTTTAATTATTTTTTTTCATGAAATTCTGGGTATGCCCAGTATGGAGACCTTCCTTGTCAGAATCATTGATTAGTCTCACTAGTAAATTTTTATTGTAAATTTGAGCATTTTCTCGATTCCATTAGACAAAAATTTCTGTTTTGAAAAACCAGTGATAAAAGATTTAAAAAAACTGTAAAAAAAAAAAAAAAAAAAAAAAAAAAAAAAAAAAAAAACGAAGTCTTTAATACGATAGGTGTAGTGTGATATCCATTCAATGCAAACTAACCGTGAATCCCGTAGTATTTATCTGATTAACTTATTAACACCCCAGTGGCACATTTTTAGATCGTTAGACTTTAGTGGCAAGAAAGAATCTTTCACATCAGTAAATATGGAGATACATATTCACATAAATAAATATGGATATTATCTCTTTCACAAGACAATCTCCTTGATAAATTGAATAAAAATACTTTTCTTTTAAATGTGCTGGGAAATTTGAAATTTTAATTTTAATGAAGGAAATAATTTGGACATTAATGGGTTAGTTCTAGTTAAATTAGTCTGTTTTTAATAATTTCACGTTTATTGCTTTTTTACAACTACGGGCAATCATTACTCAAATATATCATTAAAATTTTGTTACCTGAGCTTTAAAAAGTCAATGGTACACAGAGTACGCCGCCCTCGTCATTATTTATGTCCAAACCGTCCGTATCTTTGAGGTTAATATTTCGTCTAATTCCCGACGATTTTTTCCGAAAATCAGTATCAAAAATGCTTTTATAAGTTTGTAAT
Source organism: Maratus speculifer (assembly GCA_964019185.1). Lineage (NCBI taxonomy): Eukaryota > Metazoa > Arthropoda > Arachnida > Araneae > Salticidae > Maratus > Maratus speculifer. Next base: position 244,395,857 of record OZ025296.1, read on the forward strand.
GACAAGTACCTTCAGCGCTGAACAATTGCTGAATGCCCATAAACTGAAATTTGTCAGTAACGAAAAAATGCTCTTTTCTCAAAAACTATGTGACCTAGGTTAATCGCTATAGCTTCCCTGCAAGATTTAACTTAATGTTTACAACCTATATTTTTTTTCATAATTTTAGTTTCAGCATAGATTCGAAAATAGAGAAGGATGTGGAAACATATTTTTTCAGATATCTCTGAAAAAATAATACCAAAAATTAAAAAAAATGTATTTTTGAGTTCAGCGTAACGAAAGTTTTCACAGAATACCCCACACAATACATAAAGAAGCCTCTCCAAGAGGGAGACAGGGGGGAACCTCCTCCCCCCCCCCCCCCAAAAAAAAAAAAACGTTTGCATATGCTGTTACAGTTGCCAAATTCACAAACTGAAATGGCAAATTAGTTGAACACTTTAATAAAAAACTATAATACACTTTCTATTTCTGATACATTGGGCGAAAATTAAATATTAAGCTTTTTTCAAATAAAACTAATTACATTTTCTAATTGTGATAACTTGGTAAAATTATAAAACTAGTTGGCAAAAACTGAATTTTGACTTGGCAGTTTAAGGCTCTCTCCCCACCAATAAAAAGTTTTCGCGAGGGCCCTAGATATATAAGGAAAGAATTGTTTTCTTCAAGTAACTTTATTAACCCCCCTCCTAAACATATTTGTAAATGTTTAATAATTTGCAAACGTGTGGGTCAATAGTCTTTCTTACTTCCTCAAATATGAATTTTCCATGTTTGTTTACGAGTAAAATGGCTGTGACAGACGGACAGACACAGGAGTGATCTTATAATGGTTACGTTTTCACTTTTTTAAGTACGGAATTCTAAAAATGATAGGAAAAGACTAGAGTGTAAAAGAAGCAAAGAGCGTTTCATAAAATGTCTGGTCATTAATGAAATTTCTATAGTGTCAAAAGATAGTTTACATACATTTTATTTGAGGCTTCAAGAATTCAAAAACAATTTATTTTTTGGTGGCATTAATATACTCTTGTTCAGAGATATTATGCAAATGCCAATATGCAATACATATAATGTATATGTAATTCTAATATGCTTAAATGTATGCTAACTATTGCAGCATATTATTTTTATTTTTATTGATTTCTGAATCTTTCGCTAAATCGGAAGATTCTGATACAGAAATCGAAAACTCGTTGTGGTCGTGGCTGTATTTTGCTTAGTTTTACTTGTTATGTATTTAGTCTTTCTTGACAAAAACAGCTTAACTTATTTAGGGCTTCTAATGTGCTTCGTATTGCATTATCTTTTATAATATGTTAGGTAAAGTGAAGATTAGGAAATTATTAAGTAATCTTCCGTTTTTGGGTCTACTGCGTATCTTAGCTAACACGATACGATATGGTGCATAGAAAGTGTTTTTGTGAAATAAACCTTTTATGATATCCACATTTACATTACAGTATAACGTTGCTAATATCTTTTTTGTTTTAGGATAGATATTTCTGTGGATTCGATTACGAAATATTAGAAAATTCATCTACATTCTCATCTGGTAGCCTTGGTTAATATGTCATAATCGGTCTACATACCAATTGACGTATTTTAGTGAGTATAGTACATTACTGCAAAACATAGAACTTTTGGAAGACACTTATGATATTCTCATTTCCTTTAAAACATGTCTGCTGTTAGTATCGCTCACTTTTCATCTTTGTCGGGTAATCTAGAAAAGATTATAATTTTCTTCTAATGTCGATTTTTCTTTTCTTTGCTCTCATTTCTTGAAACGATTCAGAAGTTTTCATAACTGCATAACTTTCTGATTTTGGCAATTCAGCTCAATATCTGCTGACAACACCTGTACCATAAAAATACCTCGCAACAATAATGTCGGTAATACTAATTTCTAGTAAACTTATTTATTTATTTATTTATTTCTCTGTTATAAATATGAGACCCTTAATAGGTTGCACAAAATATGCTAAAAATTTTCATTCTTTCGCAGAGGCCTCTGTATTAAAAAAAAAAAATTACTGTTATTATTATCTCGTGGAATAATTAAAGGCAATCCAGAAGCATAAGTATATGCATAACTGTTTAATATAATATAGACATAAATATGCATTTAATATTTATGCATATAAATGGTGTGTGCTGCCAGTCTGATGTTAAGTGCTTAATTAAACGTATACTAAATTATTCTTTTGTATTAATTTAATTTGCTTCAGTATTAGTTAATATTTTAAATAATGTTTCATATTTAATAAATTATATTAAATTATTATTTTTAATGCGATTGGCCACTGATAATTGTAAATATGACTGGCGATTAACAAATGCGAAGAAGCCAATTGGAGAAGATCCATTATTCAATTTGAATGGGAATGTCACCAAATTAGTAAGCTACAGCAGTAGCGTAGCTAGGATGGGTGATACCCGGGGCGGATGTAAATGGTATCATCCCCCGTTCCAATCCGTCATTGTTTTTCAGTCACTATTCTACATTATTATAACAAATGACCATATCATTCCTTATTTACCTTTCGCCCAATTGCATAAAAAAAAAAAAAAAAAAAAAAAAAAAAAAAAACTGGAGCGACTTATTATTTATTTTACAGTCCGCATAAGTCAATACGATGACTATATGCAGAAGAAAAAGCTTTCTTTTAAAGTTTGATTTTTGCTATCCACTCATTGGATAGATTGGTTTTTGTTCCCTGGTGCATACCTTAATTAGTCATCCCATTCTGTATAAAATTCCACATTTTCAAAGAAAAGAAAATTAACTCTGATGCGTCGTGCGCTAGAAATTTCATTTTTTTTCCAGAATTTTTTTTCTCAAACCTAATAATATTACGTGTATATATTTGCTAATGAAGATTGGGTGTCACCCCTTAGAGGGTAACACCCGGGGCGGACCGCCCCCTCCGCTAGCTGCGCCATTGACTAATAGAAGCTTCGGGCAGTATTTCATTTTCCAAATAATTCCCTAGAAATGAAATATGTTTTATTAGAAGAAAATAATAAACAGAAATAAGAGAAACAAGAAAACTGTAGTATTGATAATATAAACGGTGCCTTAAAATATAACTTACAACTGGTGAAGTTCTTTCTAAAAGTATGTTATATTCAAGAATTAAATATAACTAGTAAAATTAATATGCATACGGAAAAGACTATTTGTTCAAGCTACATTACTGAACACTAAATAGATACAATAAAAATCACAGACGTAAAAATTATATTATTATGAACATTTTTTATCTTCATCTAAGACATCTTGATTAAGTTTAAATTATATGCATTTAGGTATTGCACTGCAATTTTATTTATTTTTTCAAACCTTTCAAATAAAGGTCACATTTTATTTAACAGACAAATTGTCTTGTCCCATGCGTGCCACTTATTGGAAGATTTCACAGGTTTAATTACAATAAAGGCAAAAGGAGACGCAAAAATGGTAGTTGTGGGGCTTTTATTTTTACTATTGATCTGCATTTTACAACTATAATATTTGTATGATAAGACTGCACATCTGAAAACTCTATTATATTTACATTATGGGTTTCTTGATAACTATGATAACAATATTGAGGGGATGACATTTTTTTTTCTTTTACAGATAATTTTTTTTTTCTTGTTGTACATTATTGCATCAGACATAAAAAAAAAAGTTTGAAACTACTGAGTGCTTCAAAATTCTCATTTCATTTCTAAAATATTCGTTTGGCTATTATTGTTACATCATAAAACTGATGAATGTACAGATAGGTTTCCTTATTTCAGTTATTCCTTCACTTTGGGGATACAAGAAAATCTACTAAAGAACTTTCTCAACTTTCTAAACTTTTTCTTCTTTTTTGGAATTCGGGGTGTAACTTCTCCATCTGCATTTTTATCTAACTGTAAGCAATCTGCTTCTCTTTTAGCTGTATTATTCGATAACTGAATCTGAAGTGGCTCTTTTTTACCTTTATTTGCTGTCTGCATACTTCTTGCTTTTCTTCCACCTTTATTTGATGTTAACTGCGTGAGAGCCTGTTCTTCTACAAGAATATTTTTCTCTGTTCGCATGTCGCTTGGTCTTTTTCCACCTGTCTTTGAATCTAACTGATTATGGACAGCCTCTTCTTTGAGAACATTAGCCGTTTTTGAAATGCCACCGGTTTCTTCCTCAGCAAGTAACCTAAGTACTTCGGCTGTCACAGGATATGGCATTTTTTCAAAAATAGTCGGCATGTATCCAACATCCGGTAGTTTAAGGATTTTGGGATGTCCATCTGGACGACCCCTGTTTAATGCTTCTATATAGATCTTTTCTTTCTTCCTCATATCACGCTCTTCTTCGTCATAATCGATTTGGTAACTGGTTTTAAAATGCGATTTGTTTGTTACGGGATTCGGTTTGGAGATTCTATTTTTTTCAAAGATGTCATCTGTTTCCTGATTTTTTACTAAATATTTCTGAGATGCTGTAGTTGAATTTGAAACGTTCTTAAGTCTATTGTAAGTCACTTCATTCTCCCACAACTCTACTTTCCCAGCTGCGATGACATTTGCTGGACTGAAACTACTTTGTAAAGTGTCATCATATGCGTGATGAAACTCAACAAACAAAATTCGCCTGAGAAACTTATAAATAAAGTATCCCAAGATAATAACACCCAAGAACAGAAAATTCGCCATTCTCGAATGGAGGTCTGTAATTAGACTGAAGAAAAACGTCAAAAAATTAAAGGTATTTCATTATTGTAACAAATCATACATTGTTGGTTAAGAAAATTATTGTTGATTAAATGCATGAAGAAATACGTCAAAAATTAAAGTTATTTCATTGTTGTAACAAAGTACACACTGTTGGATATGACGACTATTGTTCATTAAATGCAATAATAGACACAATGCATTTAATCAACAATAATTTTCTTAACCAACAATGTATGATTTGTTACAATAATGAAATACCTTTAATTTTTGACGTTTTTCTTCAGTCTAATTACAGACCTCCATTCGAGAATGGCGAATTTTCTGTTCTTGGGTGTTATTATCTTGGGATACTTTATTTATATGTTTCTCAGGCGAATTTTGTTTGTCGAGTTTCATCACGCATATGATGCCACTTTACAAAGTAGTTTCAGTTTAGCAAATGTCATCGCAGCTGGGAAAGTAGAGTTGTGGGAGAATGAAGTTACTTACAATAGACTTAAGAACGTTTCAAATTTAACTACAGCATCTCAGAAATATTTAGTAAAAAATCAGGAAACAGATGACATCTTTGAAAAAAATAGAATCTCCAAACCGAATCCCGTAACAAACAAATCGCATTTTAAAACCAGTTACCAAATCGATTATGACGAAGAAGAGCGTGATATGAGGAAGAAAGAAAAGATCTATATAGAAGCATTAAACAGAGGTCGTCCAGATGGACATCTCAAAATCCTTAAACTACCGGATGTTGGATACATGCCGACTATTTTTGAAAAAATGCCATATCCTGTGACAGCCGAAGTACTTAGGTTACTTGCTGAGGAAGAAACCGGTGGCATTTCAAAAACGGCTAATGTTCCCAAAGAAGAGGCTGTCCATAATCAGTTAGATTCAAAGACAGGTGAAAAAAGACCAAGTGACATGCGAGCAGAGAAAAATATACTTGTAGAAGAGCAGGCTCGCACGCAGTTAACATTAAATAAAGGTGGAAGAAAAGCAAGAAGTATGCAGACAGCAAATAAAGGTAAAAAAGAGCCAATTCAGATTCAGTTATCGAATAATACAGCTAAAAGAGAAAAAGATTACTTACAGTTATATAAAAAGGCAGAAGGAGAAGTTACACCTCGAATTCCAAAAAAGAAGAAAAAGTTCAGAAAGTTGAGAAAGTTCTTTGGTAGATTTTCTTGTATCCCCAAAGTGAAAGACTAATTGAAATAAGGAAACCTATCTGTACATTCAGCAGTTTTATGATGTAAAGATAATAGCCAAATGAATATTTTAGAAATGAAATGAGAATTTTGAAGCACTCAGTAGTTTCAAACTTTTTTTTTAAATGTCTGATGCAATAATGTACAACAAGAAAAAAAAAAAATTATTTATCTGTAAAAGAAAAAAAAATGTCATCCCCTTAATATTGTTATCATAGTTATCGAGAAACAGATAATGTACATATATTACAGTTTTCAGATGTGCAGTCTTACCATACAAATATTATAGTTGTAAAATGCAGATCAATAGCAAAAATAAAAAAAACCCACAACCACCATTTTTGCGTCTCCTTTTGTCTTTATAATATTTCTATTTTAATTATGTGAAATCTCCCAATAAGGAGCCCTCATGGAATTACACATTTTTTTCTTAAAACCCTTTCCGGCGGTGTCACTAAAAAAAAAAAAAAAAAAAAAAAAAAAAAAAGGCACTTAATTTTAATTTTACTCGCACCAAAAATATTTTATTAAAATTTTGCTCTTACTTATACCTGAAACTAAGCAAGTTCGTTTCTTCTAATAAATTCTTTTATAAATTCCGGTGAATGTTAATTATTTAAAACAGATTAACTCTGCGCCGGAAAGGGTTAATATTTCCTTTGCCTTATCCTTTGTTTGGAGGCACGGTTGAGAAAAGAAATAAAAATCATAATGCATGTACCTAAATATGTTTTATTTTATGAATTTCTTTTAAATATACAGCTCATATTCAAAATATTAGAATAATTGAGAAAAAGTAATAAGAAAAAATTATTTGTCATTTATTTATTTTTTATACTAAGTAAATGCAATTAAATTTCTTTTAAATTAAATCTGGAATGTTTAGATAAGATTTTAACATTTATAAAATATAAAATACAGCACAATAAATTAGGTATGCAGCTTCCTTAAACACACCAGAATATTAGAATAAAATTTAGATTGGTTCAAAATATTAGAATATTTTATTTTACGCAACAATATTACCTTATGAATATGAAGTAAATGGTAGTTAATATTTTGTAGCATCCCCTTTAGCTTTCATAACAGCGTACAATCGATCTTGCATACTATATACAAGGTGTTTACAAACATTTCTATCAATATTAGCCCAAATAGACTTTATACGTGCCACTAACTCAGTTTTACTTGAAGGAGGATTTTCTTGAAGTTTTTTCTTCATTATACACCATAAGTTTTCGATGGGATTAAGATCTGGTGAATTTGGTGGCCAAGGAAGTACCTTAATGTTGCGTTGGCGGAACCAATTCTTAGTTGACACCGAGGTATGCGGGGACGCTAAATCTTGTTGAAAGATGAAATCATCTTCAAATAAATCTTCTGATGATGGAATCATGTAATATTCTAAAATTTCTTGATATATCAGAGAGTTAACCTTTTCGTAGACGATGCATAACTTTCCAGGTCCTTCTGCACTCATACAACCCCAAACCATGACACTAGCAGCAAATTTTACGGAACGTTTAAGGCATTCTTTATCAAATGCTTCTTGCTTCATTCTCCAAACTCGAATACCTTGATTACCATATGAAACACAAAACATACTTTCATCACTAAATAATATATTTTTCCGATCTTCATTGCTCCATAAACGTCTTGATTTACACCAATTCAATCTTATAAGCTTTTGTCTTGCAGTCATGAGAGGTTTTGTTTTCGGTACACGAGATTCAAATTTAAATTTATGGAGACGTCTTAATGTTGTCGATGTAGAAACTTCAACTCCTTCTTCTTTCCATTTTCGGTGCAAGAATCGCACACTTTTAAAACGGTTTTTCTTAACTATACGCTTCAGTTTCCTGTCATCTCTAGCAGATGTTTTTGGTTTTCGGCCACCATTTCGGCGATTATTTTGAAATTTTCCAATTTTTGAATATTGTGTTAGTATTTTACTAACGCTCGATTGCGAACAATGTAAATAATTCGCTATAAAACATTGATTTTTACCGTGTCGATACAAATCAACCATACGAAGTTTAGTAGATTCAGGAATATCACTCACACGGCCCATTTTAAGACGGAAAAGAAACAAACTGCAAAAAGGAATACTGATTTTAAATAAAATAGTCTGAATTTAATTAATGATGCCACCAGTTAAGAATTGGTAATAATTAAAGGAGAATTAATGTGAAATATTCTAATAATTTGAACCACTTGAATGAATATTCTAATATTTTGACTTTTCAAAAAAATTTTTTTTGCAATTAATCTTTTCAAAAATGATATTAAATTTAAGATAACAAGTAAGTTTAATCAACAATAAATTCTTAATAAAAATATCGTTTGCATATTTTCATTAAAAGACATTAAATTATCAAACGATATTTTCAATTTCTAAAAAAAAGGTAATTATTCTAATATTTTGAATATGAGCTGTATTTATCAATTTTTAAAATTCATTTGCTATGGCTTATTGGAAAAATATCTCTTCTGAAAAAAGTAAGTAGTAAGGCACCCGATGATGCAAGTTTAAATATTGACATTTAAGAGAAAATTGTAAAAGTAACTTTAACTGTAACTATAAATTTTGATAATGAACATGATAGCAAGGAAGTAAAAGAGAAAAGAGCAAGTAGAAGGGAAAGTCAATAGGAAAACAGGAGACAAAAAACAGTAAGAATGTGACGTAATAAAACAAAAGGCAGAGTTTCAATAACAAAAAAATAAAATGTCAGAGAAAGGGTTATAAAAAAAGCTAACTAAATACAAAATTATAAATAATAAATAAATTTTAAAAAATCCACCAGAAATAAAAGAAGTTATTTATTTCACTTTAGTATTTCTTACACCCGTTTTCAAACTGATAACTCTTCATTTTTTTTTAAATTTAATTTTAATTTATTTATTTATTTATTATTATTATTATTTGCATTTGGGAAAGAAAATTACGTTCTTTCGAAACTTTCAGCACATTTTTCAATTTTGTATTTAAAGAAAGTTTTTCTTAACATTTTATAATACATCAGTTTTTATAACATTTCAGTGGAATCGCCTTAAATATGAATTAGAATAATTTGAAATATAGGTTAATTTAAACTTATTCATTTCTTTACCCATCTTTTCGCGTTCTTTCGTGTTAAGCTTTGTATGTATTACATATGACACAAATTAAAACAATTTTATTTAAAATATCGATAAAATATTTTGATTACCGTTGAAGATATGAACGGATACTCAGACATACTAGCATCCTGTTACATATGACTGAATAAGTGTATTGTGATTAGTGTTGTCACGTATTGTACGTAGATAAGAGCTCCAAATGCTCTGAACACCACTATTTTTTCTGCAGTTTATTTTGCTAATTTTTTTTAATCTCATAATTCTGCCATTAAATAAGGCGAAATTTTTGAAGTGAAAACTTCTTTGGCGGCGCTGAGCACTTTTTGTATGGGTAAAAACTTCCAAACTCGCGTCAGGGTCACGTGATGCTGAACGAAAAAGCGTAAGATCGAGGGGAAGAGAGAGGAACTAGTATATCCCACTCTTTCTACCGTGCCTGAGTGTGCTGCTCCGTTTAGGCGGCACAGGGCGCTTGCGCGAATGTCCGTATGTGTTTTTTTAAGTTATAATTGTATTTAAGTTTAACAACTTATACTGTTAATAGATGGAATAAAACGTTATGAAAGAAAAAGTATGACATTGTGCATTGATTATGCTGCAGTTTCCAACTACTTTTTTTCATTTTTTTTTATTGTATTTAAATAATAACAACATAAATTGATACCAAATGGAATAAAAAGTTAAGAAAGAAAAAACATGACATTGCACATCAATTATGCTGCACTTTCCAACCATTTTTTTCAAATCCTTAAATTTTCAATTGTATTTAAAGTTTAACAACTTACATTGTTATCAAATTGAATAAAAAGTTAAGAAAGAAAAGACATGACATTGCTCATCGATTATACTACACTTTTCAACCAATTTTTAAAATTATAATTGTCAGGAGTGGGGAAATTTTCCAAATTCTTACCAGCCAAGGATTTATTTCGCCAGCCCGTAAGATGCAACACACGCAGTTGAAAATAGTTATGACAAAATCGCACGCGATTACAGACAAAATTACTATTACTACAATGCATTTTCATAATTCTTTTTTGTATAATATTAAGAAATATATATAACAAAGGTAAGATTAATATTAGATAGAACTTAGTACCATACTTACACTGTAATAATTTGGAAAGTTAAAATATCTAGATTAAAAAAGTGTTTCTGATATTGTGCCTATTGCCTACAGTTTTTCAAAAACTAAAAATGCACTCGCTTATGAGAAAATCCACTCGCCACTGGCGAGCAAAATGATGTATTTCCCCACCCCTGATAATTGTATTTAAAGTTTAACAACATATGAGCAAATCCATCTCAGCTCAGGCAGGGCATGTCAAATCACCATCACAGATTTTTTTCAAAAAAATTCAGTAGTTAGAACTAAGTGATTTATAAAATTTCCTAAAAGGATTTTTCCCTAAAAAATTTATTTCTCTGATTACAGCACTTTAAAGTTCATGATAAAATTGGCAGTTTTCAGAAAAACTGAAAAACGCTTCATTTTGAAATGAACACAATACCAAACATATTCAACATATTCAGTCAATTTATTTTTTATAAACAGTTATTAAACTGAATTTTACTTTGGCATAGTTTTAAAAAATATAGTGGCATTTTTACTTAATTAAAAAAATTAGATTTTAAGTACAAAATATATAATTATTAGTGAATTTAAGATTTTTTTTCAGAATGAAAAAAAATATTTTAAAGCTAAACATTGATGGCAATCCAAAGACCTTTAATGGGAGTTTTACAGCAAATTTTATTTTAACTCTAAGGTGCTTACAACTTTTGTAATTCAATTTTAAATTATGCAAAATTTTGTAAAATCACTACTTTTGAAATGCAATTTCTCAAAAACACCATTTTTTAAAAATCTGATAATATGCTCAATTCATACCTTATTAGTCTCTAATAAATACCTTACAAGCAAATCGTGTGTTTTTGCTTAGAATATTTTATATGATTTTTTGAAAATAACATGTTGTGTGTATTTTTCAACAGACCACAAAGGCAAGTTCTTCCTTATTTAACCGAACTTGTAATGTAATTAATATTTCAAACTAAAAAATACATCACTAGTACATAATTATTACTGTTAAATTATAGCTAATCATTTGCTTAAATTTAAAATTGCGTAAAATACAGCCAATAATAAAATTAGTATTGATCATATGTCATTTCATTCCATACTCATAAATGTGCTAAATTCATCTACAGTGTGTTAAATATTTTGTTATATAGTATGGATATAATATATTAAAATGCAAATACATACATTACAACTGAATTAGATTTTTTTTCAAGTTTAGTTTTTTTCCCAATTAGTTTTTTTTTCTCAGAAAACCAGAAGATCAAGCTTTTTCTTATTTCTCTGTATTTATAATAATATTTTTTAATAAAAAAAATAATAATATGCACATTATTATGGCAGATAAATATAAGCTAATCTTCAAAAATTCCTATTCATAAAATTAAATAAGCCAAACCCCTTAAAAAAATCTGCGCTTGTGATGCATTTTGACTTTGCTGAAAATTACTCACTAATACTGCCAAATGAAGTACAAAGCTACCACTGGCAGAATACTCAGATATCGTTAGTTACCTGCACAGCATACTTTAGAGAAGAAATAAAGAGTTTTATCATAGTTTCTGATGATTAACTCATGATACAGCTCATGCTGTTTGTGACATAGAAAAAGTAAAAAAAAGAATTATTTAAGTTGTACCAATTACAAACACTGGAATCACCTGTGTATATATCAGATGGAGCTGGAGCACATTTTAAAAACAAGTATCAGTTTTATGAATTGCACAAAAATAAAATTGTACTAAAGTAGAGGATATTTTCAGGTACTGGCCATGTTAAAAGTGCATGTGATGCTGAGACAAGCACTATGCAACAAAATTTAATCTCCAAAAGGATCCAATAAAAGCTATCCAAAATTCTGTCTCATTTGTTGCTGAACTATCTTCTCTGCTAAAAAATAACATTCTAGTCCATCCAGACAAAAATATTACTCAATCCTATAGAACTAATAATGAGAAAGAATATGCTAATGCAAAATCTATTGTTGGTATTAGATATAAACATTATAGGGTGATGGTAAATAATGAAAATTATATGGAACGAGCAAGTAAAAATGAATTGACAAAAGTTGAAACCTTCAGCCAAATGAAAAGACAATATTCAATACATAGTTTCCAAATCGGTGATGTCATTGGATGCATTTATGAAAATAATTGGTGGATAGGACAAATCAATGGTATATCAATCACAAGAACTAAATGACATTAAAGTATCATTCATGTACCCAACATGGTCCATAGATAAAGCATTCCAGTGGCCAAAAGAATCTGGAAAGAAAAAATATGAATGTGCAACCATTGGAAAATGTGCTTCTAGAAACAGAAAAATCAGTTACAATAGGACAATCTGAGCGACTTCATACCTTCAACGATAAGGAGTTGAAGTTAATTTAAGAAACCTTCACTACCTAATTCTTCTGTTATGTATGTATTGCACATTAATATATTATATCCATACTATATAAAAAAATTTTACACACTGTAGATGGATTTAACACATTCATGAGTATGGAATGAAATAACATATCATCATTACTAATTTTATTATTGGCTGTATTTTACGCAATTTTAAATTTAAGCAAATGATTAGCTATAATTTAACAGTAATAATTATGTACTAGTGATGTATTTTTTAGTTTGAAATATTAATTACATTACAAGTTCGGTTAAATAAGGAAGAACTTGCCTTTGTGGTCTGTTGAAAAATACACACAACATGTTATTTTCAAAAAATCATATAAAATTTTCTAAACAAAAACACACGATTTGCTTGTAAGGTATTTATTAGAGACTAATAAGGTATGAATTGAGCATATTATCAGATTTTTAAAAAATGGTGTTTTTGAGAAATTGCATTTCAAAAGTAGTGATTTTACAAAATTTTGCAAAATTTAAAATTTAATTACAGAAGTTGTAAGCACCTTAGAGTTAAAATAAAATTTGCTGTAAAACTCCCATTAAAGGTCTTTAGATTGCCATCAATGTTTTGCTTTAAAATATTTTTTTTCATTCTGAAAAAAAATCTTAAATTCACTAATAATTATATTTTTTATACTTAAAATCTAATTTTTTTAATTAAGTAAAAATGTCACTATATTCTTTAAAACTATGCCAAAGTAAAATTCAGTTTAATAACTGTTTATAAAAAATAAATTGACTGAATATGTTGAATATGTTTGGTATTGTGTTCATTTCAAAATGAAGCGTTTTTCAGTTTTTCTGAAAACTGCCAATTTTATCATGAACTTTAAAGTGCTGTAATCAGAGAAAAAAAATTTTTAGGGAAAAATCCTTTTAGGAAATTTTATAAATCACTTAGTTCTAACTACTGAATTTTTTTGAAAAAAATCTGTGATGGTGACTTGACGCATATCAGTACTGTCTGCCTGAATTGAGATGGAATAGCTCATATACTGTTACCAGAAGGAATAAAATGTTAAGAAAGAAAAAATATGACATTGTGCATCAATTATGCTGCACTTTCCGACCACTTTTTTCAGTTTTTTAATTTTTGATTGTATTTAAATAGTAACAACATAAATTGATACCAAATGGTATAAAAAGTTAAGAAAGAAAAACATGACATTGCACATCGATTATGCTGCACTTTTAAACCTTTTTTTTTATATATATATTTTCAATTGTTTTTAAAGTTTAACAACTTATATTGTTATCAAATGGAATAAAATGATAAGAAAGAAAAGACATGATATTGTACATTGATTATGCAGTACTTTCCAACCAATTTTAAAAATTGTAATTGTATTTAAACCTTAACAACTTATACTGTTACCAGAGGGAATAAAATGTTAAGAAAGAAAAAGTATGACATCGCGCATTGATTACATTGCACTTTCCAACCATTTTTCTCTCTTTTTTTTTTAAATTTTTGATTGTATTTAAATAGTAACAACATAAACTGATACCAAATGGAATAAAAAGTTAAGAAAGAAAAAACATGACATTGCACATCAATTATGCTACATTTCAAAACCATTTTTAAAAATTTTATTTTTTATTGTATTTAAATAATAACAACATAAATTGATACCAAATGGAATAAAAAGTTAAGAAAGAAAAAACATGACATTGCACATCAATTATGCTGCACTTTCCAACCATTTTTTTCAATTCCTTAAATTTTCAATTGTATTTAAAGTTTAACAACTTACATTGTTATCAAATTGAATAAAAAGTTAAGAAAGAAAAGACATGACATTGCTCATCGATTATACTACACTTTTCAACCAATTTTTAAAATTATAATTGTATTTAAAGTTTAACAACATATACTGTTACCAGAAGGAATAAAATGTTAAGAAAGAAAAAATATGACATTGTGCATCAATTATGCTGCACTTTCCAACCATTTTTTAAAAAATTGTATTTAAAGTTTAACAACTTATATTGTTTGATTACTATTCAATTTGTTGCAAGTTTCAGAAGATACGGTCGTCCAGCAGCAGGAGTAGCTATTTATAAAAGGTTGTTTGATGTAATGGGCATATATTTCCACAATTCATATGAATGTGCATGTGAGGTACACCAGTATGTTTAGTAGTAATGTTTTTGATATCAGTGATATATGCGTTTGTTGTTGCCACTCTGAAAATGAAAAACTAATTGTATTGGTTGCCATTTATATTTCACCGGATAAGTCTTTAAGTGCAAATGAGAATTTTTGTATGAAAATTTATTTATTTGTTCTAAAGAGGCTTCTGCATTACTTCAAGATAGAATTGGAAAGAGATTTGATGATTTGCCGATGATTTTGAGTAGGGATTTCAACATCAACTTTGTGGATGATGAAAATCTACAATTAATTGAATTTTTAAATAGAAAATTTGATTTAACAATGACCAACCATCGCAATCTTAGCACAGAAAGATAAAAAATTACAATTGATGCAGTCATTACAAGATATTTAAATAGAATTGAATCAAAATTGTTTGCTATATATTTTAGTTACCATAAACCTATAATATCAAATCTAGAATATAATGATAATAATGATGATGATGATGATGGAAGAATTGTAGAAATGGAAATGAAAATTCATAAGTTTTATGGGTATTTATTTCAAAGAATACCAACTGACGATATTTCATATTTCATGCATTTGTAAATTTATGTTTTAAGCAATAGATTGCAATTTTTGTATGTAAAATAATATGCATTATTTTTCATGTACAATAGCGCATTAAATGAAAATTGTAATATAATTTTTGTAGCAGTAGTTTATAATAATGAATAAAAAACACTTCATTTAAAAGTATTTTCTGCACAATAAAATATGTCCAGACGACTAAAAAAAAAAAAAAATACACACATAATTGTTTAAGTTTTCACTTCTGTCAGCACTCCCGGAGTGCCTTTTTTTTAAAAAAAAAATAGTGATGTTCTTAGCATTTCGAGGTCCGATTTACGCAAAACAAATGATAACACTAATTGTAACTTAGCATTCTTATACAATAAAATATTTGTGTACCACCCCTCAGAGCTTGTATGCGCAGCAGTAAATCACCCTATGTTATTTAACGATCCAATCCGGCCTAGAATAAAATTTAAATTGATTAAAATTATTTTATACTCAAAATCAAAGTCCGATTTTGAGCACTGACAATGTTACATTGATTTTGTTTGTATCGAGACCAACTAGAAAAAATTGTTATTGTAATGGAAACAACGTCTTCTTCAATATGGAAATATGTAACGACTGCGCCTTTAAATCCAACCTTCAAAAGTGTGCGAATATAAAATATTAAGATCGAAAGACGGTACCACAGAGAATCACATCATTGAATTGGAGGCTGAAATTCTAGAATTAGTTAAAATTCGATTCGCTTACTAAAACGCATTTGGTCTACCTAGTCATAGCTTGCTGGAAAATAACTGAAAACCCTGTTTTAGCGGTTGACTCTTTATCATTGTGTTTTCCTGCTCACAGTTCTCCATGTTTTCATACCTTTAAGTTCAGAAAAACACTATGATAAATCTCCGAGTCAACAACTAAAATCTGATTTTTATGTGTTTTTCTTGGCAGATCCATTGTGTTTTAATATGAGAATCGAGTTTTAACTTTGGAACAGGTTTAATTCTGGAATTTCAGCCTTTAACCTGACGAAGTGGTTGTCTCTTCTGCCGCATCCTTGTCTATTTGTCATCTATTGTTAAATTTTAGAGTATTATGCATTTAAATACTCATCGAGCAATTCTCAAATGCATTAAAATCGTTTACATTCGGTGAGTAAACGTTCTGCGCAGTGGCGTAGCTATAGGATGGGTGACACCCGGGGCTGATGTAAATGGTGCCACCCCGCCCAATCCGTCATGCTTTTCAATCACAATTTTACGTTATTATAACATTTGAGAATATAATTCCGTATTTGCCTTTCGTCTTTCTGCATTAAAAAAAAAAAAAAAAAAAAAAAAAAAAAAAAAAAAAAAAAAAATAGGAGCGATTTATCATTTATTTCACAGTCCGGATAAGTCAATGGGTGTCTGTCTATAGAAGAAAAGTCTTTTAAAGTTTGCTTTTCGCTATCCATTCGTTGGATAAGTTGCCTTTTGTTCCCTGGTGCAAGTCTGATTTAGACACCCTAGTCTGTATATAATTCCACATTCTCAAAGAAAGGAAAATTTAATCTGATGCGTCGTGTGCTAGAAATTTCATTTTATTACAGAATATTTTTCAAAAATTTTATAAGATTATGTGTATCTGTTTGCATATAAAGATTGGGTATCACCCTTTAGACGGTGACACCCGGGGCGGACCGTCCCCTGCTAGCTACGCCACTGAGCTACAGCCACCAAGCTTGGCGGTGACACATATAAATATATAGTTTTATGATTATGATTGGGAAAAGGTTACAACGATGAAAACTCATTGTGCGAGAAATCCATATTTTTATCAGTTTTTTTAGTTACTAAAAAAGAACTGAACCGATGAAAAGTGAGTGGTACCAGTTCGAAAATGTCCTCTTTCATTTAAAACAAAAACCAATTGAATTGGTCGGATAGTTTCAGAGTAATCGGAGAACATACATACATACATTAAAAAAAATACACACGCTTCGAATTGATAACCACCTCCTTTTTCGAAGTCTGTTAAAAATATAAGCATGTACTTTAAAAAAAAAAGGTGGAAAAATAGTCTCAAATCGTAGGAACGCGTGTATATGTTTCTTGTAATTTGTCTGATAAGATAACCAAACCAAACCATTAATATTATCAAAAGGGTAAAACAATCAAACGCCAAAAAAAAAAAAAAAAAAAAAAAAAAAAAGAGGAAAAAAAAAAATCGCAGTTTAAGCGTTAGAACGAAAACATGAATGGATCAACAGCAGACAGCTGAAGCCATGTCAGTAATACAAACAAAGCTGCATGGGCACTCTTGTTGAATGATCAGACTCAAAATCTAAATATAAAATGGCAGAAGATGCCAGAACTATTTGACAGTTCAGCAGTAGGACAGCAGCCAGGACATGTGGAGTTTATTGGGATCTTTTTGCTAGTAGCAAGGCCAACACGAGTTCTTTGGACTTAACTTGTCATTTAAAACACAAGTGTGAAACGGCTGAGGCGCCGAGGGAAGAAATGAAAGGGCTTGTTCATTCCTTAATTTGAAATATCACACAAATTTGATGGATTGACAGTTAAATTGCGTAAAATTCATTTTTAAAACGCATTTTTTTAAATTATTTTTTATTGTGTAAAATGAGGAGATTGTTTACTGTGTAAGTAAGTGTATTTGTATAAGAAACAAATACAGTGGAAAACGCTTATGCCGATGTTGAGGGAAGCGTGAAAATTATTCGCTAAATGCAGACTTCTCCCTTACAAGATCAATCTATTCGCTATTCATTTTAAAAAATACATTAGTATTGTTGTTTCTCAACGTTTATTTTATCAAGGCGCACTCTGAACCCTGTGTTTAAACTAAAGTTACACACTAACCTATGATGATTAAAAGACTATAAGAAAGAATTAACTGCCCCTTCCGGCGCTACCCGAAACCCATTATAATAACTTAAAAAAAAAAAAAAAAAATCCTTTATGCAGAAGCTGGACGATTTAAGAAGTTATTATAGGGGGGGGGGGGATTAAAAATGGTCCTATTCACTAGCTTTTTGCCAGTGAATCGGACCATTTTTAAGAGGGCCAACTGGTAACTAAGAACAGGGCCCTAACCAGCGGTTTAGTACTGGAAAAAAAAGTAGGGGAACACTCATAGTTTTAAACATTTAGGCATTTTATTGCTCATAGGACAAACTTTATTTTGAATCTTGCTTTTCATTTTCATGCAGAGGAAAGTAATTTAAAAATTAAATTTCAAAATTATAAATATAATTTAAAATTAATTTAATTAAACTTTTTTATCTGTCAGACATTAAATAACTTCCTACAGAATTGAAAATTTTAAAATATTATTTCATTAGTGAAAAGTTTTAGAGTAATTCATTGATTCAGTAACACTGATTGAAACAACGAAATTTTTATTAGAATTTGTTTTGTATTATTTATTTTGCAAATAGTTACAAAATAAAATCGTCCACTGAGAACATTGAAAATTATTGCATTTTTAGTTTATGGTTAGATATAGTGTATGAATTTATTGTAATCATAGCAAAGAAGAATAAAGCTATGAATTTTTGGTATATCTTTCTTTTTGAAGCCCCTTCAATCCATTTCGCCTATTTTTACAATAATTCTCTATGTAGGTGCCTGCATTCCTGCATATACATGCGTGAATGTCAATATTCCTTCTCAGACTCAATGGCTTTTTAGCTCACAGGCTATCATAGCCTGAGAGCTTATGTGCCCGCCCGTTCTGTATGTATGTGCGTATGTGCATAACGCGATAACTCATGATAAAAATATCCGATCCTCTTAAAATTTTGTATGTAGGTATATCCTGACAAGGCGCTTCCCTGATTAGTTTTTGAAGTTCATTCGATATGTATAAGAGGGGGAACGGGGGGCTCATGTCCACCGTTAGTTGATATAAATGGGATTTTCATGCAGAATTAAGTTTTCAAAATTTAGATTAGGATCATTCTGATGAGGCGATTCCGTGACTGTTATTAGGTGTTCATTGAATAAGTATAAATAGGGGGAACAGGGGTTCTAATCCCCCCCCCCACACCCGTTAGTTGATATAAATGGGATTTTCATGCAGAATTAAGTTTTCGTTCAAAATTTAGATTAGGATCTTTCTGATGAGGCGATTCCGTGACTGTTATTAGGTGTTCATTAAATAAGTATAAATAGGGGGAACAGGGGTTCTAATGCCCCCCCCCCCGTTAGTTGATATAAATGGGATTTTCATGCAGAATTAAGTTTTCGTTCAAAATTTAGATTAGGATCATTCTGATGAGGCCATTCCGTGGCTGTTATTAGGTGTTCATTGAATAAGTATAAATAGGGGGAACAGGGGTTCTAATGCCCCCCCCCCCCCGTTAGTTGATATAAATGGGATTTTCATGCAGAATTAAGTTTTCGTTCAAAATTTAGATTAGGATCATTCTGATGAGGCGATTCCGTGACTGCTATTAGGTGTTCATTGAATAAGTATAAATAGGGGCAACAGGGGTTCTAATGCCTCCCCCCCTCTTAATTTATATAAATAGGTTTTTCAAGCAGAATTTTCAGATTTCGTTCAAATCTCTGAATAGTTTTGGAAGTTTAATGGTTAAGTATAAAAGAAGGGGATAACTCCTTTTAAATTATATAAATGCTAAATGGGTTTTTATTAAGAATTATCTAATTTGCTCTGAATTTTGGATATAGATTTTTTATATGATAAAGCATGTCTTTGATAGTATAGGAGGTTCAATGATTAAGTATAAAAAAAGAGGAAAGGGGAGAGCTGTTTCCCCTTCTTAATTTTTTTTTCGAACGGAATTAACCCTTGATAATATAAGGCTTTAATGTACAATTAGTATTTGTAGCCTGTGAGCTCAATGCCATCAGTTTTACTGGGCAGTATTCTTTATTCTTTTTTAGCTCACAGGCTATCATAGCCTGAGAGCTTATGTGCCCGTCCGTTCTGTATGTATGTTCGTATGTACATAACGCGATAACTCATGATAAAAATATCCGATCCACTTGAAATTTTGTATGTAGGTATATCCTGACAAGGCGCTTCCCTGATTAGTTTTTGGATTTCATTCGATATGTATAAGAGGGGGAACGGGGGGCTCATGCCCCCCGTTAGTTGATATAGATGGGATTTTCATGCAGAATTAAGTTTTCAAAATTTAGATTAGGATCATTCTGATGAGGCGATTCCGTGACTGTTATTAGGTGTTCATTGATTAAGTATAAATAGGGGGAACAGGGGTTCTAATGCCCCCCCCCCGTTAGTTGATATAAATGGGATTTTAATGCAGAATTAAGTTTTCGTTCAAAATTTAGATTAGGATCATTCTGATGAGGCGATTCCGTGACTGTTATTAGGTGTTCATTGAATAAGTATAAATAGGGGGAACAGGGGTTCTAATCCCCCCCCCCCGTTAGTTGATATAAATGGGATTTTCATGCAGAATTAAGTTTTCGTTCAAAATTTAGATTAGGATCATTCTGATGAGGCGATTCCGTGACTGTTATTAGGTGTTCATTGAATAAGTATAAATAAGGGGAACAGGGGTTCTAATGTCCCCCCCCCCCTTAATTTATACAAATGGGTTTTTCAAGCAGAATTTTCAGATTTCGTTCAAATCTCTGAATAGTTTTGGAAGTTTAATGGTTAAGTATAAAAGAGGGGGATAACTCTTTTTAAATTATATAAATGCTAAATGGGTTTTTATTAAGAATTATCTAATTTGCTCTGAATTTTGGATATAGATTTTTTATATGATAAAGCATGTCTTTGATAGTATAGGAGGTTCAATGATTAAGTATAAAAAAAGAGAAAAGGGGAGAGCTGTTTCCCCTTCTTAATTTTTTTTTTCGAACGGAATTAACCCTTGAAAATATAAAGCTTTAATGTGCAATTAGTATTTGTAGCCTGTGAGCTCAATGCCTTCAGTTTAACTGGGCAGTATTCTTTTTTATTCTTTTGTGCGTTTGAATCTAATAGCGTTCAATCTGTGATTTCAACTGAACTGAAATTTTACAGGTATGTTATACATGATAAATAGATTATTTGATATTCTAAGACTATATGCCATTAATTTTGGAAAGAATCAACACGTTTTTCATTTTTCACATCTTGGCAAAAAAGTTTAAAATAACGTAGTATGCAGCGGGAGAGAGATTACGACTATAATAACAATTTCGGATAGCTTTTTAATATTACAAGAAAGAGGTAACGGAAGACAAAAAGAATATACATTTGAAATTAAATAAAATACAATCGATGCCCTCAACAGTAAATCAGCAAATTATTATTTTTTTAACTATACAATTAATAATTTTTATTCTCTTACATGATCGCTGACTGTGTAGTTTTTTTTACTTAAACATACTTGCAATGCATTTTTCTTTTTACTTATTAATCTAATGAAGCAAAACATTTCAAGGAATCAAAGGACGCAAGAATTATGTTAAAGGAAAATTGCAAGCAATTCGGATCATTGTTAAAAGAACTGCGAAAAGAACCGCAAGACGATTAATATTCAAAATTGGTGATAGCTGAAGTCTGAGAAATTTTTTTCGTCATTCATCTAGTAACTGAGTGCCTTAATATATTAAGGCATTAAGAAATATTTTAAAAAGCTGATGAATCATACCATTTTTAAGGGAGCAATAATAGGGGGTCAAAAAGGGCTCAACTGATAGTGAAAAACAGGATCCTAACATGAAAACAGGTTAAAATAGCTTAGTACTTAGCATGTTAGAACTTCAACAAGTCAAAATTAACATAGGAGATGAATTATTTGTTAGAATAATATTTTAAAGAAATAATAATAATGGGTAAATGTTTTAAAAAGAAACCTATGGCCTTGGTCCGGGGAGAAGAATCCAAGATTCAACTTTTAAATTATATACTGAGAAAGTGAGAAAATTAGAGGGCGAAAAATTTTTGGTGACCAAAAAGTTAAAGGGGCCTTGGACCGAGTTCTACGGCACCCTAGAGAGGGACCTCAGGATATATAAACTGGAATGTAGAAACGTGAAAATAACTAAATGGGGAAAGTATCGCATAAATGAAGATCGGATTAAAAGGTAGCAATTTATTAATAAGTAATTTGCAAAAAACCTCCAAGGGCCCAGGATCTTAATTGGAGAGTAGAAAGGCGAGAATAACTAAATGGAGAAAATTTCCCAAAACGAAGAAAATTGAATAAAAAGAAGGCAAGTTATTAACAATCTATTATATATGTTGCGGCCAAAACCCGAAATTGGCCAATTCCCGAATTGGCCACAACGTTAAAAAAGTGACTGGCCGATTCTAGAATTGGCAGGCCAGTTCGCGAACTGGCCAGATGCAATTGGCCAATTTGCGAACTGGCCAAATGCGATTGGCCAATTCACGAAATAGATATAAGCAGTCGGCTTAATCCTTTCTAACATAGTTGAAAGTGTCTGTGAATTCAAATAGTCTAGGCCTCAGCTTGTCCGTGCTCTAATTCGAGTAAAGTTTCCTGTTAACTTGTAATTGTCATCTTTTTTGGTTTATTGATTAATTTCGATATTGAAGGGGAATTGTGTACTATTTTTGGTTAATTTAGTTGGGTACACAAAAATATTTCGTTTCAATATAATCAATGAGAACCTTTTTTACTGTGCATTTTAATGTTACATTATCTTAATTACAAAAAAATTGGTACCTATGCATCATAGTTCGGGTGTTGGCCAAGGCTTCCCGGCCAGTTCGCGGAATTGGCCGGCCAAAACCCGAAATACGCTATTCATTTCATGTATTTCGGGTTTTGGCCAAGAAGCTTGGCCAGTTCGGGTATTGGCCGGCCAGTTCTAGAATTGGCCAGGCTCCGGGTATTGGCCGCAACATATATATATATATATATGAATCCCTTTCGGCTTGGCCTACAGACGGAGGTAGCTTTCGAAATTAAGTGTTCATTTCAACAACAAAAATTAGAATGATTAGAGATAAATCCAGTTTAACAACTTTATTTGGCCGCTTTTGAGGAATTTAATTTAATTTTTCTGTGAGAGCTCGTTTTATGAGAATCATCTGAAGAGAAATTCGGCTCAAATGCGCACTTTGACAGCATTTTTTTAAACATATTCTGACTTTATGAAAAAATCGACCAATACGGCACATTATATATGTATTTTCTAAATAAGAGAAACTGCCAATTAAATGCGTTTAAGAGCAAAATTGAATTTGAAAATGAGTCATAAAATAAGCAATTTGTTAGTTGAATTCATCCTCAATTACGATCGCTTCGGGAAATTTTGTTCAAAATGATCATTTTTACAGCATTTTTAAAAATATATTCTGCCTTTATCAAAAACCTGACCAATACAGCACATTATACAGGTCTTAAATAAAAGAATCTGTCAATTGGATGTGTTTGAGAGCAAAATAAATTTAAAAATGAGTCAGAATGTAAGCGGTTTGAATTAGAGTACACCCTTAATACGATTTTTCTTTAAACTTCTATTTTTGTTTAATTTATTTTTGCTATAAGCATTGTTTCTATCAAAAACTTGTCAAACAATTTCAACAAAATTTAGAAGTTGTAGATATTATTGAGATGATGTGTAATAAATTTAATCGGATTTGATATCTTAAGACTTGACGAAGTTATGGATTTTTTTCTTCTTCCACCCTCTTTTTGTTTATTTATTTATTTTTGCGATAAGAGTTGCTCCTATCAAAAACTTATAAATACAAAAGTTTTAGATAATATTAAGAAAATGTATAATAAATTTAATTGGATGTGATATCTTGAGAATTCAAGAAGTTGTGATTTTTTTTTCGCCCAAAAACCCTTTTTTTTTTCGCTCCTTGAGCCCATTTTTAATTTTATCAAAAATCTGTCATGGATAAACTTTTAGCCCTTTTTTAGAAGTAATATAAACTTTCAATTGATTCGATATGTATTTTAACTAAGAAGGGGGCCTCCGTGGCTGAGTGGTTAAGACATCACGCCGCTAATCGTGAGGTTGTAGGTTCGAATCCCACTGGCTCCATTGCACACACACTTTGTGTGGAGCTCCTGGTTGTACTTCTCTTGTGTTGTAATATTTCCTTGTGTGCTATCTCGTCCCTATATACTGACGATGGCTTATAAGCAGGCTTCATGTCGAGCACACAAGCCAGATGTATGTTGTTCAATAAACAAACAAACAAACAAACTAAGAAGTTATGGATTTTTTTTTTTTTTTTTTTTTTTTTTTTTTTTTTTTGGGGGGGGGGGGGGGTTCACATTGTTAGAGTTATTTCTAATTTATGTTTGGAATCTGGCATCATACTTGTTCGCTAATGTATGTAACTATAGAAACGCAAATTGTCTGCGTTTCCTAGTTCTTTTGTTTTACTAGAAGGGCAAGCAACGCTTCGCAATGTCTTAAAAATAAAGTATGTACAGTCCATTAAAGCATGCGAGTTTATTAATTACGTTAATACGCATCGCCGCTACACACATAAACCCTCCCTATTTCCACTCCCTTGGTCCGATTTTGCTCATCAATGAACTCGACCGAGATTTTATGCCCCTTGATTTTATGTATCAGTTTGGAGGAGATTGGGGCAGAATTACAAAATTTATCGTGTCTGTAAAAAGAGTCATATATATATACAGAGTTATTTTAAATGATGGACCCATTTTCAAAAAATTGTATTTATCAAAGTACAAATCCAAAATAAACAATCTTTATACCAATGAAAAGTGAAGCATAAAAAAGTCGATTTTAAAACGGAATTATTTAAATAAATTTAAAATATTTTCTTGACTTTTCATTTTTTATAACAATTGCAATCATGCAGAGTTTTTGTCATTGTTTATAATTTGACAGTTATTTTAATGCAAGTAATTGGTATTAACCAAAAACCGTTTAAAACTCTTTTAAAATTATAAAATCATAGACTGTGGATAAAATTAAAATAGCTGCAATTTGTTGCGTAGATAAATAGGCTATGGTGAAATGATTTGAATGGGTAGAGTATTTTGCAATAAAACAGAAAAATACTCACATTTTTTGGAATGGAAAGAAAAACGACATTGTTGATTGAGTATTGGATGTGAGAAAAGGATGGCTTGTGAAGTATGTGATGGCATATTTTAATTTCAATTCTTTGTCCAATGTTTGCTTGGCATATGGTAGTTTCTTTGATTTTAAATATTCAAATTGGGGAAAGAAAGTTTTTGATGTTAGATTTGACTTTTTTTTTTTTTTTTTTTCTGGTGGGGGAAAATGAATTATTTTCTTTTTATTATTATTATTTATTTATTTATTTTTACTTGGTCATTAATGTATTTTTAAAACTATATGGAGCTTCATCTGGAATGTCCTTCCACAATCTTGAAAAATTTACTAAAAAACATTGCACGACTATATTTTCCAATGTGCTAGACAAACTTTGGGTTATTATTAAGAACTACTTCTTTTAGTCTATCATTTATAGTAGGAATCTGTATGAAAATGAGGTTGTTATGACAACAAGAATTTAAATGATTTCTAGTCGACATACAATGGAGAGCATTACAATGGCTACAGAAGATAACCATTATCCAGAGATCGATTACTTAAGACTGTTCACAACTGCTGAACAAGCATCAATTACTAATTCAGATAGAAGCGATTTCAATAAAATGACAAACATGTTTTTGACCCCTGTTTGAGTGGTTATTCTTCCTTGGAAATTTGTTTCAAAATACCCACTTTAACAATATTTTCTGGGGAATCTATTGCAATAAAAAAAAGGGGGAGGGGAGGAATGAGTGCGATTAAAGAATTTCTGAACAACACCTGCTCATTTCATGCATTTCTGAATAAAAATAAATTAAAACTTAGCTGACCTTTTGATTTAATAACAGCCTTAAATAATGTCCTGGTGATTTATTCTAGCTTGCTAGTTTTCGAACTCTGGGCCTCTCAGCCTTGTGTTAATGCACTACCTACATTTCAAACATACTCTTCTGGCAAGTCTACCATGGTTTTCCATCTTTGGAATTCAGCAGAGTAAATGCGATCAAAAACGTAATAAATTATTAATAGTATTTTAACTTTCAGATTTAAATGAAAAGTGAAGCATAAAAAAGTTGATTTTAAAACAGAATTATTTAAATAAATTTAAAATAACATTTTCTTGCCTTTTCATTTCTCAGAACAATTGCAATCATGCAGGGTTTCTGTGGAACAGAAAATACTTCTTACATTTTTTGGAATGGAAAGAAAAATGACACTGCCGATCAAGTATTTTTTTTTTTTGTTACACAAGGTATCTCTTATTATTGTTTACAAATAGTTAATAACCCTTAAATTTAGCGGTGTAGTTCCAATTAAAAAAATCTTTTACATTTTGTTCTGCATCATGTAAAAATCGATTTATGCTAAAATAATTTTTAAATAGCTTAGAAATTCTGAATTTTATACAATCTGCATGAACGTGGGAAATGAGAAAAAAGGCAGAAAACTTTTTCCATCTATACAGTGGTATCAAACTCTTATAATTTAAATGTCTTTTCAACAGATACTTATACAATAAAATTAAATGCAACTGCATGTACGACTGCTATATATATATCTTTATATATAAAAATCTTCTGTGCATGTGTATGTAACTGAACTCCTCCTAAACGACTGGACCGATTTTAATGAAATTTTGTGTGTGCGTTCCAGTGGATTCGAGAATGGTTTAAATTCACATTTCACCGAAATTGATTCAGTACTTTTTTAGTAACTAGGCAAAAACTAATAGTTAGTGATTTTTCGCTTATTAAAACTGCTATATATGTTAAAGAAAGTCAGGATTTCGTATTAAACGTAGCACAAAAAAATCTACCAAACCAAAAATCTTGAAAATGGGGTAAAAATACTTCTTAAACATCGAGTGCCGCTAAAAATGGATTTTCGAAAATTTCACCCCTAAGATGAGTAGAAAAAAGAACGAACTTTTAAAAAATTCCTTAAAAATCGGCTTTTGTAGATATTTTTCATCTGATAACATGTTTTAGTGTATTTTTTCATGCTGAATCGAACGGTACTAAGCAAATTTGTTTAAGTACAGTAGTTCGTGAAATAATTCACATTTTACTAATTTGGCGATGTCTTCGGCGCAAAAACCTGAAATTTTCAATGCTTATTTTTATATATTAAAATCTTCTGTGCGTGTGTATGTAACTGAACTCCTCCTAAACGACTGGACCGATTTTAATGAAATTTTGTGTGTGCGTTCCAGTGGATTCGAGAATGGTTTAGATTCACATTTCATCGAAATTGATTCAGTACTTTTTTAGTAATTAGGCTAAAACTAATAGTTAGTGATTTTTCGCTAATTAAAAGTGCTATAAATATAAAAGAAAGTCTGGATTTCGTATTAATCACAGCACAAAAAAATCTACCGAACAAAAATCTTGAAAATTGGGGTAAAAATACTTCTTATAACATCGAGTGCTGCTAAAAAGGGATTTTCGAAAATTCTACCGAACCAAAAATCTTGAAAATTGGGGTAAAAATACTTCTTATAACATCGAGTGCCGCTAAGAAAGGATTTTCGAAAATTCCACCCTTAAGAGGAGTAGAAAAAAGAGCGAACTTAAAAAAAAATTCCTTTAAAATCGGCTTTTGTAGATATTCTTCAACTGATAACATATTTTAGTGTATTTTTTCATTCTGAATCGAATGGTACTAACAAGGAAGGTCTCCATTGGGGGCATATTCAGAATTTTTTGAAAAAAATACGAATTAAACTACTTATGTAGGTAATAAAGGATTAGCGAAAATTAGCGGCGGAATTACATTATTAAATATGTAAAAAAATAAAATAGTTTGGAATAATTGGCGTGAAAAGCTGAAAGCGACGCGGGATTTGGCGAGCACTGCATTTCCTCGCCAAAAGCAGACGATTTTAACAAATCTCAAAATTGATTTTAATTGACTTCTGTTAAAAATCTGCAGCATTTACTGCAACGTCACTCCACTACTTTTATAGAATATCTCTCTTCTGACCAATGAGAATGCTCTATACACTGTCAGAAAAATTCGTCAATATACACTAAGTTATCGTTATTTTTTCACAAATAATTTCTGTTCTCCCAGAAAACGTATTTGTTCTGTGAGTTCATTCCGAGCGTCGAAAAATGAGGAAAAGTTTCCGTTTATATCCAGCACGCATGCGCATTGGGTCTGTTTGTAATAAGTTCGAATTTATTTTTAAAATGAAAAACAAAAATATTCTATTGATTAAAATGTCTAATTTAGTTTTAAAAGACAAAAATGTTTTCGAATTTAAAAATAAATAACAATTACTTTCTTTATTCGTTCAAAAAATTTCACAAATAGAACATCCATGTTTTTTCTCTAACATTCTACGTAATATATTTAAAATTCACATTTTTATACTATATTAATACTAAACGTAAAAAAAACTCAGCCACAGTTTCATTAAAGATGAAATCTTTCCGAGATTAACTGCATAATTAAAAGCTATTTAACGAAATACACCAACCCACACCATATGAAATGAAGGGTTCTATTTTAACGCACAATCATCATGAGCAGCCGTAGCGCCGTGGATTAGCGTTGGTCTGGTAATCCTGGGATCCTTGGTTCGGTCCCCGCCTCTTCCGCATTGATTTTTTCCAAACTTTTTTCAAGTGACGGATATTTTTCCTCTTTTGACAGAGAAAAAAATAAACAGAAAATCGTCAATATACAGACCATTTTCTGTGAAAAAACGGAAGTTTTTTTGAGAGTGTAGCACAATGAATTGACCGTGTCATACACTGTTAAAAATCTGCTGCATTTTGTTGCAACGCACTCCACTGCTTGTATATAATATCTCTATTCCAACCAATGAGAAAGCTCCATTTCACGGCCAAGTAACCGTTTTCTATACAAGCAAAGGAGTGCGTTGCAACAAAATGCAGCAGATTTTTA
Organism: Maratus speculifer; assembly: GCA_964019185.1. Taxonomy (NCBI): domain Eukaryota; kingdom Metazoa; phylum Arthropoda; class Arachnida; order Araneae; family Salticidae; genus Maratus; species Maratus speculifer. The sequence goes on from OZ025296.1 coordinate 244,425,001, forward strand.
ACAGTGTATTTTTCAATTTGGAACAATTTTAATCAATTTAAATTGTGTTTTAAATGATAAAATATATTAATTTCATTTTGTTATAAGTACATATAAACGTATATAACAAAATTACACTTCAAGTAAAGTAAAAATGCAAAACTAAAATTACTTAAACTAAACTTATTTAAATAAATTGAACATAGAAAGTTTTTTCTTTAAAAAGTATTCGAAGCGTAAAAGCGTATTTTTCAAAATTTCGTTTTTTCGCCAACCGGAGATAAATCGCCAAATAAACGAAATTTTTATTATTTTTTTACGGACGTTATAAGGAGGTTCCGCCGAAATTTTTTTTATAAACATATATAACTATATGAGAAGAACATTCTGTAATTTTTTCAGATTTTTCTGAGTATGCCCGTATGGAGACCTTCCTTGTAAGCAAATTCTTAAATCCAGTAGTTCGTGAGATAATTCACATTTCCCTAATTTGGCGATGTCTTCGCCGCAAAAATCTGAAATTTTCAATGCTTATCTTTATATATAAAAATCTTCTGTGCATGTGTATGTAACTGAACTCCTCCTAAACGACTGGACTGATTTTAATGAAATTTTGTGTGCGTTCCAGTGGATTCGAGAATGGTGTAGATTCACATTTCATCGAAATTGATTCAGTACTTTTTTAGTAACTAGGCAAAAATTAATAGTTAGTGATTTTTCGCTAATTAAAAGTGTTGAATAAGTTCGATGAATAGAGTGCGGACGGAATGCCCGAGCCGTCTGAGGCGCCAGATATAAGTTCTGTTTCTCGAAGAAAGAGATCGCGTGTTCGAACCCCGCTCCTGTCAAATGTGTATGCTTAACAGTAATATAGCCTGTATTATAATTTTGATTAACTGACTTCAGAAAATCGTTAACTTTTAACAAAAAAGAGAAAAATGAACTTTTCTATCAAAAATTGAACCGACTTCAAAAAATACTGAAGAGTAAAAAATAATTTCCTTACATAATTGTAATAAGAAATTAAATTAAGAGCGTAGTGTTTATCGTGCGTATTACTATATTTAAGTACCTTTATTTGATTTTCTGGTGTCGGTGCCAGGAAGGACAACGTCTGTCGGTGACAGGACAACGTCTGCCGGGTCCGCTAGTAGATATATATATTTGTTAACTTAGGAAGTATTAACAATGCTAAAAATGTATGTCTAAATACATCTGATAAACTTATGTGAAGTTCAGTCATTAATTTTCCAAAACAAACATTCTTAATGGTTCAGCTGTTGAATCCTCCTCCCTCCCCCCCCCCCCCCAACTTTATTTTCTTAAAATTCTTCTTGGTATTTGCTTCAGAAAAAAGCTTGAAAAAAGTATCACAGAAATTACCCAAAAGTGTTGTATAAATAATACAAAATATTCTGCTGCAACTAAGCTAAGAAACTTTCCTTCACTTTTAATTTCTTAAGACTAAAAAAAATTTCATTTTGGAAAGATCATTTGAATAATTTTATTTACACGACTTTCATATGCCACCTTTCATTTTAGGTCTCTTTTGCACAATTCAAGAATAAACTCCAAGGTTTTGAATAGACAAAATATCTTATAACTAATTTTTCCAGGAACCCCCATCCCTCACAAACTTTCCTTTGCATTCTTGAATCAATCCAGAGAAACCAGTCTAAAATTGTTTTATAAAAGATGGAATTCCTCCTTCAGGAGCAACTCCTTCATGCTCAATACAATATCTGGGTTCCAACAAAAGTTTTATTTAGAAAATATTCTTCCATATTTTAACAAGTAAAACAGTAAAAAGATTCTTATATGACTAAATATTGCTGTGTTAGGATGCTTTGAATTTTATGCATTTTCAATTTTTTAATCATAGTAAATGGATAAATGTATTTTTTGTACAAAACACTCTGAAAATGCACAAAATTTATAATGTCATATTTTTGTCTTGCAGAATTTAAGTTTTTAACTACAAACTAATTTAATGGTGTGAATTCATTTCAATGAAAATCAGCCTCTATACTGTCCAAAAAGTATTTTAAGCATTTTGTTTACATGCCTGCTAATTAAAACATCTGTTGCCATCATACACAGTGATTAGTTATATGTTACAAAAATAATAGGTTGTTGGAACCTGTTGCCTGTGTAAGAATGAAATGATGGAACTTGTTAACCAAAATTAAGTATCTCTCATCTATAGGCAATCTGAAACCAACTTCCATTTTTAAAGTACAAAGTAGCAGAAAACTTTTGCACAACTATTTACTGAATTTATTCCAATCATTTTAAAACTAGGTTTTGATTTGAATTTCCAGATGAAGTGAAATGAATAAGAAAAACATTATTTCAAATATAAACTTTTGAAATGCAGCATAGAAGCTTAGAGGAGAAATAAAGGGGGGGGGGGGCATGTTTTGAAAGAATAAATTCTTATTTACAGATCAATGCAATTACTATAAGACCCTGAGTAAATCCCATCCTGTAACAACTGGTTTAAACCTAAAACAATAGAGCATTCAAGTTTTTTTTTTGAGGAGTATGTATGTGGCAGGGTTAGTCTCTGTAGCTACCTCGCTGTATAGTACACATGGGTCATTCCATGCCAAATCAACCAGTGACTCAACCTGACCCTTTCAGATTTCGATGAAATTCTCAGGAATCGATCTGCCCGATGATATAAATGAGAATATATGTTCATAATTTTTTTTTTTTTTTTTTTTTCGTATCAAAATTTCATGTAGTTAATTATTTAAAATTTTAAAAAATCATCACTTTTTAGCTTGTTTACATGTTTTTAATTTTGAATTTTTCAAGTTCTATCAAACGCAGAAAATTTTATGACCACTCATTTCAAATAGGTTTTTATAAGATTTAATTTGATATGCAAGTTGACTATGTATAGTTAAAATAAATAAAATTAAAAAAATTTTTAAATTTGAAATTTGAAAATTGTTTAGATAGTCATTTTTAAAAATTTTGAAAAAATTGTATGTTTGTTGTAATATTATAAGCTTAAAATTCTGAAATTTTTAGAGTGGGATATCAATGAGATCAGGAGTTATGAAATAAAAGCTGAAAATTACCATTAAAATATCAATTTAATTCTATCTATTTTGTTATTTATTTATGATTTGTATGCTAATTTTCAGCTTTTATTTCATAACTTTTGATCCCAATGAGATCCCACTCTAAAAATTTCAGAATCTTAAGCTTATAATATTACAACAAACTTACATTTTTTTTTTTAAATTTTTAAAAGTGACTATCTGAATTTTTTTTTTTAATTTTAAACTTTAAAAAATTTAAATTTTATTTTTTTAACTATGCATAGTCAACTTGCATATCAAATTAAACCTTATAAACTCCACTTTAAAATGAGTGGTCATAAAATTTTCTACGTTTGATAGAACTTGAGAAATTCAAAATTGAAAATATTTATGCAAGTCAAAACTAGTCGTTGGGGGCCACCGTAATACTTACCCATCATTTATATGTATATGAAAATAAAACATATGAAAACTATTAATACAATGCATTGCAATTCATAAACAAAATTTAAATATTGTTAATACATAGTAATGCTATATTAAAGAACTGCTGATGTACCAATTTCGACAAATTATATAAAACGCCAAACTACTCAAGTAGTACCAAATTGCGTAAAAGAAACATCCTTATAACTCCAAAAATAATAACTCTATTAACTAACAATTAATTGCGTCAGATTAAGCGTCTCATTTCCAATTAAAGTATACCTCTGAATTGAAATTTGAATGAAATACAGGGTCATGAAAAATCGAAGAATGTGGAAAACAGGATTACAAATATCTCGGCAACTAATAATCCGATCGACTTCGTTCTATATGCAAAATGTGTGTTATTTTATTGCCTTTTACGTCCATTCCTTAAAATAAAAAAATTCGAAAATTTTTATATACCTTTCATCAGAACGAATTTTTCGAGAGTCCGAAAAAAATAGTTCCGGATAATCGAGGTTGCTGATATTAAATAGGGTTTGTCCCATTCTTACATACTAACTACATACAAAATTTGAAGTCTCTATCTCAATTTGTTCGGGAGATAGAGCGTTTACAGACAGACAGACAGACGGACGGCAAATTTTTTTTCTAAAAATATGTTTTTCGGAATCTCCAGTATCTGAAACGTGTAAATCCGTCAAAAAAAATTTTTCGATTTTCAAAACGATTGCAAGACTTACCCTATACTACGTATGATGGGTAAGTAAAATGATGATTTTTCAAAATTTAAATAATTAATTGTATGAAAATTTAAAGCGATAAACAAAAAATAAAAATATGCACTAATAAATATCATCATAGAGAATGATCCCTAGCAGTTTCATTGAAATCAGAAATGGTCAGGTTGAATATTGAATTTTTTTGGTTGACATGGAATGACCCACATATACTTTGAGAGAAAAATAAATATTTCAGATGAGTTGATCTATAATTTTGTGCTTTTAACCGCTTGAGTCCCAAGCAGCGCGATTGCGCTGTTCAGTTTTTAATGTTGAAAAGAAAAAAAAAAAAAAAAAAACAGCACATTTTGAGCATTTGGACCACTGATGGGGGGCCAATTGGGACTTATCGACATAAAATATAAGAAATGTTATCGTGTTGCTTGAGATTTATTGACAAAAAATAAAAGAAAGCTTTTATTTTTTCAAAAAAAGCCTTCTTTATTCTTATAAAGAAGCCTTTTAGCCTGATACAGAAAACAGTAAAAAACACTACTTTGGTTTTTTTCGGCATAAAATAAAAGAAGTGCAATTGTGCTGCTTAGGATTTTTCAACAGTGTTTTTACAAAGCCCTCTGGGACTCAAATGGTTAAGATTACAAGTTTACCTGATTTATGAAGTATAAACTGCTAATTATTATAAAAACTAAAATTACAATTTTTATTAGGAGCATTTATTAAAAAATTGATCTGATGCTGAAGTGACATCACAAATTTCATATACACAATGCATAGATAACTACATGATCCTTCTCAGGCCAGCTGAATGACAGACAAACAGGGACACAAAACTACTCTCATTATGATGCAAAAACATAAAACAATTTCATTTCCAATCCATGGAAAATGTTCAACTTAAATAACATTTACAATAGTCATTTTTTTTCTTTTATACAACAAGGCTTCTGCAGTATGTTCTTTTTCTTTTCTTTGATGAAAATTTCTGAATAAGCATACAGGATACAATAATTTATAATAAGGAACTGATATCATTTGTGACATAATGTGCAAGTTTCACTTTGAACAAACTGAACATTTAAGTAGACAATGAACAACATTCCATTAAACATATATTTGTATACATATAAAGCAATATTTTTCTTTAAAAAAATTATTTCCACAAAACATATAAGCAGAATATACACATTTATTGTGACTGAAAATAAAATAAATTATTAAAATATCATGATTTAATATCTATAAAATATATTATTGTTGAGTGTACAAATCTACACAGATATAAAATAAAAAGAAATAATTAAAAGAAACGTAACACACATAAGATTACAAAAGTTTGTGCTTTTATCTTTGCGAAAAAGCAAACTATTGCAATTTTTAAGTTGAAAATAAATAAATTTTTGATAGAGTAAATTCAATATAAATATGCAACAAATTCATATAATTTTTCAACAAATTCACTTTCTTGAATATATTAAATTATAAAACTCAACAAGAATACACTAAATATAGGCCACAAAAACATGGCATTTTAAACATTTTCCCCATATTTGGAATGACTGATAAACTTATAGAGGAAATAACATACACATATTAATCTCAACCAAGTGAAATATATTACCTAGTTTTTTAAATATCACTTTAATGCTGAGGTTTCAAAAGGTCTTTCTCAGAATAATACAGTGAAAGAACTGATATAATCTCGCAAGACTTTGAAAGAAGAAAAAGAAAATGCAATACTCCCTGCATAATGTATAAACTTAACACACCATAAAATACAAACAGATATGCTGTATTTTAAAAGAATCATTCTGTTAATAAATTACAACTTCACAAACACATTTTCTATAGAATGAACATGTTAAAAAATCATTCAAGGAAAAACATGTGCATTATTTTAAATCCAGAAACAGGATATACTTTGCTTTTTATAATAGATGCCATGTTCAAATCCTGTTTCTACTCTTCAACAGCTGCATATGTTTTTGGCTTGAACAATGGTTCATTCTTATAAAGTTTTTAATAATTTTGTACTTTTTATTGTCTGTCTAAGGAAGTTGTAATTTTTATAGTTGGAGTGCTGATTGGTTATTTATTTTGTTGGAATTATCCATCAAACCAAATGCACAAGCAGAATCCTGACAATCCTGCTTCTTGTAAAATTTTCCCATGTTTTAGCTGATGAAGAAATATATTTCTGTGGAAACAATCTTTGTTTTTTGTGATGTATCTAAGAGGTTGACATTTTAAACAGTAATCAAATAATAGCTTCAGAAGTACACATTTTGTAACACCCTCCTTCACATGCAGCAGGAAGTCATTCCATTTTTAAGGTCAAAGATTTACCAATAACAACTCTCCTTCCACTTTAAATGTAAAGACAAATTTTGCTCAACTGAAAAAAGAAGCAGTAAAATAGTTGCTCCATAACCTATTGTAATTCTATGCATACTTTTCCAAAATTATAAAAATATTTGCTGTTTTGGATTAATAATTTCAAGGTAGGAAATTCAAATTTTGAGTAGACTCTTAAAATAGTTATATCAATATTAAATTTGAATAATAGAAGCAAACCCTATTGTAGGAGGAATTCTGATTTACACAAAATATACTTGACTTATTCTCAAGTAAATGTTTTTAGGAAGAATTAACATATTTTGTGAAATATAAATAATAAAGCATCTTCTGTGTAATAAAAAAATAATTAATAGAATTATAAATTTTTTTAAAGAAAGTTTTTAAAGTTAGGAGAATAAGTTCAGACCTAGAGAAGACCCTACAGACCTATATTAATTATTAAAATAGTGAGCTTCTACAAAGAAACTTAAAAAAAAAAAAAAATTACTCTACCTTCTTACCTGAGGGAAATTATGTTGTAGTATTATGAGCAAGAGATATTAACAATAATTTTTGTGTTAATTAAAAACAAGGAATACTGATCAAGTTGAAGTTCATTAAATGTAACTTACAGTGCAAGATACTTTGTAACTTCTGTTAATTTTCACAATTTATTTTAAATTGATACATGGTATCAAGAATGAATGGATTACGACTTGATCAATCCTTAGAACCAAACTTGTTTATGAAAAAAGAATTAGTCTATTTTAATTAATGGTCTTTCTCCAGCAAGACTTAAGGTTTGAATTAAACATAAATTTATTAAACTTTAACTTGCCTCTCATTGACTAAATTTTTAATAATTATGCATATTCAGCTTACAGTTACTATAAAACTTCAAGACACCTTAACTCAATAAAATTTGGCCACTATTCAAAGGTTTATACATATATATAGGTATTGGGGATTGAAAAAATGTTTACAATTCAGAAATGTCAGCTGTGGAGGTTTTATTGCATTAGTTTCACATATTTTGTTGAAGTTAATTTATTATAGACGTTATTCAGGAAAACTTATTTCAAGATTAATTTGCACAAGAAAAAAAAAAAAAAAAAAAAAAACTTACTATTTATAAATTTTATACTGTTGATTACACAAAGCACGTTTCAGAAGAAACAGTACTACTAAATTTTAAATATAATGTAAAAAGTAAAAATTTACAGATGTAAAATCACACAGGAATTTTGAACTATATAGGCACAGGTGTGAAAATATCCCACACATACTTATTTTTTTATCAGATTTGTTTAATAATGGAATTTTTTTTTTAATTTGTTTTCATGATTATTATATTAATTTTGAAAAATATAAATTTTATAGCTGTATATTTTACCATAGCCATATGTATAGCTGTACATTTTAATAATATTTAAACCAATATTAAATTTTCAGATTTAAAAAATAAAGATTATTGGAGGAGGGATGGGGTACACAAAGTAGATTGAAAGCTGAAAAAAAGGACATTAAATGATTTCTGATGAAATTTTTAATTAGTGGTGAAATTATAATAGACTGAAAATTCAATACAATAATTATGAAACAGAGTACATTAAAATATTACATAGTGAAAGTTATGTTTTTAAGTGTAAAATACTTGGAAATTGCAAAATATCAAAGTTGTGCCACTGATTGAAATACTGACTAAGTATAACACACACACATAAATTATTAAATTCTAGAATTTAAACTCTTCAGATAACATAAAATAGAAAGCTTAAAAAAAAACAGGCACATTTTTAATTTGATATAGCTATAATTAAATATAAGATAGTTTTTCCACTTTTTATTATAGAAATTTTTTTTTCATACAGAAAATTTTCTAAGTTTTGGGTTTATTTTTTTATTTTACAGCAAATATCAATCAAATAATGGAGAACATAGGTGCATAAGAAAGTATCCTAAATATATCTCTATATAAGATGAGGAATCTGCAAAGACACATGTATTCAAGAAAGGTGTTTTCCTTTAAAATGTGCTGCATATTAGAGCATTTGTAAAATGTTGTAATTTTATTATCTTTCCTACATGAGCAATTGCAACAGAAATAAATTCCTATAACCCAAAGTTTTGATATCTAGAAGCAGTTTTGAATTCCAGAGAAAAATTCCTTTATAGTTTTTTCTAAATTGAAGCAATGAGATTTGAATTAAGAAAACTAATAATTTAAATTTTGTTTGGATTCAAATAAGCTTTAAAGAAGGATTTCAAAATAATAATAATAATAATAATAATAATGGAAAAAAAATTAGATAAATATTTAATTTTGAATTTTAATATATTTAGAATTTCTAAAAACCACATGCTAAAATAGCAAAAAAATAGCTAAAATGCTAAAATAGTTAAATAAATATAAGTATTTCTAAACTCAAAGTTTGGATTTTTTAATCACCTCCCCTCCCACTTCCTTGCAATTTTCTCTTCATTTTGAAAAACAGCTGAATAATCCAGCAATTATCATCCAAGAATTATACAGTTATTGGCTGATTGAAAATTTATACCTTTAAAATCAGGGATCTTGTTATTTAAAAAGTTGGAGTAAAACTCACAAAAATAATATGAATTATGATAAACATAAAATTTTCATTAATAAATAAGGAGGGAGTTTCTTTTTTTTTAAACAATTGAACTGTTATATGATCTAACTGATGATTCATTTTGAGGATTACAGCAGCAACTATTTTGAAAGTTATATTCTGTTTCTGGGATATTTTTTAAATAGAAATTAAATGTATAAACAGGGATGCAAAAATCTAAGCGCCAGCAAGTATTCTCTTGCCAAGAAAATCTTCCCTGAAAATTTAATAGCATTCTAACAAAAATTTTACATAAAATATGAAAAAAAAAAAAAAAAAAAAAAAAAAAGTGGTGAAAGACTGCTTGCTGGCACCTAGATTTTTGCACCCATGTATATAAATATTATGTTTTTTTAAAAAAAATTCAACATATTTTTAGAAATGCATCTTTTTTTGACAGATATTTTTGATGTACAACTCTTCAAAAGCATATATATATTTAAAAAAAAATTGTTGCAGAGTGGGGAAAAATGTTAAGAGGTAAAACCATACCACATAAATATATATGCAATAAAATAAATAACAATACTATACAACCATTCTTATGAAACAAGTTTACATTACATAAACCAATGTAATTGATCAAACTGCAGCTTATGCTATATTTCAAAAAAATAATTCGCTTTGTACAAGACTTTCTTTAAGCATTTGTTTAAAGCCAGCTCTAAACACTCTAAATTGTGTGTTGTAGTATATGTATTTTATATTTCATACCAGGATAAAACACCTGGGTAAAAAATGCAATAATTATTTCAGTCTACAAATTTTATAAACTTTATTTTGGAAGTTACATACTTTCCAATTTCAAAGTATAATGATAAGATTGGAAATTTTAACAAGCCTTCAACTCTCCTTTTTTAAATAATTATTCTATCTGCAGGCATATAAAACCTGAATTTAAAGATTTCATTAGTAAATTCCAACAACTTGCAGAATTTGTAGGGATTTTCTATTTTACATTTAACACTTAAAGGCAAATAAAAATCTCTTAATTACTTCTTACAACATAAGAATTTTCCAAACTATAAAGCACCAGTAAAAACACAGTGTCAAAAACTTCTAAAATAATAAATTTTCATGACCCGCAAAATATTAAGGCACATTCAGTATTTATTTTTTTTACACATATAAATAAAATTAAAAAATAATAATAATAAATTACACACACACATACACAATTGTAATATATACAAGTGAAATAAATTCACAAGACTAGAACAAATAGGTATTTTAAAACTCAATAAAAATTAATGTATATTTGAGTAAAAGGCTCTCCACTGTAGCTTTCTTTAGATGCAAACTATTTTAATATAAATTTAAATACTGTTAAAATAATTAAATTTATTTACAGCGATTTGGTGTCTTAATCTAAAACATACACTTGTGTAATTACTACACAAGCAGAAACAGGACCTAATGGATATACATTTTTCGAAAAATTAAAATCATAACAAATGTATAAAGCTTATAAAATTAAAGAAATATCGGGAAAACTTGTGATATTAATGATCAGTTTTTATAAATACATTAATACCCCTCCCCACTCCAAAAGACTAATTTATACTGAAATATAATAACACGTCATTAAATCATTTTTTAAATTACATGACTGCAAATATTTAAAATAAAGAAAAATTATATGCTTAAACTTACAAAGTATAAAAAAGAAAATAAATTTTGTCAAAAGAGATAAAATCTTATCTGAATGTGCCTTAAATTGTGCATACTTAAACAGTATGATTTTCAAATGTAGCTAAGTATTTTCATATTATTATGAATGGAATATCTCCTGATGAAATATCATTGAAAAACCCATGACAATATATCAAAGTTTGATGCAGATGATGATTTTTTATTTATTATTATTTACAAATCAAATTCATTCAAAGACTTCGGTTTCATTTTATTTGATTATTTGTTTATTTATTTATTTTTTCAATGAAACAAGTCAAGCCTCTGTGAAAAGCGATGACTACAAAAAACTCCATACATTTCAGTGGTTGAGCAGTTCTGTAATTTTTTTTTCTTACCAAAACATTTTTGTGGTGATGACAAAAGGCAAATTACTGCTAATTCCAGCAGCAAAAAGCACAGGGAGACAAAGACTTGCACTAGACTATTATAGGGATAGTTCAGGCAAAAAATTAAAAACAAAAAAAATAGCTTGTTTTATTTTTGTTCTCAAAATTCTAAAATCTACACTGTCATAAGAAAAAAAGATCTGAGATTTTGATGAGTAATAACAGTTCATTATGATAAGTATTTAAATTAAAAGAAATACTGATTTTTGATTTATTTCCCCCACTTTGATCACAGCAATAGATTTTTTTTCCAATATTTCAACAAGTTTTTTTTTTTCTTTTTGTACAATGATAACATTTCCTAAGTATTTCTCAAATTGTATTCACTAAAGTAAAAAAAAAAAACTTTTAAGAAAATGTAAGAGGAAACATATTACAGTAAAGCAAATTCTTACAGTTCTGCCCAGCAGCATTGTATTTTTTTACTTTTAAAATTTCTTATTAGAGTTCAAAATAATGTTGATGTAAAGCACAACTATAGCAGTTCTAGAAAGATAAGACGCATGTATAGTGCTCAAAACAATTTATATAGAAAAGACAAGCACATGAATTAAATTTCCTATCAAGAAGGTTAACTGGATTTTGTGGTGAAAAAAATGTTCACCACATGTTTTCTCTTGATAATTGTTATAATTACCTTTTTTAAAAATAAAAATGCAAGTCCATTTCAGATAATTTTTCTAGAGCTTATTGTATTATTTTTTGCCAGCAGATTCTTGCCTCCTCGTAGCCTCTTATTTTACTGACTGAGGCTACATGGTAGTTTTTTAAAAATAGCAAAATAAGATACGTATGGAGATTAACAAAGAAGGCTATGTGGCAAAAAATGGGCATCTGCATTCGTGTAGTATAAAGGGCAGAGGAGAATGACTCAGGTAGAACAAGGAATAATCACCACTTGAATTCAAAAAATGGATTGTCAATGTGGCAGCAGCGATTGCTGTCAAAATACTTCGACTGCTGTAGTCTGATGTGTTGTTGTGTATCCCTGGAACATCCTCCTCAGCAAATCTCAGCTGACAAGAAGTGATTCCAGAAAATATGTTAAACTAATGGTATCAATTGATTTATGAAATGAATCAGGTCATTCTATGCCAAATGTACTAGACTCCTCCACAGCAAGTAATAACTTCTCATACAACATTTCATAAGTAGTATAAGGAGGAAGGTCCAGACGATTAAAACAAGTATGAGCCCTGCAACACAAAATTGGTTTCAGTATAAACATATTGAAAATTTCAAGAGTGAATAAATGTAATTATATCATACTAGAAGCATTCAAATAAAACAAATAAAAAATAAACCATGTTATTTAGAATCATAGTATAGAAAAACAACAAAATTACACAGAAATCCATCAAACAGTGATGTAGTAAAATATTCAACTATTTTACTGCAAAATATTAAATTTTTGTTTAAAGAAAGATTTAAGAAACACTATAAACACAATCCTCATGTATTTCTCAGTTAAAACGCATTATTAATATTATTATTATTATTATTATTATTTTAAGAAACTCAATTTCAGCCAATTATAATCTTTTAAAGGCATTAAATTAGATTTTAAAAGGTTTTTCCTCATTTTTATTTTTTTATTTTTTTAGAATTAAAATGTTAGGTATAAATTTGTAAGCTAAACTTTTCTTTTTATTTAAGATTGCAAAATTCATCATTTCGTGAAACAACTAAATTTATTTCTATGATGAATGATCTTTGTTTTAATGTTGGTTTTCCTCTAATGATAATTTCAACTATTTTAAACATGACTTTTAGCTTCAAGAATTGTAGCAATCTTCTTGGTTGTTTGTCTATTGATCAATGTGGAATGACGAAAGCAGGGCTCGAAAAATAGCATTCCCGAGAAATAGCATTCCCAAAAAATAGCATTCCCGGGGAACCCAGAAATCCGTTCCAGGAACGTAAATTTTATCACTAAGGTTCCCGGCCGGGAACCTAACCTTTCGCCGTGTCCACTAGCAATGCCGCGGACGCATTATAAAGCATAAATTAAGCAAAAAATCGGCAAAGAAATAGCTCTTAAGCGGCCCGGGGGATGCGTAATTTCACCGAAATATTACGGGAAAAGCCCGAATTTCAACAAAAGAATCGTAGAAAAAATGCAAATTTCATTAAGAGATTGCAAAAAACGGCAAATTTCGTCAAAAAGTCGCGAAAAAACGGCAAATTTCGTTAAAAAATCGCAAAAAAAGCGGCACATTTTGTTAAAAAATCATGAAAAACAAGAAATTTCGTCTAAAAATATCTAAAAGACAGCAGATTTCGTTGAAAGATCGCATGAAACAACGCAAATTTCATTGAAAAATCGCAAAAAAGGCAAATTTCGTTAAGATTTTCTTTTGAAAAGCGACAAGCATCGTTAAAACGGCAAATTTCCGTAAAAATCGCGATAAAACGGCACGTTTTCTTAAAACATCGCTATAAAAAATCGCGAAAAAGCGGCAAATTTCCTCAAAAAAATGGCGAATTTCATTGAGAAATCGCAAAAAGCAGCAACTTTTGTTAAAAAATCATGAAAACTAACAAATTTTGAAAAAAAAAAAATCGCGAAAAAACGGCATATTTCGTCCAAAAATAGCGAAAAGACAACACATTTCATCAAAAAATCGTGAAAATGCTGCAAAATTGGTCAAAAAATTGTGTGAAACAGCGCAAATTTTATTAAAAAATCACAAAAACGGCAGATTTCGTCAAAAAATCGCGAAAAAAACGGAAAATTTCTTTTAAAAAATTGCGATAAAATGGAAAATTTTGTTAAAATACTTATACATTTCATAAATACTCATTCATTTTTTCGGGTACTTATACTTTTCATCTGGGAACCTATATTTTTCATGTAGGTTCCCAGCTGGGAACCTTAAAATTTTTAGAATTTTCAAGCCCTGACGAAAGGTTTTAGAACTTGAAACAGTAGTTTGGTATGACATTTCTAGCCAGAATTATTTACTTACATAGATTTTACAAACTGTGATTTTCATAGTCTTGTTTGTAATTTACAGAATTTTCAAGAATTTTGTGCTGCAAACAAGCAAAATTCATCTGATTTAGATTTTGATCTAAGACATGTTAAAATCTCAAAAATTACTCCAGTTGCAGTAGATGATATATCAGATGCAGTGAAAATATACTTAATGAAGTTCCATACACATAGACATTTATATAATGCTTTTGAAACTGTTAAATATTCAAGTCACCAAACAATTAAAGGAAAAAAAGCAAAGCAGTTAATTATTTAAAATTTTTAATAATGTAATATTTAATATGTAAAAATAAATTAAATTTTAGAGGTAGGTGAATTTTAAAACCTTTAATGTAATTTTATTTATTTAATCCTCTGAGCAGTTTCCGTGTATTATTCTGTTTCCCATAACAAATCTAATCTATTGTAAGCAAAAATATTTTAAACAGAATTGTATTTCAAAATAAATAAAATAACAAAAAAAAACGCAAGCTCCCGGGAGTTCTAAGGGAGCCCTCATAGCTACTTGACGCTTATCCCCGAACTGACTTTTTCAAATTTACGTGCGCGCTCGGCACAAGCGCCTATCGGCAAGGTAGGCTCCCTATCAGAGTTTCGTGCACATGCGTAGAAGGCCATTTACGTTAATGTATTTGGCAGTTTATCGCTTGCTTGGCGAGAAAATAAATATCAGTCATTTATTTTATTCAGCATTCGCTATTTCAAAACAATAACTAAATGTGTTAGATTTTCATCTTAGCTCAATTCCGTTTTATGCAATCAATATTTTTTTTTTTTTTTTTTTTTTTTTTTTTTTAAACCTACAAAATCTAATTTTAATAATTATTTTAGCCAAAAGTAAATGAAAAAGCTTTATTATATTGTTTTGAATATAAAATCAAAATGACACAGACAATATTCGTTTGCGTAAAACATAATTAAAGTGAAGGAAAAAGTTTAAACATTATTTTGAATATAAAATAACAAAGACAATATTCGTCTGTGTAGAACATCACTGAACATCAAAGGGATGGAGATGTTTTTTGTCTGTTTACTTTATAATTTTATTTTTTTATTTAAAACAGAACAGCTAATTTTTATGCTTTGTCTATATAAATTAAATAATAGAATCCTAAAAATAGTTTGAAATCATTATCAAACATTATCATCCTTATCAAATCATTATCAAATAATTATTGTATAATTATTATTAATTATATAAATATTGATTATATAAATATATTACGTAATTAATTATCATACAATCATTAATTAATTAAATAAATATATAACATAATTATTATATAATATAGTTACAAAAATAACAATAATTATATATCTTTTTAATTGTCATTTGTAATTTAAACTACATACATTTTGTTTTTCAAGCAGCAATTAATTATTATATAATATTATTAACATTATTATTAATAAATTATTACATAACATGTAAATATTTTTAATAATATTTTTAATTAATTAATTATTATATAATAATATCAATATAATTATGTATAATTTATATTGAAAAATCAATTATAACTTTCTGTAAATAAATACTTTATATTAGTTTAGTATTAATTAATAATTATATTATTTATATTTCTTAGAATGCTATCTGTGATAAAAACTATGTATTTTTTGTTTTTCAAGCTGTAGTTCCAGGGAGAATTTTCACTTCTAATCCATATAAAACAGAAAATAATAAAATCAGAAGTCTGAGTTTGTGAAAGTATGTTTGTGTGTGGGAGAAGGGGGGGGGGGGATCTCACTAACAATTAGAGGTATGCACAGGCCGGAATTTCCAGGCCCGGCCCGGCCCGGCCCGTTGTAAAACTCAAAAGTTCGGCCCGGGCCCAGCCCGTTTGAATTTTTATATTTTAGGCCCAGCCCGGCCCGTACAAAAATCAGCGAAAACAGGCCTGGCCCGTTTTGGCCCGTTACAATTTCTATGATTTCTAAAAAATTCAGATTTTATCATATAACTAAGATTCCTTTAAAGAATAAAGCATACATATCTATGGAATGATTTTACAGTATATTTTACAACAAAAACATATTAACAACATTAATAATTACTTAGATTCTTAGGCTTTCAACATTCGAATAAAGATTCATTAAAAAATTAATATGGCTTAGAATAAAAGAAAAAAAGAAAGAAAGTTAAAAACATCGTCAATTTTGAAGCTGTTTAATAAAAGAAGATTTATAAATATATTTCTATATCATTTTATTATAGATTTCAAATCCAAATTCATTCTTAAATTCAAAGAAACTCCTTTCTGATACATTTCTAAATTCATTTTTTTTTTCTCAGAAATGCATAAGATTAGCAGATATCTTTATTCAGAAACTGTATAATCGAATGGCGTTATCCATATTTTGATACAAGTAATTTAAGAATACTGCAAACAAATAAAATACTGTCATAATTAGCGTTTTAAATAGAATTTCCAGAAGCAATAGCAAGGGAAGGGAGAAAAACCTGCAATCATTTGAGAAACTACTATATCTCAACAAGGTTATACAAGTATTTTATTTACCAAAAATGAAAAACGCTATTCGATTCCAAATCCCTTCAATAGTTAGGCTTATCACTTTTATACTTTTACAATTTAAAATTAATTAGAAAATGTGTCAAACTTTCGCATTATTGAGAAATTAATTTAAAAATCATCAAGAAGTATATATCCGAAGACTAAGCTAAAATAAGTTCTTTATCGCTGTTAATAATTTTACAAATCATGTTTTCTGCCAATAACTAAGTCTAGTACCGGTCTGGCCAGTCTATATGTAGAAAAATAATGCAAGCGTGATCTCGGACCGGAATGAGTCAGTTAAAACAATATTAAAATGGGTTACACATAATGTAATTCTCCGATGCCAATACACTGTGCATTTTTATATTGATGCTGTCAAACTAGTATGGCCTCATTTATACTTATTCTCCTTAAAACCATTTTCGTTGAAAATAGTTCATATTTTATCGTTCCTGCTTAAATCTTCAGAACGGGCCGGCAGGCCCGAAAATTTTTTTTATCGGCCCGGCCCGGCCCGTTCAATTTTTTTGCCGGCCCGGCCCGTTTATGTTGTTTGTCGGCCCGGCCCGTTGAAAAAACTATTCTAAATTTGCCGGCCCGGCCTGTTAGAAAATTCGAAACGATTTTGCCGGGCCGGGTACGGGCCCGTGCAGACCTCTACTAACAATCCCATAAAATTATACCTGTATGTTCATTTACCTTCACTTAACTTAATTCACATTACATGGCAGGGAAAAAAAGAAAAAAATTCTTTATGCCCCCTTTTTTTATATATATATTTTTTCCTGGCTACTTTAATGTAATTTCAGTTGAAATTTTACAATTAAATGCGATATTGATAGTTTTGCATTTAATATTAAATCACCACATTGAAACATGGAAAACAAAATAAAATAAAATAAATCAAACTGAATGCAATTGAAACTTGCAGAACAAAAGCAGAATCATCAATATATATTATAAAATGAAAGTTATCTTCGTTATTGGGAAAAGGTTGGCATATTGGGTTAATTTGCTTTTAGAGGGATGCTATTTAATGTATTTTGTATACTTATTATTAGAAATTTATCAATATTAGCCTTCAGTTATTTTTAAAAATGAATTTTTTTAAACAATATAGTTTTTGTGAATCATTTCATTTAAATTTTCTTTTTCATTACTAAATAACTTCTAATATAAATTTATACTATGGAAATTTGATATTTTAATTTTAAATGCAGACAATTTATAGCTAATTGCTCTAAATGTTTGTTTCTAGTTTCATGTTAGTAATATTACTTTTATTATATTTTAATTATATTAATTATTAACAATTTATTATATTGATTTAATAAATATTGTTAAATAGTATCAATTATAAAATTTTCATACATTTTTCATTGATACTATACAATTAGTTTTATTTATTTTTTTTATTTATAAAAAATAAAAAAATATTTAGATTATATCCTAATTATAACTATATTCATGCTATACAATTAGCTTATTTTAATTAAATAAAATATATTGTTTATACTGAATGCTAAATTAATCTTAAACATTTGGGATTTTCTTTAAATTGATTTTAAAATTTGAAGTACTAATTACAAAATATATATACACATAACCAAATTTTTTTTTTCGTTTTTGTACTTTTTATAAATAATATTTATTCAAAGTTCAAAGCTTCTTAAAAAATATATATACTAATTGTATCGCTATAATTTATATTAATTAATTAATAATAAACTAATATAAAGTATTTATTTGCAGAAAGATATAATAGATTTTTCAATATAAATTATACATAATTATATTAATATTATTATATAATAATTAATTAATAAATAATATTATTAATAATAATGTCAATTCCATTATCTAATTAATTGTAGCTTTAAAAACAAAATGCATGTAGTTTTAATTACAAATGACAATTTTTTTTATAAATATAAATAACATAATTATTTTTATTATTATGTAAATATATTATATAATAATTAATTATGTAATGCATTTAAATTTTATTTAAATGTTATTTATTTATGTAATGTAATTAAATAATAATATTATATTAACCAGTCAACTTTGAAAAATATTTTTTGTAACTTAAACATTCAAAAGACTTTTTTTTTTTTTTTTTTTTTTTTATGTATTTACACGGAGAGGGAAGGCTCCCGACAGGGTTATTAGGCTATTTGAAGAAATCGAAGCCACAGAATCGCCAAGGATAAGGTAAACCAAGCATCGAGCATGCGCCGTAAATGCTCAGATTGGGAGCCTACCCTCTCGATAGCTTCTACTGCGCTCGGCACGCGGAGAAAACAAAAACATGCCAAGAAGCTGGCCAACAAGGAGCGCTCTCGCCAAAAGAGCGATAACGAAACGGGAAAAAAATGTGAGCATACGCATCCGCCGTGAGCTGGAGAAAGTCTCCCGCACAGTAAGTGCGGATATACGGCAGGAATGAAGCGCCGAGTCGGACAAATCTAAACGATCATCGAACTCTGAAATGCAATGAATAAGACTACGCTATGCGCTCGTTAAGTACAAAAGAAAGAACTATAAATAAAATATTATTGAAAAGAGAAAAATATTGTACTGAAAATAAAGATTACGTAAAAATATGGATTTTAAACATCATATTTAGATAAAATATGTGGAAAAATGAGGGAACCAAAAACATGTCATGATATCTATCATGACACTGTTTAATCAAGGTTCAATCACATATATGAAAATCACAATGAAAATTTTGAGATACAGCTAAGCTGTATAAGTTAACTTTATCAACTCTTAGGACTGTTTAAAGTAATCCCTCCAAGATCAAAACACTTTTGTAAACAAATTATACAAAAATTAAATGCTTCAAGAAAACGACATCTACATATATATTTTTACATTAAAAAATAATCAAAAGTATGCACAGCAAGATTGGGAGAATAGAATAGATGTTTTATTATTATTGCTGTTGTTCAAGAAATTTCACTGCAATCCTTCCTGATTGAGAAGATGCATTGATATGGCATGGTTCCCACAAATATTCACTTCTAGAAGACAATTCTGTACCAGTTAGCCGTAACTCTCTTCTGTCCTTTTAGCTGTATGGCTTTGACCAACTCTGTACTTCTGAAGAACACAACACACATTACTTTTTTTTAACAGATTGTCATTTCATCATTGCTAAAGTGATATCGCCAAAGACCCATAACCTTGACTCATCTTCCTTGACCAGGGAATAAACCAAGGTAAGTCATCTGCCCTGGATGAAGGATTAAGAGCATAGAAAAATGAAGAATAACAATGATTAAACATATAGACAGGGCAGTGGTGACACAAATGACTATGTCATCGAGTTACGGGATGAAATCATAATGTAGGACAAGAACATTAGGTATAGATTAAGGAATGACTGGTCTGCCTCGGCATTTCTTGGAACGATATGAGCTATAGAGAGTGCCAACTCGTCATTTTGGCATCACTATCACGTCATCGAGTTACGAGATGAAATTGATGCCAAATTAAAAGTAAGATAAAGTATTTTAAGAATATTTTGGTCTACCCGATAATAACCAGGTAAAAACTTTTTTTTGGCACAAATTCTTTTTTTTTTTTTTTTTTGTAACCCACTTCACTTTCCATGGTGTATACCATAGGTTCCCAACCTTTTCTGAATCACTGCCCCCTTTACAAGAGAAAAAAGTGCCAACGCCCCCCCCCCCCCCCCCCTCTTCCACAGGGGCGTGCGAAGAAAAAATTGCGCACCAGGCAAAGTTAGAATTTGGTGCCCTCCTCCCCCAAATTTTTCTTCAATTGCCAATTTTGACGTCAGTAGTACAAATTTGGAGCCTCCTAAATTTCCGAGCCCGAGGCGACCGCCCAATTCACCCCCTTTCGCACGGCGCTGCTCTTCCATAATAGTTAATCATACAGGATGTTAAAATATTACTGCATATTATCTATATTTTATCTATCTATCAATTAAGAATCATAAAGTTAATTAAAATGACCGTCAAATGTAGTAATTTTTCTTTTATTAAAAATTGAAAAATAAATACAAAACCAATAAGAATAAAAAAAAAAATGAAAAGGTAGAGGTTGATGGAGTTTTAACAGTTTGTTCATGTCAAATTAAATTTTCTTTAACATCACTCACAAATTATCAGGTTCAAACATGTCTGTCCCTTTTCTTAGACAAGTAAATTGGCTACTCTACGGAACCCACTCTAAATCAAATCTGATGAAGGAAAAACAATTAAAATTGTATGTACTCTTGCTCACAATCTAGGTTAAAGAACTGTATGGGCTTTTGAAGTTAGAACTCTTGGTTTCCGATTCTGAATTTTACGTTTAGTTCTCATTTGCTATGAATTCCTCGATCTCCTCCTCCAAATATGATGACATTGCTGTATCTGCATTTGCGAAAAAATCTTAAAAAATCTGTATATTCATGTATAAATATCAATATCAAGAACTAAGCAAATCTAAACTTTGGTGCAACTCCGTACGTTAGCTCTTCATATAGAGTTGTTGTAAACATTGTGAAAAAAAAAGCATCATAGTCACCTGTCCAGAAATTTTCAACAAAATGTAAACAGCATCCATTTGCGTCAGAGATTATAGAATCTGAAATTTGGTGAAAATCTATGTAGTAGTGCTTGAGATAATGCTGCTGCGGAAATCAAGAAAAAGGCAGCATAGTAACTCCACCTAATTAGATTAGCGATTCATACCAAAAACTAATCAGCACCAATTTATATCAGGGACCCCTGAATATCAATTTTTATTGAATTCCTGCATTAGTTGTTCAGATAGAGCACCCAAAAAATTTATCTCACATACAGGCAGACAGAGAGAATCACAGACTCATATAACCACAGATAGACAGTTTATAAAAACATGTTTTTGGAATCTCTGACCCCTAAAACGTGTCGGGGGGACGATCCTCTGACGATCCGTCAAAAACAGGAATTTAAAAATTTCCACGAATCCAATACTTTCTTCTTGTAAAGATAGAAGAAAATAAAAATAGAACATATCTTTGTCTTTTCGATCACCACGCATTTATTCAAATGCTCTTGTAGCCTAGAAGGCTTTATGGCTTCATTTGAAAAAACTTTTGGCAAATTAAGCACTTAGGTAATGATTGGTTTGTTGGAGAGTGCCTAGATCCACATTTCAAGTACTCAATGCTATACTGCAGGCATTTCTTCTTCGATTAGAATATTTTGAAACTTTTTTTCTGTTTACCCACTTAATCGTCGCGCCCGAGACATTCACGGGCTGCAAACTGCACGGCTTTTATTCAGAATTATTTGATTCCCACCAGTTTTATAAAATAGGGTTTCATTCTGGTGTCATGTTACTTGTCATTAAATAAGATAAATACTTTTTTTCAAAAAAGTGGTGGCAATAATGAATTTGAATTTTTAAACCGTAATTTAATAAGACCATTAAAGGGTTCAGTTTAAATAAATTTACTTTTGAAGAAATTTATCGATATAATAAATTTTATGACTTTCGCTAAGAATAAACAAATTTCATGAACTGATTCAAATAACAAATTCGTTTAAAAATCTCTGTGTCGTCATGCTTCAGAATTTTCCAAAATACAGGTTAATAAAAAATTAATTCTGTTTAAGACTTTTAGCCAGCCAATTATCGCGATTTTTGTTCTATAATTTTTTAATTCATAATGAATTTTAATGAGAATCATAGCGACTTTTCATGATCTGCTGGGATATTTTGACATTCATGAAAGAATTGAAACTACAAAGCCTGATATAATAAAATTTTGTTCTCCGCAATTTTAGCCCTTCTACGTGTTCCACGGCAATTTTTTGACATTAGTACAATAAATTCAACCCCCCCTCCTCAGATCTATGTTCGTCTTTATAGATTTCCACTTAAAAGTACAGTTAAGATCTTTGTCACAGATCAAGCAATGCAGAGGAAATCAACCATTTTAATTGCATTAGTTCCTAAATAGGTAGGTACGTCATGTCCGCCCCCCTTGACTGTCCTAACGCCTCCCATTTTTGTCTAGACTCGCTACCGCCCCCCTGGAAAGCTCCAGCGCCCACTGGGGGGGGGGGGTGGTACCGCCCCCGTTGGGAACCTATGGTGTATACAAAACTTCTAAGTTTATGTTCTTGTTTCATCCAACTACTTATTGTTTCTTCTAGAATACCACATTCTTGCGATATGCTCTCTTTTGTTGCTTCATTTTTAACACAATCAATAATTTTGAATTTGTCACTCATTGAATAACCTTTCCTTTTCTGTTAAATTTTTCAACCTCTTACCTGACTCAGGATGTACGATAAACACTGTTTACACGATTCTAGAATTCTGAGAAGTGACACAAAAAACAGGAGAGAAAGACCATTCCACACTGCACAGAAGAGGGCAAAACCACGTGATCAGTGAGAGGAAACAGCCTGGTTGTTTTTGCATCCAAATCATTGTTAAGCACTAAGGGCTAAGACATATCTGTCTGACAAGAGATAAAATGTGCAGAAAAGCGTTTTAAGAAAAATATTATGTTTCACTGAAATTTTAAACACATTTTTATTCGATCGACTTGCTTTTCCCCCGTTGTTAAATCCAAATTCGCAGTATATCAGATAGCATTATTTCGGGCTTTTACTGTACTAGTACAACACTTAAAATGTAAAGTAAAGATTATCTTTATCGATATATTTTCAGAAAAGTAAAATAAATAAAAATTTTAATGACTTTGTACAGAGATAATTTTACTCTAAATTAGCATTGAAAATGTCAAATAATAAAATCAATGTAAAAGTAAAATATCAAATTAATATGTATTAATCTCATTGATTTGTAAAGAAAATATTAAAAAATAAAAAATGTATTTATTACTTTAAAGTATCAAGTATAAATAATTTTTCAAATCAAAACTTTTCCCTAATAAAATGTGAAAAAAAAAAAAAAAGCAAATAAAACATAAAACAACATAATAATAATACTGAATCAATTTCTAAATTGGTAAATTAGATATTTTATGTTTAAGCTACTACTGCAATCTATTCAGAATTAGGCATTACTAATTAGTTTCACTGTAAAAAAATTTATTTATTACATGCTTTGTCTTTACCCACAGGGTGGGACAAAGTCACTCCAGTTGATGGTAGCTAAAAATAATGGGTTTATTTTTAAAAGAAAGAAAAAAAATACAATGTTACCTAGGTAAGCTTGTAGGTTTTCCCCACTTTTCTATACAAAATCTTCTTGGACCGTTACTGCCACGCAATGCAGCAAAACCTTCATAAGGTACACTAGATGTACCTGTTACAAATTGTAAAAGTCTGAGTCGCCTTTCGTTGTCAAATTTTTCTATTGCTAACCAGAACCATTGAATGACAGGATGATTGTCATGATATCCTACAGTTAAAAATTCAAAAAAATATATATGCAGATCATTTTCACACACAATCAATCTATTTGATGATAATACTTCAAACAGAAGATGAAAGCAACTGTACAGCATAATTAAATCTTTTTATACTTTTAATATGAGAATATAAACACTTTGATATTAATTCCATATTTAAAATGCATTAATTGTATTATGAATTTTCACACAACTCTGAATATAAGACTGAATTTTGTTTTATGCATCAATAAGATAGATGAAATCACATCTTTCATCCGTTCAAGACCTAAACAATAAAGCTGATAAAGAGAAAAGCTAACTTTATCATTAAATCAACATTTCTTGCATAAGAATATTGATTGAAAAAAAAAAAAAAGATTTTTTTTTCTTTTGAATATTTCATTATTTAAAGAATAGAATAATTAACAAATTCATTCTTCATTTATAGCATAGGGCATGTAAGAATAAGATCTCACCATAATTCCTATTACTGAGTTAATCTAAGAGGTTTTAAAAAATGTTCAAATTTATAAGTTCTAAGCAATAAAATAAAGTTTGTGTGAAAGTGTGATAAGAATTCTTCAAAAGGGTTAATATTCATATTTTTTAACTGAATATTTCTCTTTAAAGAAAAATGTATGCAGATAGAGTTTGGTATTTTTTATTGTTTCTTATCTACATTTCTAAAGCCAATGCAGATTTTTTAACATTGTAGGAGAAAAAGAAAAAAAATGCTAAAGTAACTTTTGGAAACTAATTTTTTTTTTAAAGGTTAATATATTAATTTTTTTTTTTTTTTTTTTTTTTTTTTTTTTTTTTTTATATCTACAGTAGACTCTGCTAAAACTGCAACCTTAAAATCTACACATAATTGACAGATGTAAACAATGAAACTTTCAGTTCAGATATAGGGACAAATTTTGACTTTTTATTTTTATATCAATACCATGTACACTTTAATCTGAAATTTTTGTTAATATTACTGAATTCCATGCTTTCTCATGAAGGAAGAATAAATTTATTTCTGAAAAAATTAAAGATATTACTGATATCACTGCTTGATTAATGCATAAATACAGTTGGATCACAATCGTTTTGCCAAATGTATTTATGCATTAATCAAGCTTTTTGATTATTAAGTCTGGCTAAACCTGAAATAAAACCTCTTATTTTATGGTTTTGATGTGAATTAGTAGTTCACCTTTATGAGGCAAGTTTCATTGAATAATTTAGGAAAAATGCATATCATCTTTATAATGAATATTTAACTATGCATTATTGATTATTTACTTGACCTTTGCATTAAATTTTTAATCATTTTAAAAAAATCACCTACATTTTTATTATTTTAGTTTATTACTTAATAATTTTAATATTTTATTATGTTGTAAGCATCCATTATAATCTCAATTGCATTATTAATTACATTGAAATTATTGTTTTAAAAAACTAAAAGCAATGACCAGAAATCTGCAAAATTCTAAAATTCACACAACCTCTTCTAAAATCCAGAACATATTTTTTTTCTGCTTTCAAAATAAAATCCTTTTCGCGGAAGAAAGAAAACTCCAGAAAAGCGTTGCGAAAAATTCACTTTAAGCAGCTCTTCCATGTTTCTGCTTACACCCTTTTTTTGCCATGCAAATAGTTGAATCCACACAGCACCTCCCTCTCATGCCATCAATCCCAAGCTGTGCAGATTTGAGGGAGTGTACTGTATTACCCATTTTTTATAAAAACATAGACACTTACGAATTTGTATTTTTAATTTTTAGTATTCATTGATTTCCAAAGCCAAAGCAGATTTTTAAGCATCACAGAAAAGACAGTTTAGGAAATGAAAGTTCTTAAAAAATAGTAAGGGTTAATAGCTTAAGTCTAACATACTGGACTTACAATAAAAACAAAATATAAACTTTTTAACCAAGAGTGCATTGGTGAAGATACATAATTTGTATTTAAACAATCAAGTTTTTCATTAGGAACTATTTAATCTATCAGAATTGACAAATAAAATACCTGAACGGTATTCTGTATTTTTTCTCCAGTCACAAATATCAATTTCAGCTGTACCAGCAATTACAAGTTCTAATTCACGCGCATCAAACACAGACACTAGACGAGGATCAACAACCTGTAAAATGAAATCACAGATAAAAGATTTAGAATGCATAAGAAAATCCCAAATATAGCAATGTTTAAATGCATATACATACATTTGTCGTTAACTTTGTAGAAAAATCAGATTTAAAATAAAAATTTGGTGTCTAACTGAATAAATATATGTTTCTATAATGTAATTTTTACTATCTAAAAGATTAAAAATAGAAAATTACTGCCATTTAAACTGCATGTTGCAAACTATCACAAAGTACAGTATGATGTAGTACCTTGAGAGGTGTAATGCACTGTTGAATAAAGGATTGAGAATAAAACTAAAAGCAAGGAAAATGAGATGGATAATGACATATCAATCTCAAAAACTGAAAAATAACAGATCATTAAATTGAGAAAATGCAGGACTCCAAAATTGCTCATCCAACAATACACCAATAATGTTATGGATAATATTAGATAAGTGCATTGTGGTTTAAAATTAAAGTTATTTACAATAATTAATTAAATCTTATTCAGAGATATGAAGTTATAGAATCTTGGAATAATTACTTATTTCAATAGTGATATGTTAAATTCATTATTGTAAATTACATATTATATAAGAAAAAGTTTCATTTGAAATAAATGCAAATATGTAAAATAACTCGCCCTATTATTAGATGTTATATTTATTATATAGGCAAATTTACTTAAGAGTCAAAACCCGTCAAAGTCTAAATAAATAATCTTATATTTGTTATATCATTGGCTAGCTCTTAATCCTTTCCAGTACAGTAGTCCTGTGTTGGGACCACCTAATTTTATTTCCAAACTTACAAACGATACTTAGAATATTTTAATAAAATTTTACATTTAGAGTGAAAGTTTAAAGTAATGATTAGCATCTCAATCTCAGTATCAGCAAAATGAGAAAAAAATATTGTACATAAAAATAGATAATTTTGAATGAAAATTCATTTTTTAAAAATTGTGATGCCATTTTAGTAAAACTAAAAGAAATAAAAAATATTTTTAATTGATTGTAAAAATGGCATCTGCATATGATAACTGCCATTATTTCTCTAATTTCTCCAACAATGGAAATAACTCAATTGCCAACAATGTGAAGAAATCTTATAAAAAAAAACTTTCAAAATTAAAATTATTTAATGGGATTATTTATGGGATAAATGTGAGCACATTTACAAATAAATTACTCTCATTTAAAAAATAATTATCAAAATCGGTTCAATAGAAAGCTCATGCCAGATGACTATAAAAACAGCCTTTTTAAAAATGGATAGATTAAGTAGTTTAGATTATAATTTTAATGCACCGGATCCAGTTCACAAAACTGTGACTATGAAAGATGATGATAAAGTGTTTCACAATATTAATAATTAAGATGTTGTAAGTATTATTTATTAAAGGCAAATCAAAAAGAGGAATTTTATGACATAGTTTTAATTCATTTTTGTTCGGAAATGCATGGAATTAGCAGGTGTTGTTACATTCAGAAACTGTCTAATCAGATTCATTGCCCCCCCCCCCCCCAAAAAAAAAACAATAGCTCTTTAAGAAAATAGTGTCAATGTGGGTGTTTTGAACTGAATTTCAGCACAAAAGAAGAATAACAACTCAAGCAGGAGTAAAAAACATATTTGTCACATGATCAAAATCGCTTATAACTCAATAGATAAGCTTTTTGTTATGCCAAAAGATTTTCACTCACCTTCGTTTTTTTCTAGCTTGCTGAGTCTTGCACCGATGAAGAATCTCAATAGTAGATTTGAAACAGCTGTTTGCTATCTTTACATGATTTATTTGTGCATTTCTAATCGTTGGTTTTCTATTATTATGCACAAATTTTACACTTATATTATGTGAGTGACAACGACAATTGGGTAAGAATACTAAAAACGCGCATGGATCAATGATCCAAGTCACGTGTCTATAGTAACTTCTGCTCAACCTTGTGCAATATGGCATGTGAATTTGCATCTTCCTCAACCAAAGATGTTGTTATTCAAAGCAGACCGTAAAGGTTACTGGTAAATTTGAAGAATGCTTCAGTATAGAGTTTTAAAAGTAAGATATATAGAAAATATATTTTGTAGTTGTTTTTCTAAATTTCTTGATACATTTTGCAAAAATTTAACAGTAAAACAAGAATAAATATTTTTGATTATAGAATATATTTTGAAACATGATATTCAATAAATATTAAACTTTAAATTTTTAATATTTAAGGCTCGGACAAAATTTCTGTTGATGATGTCACAATGTTTTGAAAAGAATGAATGAAATTTACACATTGCTAAAAGTAAATTATATTGTCGTTTAATAAATATTAATAAATGACAGAACGTTATTTTAAATATAAAATATTATTGTAAATATTTATTTTATTGTTTGAGAGATAAAAGTTTTTTGAGGAGATTTAATTGTAGATGATTAATTAAGTTGGAAAAGATAATTGATTTTGAATATTTTAAACATTTAGAATGAGAAATGTTCAGTTATAATTTTATGATTTAACAAGAGGTATTATGACAAAAGTCAAATTATGCTCAGCAATCATAAAATACAAAACAAAATATCAAGAGTAAATCTACCGAAAACAGATTATTTAATACTATCTCTTGTAAAATTGTGTGTGTTTGATACAAGAAAAAATATATATGTTGTGTTAACTTAGAAAAAAATGGGCACATAGCATAATTAATTTGCATGTCAACTTTATTCAGGATTAACAAGTACGAAAAAGAATTAGCAACAAAAATTAAAAATGACCTACAGATAATGTATTAATGTACACAAGCAAATGTGTAACTAAATGATATTTCCTAAATTGGATAGTTAAAACTCATATTTAGTTTAACTGCTTTAAATTAAAAAAATTACCTCATAAAAACCTTTAACTAAAGATTCTGTTTGTTCCGCAACACCTCTTTCTAATCTCCATTTCACCATTCTTTCAATGTATTCCTTTTTGTTACGCTCAGCAACACCTATATTTTTCCCATTGGGTTTAAGTTCTTTCTCAACAATTTGACCTGCAACTTCTTCTGTAACAGAAAATGTCAAATCAAGGCCCATATCAGAAATATCATTTTCCTTCAGCCATAGCAAAGACTGGTGAAATTCAGCATCTAAATATTCCAAATCACTCAGGGAACAAGGCCTGTAAAAATTGCAAAGAAAAATACAAAATATAGAATGATAGCTTAGATAGCTACCACTATTACTATACAGATACTACTACTATTAATAAATAACCACTATTAATTACAGCTAGATTTTACTTTATATGTTAATTTTCGATTAAATTGCATATTGACTACTGATATGACAGTTTAATAAAAATTTGCATATGAGGACATTAAGATTTCTAGGGCATCCAACCTAGACTTCCTGGGTTACAAAATAGAAGAAAAAACCATTTTTTTAAATATATATATATACTAGATTACCCACTAACACCACCATTTTTTTTTTTTAATATTAATTTTGCATTTTTCTTTACATTAAATACACACTATAAAATGACCCACCATTTTAAAATAATCAAGATATCTTTTATATTCATTTAAGTAACAAAATAATTTACAATAGGCGATTTCAATGAGTTCTTTTTCTCTTTGATGACCAAGAAAGATTAAAAGCTGTTCTCACGATAAGATTGTAGTACCATTTCCTCAAACTTTACATATTTTTAATAATTCTTTTTATGCAGATACAGTGAAACTTCCATTTAACAAAATCTCATCGTTACATCTAAATACTTCGTTATGAAGAAAATTTGTTATATAGAACTTAATTCGAATTCATGAAATTTGTATGATAAAAGAACAAAGAAAAATATAAAATGGAAATATTGGAGAAAAAAGTGTTTTAATTTGGGCAGTAACTTTTTTTTTCTTAAGAGCCATTTTTTTGAAATTCAGAGAAAAAATTGGTTTTGAAATTGTTTTTGATATTTTGATAGTTGTATATTGGCTTGATATTTTTTTATGTTGAAGTAAGTAATATTTAATGAATAATGTGCAATTTTGAAGTCCTGAAAAAATTTCTTATTCCCCATAGAAAATGTCAAAATTCAAGGTTGTGAAGCAATTTTTTTTTATGAAAAATGAAATGCCAGTATGTTTGGAGTACTACATCTCTGGCAACCAACAACATCCCAAAATTCTTTTGGCATGAACTAGTAGTATAACACTACTTGCTTATTAAAATGTATTTGTTTCCACGGGACATTGTTACTGTACATTGCTATGTTGCCACAAAGCACAATCAAAATGACATTTTTGTCCTTTTTCCACAATTAATATCTTATTTAAGCAATAGTATCCCAAACTTTCTTATAGAATATGAAAGTGTACAACTAGGACAAAGTAAATAATATAGTATTGCACCAACATATTGTTACTGTTAGCAGATATAATCTGTTAAATATTAAAATTTTCAAAGTATGCAACATTTAAATGTTGTGCTATCTCAAAAAAAAAAAAAAAAAAAAAAAAAAAAGATGTCACAGTTAAATAAAACAAAAAGTATCATGCAGTAGATGAACATATGAACAAAAGCATGAAAAAGTAGTGGAGTATTTTTAGGGAAAAAAATGACAAAAGTTACAAGAAAAACAATGTCAGTGATCACATGTTTCCCCAATCAGATAATGAAACATCCCATTCCTTTTTCGAAAGAGGCAAGAAAAAAGATTCTATTTTCTCATATGGAAAAAAAACATAGAAAGAGGAAAAAGAAATAGGATTTTTCATTTTCTCTGGAAGAAGTGTGATCATTGACATTGTTTGAAAGTTTTGTTAATTTTTTTTTTTTTTTTTCTAAAAATATCAAAAGACTACACTTTTTTTTCTTTTCCATGTTTTTGTACATATGTTCAACTACTGCAAGATATATTTTGTTTTATTCAACTGTGAACTTTTTAGAGAAAACACTAATTGTTGCAGACTTTGATAATTTTGAATATTTAACAGATTATATCTGCTAACAATAACAATATCCCGGTAGAGTACTATATTATTTAACTTGTTCTAGTAGTACACTTTCATATTCTATAAGAAAAAGTTTGAAGTACTATTGCTTAAATACAGACATGCTACAGGCTCAGCAAGAAAAAAGCTGAACTTTCACGGCATCACAGACTTATGGCGAAATCTGAGTTTTTCTGCAATTTTTTAACAAAATTAGTGTTTTTCGGCGACCAATTGACGAAAATCTCACTTTTTCTCCCACAGCCTTTTTAATGAAAGTTGCATTTCTCCAAAATCCTTTAGCAAAATTCGCGCTTTTCATCAAATTTTACGTATTTTCTGCGATCTTTCGTCAAAATTTGCATATTTTCCGCGATTTTTCGTCAAAATTTGCTTATTTTCCGCAACCTGTTCACAAAAATCGTGTTTTCCCAGCAATTTTTTGACGAAAATCGCGTCTTGTTCGTGATCATTTTGTTGGGAGATACAAACGTATCTCCCAGGGGTTAAAAGAAAATTAGCAGAGTTGCGTAATGCAGATTAGGAAACGTTATTGCTGGATTTGAACCCCGATAAATTTAAATGATACTTTACTGAAATAGAACTAAATTAAATTAAGAAATAAATTGTGGTGGACTAAAAATGATGACGACAATTTAAAAACAACTAAACACATTTATTAACAAACATTAAAAAAAAACAGTACATAAACTTAAAAATATATATTAACCAATACAATAAATTAACTCATCTTATTTTAAATTCTAATAAATCCCATGACATTTAAAAGAGGGCATAAAAATATCATATGGCTCAAGCTTTCACATAGAAAGAAAATAAATAACGAATACTGGAGCTCACCGTCATAAATGAACGTATCATCTAACACTGCTTGACTAGTGATGAAAAAAAAATGTCCACCTCAATGAAATAAAAGTCAGAAGCAAACGTCCACTCCAACTCATCATGCCTCTCGATGTCAACACCCAGACCGTCAGTTCAAACATCCAAAGAAGCACCGGGAAAAAGCATCTCATGTAACACGCAGAAAAATGTTGACTTCTTATAATATGTCCCAGTCTTGCACTTCTTTATTTAAAAGTAATTGAACATGCCTTAAAAACTGTTGACAACACTAAAAAGCATTTACAACTAAAGAAGAGCCATTTAAACTTAAAATATATTTTAAAATCGGAAACCAGCCGAAAGACTAAAGATGCTGCTACATCACACAAAGAAGGAACGATTCACTTGACTGTCAAACTGCTAGGTATATATATCTCCAGAGCAAACGGAATCTAGTCTACTACGCATCGCGGAAACTACGCCCTCTAACGGTTCCCGTAACTTTCCTCTGGAAGTTTCTGATCGACGTCACTGGATTAGCATCACGCTAAAATCCCGACAGTGCCGGACCGCTACCGCCATCTACTGGATAACAAAGAAACTCTTTAAAAATAAAGAGGGAAATATGTAAACCGCGATACGAACGTAAACAAATGTATGACTAGTTGAAAAATAGTTTGAAAGAATGTATGAAACTTTAATATTGCATTTGAAAGGATGAAGGAATCGTTTTCAAATAAAGGTAAGTGACTTTAACTTTACTAGGAAAGGAATTATTATAGAGGAATGGTTAAACATGTATACAGTGACAAGAACTAGGGTTGTTAATTCCTAACAATGCCCCCCCTCTTGTCACCTGTACCATCTAAAAATTAAATGCCCAATTGAACACCATAAAAGTACAACTCCATAGCTGCAGTTCTAACACCAAGGTATTCACGTCGGCTGAAAAATAACACTTCCTCCATTCTAAAACCTTCACTCAAAAACTCACCAATGGAAAAACAATTCCTATGTCAAAAAAAATTTCTTGGTATGTCAGTCCTAAAAAAAAATGGCAAAACAAAAATGTGGAAAATTACTATCATTGACAATGAGCTCCAATATATAAAAGTCTGCATAAATACATTTACTATAATGATTAAAAATAAAAACATACAAAACATACATTCACATAAAAATTATATGATAAAAACATCCAGTCCATATATTAAAAATTACAATATCACATTTATCATGTACTGCATCTTCTAACACTTGTCTCATTAAAAATTTAACAAAAATTGAGATCTTTACAACTTTATTAAAAATTACGTACACCCATCTGAAAACAAATATGCTGCCATTTCTAAAAAATTCTTCAAAGCTCCAACTATTCCCCACAAGAGACTATTCAATGTCAATTAACATATTTAAAAGTAATGGTCCATTCAGCTAAGCAACATTTCCAATTCATCTTAAGAACTCCGGAAATTAACACCAACTAGAGGAAGAATTGTGCCCCCTTAATCCATGATACCTAACTTTAGCCAGACATCACATGCAAGTTTATACCGTCCTCCTAGGATTCAAAATGCATACAGGATACAAAGAATGCTCTCTCCAAAAACTACTCCCCTTTATACCTTTCCAAAAATGACTTTAATAACTTATGATCAAATAAAAATTAAACTCAAAACCAGACATATTTGCCAGCTACCTAAGATTCCAGACCGGTACAATTAACAAATGGGGACAACAGACTTATGCATCTTTCATACAGGGCTCGGTTTACACCCTCCATTCATTC
Source organism: Maratus speculifer (assembly GCA_964019185.1). Lineage (NCBI taxonomy): Eukaryota > Metazoa > Arthropoda > Arachnida > Araneae > Salticidae > Maratus > Maratus speculifer. The sequence goes on from OZ025296.1 coordinate 244,458,874, forward strand.
CCTTCCATTTACTCCAGGCCTGAAGATTTTCACACACATTCATACCAAAAAGACGTAGGCAGAAGGCATCGACTGTCATGATGAGAATCAACTTAAAAGTCAAAAGAAAATAAAAGGGTCCACAAAAAAATTCATCTCAAGATAGTATGACTATCACGAGAACAGAGCATTAACTTCTCCATAGCCACTTAAAAATCTAGCCAAGTACTGCTACAGGTACCATCGTTACCCAGAACACATCTTCCAACAGAAAATGTCAATTCTTGACCAACAGGTAATTATCATTAAAAATATATATATATACTACTTCAAAAAAAATTTAAATACGAGTAGTATATCCGGGATTTCTGCAACGGCAGAGAGCGAAACCAAACATCTGAATGTGAATCCCCTCTGCCATGCAGAAACTGAAAAACCTGAAATTACCTTAAAATTTAGCTTTTAGAAATTTAATTTCATTTATGATTTCCAAAAAAAAAATTCTTAGTCAACAATTAAACATCCTCTATGACTCAAACTAATGTCGCTTGCTGAAAACCAGGAAACCACCATTACTAATCAGACAAACTGTAAACATCATAACAGCAATTCTTTCAAAGGAAAAACAGCCTTTTTCAGAATCTACAAAAAAAAAAATTGTTTCTTCTCCCCTCATTCACTCAAAAACAATCGAGTAAATCTCTAAATGACTTCATAAGTCATCTGGGAGAAAACCTAGAACTATTCCGGAAAATAGCAAGTCTAGCAAGAGGAAGAAATTCCAATTTAATAAAATTACCTAGCTTACTTATGTGGGGCCGGCCCCCTTTCTTCTCCAAAAGACAAAAACTTATGCTAGGATTCCATATTTGAATTCAGTGCCAAACACCTTGACTCAACCTTGGTCAGACCTTTTCAAAATCAGCCTATTAAAAAGCTTTCATTAAAAACAGGCAGTCTTTCACTCCCCTCACCAGATAATCTGCCACTCCCAACAGAAACACAGCTGCCTCCCTTCTGAAATATCTTCAAATATTTAACATCAAGAATATTTCCAAAACGAAAATGACATTAAACTTTTACCATTTCTTGATTTCCAACTATCACAGGACCACATCCAGTCTTTCCAAATTCATAACATTTCACCCATATACATACATGTCTTAAGTAATCTCTATTTCAAAAACTATCTTCAACTTTTATAATAAAAATAACAATTCCAATAACTTAACTTTTCTTTAAATCATAATGTCCATTTTTCAAATTAGCAGTAAAAATATATATAAATATAAAAAAATAATGTTAATTAACACAACATTCAATAATCTTCTTAAACTTTAAATTTTAATATAAAATTCTGTAAAACATATTTCAAATTTCATCACAAAAAGTAACTAATTTCTTTAAATATTGAAAAGCAAAAAAAAACTTAAGATAAATTTCCATTATCATGTTCAAAGAACCCAGAGAATGAACTCCAAACTTCTGACCCAACGTTCAGGGGTCCAGGAATCCTAAAAACGGCTTCTGCCTAACAATTTATCTAAAGATATTAGCAGAGCACCATAAAAACTCCTTAAATCATGAGAAACATCTGGGTCCAATTTCAAACATGACAATGAAATCTTAAAAATTTAAATCTGTTTTATGAAACTTTACTTTTATCAGTCTGAAATATATCATAGAATAAAAATATATAAAAACAACATCTATCTTGTAACAAAAAAATTTCAGCTAATTATAAATAAAAACTGCTTTAAGATTTTAATCCATCAGTAACTAAATCAGAGATCCCTCAGACACTAAATATATCTAAAAATATTCAGTCAACTCTCCATCAAAAACAAATTTTTAAGTTTAATTATGATTCCAGATCTATTTGAGGTATCAACCTTCAAAAATTGAATCATTTACTAAAAACTTAAAAAAAATTTACCAAGAAATATTCAAAAATCTGATTCTTCATGATTATATATTCAAACTTTACTGCAAATGATCTATTAAACAACTGAACCAAAAAATGCGCTAAATGTCCAACTACCTGGTCATCTATTTGACCCATTAACTTAACATGGAACCATTAATGTTCCCTTACAAAAAAGTGTTAATAAAAAATAGTCAAACATTCTCAGCACATCCCAAGTTCAGTTTAAACATTAAGAAAAAAAAATCTAAGTTTTACTTCAAGAAAAACACTTTTATAAATCTTTCACAATCTCCCTCCAGTACCAATACTTAAGTTAAATAAAAATCCATATATTTTCTTCTCAAAATTTAAGATTAACTACTAAAAATGAACTGTAACTAAAAACATAAATTACCCCCCTCAATTAAAACCAATTAAAATGTTTAGCCTCCAGGGCCAGGTTATCTAACACATATAAACCTTAAGGGAAAACTCCTGCCCAAGCCAAACATATAAAAGTTATCATTGAAGGGATCTTAATTGAATAATAAAATTCTAAATATGTTAAAAATATAAACTTTAAATTATATTGATTTAAATGCATCTTTACCATTGAAATTCTTTAAACTTTATGAAAAACTTATTTAAACTTTATGAAAAACTTATTTAAAGACTGGAGGTCACAAATGAAAGATTATGTTTATGAATTTAAAAACTTTAAACTTTTAAAAATTAAATAAAAATTCATTCAAAAGAACTATTTTCCATCATTTTCTAGCAACAATACTCAAAAATCTGATAAAACAATCCACTAACTATTAATACCAGATTATATAAAAATAAATTTCATATTGCTAAGAGTTGACTCAAACACTATACAGAGTTAAACTCACTGGATGAAGATCCTGTAAACATATCAAAATACAGTATATATAAAAATGCAGCAATTCTACACAATGGGGTTCGTATTTTTATTACACATAAAGACACAGCACTAAAAAAAATTGAATGATTATGAACTGGATAATAAAAAAAAAATCGTTCCTCTAACACAAATAGCAGTATTTAAAAAAAATTCTCTCAGGAAGCAAGTCAAGTCCTTGACTTCATTAGAAAACTATCTCACGGCCAGTCCACGTTCATCTAATCAAAGGAATAGCCAGGTTCACCGGTTCCAATCTTGAAAAATAAAAAGTTCTATTCATCCGCACCAGTTCAGAAAAATAGACAGTTCCAAAGCAAGGCCCATCCGCGACCACTGCCGCACACTGGAGAACCTCAAATACAGGCTGCAGACATCAGAAAACTTTAATCTTTGCACCACAAGAACTGCACACATCTAATCCGATGCAGACGAACCAAACTATTTAAAATTTAACATCTCAGCGATAAATATAAGGAAAAATCTCAGGTTCATTAATGGCACCCTCATTTGCACTTAATCTTGATTTCAATCAGTAAAAAAAAATAATGCTGTTGAAACTTTTAACACTTCGACTATAAGCAGTAGAAACTCAAAAATCAGTTCACTTGGCACCATCTCTCGATCAATTGAAGATCAATTCAAAACTTTATAGGCAAAAGAAAGTCCTTGAGATTATATTACATTTTTAACACCAGTTGAACCATACTGACTTGACACATAGCTCTTCCGTTGCAATAAAAAGTTCCAAGGCAGGTTGGCAGACACTTCAGCATAATTCAAACAAAATCTCCAAGTATTCAGCCATTTTACCCAATATTTCATGCCATGGGATCAAAAAAAACTAATTATACTTTTACAAAAATTTATTTCCACTAAGTTTCATTAATTACTTTAATTTTTCAATTTAAACTCTTAATCCAAAAAAAAAATTTCTTAAGTTATAACACTAATTTATTCAATATATATTAACATTAAGTCAATCTTACAATATCAATCCATATACCTATATTAAATTACTTTAAAACTCATTTAAATTTCTCTTAAAGTAAAAAAAAATTTCTTTAAACTATAATTATCTTTAGAATTTTTAAACCTTTATTCGAATCTAAATAGACAAAACTTTATTACCTTTCAAATTTTCCCAAAAAAATAAACAATTAACTTTAAATTATCAATTTTTCAAAAATATATATAAATCCAACCCAATTATCATTAAACCTTTAAAAATTTTTACCCTAAACATATCTAATTATCCTTAATCCATTTAAAGGTTTTCAAATTTCTACAAAAAAATCCGATTAAACTATATTTAAATATCGTTAAACCAAAAAAAATTTCAATTAAGTACAAAAATCTGCATCATATCTTTCAGTTTAATCTATATATAAATAACTAAAACGTAAAAAAAAATTTTACTTTACTTAAAAATATATAAATCAAATCGTTAAACGATTCTAATTAACTTTAAAAATTACCATTAAGTATTCATTTAACTATTACTTAAACATGAAGACAAAGCCTTAAAATAATCTAAAGCACAACAAAAATCAGCTAATTAAACAAATAAAAACGATACTTTATATTCCCAATGAAAAACATTATCATAATTTCGGCCCCCCCCCGTCGAAATAATCACTAACATCGTACGGAGCCGACATCTTATCCACCACATTTCATACCAGACCGATCAAGGTCAAAAACGGCAAAAATTTAGACGATATTAATTTAAACTTTATCAAAATACTTCTATTTAAAAATTAACTATTATTTCATTTAATTAAATTCCGCCCATAACCTAATTGTTGGGAGAAACAAACGTATCTCCCAGGGGTTAAAAGAAAATTAGCAGAGTTGCGTAATGCAGATTAGGAAACGTTATTGCTGGATTTGAACCCCGATAAATTTAAATGATACTTTACTGAAATAGAACTAAATTAAATTAAGAAATAAATTGTGGTGGACTAAAAATGATGACGACAATTTAAAAACAACTAAACACATTTATTAACAAACATTAAAAAAAAACAGTACATAAACTTAAAAATATATATTAACCAATACAATAAATTAACTCATCTTATTTTAAATTCTAATAAATCCCATGACATTTAAAAGAGGGCATAAAAATATCATATGGCTCAAGCTTTCACATAGAAAGAAAATAAATAACGAATACTGGAGCTCACCGTCATAAATGAACGTATCATCTAACACTGCTTGACTAGTGATGAAAAAAAAAATGTCCACCTCAATGAAATAAAAGTCAGAAGCAAACGTCCACTCCAACTCATCATGCCTCTCGATGTCAACACCCAGACCGTCAGTTCAAACATCCAAAGAAGCACCGGGAAAAAGCATCTCATGTAACACGCAGAAAAATGTTGACTTCTTATAATATGTCCCAGTCTTGCACTTCTTTATTTAAAAGTAATTGAACATGCCTTAAAAACTGTTGACAACACTAAAAAGCATTTACAACTAAAGAAGAGCCATTTAAACTTAAAATATATTTTAAAATCGGAAACCAGCCGAAAGACTAAAGATGCTGCTACATCACACAAAGAAGGAACGATTCACTTGACTGTCAAACTGCTAGGTATATATATCTCCAGAGCAAACGGAATCTAGTCTACTACGCATCGCGGAAACTACGCCCTCTAACGGTTCCCGTAACTTTCCTCTGGAAGTTTCTGATCGACGTCACTGGATTAGCATCACGCTAAAATCCCGACAGTGCCGGACCGCTACCGCCATCTACTGGATAACAAAGAAACTCTTTAAAAATAAAGAGGGAAATATGTAAACCGCGATACGAACGTAAACAAATGTATGACTAGTTGAAAAATAGTTTGAAAGAATGTATGAAACTTTAATATTGCATTTGAAAGGATGAAGGAATCGTTTTCAAATAAAGGTAAGTGACTTTAACTTTACTAGGAAAGGAATTATTAAAGAGGAATGGTTAAACATGTATACAGTGACAAGAACTAGGGTTGTTAATTCCTAACACATTTAACAAAGATCGGGTTTTTTCTCGCGATCCTCTGAAGAAAATAGTATTTTTTCCGCGATTTTTTGATGATTTTATAGGGTTTTTTTCGATCTTTTGGAGAAATTTGCGTTTTTTCTGCGATACTTTGAAGAAATTTTCTTAATTTAGTGCCGTTTGACTCACGTTTTTGTTGTATTTCATCGTTACCTCCCCCCCCCCCTACATATAAATGTCAACAAATTTTAATGCATATTTACATTGATCCCAGGGATAATAAAATTCGTCGCCGAAAAAGCGGAATTCTGCGTTTCCGCGGAAAAGTAGCATGTCTGTTAAATAAGATATTAAATGCAGAAAATGAACAAAAACATTTTGATTGTATTTTGTGACAACATAACTATGCCCCATGGAAACAAATTTTAATAAGCAGGTACTAACAGTTTATTACCAAAGAATTTCGGAATTTTGTTACTTGGCAGAGATATGGCACTCCAAACATACTAGCATTTCACTTTTCATGAAAAATGGCATTCACAATCTTAAACTTCGACATTTTCTATAGAAAAGAGGAAATTTTTTCAGGTCTTCAAAATTGCATATTATTCATTAATTATGATCTACTTCAAAATAAAATAAAAAAAAAAATCAAGCAAATAAAGAAAAAAATTACAACTATTGCACTTTGTCTGAATTTGAAAATAATGGTTCTTAAATCCAATGTAGACATAGATAAAAATTTAATTAGAAAACTGTCTAAAAAATATTAAAGAGAGGTAAATAAAAATTGAAATGCAGCATATTATTTCTTCTTTTTTTTTCAGTACTTCAATTCCTTAACTTTAAAAAATCTGTAATATTACTTTGTACAATTTTTTTTTTTTTAAATAAAAAATACATTTTTCATAAAAATTTTCACACTTTTGTAAGTACCAGAACAATTTATCAGTAATATTCTTGTGAAACTGGAATTCCCTTTTACTATAACAAAGGCTTTAAGCATTTCTTCTTTAAAATGGGAATGACTAAATAAATTATATTTTCATACAATTCATTAGAATTAATTCAGACATACATCGAAGCAGCAATATCTCTGTTTAAATATTGTATAAGCACAAAAGTGGGACAAACCTTGTTATACAAAATACGTTTCTTGCAACAAAGAGATAAATTTCCATGTAATAGTGTTCAAAGTCAAGGCTCAGCAGAAAATTTCGTTAAGTAAATAAATTTGTTAAACAGGGACTTCTTTAAGGGAGAAAATTGATCATATTTCTCTTAAATACTCCAAAGTAATAAATTGGATAAATACAGCATCAGGTTATTATTATTTTTTTTTAATTAAAAACTTTTGTTCATTACAGGAAAAACTAAGGTCTGTTAATAAGATATTACATATACAACCAGCATTAAGTCAAGCAAAATACTGCTTACTGACAAAAATATTTTGCGCTTTTGAATTCCGGATAGAACATACATTAATTTTCAACATTTAAATCAAAAATAAAAATGATCAAGAAATGTTTACATAATATTGAAAAGTAGACTTGATTTACCTAAAGTTAAACTTAAAAATTTTTAATATTGTATCGCTCTTTATTATTTTCTTTTAAAATTATATCAGTAAAGAGCTTTTAATATCTTCTTTTTCATTGAATTAAGATTCATTCAGAGATCTGACAGATTTTATATTAGATCTAGGGCAATCTATTTTTAATAATTTGAAATCATATACTAAAGATATCTTAACAGCAGTAAGAAAAAGATAATGTATAATTCCATTTACATAAGACACAAAAAATCAGAACGAGGATAAATCATCTTTTGACTTTGTGATTTATGGACTTTTAAAAAACATTTAGTTAACCAAATTAGACATGACTTTGATAATATAACAGGCAAAATTATAAAGAGAGAGAAAAAAAAAAGAAAAGAACATTTCCCATGTTTCCATAGTTAGAGGGCTGAAAATAAAGTTCACATACATAGAGAATACTCACAATCTTAGTAAAGCTTTATAGAATGGTCTTGTAAAAAATGCATCAAGAAGATACTGATGGACAAGCGCAAGTCCAAGAACTCGGCCACTGAAGCGGAACCACTCATGTTGGTTATCCACAAAGGCAGACATAGGGCTGACTTGAACAGTATATGTATCATTTGCAGAATATTCAAATAATCCATAATAAGGATTAAATAATTCTCTAGATAACAAAAAGAAAAATTCTCGAGATGGTCCACCATAATCCAGCCTATAAAATAAAAAGAGCATAACTGAAATCAGAATATTAAAAATATTGCTTTTTATAATTCTATATCAAAAATAACTTTTTTTTTTTTTTTTTTTTTTTATCAGAAAGCAAAGGATTTTAAAAATTTTAAGGTCATGGGAAATAATTATTGTAAAAAATTTCAAAAAAATATAAGGGCAAGAAGCAAGGAACACAGTTTATTTAAATCACAATTAATAGAAATACACTGGTTAAAAACTGCTCAAATTACAATAAGTAATAAAACAACATATTTTAATTTTTGATACATTATGGCAATAAGAATAAGGTCGATAATTATTTAATGAATAAAATCAATAAAATAAATGCACCTTTTTTTTTCCAATTTACTTTATCAATCAATCTGTTTTGTTTTTTGTAATAATTCAGACAATCTTGATGCTATTGATGAATTCACATTTGGCTCAATATCATGGAAAATAAATCTTTATAAAAAGACTACAATAAAATCTCAAAAAGATTTAATGGCATTCGGATAAAGACACTTTGAAAGCCATTCAAGAACTTGAAAGGCATTAGCTTAATTTCATGCTTTTACTGACTGAGTAAACCACGTGAAAACTTTTCGAAGGCATCAAGGTAAGGTTGCATTGATTCATTTTGACTGCATTTATAGCTAAATATGAATGTTGTTGAATAAATGAACAACCTTCTCTAAATGGAAGAGGACGATTCAATTTTGCCTTTCACATCTGTTAGAGTGAAATCTTTTTCACTTATATAAGAACCATTTCCAAATGCTTTCACTCAAGTGGGAACTATCCTTCAAACTGTTAAGTGTTACTGATAACATAAACTTTAAAATCTTTGACAAAAATAACACTTATTACCTAGCTCAAATATTGTTGACTTAAAAATCTCTCTCACTCCTACATCCCACACATGTACTCTCAGGAAAAAAAATAAGCGCTACAATAACTGAAATGAGACCTTTCAATAAAAAAGATGTACTAGCATCCATCAGGCTGAAATGTTGAAGCATGGAGTAGTATAAACTTAAGAGATTATATATGTTTACTGTTTAGTATAAAATTTAGGTTGTAAAAAGGTGTTAAATTTTTATTTTCATGTGATTATTCAGTCGTCATTTACTTTAGGTAATTCTCAAGTGCTAATTTATCAGCAAGTGCACACATTTTTAGGTTTACGTCCATCTGACGAAACCCCATTTGTGTCTGTCCATCAGAGAGTCTAAACAAAAACTATAAGCCAGTGACAAATTTTGTGTACAGTTAAATACCTCATGTCACATGAAAAATCATAAAATTTTCAAAAAATCTTATTTTAATTAATTTTTTGTGTAATCCGATCATTTTTTTGATTTAATTCTAGAAGATAACCTTAATTTCAACATTTTTGAAGTAGACATCACATATCGGAGGTAAAGCATTTTGTTAGTAAAAGCAGGAGGTTCCTAATTCAAACCCTGGTTCTGGAAGTTGGAATTTTTATATTCCAATGGATTTAATTAAAATAAATTTTGTACTTTGTGAATTTAAAAGTTTATTATACTGTAATAAATAATCACAGACATTCATAATATTTTTTTGGAATACAATTTTCTTTCTATTTTAAAAACTATTGCGATTTATTAATAATTCAGCAATTACAATTTCATTTTTTAAAAAAATATTTTTGTTTTTATAAATTCAAAATTTTATTTATATCTCCATTAATTTTTTTTTTTTTTTAATTTTGTACTTTCAAAAAATTTAGAATTTTGGATTTTATTTAAATAATTTGATTTGAACATTTTTAATTTGTTTAAAATAAACAACTTCCTTTTAAAATTAAATTTATTAGTGCTACCATCAATATAAGAATTTAATAGTTATACATTAAAAATTTGGATTTATTAATTAAAGGATAAATTGCTTTGAAAGAAATACTAAACGAAACACTCAGTGAAATCTGTGATCGGATTCACTTGATTAAAATTAGGGATGCACAGGATATTGATTTTGCCAGATATCTGAATCTCCTTTGCCTGCCGGATATCTGATACTAAATATGTTTTTAGCTATGGGAATGTTTATTTCTTTATACAATGCCATCTGAAATAATAAATTACAAACATGTTTCACACACCATTAATAACATTTTAATTGTATTGAGATATAATTTACAAAAAACTATATCTTTTTTAATATAAAATTTCATAATATAAGTTCCCAACTGGATACAAATTTGACTAATTCATTTTTGGCCAGGGTTGATAAGGAGGTAAAAAAAAAGGGGGGGGAGGAGCTTTTTTCAAAAAACCCAATTTGTTGTTGTTGTTGTTGTTTATTTATTTATTTGTTTAAATCAGGTTTTTATTTTTATTTTTATTTAAATTTTATTTTCTATCACATATGGTTCCTTTGTGTTTGTAAATAAAAATAAACATTGTTGGATATTATGTAAGTATTTTAACTTCATTTCAAAATATTCAAATTAAATAATTACAAATCATTTGTCATTTGTAAATTGAAATCATTTGTAAAATATTTTTAATAACAGCTCTGTATAAGTTCAAAGAATTAACTGTTCTATATAGTGAACCATAGATATCGTGAAAATATCATCAAAATATTATTTTGATGTGCAAATAATATTTAATAATAATATGATGTGCAAATAAAAAATGTGCACTTAGTGGAAAATAAAAAGTAATTTATTAAAATAACTTCATAATTATTACGTAATACCATATGATGTCAGAAGTAAAAACTTTTTTTTTTTTTTACAGCCTTTTAGACTGATTTGTGTTATTTCAATGAAAATTACTTGAATATTAAGTTAATTAATAAAAATATAAGAAGATTTTTTTAATTTAATATATACTTTCTAGAATTAAAAACTTCCCCTGCCCTATAAAACCCAATAAAACTTAAAAACCAACTTTTTTTTTAAATATATATATATAAATATATATAACCCCCAGGTTTTTTGCAACCATGGACTTTATACACATATAAAAAATATTTACATTACTAATATGTACACTAAAACTAAGAAATATAAAAATAGACCATTTTTCCAATCATAAACAAAGCTATCTATTCATATATGTTAACGTCAAATTCTTGCCAAGTTTGGTGATATTTGGCAAAATACTACCAAATTTGTTCCCCCAAAATAAATTTCCATAAATGAAACCAACTTGGGTGTGTTTGATTAATTTGGCAAAATACCTATTCAAATTCACCACTATGAATCTTTTTTAATTGGGTTCTTTGCTTTTTTAGTTTCATGTTTTCAAGTAAAATTACAGACCAAGAGGTAGTAGCACAGACAATCACCTCAACAAGTTCATGGCTGAAATTCCAGAATTAGTTATAAGTCTATTCATAAATTAAAACGCAATTGGTCAGCTAAAGTCATATCTTGGTGGTAAACACACAAAAACCAGCTTTTAGTAGTAGACTCATAGGTTTACCATTGTGTTTTCCTGCTCCCATTCCTCCATGTTCTCATACTTTTGGGTGCAGGAAAACCTAATGGTAAACCTACGAGTTAACTGCTAAATTTGGGTTTTGGGATTTTTTCACCCAGATATGACTTAGCAGACTATGGAAGAACCACACTTTTATTAAGTTTTTCCCCATCATTTTTCATTAAGTGTATACATGAAGTTTTCATTTTTTATGTTAAGTGTTTAATTTATCCATTAAGGTACTTTTTTTATTGTGTTTCACTACTTAAAAACTACTAACCTACTAACAAAACTAATCATTAACACTAACCATCAACAGCATGCAGGCATCCATTTTTGTTTACATCTGATTTAAATGGTTTTCAGTTAAAATCATGGTTGGTTGGTTGTTAACAAGATATCGATTAAGCAAGAAGCATTATTTGTCAACAGGTTTTCAGGTTGCACAATGTTACTCAACTTTATATTTTCATGCAAAAGAGTTCAAGCATGTGCCCGCTAGTAGTGATTGGTTGTAAACTATAATAAAATGAGAGAGTTTCTCATGCATGTCAACTGGTTTTTGCTTTAGTGTTATTGCAGTGTGAATTTAACATGTGTTTTGGTTTACCTAATAAAATTTGCTGTTGGATTTTACTTGAAAAAGTTTGTTTTACTTTTGAGTCATCTTTCATTCCTACTGCAAGCTTCTTCAAATTTGTAAGTAGATACGTGTTTTAATATGCAAATCAATTTTTAACTAATTCTGTAATTTCAACTGTGAACTCAATGAGGTGATTGTCTATGCTCCTGCCTCCCAGTCTATTAGCTAAAAATCTGAAAACAGAGAAATAGGGTATAGTTACCTTTTTCTCCCAGTTCAGGATATTTTTATTTTGTTTTATAGATATTTCCATTTTTAAGTGTATATCATGTCAAAAAATATTTATCTCATTTACATTGGAATGTCCACTTGCACTGCAATCGCGATACATTTACGTAGAGGGAATTTGAAAACTGAGTAACCTTCTGAAACAGCTACCAAATGGTTAAATTTGCACAAACTTGCGTCAAACAATGCTCTCAGAAGTATGCCTATTGTCTGCATACCCGATAACAGGAATTCCACAATGAAAACATACATATATGGGAATACAACTATATTTGAGTACATGCATGCATACATATAATGAATACATACATGGCATTATATTTTTCGTGATTACTTTAGTTATTATCTGTTGCCATGAAGCTAATATTGTAGCATCCAAAATCGCATTCTCTGTGTAGTATATGATTTTTCTTTTTTCTTAGTTTAAATTCCAAACTAAATTGCATAGATTTGGAAGGTTCTAAACTAGAAGGTTGAAAACTATCAAAACCTTGAACACATGCATTTCTAAAACATAAAAAATGCTGTGTCATCAATATTTAGACTCACCTTATTTATTATAATTGCATTAATCCTCCCAGAGACTATATCACAAATATTATGTAACTTAATTAATGATTTTTTTCTCAAATTGAAGTTATTAATTGATGTTCTGAAAGAAGTGATATGAAATCAAATTTATTTTTTGTTAATTAATAAGCCATAAAATAATTATGAACTAAAACTTTATGTAGAATTTTATGAACTGTCAAAAAGTAACAAAACATCTACATTCAACCTTCTAAAACATTAGCAATACATTCCAGTTTATTGTAAGAATTATTACAAAATTTAAAATGAATAACAAATATACATACCCTTCCTCCCCAGCAAAGCTAATGTAGAGTCTTGACTTTTGTAAATCTTTTTTTGAGGCAGCCATTATTTTCGTAAAAGCATCTTCTAACAGATGATCTCTCCTAATATTAAGCCTGAAAAATAAATAAAATAATAAGAAATACAAACATAGAAATAAAATATGCACAATATAGCCACATAAATCAGTCAATTTGGGTGATTCGCCAATCACTAGAACGCTTATGTAACAATAACTTTGATTTTACTTTATTTTGTACTACTTATAATACAATGCACATCAACAAGCTTCAACACTTGTATTGATTTATTACAATCACATACATAAACCAACAAGCTTCCTGTAGATGGATTAATAAATACCATTTAATGATTAAAAATTACATCAAAAATTACCTGCTAAAATTATGTTATTTTTTATACAGTATTTTTATACAGTATTTTTGATTAAAAACTTTCTGAATCAATGAATTATCTCCATGACAATTTTCTATTATTTATACCACTGACTCTATTTTGCAGGCATACTGTTATTATGCTGATTTAAAAATCTATCAATATTTTAAATTCGAATTTTGATTCATCTTTCAAAAGATTTCTTGGAAATTTTTTCTTTCAAAAAATATTACTTTACAAAAACAAAGAATGAAAATTTATATACAATCCTACTTTATTCCATCATTTGGCATTTTCTTTCAAAAAGATGCTGGATTGCTTATTAATTGTTTGTTCATATTCACAATACTGTAAACCGAACAACAAATAGAAGGATGTTCAAATTTCAAATCATATCATAAAATTTGCCAGTGGAAAAGATATTGGCAAAATGCCAATGAAAACACTTTTGTAGCCTTACCCATTCATATAATGTTATACTCATTTAATACAAAGAGGAATAAATTGAGGCAAATACAGCAAGCTGATTGAGCACAAGATGAGAGAAGTGTTGGATAGCAATGATAAAAAGGTTTGAAGTATAAATAACCGAAAAATCAAAATCTGAAAATTATACACTAAAAGAGACAAATACAACTAGTTGGATGTAACAACCCCAAAACTTTTCTTCTATCTCATATGTTAATATTTTAAAATTAGCTATCACAATGTCTAACTTAAATGATAACTTATACTCATTATCAGGATTCTAGAGATATAAAATTCTGTGCATTAGTTCTTGAAATATAACTACCACTGAAAACATGTTAATCCAGCAAAATGCAACATAGCATCACCTATTGGGTAATTTATGAAATCTAATCAGAAACAACTCATGTAAATGTCTAATTAATCTGAAGTTTGGTGGAAATCCGTGCATTAGTGTTTGAGGTACAACTATTGAAAAAATCATGAAAAATCCAGCATAGTAGCACCATCTGTTGAATGATTTACACCAAAACATAATCAGCAGCAATGTTAATCAAGGTATACTTGAATCTGAAGTTTGATGATAAATTCTGCATTAGTATGTGAGGTAGAAGTATTGAGGACATTGTGAAAAATGCAGCACAGCAGAGCCACCTATTGGACAATTTACCCTAACACATAATCAGTATCAATTCATATCAAGGACTAACTAAATCTGAAGTTTGATAAACAGAAGTGGGAAATTTCTCAAAATTCTTACCAGCCAAGGATTTATTTCACCAGTCTGCAAGATGCAACACACATGTAGTTGAAAATAGTTATTACAAAATTGCACACGATTACAGATGAAATTATTACTAATACAATGCATTTTCATAATTCTTTTTTTATATAATATTAAGATATACAAACAACAGAAATAAGATTAACATAAGATAGAACTTAATACCATATTTACACTGTAATAATTTGGAAAATTAAAATGTCTAGATTAAAAAAGTGTTTCTGATAATGTCTCTATTGCCGATAGTTTTTCAAAACTAAAAATGCACATATCTTGCCTGAAAATCCACTCGCTACTGACGAGCAAAATTATGTATTTTCCCATTCCTGTTGATAAAAATGTCTGTATTAATTCTTGAAATAAAGCTATTGCAAAAATTGTATAAATCCTGGAAAATGCTCCATAGCTATGCCACTTTTTGATTGCACCAAAACTTAAACACAATTCATATCAAGTATTAATTGAAACTGAAGTTTGATGAAAATCTGTGGGTTAGTCTTTGAGATATTGTGGAAATCATGAAAAATGCTGTATAGCAGCACTATCTGTTGGGCGATTTTCACCAAGAACTAATTGACACCAATTTATATTAAGGACTAACTTAATATAAATTTACATTGAATTCTATTCATTAGTTCTTGATATAGGGCATCCACAAAATTTGTGTCACAGAGAGACATTTTGCAAAAACATGTTTTTTCAGATTCTCTGACTCTTAAAGTGTGTAAATCCATTGAAAACTGCAATTTGAAAATTTTAACAAGTCTCATACTTTCTACTTGTAAAGACAGAAGAAAGTAAAAATAGTGAGCCACTCTGAGACCTGATATACTCACAATTAACAATTAAATTCAGAAAATAAACATCTCACTTATTTGTTTAAAAAGAATTTAGACAGAAAATTTTAAATAGTTTAAACAGGTGATTTAACTTGGTAATAACCATCATATTATAAAACATGTATCATTTAATTTAAATAGTACTATTACAAACCAACAATTATGAAAAATTCAGTGAATTTCTATGAATTTAATATGCAGAATAAAGAAAGATGAATAACAAAAATATACTGAATAATGATTAAGCAGAGCACTACATATCTTCATAATGAGTATTGAAATTGAAAATAAAAGATTACAAACAACACTCATAATTTTTAAAATAATTTTAGATAATTTTTATCAAGTCCACACTTACTTCATTTTTCCTGGACCCTGTCCATAACCTTTAGATTCTAATTTCCTATAAAAATTCCTTAATTTTGCTTCAAAATCTCTTCTATACGGAGCTGGGGCTCTAACATTAGCTCTTTGGAGACCTAGGAATGTAACAATAGTATTATAATGCAAGTTTAAAATATTTTTTAAATATCAGCTAGATAGGAATTCGTGAGTGATAAGTGTTAAATGAGAAATTTCAATTTCATTTAGCACAGAAAAATTAATCAACAACCTGGTGAAGCTTGAGGTGAGGGCTGGGGTGATGTTCGAGGTGATCGATGATTACTACTGCTACTTCCATTGCTTGTGAACTGAGCTGGGATATAAGACATGATTTCTTGTTCAAATAAGCTGAAAGCAGATATACAATTGCTTTATGACCAAACAAAAAGAGGAAGAAAAAAAATCTTCATGTTTCATTAACTGAGCAAAATATAAACTATTTCATATAATGGGATATTAGTTATTAAAAAAACAATAACAAGTGTTCATGCAGGGTTTTTATCCCTCAATTTCTTATTTTGTAGTAATGCGTGTGTGGGAGGAGGAGGGTACTGTATATTACACAAACTTTTACACCAAGAAGAATTTGACATGAGACAATTAAAATCATTAAGAATCTGAATTTACTATAGAAAGTTGTCTTTTTCTGCAATACTGAGTACATAATAATGGTAAAATAAATCTGCTAAGAAAGTACAAAATATGTATAACTGACATTAAGGAAACAGTACATTTTTCAAAAAAATAATCTATTGAAATCAACATGCTAATAATAATATGACATGAAGAAAAAGTATAAGTAACTAAAAGCCAACAATTAAGATATTTCTAGCACTCAATTAAATTAGAAAAAAATAATAAAATAAATAAAATAACTGCAAAAATTTAATGAAATGAGGACATGAATTTCAAAACTTGCTTTATCCAGGAAAGAAGATTTTAGTAGACCAAATTTTATTGAAAAATCCTCATATGAAGCAAGTTTTAAAAGAAAACCAATATTTTACAATAGCAGAAACACACAATAAAACTAGTCGTCTTGCAGATCGTATTTTTATTTATTTATTTATTATTAGTTTTTTTTTTTATGGTTTCTCTTCAAAACAGTCACTTTTAATGCATTTTGGACTAAAATAGTAGCCATAATAGACCGATTGTTCTCAAATCAAAACTGGCTTTTATCTGACACATTTCTGGAGTAATTTTTATTTGGAAATACATGAAAGTAGTATGAACTCTTATTAAGCAACTATGTTTGTTCCTTTTATAAGTAAAGGCAGAAGACCTTTTAGGTAATGCTGTCAAAGTGAGTGGTTTGAACCAAATTTCTGTATGCCCCAGGAAAGGGGGGTAAGGGAACTATCATAAATTGCAATCACTTAATTGCAAGATTTAAAATATGGATGACTTTTTACATGACAAATGATCTCAAAATGGTAGCATGTTTCTTTCAACTTGAATGATTAATCCGATCTTGAGCTTAGCAGGTTAAAATAAGCAAATTTTTACATGTAAAACTACATTAATACAGCTATTACAGTAGACTTCAACTTTGTAGAATTATAATAATCTTACAACAATGACACAGTAGAATTAAATAATTCTTATTTATGTTTAGAATCAGTTGAAAATAATAAAAATTGGATTTAACAGCATTTATATATTATTTAGAGTAAAATAATATAAATTTTTTATGCACTGGTGGGATTCTAAAATACCACCAAAATAAAGTTTATAATTTAACATAATTAACAACATAACATTTAGCGAGGAATTTTAAATGCTTCACTTTATTATATTTAGATACTGTCAATTTTGCTAAGAAAAATAAACAATGGATAATTTTCACACAATTTTTTACTTCACATAAGATTTTTGCCACAGAAAAGTGTGTGACATAAATCTCAAACTTGGTATTTTAATGTTCTCTTTATATGTGTGTCTGTTACTATTGTTTATATCTTCTAATGCATGCTCAAACATTTAACCTCTTCAAATGTCAAAATTTATTCATATTTTTTTTTAAACTTCAGTTATTAATTTATATTAACAAACTAATAATTAAGAAAAACTGAAAAGTAAAAAAAAATAAATTTTATTTTTTATACATAAAATTTGATGATACATGGGGACACATTAAGTACATTTTTGACAATTTGTTAAGATTTTTTATTTTTATTTATTTATTCATTTATTATTTGCATTGCAAAAAGAATGAAAAACATGAAATAATTATGTATTTAACAATTTTTTATTAGTTATGTCCTATACAAATGGTATCTTAACATACAGAACAATCATTTATGTTTTCATTTTTTAGCATTTCATACATTTTTGCTACAAGCCATTTTGATATAACACATATCTTGCTATAATAATAATAACAATAATGTGAAACAAATTGCTATTTTCAGGGTTCACACTCTATTTGAATAAGAAAATTCCTTGACTTTTCCAGGCCATATTTCTCACAATTTCCTTACCTAACAATTCATGACATTTTTAGAAATTCGAATATACAGCAAAAGAGAATACATTGATAGATTAATAACAATAAAATGTAAATTTACCTTTGAAAGTGAAAATAACTAAAAATCTATATCACTTTATATTTAAAATATAACAAATATGATAATAAATTAAAAACCAAAAAAAACTCACTAAAATATAATTCAGATGGATTCATAGTAACTTTTTAGTCAAAACTAAATTTATACATATTAAACATTCAAACATTTTTAGGCAGTTCTGCACATCATATCATTTTATTTGTGTTATCTCAGAAGCAGTTTGTTGTGTAAGTTAAATTTCTTTTGTCATTCATTTTGTCAAACATTTTAAATTCAGCTACAACTTTTCTTTTTTCTTTTTTTTTTTTTTTCTTGTTTCTTTTTTTTGCTTACTTCATAGTTTTCTTATTTAAATATTCGACAAATTTATATAGCTAAAAGATCTTTATGTTAAAAATGTGAATTTATCAAAAATTCTATTTGCAAGAGGAAAATCTCAATTTTTTTGCAGACGGACTACGGAACTTAAGAGAATTCTATTGCATGATAGCACACACATACAAAAGAAATTCCTCGATTTTTCCAGAAAAAAAATTGCCGTTTTCCCTATTTTTTTTACCACTAATCATTTTCTCTGATATTTTCCTGTTTTCAAGTAGTGTAGGAACCATGTATTTTGCTTAGTTCTAAGTGATAGATTTCATTCATGGCGATTTTTTTTTTAAACATTATTTATATACATGAAAAAAAAATTATATAAAGATGTGTATAATACAGGATACATCAAGTCTGAAGAAATTTTAAAAAAAGTGCAGTGAAAAATAACATTTAATCATTCATTTTCAAGGCAATAAAAGTCTATTTACCTAAGAAGAATTGTAAGGTCGACATCATGGCTAAATCTGTCTATAGCAGCAGTGCCATCTGCTCTGACAGCATTCACTTTATCTCGCAAGGCTTGATTAGATGCTATTATGGGATGACGTTCTTTAAGTATGTCCATAATATTTGGCTGCCGTAAAAAGGCAACCACTTTATCATTATAAGCTGTTGGCACATGGGGAACAACATGAGGCACAGTGGATGATGTACTTGCAGGAGGACGTGGAGGGGGAATTGGACCTTGCGTTGTAGTCAAAGGCTATTAAAGGATGTACAGATAATGGTATTTTTAAATTACACAATATTTCATGCTCTTAAATCAAACAATTAGAAGAAATGTTTATAATATTACCAATGAAATAAAAGCATAATTAACTGAAAACATATACAGTCAAACCTTGCTAACCCAAACCTTGTTTCACAAATTTTTCAATATCTTGTAAAAAAAAAAAAAAAAAAAAAAAAAAAAAAAAAAAAAAAAAAACTTTAAATTTTCTAGGTACTACTAGGTTATCCCGTCAACTAAAAAATTATTGCCAAACTATAAGATTAAATGCCAATAATGGATGATCGTGAATGTCATATTCAATGACATTAAATACGATTCATGTGTTTAAAATGTCATTAAGTGATTTTTATTTAGACTTTTTATTAATATTCTACTAATTATTTGTTTTTTCGTTATTTAAAATAAAAATTATGTCAATATGTATAATTTGGCTAATAGTTTGGCAATTTGTATAATTTGGCTAATAGTTTGGCGATTTGTATAATTTGGCTATTAGTTTGGCGATTTGTATAATTTGGCGAAATTGGTTGACGGGATAACAGAGTAGTACCATTTTCTATAAGCACAATGTTAAAAAAACCTGGGTTTGACAATATTTTTTGTCTCATTCCTTGAAAATTGATTTCTATAAATGGTACAGAATTTTTTTTTCTAAAACAAAAATTCCAAAAAATAGAAATTTTTAATTGTCTGAGCGAAGCGAAGTCTTTATACTCAGAGATACGTAACGATATTAAAATTCAAAAAAATTCTTTCGTCAAGCAAATCTCAAAAAGTACATGTCGGATTTTGATTCTGTTTGTACCAGAAGGTACCTATGAAGGTAATATGGTGAATGCACCTACTTTTAAAAATTAATTCCAAATAGTTTAAAAGTTATATTAAAAAAACTGATAAAAAAGCACAATTTATTTACATACGTCACAGAAATTTGGTGTGCGTGATTTTCATCGACTGCATATTTTCGTAGATAACCGAATCAGTACACGGAGTAAATAGTAATCATTTACGCACTCAGAAATATTGAATGCAATAAAACATTTTAAAATTTAATCATGCAGGAAAATAAAACTGTTAAGTTTTTTATATAAAAAAAAATGTCATAAAAACTTTGATTTTGAGATTTTGTGATAATCTCTTAATAGCATTTTTTGATCGCTAAAAGAATGCTTTATATATTTCGCGTATGAAAATTAGAAACACTTACGTTTTTAAATAAAAAGTTTCTTTTATGACATCATTTTCCCTTTATATTTATTTTTATTGCATGTTTTCTTTTAACTTATATTTTGTTTGTGTGTGGAAGTCGATTCTGGTCACTAATTTTTCGGCACGGATACCACAAGCGCATCAGATTTGGCACAATTTTTTTCAAAGCCCATTTGGCGAAAACTCCGTTTTCAAATAACGCTTACATACACATTTTTAAATTATTTTCTATTTTCAAAAAGAACTTACAGTAAATAAAATAATAATAATAATTAATAACAATAAAAAGAAATATTTTATATAATTAAAAAAAGGAAATGAAACTAAATAAACATTTTATGAGTAAGTAAACAAATAATAAATAAATAAAGCCGGGTTACCATCTCAGGTACAATAATGCCATTTTGACGCCAATTATGTACCCTGGTGCATATGTGACATCTTTTCCCATTTTGCATCCATTTCCTGTTGGCATGCAACTTTGAAATTTGGAATATGCATGCATACCTGGGAGCAATACTGGAATTAGACATTGATTTTTTTTTATTCGATCCAAAAAAGGGCAACGGGGGCTATTTTTTAAAGATTTATACAATTTATATACTGCATAAAGGAGCCACTTACCTATTTTTATATACAAGAAGAAGTAAGTGGTGTTTGATAAAAGGCTATTTAATTTTCTACTGACTTTGTCACCTAGCAACCAAGATATACCTAATTATTTCAAAATGTAAAAAGTTTTCTGTGCAAATGATTTTTTGTGATAAATACATTATCTGTTTTATTTCTTCAGCTTTTACCTAAGCTGTGTGAAACAATATTCTTTTTGTTTTTGAGTTTGATTAGAATTTTTTTTAATGAGATATGTGAAAAAATGTTACGGTTTTTATTGGAGTTGTGTTTTGTGAAATTATTAATGTTCGAAAGAACCTGAGTTCAGTTTACTCATGAGAATAAACTGTTTAAAATGAGAGATGCGTATTCAATTTTGAGTTGAGTAAAATATTAATAAACAATCGAACAATTGAATTCTTCATATGGTCCGTCTCTACGGAGAAAAATCAGCGAGTTGTTCTACGTCAATGATTGAAGGATAACTGGTGAATATTTTGTGCTGTTTTGCTATTTCTTCGATGTTAGAACTCATCTTTTAAAGAGCCAAGAGGGGTAAGTGCACCCATTTAATTTTTATTCATTAAAAATGAGTATGAAAGAATTAAAAGCAAAAAAGAAAATTTTCAAAACAAACTTGACAAAATTAAAAGAAAAATTATCGAATACTGAGCTAGAATTAAATGAATTAATTCTCATAAAGGAGAAACGGAATAAATTAGAGAAAAACTTTTCTGAGTTATTTGAGTCTATTTATAAGATAAGTAAAGAAGATGAAATTGAGGATTTTATTAAGGAAAACGAAGAAATTAATGAAATTTTAGAAATAATGGAATTTGAACTTACAAAAAAGTTATCAAAAATGAAAGTGCAAACTGTTAATTTAGAAAACGCCACAAAGGCTGATAATAACATTAAATTGCCAAAGTTAACTCTTCCTGTATTTACGGATAATTTGCATGAGTGGCTTTCTTTTAAAGATATATTTAAGGCTACTGTACATGAAAATTCTAATTTGTCAGGGGCAATGAAATTACAATATTTGAAGTCTTCATTGAGAAGAGATGCCTTTCGTATAATTCAATCTATTTCAATCGTGGATTCTAATTATGAAGTTGCATGGTCGCTTTTGGAAGAACGGTTTTCAAATTCGAGAGAACAAGTTTATGCGCATTTAAAACGTTTTTTAAATATTCCTGTTATTCAGAATGAGTCCCCAGCAGCATTATTAAATCTAATAGATATAACAAATGAATGTATTAGGTCGTTAGAGATTTTAGAACAAAAAGTTGAGGGGTTTTCTACTATTATGTTTGCTTATATTTTGGCTCAAAAATTAGATGTAAATACAAAAATGTGGTGGGAAAGACATCTTAAACGGGATAATTTACCGAGTTTAACAGAATTGCTAGAACTCTTGAGAGACCACGCGCGTACACTAAGTGCGTCCAAACAAGTAAATACGAAGCGAAATTTTCAAAACGAAAGCCAAACAAAGCATAGCTTTTCAAAGGTAACATCCATGGTTGCGAATTTAAATGAGAAAAATATGCGCAAATATGTTGTATGTAACCAGGAAAATCACAGTGTTTTTAAATGTCCCAAATTTCAAAAATTTAATATACAGGAAAGAGTAGATTTTGTGAAAAAAAACAATATGTGCTTTAACTGTCTTTCAGAATTCCACTGCGTCAAAAAATGTAACTCAACATTCTCGTGTTCAAAATGCCATAAACGCCACAATATACTTCTTTGTTTTGATAGGCGTGAGAGAAATTCCAATGCGGTGGGAAACACAAAAAAATATAGTGATAAGGAAGTGCCAAATGCATTGTCGACGAATGAAAGTAAACCAACATTAAATGTTGACGCCATACCATTTGAGTTAAATAACCAAATTCAAAATTTCACTGGTACTTCAAATGTGAGATCGAATAATGTTAAAACAGTTCTTCTTTCCACTGCTATTGTTTATATGAGAGATAAATTCGGAAATAAAGTTCCGGTGCGTGCTTTATTGGACAATGGTTCAATGAGCAATTTTTTAACATTGCAGTTAGTTGAACGATTAGGAATTCGAAAAGAAAAAAGTAATATTTCGGTATCGTGTTTAAGTGGATCCTCTGTAGCGGTAAAAAATAAAACTACTGCCTTGATCAGTAATAATTCGGGACATTATAGTCGGGAGTTAGATTTCCTTATCATACCAAAGATTTCGCAAATTATGCCCTCGAAATATATTAATATTTCAGAGCTAGGAATTCCAGAGTCTATTATTCTTGCTGATCCTGAATTTAATAGACCAGAGAAAATAGATCTTTTGCTAGGAGCTGAAGTATTTCTAGAATTGATAAAGGTGGGTCGTATGAAGCTACCAAATTCTAAATTAATACTGCAAAATACGGTGTTCGGTTGCATAGTAAGTGGGAGTGTTTACGATTGTAACGATCAAGAACAAATACATTGTGGGTTAATTACTGAAACAGATTTAAATTTCGAAATGAAAAAAATTTGGGAAATTGAAAGAGTAGAAGAAAGTACACCATTGAGAAATACAGAAGAATTAGCATGCGACACCCACTTTATAAACACACATCAGAGAGATATAACGGGCAAATTCATAGTACAAATGCCGTTGAAAAAAGATCCTAGTTTTTTGGGAGAATTAAAGCAATTTGCGGAAAATAGATTAAATTCACTTTGGAATAGGCTAGTCAAAAATCCAAATCTTTTAGAGTTATATTGCGCATTTATGGCAGAGTATAGAGAATTAGGCCATATGGAGGAAGTAGAGAAAACAGATGAGCCAATACATGCGAATTATCTACCTCATCATACTGTTTATCGCCCAGATAAAAGTTCTACAAAATTGAGAGTTGTCTTTAATGGTTCACATGCAACTTCATCAGGAGAATCCCTAAATTCCATACAGCTGAATGGAGATGTCATTCAAGATGATTTGTTTAGCATAATACTTAGATTTCGTACACACCGCTATGCATTTACAGCAGATGTAAAAATGATGTATCGCATGATACTTATCGATAAAAGTCGAGCAGTTGTGACGAAAGCAAAAATTTTCCTACAAAGACTGTGGACATTGCAAATTGGTTGGGATGAAAATCTCCCTACAGCTGAACTTGATGATTGGTTGCAGTTTTTAGAATCATTAAGAGCCATCAATAATATAAGTGCTGTTAGATACATTTTTACAAATAATCCAGTGCAAATTAAAATTTGTGGCTTTTCAGATGCTTCGGAGAAAGCCTACGGTGTGGCATTGTATGCTGTGTCTTCAAATTCTTCAGGAGAGCAAATTTCTCAGTTGCTTTGCAGTAAAAGTCGAGTTGCACCAATCAAAACAATCACTATTCCTCGCTTGGAGCTCTGTGGTGCAGTTTTATTAGCCAAATTGATGAATAAGGTTGCCAAAACCTTAAAAATTCCTAAAGAATCTGTTTACTATTATTCAGATAGTACTATTGTATTATGTTGGATTCGAAAACAGCCGTGTGACTTAAAAACCTTTGTGTCATCACGTGTGGCTACGATTCAGAATCTTTCTGATATCAGTCATTGG
This sequence comes from Maratus speculifer, assembly GCA_964019185.1. NCBI lineage: Eukaryota > Metazoa > Arthropoda > Arachnida > Araneae > Salticidae > Maratus > Maratus speculifer. The sequence goes on from OZ025296.1 coordinate 244,484,061, forward strand.
GGACATGTGGCTTCTTCTGATAATCCTGCTGATCTTGTGTCACGAGGTGTAGATCCAGACAAACTTCTCCAGAGTAACTTATGGTGGAAGGGTCCACTATTCCTAACACAACAAACTGAACCTTCTTTAAATACTGTCGAACTTGAGCAAAATGATAATGATTTATACATAAGTGAACTTAAACATACAGCTTCAAAGACTACACTTTTAATATCAGACTGTTCATCTTTTATTGATTATTTTTTGCAATTGAGTAATAATTATGCTAAATTAATAAGAATTCTTAGCTATGTTTTCAGGTTCATTCAGAATGTCAAAAAGCCAAAAGAAAGGTATTCAGGTAAGCTAACATCTGCTGAATTGAAGAAGGCTGAGCAGTTTATCATAAAATCTGTTCAAGAAGAGTTCAGTTCTGAATTCACATTGTTATCTAAGGGTAAGGAGTTACCAAAAAATCGTAGATTACTTTCATTAAATCCTTTCTTGGATAAAAATAATTTAATCAGAGTTGGAGGTCGTCTCCAAAATAGCACGGTAAATTATGCCCAAAAACACCCAATTGTACTGCCCTCTAAACACAAATTAACAGAATTAATTATCGAATTTTATCACAAAAAATATCTACATATAGGACCACAAAATTTACTTTATTGTGTTCGAAGAGAATTTTGGCCTTTAAACGGTAGGGCTATTTGTAGAAAAATTGTACATAAATGTATTACATGCTTTAGGGCCAAACCTAAATTGTTAGAGCAAATTATGGGCGAGCTCCCAAAAGAAAGAATAAATGTAGACTTTGTTTTTAATTGCACAGGAACTGATTTCTGTGGTCCATTTTTGATTAGATATAGAGGTCAACGTAAAGGCATTTATCATAAAGTTTATGTTTGTATTTTTATTTGTATGGTAACAAAGGCAGTGCATTTGGAATTAGTCAATGATTTAACATCTGAGGCTTTTATTGCAACATTAAAGAGGTTTTTTGCCAGACGAGGCAAACCTCGAAAAATTTTCAGTGATAATGCAGGCAATTTTGTGAAGACTAATGTAGAGCTTAAAAGGTTGCATGAATTGGTAAACAAACCAGACCAGAACCTTACTAATTACTTGATATCTGAAGGTATTGCTTGGGAATTTATTCCCCCTAAAGCTCCAAATTTTGGAGGTTTATGGGAATCGGGAGTCAAGTCCTTCAAGTATCACTTTAAACGTGTTGTGGGCAACTCTAAATTAACTTATGAAGAAATGTTAACTATAATTGTCCAAATTGAAGGTATCTTAAATTCGCGCCCGCTTACTCCCTTGAGTACAGATATTGATGACTTGGAGGTCTTGACCCCGGGACATTTTCTTATTGGTCGCCCACTTAATGCCATTGCTGAATCTGACCTGAGTAATATTGAAGATAATAGACTAAACTTATGGCAAAAGACCACTAAAATGGTTCAGACCATCTGGAAAAAGTGGAAAAATAGTTATTTAAGTACATTGCAGCAAAGGCATAAGTGGAGGATATCAAAAAAACAACCTCAAAATAGGAGATATGGTTGTAATAAAGGAAGATGATCTTCCAGTGTCTAAATGGTTATTAGGGAGAATTGTAGAAGTATTTTTTGGTAATGATAATAGAATAAGAGTTGTAAATATAAAAACCCCAAATGGAATATATAAAAGAGCAGTATCCAAAATTGCTGTATTACCTCTTGAAAAGTAATTCAGTTTTTATAAGAAAGTGTACATTATTGTAAAATTTCTTTATTTATTATGTATTATGTAAAATTGTTAAATATTTGCTTAAATTTAACTTAACTGTGACTCATGTATATTGTATTTAATTGTATTGTTCTTTATATTTTTTACAATGGTTGTAATTGCAGTGTTTTAGTTTGAAACCCCCCTCAGAGGTTTCAAGAGGGGCGGTATGTTTGATAAAAGGCTATTTAATTTTCTACTGACTTTGTCACCTAGCAACCAAGATATACCTAATTATTTCAAAATGTAAAAAGTTTTCTGTGCAAACGATTTTTTGTGATAAATACATTATCTGTTTTATTTCTTCAGCTTTTACCTAAGCTGTGTGAAACAATATTCTTTTTGTTTTTGAGTTTGATTAGAATGTTTTTTAATGAGATATGTGAAAAAATGTTACGGTTTTTATTGGAGTTGTGTTTTGTGAAATTATTAATGTTCGAAAGAACCTGAGTTCAGTTTACTCATGAGAATAAACTGTTTAAAATGAGAGATGCGTATTCAATTTTGAGTTGAGTAAAATATTAATAAACAATCGAACAATTGAATTCTTCAAGTGGTATGTAAAAACAATTACAGTATACATAAATAAAATACTTGAGATAATATACTAGAGATATAAGCACCGGATTTGGCGAGATTTTTTATGCCAATTAGGCGAAAACATCGTTTTAATTACCAGATACATATAGCATGCTATAATAACACGTTACTTATTTATTTCAAAATGAAAAAAAGGAATAAACGAAACATTTTCTGTTATTAAAAAAATAATAACAATCAATAAATGATAATATTTTTAGAACAAACAATTTATTATAACATTTATATGATAACTAGCATTTTAGGTAACTGAACGCCATTTTGGCACCAATTAGGTACCTCAGTGTGTATAGGGCATATATGTGCCATATTTATTTGTAAAACTGAGCATGAACGTTTACCAAGTGTGTTTTCATAGTCGCTTATATCTTTTTGCAACATAGCGCACCTTTCGAAGCCAAAACTGCACAAAAGAAAAAAAAATCAATATTTGCAGTATTTTTTTTTAATATGTAATGCACATTTTGTAATCAGTAGGCTCGATAATCAGACCTCGTTTTTTTTGCTTCAAAAGATGATATTTCATACGACGTCTTTTTTGGATTCGTCGTTTTTCCATATTTGATAGTATGCGTCTACTCGTTTTGTAACTTTTTTTTGTAACTTTCTTCTTTATTAACAGCGACATTTGGATTTCCTATTTAAATAAAAATTCTTCTAAATACAAAGAATTTTGTTAAAATAAATAAATAAATGAAATGTGGACATCTATTGCTCAAAGCACAAAATTTTTCCCATTGAGTTAATAAAAATCAGTAAAAGCATAATTTTTATGATAATAAAAAGGTGACTTATGTAATAACAGAGTCATATATTATATATGTTATGGATTAAGTATGAATATTTCTCCACCGTTTATAAATGTAAAACATCATCAGCATATGGTGAAACAAATGTTGTTTGAAATAGAATATAGCATTCACCATCTGTTAATATTCTACAAGCTATGGGAATGGCTAACAAAGTGTGCAACAATATGCATTCCTCTATGATAATAAATAGCTTTAAAAAGGTTGTATTCATTGAAAATCATGATAGTAATCAGACAATTAACATTAATAATTCTGATGAAAACTGCTCTGAAAATAATTGGAATGGACTGACAAGACTCATGAAACCTGGTAAGATGGAATTTGATGACTATGTTGATGATGCAGTAACAATGTGGTCAGTGGAAAGATAATATCACCTATCAAATGAAATCTTCTAGTGAAGAAGAGAATGAAAATATTGGTGAATTACTACCAAATGTGATGTACAAATAATAAGCACTTTATGTAGTAGACACTTGAGAAGATATGTTGAGCATCAGCCAAACACATCAAAGGATGATTTAAAGCCATTGTCTATTTAGAAAGTGTAATAGAAAAAATTTCATACATATCCCTGAAGCAAATAATTGAATCTTTTCTTAAATAAACTTGTTAAAATGTTTATTGAGATAAAAATGGATTTTTTTTAAAGATAAAAATGGATTTTTTAAAAAAAGTTATGTAAAAAAGCTTTTATTTTTATTCTATTATTGATAGCGTACAATTTTTGATAATTCAAATTTTTTTGTCTTCAAGTTAGAGACATCAAGGTTTGATTGTAGGCTAGTAGTCAAAATTGTAGAAACTTTAATATCTGATAGCTTTTTCACTGTTTATATTATGAATAAAGTTAATATGATACTATCATTCCTAGTTTCTAAAAGTTATATCACTGATCAAATTAAACCTTATGAAGCAGAAGATTATAAAAAAAATAAATTGGCAAACTACCACCAAATGTTACCACACTAACTACCCCAACATCTATTATCAGTCAGAGTAAACCTATGACATGTGGCAGAATATTTTCAGCACAATGTTGATTCAGCTTCTAAATCAAAATACAGGGTTGATGCGAAATGAGTTTTCTACTTCAGCTACTTCTCCAAATAAAATAAATTTTGTACTTTAGATAATTCAATTAATGCAACTGCCAAATGAAAAGAATAGCAATAGACTCGAGCAAGAGCCAGCCACCAACTACTTGTCTAGACATCATTCGACATTATCGTCTAAAAGGCTCAGGAACAAACATTTGAATTTGAAGGCTTGGATTTAAGAATCTTTGTCTTTTTACAAGGAAGGCTGTATATAATGTTGCTTTCTCACATATGAAAAGGCATTCAGACCAAAAAGTCCCGATACCAAAAGAAATTGTGTAGCAAACTAAAAATGTAGCTTGGAGTATTAACTTTTCATTGTAAATATGCAAGTAATGTAAAATTTAGAAACATGTACATTATTTTAATATTGGTTGTTTCTTGCAAATAATACTGTTATAAAATAAAATGCTTTAAAGGAATAAGACAATGAGAATTTATTGCTATATCAGGTTCAACATAAAGTGAAAAGCTGAGTTTAGCTTGGTCTTCCCTACTGGTTTAACTCTAATTTGCCATTTGACTGAAAAATTTACTGTAAAAAAAAAGTTTGTTAATCATTTAAATGTTATAATATATATAGTCAGACCTTGCTATCCCGACACCTGGTTTTCACATAAATTTTTCAAAGTCATGATTTTCTGAATAAAAATTTTAATGTAAATAAACTGCAGATTTTGCGTTAGTAATGAGACTTACTACGTACGTCATTGAATAATTTTTAATTCCAGATATCAGGAGGGTTCCATTTTACAAGCACAGAAATTAAGCGTTAAGAAATGTTTAAGCCAAATTTTTCACAAAAGTGTCTAAAATACACATTGACATAAAAGAGAAACTTTATTTCAATCATTTATCTAAATAAAAAATATCACACACTATGAAGGACAGAATTAGAGAATGAGAGATTTCTCCCTGCACATTCTTACTCCAATCCATGACTACTTATCAACTGAGTTTCACACTCAGCGTGCAATACGTATTTACATTTTGAATGCTGGGTCTTCATTTCCACATTTTATTTATAATGTTTTAAACTATTCACAGCAAACTGGCAAGAAAATCTAAGACAGTTCATAACTGTTTCATACATGCTGGTTTCAATCATGTTCATCACATTTCGAGTATATAGAAGGTAATAAAGAAGACATTCCTCTTCCAATAATTGTTTAATGAATTGTTAGATCATGAAACAGATATAATATCGGAGGATGTCAAGATGTAAATCGATTTTAATAAGGATGTTACCACATCATCAGATGCAATGATTCTTAAAATTTCACAAGAAAAAAGGCAGAAATTTCACCACTCGGGGATTAAAAGTGACGTGGAGGTAGAATAAAACAAGCCTCTGACTACAACCAAAGCATTGTATTGCATTAAAACTATCAAAAATTATAAACCATCGATTTCTGAAACAACAAATATTGTTCAAAAATCATTGTATAATATACAAAAAGAATTCTAGGAAGCACATCTAGAGATACGCAAGCCCTAATTCATCAGTATTTCGTGCAACAATAAAAATGTAAGTCATGAGGAATCGGATTTTTATTCATGACACTTTTTGCTGGTCCTGAGAGTGCCAGGATAATAAGGTTCAAATGTATATATACATATATTTATAATAGGGATGCACCGAATACTGATTTTGGCCGAATACCAAATGCCGAATATTCGGCCAACAGGTGAACCGAATACCGAATATTCGACTGGCCGAATAGTAATTGTTGGGCCGAATACCGAATATTCGGCCAACCGAATAGTTAACTATTCGGCCGAATACCGAATATTCGGCTTTCCAAATACTTTTTATATTTTAAAGTTTAAAGGTATTAAAATGTTACTTTTTAAAACAATTTTACATAATATTTAATAAAAGAAACTTACATTTTGATAAACAAGGGTGTTTTATAAGAAAATTTAGTATTGAAAAAAAAAATCTGCCTATAGTTATTTAAGAAGCACAATTATGAGACTTTTTGAAATAATAAAAATTTAAATTTCATGGTTTCTTCTACGAATTAAAACAAACATTTTAAAATCAAAGAGAAATAATGAAAACATGGATGAAGTAAAACTTTACAGTCTCTTAATTGTCCTTTTTCAATAACTCAAGGCAGATTTTTTTCAATATAAAGTACAAATACTTTCAACTTAATTCTGAATAAAGAAATATCTAGCTCATAGTTCTTTTCATATGAATGATGGCATTTTCCACCCTTCCCATCATATCATATTTTACAGAAATCAAAGCATGCAAGTTGAAAATACAGTATGGTATCTTATTTATTGTTAATGCAACAAACGAAAACATAAGTTTGATCTAAAGTGAGATGAAATCCAATGTATTTATGAGTCAATAAGTTGATTATGGTTTCATGAACAAAAATTGTCTTGATAGCTATTACTATTCTCAAAAGTTTTTCTTTCTTGTTTAGGGTTTTTTATTTGGGAAAAGCAAGAAACAGAATATTTACTAAACAAAATTTAGGAACTTGCATTTGCGCATCATTTATTCTTAAGGAGAATCCTAATAAATCACCATTTTAATCCTTCTCATGGTTAATTTTCTTAAGTTATACTTTATAAACAACAAATAAATAATGTAAAAACTTTCTATTTTATTTAAATATGACTTTCTTTTTAATTATTTTAAATATATTTAAATTGACAGTTAAAAGTTGAAATTGTGAAAAGTTTTTAAAAATGTGTTTTAAAAGGTTTCATTGAATATATAAGATTTGGCCGAATACTTTGATATTCGGCTAAACCGAATATTCGGCAGGCCAAATAGTTTGATATTCGGCTGAACCGAATAGTTTGATATTCGGCCTAACCGAATATTCGGTAACATGGCCGAATACCGAATAGATACCGAATATTCGGTGCATCCCTAATATATAAATATTTTTCCAACTTTTAGAACAAGTCATGAATATAAAAATCAAACCATTAGTTTAGTGATATGTTAATAACAGATAAAGATTGAATATAGTAAAAATAAATAGAACATGTAATATTAACAGCAAAAGAAACTTAATTCAGCAATATCATTCAGTTCAATCAAATATTTTATATTTTAAAAATAATTTACAGAAAAAAAAAATGTAACGTCTAGACATCATGGTTACATGGAATAAATGCAATTGAAAAGAAAAGAAAAAAATAATAAATATTTGTCATGATCTCACAAAATACCTGCATGATGCTATGCTAAATAAGTAAGTAATACAAATTTACTATTCTACTGCTAATTTGAAAATAAATTTTCTATTGAAAATTAATGTTTCTGGGAGAGTGATTCAAATACAAAGATCAATTAAGTAAATTATGATGAACTTTTACTCACTCTTGCTATAGTATCTGGTCTTATTTCTTCTTCCCCTGCACTACGGCTTCTCCTCCTCGCAAGAGGTACAGGTAATTTATTGGGATTTACAAAAGGAGTTTCAATGGGGAGACGAGGATCAATGAATGTTGTACTGCGAGAGGTATGGTCAATGAAAAATTGCTGTAAGAAGTATAAATAAACATACAGGATTTTAAAAAACAATTATGAAAGTTTAGGCAAGTATTTAGACATTAAAGAAAAGACAAAAAGTATTGAAAACAGTTACTTAAAACATTGAAGCTTTCTTTAATATTTAATATGCTTTAATTTATTATATTCTTTACATATCTAATTTTAATTCATACAGTAGACTCCCTCAAATCCGCACTCCTAAAATCCGCAACTCTAAAATCTGCACATAATTTACGGATGTAAACAATGAAACATTCAGTCCAGATGTAGGTGCAAAATTTGACTTTTTTTAGTTTTATATCAATTCCATATATTTTTTCATTTGTAATTTTTGTTAAGGTTATTGAATTCATGTTTTTTCATGAAGAAAGAATAACTTATTTCTGAAAAAACAAAGATATTGATGATTTCATTGGTAATTACAATCTTACCAAATATATTTATGTATTAATCAAGCTTTTTTAGTTATTAAGTCTGGCTAAATCTGAAATAAAGTGTCGTTATTTTATAAATCCTGATGTGAATTAGTAATGTACGAGGCAAGTTCCATTGAACAATTTAGGAAAAACACATTTAATCTTTATAATAAATATTTAATTGTACATTATTGATTATTAACTTGACCTTTACTTTTAATATTTTAATCAATTTAAAAATTATCTAAATTTTTATTATTTTAGTTTATTACTTATTTTAATATTTTAGTATATTGTAAGCATTCATTATACTTTTGATTTCATTATTAATTACATTCATATTACTTTTTTAAAAATATAAACGAAGCAATGACAAGAAATCTGTAAAATTCTAAAATGTGCATCCCAAGTTGTATGGATTTGAAGGAGTCTACTGTACTCTAATTTATGAAATTCAGAGACACATTACACATATAAATAATGCATCTAATTAAAAATATGCTTTCAACTTATAATAACTAAATTTGAAAAATAAAATTAGATATAACTCACCTTTCCAGCTCTATCTAATTTGGTTTCCCAGCCTCTGGGTAAATCTCTTGCAGTATCAGCAAATTTGTTAAGCAAGCTAACTAAGTCTCTGTTATGCTGATACCTAATTCAATAACATTGTGTTAAAAAATAAACTAAATTAGAAATAAAACTAAATAAACAACATGCATAAAGTTTTTTTTTTTTTTTTTTTTTTTTCTAAAAAGTATATTGAAATGTTAATGAAACAGAAAATAACACCTTTCAAATCCTGATGGATCTCTTCTTATTTTTGTAATCATATGTTTCAAAGAGGAGCTTCTATTATACACGGCAAGAGCATCCTGAATAACAAACAACAAAATTGTAATCTTAGTTATAATAATGTAGTATATATAACTATAATACATATCGGAATATATTTTCCCAGAATCTTAACAGATCACTGCAATGTATGGCATTAAAATATTGAGTATTTTGATTTTGGGTTGGGCTCAGATCTAACTATGGTGAGTTCAAATGTGGTATAATAGACAACATGCAGATCTAATTTCAAAACATTTGCAGTCTGTGACAAATTCACTCATTAGTATTGGGTAAAGGCAACCTAGATAATATAATGTAAGCAAAGAAAATTGATTCTAATGGTTGTATATATCTTAAATGTACATATTGCTACAAATGCTTAAGATCAAATACATCAATATATTTCATTTGATTAAAGTTTCAATTGGAGAAACTGACCAGCCTAACGGACATAAGCTGCTAATTTTTAATATTTTCAACATTTTGATAACTGTTTAATTATCAATTGCATTTTCATAAAAATGTATCTCATTCATTTATTAGTCAATCTTTGAGGAAATTAAAAATATTATTAATAAAAGCATTGATGATTGATAAACAATAAGTTCACAGCAGACTAGATTTTATTTTTTAAATATAAATTCTAAAAGCAGGAACAAATACTTTGGCTGTTTCCCTACTAAAACATTACTTCGACTACTCACTACTCTCAGACCAAATCAAATAAACAAGAAAAGTATGGCACTTACACTGTGGAGATTTTTCTTATTATTCATTAACAAATATATCTTAAGTAGAATTGCAATAATTTAAAAAAAAAATGCTTAGGCTCAATTTTTTTCATCCCCCCCTCCTAATACATCTAATTTATAAAAACTTCATAAAATACTTACGTCATTCATGTGAAGCACATTAAGAAAGTCTGGACGTGTCAAGAATCGGACAGCTGGAGACCTTAATAGCAACACACGCTGATTTTCTGGGCTAGATGAAGAAGGCACTGTTGTTGATGTAGAGGCAGGAGTAGAACTAGTGGCATTATCTTCATGAGCACGAGATGTAATAGTTCTCCTTATGCTCTGATACCTAGATTTTTAAAAATTCATATACATGAGAAATTGTCATTTGAGCATATACTTAATAAATTTCTTACTATTCATATTTGATGTCTTTTTTACTCCAAAAAATTTTATTAAAAAATGAAATGCACAATAAATAACTAATAAATCTGCAGACAAGGGGTCTGAGGCCTCAGGGAACTCTCTGCAAGTCATTGTTTTTAGTGACACTTTGCATATTTAATATCCTACAAATTGCAATTTAATTTTTTTAAGTTGACTCCTTAAAACCTGATCTATATAATTACGTAGGTAATTTTAAAGAAAAAGTAAAAATATTTTCCTGTTTTTGTGTGATTTAAAGTCAAGCATGCACCTATATAATTGCATATATCCTACCTTGGATTAACCTGACACTGACTATTTTTTTAAATATTTTTTCCAATCAAATATTATCCTATTAAGAGAACCACCGAAAAATTTCCATTAAAAATCTCACACTCTTAAAGGGATATATATGCATATATATAAAACTTTTTGCAATTAACTACAAATCGCAGGAAAATTAACAATAGATAAATGAACACCAATAATTATAATGCAATGTAACAAGATATATACAGCAATTTAAAATGCATAAATTGAAAAAATAAATAAGAGTCTAAGAAGTAAAAATCCATGAGCAAAATGTAAAAATATTAAAGAAGAATATGAAAACTTATAAAGCAAAACACATTATTAAGGGTAATATTCTACAATATAAGTATATCACAATTGATTTCTGTTTGAGTAAAGCGAGCCAAGAAGTAGAATTATTTGAGCAAATAAGATTCCTTGATGATTCTAGAAAGTTTTGATCTGTCCTATTAAACACAGCTATTCAATGATATTCTGATGTACTATTCTCTTAACTTTTTCAGAATGAAAAGTGCATTTCTTTAAAAAGTGTCAATGTAGAAAGGTTCCGTAGTTTCATTAATTTTGCATTTGCAATTTCCTACTGATTGTGGCATACATTAATTGCAGAATATCTTGAATTGCACACCACAATCTGATTGCATTAGGATAGGCATCAGTTTGGACTGCAATGGCACAGGGTTTGGCAGGTATTTGATAACACACATTATAAATGAAATACCACCATACACATAATGGTTACAAATCCTTTCACTCCAGTTGCATCTAAACACATCAAAAGCTAGACTAATTGAGAAAATGTAGCATGCTGTCATTGTCTTATTGATTGAAGAATACTCCCATTTAAAGACTGCTGCATTCTTGAAACTCATCTGGTCATTTGTCTTTAAAGTAAAAGGCAAACCAAGAGCTGCCAGGTTTGATGTGGCAACAATTTCAATACAGGGATTAGCATTGTTGGCGATAAGATATTATCAAGACACAAAAATTCATCATTCAATGTCAGTCAATTAAAATCCTAGGCAGTTGATGAAGGCACTTGCTAGGGAGCTGCAGGTTAAGGAGACCCCCATCAGATGTATGATTAGTAAGGACCTTCCTTAGAGGTCATACATGGCCAGGAATTTTGTTGTTTTTCTCAAATGAGAAAAACTTTGTCCAGGCCCAGTAAGTGAACGGCAAAAAGATTGTTATTTAATCCCCCAAAGAGGTTCTGACTACCATTTTTTAAGTTTTTGTACACAATAATTTAAAATTATGGAAGAAAGACTTCCGATCACAATAAATTCATTTGTGGCTAAAACAGAGTTATTGTTAGCAAATCTATTTTAACCCTTAAATGCCTGATTTTTCAAAAATTCAATATAAAAATGTTTTTGGCTTTCATTTCTATTACGATGGCACTATTGTTGTCATCTACCTATTGAAAATTGATTTTCTGTATTTACTCGTGTATAGCATGCACTTTTCCTCACAAAATTTAGGGCAAAAACCCCGGGTGCGCATTATACACAGAATATTTTTGTACTGGTTTATGTAATCACATGAATCAAGAAATGTATTCATAGAAGAAATTAAAACTGTAATCTTTCTGAATAAAAGTATTCCTGCCACTTTTTTATACAAAAGTAGTAGTAACATTATTTCAGCACTACTTAGCAATCCTCATTGCCGCTACTGCTTTTTATGTAACGGTAACAGAAAAAAATCATTGCACTATAAATAAAAAATCTGTAACGTGAAAAACTTTTTTTTTTTTTTTTTTTTTTTTTTTTTTTTTTTTTTAAGAAACTGGGAAATCAAACTTTTTACCTAACTGGGATCCAAGTTACAGATAAAATTTTAGTAAGATTAGTATAATTTTACTAAATACATTTATAAAGCTACAGAATTCTATAGTTTTACAAAAACTAGTTTTGTAGATTTATCCCTCTCTCTCTTCTTCTTTTTGTACAGTGTACAGATAAAATTTTAGCAACAATATAGATTTCTTCAACTTTAAATTTGTAGAATTAGATTTTTTTTTCTTTTCTTTTCTTTTCTTTTCTTTTTATAATGTAGACGTTCTCAAGTATATTGTTCGCAAGTGACGTCATCATATCACACTCCCTCCCTACATGAAGTCTAAAAAAAAGAATTTAGACTTTTTTCTAGTCTGATGTAACATTTGTTTCAATTTACTTTACTGAAATTCATTTGATCATTCATTCCCTTGCATGTCAAATTTGTGGTGTGGTGCACTTTATATACGAAATACAAAAATTTGCCATTTTTCATTCAAATATTGGGTGCGCATTATACACGAATAAATACGGTAATAATATTTTCAGTATTTTTTAATTAACATTAGGAATTAAAGCTCCAATATTATTCCAGTAGCATTTCTTTAGAAGATTAAACTGGATATGTTGTTCAAAGGCAACACATGGAATTAAGATAATTTTTTAATTATTTTAACAGGCTTAATATATGGGACATTTTCAAAAAACTTGTACATTTGGGAAATTTTTCACAAATAAAAAAAATTTTTTTAATGCAACTTATAAAAATATTAGACGATACTAAAACATTTCTTGTATATAAAACTGAAAACAGCAGTTCACATTTTGATTTGGAATGTCAAATAAAAAATAAAGTATGAACTTGCAACAGTAAAATGTTCCCCTCTGTTACCAACAGTCAAAAATTTTTATTTAAAAAAATAAAACGCCTAAAACAGTAAATATCACATTTCCTTTAATTACATGATTGCTACTTTCAGAAAATTCTAACTGTTGTTTTGTTATGATTATTTTTATTTTTGTAAAATACAAAAGATTTCCTCTCTGTTACTTTTTTGGAAAAATCATAAGTTTTAATTAAATGTGCATTCACATTTTTTTAGTTAAATTATAAAAAAATATTACATAAATAAAATATTAGTTAAAGTTACACAATTAATTATTCAAAATGATGATTGATAAAATTTTTAGTGAAATAAACCAGCTTAAATTGACAGTAACAGAGTGGAAAAAAAGTAACCGAAGGGAACGCTGATTGATTGGGGAGTGATATTTGATATGACATATTTTTTTTTATAAGTTTATATCATGTATTGTATTCGATTTTAATGTTTCAAACATATCCAGCAAGAATTTAAAGATTTTTACAAAAATTACTATTGGAAAATAGTGGTATTTGACGGGGCATTCTCTTTTGTAAATTTATATCATGTGCTATGACAAACGCACTGTTTAGTTAAAAAAAAAATCTTATCATATATTAGTCGAGGTAGTGGTGCTTTAAAGCAAGAATTTAAGATTTTTGCAAAAAATACTATTAAAAAATAGTGGGATTAGACCAGGCAATTTTTTAATATATCTTTTTATTATGTGTTATAAGCTATCATGAAGTTTCAATGTTTCAAACAGATCAAGGCAGAATTTAAGACATTTGCAAAAAACTATAATTCGAAAATACTGGTATTTCATGTGGCATTGTTTTTATAAATTTTTATCATATGTTTTAATCTGTGTTTCAATTTCTAACAGCTCGCCTTAGATTTTCAAATTTTAACAAATTCGCGTGCCAATTGGATGACGCTTTAACCCAAGAAATAACGATTTTTACAGAAATTGCTATTTGAAAATAGTAGTATTTGACGCGGTGTATCCTTTTTATAAATTCTTTCCTACTTAAATAATGATCTTTTCTTCTTTAATACGTTTTTGTCATGTGTTATAAAATATCCTAAAATTTGAAACAGACCAGGCAAGAATTAAAGGCTTTTACAAAAATTAATATTCGAAAATAGTGGTATTTCACGCTGCATTATTTTTTCATAAATAAGTAGTATTGATTCATAAATATAAATGACTACAATTAAAGAAGCATTTTGATTGAGAAAATTAAAGCTTAATGTTTATGGCAACTAGCTCACCACAAAAACTACTATTTTATATTTAAAAAGAAAAATGCATATTTTTAATTCTGTTCTAAGAACATGAAACGAAAATGTGCAGCCTTCAAGAACAATGTTTAAATAAACTTGTTTTTTTAGTAGTTTCTTACTCTGTTCCACTTTGTTCCACTCTGTTACCATAAGCATAGTAACAGAGGGGAAAAAAACTGGAAATAATTTTATCAGCACAAAGTGAATTAAAAACAAGAAAAACTAAGCCTATTTATTTAAGAAGCACCATTTGATCTTATAGTTAAAATTTTATAAAAGTATAAAAAAAATAAATTTCACATAAATAACCTGGTAACAGAGGGGAAACTGAATAAAACATCCTTATCTTGTAAATGCTTTAGTTCAACACCACGGTGAAAATAACTTAATAATTAAAAAAATGATGGCCTCATCTAAAAATAGACTGTTCGAAGAACTGCAAAACCTTGTGTTGAACACTTAGTAGTAATAATTTACTACAATAAATATGGTAACAGAGTGGAAGTAACAGAGGGGAAAAAAATTTGGGGACAACAATAAATTGTTCCATTTTTATAAAAAAACAAGTTTTAAAAAATATATTATATGGTCTATGCTACAGATAAAACATACAACAATTGTCACACCTGAAAAAATTAGCATTTTTGACAATTGATTTATAATTTTATAGCAGTTGAAAAAGTAAAAAGGGAAGAGGGTACATAGCATTTTAGCTATAGTTGACACATTGAAACCATCATTACACTAATATTATTTTTAATTTCTGATAATATTTAGCCCACATTTACTCTAAACAGTCAGACAAGTAATGTAAATGCTTAAATTTTATTTTTAAAACTTTATTTTAGTTATTAAAAATTCTTAAAGTTGGGGGACATAGAACATACAAGTTTTTAGCTCACAGGCTATCATAGCCTGAGAGCTTATGTGCCCGTCCGTTCTGTATGTATGTGCGTAACGCGATAACTCATGATAAAAATATCGGATCCACTTCAAATTTTGTATATAGGTATATCCTGATAAGGCGCTTCCCTGATTAGTTTTTGGAGTTCATTCGATATGTATAAGAGGGGGAACGGGGGGCTCATGCCCCCCGTTAGTTGATATAAATGGGATTTTCATGCAGAATTAAGTTTTCAAAATTTAGATTAGGATCATTCTGATGAGGCGATTCCGTGACTGTTATTAGGTGTTCATTGAATAAGTATAAATAGTGGGAACAGGGGTTCTAATCCCCCCCCCCCCCCCCGTTAGTTGATATAAATGGGATTTTCATGCAGAATTAAGTTTTCGTTCAAAATTTAGATTAGGATCATTCTGATGAGGCGATTCCGTGGCTGTTATTAGGTGTTCATTGAATAAGTATAAATAGGGGGAACAGGGGTTCTAATGCCCCCCCCCCCCCCCCGTTAGTTGATATAAATGGGATTTTCATGCAGAATTAAGTTTTCGTTCAAAATTTAGATTAGGGTTATTCTGATGAGGCGATTCAGTGACTGTTATTAGTTGTTCATTGAATAAGTATAAATAGGGGGAACACGGGTTCTAATGCCCCCCCCCCCCCCCCGTTAGTTGATATAAATGGGATTTTAATTGAGAATTAAGTTTTCGTTCAAAATTTAGATTAGGATCATTCTGATGAGGCGATTCCGTGACTGTTATTAGGTGTTCATTGAATAAGTATAAATAGGGGGAACAGGGGTTCTAATGCCCCCCCCCCCCCCCCCCGTTAGTTGATATAAATGGGATTTTCATGCAGAATTAAGTTTTCGTTCAAAATTTAGATTAGGATCATTCTGATGAGGCGATTCCGTGACTGTTATTAGGTGTTCATTGAATAAGTATAAATAGGGGGAACAGGGGTTCTAATCCCCCCCCCCCCCGTTAGTTGATATAAATGGGATTTTCATGCAGAATTAATTTTCGTTCAAAATTTAGATTAGGATCATTCTGATGAGGCGATTCCGTGACTGTTATTAGGTGTTCATTGAATAAGTATAAATAAGGGGAACAGGGGTTCTAATGCCCCCCCCCCTTAATTTATATAAATGGGTTTTTCAAGCAGAATTGTCAGATTTCGTTCAAATCTCTGAATAGTTTTGGAAGTTTAATGGTTAAGTATAAAAGAGGGGGATAACTCCTTTTAAATTATATAAATGCTAAATGGGTTTTTATTAAGAATTATCTAATTTGCTCTGAATTTTGGATATAGATTTTTTATATGATAAAGCATGTCTTTGATAGTATAGGAGGTTCAATGATTAAGTATAAAAAAAGAGGAAAGGGGAGAGCTGTTTCCCCTTCTTAATTTTTTTTTCGAACGGAATTAACCCTTGAAAATATAAGGCTTTAATGTGCAATTAGTATTTGTAGCCTGTGAGCTCAATGCCATCAGTTTAACTGGGCAGTATTCTTTTTATTTAAAAATGACCCATATATATATATATACACCGGGTGTCCCAAAAATGACTGATGGATTTTAAAATTCAATAACTTGCAAACAGTGACAGCTATTTAAAAAATTTTTGCAGGAGGGTTATGTATAATGTCAGGAGTTTTTTTGCCGTAATTTTTTATTTTAGTTTTGAATTTCAAACAATAGGTGGCGTTGACGGCAATTGAAGGCCAGGTGATCAGTGTTGAGTGAAACATCGACCTGGCCTTCAATCGCCGTCAGTGCCACCTATTGTTTGAAATTCGAACTAAAAAAATTACGGTAAAAAAACTCCTGACATTATACATAACCCTCCTGCAAAATTTTTTTAAATAGCTGTCACCGTTTGCAAGTTATTGTATTTTAAAATCCATCAGTCATTTTTGGGACACCCGGTATATATATATATATTTATATGCTATGAAATGCAGTTTTCTAAGCAACAGAAAAAGGAAAAAGAGAAAAAAAGGAAATATGTATGGTGAGAGACATTTTACAGAAAGAACAAAATGCTTTATATTTTTCGATATAAAATTCCTAATATTCCTCTATTAAATAACATGTTAATGCTAAATGTTCTAATAAATAAAAATGTTATGTGTAGATTTTAAAAAAGTTTTTGAAAAATGCATTAAATTAAATTGTTGTAGATAAAGAATTAAAAAAAATATGCAGTGTATTATTTTGAAAATTTACATATTTTCTCCCAATTACTAATACTTTATATTATTTCATAATTAAATGTTTATTTTATTTAAGTGATTTTACTTTTGAATGAAAATTGAAAGAGAAAATATAAACCTGCGATCTAGTTGTTGACGTTGTAATTCACTTGCAGTTCCCAGAGTCAACTGTTGGGATGCTGTAGGTCTTGTCCATGTTGTAGTACGATTTAGATGATCAATATAAAAGATACGACCATGACTATCAATCCGTGCTTCCCAATCTAGATTATTAAAATTAACATCAAGTATAAAAATAATCTTGAACTTGAAACAATTTAGATTTAATATGAACAAGTTGCAAGTTAAAATTAATAACTTTAATAAAAAAAGATAAAAAAACACATTAAAAATAAATACAAATATACTTTCATGAAATATAACCATATGAAAATTTGATTAGAACAAATACTTACAGAACAAAATTTGATTAAATACTAGACAAATGACATTTTTACACTGTTACACTCATTCCCTTTCTAATTTTGATAAGTTGATTTTATTGAATTCAACATTGATGCAAAGGATAATTCAAAATGCAGGTCAATTAGCTCACAAACCATGGATCATACTAACATATTTACAATTATAAAATGCATTTGAATAAAATGTAACTGTAAGATATTGATTTGAATATTTGATATAATGATGCAATGATTTGATATAAGATTTGAATAAAATGTAACTATTGTTTTATGAAAGACTGTATAATATTAAAATCTGACTGTTTGTATTATACAACTATTACTCTTAAAATATCGAACAACAGATGATAAAATAAATTTTCTATATCAACCTGACAATATCAAACTGTCAGAATTTAAAAATTTGAATTAGTTTCCCAAATTTCTTTCATAAGATTAACATTAGCAAACAGATGTTTTCATCACATGAGTGAAGGAGTCTCTTAACATTGCTTCTCTAAAAGTATTCTATTCACCAAAACAGCCTATTTCATCACAAAATTTGTACTATTAGTGCAAATCAAGTCATTAAGTGACTAACTAAATTTTCCACCAAGATATTTTTTTTTTTTTTTTACTTTTTTTAAATACATTGCATACTTTTTTAAAATCTAACATCTAGGAGAGAAGGATAATATTTAAATAATAATAATACACATTTTTTTTATAAAACTGCCATGTAGCTATATTTGAAGTACATTTTATGATTGAAATATAGAGCTTTCAATACTGGTAGTTAACACATGAAACATGGAAACCCTAGTACCATATATTAAATATCCTAATCTAAATCTCACACATATATACATTCTGAGCTTTTTTTAAATCTCAGAAAACAAAGAGTTATTTTTAAGTCAAAATATGCAAAATAAATTTTTCGTGCTGGGAATAGTCACTAACAATTTTTTTTCATGACATTTTAATAATTTTATACAGACAGTTGATAGATAGTTCATTACTCACAAATTTAATAACTGTTCATATTTTCTTAATGGTGGTAGCTTTGATTCCTAATGATAGGGTAGAGAAGTTTTTTTTAATTAGTAATGAACAACAAAAAATACTATTTTTATAAGACAGAATTTCAAAGAATGAATATTCATATTTTACCAAAAGTCATTTCTTTAGTACAACACATTATTTTATAGCGGATTGGTAACAATCACTCAATATTCCACATTGGATATGTCTTTAAATATTACCATGGTATATCAAGACACATATGAAACATTTTGGCATTCAGAATTTTGTAACAAAACTTCATTTCATCTGCTGAAACATAATATAAGTAAATAAAGACTTTTTTGCTTTTTTCCAAATTTAAGTTGCAAATATATATACTGTAGATTTTATATTATATTTACAATAGGTGCAAACAAAATTATGAGGCACATTTAAATAACAAACCTTGAAATTCTACAGTTTATTTTGATTTCGCTTTAACGGAATCAACAATGAACGTTCGTTTGAACAGTTTATAAGTTATTTAAGTATCATATTTTTTACATTTTATATTTATTTTTAATATTTTAGTGGTTTAGCTTATTTGTTACAAAAATTTAATTTAAACGTAGAAGTAAGTTAGAAGAATAAATTATCTTAATATCTGTCCCTTTTCAAGCTTAAATAATGTAGGAATTTTTGTTGTTGTTGAACGTTTTTAAAAGAGCCATTTCTTTTATTTACTCATTTTATTCTGAGATCTTTCGGTGCGCTGAGATATTTTTTTTTATATCTAATGTTTTTACTCTCCTTTTGACTGAACTCTTTGCAAAATTAATCCCACAGGACTTTCACGCAAGCCGTCATTGTACAGACACACACAATGTTGTGATTTGTGTTATTGCGAGGTTACCACAAAACATAGCAGTACTTAGTAAAGAGATAGAATTACGATTTTCCACCTGTTAACACCATTGCTGTCTGGTAATTTTCTTATGATAATAGCTTTTTCATTCTAATTTCATCTAACACCAATTACAATTTGTGACATCAAGACCCGAGCTTTATAATAAATGGTAGAAAATGTTTTAGATGATGTGTTGTTAATAAAAGTATAAAAGCTAAAGATGACTATTTTTTCATGGAGAAACTCCTTGTTAAATACATTCTTCTGCCTGTTTGTTTCCACTTCACAATCTGCACTAACATTGGCAAGGTATCAGGTATCTCGTTAAATTAAATGAATTCCTGCATGACTGAAAGGAGTTGTGATGCATTTGATTGAATGCTTACACACCCTATGTGCTGCAATTACAATACAACATATACATGATGTATGAAATTGTATATATAGTGCACAGTATGCTAAAAATTAATTCAATTAGGAACCACATAAAGCAGTTGAAAATTCCTTAGTGATTTATGTCAATAAATGGAAATGTATGCAGATTTCTTTGTGCAGCCATGTATATGATCTATAGAACTTATACACACTGAAAAATTTGCAAAAAATTAGTTAATCACAATTGTAAACATTTCTAGCAATCATTGATCAGACAGTAACTGTAACTGAAATTTGTATGCTATATTAAATGAAGGATAAATACTATACACACCACATATTCTAAACTAAGCATCTGGTAATGCCCCTCAATGATACATCAAAGTATGTTTGAAATAGTGTAACATCATTAAAATACATTGCAAACAATTTTTTCCTCATAGACACTAATATAACAGAATCATTTGAGTACTCATGTAAAGCTATATACTTCCTTTTCAATAATTGAAAAGCACGGTCAGACAGCTAAACAAAATGAATTTGTGAAACACTTTTCAACAGTGTTGGAAAGCGTTAAAGAAAAACAGAAATTACAGATTTTTAAAAATTATTTTATAATAAGTACAAAGAACAAATGATACTTCTCCATTCTCTTATGGCTATTTCCTATAAAATGTATACATCATCAAAGTATAGGATTTATTATCAAAAATGCACAAATGTGGCATCACATTCACTTGATATCAGATGTGTTACATGTGTTTGTTGTGTCAATTTTTCATTCAACATTTATCAGTATTTTTAATGATATTTTACCGATTCTTATTCATTATTTATTTTGTTATTAAACTAACAATTACATTATTAAAAGGCAACATCATGATATTAAAAGAAAAAAAGCATTGAAAAACTGCTGTGGTGCATGAGTATAGTTACATAGAATAGACCAGTTTCAACTGATATCAAACAGAGAGTAGAAAGGAATACATTAAGAAAAATAATCTCTATAATAATAGCCTAAGTCATATGACTGTCATCAACAGTTCTGGGCTAACCATTTCACTTTTGGTATGTCAGACATCTGTTTTGGTACTTGGTGCAGGTGATAAATCACCATATATTTTTCCATAACTATCATTTCATTATCTCCATAAAAATAGCTTAAATCATGTGAATACCATAAAAAATTATGTTTGTTATCTGCAAGCGTAACAGGCCATTTTCAATCAAAAACATTTTTATTTAAATCAAAACAACATATAAGTTGCCATGATTGCACAAAATTCTTGATATTTTTTCTGTTAGCCAGGTTGCCAATTTAACTCCTCAGCTAAGATTTTTTTTTTTTTAATAAATTAAAATAATTCTTCGATGTTGAAATTAAATGCTATAGTTTATGGTATTATTATTTTTCTTTCTTTTTTTTTTTTTTTCTTTTTTAAAGAAATAAGTAAAAGTTGTGAATTTTCAATCTTTCTGTTTTAAATTAAAGTTGTGTATTTTAAATAAAATGAACAAATGAATGAAAGGATTATATTTGGTATTATTGAATTACCCCCATCGACTAAAAAACTATTGCTAAACTACAAGATTAAATGTTAACCACTTCACCGGCGATGGGTATGGGGAAACAGTGCTTTTAACCCCGAGTTATCTCGGGGCAGACGGTTAAGTGGTTAATAATAGATGATCGTAAGTGTCCCATTAATTTAACATTAAACATGATACTGTTTGTTTTGTCATCATCATTTTTAATTAGACGTTTTATTTTTCTGTTATTTAAAATAAACATGTCAATTTACACAATTTGATCAACAGATAATCAAGTAGTGCCTTAAATTTGAAATGAAATTAATGAAATGTGAGAAAAAGCAATGGGAACAATGTTTGGTGATTTACCCCCCTGCGTTCGGCTAACAACAATATATCGAATTCTTGATTTACTATCAAGATTTTACAATTTGGCAAAGGTTTAAAGAAATAAATTATGAATAAAAGAAATATCATAAAATGCTTGATATTATATTTAACGGCAACCAAACTGGTCACTATAGGCAGCTAGTGTAAATAAATAAATATCCAAAAAATTTGTTTTTCTGTTTCATTAATGTTTTGAAAATTTTATTGTTCAAAATTACTATAGTTGATACTTCATGAGTGGGAGTTTACCAAATTTATTGTATTTATTTATTTATTACTTATTTATTACTTATTTAATACTTATTTTTATTTTATTTATTTATTTATTATTATTATTTTTATTTCAATGGCAATAATCATTTATTTGTTAAACAATACAACTTGGTGAAAATTTTATGAAGGTGATCAACAGTGCCAAATAAATAACCAAATAAATATTTATGTTTTTGAGAGTAGTCAATGGTATTAAATTAAAACTATAAAAGTTATAAGGTTAAAATGATTACAAAGTAATTAATTATTATATTTACTTAAACACAACAAAGATATATACAGCAAATTAACTAATGTGTCTTTACTTAAGATTACTTCTGGTTAATGAGGGCAAATTAATTTAAAAATAGAAAATGATAGGAGGGAAAAAATGTTAAAAGACAATTTTTTCAGAAATAAGACTGAGCAAAATAAAAAGTTTTTTTTTTTTTTTTTTTCAAAAACAACTTTGGTGTTGGATTTTTTATTAAAAGTTAAAAAGATTATAAATCACAATGATGAAGAAATAAAAAGGGAAGATTCCATCACTGAGATACAAAAAGTTCAAACAATGTTGTTGACTGTTAACCAATATTATCAATCAAAATATGATACAATAGACTAATTTCAGAGTGTATGTAATAAAGTTAGTAAATGAACTTGAAGAAAATGATGAATTAGAAAAAATTATGTAATTCCTTTAATCCGTCCTTCTCAATTGCTCCCCACCCCCACTAAAGATCACTGAAAAACAGGAATTAAGTAAAAGAATACTAACAAAAAGAAAATTTTATCTAATGATCGCTGACAAAACTCAAATTTAGCCAAAGAATCGTGAAAAAATGCAAATTTTGTCAAAAGATTGCAGGAAAAAATACAAATTATGTCAGATCTTAAAAAATGCAATCAAAAGATTGCAGGAAAATCATGAATTTCGGCTAATGATTGAAAAAAATGCACATTTTGTCATTAGGATTGCAAATTTCATGAAAAGATTACAGGAAAAAACACGAATATGACAGATCTAAAAACAGTCAAAAGATCGTGAAAACAGCACAATTTTTTTCAAATATTGCAATAAAAATGTGAATTAAGTCAAAGGATCATGGTAAAAATAAAAATCAAGAATTACAACAAAAAACACAAATTTTGTTTTTAAAAAAAATCATGGAAAAAAATGCGACTTTTACCAAAAATAACAGAAAAATATGAATTTCATTAAAAAACTGCTGAAAAAAAATGTGAATATTAAAGAATCGCAAAAAACATTTCATCAAAATATATTGAAAAAAACACACTTCTCTACAAAGAATTGCAGGGAAAATGGAATTTTCATCAATGAATTAAAAAAAAAAAAAAAATACAATACAATTTTTTAAATATGTGATAGAAAACCCACAAAATTTCTCAAACATCATGAAAAAACTGCAAATTTCGTCAAACATCGAGGAAAAAACTCACAAATTCTGTCAAACACCATGAAAAAAACCTGTAAATTTTCTCATATTGCGGAAAAAAAACCCTGAGATTTTGTCAAACATTGCAAATTCCAGCAAACATCACGAGAAAAACCCACAAATTTTGTTAATTATTCCAAAGAAATTCAAATTTTGTGAAAAGATCGCAAAAAAATCCTGCTTAAGTGCCTTCTCTGATTATTTTACCATTTTTCATCACATCTCAGAGGTGGGGGGGGGGGGATTAAAGATATTTTACAGTAATAAAAAGATCATTTGTTCAATTACCACATAGAAAAATAAGATTATTGAAAAATTTAAATTATCTAAGAGAGCAGAAATATTTCAGTATCCTGTATCTTTAGTTTATAAAAAACTTCTCCAGATAAACAATTTTATCATTATCAATTTGTATTTTTACTATGATTACTAAATTAAAAAAAAATCTTTTAATTAAATTGTAACCAATTTAATATCTTTAAAAACTGAGTTCAATTAATTGAATGAAATACTTTTTTTACACCATTCAAATGTAATGAGATACATTTACATCATTTAATGCTACTTTAATTACTGTAAAAGAAAAGTAACCAGCACTTGGAAGTCCATATTTGAGAAAGCACTATATAATAAATCTTAATTATATATATTTTTTCTATTTTAATTTTTGACTTTTGAAAAAAATAAATTACTTTCTCATTTTATTTTTTTACTACTAATATTATTAAAAACATCTTTCATAGTTAATATTGAAGTCTAAATATCATAAAAAATAAAATGGTTTGAAAACTTACAAAAATAAAAGATGAAAATTCATTGAAACATTTTAAGATCATGAAACTACTGTATTTTCGGGTGTATAGCCCTCACTCCTAAATCAAGCAGTGCAGTAAAAAAGTTTGTGTATAAGCCGCGGAGATGCATCGGTGTATAGTCTGCGGGCTATACACCATTTACGAACGTATATTTCGATCACGGTTTGAAGTTAGAAGCCATTAAAGTATATACGCGCATATAAGTCGAGAAATTTTAGACAAAAATAGAATTTCAAAGTGTGTGTGTGAAGGGGGGTCAACTTATACGCGAGACCTTAAAAAGAAAACTATGAATAAAATATCGGAAAATAGTTTGCTAGCGAATCTGTGCTGCAGCACCTCTTTGTGTTTGTAGAGTACAAAATCCAAAATCTGGAACCTTTCCTACCTTGACAATTCTGAGTTTAAGATCATTTTTAGTTCATTTCTCAAAAAAATAATCTACCCTGCCCTGTTGTAAAGAGCAAAAAAAAGTGTGTGATTTGTCATTTCGGAATGATTCAGAGGAGTCTGTCTTTTTCGGAACGATTCCGAGAAATCCTCCCTTTTCAGAGTCGTTTCATTACGCAACGAGTCAGAGGAATTGTTCCTTTTTGGAACGAGTCCGAGGAATCGAACCTTTTCGGAGTTGTTTCATTTCGGAACGAGTCCGAGGATTTTGCCCTTTACGGAGTTCGGATCGATTCAGAGGATTTGAACCTTTAGGGAACTTTCCAAAAAAGTACCGATTTCGTGATTTCGTTCCTTTTCTGAATCGTTCCGAAAAGGACGGATTCTTTTTTACAGACTGGAATCGTTCCCTTAGTTCCACTGCCGGAATCGCTTTTTTTTTTTAATCATTCCTCAACAAATGACACATCTCTACTAAAAAACTGATTACAGTTAACGTTAAAACGACTTATTCAGCAGAAAGTAAGATTAAAATAAGTAACATGTTATACGGTTTTTTTTACCCTCTCAAATCAAGAGCAAACTGCGTTCGAGTGTCATTATTTCTCGCTGCCAGTTAGTGCATACTTGGCAATAGTTGCGACAGTTCTTCCAAACCCAGAAATAACTGTATTTAAGCAGTAAAAAAAAAAAAAAAAAAGTTTTTACAAACGTGAGAGAACTTTTTATATTTCACGGCATAATGAAAAAAATTTACAAATTTCGATGTTTTTTTTTTTTTTTTCAAATTTTTTGAGGTTTAAAAATTGTAGAAAAAATATCACAATTTCCAATATAAAAAAAAAAAAATCTGTGTATAACCCGCAGTGGCTTTTTCGAAGGTTTTTTTTCTTGTATAAACCGCGGACTATACACCTGAAAATATGGTATAAACAAATGAATGTTATTTCATGTAATACCTAATCAATACGTATTGATTTAGTATGTGACCTACCACCATTAAATGTTCTAAAACATTTGTATGAAATATGTAATACAGGGCTTGAAATTTAGTTTCTCCTAGGAGGGTAGCCTCCCTTTCAACATTTGTAAAAGAAAGGGAGTTGAACTGTTTGGGAGTAAGGTGAATTTTTTTTTTTTAACCTACTGTTTTTTATTCTACTTAAAGACTTGCTATATTAATAAAGAAATCACACAATAATATTGAAGGAATTAAACTCCACATCCCTTTCCATTGCTAATTATTTTTGCTGCAAGTCTAATTAACTTTGTTTGTGGTTTGTGTCAGTTTCAGGCTGAGTGTAGATTCATTGGAAGTTGGGTTCAGTTTACAACCAATTTTTCAAAAGTTAGTTCAGTATATTATTACAGGTTAAAAAGCACCCTGTATAAATAAACATAAATATTTATGCATAATAAACATAGATATTTGTGTGTGTGTGTGTGTGTTGTTTTCTAAAGAGATCTAGGTGTTTCTTCCCCAACCATTTTTCCAACAAGTTTTTCCACGATCCTTGGTTGAAATTTTCTTTTTCACAGTGACACTTTGACTAAATTTACATTTATTCTGCAATCTTTTGACTACAGTAGTGTTCTTTTTTTTCTCGATCTTTTAGTAAAATTTGCATTTTACTTGAAATTTTTTGGTCAAATTCGCATTTTATTCACGATGTTTTAAGGAGATCTGCATTTTTTCCACAGTCCTTTAAGGAGAATTACATTTTCTCATGACCCTTTGATGAAATTCACATTTCCCCCCACAATCCTTTATATAAGAATCAAGTTTTTTCTGTGATCACTTGAAAAAAAAATTTTTCTGCAATTCCTAGACAAAATTTATATTTTACCATGATCCTTTGCCTTTTTTTTTTTTTTTTTTTTTTTTGTGTGTGTGTGTGTGTGTGATTTTTTGACAAAGTTTACCTTTTTCTTGCAATTTTTTTCACGAAATTAACATTTTTGTCACAGTCCTAATATTAACATTTTTAGTGCAGTCCTGTATCAATATTAGCATTTTTCTTGCAATTCTGTAACAAAATGAATTTTTTTTTTAATGTGATCCTTTACCAGAATATGCATTTTTTTTTTCATGATTTTTGACAGAATTTGCATTTTTCTGTGATCTTTTGGCAAAATTTGCATTTTTTCCATTATTCTTTGACAAAATGTGGAGTTTTTTGTGATTCTTTGATACAATTTGCATTTCTTCTCACCATCCAGACAAAATTCGTGTCTCATCCACAATTGACAAATTTGGTGATTTTTTCTGTGATTGAGTGAAGAAATTAATTTTCTGTGTGCTCATTTGTTGAAATTCGCAATATTTTTCCATTATAGATATTCATTTCTTTATTTAAGAGCAATTTTTCATAGCTTTGTAGAATTAAATGGCTTAAATTTTTGAGAACTGCAGAACAGAATCATCCCTGATTCATTAATTGGTCACGGAAAATAATGTGTAACTCGATCACATGAAAAAAATTCAACAACTCTTACACACACACACAAAAAAAGACTAAAAAATTAATCATTAATTTCAACGATCTTTCACAGTAAAAAATTCATAGATTGTGTCAACTAATCACGCAAAAATATCACAAAACTTGCAGGGCGGTCGCATAAGTTAATCTTAGTTTCAGAATGCTAAATGTCCTAGAAAATTTAAATTATTTGAATGGGAGCCACCTGCCCATGATATTTTTTTGGACGAATTTCAAAATTTTGGGTGTGAATCTTGCCCTGTAATAATATAAAAATATATAGTGCAAAAAAAAAAAAAAAGTATAGGAAAAAAAATCATGTTTTTCAAGCCCACTTAATATATTTTTTAATTAATGGTAGTTCTAAAATTGAAATACACAAAAATATATGAAAATCAGCAATGCCATGATCACTATACCATATGTATGATCACTTAACTTCATAGAAAACTAAAAAAATAGTCAGTAGATGAAGCACCATCATTGGCAAAGAATATCAAAAATACATAAAATTTGATAATGTTGAGACCACCATAAAATATCTATGTGCACTTCACATCCATGAAAATTCAGAAATAAAAAACAGCGTTAGATGCATCAACCCCATTGCATAGGGATCTCAATGATATATGAATCTTGGTAATATCACAATCGCTATAACACATGTCCTCCTTCAGGCACACGAGGGGGGGAAAATCATTAAAAAAGCAATTTCATTGTGTAAGAATCTCGAAAATACATGAAACTCTGTAAAGCTGCAAATGCTTAATTCATGTATGAGTGATTCACATTCATGAACATCATTATTCAGACCATAATGGGATGTAACATGTAAGGCACATATTTAAAAAAAAGGGGGGGGGGAGAAAAGAAGAAGAAACGCAGTAATTCAGAATAACTAGAATGCACGAAATAATGCACATTTATTAAAATAAAAGAATTACTGGATGCATTAATTTAAATATCTGATATCTTAAAAATACACCAAGTGACAGATCACAAACTACAGTATTATCAATCAATAATTACTTATTTTATGTGTTGTTTAGAATTGAATTTGATAATGTTTGTTTACTAAAACATCTTTTAAGATTTAATTTAACACAACCTTTTTTAAGTAAAAATATGAATATATCACCTACTGCTCTTACTCTATCTCCTTTACAAAATAAAGAAGACAAAGAAGAGAAGGTTGAAATCAACAAAAATATCAAAAAATACACTATAGAATAATTTAATTTGAGAAGAAAAAAATACTCACGTGGGGGTAATGGATCTTCCAAATCTACCCTCTGGTACCTAATTGTTCTTTCAGGTATGGAAGGCAAACGTGTTGTGGGAAAGTGCTGCAATGTAGACACTTGAAAAGGATCACTTCTGCTTGCAGAACAAGATAACGACCTAGAGGCTAGGTTTCTAGAATAATAAAGATATATTTTGTAATTTATATTAATGAAGACAAATGCTTGTCTCTCTGTCTGTTTTTTGAAGAGACTGCTGTGTACAGTTTTATGAGATATGGCAAAAAATATTTATATGTCTGATGTTATATACAGCCCAAAGATAGTTTTTAGCTCACAGGCTATCATAGCCTGAGAGCTTATGTGCCCGTCCGTTCTGTATGTATGTGCGTATGTGCGTATGTGCGTAACGCGATAACTCATGATAAAAATATCGGATCCACTTGAAATTTTGTATGTAGGTATATCCTGACAAGGCGCTTCCCTGATTAGTTTTTGGAGTTCATTCGATATGTATAAGAGGGGGAACGGGGGGCTCATGCCCCCCGTTAGTTGATATAAATGGGATTTTCATGCAGAATTAAGTTTTCGTTCAAAATTTAGATTAGGATCATTCTGATGAGGCGATTCCGTGACTGTTATTAGGTGTTCATTGAATAAGTATAAATAGGGGGACAGGGGTTCTAATGCCCCCCCCCCCTTAATTTATAGAAATGGGATTTTCATGCAGAATTAAGTTTTCGTTCAAAATTTAGATTAGGATCATTCTGATGAGGCGATTCCGTGACCGTTATTAGGTGTTCATTGAATAAGTATAAATAGGGGGAACAGGGGTTCTAATGCCCCCCCCCCGTTAGTTGATATAAATGGGATTTTCATGCAGAATTAAGTTTTCGTTTAAAATTTAGATTAGGATCATTCTGATAAGGCGATTCCGTGACTGTTATTAGGTGTTCATTGAATAAGTATAAATAGGGGGAACAGGGGCTCTAATCCCCCCCCCCCCCCCATTAGTTAATATAAATGGGATTTTCATGTAGAATTAAGTTTTCGTTCAAAATTTAGATTAGGATCATTCTGATGAGACGATTCCGTGACTGTTATTAGGTGTTCATTGAATAAGTATAAATAGGGGGAACAGGGGCTCTAATGCCCCCCCCCCCCCGTTAGTTGATATAAATGGGATTTTCATGCAGAATTAAGTTTTCGTTCAAAATTTAGATTAGGATCATTCTGATGAGACGATTCCGTGACTGTTATTAGGTGTTCATTGAATAAGTATAAATAGGGGGAACAGGGGTTCTAATCCCCCCCCCCCCCCCCCGTTAGTTGATATAAATGGGATTTTCATGCAGAATTAAGTTTTCGTTCAAAATTTAGATTAGGATCATTCTGATGAGACGATTCCGTGACTGTTATTAGGTGTTCATTGAATAAGTATAAATAGGGGGAACAGGGGTTCTAATCCCCCCCCCCCGTTAGTTGATATAAATGGGATTTTCATGCAGAATTAAGTTTTCGTTCAAAATTTAGATTAGGATCATTCTGATAAGGCGATTCCGTGACTGTTATTAGGTGTTCATTGAATAAGTATAAATAGGGGGAACAGGGGCTCTAATCCCCCCCCCCCCCCCCCCCGTTAGTTGATATAAATGGGATTTTCATATAGAATTAAGTTTTCGTTCAAAATTTAGATTAGGATCATTCTGATGAGACGATTCCGTGATTGTTATTAGGTGTTCATTGAATAAGTATAAATAGGGGGAACAGGGGTTCTAATCCCCCCCCCCCCCCCCCCCCGTTAGTTGATATAAATGGGATTTTCATGCAGAATTAAGTTTTCGTTCAAAATTTAGATTAGGATCATTCAGATGAGGAGATTCAGTGACTGTTATTAGGTGTTCATTGTATAAGTATAAATAGGGGGAACAGGGGTTCTAATGCCCCCCCCCCCCTTAATTTATATAAATGGGTTTTTCAAGCAGAATTTTCAGATTTCGTTCAAATCTCTGAATAGTTTTGGAAGTTTAATGGTTAAGTATAAAAGAGGGGGATAACTCCTTTTAAATTATATAAATGCTAAATGGGTTTTTATTAAGAATTATCTAATTTGCTCTGAATTTTGGATATAGATTTTTTATATGATAAAGCATGTCTTTGATAGTATAGGAGGTTCAATGATTAAGTATAAAAAAAGAGGAAAGAAGAGAGCTGTTTCCCTTTCTTAATTTTTTAACGGAATTAACCCTTGAAAATATAAGGCTTTAATGTACAATTAGTATTTGTAGCCTGTGAGCTCAATGCCATCAGTTTAACTGGGCAGTATTCTTTATTGGAATGTTTAAATCTAAATTTTATGAGGTTTTTTAGCATTTTTTTTTCTTTTTTTTTAATGTTTTGCATCAATTTTTCCCCTATTAGCAAAGGGAATCTGATTTCAATCTTAATGCAATAAATTCTGTGGCGATCAAGTATATTAATCAGAATTTGTACAACAATAAAAAAATTTTTATACAATTTTTATCTTATCTTTTTATAAGTGTTTAAAATTGGCTTTTTTTAAAATTTATTTAAAAGTATATTTTTAAGAAAGCAAATTTCAAAAATTTTATTAATATAATTTGAATATGTATTTATAAAAAACTATTTTTACAACTTAAAAAAAATAAATATTTTGCAAGCAATACTTTCCAAATCTAATAAGGACTTTCCGTTAATCTGTTCCTAAATAATAAATTATAAAATAAGAGCATTGTTATCAGACTCGTAAAAAAACAAAAAATTTCTGCACACAAAAATATTCCTCAAAGATTTTCTGTAAATTTAATATTTAATAAAATAACTTGCCATATTATTTTGATGATATAAATTAAAAATCATTGTTTAAAATAATTGCTATTCAAAATTAATTAATATTAATTGAAGAATATTTAATTAAAAAATAATGAAGCAAAAACCCATTATAGGAAAGGGTGATGATTGTTTTCAATTATTTTGTCAATGCATTTAGAAACAGCCCAATTCTGAATACTGTGATCTCTTTGCTCAAAATGCCAATCACTCTTAAAGCTTACTAAAGTATTAAATTTAACCGCTGGAATAAAAAGTCACTGTAGCCGCCAATGAACACTGATCGGTGACAAGTTTTAGGATTGCGAAAAATAGAAATAAAAGGGCCTGTGATGTCACAACAATGTTTTGCATCTTTAAACTTTGAATTAAAGACACACACACACAAAAAAAAAAAAAAAAAAAAAAAAAAAAAAAAAAAAAAAAAAAACATTAACAATGAAAAAAGTGGTTCAAAAGAAACACCGATTGTTAATCTGCTCAATCATAATCAAAAACAACTTTTTATATTAATATATTTATCGTACTGTTTTTAAAATCTTACTTTTTTAAGGATTTTTACACACATAACCTAATATTAAAGATAACTTAGAGCAAAAACACAAAACAGATTGCTTGAAATTGAAATAAATCTAGAAAGTGTGTGCTTTACGCTTTTTTCTGAAATTCAATGATCCATTATCATTTCAAATATTGAACAAAGACAGGAATGCAATTAAAAAAACTGCCCAGTGTATAATACTTAAACTCAAAGCATCTGTGCAGTAGAAAGTGACCATTTTTATTAGCTCAAGGGCCTTGTCCCTGCAAGCGAAGACAATACTCAGCTAATTGTATGAAGAGGTTATTTTCCAATATCTCGTTTGCATTTTGACATTTTTAAATAATTTTTTACTTTAGATAGTTTTGGTCCATCTCTACATCGTTTCTTTTTTACTTTTTCGATTTTGGTAGCAGATATTTTATAGAATGGCACTTTCATTTTCAAAACCAGTTTTGCAAACTAAAGTAACTTTACAAAAAAAAAAAAAAAAAAAAAAAAAACCCTAGTTGCCTTATTTGTTATTGACTAGGCAGTAATAACATTCTTAAATGAACCTGAAATTTGTATTCTATTTCTATACAGAGAAGGGGGTTGGGGGGAGTGGGCAGAGACGGTGCAAGTTACCAGGCCAGACTCTGGTTCAGTTGGAAAGTTGTGTACAGTCACAGGTTAAGGTTTTGAATTTTTATTTGTCTCACACTTAATCTTTTATTTAAAATTAATTCACAAATTCAATTAAACTTTAATTTTGTTTTGAATTTACTAGGGGGGCCCCGCCCCCCTGCTCGCTATGCTCGCCAACCCCCCGCGTAATCGCTTTGCGATTCCAAATTATTGGCTACCCCTGCTTGCTGCGCTCACCAATACCCCATGGTATGAATAAGCAGTTGCAGACCTTTCAAATGATGTGTCACACGACTGGTGTTGTAAAGAAATTAAAAATGTGCCCCCCTGGGGGCAGAGTGGGAGGCGACACAAAAGACATCCATAATATGAATAAGCAGCTGCAGACCTCTCAAATGATGTGTCACACAATTTGTGTTGTAAATAAATTAAAAATGTCCCCCCCTGGGGGGCAGAGTGGGGGATGACACACAACACATCCATAATATGAATAAGCAGTTGCAGACCTTTCAAATGATGTGTCACACAACTGGTGTTGTAAAGAAATTAAAAATGTGACCCCCCCCTGGGGAGAGCAGAGTGTGGGGGTGACACACAAGACACTCATAATATGAATAAGCAGTTGCAGACCTTTCAAATCTTGTGTAACACTACTGGTGTTGTAAAGAAATTAAAAATGTGTCCCCCCTGGGGAGCAGAATGGGGGATAACACACAAGACATCCATTATATGAATAAGCAGTTGCAAACCTCTCAAATGATGTATCAAACAACTGGTGTTGTAAAGAAATTAAAAATTTGGTGAAATATTACAGTTATCGCCAAGTTGGCGTCACTTTTGACAACTAATTTTGGTCGCCAAATTTGGCGATTTATTGCCAAGTTGGCGACAAACTTGACGATTGTTGGCGATGGTAACCTTTCATCTCTTTATGGTAACCCATACGGCGATGCATAGACAGAGTCCTTTCCTGATTGGTCTATTCGACTCATGGAAGGAGTGGACCAACCGGATTCATTAGTTCCGGAAATCTTCCACATCAGCATCATTCCAGGAGTCGTTCCTTTTAAGGCTAGTTTTTTTTTACTATAGAAGGATATTTATCATCTTTAGGTGAAAAAGTAAT
Organism: Maratus speculifer; assembly: GCA_964019185.1. Taxonomy (NCBI): domain Eukaryota; kingdom Metazoa; phylum Arthropoda; class Arachnida; order Araneae; family Salticidae; genus Maratus; species Maratus speculifer. The sequence continues at coordinate 244,518,053 of OZ025296.1, forward strand.
TAGAAATATAAATTGTAATAATGAAAAGAAATTAGAAAATTGCAATCAAATACTATTAAACAGATTTTTAAAAAGATACAATCCAGCAAATTTATTTTCTAATAGAGTAAAGCCTGTTTATAATGGAATCGTGCAATAAATTGAAAAACAGTTTTCAGCTCCCCCTCCCTTCTCAAAAAATGCAATTAAGCTTTGTGCAATTTAAAGAGTCTGCATTAAAAAGGAATTTATCACTGGTCATTTGTGTTTTTGTCTAAGTGGATTTTACTTTGATCTTTTTTGGATGGGAATCCTGCATTGGAATTATTGCCGCAACGAACAGAGATCTTTCTTATAAAAAACTGAGGTGTTGGACAACTAAGATGCAAAATATTTTAATTGAGTCTATAAATTAAGGTTTTCCATTGAAGCATAAATGGTTTCTTTTTTGTGTGTGTGTGTGTCAGATATATTAGCATTAGCTTAGCAAAATAGATGGTTATTATTGCCTGAATTCTCTGAAATTTTAATAGATCTTAAATATAACTAAAACCAAGCCTATTTTCAAATTTCATTAAAAAAACATGCATATTTAAGAGGGAAAATGTTTAGTTGGAATCAAGAGAAAGCACATTGAAATTCCTTGGTTTCTAATTTATTTGTTGAAGTTTTCACTCATTTTATTTTGTAAAAATGTTTCTACACATGCAAACAATTTGAAAGTTTTGTAGGTGATTAAATCTGTCTACTGAGATTTTCTAAAAAGATTGTGTTAAAATATAGACATTTAGTTACTTTTAACATATAAAAAATATCCACTCCATGAGCTGTAAAGGGACCTTCAATAGATAGTATATTTGAAAGGATAAAAATTCATATTTTTAAAAACTAATTGCATCATGGTTTTGAAGAAAGTTTCAGCTTTATAAACATAATTTTGGTTTGTGAGTATTGTTAAATTTGCATTGTAGAGGAACATTGCTTATAAGGGAGAAAAACTTTTTCAGAAAAATGATCTATTTTGAAAATTTTTTTTGTTAACAGCGACATTCAAAAAAAATTATTGCACCATTTAAAACATGAAAATCTTATCTGTCAGACTATGTCTTTCAATTTTAACTGGAACAAATGGTTTGGTCAATTTAGATTAATATATATATATATATATACAGTAGACTCGGGCTGTTTAATAGCCTCTGCTTATCAACCAGGAGAAGACCCTTTAATTGCCTTCTAGGAGGACTTAAAGGAATTGACTGGGAGCAGAGACTTAATGTCCAATCCGCACCTTCCATCGGTACAGCCTGTTAGTACTCTTGTCTAGTGCAAGGGGAACGAACGCGGATGGGCTTCCTCCAACCCGCTTGGCCAGCATGGAGGGATTTGACCACAACCCCCCTTATTTTACCATGAATTCACAAAACAAATCACGGCCCTCAGTTCCCGGTAGTCTGCATGTTCCTGGTTACGGGAGCGATCAGACAGACATGAAGACAGAGGGTGCTAAGAACCACCGGGCTCGGCTTGGCTGCCATAAGTTGATGACCTTGGCTACGTACAATGGACGATCCCTATCTTCTGAAAACCGTTTACAGGAACTTGAAGAAGAGTTAGATAAGATCAACTGGGACATTTTAGGATTATGTGAAGTAAGAAGAAAAGGCGAAGAAAAGATTGATCTTTCCAGCGGACATGTTTTATACTACAGAGGTACAGAAGATGGAAGAACAAGTGGTGTAGGATTTCTGATTCATAAAAGGTGGAAGAATCACATCGTAGAATATGATAGTGCATCAGATAGAGTTGCAAGATTAGTAATACAAGTGTCCAAAAGATACAAGCTGCAAATTACCCAAGTTTATGTACCAACAATAAGTTATTCTGATGAAGAAATTGAAGATTTTTATGAAGAAGTAGCTTCAATGCATCAAAAGGGAAATTGCTACATAAAATTAATAATGGGAGATTGGAATGCTAGAATTGGAGAGAAGAAGAAAGGTGAATTATCTGTAGGAAATCATGGATATGGTATGCGAGATGAAAGAGGAAACAGATTGATTGAGTTTACAGAATGTGAACAGATGTATATCATGAATTCATTTTTCAAGAAAAAGCCACAAAGAAAATGGACATGGCGTTGTGCAAATGGCTCAACAAGTGAAATCGACTACATCTTGACCAATAAAAAGTATCTTATTCAGGACTGCAGCGTTCTCAATAACTTCAATACAGGAAGCGATCACAGATTGGTTAGATGCAAACTGCTGTTAAATACTAAAGTGAAAAGAATGAAGCTTTTGCTACACTCAAAGAAATCAATCGATATTATAAACCTCCAGAAACATAAAGAATTTCATTTGGAACTTCAAAACCGTTTCCAAGTACTTCAATCAACTTTAGAAGAAGAGCAAGATGTTACAATAGTGAACAAGAAGCTAACCAATACTCTACAAGAAATTGCTAAAAAGATAGCCGGTGATGCACAAGTAAAACAAACAAAGAAAATAACAGAAGAAACAAGAAGATTAATGAAAAAACGCAGAGAATTTAAAATGAAGAAAAATGATCTTAAATCAAGAGTTGAATATGCTGAATTATGTAAAACAGTAAGAAAATGCGTTACAGAAGATATCCGAAAATTTAACTGTGACCTTGTTAAAAAAGTTCTGGAAGATAACAAAAGTTTAAAATCAGCTAAGCGCAAGTTATGTGTTGGAAGAAAAGGCATTTTTGCACTGAAGAGAGCAGATTGAACAATCACCAAAATCAGCAACGAAATAGTACACATTGTTGAGAAATTCTATAATGATCTATATAAATGTGAAGATCAGAGGGATATCAACGTACATGATCAACGAGAAATCTTAACAGAAACTGAAGAGATAATCCCAGTGATGACAGATGAAGTTTTACAAGCTATTAGATTTATGAAAAAAGGTAAATGCCCTGGAGAAGATGGAATTACAATTGACCTTATCAAAGAAGCAGGAGAAGAATTTGCAAAAAGGCTATCTTTACTATTTTCCAAATGTCTCAAAAACTCAGATGTACCAGAAGATTGGAATAATGCTGTGATGATACTACTTTACAAGAAAGGAGAGAAGGAAAACATTAAAAATTACCGTCCGATCAGCTTATTGTCCGTGATTTATAAAATTTTCACCAAAGTTTTAACAACAAGACTTGAATCAGCTCTGGACTCGGCTCAACCTAGAGAACAAGCAGGATTCCGAAGTGGATTCAGCACAATGGATCATATCCAAACAGTAAGGGAACTCATAGAAAAGCATAAAGAATATAATTTACCTCTCTGCCTTGCCTTTATTGATTACGAAAAAGCTTTTGATTCCGTCTACACATCAGCAGTAGTAGATTCTCTGGAGGACATTGGTATAGACAAACCTTACATCAATATCATAAAGAAGATTTACAAGAAAGCAACAGCAACCATCCGTTTAGATAAAGGAAAAGCGAAGATCAAGCTCGGAAGAGGAGTAAGACAAGGAGACACCATTTCACCCAAGCTTTTTAATGCTGTCTTAGAAAATATCTTCAAGAAGCTGGATTGGAAAAACAAAGGGATTAGAATAAATGGAGAATTTTTAAGTCATCTCCGCTTCGCTGACGACATTGTAATTTTCAGTAACAGTCCTGAAGAATTGGAAATTATGCTAAAAGATCTTGCAGAAGCTAGCATCAATGTGGGATTAAAAATAAATTTAGAAAAGACTAAGGTGATGTTTAATTCAATTACATCAAAAAAGAAAATTGTCTACAAGAACACTGAGATTAAAGAAGTGCAAAGTTATGTGTACCTAGGACAGGAAATATCATCAGATAATAGTATCATGAATGAAATCAATAGAAGAATAAGAAATGGGTGGAGTGCTTTCGGGAAGAACAGTATTATTCTGAAGAGTAATATACCTCTTTGTTTGAAAAGAAAAGTTTTTAATCAATGTATTTTACCTGCATTAACCTACGGAGCAGAAACATGGACACTAACAAAACGGATGATACAAAGATTACAAACAGCACAGAGAAGCATGGAAAGATGTATGCTAGGCATAACTAGAAGAGACAGAAAGAAGATAACCTGGATAAGAAATCAAACAAAAGTTTTTGACATCCTTGAAAGAATCAAGCAGCTAAAATGGAAATGGGCTGGACACATTGCAAGAAGACAAGACAATAGATGGAGCACAAATATACTACAGTGGTATCGGGTCATTCCATATCAAATCAACCAAAAAAATAACACTTTTGAACCTTCAGGATTCAGATTTTCCTAGTTTTTTTTTTTATTTGTTGTACTTATCAAGTGGATAAGAAAAATCAAATTTTTTTATTTTTTTGGATTTTTATTTTTTGAGTTATTGACTTTCAAAAATTGAAAAATTGCTGAAAATTGACTCCACTTTGACACCTTTAAACAGCTGTAGACAAAAAACTATTTGACTTAGAAAGCTCAAATTGGTGTCATTCTCTTCTGCTTTTAATGATCTTTAAAATGATATGTAACATGATTAATTTATTTAAAATTTTAATTTTTTATAAAAAAAATTAAAATTTAAATTTAAAAATTTTAAAAACACCCCTTTTAATTTTTTTGAAAAAAATATATGTTTTAAAGACATTAATTGACTATGTGTATGCCAACTTTCATAATGGGATGACCATGGGTTCCTATGCAAATTAATATTTTTGTATCATCATGTATGCTAAATTTGCTATACTTGTTTTCCCATGTTAAAAAAGTAACTGTAAATTCATTGATTAAGGTTTGAATATTACTATTAATTATTAAGTAGTTCTTGTAATACAAAAAAATATGAATATTAAATCTATTAAATATATCAGGTAATACTTTAGAACAAGTCTCAACAGAATAACAAGTTTTAACATGAAAAGAACAAGTCTCAACAGAATAACAAGTTTTAACATGAAAAACAAGTCTCAACAGAATAGCACGTTTTAACATGAAAAGAACAACTCTCAACATGAATAGCCAATTATACTTGTTATCACTTGATTTTTGGCTGCAGACTTCATTCTGTTTCTCAATGTGATCAGTTCACAATTCTCTCAAAGTGAATTATTTGAAATTAGTTATTTTTAAATAACGTGTTGTATGGATATGTTTTTTTAGTTTATTATGGATAATCTGTGTACATATATTTTTAATATTAAGACCTTATTAACTTGAAAGTTTTGTGGATATATCAATTTTATGCAAGTTTTACAATGGTAGAAAAGCTTCCACAAATACATTTATAAATTGTTTCTAGTTCTAAGTCATACTTTTAAGTAGTAAAAAATGGCAGATAATCAAAACATTAAAAATTGGCCTGTGTTTTCTGTCAAATGTTGTAACCCTTTCAATGAAGAGAAACATTCTAAATCATGTAAAAATACAAGGAATGTAACAGAATGGATGTGCTTGTTAAATTTAGACATAAAAATGGGCATGAAAATATGTGATAGATGTAGAAAGAAACTTTCTAGTGAGTATAAGAAACAATTTGATCAGACAGATCAGGATGTATTTCCAAGCACTAGCAAAGATGATACGTTCATTGATTCAGAAACATCAATAAATTACTTAAACAAATCGCTAGAACTTATTGGTGAGTCACCTTTAAAGAAAAAGAAAATTCAAGTAGAAACTTATACAAAAAAAAAAAAAATTGGAAAAAATAAAAACAAGTCTTGAAAAGCAATTAATACCTTCTAAAGATACTGAATGTGAAGTAATAAAAGAGGAAAATAAAGTAGAATCTGAAATGTTGCAGCAGTTAAAGGATAAATTTTCCCAGGCTTCAAAACGTAGTGAAAAGTTAACAATCTTATCTGTCTTGCCTTCTAGTTGGAGCTGTAAAAAAATTGAAGATGAGTTCAAAGTCAGCAACTACATGGCCCGCTCAGTAAAAAAATAAAATAGAAAAAGGTATTCTATCAACCCCAAATCCAAAGCCAGGGAAAACTCTAAATGAGAATACTGCTCAATTGGTTATAAATTTCTACAATGAAGATGACGTTAGCCGAATGATGCCAGGAAAGAAAGACTTTGTTACCGTTAGGGACAAGACTTTAAAAATTCAAGTACAAAAACGTTTACTTATGGAAAATCTAAGTGAAATTTACCAATTATTCAAGGAAAAATATTCTTCTTGCCGTATTGGATTTTCCAAGTTTTGTGAGCTAAGACCGAAGAATTGCATCTTAGCTGGCAGAAGTGGAACCCACGTAGTATGTGTCTGCACTCTTCATCAAAATTTCAAACTAATGATAAATGGTGCAGGACTTCAAAATGCTGTGCTGGACGGGGATGACGCACCATTACAATCATATCATGGGTATCTAGCCAAAATTATGTGCAATCCACCTACTCCAAATTGCTACATGAATGAATGCAATGAGTGTCCCGGTGTCATGCAATTGAAAGAAGCTCTAACGAAAAAATTCGAAGATGAGTTGATTGATGAAATCACTTACAAGCAATGGGTTACAGTTGATAGATGTACGATGGAAACAATGATTAAAAGCAGTGAAGATTTTATTGAAGATTTCATAGAAACTCTCTTAAAACTTAAAACCCACTCCTTTATATCAAATCAACAGAAAGAGTACTATAAAAATTCTAAAGAAAATTTAAGTGAAGGCCAAATAGTTATTAATTGTGATTTTTCAGAAAACTATTCGTTTATGTTACAGGATGAAGTTCAGTCATACCACTGGACAAGTACCCAAGCCACTCTGCACCCTTTTATCGTCTATTACAAATGTGATGGAAAACTTGAGCATTTAAAATATGTTTTCATATCAGATTGCTTGGAGCACAATACAGTTGCCTTTTATGTTTTCCAAAAAAAATTAATTTCAATCTTAAAAGAAACATTACCTTTCAATCTTGAAAAAATCATTTACTTTTCTGATGGCAGCTCAGCTCAGTATAAAAATAGAAAAAATTTCCACAATTTATGTCTCCACAAAACAGATTTTGGAACTGAGGCAGAGTGGCAATTCTTTGCCACTTCACATGGAAAAAGTGCTTGTGATGGACTTGGTGGTACTGTTAAAAGGCTTGCTTCTAAAGCAAGCTTACAAAGGCCATATGCAAACCAAATTTTGACGCCAAAAGAATTGTATGATTTTGCTGTTGAACACATTCCAGGTATAGACTTTGAGTATTGCACCACTGCTGATTATGAAGAAGTTAAAAAAATATTGATGCCTCGATTCCGTGAATCAAAAACCATTGTGGGTACTCAAAAACTTCATTCTTTTTGTCCGATTTCTGAAAACCAACTTCTTGTGAAGCAGTATTACTACAGTGAGCGCCAATTTACTGAATATGTGACAGCACTAGATTACATTACACCAACTGATTTAACAAAAATTGAATCTGGATTTGTCACTGTAGTTTATGATGATTGTTGGTGGCTTGCATGCATTCTTGCAAAAAATAATATGACAAATGAATATAAAATAAGCTTTCTACATCCAAAGGGACCAGCAGCTTCATTTTTTTATCCACAACCAAATGATATACTAGACGTATCAGGGGATACCTTTCTGCAAAAAGTTCAGCCTGTTACTGCAACTGGGAGAGTTTATACTCTCAGTAACGAAGAAATGAAATTGTCTTCACGTTCTTTGGAAAAGTTCCTATCTTAAAAGTCCTTTATATTTTTTGTATATTTATATATTTAATTTTTAATTATAAACAAATTCTAATTTTTAACAACATAAAATATGAAATATTAATTGTGGAAATGAATATTTAATATTAGTGAAGTCATATGTGCAATGAAGATTCATGAATTATGCACGATTGGATTCCAGGTGTTAATTTCTCTCTCCCCCCCTCCCCCCCCCCTCAATGACTACACTTGAAACTTTAAATTTCACGGAAGATTGGTAATACAACATTCATGTAATATGTGGTGAACTGAGACTAGTATCTGATTTTGATTTAGGATAGCTTGAAATTGATTATGGAGAGATAATTTTATACAGAATCTGTAAGTTATTTTTCTTTTGCATATCTTTATTTTTACCGTAATGGTTTATTGTTTAATGGAATCCTACTCTATTATTATTAAATAAACAAGTTTTTACCAATTGTTATTACCTGATATTATATTTAATTATATTTAATATTCATGTTTATTTGTATTACAAAAACTACTTTATGGATTAATAGTAATAGTCAAACTTTAATGAACTTAACAGTTACTTTTTTAACATGGGAAATCAAGTATAGCAAATTTAGCATACATGATGATACAAAAATATTAATTTGCATAGCAACCCATGGTCATCCCATTATGAAAGTTGGCATACACGTAGTCAATTAATGTCTTTAAAACATATATTTTTTTCAAAAAAATTAAAAGGGGTGTTTTTAAAATTTTTAAATTTAAATTTTAAATTTTTTTATAAAAAATTAAAATTTTAAATAGATTAATCATGTTACATATCATTTTAAAGACCATTAAAAGCAGAAGAGAATGACACCAATTTGAGCTTTCTAAGTCAAATAGTTTTTTGTCTACAGCTGTTTAAATGTGTCAAAGTGGAGTCAATTTTCAGCAATTTTTCAATTTTTGAAAATCTATAACTCAAAAAATAAAAATCCAAAAAATAAAAAATTTTGATTTTTCTAATACACTTGACTGGTACTATCACTGCACCAAAAATTTTAAATTTCTGAGATGTCAAGGTTCAGACCATTGGTTGATTTGACATGGAATGACCCTATCCTAGAGATGTAAAACGACCAAGAAGACGACCACAAGTAAGATGGAGTGACGAAATTAGAAAAGTGGCTGGTGTAAATTGGATGACGAAAGCATTAGACAGAAAACATTGGAAAAATCTGGGGGAGACCTACATCCAGCAGTGGATCGAAAACGGTTGATGATGATGATGATGATGATACAGTAGACTCCCTCAAATCCGCACTCCTCAAATCCGCAACTCTCTAAAATTCGCACATATTTTAAGGATGTAAACAATGAAACATTCAGTCCAGATGTAGGTGCAAAATTTGACTTTTTTTAGTTTTATATCAATTCCATATATTTTTTCATTTGTAATTTTTGTTAAGGTTATTGAATTCATGTTTTTTCATGAAGAAAGAATAACTTATTTCTGAAAAAACAAAGATATTGATGATTTCATTGGTAATTACAATCTTACCAAATATATTTATGTATTAATCAAGCTTTTTTAGTTATTAAATCTGACTAAACTTGAAATAAAGCTTCATTATTTTATGATCTTGATGTGAATTAGTAATGTACCTTTATGAGGCAAGTTTCATTGAATAATTTAGGAAAAACACATTTCATCTCTATAATGAATATTTAATTGTACATTATTGATTATTAATTTGACCTTTGCTTTTAGTATTTTTATCATTTTAAAAACTATCTAATTTTTTATTATTTTAGTTTATTACTTATTTTAATATTTTAGCATATTGTAAGCATTCGTTATACTTTTGATTTCATTATTTACATTCAAATTACTTTTTAAAAAATGTAAACAAAGCAATGACCAGAAATCCGCAAATTTCTAAAATCCGCAAAACCTCTGGTCCCAAGCTGTGCGGATTTGAGGGAGTCTACTGTATTATAAAAACAGAATTACAGTCAAAAATGTTTCTTCACTTGCTTCTGATGTGTAAATGAGTTTGTACTCATGTGCACGCATTTGATTGATCAGACATGAAATAAATGATGACTGTACATTAATCCGTCTTGCCATTTTTTTTTTCTTTAGAAGTACGAACAAGATTCCACTCGTTACGAATTATGTGCTTTTTTATTATTTTTTTTCCCGCACCCCTTTTTTGAAAAAATTTGCCATTTTTTGTCATCTTTTAACAAAATTTGACGTTTTTTTCGCAATTGTTTCACGAAATTTGTCGTTTTTTCGCAATTTTTTTTTTTAGCAAAATCTGCCTTTTTTTGTGATCTTTTAACAATATATTCGGTTTTTTTCGCGATCTTTTAACAAAGTTTACCTTTTTTTCAATTTTTTGATGAAATTTTTTGATTAATTTCTGGATTCTTTTATGAAATTTCTGTATTTCCATGATTTCTTGATCTACTAGATTCTAGATTCAACTCTATATAAGTGCCCTGAAGAATGTAAAAAGTGTCTTTTTCAGAACAGTAGCACCCTGCCTGTTTTTAAGCCTGGGGGAAACTCTGAATATATACACTGAGATGACAAAAGTCATGGGATAGCAATATGCAAATATATAGATGGCAGCAGTGTCACTTAAAATTTGTATAAATCAGTGTTTGGGCAGAACTTTCATTTGTGTTCAAATGCTTCTTGTAAGAAGGTTGATTATGTGATTATGGCCACATGACAAGGATTAACGGATTTTGAACGTGGTATGCTAATTGAGCTAAACTCATGGGACATTCCATTTTGGAAATCATTATGGAATTCAACATTCCGAGATCCACAGTGTCACGAGTATGTCGAAAATACTTAAATTCAGGTATAACCTCCCATCATGGACAACGCAGTGGCTGATCGCCGGCAATTAATGACTGCAACCAGTGACGTCTGTGTAGACATGTCAATGTGAATAGACAAGCATCATTCTGTTAAATAACCGCAGAAATGAATTTGGGATGTCCGACAACGTATCCGTTAGGTCAGTTTTGCAATATTTGGCTTTAATGGGCTTCAGCAGCAGAAGACCGTCTTGGGTGCCATTACTAACAGCACGACCAACAGCGGTGTTCATGGGCTCGTGACCTTATCAGTTGGACCGTAGATGACTGGAAAAAAAGTGTCTTGGTCAGATAAGTCTTGAATTCAATTGGTAAGAAGCTGGTGGAAGGGTAAGAGTGTAGTGCAGACCCCATAAAGCTATGGACCCAACTTTTCAACAAGGCACTGTTAATTGCTCTATAATGGTGTGGACTATGTTTACATGGAATGGACTGGGTCCTCCGGTCAAATTGAACCATTCGTTAACTAGAAATTGTTACATTCAGCTACTGGGAGGCAACTTGCAACCATTCATGGATTTCATGTACCCATACAACGATGGAATTTTACAGGCTGACAATGCGCCATGTCACTGGGCCATAACTGTTTTCAATGGGTTTGAAGAACATTCTCGACAATTCCAACGAATGATTTGGCCACCGCAATCGCCCAAAGTGAATCCCATCGAACATTTATGGGGTATAAGCGAGAGATCAGTTTGTACACAAAATCCTCCACCAGCAACACTTTCGAAATTACGGATGTCCATGGAGGCTGAATGGCTCGATATTTCTCCAGAGACTTCCAACGACTCATGGAGTACATGCTATGATGTGTTGCTGCCCTTAGCCAGGCAAACGGATGATAGGCATGCTATTAGCAGGGTATCCCATGACTTTTGTCACCTCAGTGTATGTAACAATATGTTTGCACCCTTAAAAGAATTTCACCTGGTATAATCGCCCCTACGAACTGCCTATGCTAACCCCTTCCATCAATTTGTTTTTAAGGAAGACAACAGTAAGCAAAATATAAGCACACTCACCCAAGAGAATTCCGTCTCTGCACCCACAAGTCTGAATCTGGCCTTATATAAGAAAGGTGATTTGAAGTAGAGGCAATATTATCCCTCTCTTCAGAAGATGGTGATGTTCTCAAAGGTGAAGGACCATCATCAGATGTCTCATCTGTAGGGCTAACTGGACTAAGGTCATCACTAGCTGGACTGACAACCAAACCAGGAGAAACTGGAGTCTGAACACTATCTGGTGTTGATAATAAGCTGAGAGAACTCGTGCTACAATGCATGCCAGTCCGAGAAGTTGAGGGCATATCAGGTGTTGTAGCACAACTGGGTAAGGACGGTTCCTGTGCTACTGCATCAGGATATGCAAGCACATTTTCCCCATCAACAGAGTCAGAATCTTCTGACCCATAGGAACCGTTTCTATGTGCATTGTTTCCGTCGCCCGGCGGCTCTTCATTTTCACTGGCACTAAGAGTTTGGGATGAGGGGCTGCTGCACGGCGGAGTGACAACATCTGGTACACAGACACTGTAACTACCAGGAATTTCATCATTGTCTAAATTAAGCTCACCAAAACGAGATGCCATACGATCCATTGAATTAGCAACACGAGCCAAATCACTGGCTTCACTTAGACTAAGGTAAGTTTCATGATCAAGATCTGAAGAACTGTACTCATTTATACTGGGCTCTAATTCAGAATAATTTAGAATAGGTGTTTCATCTTCACATTCAAAATTAACAGCCTCATTAATATTTTCTAAGGAAGGGCCACCTTCATGGATGGAGTCATGTTCAGGAGTTGCTAAAGGGGCAGTACGTTGAATGCCGTGATGTTCAGCATGTATTTGAGTTTGATTAATGTAATGTCCATCTGAATAGGTATCTGAACTAACTGGATGAACTGGAAGGGCTACAGGTCTTGGTGCACCACTGGATGTTCTCTGAGGGAGAGCAGGGGGAGGACTAGAATCTCGAAGAAGAGGTACTGAAACAGATGTTGATAACATTGGTGTTATTTCTTCTTCTTCAACACAAGGTGTGGCATCATCGTCATCTGCAGCACCATTTTGCTCATCAGTATCAACAATTTCCAATAGAAAACTATCTTCAGGTTTTGTGTGTTTATGTTTTTGTGCAGAGACTTGACTAGAATCTGTAGCACTAGTTCTACTCACAGATGGGCCATCTTGTGAGGATGTGCTAGGCCCAACGAGATGGGCTTTCGATCGTTCTAAGGGCCGATGACCCTTGGCAGATTTTTGCTTTGGAGGCAAAGGAGGTGGAATATCCATTTCTTTAGCAGGGGTGGGATTAGGAGATGGTTCTATACTGTTCGTAGCATCTGTTGCAGGCTGAAGCACGTATTCCATATTAGTAAAGGCCACTGTGGAAGAACCGATGCTACATATGCTGCTGCTACTAGCGGTAGTTGCGGGTATAGATGGAATGGAAAGACGAGTTACTGACGCTTGAGATGCTCTTCTAGCTGCTGGGGGAGCAGCTGTAATACTGTTTATGCTTTGGTCAGAGCCAGAACGAATATTACGAGACTGACCTTCTCGCCTAACTGGTTCAGAGGCACGAGAGCCAGCTACAGAATGACTGCTGCCATTGCCAGACATGTTGCCATTCAATATTTGAGCTGATCGACTAGAAAGTACAATATGTTGAGGTGTGTTTGGGACGGATGACCCAGTTATTTGTGAATCAGAAAGATCTGTTGCATATATTGGATTATGGACTTGACGAATATGTGTCCATGGGTCAACTAAAAAAAGAAAAATAAAAAATACATTAAAACTGCTCAATATATAATCAAAAACTATAGGGGCAAATAATTATAGATAATACAAAGTTAATCATGTCAGAGCTGCCAACTGTTATACAACTTTTCATAAACTTTTAGAGTTTCTTTTGCATAAATCTGATCTTTCAGCATTGCTGTACAATATACTGAAAAATTTAAGAACAATCATTAAAAATCATGGTTCTTACTATCAACAGAACTTTCAGCAGTTGATAGCTCTGTTATACGATAGCACTGAAAAAAAATAATGAAATAACAATGTATGAAAAATAGCAAATGTTGAAACTATAAATCTTTAATAATAAAACAATATAATCAGAAATAAAGTATCAAACATATAAAATTTCTTGCAACTAAACACAAGATTCATAATCAGATTATTTAAATCCATGATTAAATTATGATTTTAATCAATTGATTTCTTTTTAATCATTGATTAAAATTCCATTCATTTCATTCGATTCATTTAATCATTGATGTCATTATCGGTGTAGATTTACAAAAAAATTTCTGAAATTCTAACTTAAGAGCAACTGCAATAAGAAGTATTTCATACGAAATCTACCTAAAAAAACCTAGATGGTTATTAAATCATTGTGAAAAAAATTTCAGTTCTTTTTTAATGTTGGTTTTTTAAATCATTCTTGGCACCTTTTGCTATTAAGTCTATTTTCTTATCTTTTCTTCCAACTGCTGCATCTTCATTAAATCTTACTTTGGCTTGTGGCATACTTCATTGAGCTCTGCCCCCTATGCGCTAACTTTGTCGACCCCCATTGAGACACTACAAACTCTAAAAACAGACTAATTTTATTAGAAAATTTTGACTTAGTTTTGATTGGCTTTTTAAAGATTGCAAAAGATTGTACTATAAATAAATAAATAAATAATAATAATGGCATCTCCCTGTAAACAGGTTTAGAATTTAAAATTCATTTCTCTTTGATTGAGGAATTAAAGTCTAAATCACCTGCTTTTAAATATCTACTGATTATTTACATATTTTAACAAGAGCAATTAAGCAGTGAAATACACAGAGTCCACCTGACATTTTTTGAACCATGGTTAAGAAAATTTTTAAGTAAGGCATTTTAAATGTATCATTTAAATCTGACGTGAATTTCACTGAATTTCTCCTTCTCTTTTTAATAGACATATGAAAATACTATTGTTGTTTGAAAGAAAATATTTGGTCTGTCTAGGAATTTACAACAATAGTTAAGAAGATCATATCAAAATATAAAGTAAATTTGTTGTACAATTTTTAAAAAACTATTTTATAATATTATTTAGTCATTTTTAATATGATGTAATTTCTTTTACTGACTACTTTTAACACACACTAATGAATTTATTATTCAAAAGTGGAGGTTAATACAAAAAACATTTCTCTATAATACCACCAATTTTCATATTTTTGTGCACAATAGTTTTCTTAATATTAACGAAGAAACACTACAGGTCACAAAAAATTCACGGTTGATGACATGAATGCATTAGATACTTTTTTTTTTTTTTTTAATAGAGAGAAACCTATGTCTTCTCTTATGCAAGTACAACACAGCAAACATATAAATGAAATGCTTTTCTCTCATCTTTCCCATTGAAGAGCTAATTATGAACATTAATTTATATCCTAGCATTATATTTATATATATATATATATATAAATAGCTATATTTTAATTATCAAATTATTTTTAATGTTATTGATATAATTTTTGGTATTATTATTAATAATATTATTACTATTATTATTTTTTTTTATTTTTTTTTATTTTTTAATTTTTATTATCCTATATTAAGATAATGAGTTTTTACCATGTAAAGTCACAATAAATGTTACTGATTAAAGTAACAATAATGTATTTTAAGTTATATGTTAATATGAATGTTATCTCTTAATTCTAATTTTAATCATTTTATTAATTTAATGTTAATATCGATTATTAATTATTTTTCCGGTTCAATTATATTTCCATTCAGCTTTATCTTTTTTGTTTGTTATGGATAACTATTATTTTTACTTACTTTCAACTCCTTTTTGTAAAATATCTTTGTTCCTTGTTTAATAATTTGGTTTTTGTGTGATGGTAGTCCCAAATTCGTATTGTTTTGCTTTTTCATGGCAAATACGAAGATGAAACCACACACTCCATTTGTAGTTCCAAAGTATTTGGGACCTGAAGATTCTGCTTTGGTTCTACAAATTTCATTTGTATTCATATTATTCTTTTTTCCTTCCATGTTCAATGTGCTATAAGTTATTAAATTCAATGGTTAATTTCAAATGGTTAATATTGTTTACTATAATTCAATTTAATTCTTCGTTTTGGTTTATTGTTTTGTTGATAAAATCCATTGGTGAATCTTGTCTACTTTTTATGGTATTATATTAGCATTCAAATTATTATGCTGCTCCGCGCGTGTAATTATGAATGTATACAATTTGATATTTAATTGATATCTTTTCATTTTGAATAGTCATAATGAATTTTTTCCTATTGTGGTATCTTATATATAATTAATATATAACATCCGTTGCTAATAGCAATTTTATAAATGTGGTGCGCATAGGTAATTGCTGCTATCCGCATAATCTTTGTGTATTGTCTGTGAGATTTCTACAATGTAGTTTTCCGTTACCATTTAATAGGATTTCCATTAAGAGTTGCAAATCGTTTCATCATGAATATTATATGTGGTATATTTATAATATTTTAACTGTTAATTTTGCTATTATGTTTAATTCATTGTCTTGATATATGGTATATTAAATGTCAAAATCAATATTCATTATTTATTATTTTTTAATATTAAAGTAATACATTGAAATTATCATTATTTATTATTTTTTTTTATATTAAATAAATACATTGAAATTATGATTAGTTAAGCCTATGTGAAATGTAGTAACAATGTGAGCATTGTGCTGAGATGTTAATTGGATAAGTTTGTGGATTATTATGTACGGTGATTTTTTTCACTTTTAAATGAGTCGATTTTGTGATTTTGCATTTATTGTACTGTGAGTACTATGATTCTTATTATATGTGGTGTGGGATGGTAGTATTATGGTCGTGTATTGCTTCCTTTTGGAGGTTTGAGTACTGCTTTAAAGCTTTGTACATATTGTATCTATTTTCATTTTATAGTTATATTATTCTAGATCCTTTTCTTTAGTAAATTATATTAGTCAAGATACTCGATTATTTAATTGTAATTTTTCTATTTTTATCTTTTTATTATATTTGTATTATCTCTTCTATTATGGCAGTACTTAGTAAAAATCTCGATCCTGGCAAGATACACAATGCTTCTTTGCAGTGTAGTGCCCGGTACAGGAGCAATAATAGGGTTACTCCTGGACCGTCATCCAGTTTCCATATAATCTGCTCCTCCTTAATTATATTTTCAGAAATGTTCTGATATCCGATGTAAAACTTGTCCATCTGCTTCTCAGTCACAAATCGTATCAGATCCTCATATTTCTATTTTTTGTAAGGCTTTTAATGTTATTTATAGTATAAAGTGTAACATTTGCAATTTGAAATATATTGGTGAAACTTCTGGTCCTCTTCATATACGCATGAATCAACATCGGTCAGATTCTGATAAAAATTTAGCAAAAAATATACAGTCTACAGCTGAAATACAGCATTTTCATAAACATAAATTTAAAAATACTACTATTGAAATAATACAAATTCAGAAAAATAAATCTGAGCGTCTCTATTTAGAGTTTTCATATATGAAATATTATAATACAATTTATCCTTATGGTCTTAATAGTGAGGTTTTTAAAAGATCTGTTAAAGTTTTTTCATCTATAACTGATACTACAGATTATTCTCCCATTTATCATAGTTTAAATCATCTTATAAATCCTAAAACTACACGTAACAAAAGAGGAAAAGGTTCATCTTCTAGTATTACTCCTAAAAACATTATAATTCAACAAATTAATAATCTGCATCGTAATTATTTAAAAAATTACAATTGGTTTCTAATACGTAAATATATTTTTGGAATAAAAAAGAAACATATAGTACAATATTTAAATATTTTTCTCAGTAAAACTTACTCTAATCATTTTTCAGATGTTTTTTATGATCTCATTATGACTCGTGTCAACCTTTACAATATAAATTTACTAAAAAAAACCTAAAAATCTACAAACTAATACTCAAATGGTAATTACTTTTTCTAATCCAATATTTAATAAAATCAATATTAATTCCATATTAAATGATAAAAACTGTCAATTTCCTATTAATAATATTCATATTTCTAAAACCTTTAAGTATCCCATCTATATCGGCAGAACGATTTTTAACTATAATTCTTTCGCTAAATCTTCTTTTGATGCTAGTACTTTACCCTTTAAATGCAATGACCCCTCTCTACAAAAATATATAAATAAAGATCATGGACATATTATTACTGGTAATCTT
Organism: Maratus speculifer; assembly: GCA_964019185.1. Classification (NCBI taxonomy): domain Eukaryota; kingdom Metazoa; phylum Arthropoda; class Arachnida; order Araneae; family Salticidae; genus Maratus; species Maratus speculifer. The sequence goes on from OZ025296.1 coordinate 244,535,843, forward strand.
AATCTTGTAGATGATTTACAACTTAGAAGAATTATGGGTTATGGGACCAAGTACAGAATTCCATCCAAATTAAACATTAAATCTATCATAAAACAATTTACATATGATATAGATATATTTATTTATAAACTTGCAATTTATTATAATCAACCCATTGAATATTTTAATCAATGGAAAATATTAGTTATCGATAAATTAACCAGGTCCTTAAAATATAATATTTCACACCTAGAATATGTAAATACACAGCATCTGTTTAAGCAAATCAATAAATTACAACAAAACTTTGTAATAACTTATGTTGATAAATCTCCTAATAATTATGCCATTATTTGTAAATCTTATTATCACCAACTGCTTAAATCTAGTATATCTAATAATAACACATTCCAAAAAATTAATGATAACTTACTTGCCAATAATTGTAAAATTAAAGGATTCTATAAATTATTAGACATTAACCCTACTAACTTTAAATATCCTTATCTAGTCCTTATACCCAAATTTCATAAGCATCCTGTTAAATTCAGAACTGTTACAATTGGTTGCAATACTTATAATAATGCTGCTAACAAACTTCTATTAGTAATTCTTAATCAAATATATAATATTACAAAAAAAAGTGATAATACACATAGCATAAAAAATAGTTATGAACTGGTCCATATTATGAAAAATCTTAAATGTATAAAAAATATCACTACCTATGATTTTAAAGATTTATTTAATAATATCGATTTATCGGATTTACATAATATCATAAATGAGCTTTTTAAAAAATATCAACACGAGTTGGACATATCACATAATATCGATTCTGATTATTTTCATACCTTAACTAATTTCATTATCTATAATAATTTTATCATGCATGATAACAATATATATATTCAAAATGTTGGTATACCACAAGGTGGTAGAACATCTAGTGTATTATCTGACTTATATTATTATGAACGTCATTATTTAAATAATACAATACATTTATATCGATATATAGATGATGTAATTTTAATTGATACTGATAACACCTGTATATCTCAATTCCCTGTTGATTATCCTTCTAATCTAGAACTTTCAAAAAACCTACTTTTTAATAATACAATCAATTTCTTAGATATTAAAATTATACTAAAAGAGAACAAATTTATAACTGATATTTATGACAAAAGGAAAGAATTTAATTTTAAAGTTAATACCTTTACTAATTTTAAATCATGTCTTCATAATTCTGTATATCGTAATATAATACTTAACCATTTATATAGAATAAAATGTCTATGTTCTTCCCATTTAATTAATACTAATATTAAAAAGCTTGTATATGATGCTATAAATAATGGTTATCCTAAAAAATTCATATATTCTTTAATTTATAATTAGATATTACATGATCTTATAATTAATTCCTTGCGTAAAAAATGTATAAAAAAATTATAAAACATAAAAATAATAATAAAAAATTAAAAATGTTAAAAAGTAATAAAAAATATATATATATAGGTTGGTTGGGTGGGTAGATGTTAGAGTACGGAGGAGGGTGGTGTTGTCTGGATAAAAACGCAAAGGTTAATTATCTATTTAAAAAAAAAAAAAAAAAAAAAATGAGAGTGGGTTATTTATTTTAACATAATTTTTAAACTGTTTAATTTACACCAATATAGGGATATTTGTCTAGTTATATCTATAGTTAAATAGCTATATTTTAATTATCAAATTATTTTTAATGTTATTGATATAATTTTTGGTATTATTATTAATAATATTATTACTATTATTATTTTTTTTTTATTTTATTTTTTTTTTAATTTTTATTATCCTATATTAAGATAATGAGTTTTTACCATGTAAAGTCACAATAAATGTTACTGATTAAAGTAACAATAATGTATTTTAAGTTATATGTTAATATGAATGTTATCTCTTAATTCTAATTTTAATCATTTTATTAATTTAATGTTAATATCGATTATCAATTATATTTCCATTCAGCTTTATCTTTTTTGTTTGTTATGGATAACTATTATTTTTACTTACTTTCAACTCCTTTTTGTAAAATATCTTTGTTCCTTGTTTAATAATTTGGTTTTTGTGTGATGGTAGTCCCAAATTCGTATTGTTTTGCTTTTTCAAAGCAAATACGAAGATGAAACCACACACTCCATTTGTAGTTCCAAAGTATTTGGGACCTGAAGATTCTGCTTTGGTTCTACAAATTTCATTTGTATTCATATTATTCTTTTTTCCTTCCATGTTCAATGTGCTATAAGTTATTAAATTCAATGGTTAATTTCAAATGGTTAATATTGTTTACTATAATTCAATTTAATTCTTCGTTTTGGTTTATTGTTTTGTTGATAAAATCCATTGGTGAATCTTGTCTACTTTTTATGGTATTATATATATATATATATATATATATATATATATACAGTCGAACCTCGTTAATACGCGAATCAGGGGTCCGATCAAAATTCGCGTATTAAACGGGTTCGCGTATTAATCAAAGGTCGCGAATTTTCATCGACAAAACACATTTTTTGTCAATTTTTAAGACATAAAATGACATTTTATTTATTTTAATCGTTATGTGCTTATTAAGCAGGAACGTTTGAAAGTTGAAAATTCAAATAATCGTTATTTTCTCAAGTAAAAACCTTATGTCTTTTCATATTTAGATTTATTATATATGACACATAAAATTGAATAAGACGAACACAAAAATTTCTGCTAACCATATTAACTAAAAACTTTTGTTAACAAAACTGAAATCTTTGTTAGCTATACCGAACAGATAGATGAGGTAATAAATAAGTTGATAATAATAAAAAGTCAATTAAAAAAAAACTTACTGAAGTCAATAATGTCATAAAAATTATTTTTTGGAAAAGTAACTCAATTTTGGCCTGTTTAACATGCGGTCGCGCAATCACCATGATGTTTTTCGCCTTATTTAGGTAGTGGTAAAGTTCGCTTGTTGAGGGTCCTTCGTCAAGTGACCACGCATGTTGTCTTAGGAAATTGAATGCCTCTGTAACTTTGGAGAATGGGGATGGGGCCGGAAACGCAGATCCGTCATCTTCTTCCTCTTTATCCAGTTTGTAAATTGCAGTTACATCGGCGATAACAACATCCAGACTTCTAAGTTCGGAGATGATTAGATCTTTGTTGATGTTAATGAACGTGTCTAAATCGACAAAATTTTCTGTTAGTTTCTTGTGCGGTTATCCAATCTTCTTCAACATTAGGGGTGCGAGGTTGGCTCTGTGTAAATGATGTCCTCTCTACTTCCGAAACCCGCTTTTTGAAAGGAATTTTCAAATGTTGTTGGTGTAACACTCTAACATGCTGCAGTAAGCATGTGCATAGCGTCAAGGACTGTAAAAGGACGACACTCGTAGCAAGAGAGATTGCTGCCGTGTTCCATTTAGTAAAGGTACTGCCGTACGACGTGAGTATTGTAATTTACTTTGGTGCTGTTAATTAATCATTGGTCCATTGGCTGGTTGACACTAGTCGAATTTGGAGATAGAAATTCTACTGGAAAAGTAATAGATAGAAATTCTAATTACTCAAATCTTGGTCAAATCTTTTGGATGCACAGGGCAGTTGTCGATACGCAATAACACATGGCGCGATTCTTTTCTCATACGCCGATCAAAATTACGAAGCCATGTTGTAAAAATTTTGCCCGTCATCCAAGTTCTACGCTGGCTTTCGTTCAGGCAGGGGAAATTCTTGACATTTTTAAAGCATCGCGGGTTGCGTGTTTTCCCTATGACTAGCAGCTTTAATTTATCTGATCCATCATAGTTGGCACCGAGCAGAATAGTAAGACGATCTTTGCTCAGTTTGCCTCCATGACATGTTTCTCCTTTCATGGCTATTGTTTTATTGGGTGTCAGTTTGTAAAAAAGCCTAAATTCGTCCACGTTGTAAATATCCTGACTTGAGTAGTTTTTTAACAGCTGTGGAAGCAGATTAATTTTTCAACAGTGAACATCTTTAATGTTGACTGCAGCTGACTCACCGCGCACTTGCTTGAATTTTTGCCGTGCCGAGTTTTAAATCAATCCTGCCATCCATTTGAGACATTGAAATCTAGCAATCCCATTTTTTCTGCGATTTCTGAAGCTTTTTCTTGTATAAGGAAAGGGCAGCTGACGTCACTGTGGGCTCTTATTAGTGTGGGCAAGCTGTTTTCGCCCGTACTTTATTATAGCACCCACTCTACATATGAATTCAGGCATTCTGATTGGTCTACAAATTTTATTATGGTTCTCTGCTTGCTATGATTGGGCTACGTCATCAAGATGAATCCTACAATGATCGCTATGACAAAAATGTAGCGGTAGACTGGTTGACAAAAGTGTTTGTTTGTAAACATGCCCTTTCCTTATTAACAAACCGCTTATTGGGATATTTGTACAGCGCGCTTAAACAAACCACTCATGTTGGGCCTTTTACGTGTCTTGGCGGTTTTTATTTTCTTTTTCTTTCTTCTTCCAACCACAGTTTGGTTAACGATGGCATTCCTATTCTTTAACTAAGTCCTTAAAGTGACTCAGGTATGCCCTTTTCTTTGGCGAAGGCAGACTTATTTGAGACAGCTTGGGCATCGATTGATTTATAATTTGTAACTTCTCAATGATGGACAGAGCCTTTCGTTTAATATGTTTTGCTCCTTCCGCCATAGTTTAGACTAGATTATAAAAACAAAGATGGATGTCGTAGACTAGATAATACCAGGAGTAACAGGCGACTCTCTTCTTTAAAAAAAAATCATAACACTGATGAAACAGCGATTGGAAAGACTCACGTGATTAATCTGTTATTGTAACACATGCTTCTTCTATCGGTTCTACTGCTCTAATTTAGGGGAGGGGGGGGGGGGGTCACATCATTTCTTAATTATGGGGAAAAGTTCTTTTCATTTTTGCTTTTTATAAAAACTAGCTGACTCCAGCATCCCGCGGCCGCGATGAATGAACCTTACATGAACCTCAAATTTGTATGATTTTATAAACTTAATTCCCTTTTTGTCTACATTTATATTTTTAAATGACAAAAATCGCAACAAAAGTACTGAATTGACGGTACATTCTGCTGTGCGTAATTTGATTTTTTGAGCTATGTGTTCAGAAAGCAAGAGAAACCACGACCAGGTTTTTACTGATTTCGAAAAGTTTTGAATCAATTATTTTTTAATTTACATATTCTTAAATAGCGTCTCATGATAGACCGAAATGCGAAAGTTAAATATCTCTAAATGCTGTATTTTTTAAAAATTTGAATTTTCATTAAAATTTTGCACTATAGTTTTATAATACTGTCCAAATGAAAACAGGTGTTTTTCAAAGCAGATATAATGTCTTTAACTTTTGTACAACGCTAAACTTGTCTCGCTTATCATATTTCATTGGGAGAGTTTTGATTAGGCAGTCCTGTGCTAGCTTCGGAGCCGGGTCCGAATTTAGTCAGCGTATGATTTTGAAGGGGAAAATGCTCAATTTAATTGGTTTTAAATAATTCTTGAATAAAAAATAATTGTTTAAATAATTTTTGTATAAAATGCTTGGGAAAATACTTCATTTAAAAATTCGTAAGTTTAGAACTAAGCTCATTCGCGTATTAAACGTAGGTTTTTCTTTCTAGGGACTGATAAAATTTCGCATATTAAACGGGTTCGCGTATTAACCGTTCGCGTATTAAAGGGGGTATTTTATATGCGTAAGATAGGAGTATTTCAAGGGACCAAAGAAAATTCGCGTTTTAAGCGGTTTCGCGTATTAACGGGGTTTGACTGTATATATATATATATATATAGTTAGAATATTATCCTAGATTCTACTGCAAATACCATTTTTCTTAATATAGGGTTTTAATATATATATATATATATATATATATACGGTCGAGTCTCTCTACAACGAAATTCTATACTTGAAGTGAAAAAACTTCTTTAAACACCATAAAATAAGTTAATTGCGCAAGGCCTTTCGAAAGAACTTAGTCTTTCTTCGTCAGGTGCAAAAAAGACGTGCGTCTACAATGAATGTAGCGGCACGACTGAAGGGGAATGCGGGAGGGAGAGGGAGCAAGCAGAAGGAACAGCCAATAGGAAAGTAGAAGGCAACAGCCAATCATGGAAGGGCATAAACAAAACTAGATAAACAATGAAGGAGAGGAAAGGAAGAAGGGGGAAAGGGAAATGGGAAAAAAGCGGGGTAAATTAAAAAATTAACTAAAAGGAAAGATTAAAATGAAATAAAATGTACGCAAAAAATATATAAATTAGTAATAATAATAAATAAGAAAAAAAAAATTAAAAATAAAAATACATAAAAATAAAAAATTGTTTACAATTATAAACACACATATATAAACCTGAAAATTGTATACATAATATATAAAAAAAAAAATAAAATAAAAATAATAAATAATAAACTTAATTATGAAGCATGTTTATTATTTATATATATATATATATATATATATATATATATATATATATATATATTATGTATACAATTTTCAGGTTTATATATGTGTGTTTATAATTGTAAACAATTTTTTATTTTTATGTATTTTTATTTTTATTTTTAATTATTTTTTTTTCCTTATTTATTATTATTACTAATTTATATATTTTTTGCATACATTTTATTTCATTTTAATCTCTCCTTTTAGTTAATTTTTTAATTTACCCCGCTTTTTTCCCCATTTCCCTTCCCCCCTTCTTCCTTTCCTCTCCTTCATTGTTTATCTAGTTTTGTTTATGCTCTTCCATGATTGGCTGTTGCCTTCTACTTTCCCATTGGCTGTTCCTTCTGCTTGCTCCCTCTCCCTCCCGCATTCCCCTTCAGTCGTGCCGCTAAATTCATTGTAGACGCACGTCTTTCTTGCGCCTGACGAAGAAAGACTAAGTTCTTTCGAAAGGCCTTGCGCAGTTAACTTATTTTATGGTGTTTAAAGAAGTTTTTTCACTTCAATTGTGTATAACACCAGCTTCAATTTTATACATTGAAATTCCATACATCGAATTTCTCTATATAACGAATTTTTAGCAGGAACGGTCCCCTTTTCGCATGATTACATTAAAAACAGTCTCTATATGGCGAAATATCTATCTCCATATAACGAATTTTTTCATAAATTGGTCATAAAAAAACAGTTTTAAAAAGCTTCGATATCATAGGGAATCAATTTTCCATCATTTATTTTTGATTTATTGTCAGTGCTGAGTTTTTTTTTTTTTTTTTTTTTTTAAATTATTTCTCTCAATGTTCTTTAAATCCAACGAATTCATCCCACCTCCCACACACATCATAGAAATCAATTTTCCATCATTTATTTTTGATTTATCGTCAGTGCTGAGTTTTTTTTTTTTTTTTTTTTTTTTTTTTTTTTTTTTTTTTTTATATTACTTCTCTCAATGTTCTTTAAATCCAATGAATTCATCCCACCTCCCACACACCTTTCCACATCTTTCTCAAAACAGTGTCAATTAGATTGATACACAAACATGTAAGAGAGGAATCAATGAGAGGCACATAAGAGAGGCCTTCAAATGGAGGAAAATGTTAACTACAATTTTTCATTCCTTAGTAAAATTTGAAAATTTTTTTGAGAGCGTAACAATTTTAAAATTAAAAAAAAACACAAAAAATTACAGATTTCTTCGTCTGAAATTAATGAGTCTTTTTTATTTGATTTTCATTGAGCTTTGTTAATGAAATCTGTTAATTAATCTGTTCTCATTAATATCTGTTAATCTGTTCTTCTCATTAATCTGTTCATCATTAATCTGTTCATCATTAATCTGTTCATCATTAATCTGTTCATCATTAATCTGTTCTCTTTTTTGAAACAGCTTAAATAATTAAGAAATAAAATGTTAGGTTAATCTTTACTTTTAAACACTTCAAATTCTTAATTCAAAAGATCAAAAATAATATTTGTTTAAATTTCACACATTAAATATGATTTTTGACATTCTCTATACATCAAATTTCTCTATATAACGAATTTTTTACTGGAACGGTGGATTTCGTTATATAGAGACTCGACTGTATATAATTTTTTTTTTTTTTTTTTTTTCCCAGAAGTAGATACTTTTTTGCAACATTTGGAACTGTTCAAAAGGAAGAGAAAAGAATCCTAACTTCACATTTACTTTTATGAACTTTTAAAATTATCATAAGTATTAAACAACAAACAGTATTGACAAATTTAAAGCAATAATTTAGAATAACTGAATGATTATTTTCATTTTTATGTTTATATCTAAAATGTTATAAAATTCATGTTTTTAATTTTAACCAAATGGTTATGTGCTCTTAACAATTGGATTTTATTCAGAATTTCTAGCCTCAATTTCATTTTTGCATTGCATCTTCCACTTGGTTATTGTTCTAAGAGATATGACGGGAGGGGAGGGGGGGGGGGGCAATTTCTCGAAAAATTGACAATTACTTGAAAGGCCACAAATTTTAATTCACCATAGTTTCGAAATTTTTGGACATGAATCCTATAGAGAATCTAAACCATACAGAATCATTTTTGTAGTGACATCTTTATGTTGAAGTAATAACATTTTATTTTTCTTTTAAGTAGTAAAGTTGTTGTTATGAGTGTCACTCCAAAAGGTCACACACGTAACAACAACTTTACATTCCTTAATTGTTATTATTCTACACTAAAGATATCACTACAAAAATGATTTTCTATGTGTCTTCTAATAAAAATAAAAAAGTAAAACACTATCTACATAACATCACTTTCAAATTTGTTTCATTTTGCAAAAAAACACTTACTAAAAATCACACACATAACACTGGAATTGCCTGAATATCAAATCTTATAATAATCAAGAGACTTATTATTTATACTTATTTATCTATTGAAGAAAGATCTTGCAATCCATTTTTTTACAACAAAAATATAACTAATTTTTTATATATTACTTTAAAAACAAACAGAACATTACACATTAAAAAGGTAAAATAAAAATTAACAAAATTATATAATAATTTAAAACAATATATACCTGGACCATTCTCTAGTGTAAATGTGAATGATAACTGGCCAGTCACATGATCAGATGGGTTTTTATTGCACAAGCTGAAACTAAATTCGATTGGAACACTGAAACAAAATACAAATTTAATTCTAGAATAACTTTATTTTTTTACATCAATATTTGTTACATAAAATAAAAGATTCATCATTAAGCAAATTTAGGAAAAAATGAGGAATTTGAATGCATACATACCCAGAAAACTGATCAAGGAGGAGGCAAATTTGTACTGAAAATTTCCCTAAAAAACGACTAATTATAGGTCTACTCTTTGCAAATTTATCTTTAACTTCAAAGTCAAGAATGTCGGAAGGATATGCAATGAATTCAAACTGAAATAAAAATTTGCAAGGATTGGTGAAAACAATTTTGAAATAGAAACGAGTTTAAATAAAATATTACAATTTCTTAATTACAAAAATATAGAGAATGACTAATTTGAAATATTGAAGTACATAATTTTAAGTAAATTATGAGAAAAACACAACATGGCAGCAAAATAATAAACACAGTGGTAATTAAAAAAAATTATCTAAATTGCATTTAAGAGTGCCTGCATATGACTAAATTATCTTTACTTTATAAAGAGCATCAGCGCTCATCTTTTTTATATTTACAAAAAATTTCTAAGCACCCAAGTCCATAAAAAAAGCATAAATTTTAAAGGACTTATATACAGACTATGGTATGTTAAACTGAGAAAGATTGATATTTTGAAAAAATGATTTTAACTGTTTTTATATGAGTACTGCTTTAAGAAATGAATCATAAGATGAATCTTAAGGCTCCTGTCCCCATCTGGCAAAGAGCTCAGGCGCTAATGCTAATTATGGGGGGAGGGGGTATTTGCTAATACCTTGTTTGCAATTCGACATTTCAAAATAATATTTTTTGCAATGGATAGCTGAAGTGTATTTTCTACATCACCCTTTTTCTTACTTTTTTGGGTTTTGGTTGCAAATATTTTTTATAATGGCACTTTCATTTTCAGAATGTTTGAAAAATGAAAGTAATTTATACAGTCAAACCTGTCTATCTCGAAAACCTGCTTATGTCGAATTTTTTTAATTTCCCTGCATTTTCATTTAAAAATCAATGTATTTTCCAAACTTATCTCAAATTATTTTTTTCCAAACCTGCCTATCTCGAATTTTCGAAAGAAATGTCAGTTTTCAATTCAAGATCTGACATTTTATATTTGTAAAAAAAACATTCCATTGCTGCAAGAATAAACGTTTTTAAATCGCCAGTTCTCATTTCCGTGACATTCCTGGAAGAGGGACATCCTTGCCCCTCTCAGCGCCACGGGTGTTGCTGAGGGATTGTGCGGGAGTTTCCAAGATAAGGAATGGGGGGGGTTTGGATTGAAGGAAGAAAATGAAGGTCCAAATTTTTCTCCAGAAAAACAACTGGTTCTTGGTCACTTAGATGATATGTGATCAAAAGCGCTCAGATAAAAAAAGGAAGGAGGGTTGAAATGCATGGGAAATACTTGGGCATTATTGGTCGAAATGAAAAACTTCTCGGCATTTCGCGAAGAGAGAGAAAGAGCTGGCCACTACAGTCATTTAGTTAAACGAATACAACGCATTTCTCTGTCTAATTTTAGAGCTAAAATGTCTGGCACAAAAAGAAAATTAAATGTTTTATCGATCAAAAAAAAAAAAAAAAAAAAAAAAAAAAAAAAATGGAGATTTTGACTTTTTTGAAGAAAAATCCTTCTATGATGAAAAGTGTGGTCGCATCGAAATTTGGAATTCCACCCAGTACTCTATCCACCATTATAAAAAATAAAGATTGTATAGAAAATAACTTTGAAAACAACAATAAAACCATGAAAAAAAAACCGCGCATGCTTTTTTCCTGATGTGGACAAATGTACAAAAAAATGGTTTGAGCAATACTCTGGAGAAGGAGTTCCTATCAGTGGCTTAATGCTTAAAAAAAAAGCTGAAGAATTTGCAAAAGAATTGGGACTTAATGATTTTAAAGCGAGTAATGGCTGGCTTGAAAGCTTCAAAATGAAACATGGTATTGTCTTCCGGAAAATTTGTGGGGAAAGTGTGTATGTGCCAACAAGTGTTTTCAAGGATTGGTTAAAAGCACTTCCATCTTTGTTGCAAGGATATGATCCATCTGATATTTTTAATGCTGATGAAACCGGCCTTTTTTTCCAATGTTTGCCAAACAAAACAGTAGTTTTTAAAGGAGAGGAGTGTAAAGGTGGCAAGCAGAGTAAAGTGAGAGTAACTGTGCTTCTAGCTGCTAATCAAAATGGCAGCGAAACACTTCTGCCAATAATGATTGGCCGTTCAGCAAAACCAAGATGTTTTGCAAAAGTAAAGTCATTTCCGATTCTCTATAAATCAAACAGAAAATCTTGGATGACTAGCGAAATTTTTGGCGAGTGGCTAAAAAAAATTGATAAATCAATGGGCTTGAAAAACAGGAAAATTCTGCTCTTCATCGATAACTGCAGCTCTCATAAGAATCTTCCTTCAACAAAAAACGTTACAGTAAAATTTCTACCCCCGAATACAACTTCAAAACTTCAACCGTTAGATCAAGGGATTATTCGGAGTTTTAAAGTTGAATATAGAAAAGAACTTGTTCGAAAACTGATCAGTGCAATTGAAGATGGTGAAAAACTTCCCAACATAACTATTTTGAATGCTATGAGAATGATAGACTATGCTTGGAGATGTGTCACGGAAAAAACTATAAAGAACTGCTTTGAAAAGGCTGGATTTGGGCAATCATGTACTGTCGAAGAACAACAGCTTATAGAAAGAGAGGAGTTACTGGCTGAGGAAATTAATGAAAACTCAAAAGAATGGAGAATTATTAGAGATGAACTAAATATTGATAGCTCATTTAAGGATTTTGTAAACGTTGATGAATCATTAGTAACGAGTGGAACATTATTAACTGATTCTGAAATTTTAGAAAGCATTCGAGGAACTTCAGATGATGAAGAAGAAAATGATAACGAGGACAACATAAATATAGAAAGAGTGGTTACGCCAAAAGAAGCAGAAAAAGCCATTGAAACATTGAGAATTTTTCTTGAATCCCAGGACAATATTGATCAGGATGGCTTCTCTGCTGTTGTAAAATTATAAAAAATTGTCCAATCAAAAAAAGTTTTGCATCAAAAACTCCTAATGGATTACTTTTTGTAAGGTATGTAAATAAAATTTAGTATTTTAAATCTTCAGTCTTTTGCATTTAGTTTAAAGACATTTTCTTTGTCTGTTTATATAAAACCTGTATATCTCAAAACCTGTCTATCTCGAATTTCTTTTTGGCTCCCTAGAGATTCGATATAGACAGGTTTGACTGTAAAAAAATCCTGCAGCCAAAATCAAAAAAGCAAAAAAGAAGTGATAGAGATACACTTCAGCTATCCAATGCAAAAACTAGTTGGATGTGTCAATCCCAAAACTTTCTTCTATCTCATAAGTACATTTTAATATTAAAAAAAAAAAAAAAAAAAAAAAACGTGGTGATCTCAAAGTTACCCACTCTCGAATTTCCTCAAACATTTGACCTAGCCTAACGAGATTCTGGTTACCGAAAAGCCTAAAACGCAAAATTTAATTAATATTCTGAGAAAATGAGCTTAGTAGTGCCTCATGTTGGGTAATTTATACTAAAACCTAATAAGCATCTATTTATGTCAAGACCTAACAGAATCTGAAATTTGATGGAATTTCGTCCATTAGTTCTTAAGATATAACAAAAAATTTGCAAAACGTAGCACAGCAACACCATATCGTAGATAATTTATGCCAAAACGTAAAAAAGCGTCTAATTATGTTATGGTGTAAAAGAATCTGAAGTTTGATGAAATTCTGTGCATTAGTTCTTGAGATATAGCTAGTTTAAAAAAAACCGTGTAAAATATAGCACAGCAGCATCATCAGTTGAGGGATTTATAACAAAACTTAATCATCGTGTAATTATGTTATATGTCATTTTGTAACAAAATCTGAAGTTTGATTAAATTCTGTGCGTTGGTTGTTGAGATACAGCTATCGGAAAAATCGTGCAAAATGCAGCATAGCTGCAACACCTGTTGCAAGGTTAATAGCAAAATGTAATCAGCGTCTAATTATGTTATATATTCTAGTGTAACAGAATCTAAAATTTGATGAAGTTCTCTGCATTAGTTCTTGAGATATAGCTATCGCAAAAATCGTGCAAAATGTAACATAGCAGCGCCACCTATAGGGCAGTTCACACCAAAACCTTATCAGCGGCTATGTATCTCAAGGTAACGCGGAATCTGAAGTTTGGTGACATTCTGTGCATTAGTTCTTGAGATATAGCTATCATGAAAATAATGAAAAACGTGGCATAGCAGCGCCACCTGCTGGCCAATTTACACCTAAACTTAATCATCGTCTATGTATATTAAGGGGTCACAGAATCTGAAGTTTGGTGAAATTCTGTGTATTAGTTCTTGAGATATAGCAATCTTAAAAATTATGAAAAACGTAGTATAGCAGCGCCACCTGCAGGCCAATTTTCACCAAAAACCAATAGGCACTAATTCATATCAAGGTCTAACTGAATATAAAATTTTATTAAATTTCGAGCATTAGTTCTTGAGATAGAGCGCCCATAAATTTTTTGTCACATACAGACAGACACACAGACAGACAGACAGACAGACAGACAGACGGACAGACTCACAGACAGACATTTTCTAAAAATAGTCGAAACGTGTTCAGGACCTTCTAAAACGTATAAATCCGTCGAAAACCGGAAGTCGAAAATTTTCATGAATCCAATACTTTCTTCTTGTAAAGATAGAAGAAAGTAAAAATATTTAGAAATTTTGAAATTCAAACAAGATATTAGCAAATAAAATCCCCATAGGATCAACATTAGCTTGCGAGCCCTTCATCTGAAAGGGACAGGAACATAAGACACCATTATATTTAAGAAACAAATTTCTATATTTAAGATAAAAATTTCTAAATACCCAAATCCATAAAAGAAAAGCCTAAAATATTGTTTTAGTAATAATTTTGACCTTTGGATTTTAGCTAAAGGCTGATGTATTACAAACAGATAAATTGAGAAAAACTGATATTTTGAGAAATTAGATTTTCATGGCTTTTAAATGATATAATTTAATGATTTTAATTACTCTAAGAAATGAATCAATATCTATTATTTCTATCAACATATACCTAGGCACTTGACTTGCATATGTTATTAGATTAATAACATATGCATATGATCTGGCCCTGACTTTTTTCACCCACTTAGAAAATTGACATCCGTTGCATATGTTAACTTAGTTAATAGACAATTTAAATAAAGCAGTATTTAATATGAGCTTAGAGATTCGATATCACATCTTTTATTAACCACAATTTTCAATCCCCCACACTTCCTCTTTATTTTTAAGTTTCTTGTTTTTTTTTTTTTTTTTTTTTTTTTTTTTTTTTTGCTGCAATACATGGGTAACACCAAGGAAAAATAGTTGAATGGCTCCCCCCCCCCCCCCCCCCTGAAGAATGAAATTCAATAATTGATAGAACCCAAAGGCAAATCCATTTCCGAACTCTAAGCTAAAAAGGAGTTAAATTTTTTTAGGTGACATTACCAGCCACCTCAATAATCTAAACTATCATTTATTGGAAAAACAACTTGTTCATAATCTTTATAACTGTATATAATCCTTTGAGATAAAAATTAATGATATTGGAATGTCAGTTGAAAATGAAAAACTTCATTAACCATCTGAATCAAAAAAGTTAATAAAACTACAAAATATGATCTGGATGTATATGTACTATGTAAAAAAATATTAGGAAAGAATTCAAAAATAGATTTTTTTACTTTTGCCAAAATGTAATTTCCATGAGAATGCTCTCTCTTCCCCATTCTTAGTTGATATCGAAAGCATTCCACCGAACTAATAATCTAAATTTGCAGATTTAAAGTATGATTTTGCTATGAAAAACAAGTATTTTCAACTTCTTCAGTAATTGACTTTTATTCAGACTATGTGTCCATAAATTATTATGTATCCAGCAATACACATACATTGTTTATATTTTCCATCTTTGAGAGCAATTACATATGCGAACAGCTGTTCAGTCAGATGAGGAATACAGAGCTACCAACTTTTGAAATTGAGAAATTGTAGCACACAAAATTCAAATTAATGTGGAGGTTAGTTGGTTGGTTTTTGAGTTTCACAGCTATTTTTTGACACCCGTTACAAGAATAAGGTTTTAGTCTTTCAGTTCAATATAGTAAATTTTTTCCCCTGAATATTTTTTTATCGTTTATAGAGCTTCGTTTCATTTCTCGGCATTTTTTTTTTTTTTTTTTTTTTTTTTTTTTTTTTTTTTAACATTTCTAAAAGGAGAATGATTCCAATTTTTTAGCCTAATGCAGTAAATTTTGACAAAATTCACAAATTTTTTTCTGTGATCATTTCACAAAATTCATAATTTTCTTTCACCATATTCATAATTTTTTTCACATAATCATAATTTATGTTTTCCTATCGTGATTCTTTATTGAAATCCACACTTTTTACCATTAACTTTTGACAAAATCTAATTTTTTACCACAATCCTTTGACGAATTTTGTATTTATTTTTTTATCTTTGACGAAATTCATGACTTCTGTTTGCGATCTTTTAATGAAATTTGCTTTTTATTTTTGTGACCTTTTGACAAAATTCATATTTTTACTGCAATCTTTTGGCAAAATTTATTTTCTTCTACTACCAGTTGACAAAATTTGCATTTTTTTATGTGATCATTTGTCGAAATTTGAGATGGTATATCATGACAAATCAGAAAATTTCACAACAGTTTTGCTCAACCTTTTGACGAAATTTGCATCTTCTTTGTGAACTTTTAATAAAATTGATTTTATTCAGCGACTAACAGAAGTTAATCACCATTTTTTTTTGAGCTCTTTGATGAAATAAGGATATTTTTCTTATGATTGTTTGAAAAAATTCTCAATTTTTTTTTTGGAATTGATTCACAAATAGGTTTAGAAAAATTCTGTAAAACTTCCAAGAAACTTTAAAATATACTCGCTGATGAATCACAGGTCTGTGGAAGAATCTGCAGAGAAAAATACAGCAGAGTTCTTTTCATTTTGTAGGACTTTGTTTCTGTGTGCAAATTGCCTGATTCTGCACAATATTTCAAACACTGTCCATCAAAGAATGCTCCCACTCAAGAAACCATTAAAATAGCACCCTGTTTCAAAGAAAAGGAATTCCTGTAAAAATATTTACAGATACATGACTCACTCATGGTTAATATCCATTAAGAGGATTTATATGTTAAGAAGTTTGTTTTGCAGAAAAAATTGTTTTCCCTCCTTGAGCATTTTAAGACAAGTTAGTAATTACACTGTCTATTGTAAGTATATTTTCATTATATTGCATTCTTTTTTATCAGACTAATTTTCTGCTTACAACAGAATTCCATTACAGATAATTCCCATTGTTACATGCTTTATTGCATATTTTTTTTAATAATGTATTAGTCTGCATTTATAGATTTACAATAAATCAATCAATATCTTATTTAACACATTTAGTGCCACATCAATCGCTAGTGATTGATATTGAACTTTCTGTTTAGGCTGCATTCACAGGTGAATGACAGTATTGGGATTGTGTAATGAGACTTTTTTTAGGGCCCAAATGTTAAAACAGATCAAATAAACTTGGTTCTCAATGAATTAATAAACATTTTAAAACATACTTAGCGATGCATAAGAGTTTATTAAAAAGCAATTTTTATTAGAAATAACTAATTCTGAATATGAATAGAACTGTGTTGAATGAACACACATCAGGACTTAGTTTAGTAATACAGTAGAACCCCGATATTCTGGATCATTTTTTTCATTTCGGTTTTTAAAGTTTGAGAAGCGATTGGCGAAAAAGTATTTTTTTTTTTTTATTATTATTCAGAATATGACGATGCAACAAGTTAATGTTGTGGAAATTACCAAATCGCTTCTCAAACTTAAAAAACCGAACTGAAAAAACCAATCTGGAATATTGGGGTTCTACTGTACTTATAAAAGAAAATGTACAAAGGAGAAAATTTTTCATTCACTTCCATTCCTAATAATTATCTACATTAAAAATTATAATGAAGTGGCTATTAAAGAAAATATTTTTATTTTCCCCACACAGAGTGTTCCATTTCAAAAATTAACAAAATAAATTGTCACTTTCAAATAATACATACTGTTTTATTTTGATTCACAGACTATCGCTAAATATTTTAAGAAGCATGAATACCTGACCAGGCCAAGATGGTTGGGTGGTAGATTCAGCAATACCAGTTCGACACACTTGACCATGATGAGGTAAAAGTAATACACCTTCGCCTTTACCTGGTTGAATTGATATTTTGACATAGGGGTCAGGATTGAAAAACATCCCCTTTTTCAGATTTCTCGCATGAAGGTCTAAAATAAATATAAGAAATTGTTAAAAATACTCATACAAAAAGTGGACACAGATTTTTTTTTTTTTTTAATAATATTTGTATGTATTAGCATAATTAACAACTGAAGAGTTTAGTGAAAGAACATGTCATAATACATTTCCTCAAAATCAGTTTTATTTTATGGATAAAGAAGTTATGAGATATTCTTTCACACAATAAAGCTAAAACACTGATTTTCAAATTAGTCTTGATGACTTGAGACATAACAAAATCTCTCTCTAAATAACAAAACACAGTATAACAAATCCGGGTTGAACCCAATCTTAGCAGTCTTATGGGAATAAGATGCAGCCACATTAGGCTTAATTTCAATTTGAGATGTGTATGAGAAAACTTGTCTGCCTAAATACAAATCTTTTCTACTTGAAATCCCTTCTGTTCAATAAAGTTTTCTATAAAAGATTCAAAACTAACAAAATTTCAAAAACCGAATTGAAAACAAACATAATGGGTAGCATAAACAAGAAGTTCAGACCCAAACTAGATCGGAGATGGAAAGCAAATCATTCCTTTTTGAAATGCATTGAAAAAAAAAAAAAACACTGAGCTATTCTTTTTGCGGCTCAAATCAAACACGGTCCCCCTCTAAGGAGAACAGAACAGACAATCCGGTAAATTGTTTCTGATGAAATGCAACACAAAGATTTACAGAGAAAAAAACATGCTAAGGAAATGCCACTTTCTTTTATGAACACTTTTCACTGTTCTCCATAAATCTTAATTTTTCAGATATCAATGTAGTTTTAACAACTGTAATACAAAGAAAAAATTGCTACTACCTGCTTTTAATTGTAATGAATTTAATATGTCTGCCTAAATTTTAACTCAATCATCTTCAATTGTTCGTTTTTAGCTCACGGGCTATCATAGCCTGAGAGCTTATGAGCCCGCCCGTTCTGTATGTATGTGCGTACGTTCATACGTACGCAACACGATAACTCATGATATAAATATCCCATCCACTTGAAATTTTGTATATAGGTATATCCTGATGAGGCACTTCCCTGATTAGTTTTTGGAGTTCATTCGATATGTATAAGAGGAGGAACGGGGGGCTCATGCCCCTCCCCTTAATTGATATGAATGGGTTTTTCATGCAGAAATATTAGTTTTTGTTCAAAATTTACACATAGGATCATTCTGATGAAACGCTTCCGTGATTGGTATTAGGTGTTCATTGGATAAATATAAAGAGGGGAAATGGGGGTTCTAATGCCCCTCCCCTTAATTTATATAAATGGGTTTTTCATGCAGAATCGTCAGACTTCGTTCAAATCTCTGAATAGTTTTGGAAGTTTAATGGTTAAGTATATAAAAGAGAAGGATAACTCTTCTTAAATTATATAAATGGGTTTTTATTAAGAATTTTTTGATTTGCTCTAAATTTTGAATATGGATTTTTTATATGATAAAGCATGTCCCTGATGAGTTTAGAGGGTTCAATGATTAAGTATTAAAAGAGGAAAGGGGGAGCTGATTCCCCCTCCTTAATATTTTTTTTTAACGGAATTAACCCTTGAAAATATAAGGCTGTAATGTACAATTAGTATGCGTAGCCTGTGAGCTCAATGCCATCAGTTTAACTGGGCAATATTCTTTTTATTTAATTATTTACTAAAAAAAAAAGTTGCATTATATTTAAGTATAATTAGTAGTCAGTCAGATGAGTCTAAGTAAAAATAATAAGATGATGATGATCAACTTCACTTTAAAAAAAAAAAAAAAATTATGCGATTTCTAATAACAAAACAAATGAGGAGGGTGAGAGTTTACAATATCACCAGAATGTCTTACATGTATTTTAAAATAATTTATTGTGAAAGCATGAAATTAAATTGAATAACTATGAACAATATTAACTATGAATATTATTTTAAATATTTAACATAAAAAATGATATTTTTCATTTGGACTATTATTTATATTTAAGTAAAAAAGAAAGTGATTGTGAAGAGTGGTCTATCTATAATAATAAAAGAACAAATCGCTATGTCTGTGTGTGTGGAATGGCTAGCAAAATCTACGACATGTGTGAAGTTCAAATTTTTTTGTGAAGTTAGTCCAAAGTCTCTCCTGGTGTACCTGAAGCTAATTTTAATTTTTTTATTAGTTTCCGAGATATTAATCACAAAGCATAACTCATTCTCATCAAAAAGTCAATTCTTTGATGCTTGGAGAACGAAAAAACTTGCATATGCACACAAACATATTTACACAATGAAACGAAGGAATAAACATTTTCTGAGTTTATTTCTGTTTCTGGAACATTTTGTTTAAATCCAAATCAACAAAACTGCTTGTAACAGTTAAACTTGAAAGACATATTTTGATTTATCGTACTTTTAGGTCTCAAATGCTATGACAAATTTGAAAAAAGTGTTGCAGTAACCCTTTGAAAAAAAAAAAAATTAAAAAAGGGTCATTTTTCTGAATAAAGAATTTTTCCCTTATGTCGATGCCCCTCCAGAGTGCAATTTAAGATACATAAACAAACCAGAATATGTTCTTAAAGTTGAATTTTTCTGTTAATCAATGATGTAATTGGTTTTTAAAAATGTGAATTTTAACACTTTCAAATACATTGGTAAAAGAAGGTCATTTTCTGACTTAAATGGTAAAAGAAGGTCATTTTCTGACTTAAAGACAGGGTATTTTTTCTACACTAAAAGTATATAAACATACATATTTTAACACAATCTTTTAAAAGCATCCCAGTGGACAAGATTTACACCTCCTACAAAATTTTTCAAACATTTAGAAGGGTAGAAATATTTTTTACAAAATAAAATGCATGCAGGGTTCATACAGAGTTGGGAAGAAAAAATCCAAGGAGTGCATAAAAAATCCAAGGAGTCCAAAAAACTTTAAGGATTTGCCACTTTTGTTGTTATTTATGTGGCATGCACTGCATAGCCCCAATTCCGCAGGGATTCCGCGAGTTATCCCCCGCGAGAGGGGGTGGATTATCCTGACGGATTTAAATTTTGAATATTAAAGATTAGCAGAGATTAAAATTAATTAGCACAATGGAAGCTTTTGCTTTCAGTCGCTAAACCTGTAAAAAGTTGAAGTCTAGAAAATTAAATAACTAAAATACTGTATGTTGATGAAATAAATACAAATAAGTTAAAAACAAACTAACTTTTATTTAAAAGAAAATAAAGATAAAAGCAATATAATTAACAAAAGCATTTATATCTATTAAACAATTAAAACGGAAAACTAAATATAAACAGACTTCATGGCAAAACAACTGTGATGTAATGAGCTGACGATCTAAAGTATATTTTAGTTTTATCTATCCACAAACATGGTAAGGGCATTCCCGGAGAAACTTCATTTAAAAATAAACATCACTATCGTCACAATTCATTCCTCGAAAACGATAGCCGGTCTCAAAAACAAACAGAGACAAAGCAGATGGCTGACTTAAGTCCAGCATTGAAAACCACTTCCTACCAGCTGCTGGCTATCTTAAACATCGGCAGAGGAAGGTGACGAAATACTGCAAAGTCGGTCTCTAGGATAAGTTAGTGACAAACATTTAACAAAACTAAAGAACGGCACTTTAACAACCACGTAAATGAAACGAAACTAAAAGTTAAATCATAATTATCAAACTGAACAAGATGAACGTAAACACTTCATATTGAAACATTAAGACAAGGATCCAAGCTATTGTCAAAGTATTTATACTAGAAGAGAAACGAAAAGAAACTTATTACGCATGCAAAAGGGCAGGTGAAGCGATGGTCAAATGAGAAACCATCATGACGAAACGTCATACCGGAAATGGGCGGTAGACAAATGACGTCACCTTGTGACGGTCAAGGAACACGTCATTACAGCTTCCGATTGCATACGAAGTACGACGGGAAAACAATAACAAGCCGGGAGTTTTAAAAGGTAAAAAGTGTTGGAAATAAATATAAGGTAAGTTAAATAACTATTGTTTATATGAATGATAACTTTAATAAAGAAAGATTAATAAAGTTAACCAGATTTAATAAAAAGGAAACTTGTTGAATGAAAAAGGTAAAAATGGTATTTTAATAAAAAGGTAAATAATAGACTGTAAAGGTTATAATAAATGAATAAACTTTAAAATAGAATGAATGTAATTAGGTTAATGTAAATAAAGATAGATTGACTATAGAAATGAAGATATGGCCGGAAAGTGGCAAGAACAGGGTGACATTTCCTGTCATATCCGCGATTTTCAGACGAAATCAGCGATTTATTTGCGATCTTTTAACAAAATCGGCGATTTAGTGTGATCTTTTGTCGAAATCGGCGGTTTTTCAGTGATCTTTTGACAAAATCAGCGTTTTCCCTTTTTTTTTTTTTTTTTTTTTTAATGAAATCGACGTTTTTAAACAAAATTTGCATCTTCACACGATCTTTTCTTGAAAACTGCGTTTTATCCACCCGATCTTTTGATGAAATTGGCATTTTTTCCGTGATCTTTTGATAAAATCAGCGCTTATGTTTGGCGCGAACGTTAGAGGTTTGTCTGGATTATTCTTTTCACTTTTCTTTCCCTTATGGCCGGTGAAAAGTAAATCACTTTTGTGGCTATTAGTATGATCCCAACCGATCACTGCTGTGCTTCTGATGAATGAAGTGCATAAAAGGTTTACCGTGCGTTTTACAATCGTATTTTTTTTTTTTTTTCCCGGGAGCAATATTGCTTGCGTGCAAAACCGCAATACAATTTAAGGAGTTTCTAAGCAGACTTCGAGTCGATTACAGACGACTGTAATCGATTAAGATTACGATTATTTCCAATTTCAAAAAACAGATTACGATTATGTCTCTATTTATGCAAGTCTGATTACGATTACATAATTGATTATCCATTTTTTTATTTGTAGATTACGATTACGTTTGGATTACGATTAATATTTTTTTGTTGGATTACGATTACCGAACTAGTCGATTACACTAACTCCGTAGTCTGCATGTTACAAACTAGAGTCCGGTACCGTGTCCTGTTAATTGATTTTATCCAAACCTAAGCTGATACTAAGTTCATGTCGGGTTAAAGCTAATTTCAATAAAATAGGATATCTATATATACTAGCAAAAGCCATGCTTTGTTTGGATTCGCGAAGCATTATTTCATTAGTTATTTATTGGAAAGTAACCTTTTTTTATATTATTGGGTACTACTTGATTATCCTGTCGACCAAATAGGTACCGCCAAACTAAAAGATTAAATGCTAATGATGATGGAAAAAAATATCACATCCACCTAATATTAAACTCGTATCACGTGTTCGTTATGCCATCAAGTTATTTTTATTATGAAGTTTTATTTGTATTCTTAGTAATGTTTCATTAATTTATTTGTTCTTTCGGTATTTAAAATAAAAATTATGTCAATTTGTTTAATTTGGACAATTGTTTGGCAATTTGTATAATTTGGCGAAATTGATTGACGGGATAATCAAGCAGTACCTTAATTCGACTTTTTATTTAGATTTTTATTAATGTTTTACTAATTTATTTGATTTTTCGTTATTTAAAAAAAAGCGTCAATTTGTACAATTGTGCTAATAGTTTGGCTATTTGTATTAATTAACGGAATTGGTCGACATGATAACCAAATAGTACCCGAATTAAAAATCACTTGATGACATAACAATCACAAATATTACATTTAATGTCATACAATGTGACATTTATGATAATCCATTATTGGCATTTAATCCTGAAATTTGGCATTATATTTTTGGTCGACGGGATAATCAAGTAGTACCCAAAAATGTACTATGTTATAGTATATATGGAATGAGGTAATAAAATACAAAATCCTATAATATCTTGATGAAAATTAATAATTTGCACACTGTATTCAAGCTGACCACGTTGAATGCGATAAACAGTAATAACAGGACGAACTTAAGCAATTTTCTCCTCGACGAAAGTTAAGTCCTTTAATATTTAGGGATGTGGACCAGGATCCATATTATTAGCCAAAGAAAAAATATTTAGTCCATTATTTACTATACATTTATGACAAGTCTTTTGAGATCCGCCAGAGTGAATGCCAAGCCAACAATGATGAAAAATTTTACAAAAATATAATTTTAAATTTTTTTGTGCATCTTCGAAATTTAAAGCATTTTTCCGAGCACATGTATTTTCTATCAGAAGAGATTCGTCATGTCGTCCTTTTGGCACAGATGTCATATACGCACCACATTGGCACTATTTTTTTTCAGACGCCAATGTCATATATGCACCGGAGTACTTAATTGGCGACAAAGTGTAGTTATTTTGTTTGACATGGTAACCCGGATGTTGTTTATTTATTAATAAATTGTTTATTTACTTTTATTTTATTTTTTTTAATTATATAAATTGTTTTGTTCCACAGATATTAATTAAACTTTTTAAAATTTATTTTTATTCCCTTTTTAATATATATATATGGTAACTGGTATTCGAAAACAGGTTTTTGCCAAATTGGCGTCGGAAAAATCGCGCCGATATGGTGTGTATATGACATCTATGCCGTCGTTTTTTACGCTGGTATCTAACCTCTTGCCTTAAAGCTATATCTTATTCGCATTCTTTTCATCCAGTAAGTATACTATGTTTCCTTGGCATTTTTTATAATAGAACTAATACATTCTATAAATTGTTTTTAAACGGCAAACTACTTAAAAATAGTACTACATATACCAAAATAATAATATATGTTTCATTTGGTTTAATTTTCAATCTTCGAATTCAAATAACTCTTTATATAATGAATTTTATTTTTATTTCAAGGGATCTGGACCATACCCTCCATCGTGTACCTGACATTCGGACCACTCATATAATGAATTTAACAATTAATTTTATTTGTTTACAATTTTTTTGTTGCCACTTTACGAAAAAAAAATAATAAAACACAATATAATTCTTTTAATATGCGCAAGTGACATCAGCGTAAATGATTTTGTCGGAATAAAGAAAATATATTTTATTTATTTAATTAATCATGATTCTATCTACAATTGTTAACTCCAAGAATTATTTATTCTTCTGAAAATATGCATGTTTTATTTCTTATTTCTAAAAATGCGTCCGTAATGGAAACACATGTAAAATAAATTAATTAAAATAATAATTTTTTTAAAAGTTATTCTGTAAAAAAATATATTGTGCAAATCTACAGATCATAATTTATATTTGCGTTTAATTTCAAATCAAAATATTGAATAGTTTTTTTTTTTTTTTTTGTAAAGCGTACGACAAAATGTAATTTGAGTGGGCTAGTAGAGGATTCGCTTCGCTCATCCTAATAAATCTTTTATGAAAAAGATAAAAATTGATATTAAAGATATGATTAAAACTAATATTCATTAAATGCATTACAGTAAGGACTAATTTTCATAATTTTCGGGTTTAGGTTGGACTACATCGGGTTCGACCTGCATTTCGGGTTTACTAAATTTTAAGATTTAATATAACCACAACTTCTGCAGGACTTTATTATGAATCCCTCTTACTTTGGAATTTGGATTCGTTATTTTGCTATATATATGCAATACTTTTCTCGTTTTACAATTTTTTAATTGTGCTCACAGTTCGAAAACAATTAAACTATTCTGAAAAAAAATCTCCCGAATCTAATTCTTCTTGTTCTCTTGAATTTTTATCATTTACCTTTTGAAATTCTCAATAACTAAGAAAATAACATTTTGTCATATACATATATATGACATTGTATTATTGAGCCTGATATTTTTTAGACCGAAAAAACTAAGTTTATTTTAAAAAAAAACTGTTGATGCCAATACTTTATTTCTTTGTTATTAGAATTTAGTTATAAATATATATTCTACAGTTGATGGCACAAAAATAAATTGAGTTTAATAGATTTTTAAAGTGCATTAAAATGGTACACCAATTACCGAAAAAACAAATATGATAAATAAAAACGAAAGGTATTAATTTTCTGAAAATATTCATTGTAAACTGATTTATATTCTATGATTTACAAATAAAAAATTAAATAGCTCTCAATTATTTTGTAATATTTGCAGTATTTTGATTTTTAACCAAGATTATACAGTACAACAAAATCCATTCTTACATTAATAAATGTTTATGGAACTTGCAAGTGCAAGAACAAGAGTAACCTGTAAATACAGAAACTTACCTAAAATGAATTATATAC
Organism: Maratus speculifer; assembly: GCA_964019185.1. Classification (NCBI taxonomy): domain Eukaryota; kingdom Metazoa; phylum Arthropoda; class Arachnida; order Araneae; family Salticidae; genus Maratus; species Maratus speculifer. Next base: position 244,561,615 of record OZ025296.1, read on the forward strand.
ATATATATATATATATATTGTTGCTAGCCCCAAATTCGTATTATTTTTCTTTTTCATGCAAATACGAAGATGAAACCACGCACTTCATTTGTAATTCCAAAGTGTTTGGGGACCGAAGATTCTGCTTTGGTTCTACAAATTCCATTTGTATTCTTTTTAATTATTTATTTTTTCAGTCTGTGTTCAATGTGGCATAAGTTATTAAATTCAATTGTTCATATATTGTGATACAAATAATGGTTATATATATATATATATATATATATTAAACATTAATTAAAGTTAGTTCAAAGCATTTTTTCATCTTATTTCAAATCTTCAGCTTTGAGAAGAATAAACAAAAGAGTAACAGAAAAAAAAAAAAAAAAATCTTGCTCGCTCGCATAACATTTTTTGCAAAACATACAATTTGAGTTGAAATAAAAGTAAAAACAGATTAGGTAGCATGGCTATATCAGTAAGGCCGAAAAAAGGTAATGTTACGTTTCGATATAAAACTGTTAAAATTTGAGATGTTAAAAATAATTGTAATGACAATGATAAAAACTAATATTAGGTATAACAAATGTAATATAATTCACAAAATGCATAATTTTGTATATTATTTTATTATTAATATGACATATTTATTTTAAAAGGCAATTTTAAAACACGAAGCGCATATATGCAATAAAAATAAAATATTTGAGAGAGGGGGGAAGGGAATTACGTCAATGAACGATGAATTAATAAAATCATTGACTTCAGTAAATAAAATTAATTTCATTTCATTGGTAAGAAAATGATAAATAATAATAAAGTTGTAAAAAATTGTACTTATTTATTTTGTGATAGACAACTTGGTAAACATATACATTTCTACACATACAAAGTAAAAACTATCAAAACAACATCTGTCTGTAACAAAAAAATTTCAAAATTGAGATGAATAGAATGTAGAAAAATATAACACACAATGAACCTGTTAAAACGGAAAATGAAACATAATTGAAAATTTCTGAGTCATTTAGCGGTTCGGCATCAGCATATTGTGCTTCATTAATTTTTTATTTGCCGAATAATTAATCAAAATTTTTTTTTGAGAATATAGTAAAAAATATATTTATTAAAATACAGTAAAACCTAGTATTACGGAAATACAAGGGGCAGCGGAAAATTTCCATTTGAGCAAGTGTACTGTCTATTCTTACTGTATTGTATTGTTTTCACCGAGATATTTTACAAAAATTATTTTGTTTTAGACAGGATTTTAGAAATGATCACGTTTCGTTTTAACAGGTTTTATTGTATTTTTTTTTTTAAATGGACTTAAAATTAAAAAACAGTTACAAATTTACAAAATATGCGTTTCCTTTTATTTATTTATTTTTAAAGGAAAAATAAATCATTTATATTTAAAGAGCTATTCTTTTCTATATAAATAATATATGTTTTCCTTTTCAATATTTTAGAACTGATTTCATTGTTATAAATTTATTTTGAAATTATGAGCATTTCTAAGGATGTTTGATTGATAGAATAGGTATATACGAAACTCTGATTTGAAATTCACGAATACCAGTGTACGTAGAATGAACCCCCTTCCCCTTACACACACACTAAAATTTGGGGGGGGGGGGGGGGGACCTGTGTTTCACAACCTTTTTTTTTTACCCAAAATTTAAACATGAAATGAGTTTAACTAAGATTATTTTTCCTTAGAACTTTCGTTGCAAGACATTTAAGGATAAAAGCAAAACAAAATTTAAAAAATGAAGAAAAATTAAATATTTAAAAATAAGCTTCTACCAAAATTTTCGAAATGGGAGAATTAAAACAATTCATTCTTTTATCTTTCATTTGCATGCCTCTGTCCCCTTGAACCACATATTTAAAACATAATTGGGGCACATGAACGTTAACAGGCAAATAATAATAATAATAATAATAATAATAATAATAATATAAAATACTGTCTTTTGGTATGAATGTATTAGGGGGGAGGGGAGGGGGGGAAACAAACCTTTCTGGGAAAAAAATTAACTACCTTTTTTATCCTATTATTTATTTATTACTCATTTAGAGAGTTTTTGGTAGTTTTTTTTTAATAATCCGAGATGAAGAAAATTTGGTGGCTACATTTCCAAAATTCAGGGGTTCGTCATTGAATTTGCCAGCACATAAGCTAAAGAAATTTACTAACAACTAGGTATCATTAACGTCTTTCACCCTTAAAGAAATCTTACTTACACCCGTATATTTATTGGCAAACCTGTCTTACTTTCCGTTTTTTTTTTTTTTTTTTTTTTTTTTTTTTTTTTTTTTTTTTTTAAGGGGATTTTGATAAAATAAACGTATTTAAAATAAATAAATAAATAAAAATAAAAAACAATCTTTTATTATAAGAGCTTTTGTAAGAAAACTGATCTATATGTTTAACTTATCCAGATATATTAAAATACAAATTTTGAATAAACAGACTTTATGATTAAAAACACTATATAGTTAATTTAATATAAAAAATTCCTTTCACTACAATTTTAAAGAAAAATATAAGATATAACTGTGCAATATTTCTAAAATAAATCTATACAATATGTATATATCTATTAAACAATTACCTGCATGTGGGTGTTCAAATTGGACTTGGTTTGTACGGAGACCCTGACATTTGACGAGCACAATTTACATTTATATTTAAAAAATTTCATGCCTTTTTCATTTAAATCTGATACAGATTCCGTGAAATAATCTTCGACTTTTTGTTATTTCTCTTAGCCATCTCTAACCTTGTAAACAACTACTTAGATATAACCAACCACTAAGAAATCCGAAATGCGAATGAGCTGTTAGATGAATTGTCACATGTAATTAAAGCATCTTTTTTTTTCTTTTTTTTTCCCATTTTCTTTATTTTCCCATTCCCACATTTGAAAGAAGGTGATGTCTGTCCAACTGCTAAGTGCCCATAATAAAACCATAAATAAAATATTTTTCTTTCTTATTTTCTTTTCTATCCTTATCACTCCCACTCAAAAACCCGCGAAACAAGACCCCTCGAATGGTGACCATTTCTATGTTTTTACTATATACCAGGGACGCAGGGACAGCCCTTTATAGCGTTCACTACATACAGTGTAAAGTATGCATTCTGTTTCACCCCGAACGGCTCCCTGACCTATGACCTCTTATCACTTTTAACTAGCGATTTAATGAGCTCCACACGTCGACCTACTCTTTCCTTGGTGTAATGTTTAACTGTTTAACTCACCGACGGAGTATTTTACGGATATGGCGAAACGAAGAACGGAGGGAAAAAAGATGTAATCGAAGAACGTAATTGTTCTTTTATGCTCGATTACGATTATATAGCTTTTTGATGCAGATTACATTGCGATTATCTGCATTGCGATTACGATTAGATTATGATTGTAATCAAAGTGAAATCTTTTGATTATGATTATATCGTGATTATTTTGAAATTAAAATTTGGGATTACGATTACAATGCGATTACGCAGTTTTTGTAGTCGATTATAATCGATTACGATTACACGATTACGATTACTCGAAGTCTGTTTCTAAGGAGTATTTTGTTTATCTAAGTAGTTCTAAGTACAACTTGGGGACGTTTTCATTTCTAAGTAGTTTCTAAGGAGTCCAAGGAGTCTGTGCGAACCCTGTGCATGAAAAATTTGACAAAATCAATAAAAGACAGATTATTTTATTGTGGTTTTGCATCTCCAGAACGCAATTTTATATCTACTGACAAACCAAAAATATATTCTTAAAACTAAAATTTTTTAATAATCTATGGTGTTATTGGTTTTAAAAAATATGAGATTTAACACTATCAAATACGGCAGCAAATGCAAATTACTTCGTGGCTTATGAAGACTATATGTTTTCAATATTAAAAGTAACTAAATGTCTGTATTTTAACACAATCTTTTAGAGCATTTCAACAAACCAGATTTACATCACTTACAGAAATTTTGAAACATTCAGATTTGGGCAAAATTATTTTTTACAAAATAAAATGTGTGAAAATATCTATGAAATCGGTGAAAAAACGAGTGTTCCGTTATAAACTCCAAAAATCAAACTACAAAAAAAAGTAAAATACTAAACAGCATATGCTTTCAAGTCAATATCTTATCGGTATTTTTTCATGTAAAAATATAAATTCTGACAAAATAGACTTTAAGATATAAAATCATACAAATTTGAGTTTCATTTAAGAGTCATTAGGAATACAGATAACACATGGTCAACTAGTATATATTAAATCATAAACTATAAAGCTAACATATAAGTTTCCCTCTCAAAAAAAATTATATAGTTTATGTGTTATTTGTAAAATATTACGTAAATAATACACATAATTGCCTATAATTTTAACAATAATTGGTTTAATAAATAAATATTGTATTACATAACAAAATTACATTGATAAAAATAAATATTAAATTATACATTATGAAAAATGGAGAGAAGCAGCCCTACATTAAGGTAAAAATACATACTAGATGGTGACTATATAACATAGCATAGTACTTAACTAAAAAGCTGGTATATGATGAGCAGTCCTAGCAATGACAGATAAACTCCACCTTGAATTATCTAAAGATTATTATTTACTTGACATGTTTTTATACTTAAATTCTCAACTAAGATACCATCTTGTATTAAAGGAAAACTTGCCAATTTGAACTTAAAATAGTTTACAACACAATAGTTGGAAGAAAGAAAAAAATCAACCTTTTTTTGGAACAATAATCAAGCACAACATCAATGCAATGACCACTACAAAAGTTAAGAACACAAAAATTTTAAAAATCAAATTATGAAACAGGGGCACCATATGATTAAACCCACATAGCATTTAAAATTTTCTTGAATTGTTGATGTCCCCTCTGAGATACTTTGTCGTGTTTTATGATTAAGTTATAGGGTAGATGTGCCAGTAATGGGCCACCTTCCAGTAATGGGCCACCTCGCACTTTTTGGTTTATAAAAAAATAATAAATAATAGTTAAGCTTTTATTATTTTTTTCTGAACTCTACCTTGCATGCTTTATAAGCTGGATTAATTTTTTACACTTTTCGTCAAAACAATTAGGAAGCAGAAAATAAAGTTTCACAGTTTTTCTGTTTTTCACTGAAAATCTTAATGAACATGCTAAGAGTAGACTTTACTTACTTAGTTTTATATCTTTTTTATTTTTCCGTAAAAATTGAATGTTTTTGTTTGGTTAGGAATATAAAACATTGAATTTAATATACCAATGGCTATTTACAAAATTTTATTTATTTTTAAGATTTTAGGAGGGGTGGTCCATTACTGGATTGCTTATTTCGTGATTTGCCAGTAATGGGCCACCCAAGTGACCAATACTAAAAGTGTAATTTCAGTAGTGATAAAATATTTTGATTTAACTGAAAACTAAATAAACAAATTTACTAGAATTTAATAAAGACAATTTCTTTATAAATACAGTCAAGTCTCTCTATAACGAAACTCCATACATCGAATTTCTCTATATAACGAATTTTTAGTAGAAATGTTCCCCTTTTCCCCTGATTTCATTAAAAACAGTCTCTATATAGCGAAATATCTATCTCCATATAACGAATATTTTCATAAAATGTTCTTTATTCAGTTGTAAAAAAATACTTCGAAATCACATGAAAACAAATTTCCATCTCTTATTCCTAATTTATCGTTCAGTGCTGAGTTTTTTTTATATTACTCTTCTGCTTTAATTTTCTTGTTCCTTAAATCCAAAAAATTCATCAACCCCCTCCTTTCACACCACCTTTCAACATCCTTCTCAAAACAGTGTTAATTGAATAGTTATACATATAAGAACGGGATCAATGGGGGTAATTGAAGAAAAAACAATTTACAATTGCTTCAAAAAGGCCGAATTTTGTATACAAGAGGATAATGTGGATTCTGAGGAAGAAGAAGATGCGACTTACGCAGACATAAAAAGAACAAGTTGGAAATTGCACGTGAACGTAGCAAATGAGGTGCGTTCGTTCGATAACGAAGTTTTAAAAATATTCAGATCTTGCTTTTATAGTAAATAGTACTTTGGATACAGTATACTGGTTGAAATTCTGTAAATATACAGGAATAGTAATTCTTATTACACCTCAGCAACGTATATCTTATTCATAAAATGTGAAATAGTTGAATATAATTAAAACACGTACCAAACCATGTTTCCCCGTATAGCATTATATAGTGGAATACTTTTGTGTAGCCCTGTAATTTAATAATAAAAATTCTTTGCGTCACAGATTGTACAGAATGCATATTTTAGTATATATTTCATAGATTCATGCCAATTCTATTATGTTCGAATGAGTGTAACATCATTAAAATGTATTTGAAACTTCTTCCCCATTGACCGTAATGTAATGGAATCCTTTTGATTGTCCCTGTAATTGATCTATGCATCCGATTTTCATAACATTTGAAATGACTCGACAAAATTACGCAATAATTATATGTTTTAAATTTCAAACGATTAAAATGCATTTAAAACTTTTTTCCCTATTGACCGTAATGTAACGGAATCCTTTTGAATGTCCCTGTAATTGATCTATCCATCCGATTTTCATAAAATTTGAAATGACTCGACAAAATTATGTAATAATTATGTATTTTAAATTTCAAACGATTCAGTTGGATAGTTTTCCGTTGTTATATGCAGACAGACAGACGGACAGACAAACGGACAGATAGACAGACTGTCAGACAAACGGACAGATAGATGGACCGACAGACGGACTGAACGACAATTATAGGTGCTACCTATTTACATAATTATGAACGCACCTAAAAATAATTATCTGTTATTTTTTGTAGGGTGGCCCATTACTGGAACATAGGCGGTCCATTACTGGAACATAGGTGGCCCATTACTGGGCATTTGGGTGTTTAGACATATTTCTATTATTTAAAATGAAATTTTTATTTCTATTGGGAAATATAACTGTGGGATTAGTTAAATATTGTTGAAAGATTAATCTAATATGAAAAAAATTGGAATACAATAATAACTATTAATAAAAAATTATTTTTTAGAGAAATTCCTTAAGGTGGCCCATTACTGACACATCTACCCTATACAATGTTAAAATAAATGTAAAAACAGATTTTGTTCCTTTCTCTCCCAAACAGTTCTTTTTCTCACTGTTTACAAATGTTTATTAGAAAGACTTTCCTCCTAGAAAAAAAATTAAAGTTCTTATACATATATAGGAGGATTCTTCTTCTTGTCGACCAATAGCTAATTCCTAAACAACTAATTTTAGAGAACAACTAATTTATAGTTTCAACAGTAAAAATGTTTTAAATATTGTTCATCGCATGAAGGAAATTAATTTACATAATTTTTTTTTTATTATGAAATTAAGATTTTTACTTAATCCCTAGATTAATATTTATAAGTTATATTTAGATAAACTTTCTCCATGCTCTAATAAGTAAAAACATCATTTTTGCATGACCAAAATTTACCAAGTTATAATATTTTAAATTTTATAATTTTGAGTGTTTTCTGTCACTAAGTTTATGTTTCTCATTTATAGTGCCAGAAAACACAAAAAATTCATAAAATCCCAAACATAACTCAGAAAGTATTAATGATAGAAGAATGGAGTTGTTGCTGTTTTACATGTTAAAATACTGAAAAAAAAAAAAAAAAAAAAAATTAAAACTTAATTTCAAAAACTAATGCATACTTTCCAACCTGAAAAAAGTCAATTAATTTGGTTCAGGTTAAAGAGGTTTCAAACCAAAAATATTTAATAGAAATAAATTCAGATTCCCTGTGAAAAGAAATTTAATAAATAATGTTACTTCAAATAAATTATCTGATTAAAAAAAATCTTTAATGTGGATCAAATTAATCAATATTTTCTAGAAGTTAAGTAGAATGTTGGCATGTATGCTAATGATTGAAGAATTGGATATTGGTCAACAATAAGAACATTCTCTCTCATATCATAAAACTTGTCTAAATCTGCTGTAGATAAGATAAATGTTTAATTAGGACTATTTTAATGGTCCTGGCAAAGAAAATAGAAATTTTATTTACTTATATATCTATATATTTACCAATCACATCAGGTATTATAGTAGTTTTTAAAATGGGGTAGTTTCTATGTTCTTTCATTTAAAAAATTTTAAAATACATTTTTTAATGTAGTCTATAAACACACAGTATATTCTGTATGCTTTAATAAATTTATTTATACTTTTTCAATTATAAATATAGTATTTCATATAATTTTATTAAAAACAATAATTTTAATTAATATTTTCTTTAAAACACATACATCATATGAAATATTTAAGATTTTAAAAAATATTCCATTTTAAAAATAAAATATATTCCATACGATGTATGTGTTTTAAAGAAAATATTAATTAAAATTATTGTTTTTAATAAAATTATACGAAATACTATATTTATAATTGAAGTAGTATAAATAAATTTATTAAAGCATCCAGAGTATACTGTGTGTTTACAGACTACATTATTAAAGTATTTTAAAAAATTTTAAATGAAAGAACATAGAAACTACCCCATTTTTAAAACTACTATAATACCTGGTGTGATCGGTAAATATATAGATATAATTATAATTACGGGTATTAAAAAATTAAAGATATAACTTTGGTTTTTTCTTATCTATTTTGAATTTTATTTACTTATTTATTTTGCATAAAATTGAATGCCTAATATGGAAATGGAAATTAATAATTAAAGAAAGCATGAAAAACCACATGTATAAAGAAGAAATGAGATAAAATATTAATGCAGAAAAAATGAATTCACTATTCAGATAGGTAACTCTCTAGTTTTCCAACTCAAATACAAAATAAATAAATAAATAAAACTGATTTACCAGATTATAACAGTAAAAAAAAAGAACTATTTCAGCTAATTTGAAAGAAACTGAATGCACAGTCGAACCCATGAGTATTTCTTTCGTGGTGAAATAGTGGAATGTGTATTTCTCCAATAAAAATGCTGGAAATGCAACTGTATCAGGTTATTGCTACAATCTATTTTCTTAGCCTCTTTTTACATTGTTAATACATGTCCAAGAACTGTGATTGTAACTTATTTTAAATTTGAAGTCAACACTTACACCAAACACCAGCAAACAAAACTTAACATGCATCTTCTGTTAAGCAATCTATTCAAAAAGAAATTCACAAAAAGAAAATATAAAAATCAAAATTGGAATCAAATTTTATTAGATTTTTGAAAAAAACTTTACAAATTTTAAATGCTCCCCCCCCCCTTTTTTTTTGCATTGAAAGTATCTTTGTTTAAACACTAATAACCTTAATAAATTTTAGTAACGATAGAGTGAAGTAAGTTACACTATTTTATAATATGCATCATAGCAAGAATGTCATTAATGATATGATTTTACCCTTTGATAAAGTGTATAATAAAATGATAACTCATTCATTACATATAACCATTTATTATATAATATTATACTACAATAATTATTATAATACATTATGCAGTACACTGTACATTATGCAATATTATAATGTACTATTTATAACAGAATGCTATAACATATTATAAGTTAAGAAGTATTATTTCTGCAGCCTTTCTATAAACTTCATACATCATTTTGTATAGTATGGAAATGTGCCAATCATGAAAAATATTACAGTCCCTTACAATTACACTTTGAAAAGATTTTACTACATTTTCTTTTACTCTAGCATAAACTCTTCAATTTCACAAACTAACTGATCATGGTCAAAAAGTATTACTATTCACATTTCATTTGAGTAAAAGCGTTTCAGAAAGAGACACTAATAATGTATACAACCAACAATAAACTACTTACTAGACAAAGTGAATTTAACCATTTCTACAGGGTATTGCTGAGAAGAATATCCCACCAACACGTCATCAGTCCCATGATTATTCTGCAATACATAATATGATAATTTTTAGTATAAGAAAGTTTAAGGTTCTTTTATGGTTTGAAGAATAAATTCCACAGTTATTTTCAATATTTAAAATATATCGCCTTTGCAAAATGCAAATATATAAATTCCTTTCTTTATTTAAATAATTTTTTAAAAAATGAGAAATTTTGATGCAACATTAATATTTTATGTACTTAATCATTCATGACTTAACTCATTTTTGCTGACTCAATGCTTTTTATTTACTACAAGAAATGTGCAGGTTTCATTATCGTTTACAAACATGAATGTATATAATGGAAAAATATATTAAAATAATATATATATTTTTTAAATCATTTAATAAGAAAATAATATTGTCAGAATCTACAGATAATACTTTATTTCTATAAAGTCCAAAAATATTTCTTTCCTTAATTAAATTTAAAAAATAGTTTGAGATATTTTGGCAGAATAATGAAAATATATAATTTATTTATTTATTTATTATTCTATTGATAATTACTAACTCCACGATTTGTTTTTTCTTCTAAAAATATACAGGTTTAATTTTTTATTTGCAAAAATGCGTCCCTAATGAAAAAACATATAAAATAAATTAAAATAATAAATCTAAGATTATTCTGTGAATAAAATAATATTGTCCAATCTACAGATCATAATTTATTTTTATGTTTAATTTCAAGTTAAATACTGAATCAGTGATGCTGCTGGACTTGAAAAATCCTTGGTCCCCGGGACTTCTTAAATTCTGGGTCCTGTTTTTACAAAAGCAGGTCCCAACTAATAAGTCATTTTTAGATGCAAAAATTGAGCTTGTTCATTTGCAAAAGAAAAATGAAATGCAATAATTATTTTTTTTTTAATAATAATAAATAAATAATACCAATATTATTTTTTTTAAACTATTAAGAGAAATTTTTTTTACTGATTTTAAAAATAAGCAAGATACAAATTTAATTATAAAGTAATACTTAATTGAATGTAGAAGCTAACAAATATCACTATTGTTTGCATTTTCTTTAAAAAGAAATGAGACTAATTTATTGAAAAAAATATTTGTGCTGAAAAAAAAAACTTTTGTTGAGTAAAGGGGTACTTTTTGTTTAATGAATGCGTGTTTTCAGGAGTCACATTCACTCAGAAAGATTTGAAGCAGTCAAAAACAGATTGTTAAGGAGGAAAATCTGTTTTTGGAGTAGCAAGAAAACATTTTTGTAGCTGGAAACTTAATTTTTGAAAAAAAAAAAAAAAAAAAAATTACTACCTTCATTAAAATTTTTTTTATTCATGTGCCCCTTTGACAAAATTTGTATTTTGAAGCAATTTTTTGACAAAATCGGCTGTTTTTTCGTGAACCTTTTGACGAAATTGGCTGTTTTTTCGTGATATTTTGATGAAATATGCCATTTTATTGGGATCTTTTGATGAAATTTGCCGCTTTTTCACGATTTTTTGATGAAATTGCCTTTTTTTGCAATCTTTTGGCCAAAGTTTCTGTTTTTCGCGAATTTTTCAACAAAAGTTGTCGTTCTATCGCAATTTTGTGACAAAATTTAACAATTTTTGCTAATATTTTGATGAGATTTTCCGAAAATTAATCGTCATTTCATGATTTTTTAACGAAATTTACCATTTTTCATGATTTTTTTTACAATATTACACATCCAACGGGATGCGTAAAAGCTTTTTTTTTTAGTCTCATCGTCGATCTTTTGCCTAATTTACGGGCTATAGCAGGTCCGCGGCATCGCTGACTGAATAGGTTTTTTTTTATAAAGTGTACGACAAAATGTTATTCATGTAGCCAAGTAGAGGATTTGCCTTGCTCTCACTAATTAATATAAACAAATTTGCAAAGTGTTAAGCAGATAAAATTTATTTAAGCCCATTTAATTGCAAAATATAGCAATGCAATATTTAAAAAACAATTTGTATTTGAAAAATTTCAGAACCTTTTCACAATCTAAATGTTTTCTATATACCCTTATTTGATTTTTTAATGATTAAAATAAAAATTTCCAAAGAAAACAAAAAAGATCTCAATTGATAGATAACTACAGCTCAACATTTGAAATAAAAATGTCAAAATGTTAAGAATGATTACTGGATTTTCAAAGCTCATAAAAACATGTACTGAAACATAGTTACAACTTATTAATGCAAAATATTTTGAAAACCTGGTATATTTCTAGAACATAATGACTTAAATTTAATAAGCATAAAAGAAAATTTATTCAGATTATGCAAATATATATATTTCTTTTTGTGCACTTGTGATTTGAGGATGTTAAACAAGAGAAAAAGCTATTTATGTATTTTTTCAAACATACAATGGCCAAAAAATAAGATTTCTTTTTTTTTTTTTCCCCTTTTTTACTAATGTGCATTTGCCTTCTTTTTTCTTTTTAAGACTGTTTTAACAACTGCATGATATTTTTGCATTTATGCATTGAATGATAATTTGGCTGAATGCCAATGCACTGTTTATCTCTGTACACTACCTCCTGAATACTATGCCTGAGCACTGATATAGAAACGACGGCTGACGATGACAGATTTTTTTCTTTTTTTAACGTCAGTACAGTCTTAAATTTAGACACCAGCATTTTATAAAAAAAATTCTTTGACTAGTTTAATCTCAGAAAAATGAAGTGAAAAAAAATTTTTAAGGAACCATACAGACATTGAAAAAAATCAGCCTTTAGCAACTGCCATGTTTGTGAGCACTCAGGCCTACTATTCAGGGGTTGGTGTAGTGCGAAAGAAAGTAGATTAATATTCACATTCAGCGACATTGTCATCCAATATATGCATGCAAAAATGTCATGCATTTAGTTAAATATCTTAAAATGAACAAGAGTAGGCAAATGCACATTACATGTTTTTAAAAAAATTCTTTTTTTTTGTGGGGGGGGGGGGGGGGGGGGCAGGATTGTGTAATGGTAAAAATAATATAAGTTTACCTGAGGTCCACAGGAATCCAGGAACCTTCTAACAGTAACCACAGGACTGACCGCTCGCAACATGCCAGTGCTCCCATGATAGTATTTGAAACAAACATTAGTCACATCTTAAAGAATAAAGAAAGAGAAATCTAATTATTATTATCATATTTATATTTTTCTATATAAATATATAGTGGAGTCAAGCTGTTTTGAAAATCCTCCGTTTCTGAAAAAAGTTCAGAAAAAATACAGATTTTTTTAAAACTTAAAAACAGCAAACATTAAAAAGATGTTTGTGAAAAACATACATTTATTGTTAGACAAGGAAGTTAGAGACGCGCATAGAGCCTAAGCTTGATGAAAATGTGTGCATAGAGTTGATAGCGGATAACTTTGGAACAATGAAAATGAAATGTACAAGGAAATAAAAAATAGATTTTTATCATGTTTAGAAAAAAAATAAAAAACAAGAGAATTAATATTGAATCAAATATTTGAATTTTAGGCAGTTATAGCATAAGAAATATAATTTTTTTAAAAAATGTTTCCACAATATTAAGATAGTTTACCAGTATGTTGCAATCAACTCATAATGAAATTTTTTTTTTCAAAACATAGATTATTTTTGCAATTTTGATCATTTTTAATAAACATAGAATTGCAATAGAACATATGTACATTGCAAACATTTTTCATTAATCTGGCCGTTTATGTGCTGATCTGATATTTTCAAGATTGTAGAAAATAACAAAGTTGAAAATAACAATTCTAACTCAGAACATTCATAGTGTAAAACTGTATGATAAAATTAAAAGGATATTTGCATGTTGCATAATATCAACAAAATAAGCAAGCCAATAACCAGCAATCAACTTAAATCGATATTTTTTTTTTTTTTTTCTTTTTAAACAAGGATATTTACAAGATTCTTAATTATTTAGAAAATATGTCTTTGCATTGCAAACAATTTTTAATAAATTGCCATTATATGTGTTGATGTGAAACATTCAAACATATCGAAAAATTACGTATTCAATTCTAAAAATCTTGGTATAAAAGTATACAATTTAAAAAACAATTTTGCCATTATTTAAAAATTCTTTCATATTTTTTTTTTTTTTTTTTTTTTTTTTTTTACTACAACATGAATATTTGCACGATTTTTAATTGTGTAGAATATAATGTAAATGTACACTGCAAACGATTTTTAATATATTAAAACTTTATCTGTGTTAATCTTAACTATACATGCATATAGAAAAATTGCAAAATTAAATATTCTAATTCTGAACAATCAGGGTATAAAAGCATACGATATAAATAAAAATATGTTTACATGTTTCGTAATATATTTTAAAAAAAAGTCTTTTTGCCAATGTCTGGCAATCAAATCGCACAATTTTTCTTTAAAAAAACATGGCTATTAGGCTATTAATACGATTTTTAATTATATTGCCAGTAAATTTAAAATTTAAATATTGTAGGTGCTAATCATGAAAAAAGAAAATAAAAAAATAATGAAAATAATAAAAAAACTTTTTTTCAGGTTTCATTGTTTTAAAAAATCGACAAGTCTTTTCTCTTTTTTTTCCCCCCTGTCAACAATTTGTACTCCAAATTTGAAGGATATTCACGAAAATAAATTTCTGGAATTTGTTAGTAATTCGTAGTAAGTGCATTATGAAACACAGCAAAAAACCTTTTTTTCTTCTTAAAAAAAAAAATAAATAAAAAAATAAATAAAAAATTGCAATTACAGTTAAGTTATACTCAAGAAAACCCAAGCTCCCAAGGAAAATTCTTGATTAGACACAGTCGGTAAAAGTGCCCTTACGATTCTCTAGAGCCAACTCTGATTCCCCGAAAACAAAGGGATTTCAACATTTTGTAATGGCTGTACAAAGACTTTTCTCTCTTAAGCAGGTGTTTCTGTGATAACGTATGCCGCGAGATTTTCCAATTGGTCACTTATTTTTTCACAAAGCAAAATTACTGAACACTTTTAAAAATCTGTCACTAACTTGTCACTATTAAAAAATCAGGTCAAGACACTTTAACTGTTTGTTATCCAAACAGCAACAAATTCTTCACTTCAGTGCAAGTTTACTAGAAACATTCATTTCTTATTCATAATTAAAAATACTGTCAAAAACTAACTGTGCAGTGATGAAATAATAAAAGCAAGCAATCTGGATTAATTTTCCCTTTTCAACATCAGGTCAGCAAATGCATTACCTATCAACTGAAGAATCTTTGTTTGTTTGATTGTTTTGTTCATGTTTGTTTGATTGTTTTTGCTTCAAGTAGAAAGACAAGGTTCTAAAAAGAGGTTTGTCATCAATCGACATTTCAATCTTTTTTGCAGAAAGAAAATATCTCATACACTTGAGTTTTCCCATATAGCATCACCTTCGTAAGCTGTTTGAAACTTTGAAACATTAAAACTTTTTTTTGCAGCATTTTTATCAAGTAAAATTTCACAACTGCATGTCCATTTAAATTCAAGATTTTAAAAAGAAACCAAGGAACAAGATTATGCTATAATAAAAAATATACTGTGACCAGACACAATCTTTCCTGGTGACAGCACTAAGTGTACAATAAACTCAAAATGCCCAAGCATTGTCATCACTTATTTTTTGGTATTCCTCATACATTAAATATGAATAGAAATTGTCACATCTAAGAAATATGAAATTAGATGAAATATACCATGAAATTCTAAAGCAATTAGGAATTTCAATAACATAATTTTATGTAGAGTTTACAACATGAAGAGGTGATTGATATTTCTGATTTTGCTACATCAACAAGAAAAAATTAGGTTTGTAAAAATTATGCAAAGTGTATGATGTATGGATTTTTACTATCCTTGAGTAGTAAAAATCTAAGTGTACAATAACAAACACTACAAAGTGTGTATAACTTTTGCTATTTTCTTTTCTTATCTACTTTTGCTGATGTTATGATATTAAAATCAGCATTTGCACCATTTTTAATGTTATAATTTCTGCAATAAGGAATTTAAATGCAAACAAATTCTTTTAGAAATTTTCTTGCATGGAATCAGAAAATTACAATTGCTCCAAATCTGTGTGTGTTCGACAATTATGATTGCTGCCAATATTTATAATACTTATATCTGTAAAAAATAACATTAAGCCATAAGCTTATACATAAATTTTCAAAATGTATAACAAACATAGGAAATAAGAATATGTAAAATTATCACTAATTTATCACATATACAGTGTAGATATAAACATATATATTATCACTGAAAAAAAAAAGAAGGCACTATTTTCCAATTTTACATATATTAAGAAAGTTTGTTACCTTCTGTGAAAAAATCAACTTTTTCAATTATCCATGATATTTGTCCTCTTGAAGTAGCTGCTGGTCGTCTTGTTTTGCACTCTACAAAATGTGCTGGATCTGTTTCATCTGCAATAATATTTATAGAAAAATTAATAAAATCATGCATTAAATATTGACACTACATCTTTTCACGTGACACCAAAATTACAAAAGAATGCAATAATATTCAATTTGTGCATCTTGAGACGTTTGAACAGGCCGAAATTTCCAAGCCAGGATTGCCATGACAATATACAAAATTTATTGCCCTATTCTCCAATTTTACATACCAATGATAAAAAATGATATGATAAAAAATTTACTGTCTTGGCTTGATCAAGTATTAAAACTGGAAGTTCTATTGAATATAAAATCTAGAAAATTGACCCAAGCCTGGTCTATATAAATTGAATAAATTTTCTCCAACCCAAACTTGTGCAAAACATTTCAATATTTCTGAAGAAACATTTATTTGCAAGTGAAAAACCTGTATTTTTTTGCAGACGAACTTTTGAACTCAAAAGAATTCTATTACATGATAGCACAAATACACAAAAGAAATTCCCTGACTTTTTGATCACTTGTCATTTTCTCTGATGTTGCCCTGTTTTCCAATAGCATAGGAATCCTGGAAATATTTTAATATAGTTAAAATGCATCTCAAACAATGTTTCTCCCTATACTATTATGTAATTGAATACTTTTGTGTGGCCTTTAAATTAATAACAAATATCCTTTGCACCACAGATAGCACAGAATGTATATTTTAGTATATATAGTAACATCATTAAAATGTACTTACTATTTTTTCAAATTGGACATAATGAAATTGAATAATTTTCAATGTCCCTGTAATTAAACTATGCATCTGATTTTTATAAAATTTGAAATGACTCAACAAGATTATGTAACAATTATACATTTTAAATTTCAAACAATTTGGTTGGGTAGTTTTGCTCTGTTATATGCTGACAGACAGACAGACTGAACAACAACTATAGGTGCTATGTATTTACATAATTATGAATGTGCCTAATAACTGGCATAGACAATTATATTTAAATGAAGATTTATTAAGAAAATCAACATAGTTTAAAATGAAAGAAAAAGGTTGTAAAGGAAAATCATAAATTTAAAGCTTTACGGAGAAAATAAAGTGATTTTTAAAAATATACTTATGAAATAACGGTACTACTTGGTTATCCCGTCGACAAGAAACCACCACCAAATTATATGATTAAATGCCAATAATGGATGATCGTGAATGTTGCATTCAATAGCATTAAATATGATACACGTGTTTAAAACGTCACTAAGTGATTTTTATTTAGATTTTGCATTTTTATTAATATTCTACTAATTATTTCTTTTTTCATTATTTAAAATGAAAATTATATCTTTTGGCTATGAGTTTGGCGATTTCTATAATTTGACGAAATTGGTCGACAGGAAAATCAAGTAGTACCAAAATAACATTAGCTAGTATTAAATGTAAAACACTGCAAAAATTTTTAGTAAAAAGAAAAATAAGGTAGATTTTTTAAAAAATATTTTAAAAAATTTATGTACAAACTATAAAAGATAATACTGTACTTAAATGTTATTCTTTATGTCAAAATGCATTTATCAATTTATATAAAGATAGTTAATTGGAGTAAAGATGCGCCAGTTATAATGAAAAAAATGTAACTTATGAACTAACAACAATAAATATCGTTTATATGTAAAAGAATATAATAAATGTGTTTATTAATTATTAAAGAAATTGCTTATCTATACATACAAAAACTGGTCATGATCATCATGAATTCAACATTAAAATAAATATGATCTTAAAACAAAAATGAGAAAATCAACGTAGTTTAGAATGGAAAAATGGGGTTGTAAATGAAAATCATAAATTAAAAAAGTAATTTTTATAAATATATTTTTTTAATTTATTAAACCAAATTAAATATCTAAAGACTTTGTTAAACAAATGTACAATATCAATAAATTAAAAAAAAAAAAAAAAAAAATGAAATGGTAGCCAACATGGGCTGAGAATGAGAAATAATCTTCTGTAGTAATACATAAAAAATAGAAATTGTCACTTTATAATAAGATGCACAGCATAATTTTTTTTACACATATCTGGCCGGCGACAACAGGGAATTTTAAAATACTTGAAATGATTTGTAAATAGATGAAGAAATGACAAGCACCTGTTTTATAGAGACCAATCCAATCGGATGCTGAAGTTTCCTCTTTTATGTCCCATTTTACAATAAGAGGTTCAGCCGAATTCAGGGCATATTCTGTTCTGGAAACAGAGAGACTGGAACGAGATTGCAGGCAGAAAGGTCTCCTGACTGGTGCAGGTGGTGGTGAGGCCACTCCAGTGGGGGACGAAACAGTTCTCTGAGGAGGTGGGGGAGGTGAATCGTCCTCTGGATCTTCACCGCCTGCGGTGATGGCAGGTGGGTGTCCCAGCCGCAGCACAGGGTGGAGGCCACTTGGACGCTCAGCTAGCATCGAAAGGATGCCACAGCCAAGAAAGGATATACTTGTGCTCGATGGCCGAGCAAAGAAGTACAACTCCTTCTACATCACATTGCAGCAGAGCTTCCTACAAAAATATCAAAGTTTTACTTTTATGTTAGATTACATTTTATTCTTTTCACAGATAAATTTCTAACACAGAATAGCGTACGATACTTACTTGGGTACTTACATATTAATGCCACGGCATCAGAAAGCAGCACACACAGTTATCTTTTGGATTCCTTGTTGCCTTGTTATTTGATTATTTTTTATGCCATTTTTTAGTGTTTTTTAGTACTTTTTGCTCATTTTTAATGCCATTTTTTTCTGTGTGTGCGAACAACAAGATTGCTCTGTATTGGTGAATTAATGCAATTTCTGCTGCAGTGGTGATACATAAGTACCCTTACTTATGTATTTTAACTTTTTTCAGTTTTAAAAGTACTGGGTCCAAAAAATATACATTTTTTTTATAGCGTTGATATACTATGTTTGGTAGAAACCAGAAGCGAACTGCACATGGGCACAAAGGGGTAGTCTATGTTGAATATGAGGAAGTCTGAACCATCTCAGAATAGAAACATTCCAGATATGTCATCTCTTTTTGTTTGTGTCACTGAATTATGTTTTAGATTATATTGTAATTTTATTATATTAAATTATAAAAAGACAGATATAGTAATAAAGATTTAAAGATATGATTTATTAAACTAAAGATAACATTTCCCCGCACAATATAATATAATAGTGTAATATAACCTTTTTAGAATTAATGACTTATGAGGATTAATGACTGCTTGGCATGATTTTAAAAAATTCTCAAATTAGCAATTGTTTTTAATTGTTTGATTACATTATTATTTACAGTAACAATATTTGTTGCATTAATTATTTATATTGATCTGAATATATAGGTTGATAGAATTGGTGAATTTATCACATAGCTGTGAAGTGAGACACCAAGCAGTCGTTAAATCTGTAGTTTAGCCATAAATATAAATGTAAAAAAAATAAAATAAACATGCTTTTATTAAAATTCACAGAAATGTATATATTACTTCAGAAAGGCCTAATCCAACAACTAGTAAAAGGTGCACTTTCCATTTAATTTTAAATAAAATTTTACTCAGAACAGAAAATAGAAAACACTATTGACCACAGTTTTCTTGGATACAGAGAGGATATTGTGGCTGCAGATCCATTATTCTTCCTACAGTGTAAATTGAACTGGCTTGGTATTCTGCCAACCGAAGTTCTTACATACATGGTTAAACAGTACTATTTATTTTTTCGAAGGATAGCTTAGGACAAAAAGAAAAAGATCTTCTATAAAATGACTACATAGTTAAATTAATAAATAAGATTAAACAAAATGTATAAAAGTTTCAAAAGTTTAATAGATAATTTTTGATCTGGGATATACTATATTCTTTTAGAATTTTGGTGCATTCATTCAACAATATTGGACAAAAAATAAATAAATAAATAAAATTTGTTTTGCTTTGAAGTAGGCTCTATTACTAAATATTAAAGCAGTAATAATGATTAAATAAAGTTTTTATTTGTTGCATGAATTTTTAATGTTCTCTAAATACATATCGCTCACTTGCAAGAAAAGGGACATGCCTCAACAAAAGTAAATTTCACAGGAGAGGCAGAAGAAAATTTGCATGATTTAACTCTAAAATGAAGTAGGACAACTTGAGTTATTTTTTGACATGACGTAGATGTAAACCGTGTTTTAACCAGATTAACTTGTCCAAAACCCAAATATATAAGTAAACTCAGAACAAAACAGAAAAAATGCTATTAATATGATAGTAAAACATGTAGTTTTAGTACATATAAAGTAAATTGTAATCAAATATGAAATTATATTTTTTTTCTTTGTTTATGACTTAATTTCCAAGTTATGTAGATATCTAATGTGGCTTTTATTTATTTATTCTTATTTTTTTTTTTTTTTTTTTTGCATATATGGTTGAATAATGAATATCTTGTTTAAATATATATATATATATACATACAGTAAAACCTCCATAACGGACACTCCCGAATAGCGGACACCTCTATTTAACGGACAGTTTTCCAATCCTTACTCCCAAAACTTAAATTTTTGTATGTTTAACCTCCCAATAACGGACATTCCGAATAGCGGACACTTTATTCGGCAATAAAGGATAGAAAAGTAATTTTTTTAACAGAAAAAAAATGAATAATAATAATAATAATAATAAATCCTCTGAATTTATCAGGACAATGTGTCACAAAATTTATGATCACAGTTAAATGTATATAAAGAGCTGGGGAAAATTTCTCCCCCTCCCCACGATCAATGCGTAATCCAGAAGGTTGCCCGGAGGAATATCTCCCAGAGCATTGAAATGTCAACGAAGAATAATTTGGGATTTTATGCTTTTAAAGATCAAAAATTGAAATCCCTCCCTCCCCGCCCGGAACTCCACAATGTCCAAAAACGTCACATAGAAAAACAAATTACATGTAATCGCAAGCAAAAGTAAACTTTTATAACAGATTTTTTCACAAGAATAATAAACAGTGGATAGAAGTGTGCATAATTTTATTTCAATTTTAATGCTTAAAAATAATTTTAATTTCTGATTAATTTTATAATAGAAGTTTTAAGACATATAAAAGTAAATTAATGAATTATTAAGCATTTCTTAGCGATTTTTGAATCTCTGAGGTTTTCCCAAAAGCAGACAATTTCGGCGTTCCCGAGGTGTCCGTTATTTAGAGGTTTTACTGTATATATATAGCTTTTCAATAAACATTTTCTCAGCAGCATTAATTATTATTATTTTGTACAAACACAGAAAAATTAAAATATTTTTTACTATTAAAGAGAAAAAATTTAAATGTTGGGATAAAATTATTATGAATTTAATAATTTTTAAACTTTTATCTCAAAATTAATTTTTGTTAGTTACAGACAATCACCTTTTATTTACGAAATTATCCTATTTATGGAATATTCCTGAAAATAGGGACAAATGAATAAATCATCATACCTGTAGGGGAAAAAATAGTTAGGTACTTAAATTAGCTGGAAACCTGCTCCAAAAAAGAAATAATAATAAATTTTCAAAAAAAAAAAAAAAAAAAAAAAAATAGTATTAATGCTATTAAATGTGGGTGTTTTAATTTTTACTTTAAAAATTCCATTTAAATGTATGAAATTTCGAACAAGATACTAAAAATAAAAAATTTCATATAGGATTTAACATTAGCAGGTCAGGTAGGTGTTTTCATGTTTGTGAATTAACCCCACCCATAAGAATAAAGTAGGCAGAAAGCAAAAAATTAGATTACGTAGTAGCAATACTGTTTTATACTGAAAAGGAAACATCTTTGAATTTGCTCAAACTTAAGGAAAGTAAATGTACTTAATTAGATTTTAATTGTCTTAGATTGGTTTCTACATTTAGCCATAAAAAAAGAAAAAATCTAAAAATTTATTTACCACAGCTAAATTTTCATTATACTCATAGTTTTAATGATTACAAATTATTAAGGATTTACTAACTGTTCATCAAATAATTTTTTAAAAAATCATGCTATACACCAATCTATTTGCAGTTTACCATATCCTATGCAAATAAATATGTTTTAAGAATCTATTTGCATAATATATTAGAATGTGTTTGTGCAATTTTATGCCAACAGATTTATCTAAAATTTATTGATTAAAGTATCTAATTCTGCTAATAATTATTTTTGCATTATTTTAAACATAGGTTTTTTACATTTATGATATGGTTGTTTCAACCATGATTAAAATCGATTTAAATCATCGCTTGTCAAAAACTTGCCAACCCTGCAAACCAGTATTTTTTTTTTTTTTTTCAATTTTACTGCTGTTATTAGTACATAAAATTCAAAATTTTTTATTATCAAAACAAAAAGTTGCAAATTTTGCAAGAATATATAAATTTATTAAATGACTTAATTTAATTCAACATGTTCATTAAGATTTTCACTACAAAACAATGGAATTTTGAAATGTTATTTTCTGCTCCTTGATTGGTTTAATTAAAAATGTCAACAATAATGCAAATTATAAAATATGCAAGGGGGATTTATGAAAAAAAATAACTAAAGCTAAAACTTCATTGGTTATTTTTTTATAAACCAAAAACATTGAGGGCTGTCCATTACTTGCACATCTACCCAATATTATGCTAAATATATCATTTTAATATTTTTTTGAATGTAAATCAATTAATAATATTATTTAATATTTAAAACAATGTTAAAATAAAATAAACATTATGATTGCTTTACCAGTGAAATATGCTACAATAAGGTTGGGAATATTGGTTACGATTTTGCATTTCAGGAAACATTTGAAATTCTGCAGTAAAAACACTTACTTGAAATTATTGAAAGAAAAAAGCCATTAAAATAACAGATTTGAAGAAAATTAATTCTTGATTGATACTAAAATTCATTTGACTTTTTTTTTTTTTTTTTTTTTTTTTGACAGAAAAAACAAGTAAAATGTTATATACTGTCCTATAATCCTTTTTAACAATATTTTAAGCATTTTACTAGTATTTATATGGGTTTTTTTTTTATTATTATTATTAAATTGCTATTTATTGTGTCTCATATAAAGTCCTTAAATCATCCAGTTATTCAGGTTGAAACTTTTATTAAACAAGCACTATTTGAAACTTTGACTAATTAACTTACAGTAATGATGTAACAGGTATTGGATTTAATTGTAGAATACAATTTTAATAGGATCGAGCATTTAATTCAACAATTATATAAATGTAAGTAAATGGAAATATTTCTACAGTAAATATATAAATACACTATGATTCAGTTTGCTGGGATATTGTTTAATATTTCCCTAATTAACTATAATACGATAACTTTAAGTGGTAATTATTACAGAAATTTGGCAATATACGAAAAAATAAATTAATAAACATTTTTAAAAAAAAGCATGAATCAACAATGTTATCTCATCTCTTGCAAAATAAATACTACAAACAAGAATTAGATGACAAAAATATGAGAATTTTGTTAATGCAACATAATGTTCGAGAGAAAACTACTTTAATTACACACAAAATCTGTCAAATGTCTCAAATCACAAGAAAAACAAAATTTGAAAAATACCGGAAGATACTGATCTAATTTGCATTAGAAGCAAAAATTGTGAAGGGAGGGATTACCTTCATCCAGTAGAACAGATAACAATCATTGTTTATTTATACAAAATAAAAATGTTACGATGCATAAAAAGCTCTTTAAACTTCACTAATTTAAAATAAACAATTCCATAACATACTTCTTCAAACCTCCATCTTGATTCCGGTAACACAAGTTATGAAGAGATTTAAATGAAGATATGGTGAGGGCGTATAATTCAGTCTTGATATTTTATATCCATAAAATCCAGAAAATAAATAGCACTAAAATTTCAATTAGCTTACATGTTTACGGATATAAGAAACAGAAAACTAATCCACATACATGACGCGTTTTGGGAGAATGCAAATGCCAGATACAAGATATATAAAATTAAAATTTTTAATATATCTTGACTTATTTATGTTACTTTCAGAAACTTCAAATAAAATTTAAACGACGAAGTAATTAAACTAGTATTTTTCGTTTTCATTCTTACATGATTTATATTTTAACTATTAATTTATCTGATTTATCCATGGATGAAATGAGAAAAAAACTGACTCTTTGTTTATTTTCCTAATTAATTATCAGAAGTGAAAATGACTAAACTTAGTTGCACGATTTTGGCGCCATCTTATGAACAAAAGTTTAAGCTTCTCGCTGTCGGATTATAACGAGCATGGACCAAGGAGCTTAAACCATGGAGAAGCCGTTGTTCCGCGTTTTTGAAGCTAATGACCACGCCCCCTCATACACCCAAAACATTGGATCTCCTAATAGGAAACTGTGTAAATTTTCAAATTCAAAAGCGCCTTATATAAATATTTTTTCTCATTTTCCGTATTTTTCTTTAGTATAATCTAAAGCTATAGCTTTAAGCATAACTTTTATTTTTGTTCTAAGATGTTTTCACTCTTTATTTTTTAAATAATCAATATTCTTTTAAGCAAGTGTTGGTGGTTGGACGCAGATCGTAACTGAAAAATCGGTATTTTGATTGTGTTTTTACTTTCGCTGTCATTTTCTTTTCTTTTTTTTTGTACTGGTATAAATGTTTAAAATTATTTTATTATACTGTGGTGTATTTTAGCGAAATTATGACGGGTTGTTCAGCTTTTGGATGTACTAACCGGGTAGACAAACCCTTGCCTAACATCTCATTTCATAAGTAAGTTCAATTTTAATATCTGTTATTGTAACCGTTATACTTTATGCTTATTGTCTGAATATGTTACAGAAAGTCGTAGTTCGTTTGCCATGCCAAAATAAAATGAATATTAGAAAACAAATTTGAAACTATAAATGTGTGTAATAAGTTTTAAGTGGATATAATCCACTTTTACATGTATAACATCAGTTTGCTTGGTTTTATCCATTATTATTATTATTATTCTCTTATATATACTGTACTTCAGTTAACAATTAAGTGGAGATAATGAACAAAAATCAAAAATTGAACACATAAAATTTTATATTTCGATGTTAAATGATAAAAATACTTCTTATCGTTATTTAGCCAATCAGTTATTGCAAAACAGATATGTGATAATAAAATCTAGTTTTTCAAAGTGAAATTCTGCTACATTATTTCAGAACAACCAAACCCTTTTATCTTCACTTCATGTTTTTCCAATTTAAGTTATAATCTTTTTTAAATTTATGACTGCTTTTTGGGAATTTTTAATCACATTTTATGTTTTAAATTTTGAGAAAATTTGGAATTTGTTTTTTTAGATTTTATAAAATTGTAATATGTAATTGAAATTTCTAAATATTATTGTTAATTTTATGTAAATTTAAAATAAACTGAAAAATTATTTCATACTTAATTCAGTCATTCATATGATTTTCTCAACCCCATCTTTGGTATTGGGCAATTTAAACAAGTTTTAGATGCTTATCTTGTCAAATTTCCAATCACCTTAGGTAGGGAGGTCAGGGTCAAATCTTTGCGAGTCGCAGGGATATTGGATACTTATACTTGGTGAATCAAGTGACAAACCAAAAGGGGCCAACAGAAGTTAATCCAACGTTTAAAATTTTTCAGTTCATAAGTCTGCATTCAACTCGTAAAAAAATGCTTTTATAAAGAAATTCTTGATGTAATGACATGATGTATTTGTCATTAACCTTTTATGGTGAATTAATGTGCAGTACACCAAGAAATTCTTTTCAGAATCATGGATTTGATGATATTCTGAAACACAGTCAAATTTTACTAGAGGGCTGTGTAAACTGAATCATGTCTTTAAATATTTTTTGTAGTTCAGGATAGCAAGAGATCTTTTCTACACTTACAGAACTTAAAATATTAATGCAACATTTAAAATTCTGAAGTTCAGAAGGGTCATATTGAGAAGATAATTGTTTATAAATGAAATTCTAATGAATTGAGCTGAAAATGACATCACACAGCACCTTATACATCTTTTTGAAAATCCTCTCAGCAAGTTTCATGAATCTACTTTTTAAAATCAGCCTGAAATTGTATCGGAAAATTTTGAGCTGTTGAAGGTGGAAAAACATTTTTTTGAATACATCCTTGTACAGTACGTTTTGAAAATTGTTTACCTGGTGTTACCCATTGTTTTGAAAATTGTTACCCTATCAAATAAAAATATACGATAGAACAGGCATTGTTAAAACGTGACTAAAATTCAGTAAACTGCTCTACGTAAGCTAATATTTTTATACTTTGCAAAATTGACAATACTTTGTGCTAAATTTAACTGAAATGGCACAGTTACGATCACATGACGAACAACTTCCAGTTTGTCACATGATTCACCAAATATTAGTAATTAGTATCCAATATTCCTGCAACATTATACATTTGCTGTGGGAAAAGCAAATGAGGCATGTGCCAGAATAGTAAACAATGGGGATGCCATGAAGATTTTGTTTGTCAATTTTTCTCACATCTATCTTTAACATGGGATTGTTAAAATCATCATGTTCATATATTTTGAACAATCTTTCATGTAAAATAACCTCTGTAATATGATCTTTGGCGAATTGTTGCGATAGGTCAAATTTTATTTGACTTATTGAACTAATTTTATTGAACTGAATTTCAGAAAAATTCAGTTTGGAGATGGAAAAGTAAAAGGTCTATTTTCAATATGTACAATTTTTGTCTTGCTTTTTGAGGAAAAATTTTATGAAGGGTCGTGATTAAAGATAACATTTTTATAAAGAATCCTATTCTAAGGTGAAAGTGTTGACGAAAAACATTTTTAAGAGCCCAAATTTTTCCTAATTAAATTCTTTTTACTAAACATTTTTTATTATGTGGAAATAAATTTGTAAAATGTTAACATTTTTTAATTAGATTTCCCTTGGATGAACCCAGACGATCAGAATGGATTAAAGCTGTCCGAAGGGAAAATTGGATTCCTAAAAAACATGCTGTGTTGTGTTCTACCCACTTTGAAGAGAAAATGATTGATAGGTCGATGAAAAGGATTATTCTTGTTAAAACTGCTATACCTACAATCTTTCCAGCTTTTCCTAAACATCTTCAAAAAGTAAATAGTAGTTTCTTCTACCTGTTAAATTATACAAAACTCACAGTCCCAGTCCCTTGGTATAGGACATGTAATGTATTTACCTCTGAATAAGGGACACTTGAAATAGAGATTAAAGAGGCTGGCTTTTGAATTTCAGTTAATGAAGTAGTCTGTTATGAAAATGAAAATACAGATTTTTGTGAACTTAACAAACTCGCAGACAATTATGTTGATACAGAGGGATACAACACATCGTACGAGCATTTATTTACCCACAATTCTGATTCGACTTCAATGTATTTATCCCCATTGAAATTAATGCTGAAAATTATGAGGATGATTCTGAAAGTGGAGATTAAAAAAAAAATTGTGAAATAAAGAACTTTACAGATAATTTAATGCTGTTCTCAAATCCAAAAGGGCAAATTTTATGACAAAAGTTTTAATTTATTTTCATTCAGAAATGCCTGAAACTAACAGGCAGACTTGTATAAAACCAAAAACTTTCTGCGCACGTAAATTTTGGGTCAAAAACTTTCTGCAAATTAATGTTTCATAAAATTATATATTATACTATTTTGCCATGAAGGTAATTAATTTTTTAATGATCTGTCGATGAAATTCGCGTTTTCGCAATCATGAACAAAATTCACGTTTTTTTACGCAATTCATAGAGGAAATTCTATTTTTTACGTGATTTATGGATGCGGTCTTTAGATGAAATTCATATTTTTCCCACGGTCTTTAGACGAAATTAGAGTTTTTCGCGCAGTCTTTTGTCGAGTGTCGAAATAAAAGTTTTTTACTCGGTTATTTGTTGAAATGTGGGTTTATTACGTGATTCTTTGTTGAAATTTACGATTGTTTTCAAAGTTTTTTGACGAAATTTGGATTTTTTTTTACAATTTTTTGATGAAATTTGTGGGGTTTTTTTCACAACTCTTTGACGAAATTTGCGATTTTTCGTGACCTTTCAACGGTATTTCATGTTTTTTCCGCGGAACTTTGGCTAAATTCGTGTTTTTTCTGTGATAATATGACGAAATTCGAAATTTTTTTCTGCGAATGATTGATGAAATTGATTTTTTACGACAACCGTTTATCAAAATGTGCGATTTTTGGTGTTCGAACTGATTTGGTTTTCAGACTCATGAAATTTTAAAGTTTTCGACATCAAATGTTTTAAATTTTCGGAAATTACGAAAATCGGAACTGCTTTTAATTATGCACTAACAGTAAATAATTAGTACATGAAAATGGGAGAATATTTATAATGTTTTGGTGCTAAAAAAAGCTTCAAAAATAAAAACTTTCTTTCCTAAAATTTTCTGCAAAATTCATAAAATTTTCTGCGCACGGCGTGCGCGCGTGCGTCTATATTATACGACTCTGCTAACAGGCGTTGTTTAGAAATTATGTAATCGAACTGTTTTTTCTGTTCCTTTTTTTTCTTCTTTCAAACGCAATATATCTTTTAGAAAATAGCATCAACATCAGGGTTGTTATGATTTTACCCAGCCCAAAAAACCCAAGTGGGTTTTTCTGAAAAAACCCAAGTGGTTTTTTTCAAAATTTCAACTTTAAATTACATATATAATGTATTTATATTACATATATAATGTATTGTAATATATTTCTTAATATCAGTACACAACTCATAAAATTAATAACCATCACCCTCCACCCCAAAGAAAAGAAATGTCCTAATTATACCATCACAATTTTTAAAAGAAATAATTGTTAGTTAATCTCTGTAGCATGTGTAAGAAACACAAACAAATTTTTTCCCATTAAAAAAATACTTTCATGTGTAACGTGTTCTATGTTATACAATAGAAACTCATAACAAAATACCATATATGCTTAGAATCCTAATTGAATTATGTAGACATGTAGAATTACTTGGGTTATTCTATTATTTACTAATAACAAAAAAAATAATTTATAAATTATTACTAATAATCAATTTATCTAAAAGAAAAGCATAATTTTGATTACTGTCATTGATTTATATATGTTTTCAATTAGCTGCTTTAAATTTAGTAATAAGTACATTTTTTTTTAAGCATTCTGAACCACCTCCCATAACCCCCAAAAAACCTCGAAAAGCCCTGAAAAAACCCGAAAAACCCTGATAAAAACCCAAAAAACCCTGATAAAAACCCTGAAACCCCGAAAAAAACCCCAAAACTCAGTGGGTTGGGTTTTTTCTGAAAAAACCCGGGTATTTAACAACCCTGATCAACGTGTTCATTTTGAACTGAATTTATACACGAAAGAAGAATAAGTACTCAAGAAAAGGTGAAAAACGTCCGTCATATGATCAAAATCACTTATAACTCCATAGATAATTTATTCAAAACTTGAAAACACAGTTCAATTCCAAATCGCTTCCATAGTCAGGCATTCCTATTTTATACCTTTCCGTTAAAAATGAATTTGTAAATGTGTAATGTATGAAAACTTTTTTTTGTAAATACTATGATAATGAAGAACTAAAATTTATAAATATGGTAAATGAACACTTGAAAAATTTATAGTGAAAAATTGAAATTTGCAAAGCAATCATTTTTGATTGATTACTTCAAGAATAACTCTTTAAATATTTTTATACTTTTTGCATGTACACAGTTTGTGTGAAAAATACAAATCAATAATTCTACAATGCCTTTAATGATTTAGTAATCAATTAAAATTTTTAATTAATTTTCTATTCCTTTTGTGTCTGATTAATGTAATTTATACTCTTCGAATGCATTTAAACTTCGGCTTTTAATATTTTGTTATTTTTATATCCTTCAGGACATAAATAAAAAACTCCGAATAAGAGACACCTCTATTTAAAGGACAAAAGTTCCGGTCCCATAGGTGTCCCTTATTCGGAGGTTTCACTGTATTATCATTATTTTAGCATTGAAAAGCCTAACATTTTATATGCACTTATTTATCAGGAAATAATGATGAGACATGATGATATATGCTGTTTTAATTATTTATTTACTGTTACTTAAGCGAAATCGAAAAAGGGAAATACGGCATTTGTAGATTGATATGAACTATCCAATGAAATAATAATACAAAAAATAAAATTCTTGAAATGCAAATATTTAAAAAAAATTTTCACCCATGGTATTAACACTCTTGAGTAGGTATTTTCATGTTTACTTTTAAAAAAATCTTGATAATGTATGAAATTTCAAATAAGATATTTAAAAAAATCTCATAGGATTAACATTTTCTTGTAGGTGTTTTCACATTTTTGAAGTAGTCCTTTAAGGAACTTTGCCCGTAGGAACATATGAAGCATAAAGCGAGAAATTGGGTTTTGTAGCAATTGCAGTACTGTTCTGAATTGAAAAGGAATATCTTTGCTCTACTTGTCACTGAAGGAAAATAAATTATGCTCATTTGATACCAATTATCATAGATTGGTTTCTATATTTAAAACTTACAAAAAAAAAATCTAAGGTTATTTACCACTGAAAGATTATGATTGAATCAATATAATTTTAATGATTGCAAAGAATTAAGGATACACTTATTGTTCATTTTAAAAGCATACAATCATTATTCAAATAATCTTTTTAAAAAATATGCAGCAATCTAAATATAATCTAACTAAAATACTTAAGTATGTTAAAGCCAATGATGTTTTTAAAAGAAACTACTGGCATCTGGTGGTTGTTATATCGTTTGATATCACATATGTTATTCTTTATAGATAATTAATATTATCTAAAAGTTAAAATTTCATATTAACTATCTAAATAAATACGTCGAAATTTTTGGTTTTATTTGAAGAAATGCAAAGGG
Source organism: Maratus speculifer (assembly GCA_964019185.1). Classification (NCBI taxonomy): domain Eukaryota; kingdom Metazoa; phylum Arthropoda; class Arachnida; order Araneae; family Salticidae; genus Maratus; species Maratus speculifer. The sequence continues at coordinate 244,592,894 of OZ025296.1, forward strand.
CATTTTCAGTTTTTTATTTATCTGTTTATTATTTATATATTTTTATTTAAAAAAATCACCACAACAAATAAAAAGTTTTAATTATAAATATTGAAAACCTTTACAGCAAGCTTTTAATTTTAGCTATCTTTTTTGGAATAATTTCACTATGCATCAGTTTTTTTAAGTACTTTATTATGATTTAATGTTAATGTAACATTTTTATTCTGATTTTCAGGTCCAAAAACCAAGAAATACTATAAATAGCTGTCAGAATGCTTTGAAAGATGCACCATTTGTATATGATGAAGAAATGCCTACCTGTTCAGCTGAAAAATCATATAAAAGAAAATGGGAAGAAGCTGAAGGAAAACTGAATATCAGCAGAAAAAAAATTAAAACCTTGCAGCAAGCCAATCGTAGGTATAAAAAGCGCATTCAAGATTTAAAGCAACTTGTAACATTACTTAAAGAAAAAAGATTTGTTAATGAAGATGAAGCAGAAGTTTTGAATTCAACAGCAGGAAAAACAAAGGAAATTTTTCAGAGAATGAATGCAAAAGCAATGAAAAAAAGTCACCCCAAGAAATTCAATCCAAAACTGAGGGCATTTGCACTAACTCTTCATTATTTTTCAACTAGTGCATACAGATTTGTCAGAAAATCATTTGATTTATGCTTACCGCATCCAAGAACAATTGCAAAATGGTATCAACATGTAAATGGCAATCCTGGTTTTACTAAAGAATCTTTCACAGCAGTATCCCATAAAATAAAAGAAGCAAAGCATGAACTGTTGTTTTGTTTAAGTTTTGACGAAATGGCCATAAAACAACATACTGAATTTGATGGCAAGTTTTTCCATGGTTACGTCAATATGGGTACTCATATGGAAAGCAATAATGAAGTTTTGCCTGAAGCAAAAGCCAGTCTAGTGCTTTTACTAACAGCGGTTAATGACCACTGGAAGATTCCATTAGGTTATTTTTTGATCGATTCCATTTCTTCGTCGCAGAAAGCAAATTTAATTAGGCAATGTTTAAGATTGCTTCATCAAATTAAAGCAAATGTTATATGTCTAACATTTGATGGCCTTTCTACAAACATCACTATGGCGAAAATATTAGGTTGCAATATGGAACCTGAATGTTTGAAGCCACAGTTTCCACATCCTACAACTAAGCTTCCAGTATTCATATACCTAGATCCTTCACATATGTTGAAGTTAGTCAGAAATTGCATAGGAGATAAAAAATCACTTTTTGATTCTGATGGAAACATGATTCAGTGGGAGTTTGTAAAAGAATTACATATGTTGCAAGATTCAGAAGGTCTTCATGTGTCAAACAAATTAAGATTTGCCCATATAAATTATTTTACAAGAAAGATGAATGTATCGTTAGCTGCACAAGTGCTTAGCAAATCAGTGGCAGACGCTCTGCAAATTTTGAAAGATAAAAATTTTCCTAAATTCACAGGATGTGAGGCTACGATAAAATTCATTAGAATTTTCAATGATTTGTTTGATATTTTAAATTCACATAATACAGATTTACATGGATATAAAAAAGCAGTGAATAAAGATACATATATTGATGTGAAAAACAGGTTGTATGAAATCAAAGCATATATCTTGGGTTTAAAAGAAAGTAGGAATGGAAATCCAATAACCAAAACAATAAGAAAAGTGGGATTTTTAGGCTTTTTATGCTGCATTGAAAGCACTTTAAGTTTAATTGAAAATTTCATTGAAGCTGAAGTCTCCCCGATAGTTTATCTGCCAACATACAAGCTAAGCCAAGATCATGTCGAGTTATTTTTTTCTAAAGTTCGTATGCTTGGAAGATGCAACAACAACCCAACAGCACGCCAATTTGTATCTGCATACAAAAAATTATTGGTTCAATCAGAATTGTCAGATTCTAAAAATGGTAACTGTATTCCTTTAGAAGCAATTAATATCCTTAATGTTTCCAGTTACAAATCTGAAGATATCATAAATATGACCACAAACTTAAAGTCTGCTAATATTATAAATGAAGAGGACACAGTTACAGATATTCCTTTGCCTGATCATGATTATATATTCACACCCACAGCTTTAAGTATTTGTGCTGAACAGGTAGTGCATTATATCTCAGGATATATAGCTAAAAGATTATCTGCAAAGATAAAATGTCCCGTCTGCTCTTCAGCTCTTTTCGGTCCTAAAGTGACATCTTTGATTTCTTATAAAAGCAATGGCCATCTAGTATATCCATCTGAAGATGTTTTCAAAATTTCAAAGAAATGCGAAGCATTGTTCAAAAAATTTGTTAATTTAAGTGGCGGAAAGAGTTTAAAAGAAGGATATAGTTTAGAATATACTTCATCATGTGCATTAAAGCTATTAATCGGAGAAGACTTGTTTCCTTCTCTAAATCAGCATATGCTTTCAAATGAAGCTATGGATAATCACCATCTTCATCTGGTGAAATCGATTATCCATCAATATTTGCTTGTGAGATACCATTATTTTAGTAAGCGCTTAAGCAGAAACAATAAGAATGAAAAAAATGTCCGCCAATTGTATACCAAAATTATACAATTCAAAGGGCAGTAAGGATATTTGTTAAAAACTTCTGAACATTTTTGAAGTTTAAGAGGATAAGGGCTCCTGGCGATACCTCTATAAAAAATGCGCGCCAAAAATCCCTACCCCATTGGGTGGTGTGGAAAAGGGATTGTTTATACTTTTCTAAAGACTTAAAGTATTTATTTTTTTGCTCATATAGATATCAATAAAATGTGATACTTATATGCATTATATAGCTCTTTGATTGTGTATATATTTTAACATAGAATAAAATTAACATTTTAAGGAACTTGATCTTTTAATTTTTAAATTTGAAAACGTTCAACACTCACATTCTTTTCTTTTTGTTGCTGCACGATTATAACTTTGACATTTATCATTATTTGAATCTAAACCAATTATTCAAGAAAATTAAGTATTCACAACTAAATTTCTCATAATAATAATCTTATTTTTTATTAAATAGCTTATATCACATTTTAGTGTGGTTTCTTACTATTTAAATTTAAATTGGTTAACAGAAATAATTGCTATTTCATAATTCACATATTTTAAAAATATATATAAAACATGCTGAAAAAGCTCCCTAAGTACTTAAGTCCTTGAATATATATATTTAAGCACTTGGATTTTTAAATGTTTTAAAAACATCTTTAGGCTACAAAATATTATTTTAGGCCTAATATATATATATATATATATTTTTTTTTTTTTTTTTTTTTTTTTTTTTTCAAAGTGAAGTAAAAAGTATTAAAGGAAATTATTCAGTTTTTATTTTCCTTTTAACACTACCTTAAACTGTTTGTAGGTACAAAATAGTATTATGTTAAATATAAAAAAAAATAATGATATTGCTCAATAAGGGGAAACTTGTTCTTTGCTATTTACCTTAATGTTATTTCGAAAGGTAATGCCTTTTATTACTAAGTTTGAATAGTGATAAAAAAATCAATATCATAATAAAAAACAAACTTCATTTGAGATATCACTTCTTCTCTTACAGGCTAATTGCATGTGAACTTGTCATGTTTGTTACATACAACGATTATTAGCTACCAGTATTTTATAATGAAAAAATGTCACTTACTTTATTTGAACTATTTCATTAATTCAATAAAGCAAAGCAAACTCTTCGAGAATAACAAAGGCAAACAAGCAAAGTGATGTCTAGCTGTGTGACAGCCATGGTAACTTTGCATGGAATTTGCCTATAACAATCTCACATCTTCCCTCCCCATTTTTCTCCTTTAAAAAAAGTCATCCCTTTTTTTTTTTTTTTTTTTTGTAGGGGGGAAGTGTACAATTTTTTTTTTATAATACATATATCCAATAATTGTCGGCTCTTAAAATCTTTTAACTGTTATTCAGTCGAAATTCTTTTATAATCTTCTGCATGCAATTTACTTGCTTGTTTAACCCTCTCATTCACAATTAATTTTTCACCCCACAAATATGTCTTTGAATTAAAATGTTACTACATATTCCAATAAAATTTTAAGCCAAAAACAAGACTTGATGCATAAAAACATCACTCGAAATGAAATTCAGCAGAAAGCCTTTTCTAAAATATTGTTTTATCATTTAAATTAGGAATCTCATATGATGCTCAGGGGAACAACAGGATTAAAACACTTTTTCCAGAAATATTTTTTACAAGATAGTTAAATTTTACAGAAGACTCTTGAAAGGTTATTAAATTCTTGAAAAACTAAATCTGCTTGAAAATTCTAAGAATATTGGATATTTTTTTAGTAGTGGGGTTTTTACCATTTAAGACATTCTAGAAACACAAAAAATAACAGTCTTTTCTGTGCTTCCCCTAATAAAAAAGTCCATAGTTCTTTTAATGCCTTTTAATCTTATTTTAAATCAGATTTTATTAAACCATGACAGATTTTGAGTTAAATTTGAAAATCCAGAAAGGGACAATTATCCTTCCTTGGCTCTTGCAGCTTTCTATTAAAAAAAAAAAAATCTTTCCAATATACAGATTATTAAGTCTAAAATTCTCATAATATATATATATATATATATATACTACACTTTCAAAAACAGGAAAATAAAATTTAATTATTCTAATCTGATTCTGGAAAACTTTGTAAAATGTACCTTTTCTGTGTGAATAAAATTTGACCTTAAACTTAAGAGAGATAAATATTACTAAGCCTTTCTTTTAAAATGAAGAGATTGCTGAGATCTATAATACTTAAATAAATAAAGAAGGTATATATATATGTATATATATAATTTAAAAAAATTGAGCCATTCTTTAATTTTTAAGATTTTGAGTAGCAGTGCATATTTATAAGGAGAAAGTGTCTACAAATTTGCCTAATTCTGTATTTTTCATTTCAAAAGTTTTATTTATTTATTTATTTTTTTTTTTTGGGGGGGGGGGGTGTTTGGTAGCCTCATTTAATAAAAATAAGTTTTGCAAAAACAATATTTTCATAACAGAAATCGATCTATTACGCTTGAAACATTTTTGCTCATATTGTAGGATATTTTTCTCATCTGTTTAAACCAGAGAAATTTTAATATTTTTTAAAATCGCATTCTTACTTCTAATGTTTGTAGAATGAGTGAAAATTGTATTAAATCTAATGTTAGCCGTTTAATAAATATTAAGATCTTTTGTGCCCCCTTCCCTAAAGCCACAGAAGTCCCTCCCGGAGAAAAATGTCTGAATTCAACACTGTAATCATAGTAAAAAACATTTTTTTTCACTTGGTGTTTGAGACGTATGTATGAAAAAATATCTGAAATTTTACGATAAAAAACAAGATAATATGTATAAACAATCTTCTATAAACGTAAAATCATCGAAGAAACCTGATCCGGACTCTAAAATTATTTTTATTCAAAATTTTCGGAACTCATTTTTCAATGTTTCGCTACGCGTTCTTCAATGTTTTGGGAGTATAAGGGGGCGTGGCAGGCTTCACTTTCCTAGCATTGCGTAGCGGAGCGTTGTCTCCTCCATTAGTTTAAGCTCCTTGGCATGGACGGTACGGTACAGTTATACGGAGTCCAACTCCGTGATAACGAGGATTCCTCAGATTATTCTCAAGATACAAAGAATCCGTGCTTCTTGATTATTCTTTTGCACTATTTCAGATTTTCTGTGACATTCGTGTTCTGCCTCATATGAAAAAACAAAAGTTATTTGAATTTGAATTAGAGGTCTGCACGGGCAAAAATTTCCAAGCCCGAAAGTTAAAATTTCGGCCAAAGCTCGGCCCGGACCGGAAAAAAGTTAAAAATTCGGCCCGAATTCAGGCCCGGCCCGTCTGAATTTCTACAGAACATTGATCTTTACTCTTTTTTTTTTCATGCTATCTCCATTTATGCAGAAGTGTCATAGGCTGCCATATTTACGCTTTTAATGAACCTTTGTTTGTTGTATGTTGTATGTAAATGTTTCAGTAATCGTTAGTATTATTAATCCATAATCTGTGTAATGGAGACATAAAAATCTAAAAAATGATACAGTGAAACCTCTAAAAAAGGACACATCTATTTAAGAGACAAAACTTCCAGTCCCAGTCCCTTGGTATAGGACGTGTAATATATTTATCACTGAATAAGAGACACTCGATTTAAGGGACACTTGAAAATGAGATTAAAGAGACTGGTTTTTGCATTTCAGATAATAAAATAGTCTGTGATGAAAATTAAAATACAAATTTTTGTGAACTTATCAAACAGACAGTCACACTGTTGATACGGAAGAATATATTACACAATTAACGACCATTTATTTACCCACATTTCTGATTTGACATCAGTGCATTAATCCACATTGAAAATTATATGATGAAAATTGTGAGTATGATTCTGAAAGTATAGAATAAAACAAAATTGTGAAATAAAGAACTTTACTTATGATTTTAGGCTGTTCTCAAATCCAAAAATGGCAACTTTTACGACATAAGTTTTAATTTATTTTTATTCGGAAATGCTTGAAACTAGCAAACATTGTTATTCAGAAAATGTGTAATCGACATAACAGATCGAAATAACAGAAAATAATTTATGATAAAAATTAATGTCTAAAGCAAAATAAGAAAATTTTCAAATGAGGAAAATGATATGATTCAGCAACCAGATAAATGGGAATTACAATATTATTACGGATGCCTTTTTCATATTACTAATAACAGTAACTTTTAAAAACATTTGAAGAGAAAATGACGTCACTATTTAAAACATCGCATTTTTACTCATAACGATATTTGGTACTATTCTGTTATCCCGTCGACCAATTTCGCCAAATTATACAAATCGCCAAACTAATAGCCAAATTATACATATTGGCATAATTTTTATTTTAAATAACGAAAAACAAATAATTAGTAGAATATTAATAAAAATATTAACAGAAAGTCGAAATAAAAATCACTTAATGACATTTTAAACACATGAATCGTATTTAATGTCATTGAATGTGACATTCACGATCATCCATTATTGGCATTTAATCTTATAGTTTGGCGATAATTTTTAGGTCGACGGGATAACCTAGTAGTACCCGATATTACATTTCAATATTTCTTTTCATTATGGGCCCCACCAGTGGCCGAGAGGTACGGACCTCTCAACTGGTAGACGGCATGTGCTGGGTTCGAACCCAATCGCGGCTGTCGGCCTAACCGTTCGGAGTTTTCGTGTTTTTCTTCGAACCTTGCGTAAATACGGGTTAGGTTCCCTTAGAAAGACCCCCACGAAGGGCACTCCCCCCTGGTCCTATATCCCTAGAGTAGATAATCGGACGACAAAAATAAACCAAACCAATCTTTTCATTATGGACACTGACTAGGGACTAGGCAAGAAGTGTAAGTCACCGATTTTGACGAAAGTGGTATCGTTGGAAATATCTCATCGAGAGCAGTAAAAAACTCAATAGAACTACCCGTCAAAAATGAGCCGTTTTCGGGATATCCGACAATTTATGTCACGTAGCTAGTGCACACTTAATGGGGTACCGCAAAAAATTTTAGTCTCCGTTTTAACGAAAGTGATATCGTTGAAGAGATATCATCGTAAGGATTAAAAAACTCAATGGAATTACCCGTCGGAAATGAGACGTTTTCGAGATATCCGACAATTTATGCTACTTTGTTAATGCACACTGCTGGGAAAGTGCATTAAGTGACATAAATTGTCGGAAATCTCGAAAACGGCTCCTTTCAGATGGATAGTTCCATTGAGTTTTTTACTTCTCACAATAATATCTTTGCAACGACATCATTTTCATCAAAATCGAGAAAACAATTTTTTGTGGTCCTTCATTAAGTGTGCTCTAGAACAGTATGCACTAGCTACGTGAACTCTATAGCTATCTCGAAAACGACTTATTTTCGACGGGTAGTTCTATTTAGTTTTTTCTCCCTCATGATGATATCTTTTTAACGATACTATTTTCGTTAAAATCGAGACTAAAATTTTTTGCGGTCCCCCATTAAGTATGCACTAGTTAAGTGACATAAATTGTCGGATTTCTCGAAAACGGCTCATTTGCGACGGGTAGTTCCATTGAGTGTTTTACTGCTCTCGATGAGATCTTTCCAACGATACCAATTTCGTCAAAATCGGTGACTTACACTTCTTGCATTTCCCTAGTGAGATTGAGATTTTACTTTCAGATGACTTCAGTTAGTGAAAATAATGTCACAGTAAAAATGAAATTAGTTTTTTTTTTTAATAAAACTATTTTTCTGTGAGTGCATATAAAATAAAATTTCTGGATTTCGCCGGCACTCAGATTACAATTTTAACTGAAGATGTGCGAATCAGACTTCGAGTAATCGTAATCGTGTAATCGTAATCGATTATAATCGACTACATAAAACTGTGTAATCGCATCGTAATCGTAAATTTTAATTTCTAAATAATCGCGATATAATTATAATCAAAAGATTTCACTTTGATTACAATCATAATCTAATCGTAATCGCAATGCAGATAATCGCAATGTAATCTTTATCAAAAAGCTATGTAATCGTAATCGAGCACAAATAAACGATTACGTTATATGATTACATCTTTTTTTTCCTTCTTCCTTTCGCGCAGTCCATAAAATACTTGGTCGGTGAGTTAACCATTGCACCAAAGAAAGAGTGTCCACGTTTGCAGCTCAAATCTATACATATAATAAAACAGTAGGACCCGGTGTGTCTGTACATTGAAGATAATTGACAAAAATGGAGTCAGGGCGATAAAAGAAAACCAATGAAACACAAAAAAATTTTTTTGAATTTTTTGTCTGTCTGTCTGTCTGTCTGTCTGTCTGTTTGTTCGAGGTTATCTTCGTAACTACTGAATGGATATTTATGCGGTTTTCACTAATGAAGAATGCACACTCCCGGGCAGTGTATAGGCTTTGTTTCATCAAAATCGGACAACAGACAAAAAAGTAACAAAAAGAAACAAAAGAAACTATTAGGTGCGCTGCTCACGTTTTTTAGTACATAACGTTTTTTAGTACATATAAAATCCAATAGATGTCACTGTGCGATTTTAAAACGAGCTATCGTTATGTTTTCGCCAGTCTACTTAAGTATGAGAAAGTTTCAAGCTGGCTGTCGTTCCATGTGGTTTAGTCGGTAGAACGTCAGTGCGCCATACTGATGGCCCGGGTTCGATTCCCAGCATGGAATTTTTTTTCACTATGTTGGCATTAACGCCTATAAGCAATTAAAAGAATTTGAAATATTGTATTCAAGGCGAATTTTCTCTCTGGGAAAATTTCCTTGCATTAATATGTCAGTGTAATTTTTTTTTCGATTTAATTTTTTTTTTCGAAACTTTGTTTTTCTTAAAAAATTACAGTAAATATTTGATATTTCCCAACGTTTTTTGAATGATCGACTTGCTTTTTTTTTTTTTTAATGTATGTCTGAACCTTATCTAACTACTTCTTCAAGATTTCTTTAGATAAACCGACCAGCGTAGCGGGCGAAGGCCGCTAGTCGCCCCTAAAGTAAGAAGATGTCATAGGTCATAAGGCAGCAGTTCGGGTTAAGTCAGTGTCAGTGCTATAGAGGGCTGCTCTTGGTATATAGTAGTAAGACATAGAAATAGTCTGACTTCGTTAAAAGGTATGGGAATTGGGGGGAGAAAAACTCTTTGTGGTCATTCGAAGGATTTTGTTTCGCGGGTTATTGAGTGGGAGTGATAACGGATAAAAAAGAAAAAAAGAAAGAAAAATACTTTATTTATGGTTTTATTATGGGCACTTAGCAATTTGACCGACATCACCCTCTTTCAAATGTGGGAATCGGAGAATAATGAAAATTGGGGGGGGGGGGATGCTTAAATTGCATGTGACAATTTATCTAACAGCTCATTCGCATGTTGGATTTCTCAATGGTTATATCTAAGTGGTTGTTTCCAAGGATCTAGAGAAAAAGATGGCTAAGAGAAACAACAAAAAATTGAAAAGATTATTTCACGGAATCTGTATCAGATTTGAATGAAAAAGGCGCGAAATATTTTTAAATAGCAATGCAAATTGTGCTCGTCAGATGTCAGGGTCTCCATAAAAACCAAGTCCGATTTGAACACCCACATGCAGGTAATTTTTTAATAGATATATACATATTGTATAGATTTATTTTAGAAATATTGCATAGTGATATCTTGTCTTTTTCTTTTAAATTGTAGTGAAAGGAATTTTTTATATTAAATTAACTATGTAGTGTTTTTAATCATAAGTATAAAGTAATGTTTATTCAAAATTTGTATTTTAATATATCTGGATAAGTTAAACATATAGATCAGTTTTCTTACAAAAGTTGTAAATGTCCATTTATCCATATATTTTTTAGTAATTTGGTAATCTGCCTTCTATTTCTCTTCAAACTTCAACTGTTTTTAATAATATGATTGTAAAAATACTGGATTCATTGGTTTATTTAATGGTATTGTCTGAATAACTTTGGATGTATTTATAAAAGTATTTATAGATTGTTTATATATATATATATATATATATATATATATATATATATACAAGGGTGTCCAGCAAATAACACCCTGATTTCAAAATTAAAATTCTCAAAAACAAAGATCAATAGAATTATGCAGTAAACGGTTTGTTTATCAGGTAAGCTGTAAAAATCTTATACAAAAGTTTCGAACGGTAAATATTTTGAAAAGATTGTGTTTTGATTGCAAAGAATGCTTTGATTTGACATTTTTCTTGCTTTAGATTGCTTCCAGAGAAGTGTTTTTCGGCTTAAAGTGTCATATTTCATAGTTTTTTGAAATTTCGAAATTCTAAAACTTTACTTCGAAAAATCTTTAAAATATTGCACTGTAAGCTGAAAAAATATTTCCCTGCAGGTAATCTAAAACAAGAAAAATGTCAAATCAAAGCATTCTATGCAATCAGAACGCATTTTTTTTTCAAAATATTCACTGTTTGAAATTTCTGCATAAGATTTTTACAGCTTACCTAATGAAAAAACCGTTTACCGCATATAACTATCGATCTTTGTTTTTGAGAAATTTAATTTTGAAATCAGGGTGTTATTTGCTGGACACCCTCATATATATATACAGGGTGTCCCTAAACAAATGGTATATATGCTAGGGGGTGATAGAACACATCAAGACGAGTAATAGTGAATAGGAAACCAAGGGTCCCAAACGTTTTCCAAAGGAGATAGCCGCCATTAAAGTTTGGGGTCCAAAATTTCAAATACACATAAAAAACGGAAAAATTGGTCGATTGATTTGCGGTTTTCACTAAAATTATTCTTTATGTTGGTATTTTCTTGAAAATAAATTATAAAGATAAATTTCGAAAAATGCCGATAGAGGGCGCTTTAGACTTTGAAGTAATGAAAAACTATTTTTTGCCGTGATTTTTTGCATCTCATTAAATGGTTTCGTAAGCTTAGACTTAAACTTAAATTTTGAGCTCAAAATCTGAATAGTTGGAAGCGGTTAAGTAGCACAAACTTAACTGTGTTCAGTGGGTTTAAATTTCAAATGATTATAAAAAACGGAAAAATTGGTCGATTGATTTGCGGTTTTCATTAAAACTATTCTTTATATCGGTATTTTATTGAAAAGGAATTATAAAGATAAATTTCAAAAAATGCCGATAGAGAACGCTTTAGTCTTTGGATTAACGAAATAACCCCTCCTAATACTATTTTTTGCCGTTATTTTTTGAAAATGAATTATAAAGATAAATCTCAAAAAATGCCGATAGAGGGCGCTTTAAACTTTGGAGTAACGAACAACTACTTTTTACGTTATTTTTTGCATCTGATTAAATGTTTTCGTAAACTTAGACTTAAACTTAAATTTTGAGCTCAAAATCTGAATAGTTGGGAGTAGTTAAGTAGCACAAACTGAACTTTGTTCAGAGGGTTCAAATTTCAAATGATAATAAAAAACGGAAAAATTGGTCGATTCGTTTCCGGTTTAAAATAAAACTATTAAGTCAGTATCTTCTTGAAAATGAATTTTAAAGATAAATTTCAAAAAATTCCGTTAGAGGGCGCCTTAAACATCAGAGTAACCAACAACAAATTTTAACCGTTATTTTTTTGTATCTTATTAAATGCTTTCCAAAACTTGTTAAATGTTTTCGAAATCTTAGATTTAAACTTAAATTTTGAACTCAAATTCTGAATCGTTGGGAGGGGTTAAGAAGCGCAAACTGAAGTATGTTCAGGAGTTGAAATTTCACCCCCATCCTTGAACACAGTTCACTTTTGCGCTACTTAAACACTCGCAACGACTCGGAATTTGATCTCAAAATTTAAATCTAAGCATTTGAAAGCATTTAATGAGATTAAAAAAAAAATAACGGTTAAAAATAGTAAATTCTACTCCAATATCTAAGGCGCCATCTGTCGGCATTTTGTGAAATTTATCTTTAAAATTTACTTTCAAGAAAACACTGATTTAGTTTTAGCAAAAATCGCAAACGAATAGACTAATTTTTCCGTTTTTTTTATAGTTTTCTGTTTCGTTTGAAATTTAAACCCTCTGAACACAGTTCAGTTTGTGCTACTTAACCATTCCCAACTATTCAGATTTTGAGCTCAAAATTTAAGTTTTAATCTAAGCCTACGAAACCATTTAATGAGATGCAAAAAATAACGGCAAAAAATAGTATTAGGAGGGGTTATTTCGTTAATCCAAAGACTAAAGCGTTCTCTATCGGCATTTTTTGAAATTTATCTTTATAATTCCTTTTCAATAAAATACCGATATAAAGAATGGTTTTAATGAAAACCGCAAATCAATCGACCAATTTTTCCGTTTTTTATAATCATTTGAAATTTAAACCCACTGAACACAGTTAAGTTTGTGCTACTTAACCGCTTCCAACTATTCAGATTTTGAGCTCAAAATTTAAGTTTAAGTCTAAGCTTACGAAACCATTTAATGAGATGCAAAAAATCACGGCAAAAAATAGTTTTTCATTACTTCAAAGTCTAAAGCGCCCTCTATCGGCATTTTTCGAAATTTATCTTTATAATTTATTTTGAAGAAAATACCAACATAAAGAATAATTTTAGTGAAAACCGCAAATCAATCGACCAATTTTTCCGTTTTTTATGTGTATTTGAAATTTTGGACCCCAAACTTTAATGGCGGCTATCTTCTTTGGAAAACGTTTGGGACCCTTGGTTTCCTATTTACTATTACTCGTCTTGATGTGTTCTATCACCCCATAGCGTATATACCATTTGTTTAGGGACACCCTGTATATATATTTATTTATTTTATCAGAATCTCTCCCCCCCCCCCAAAAAAAAAAAAAAAAACCTAGAAAGTAAGGCTGGTTTGTCAATAAACATACGGGTGTAAGTAGGATTTTTTTAAGGGTAAAGGACAATGGTAATATCTAGTTGTTGGTAAATTCTTTTAGCATATACGCCAACAAATTCAATGACGAACCCCTGAATTTTGAAATGTAGCCACCAATTTTTTTATCTCTGATTATTTTAAAAAGAAAAAAAAACTACAAAAAAATCTCTCTAAATGAGTTATAAATAAATAATGGGGAAAAAAGGTAGTTAATTTTTTTCCCAGAAAGGTTTGTTTCCCCCTTTCCCCTCCTCCAATATACTCCAACCAAAAGACAATATTTTATATTATTATTATTATTATTATTATTATTATTATTATTATTTGCCTGTTAACGTTCATGTGTCTCAATTTTGTTTTAAATATGTGGTTCAAGGGGACAGAGGTATGCGAATGAACAGAGCCGTCCTTAGGGGTGTGCGACAGGTGCGGCCGCACAGGGCCTCGCGCCTTGGGAGGCCTCGCGCTCGGATTAAAAAAAATTAAGGATTTTAAAAAGTTTAATTCATTAAAAAAAAAAGCTTTTGTTTTACTGTAAGTTATTTATTTTGCGATAAAACTTAGGTACTTAAAAATGTTTATTTCTAAAATGTAATTTTTTTTTTCAATAAAAAGTTAGGCGCGGGCATTCTAAGGCAAAAAATATTGCTTGTACTCGTCTAGTCTATACCCAATCTGTATGAGTTGTTATACTCCAGTTTCCCCGCACATGTTGCGACATTGTCATAGAATATATTGAATAAAATTTACTTAAAAGAAAAATATAACAAAAAAAAATTGTAGGCGCCACCCTCCAAGTCTTGATTGCATAGAAGGTCTGTGATTCCCCTCCCCGCATCAACTCCTCCTCTTATTGCAGACACATTGGCGTTAATAAAATAGTCAATTCTGAAACAACAATAAGAAATTAATTTTAGCATATATCACTTGAATTAAGCATTTAATACAGTAAAACCTCCAAATAACGGACACTTCGGGAGCGTGGAAACTGTCCGCTATTCGGAGGTGTCCGCTATTGGGAAAAACCTCGGAGATTCAAAAATTGCTAATAAATGCTTAAAGTTTCATTAATTGATTTTTATATGTCCTAAAATTCTAATATATGATTAATAAGAAATTAAAATAATTTTTTAAGCAATAACATTGAAATAAAATGTAACATACCTTTGTACACTGTTTTTTACATTCTTACGAAAAAAATATATTTAAAAAGTTTTCTTTTGCATTTAAAAATTACATGTAATTTTTTTTCAATGTGGAATTTTAACCCTGTCAATATTTTTGATTTTTCTGAATCATCTTAAAGAAAGAAAAAAAATTTATTGCTCACTGTATTTTGCCACTTCTTTAAAGCATAAATCTTAAATCTTACGGAGGGGGGGGGGGGAGCATTGTGATGCTCCGGGAGGTAATGTCCCTTCAGACCATCCCCTGAATTCAATACTGGACGTCGGAGGGAAGATTTTCCCTCGCCCACTCTCTACCTTTGTCTGTGATCACAAAATTTTGACACATTACTCTGACAAATTAAGAGGCTTTTTACTTAAAAAAATTTTTTTTTCTTCGTTAAAAATCAATTTCTCATTCTTTATCGCTAAAATTACTGTCCGTTATTCAGAGGTTAAACATACAAAAATTTAGATTTTGGGAGTGGGGATCGGTAAACTGTCCGTTAAATAGAGGTGTCCGCTATTCGGGAGTGTACGTTATGGAGGTTTTACTGTAATTTTGACTGCTCTCTGTTCATAAACTCATGCATTTATTTACTCAGATTTTTCAGTTACTACTCAAACTTGTGTGAATATTTATTGGGTTTCCTTGATTGTTTTGAAATAACAGCGAGAGGTAAATATTATATTTTTATATTTTTATAAAGCCAAAAAAAATCATTCTTTTAAAATTATTTTTGTTTTGTGTAACCAATCATGCTTTTGGATCAAGATAAAGTAATGTATCTATAACTAGGGGCCTCGCTAAGAGGGCAGTTGGTAGCCTCCCCCCAAAACGTTTGCACATGCTGTTAAAGTTGGCAAATTTACAAACTGAATTGACAAATTAGTTCGAAACTTTAATAAAAAATTATAATACACTATTTCTGATAGATTTTATGTTAGTTACCAATATAAAAACTATATTACATTTTTTAATCATGATATGTTGGTAAAATTATAAAACCAGTTGGCAAATGCCCAAAACTATTTATATTTGCTTTTTACCATGTTGGCAAAAACTAAATTTTGACTTGGCAATTTAAGATTCTCTCTCCCACCAATAAAAAGTGTTAGCGAGGACCCTTTCTATAACTCATTCTAAACTATAATTACAACTAATCGATGTATAAAATGAATTTTATAATAAGTTATTTTGATGGTACTTATTACTGTCAGTAGATAAAGGGTTATTGAACAGCAATAACATGATATTTTATTTATTAATATATACTTAAGTCTCTGTAAAAAATAAGATAGATTTTATCATTAATTTGCATATTTTATTGTCTGATAAATTTCAATGTTTATTCTACGAATATTTCTTAAAAGGAAATCGATTCACAGGTAGTGGTTGCGTTATGGGAAGGCGATACATTAACTAATTTAATAGGGAATAAAATTCGACCCTCATCTCAAAAGTTCTGTTTCAAATTAACTCGAAATCACTCAACCCAACTACCCTTCCTCACACCGAAAAAAAAAAAAAAATGTTAACAAATCGGCCGACTTGAATTTTCGTAATTCTTGGACAAAATTGTAAGGTATTTTATGTCCGAATTTTCAGATTGATGACAGTTTATTTTAAATTTTGGGAACCGAATACTTTAGATTTTTGAGAAATTTCGGAGCAGAATCACTCCTGGTTTAAGGTACATATTAATCTGAAATCGATTTTGTGAAAGTCGCCGAACGGATCTTTTTATATATAGTAAAATTTTCTAGTTCTAGGAATTATGGAATTTGTTGTCAAAATAGAAATCAATTGCATGTTTCTGTAAAATTTCCCCCTATCCTAGGTCGCTGGATAGGCATCCTTTGTACACAGTTTATATCTGAAAAATATTCCGAACTTTGAAAAATCGGTTATCCACAACCCGAGCAGTAAGGATACACATCCAACGTTTAGCATCAACCAGATATAAGCAGGGCACGCAAGATAAAAAAAGAAAAAAAAATCGTCAACTTTGTTCCTCTCTGTGCATGTCTCTAACCCTCTCACTGACAAGCCCGTGCTGATATCTTTATTAAGCTCCAGGTTTCATTGCAATTTAAGTAATATTTAAAATAATGTAATTATTTGAATTTGATGGATTTTTAATACTTTGAACAATTATTAATGTTATCAATGATTACATTTATATATATATGTATATGTTATAATGTTGAAAGTATCATATTCTTTTAGTGTTTAAAAAATATGCAACTATAAAACAGCATTTCAATTTTGCTTTTTTGTAAGACTGTCAGAGAGCTAGAAGGGAAAGGCCTCGCGGAAATTCTCGCACCCGGCCTCGCTTTCTCTAAGGACGGCTCTGCGAATGAAAGAAAAAAGAATGAATTGTTTTAATTCTCCCATTTCGAAAATTTTGGTAGAAGCTTATTTTATTTAATTTTTCTTTATTTTTTAAATTTTGTTTTGCTTATTTGCCCAAATGTCTTGCAACGAATGTTCTGAGGAATATAACCTTAGTTAAACTCATTTCATGTTTAAATTTTGCGTAAAAAAAAAGGTTGTGAAACACAGGTTCCCCCCCCCCCCCCAAATTTGAGTATGTGTGTAAGGGGAGGGGGGGGGGAGCTCATTCTACTTACACCGGTATTCGTGAATTTCAAATCAGAATTTTGCATGTTACATATACCTATTCTATAGAGCTCATCAGTGTGACGTCACAGACAACTCAACCCCGCATTTCCATGGTAACTGGGTCAATACAAACCGAAAGAGGTTAGAGTTTGTTAGAGATGCACGATGTACCTTCAAAAAAAGTCTTTCAGTATGAAATCAGATACCATTCAAAGGCTGATTGTTGAATTGCTGAAGTTTTAAAAGCGATCCGCAAGTGTTTGGGCCGAATTGTAACTTGTTTAAATCAGTTTCAGGGTTGAATTTTCAGCTTCACGATAAAAACAATATATTTCATCTCAATCTTTTTTTTAACTCTGTGGTTTGTTTTGAACCAATTTCTGGGGTTGTAACGTCACCACTGATGAGCTCTATTAATCAAACATCCTTAGAAATGCTCTTAATTTCAAAATATATTTATAATAATGAAATCAGTTCTAAAATATACAAAAAGGAAAACATATATTATTTATATAGAAAAGAATAGCTCATTTAATATAAATGATTTATTTTTCTTTTAAAAATAAATAAATAAAAAGAAACGCATATTTTGTAAATTTGTAACTCTAGTTTGTAACATGTAGACTACGGAATCACTGTAATCGAGCTGTAATCGTAATCAATTAGTTCGGTAATCGTAATCCAACAGAAAAATATTAAGCGTAATCCAAACGTAATCGTAATCTTGAAATAAAAAAATGGATAATCGATTATGTAATCGTAATCAGGCTTGCATAAATAGCGACATAATCGTAATCTTAATCGATTACAGTCCTCTGTAATCGACTCGAAGTCTGTCTACAACATTATTTATACACACAACACAATATGCAAAAATTTAGTTAAACTTAAAAACTCATAACACAACTAAAAATGCACTTCTAGCAATCATCTCTAATATACAGTATTTCGGCTGCAGTATAGTATCCGAAATCTTTTGTGTACCCCTGTAAATACTATGCACTTTCAGTGATATAGGATGTCATGTAACTCATAGTAAACCTCAGCAACCTATATCAATTTTATTACATCTACTAGCTGACCCGCCCGGCGTTGCCCGGGTCCGTATTAACAATATTAAACGAACTTGAAATTTGTATGATTTTATCAATAACTGGAAGCATGCAGAAATGCATTGTCTGAAATACGTCGCAGCTGACTTTGTGAAAAATCGGTTTTAAAAACAACAACTAATATTAAGCTCTAGAAATACTTAAAATGAGCAATGAGAAACACGGGAGGGAACATGTATCCAACGATTGCGTTAGTTTCGTGTTAAAGTGTTGATATTTACCCGTAAAAATCACTGTTAAATCACGTAACTAATTATTTTTTTCGCATAGAAATCCCAAGTGAAAAATTTTGAATTTCAAACTAATTATATCATTCTTAAATCCGACTATACCGTGAATGAATCGATACGCGATGATAAAAGATTGGTATATAGTATTATAATTTCAGATCCATTTAACAAAAGTGTATATTTTTAATCAAAGCATGCGTAATGTTGACTCTGTGGACAAATTCCTAACCGTAAACTTTTGTACCATAACCATAATCTGTCTGTAACCTAACTGCGACTTAACATTACCCTACCGTAACTTAAATATAACATAAATGTAACCTAGCCGTCACTTTGAAATATCAATATAGAAGCATCATTTAAGATTTTGCTTGAAAAGTTAACATTCTTTCGTTAATGTCTTAAAATCGTCTGCACTCTGAAATCTATATTTTAGACTAATATTTGTTATTTAAGTTTTCGCGCATGATTTTAAAAGAATGTTTTCATAAATATATTTTATATATTGACATAGAGTTATTAATATGTTGTTAAATTAAAAACATATTTTCATCTACGTTATAAAGTATTAAAAAGTTTTGAAAAAAAAAGAAAGCTTTTAGTAATACAATTTTTAGTTCAAATCAAATGTTTTCAATATTTTATTTAATTTTATTTTGACATTTAAATTATTTCGAATTTATCAATTTCAATTATTTTAAAAGCAAACATTTTTTAAAAATAAATAATATAATAGAAAAAAGACCATTTTAAAAAATTACTATTTCTTCATAAAATACGCTTCAGCTGTTATTCAATTCTTTCAATTCGTCTTATTAATACAAAATCCCTTCCACATGCTTTTGTTTGGGACATTAATATTTGAGCGATAAATGGTTTAATATTGCAACTCTTTTTTCGGTTTACTTCACCACCACCTATCTTTTTCCTCCATGGTTTGCAACCGCTGTGATAAAAAATCATTATTTAAACTGACAGTTTGCCAGTCTATGAATTTTAAAGGTCTGTTCCAGCTTTTTAAATTATTTATGCGAAAATTTTATGCAACCAACCAACCATAACTAAATGAAGAGAAAAAAAAGAAGAAAAAAGGCGATTTTTTATGAGAGTGATCTTTGGAATTTAATTAATTACTCAGTTAATAAATAGAATTTCGAAATTCTGAAGCTCAGGTGCATCAGGAGAGATATTGGGCTACTCTCATAAAAATTTTGAGCTTCGTACGTCCCATAGATTTTGCTAGCCATCGCAGACACACACACACACACACACACACACACACACACACACACACACACGCAGACAGAGCGATTTGTTATTTTATTAGTATAGATATTAATAAAAGAACAAAACGCTCTGTCTGTGTGTGAGTGTGTGTCTGCGATGGCTAGCAAAATCTACAGCATGTACGAGGCTCAAAATTTTTTTGAGAGTAGCCCCATATCTCTCCTGATGCACCTGAGCTTCAGAATTTCGAAATTCTATTTATTAACTGAGTAATTAATTAAATTCCAAAGATCACTCTCATAAAAAATCGCATTTTTTCTTCTTTTTCTCCCTTCATTTAGTTATGGTTGGTTGGTTGCATAAAATTTTCGCATGAATAATTAAAAAAGCTGGAACAGAAGTTTAAAATTCATAGACTGGCAAACTGTCAGTTTAAATGATGATTTTTTATCACAGCGGTTGTAAACCATGGAGGAAAAAGATAGGTGGTGGTGAAGTAAACCGAAAAAAGGGTTGCAATATTAAACCATTTATCTCTCAAATTTTAATGTCCCAAACAAAAGCATGTGGGAGGGATTTTGTATTAATAAGACGAATTGAAAGAAATGAATTACAGCTGAAGCATATTTTACGAAGAAATAGTAATTTTTTAAAATGGTCTTTTTTCTATTATATTATTTATTTTTAAAAAAATGTTTGCTTTTAAAATAATTGAAATTGATAAATTCGAAATAATTAAATGTCAAAATAAAAATAAGTAAAATATTGAAAACACTTGATTTGAACTAAAAATTGTATTACTATAAGTTTTCTTTTTTTTTTCAGAACTTTTTAATACTTTATAACGTAGATGAAAAATGTTTTTGATTTAACAACATATTAATAATTCTATGTCAATATATAAAATATATTTATGAAAACATTCTTTTAAAATCATGCGCGAAAACTTAAATAACAAATATTAGTCTAAAATCTAGATTTCAGAATGCAGACGATTTTAAGACATTAACGAAAGAATGTTAACTTTTCAGGCAAAATCTTAAATGATGCTTCCATATTGATATTTCAAAGGCATATGATAGAAATAATCACATAATTCTTGCCTATGATTGATATATTTGTATCTTTTATGCATTCCGATCGTGTATTACAGCCAATAATGGCACAAAACGTTATTTTTTAAACGAAATTTTAGTCATCTATTCAATAACAGTTTAAAAGGTAAAAAAAAAAGAAATACGGGTTTAAACCAGTTTGAATTGATCGGCGTGTCAAAGCACATGGTTTTGTTGGTGCTTATTTGGACTTGATGTAGAAAAAAACATTCGACTCTGTGTGTCTGCGATGGCTATAAAAATCTATGGGACGTACGAAGTTCAAAAGTTTTATGAGAGTAGCCCAATATCTCTCTTGATGCACCTGAGGCTCAGAATTTCAAAATTCTATTTATTAACGGAGTTATTAATTAAATTCCAAAGCTGGGATAGACCTTTAAAATTCATAGACTGGCAAACTGTCAGTTTAAATGAGGATTTTTTTTTTTTTTTTTTTTTTTTTTTTTTTTTAATCACAGCTGCTGTACGCCATGGAGGAAAAAAGATTGCTGGAGGTGAAGCAATCCGAAAAAAAAAAAAGGTTTGCAATATGAAACCATTTATCGCTGAAATTTTAATGTCTCAAAGAAAAGCACGAGGAAGGAATTTTGTATTAATAATACGAATTGAAAGAAATGAATTACAGGTAAAGCATATTTTAAGAAGAAATAGTAATTTATTAAAACGTTTTTTTCTATTATATTATTTATTAAAATAAGTGTTTGCTTTTAAAATAATTGAAATTGGAAAATTAGAAATAATTAAATGTCAAAATAAAATAAAATAAAATACTGAAAGCCTTTGATTTGAACTAAAAACTGTATCACTAAAAGTTTTCTTTTTTTTCAGAACTTTTTAATTTTTCATAACTTAGATGAAAAATGTTTATGATTTAACAACATATTAATAATTCCATGTCAATATATAAAATATATTGATAAAAACCTTTTTTTTAAAAATCATACATGAAATTTCCGTGAACATGAACGAGATCCGAACCCAAAAATTCTGTTTGAAAAAATACCTCAAATTTGAATCGAACCAAATCTGAATATGACAAAAATATTCCAAAGAACCGTAATCGGATCCGAATAAGACAAAATTTCCATGCACATGAACCGAATCTGAACCTAAAAAAATTCTTTTGAAAAAATCTCGAAATCTGAAATGAACTTGATAAAAATATTCCAGTGAAGCATGTATTTATTCGAACAAGGCAGAATAATGTCCGTGAACACGCAAGAAAACCCAAATCCAAAAATTACATTTGAAGAAAAAGCCGAAATCTAAATTAAACCAAGTCTGAACTTCACAAAATTATTCCAGTGAAGCATGTCTTTATTCGAATTAGACAGAATAATTTCCGTGGGCACGCAGGAAGACCTGAACCCAAAAATTCCATTAAAATAATTGAAATTGGAAAATTAGAAATAATTAAATGTCAAAATAAAATAAAATAAAATACTGAAAGCCTTTGATTTGAACTAAAAACTGTATCACTAAAAGTTTTCTTTTTTTTCAGAACTTTTTAATTTTTCATAACTTAGATGAAAAATGTTTATGATTTAACAACATATTAATAATTCCATGTCAATATATAAAATATATTGATAAAAACCTTTTTTTTTTAAATCATACATGAAATTTCCGTGAACATGAACGAGATCCGAACCCAAAAATTCTGTTTGAAAAAATACCTCAAATTTGAATCGAACCAAATCTGAATATGACAAAAATATTCCAAAGAACCGTAATCGGATCCGAATAAGACAAAATTTCCATGCACATGAACCGAATCTGAACCTAAAAAAATTCTTTTGAAAAAATCTCGAAATCTGAAATGAACTTGATAAAAATATTCCAGTGAAGCATGTATTTATTCGAACAAGGCAGAATAATGTCCGTGAACACGCAAGAAAACCCAAATCCAAAAATTACATTTGAAGAAAAAGCCGAAATCTAAATTAAACCAAGTCTGAACTTGACAAAATTATTCCAGTGAAGCATGTCTTTATTCGAATTAGACAGAATAATTTCCGTGGGCACGCAGGAAGACCTGAACCCAAAAATTCCATTTGAAGAAAAAGGCGGAAAACTGAATTGAACCAAATCTGTTCCCGACAAAATTATTTCACAGAAACATAACTGGATCCGAGCAAGGCAAAATAATTTCCATGGACATGAATCCGACCCGAACATTTAAATCGAATTTCAAAAAATACCTGAAACCTGAATCGAACCAAATCTGAACCTGACGAAAATATTCTAATGAATTATAACCAAATCCGAACAAGACAAAATAATTTCCATGGACATGAACTCCATGAATGATTAGGTAACATTTGGGTTGCGATTAGGTTGCAATTACATTACGGTAAGTCTTTGATTTTATTTAATTTCAAGTTAGGTTACAGTTAGATCACGGTTAATTTAAAGTTAGGTTAAAGTTAAATTGCATTTATGTTATGGTTAGAATAAGAATAGGTTACAATAAAGTGACGGATAGGTTGCATTTATGTTATATTTAAGTTACGGTAGGGTACTGTTAAGTCACAGTTAGGTTACAGACAGATTATGGTTACGGTACAAAAGTTTACGGTTAGGAATTTGTCCCAGAGTCAACATTACGCATGCTTTGATTAAAAATATATACTTTTGTTAAATGGCTCTGAAATTATAATACTATATACCAATCTTTTATCATCGCGTATCGATTTCATTCACGGTACAGTCGGATTTATGAGTAATATAATTAGTTTGAAATTCAAAATATCTCACTTGGGATTTCTATGCGAAAAAAATAATTAGTTATGTGATT
This sequence comes from Maratus speculifer, assembly GCA_964019185.1. NCBI lineage: Eukaryota > Metazoa > Arthropoda > Arachnida > Araneae > Salticidae > Maratus > Maratus speculifer. Next base: position 244,616,560 of record OZ025296.1, read on the forward strand.
TAACAGTGATTTTTACGGGTAAATATCAACACTTTAACACGAAACTAACGCAATCGTTGGATACATGTTCCTCCCGTGTTTCTCATTGCTCATTTTAAGTACTTTTAGAGCTTAATATTAGTTGTTGTTTTTAAAATCGATTTTTCTCAAAGTCAGCTGCGACGTATTTCAGGCAATGCATTTCTGCATGCTTCCAGTTAATGATAAAATCATACAAATTTCAAGTTCGTTTAATATTGTTAATACGGACCCGGGCAACGCCGGGCGGGTCAGCTAGTGTGAAATAATTTAACATGATTAAAATACGCCGAAAAGAAAGTTTCACCATATACCTTTATGTAAAGGAATTCTTTTTGTGGTTCTGTAAATGACTAATAAACATATTTTGTACCGCATATTGCAACAGAGTACAATTTCCATTTTAAATACACTTCAGTAAATGCATATCGATTTCATTCTGTTTCAAAAGGCTGTAACATTATTAAAATGCACTTGAAACGTTTTTTTTCCATTGGCTGTACTGTAATGGAAAAATTTTGACCGTCCCTGTAATTAAACTATACATCCGATTTTCATAAAATTTAAAATCACTCGACAAAATATTGCAATAATTATTTATTTAAAATTTCAAAGCATGCTATTGGGTAGTTTTTGCGTTGTCATATGCGGACAGACGGATTGAACGACAACTATAGGCGCTTCGTATTTACATAATTACGAAAGCACCTAAAAATAGGGGCAAAATGGGCGTTTATTACGCGACCCACTGCCATAATTCACAATTTTACGCGACCTTTTGTCAAAGCTTGCGCTTTTACTGAAATTTTGTCGAAATTCGTGTTTTTTCTGTGATATTTAATCAGAATTTTTGCATTTTATGGGTTAGTTTGAGGAAATTCACGGTTTTAACGCTATCTTTTGAAGAAATTCATCACTTTTATGCTATATTCTGACGAATTTTAAGTTTTTAAAGCGATATTTTGAAAAAATACTCGTTTTTTCTTACGCAACCCTTTGTCGAGATTTGAGCTTTTATACGATATTTTGACGAAGCTCGCTTTTTTACGGGATATTTTAACGTAATTCGTGGTTTTTATGCGATATTTCAATAAAATTCGCGCTTTTTTGGCTAATTTTACATTTTTACCGCGATCTTTAGACGAATTTTGCATTTTTTCGGGCGACCCTAAGGCGAAGTTAGCGCTTTTTACGCAATTTTTTGAAAAAAATTCGTGTTTTTTACGCGATCTTTGAAGAAATTAATTTTTTTTCGTCGATCTTCTGATGAAAATCGCTTTCTTTACTCGGATTCAAACGATCCTTTACAAAATTTGTGTTTTTTCAAGCAATCCGTAGACGAAATTAGCGTTTTCTTTCTCGCCTTAATCATTAAAACTGATGTCTGTAACGCCGTAAGTTTTGTTGCGTATCCGTAATAATTACAGACAAATCGTAATAACGGCATCACTGTCAATGCATAATTTAAAAAAAAACTTTTTTTTTTTTTTTTTTTTTTTTTTGTGTGTGTGTGTGTGTGTGTGTGTGCGTGTGTGTGGGTGGGTGAAATGATCAATAATTTCCTTCAACCTGTCAAAATAGTTTTCTTTCCTTTAATCGTAAAATAGGCTAAGGCAATGTTACATCGTAAATATACATTTCTAAGCGGTAACTTCTTTGGCTACCATTATTTCTACACAGTAATCATCCTGATAAATTTCTAAAATATTTTTCAATAGAAATGTACGAGGAAGATTATTGTTTGGGAAAAATTGTAGACAGCCTTACAAATAAGTTTTGATTACTTTTAGATTTGAAAATCTTCTTCAACTGTCGCTTGCTGAAAAGTTACAAAAAAAAAAAAAAAAAAAAAAAAAAAAAAAAAAAATTAGCATTTTAAAACGGTGCCCGAGAAGTTACTTGAGGCTGCATAATGGTAGCAATTAAAACTCCGCGAATAGAAAGGATTTCTTTTAAATTAAATTGAAAACATGATTCAAATAGAAATAGTTAAATACGTTAGGATTAAACACGTAAAATAACAAATAAATATGCCAATTTTAACAAGATTCATCTGTAATAACGGATTAATAAAGAAAAACATATGCAAACTAGCCACCCTTGGAGACCAGTTAGGGGCGGATTTAAGGGGTCGCGATGGTCGCAATCGCGAGGGGCCCCGCTTCCAAAGGGCCCCCAAATCTTCTTTCGAGTTCAAAGAAAAAAAAAGTGACCCTGACTTTTAGGGGCCTCACACTTGGAATGCAGTTTTCGTAAAACTAATATTTTAAATGTATTTTTACTTTGTTACTGATTATCTATGCTAATAAAAGAAACTTTCGTATTGTATATCTGTGTGCGATGGATACCAAAATCTACCGCACGTCAAAATCTGAAAAAATAAATGAGGATGGTCTGAGCCAGTTCCTGATACACTTGGGGATCAGGTTTTTTAAATTTTTTTTAGATCCGGGCACTTTGGACCATTTCAAGTTTTTATATCCTAAATTTTTAATAACTTGCCTCCTTTCTATCCGATCTTCTATGTTTTGGAGGCCCTATCTTCATTTTGTTATCCCCCTTTGTATATTTCAGTTAAGATCTTAGCCCGAGTACATTCCATGTTTCGCTTTATCTATGTGCGATTGTTAGCGAAATATACCACACATAGAAGTCTTTAAAATTGATGTAAACTAAACTCATATTTTTACTATTCTAAGGATCGGGACCTCTTTAAGTTTTTACGCACTAAATTGTTAATAACGTGCCCTTTTATATCAAATATTCTTTGTTTTTAATGACCTTGCTCCATTTAGCTATTCTCTCCTTTTTAATCTCTTGTTAAGATCCTGGCTTCTTAGGGCCGATGCAGGGCCTTGTAAAGAACTTAATTCTAGAGAACTAAATTCCTAGCCTACGATAGATGGCGCTACTCGTCCTAAGAGAAAGGAAAGAACTTTCCAAAAAAGAACAATTTTTTCAGTTGAGAGTGTCCGCTCGGAGTTATTGTGTAGTGAGATGGTGCAGCGTTGTTTCTGGTTTGTTCTGGAATGTGTTATATAAAAATGTTATTCTATTTTTTGTTAATTTGTGTCGTGCTCGTCTACATGTGTGTTTACGTGTGAAATAAATTTTAAAAAGGCAAAATGAGTTCTCCCTCGTGTCGACGTCTGCAGTTCTTCGTCAATTCTATTTTGTGTTCTTACCAAGGAGCTTAAACCATGGAGAAGCCGTTGTTCCGCGTTTTTGAAGCTAATGACCACGCCCCCTCATACACCCAAAACATTGGATCTCCTAATAGGAAAATGTGTAAATTTTCAAATTCAAAAGCGCCTTATTTAGATATTTTTTCTCATTTTCCGTATTTCTCTTTAGTTTAATCTAAAGCTATAGCTTTAAGCATAACTTTTATTTTTGTTCTAAGATGTTTTCACTTTTTTTTTTTTTTTTTTTTTTTTTTTTTTTAAATAATCAATATTTTTTTAAGCAAGTATTGGTGGTTGGACACAGATCGTAACAAGATAGTTAAATTTTACAGAAGACTCTTGAAAAGTTGTTAAATTCTTCAAAAACTAAATCTGCTTGAAAATTCTAAGAATATTGGATATTTTTTTAGCAGTGGGGTTTTTACCATTTAAGACATTTTAGAAACACAAAAATAACATGGTCTTTTCTGTACTTCCCCTAATAAAAAAAGTCCATAGTTTTTTTAATGCCTTTAAATCTTAGTGTTATTTTAAATCAGTTTTTTTTTTTTTTTTTTTTTTTTTAATTAAACCATGACAGATTTTGAGTTAAATTTGAAAATTCAGAAAAGGACAATTATCCTTCATTGGCCTCTTGCAGCTTTCTATTAAAAAAAAAAAAAATCTTTACAATATACAGGTTATTAAGTCTAAAATTCTCACAATAAAAATATATATATATACTATACTTTCAAAAACAGGAAAACAAAATTTAATTATTCTAATCTGGTTCTGGAAATCTTTGTAAAATGTACCTTTTCTGTGTGAATAAAATTTGACCTTAAACTTAAGAGATATAAATATTACTAAGCCTTTCTTTTAAAATGAAGAGATTGCTGAGATCTATAATACTTAAATAAGTAAAAAAGATTGTATATAATATTAAAAATTTTTGAGCCATTCTTAATTTTTAAGATTTTGAGTAGCAGTGCATATTTATAAGAAGGAGAAAGTGTCTACAAATTTGCCTAATTCTGTATTTTTCATTTCAAAAGTTTTTTTTTTTTTTTTTTTTGGGGGGGGGGGGGGGTGTTTGATAGCCTTAATAAAAATAAGCTTTGCAAAAACAATTTTTTCATAACAGAAATCGATCTATTAAGTTTGAAACATTTTTGTTTATATTGTAGGATATTTTTCTCATTATCTGTTTAAACAAGAGAAATTTTAATATTTTTTAAAATCGCATTCTTACTTCTAATGTTTGTAGAATGAGTGAAAATTGCATTAAATCTAATGTTACAATGTTAGCCGTTTAATAAATATTAAGATTGATATGAAATAAAAATAAAACTTAGTACATGCTGAAACAAAATACTTCTTCCTAGTAGTATAAAAAATATTTTTTTACAATAAAAAGATTAAACTTCAAATATAACCAGTTTTTTTTTAAAGTATAATCATAGCAGTGTTGAATTCAGGGGGTGGCCCGTGGGCGACATTACCTTCCGGAATTATCAAATGTAACCCTAGGAAATTTTAGATTTTGTGTTTTCTACGGTAAAAAGTGTAATCCCCCCCCCCCCGGAACTCTTTTGTGCCCCCTTCCCTAGAACCACAGAAGTCCCTCCCGGAGAAAAATGTCTGAATTCAACACTGTAATCATAGTAAAAAACATATTTTTTTTCACTTGGTGTTTAAGAAGTATGTATGAAAAAATATCTGAAATTTTACGATAAAAAACAAGATAATATGTATAAACAATCTTCTATAAACGTAAAATCGTCGAAGAAACCTGATCCGGACTCTAAAATTATTTTTATTCAAAATTTTCGGAACTCATTTTTCAGTGTTTCGCTATGCGTTCTTCAATGTTTTGGGTGTATAAGGGGGCGTGGCAGGCTTCACTTTCCTAGCATTGCGTAGCGGAGCGTTGTCTCCTCCATTAGTTTAAGCTCCTTGGTTCTTACATACTTGAAGTTTGGTTGGCAGCTTGTGGGATATGAATCCTGGTGGAACAAAGCAAGTAAGCTAAAACTAGTTCCAAATTCTTTTATTCTTAGTGCCTTGAAATATTTATTATCGATTAAATTTTTTAAATCTGGATTAATAATTTTTTGTTTTACTTTCGTAAATTAATTACAATCTTTAGTAAAAGTGCGAATTAATTGGAGTAAAACATTCAGGCTCGAAGAGTATTAGAATTAATGACTTATTCCCATCAAATAGTAAAAAAGAGTATAAAATTACTTTTGTTATTTTATTTCTTGCTACAAAGTGTTACTTTCGAATTCGTATGCTATGATATTTTAGAATATTGATAATTGTTCTTAAGTAAAGAGAAAGTATTTCTTAAATAAAGAAAAAAAAAAGAAAGTAATACAGTTATATTTAATTTTTTGTAAGAATTATGGTGGTAAAATTCCTTGGAATCAAAGTGATTTTATTTGTGAAAATGGTATAAACTTTATCCTAAGAACGGAATGACTTCGAAAAATAAAGTTGTCATTTAATCGTTTTGATTTATTGGATGAATGCCAATTTTAAGAAGAAAGGTTCTTTCTGTGTTTGGTTATTTAGTTTATTCTAAAATTAGAATAAATTATTTTTTGTTTTTTGTTTCCTAATTCGGAAATAAATGCAGTGATATTTTTGTTTTGTTATTTTTTGAATGAAAAAGTATGACAAAATAAAAGTTTTGATCGAGAAAAAGATTAATTCTAATTTCTTTGTTAGGTTTTTATAAAACAATAAAAACTTTTTAAAATATTTAGATAAAAGATTTATTATCATTTGAAAAAGAAAATTGAGTTGTATTTTAAAGTTTATTCTTTTCGTGTAAAGAATAAAATTGTTATGAGAATTATTTAATATATATTTCTTTTTTCTTGCAAATAATTTGTTACGTTTGCATAAAAAGTTTGAGAATTAAGAAAAATTCTGGTGTTTACGTAATGCTGTTTGGTTTAATTTTCATTGCATAATATAAACATTGATTAGAAATAAAATTGTCTGTTACACCTGAAATACAGTTGTGAATTTCGAAAAAATATATCTATTTTAATTGTATTTTTATGGTATTACATATGCTTATTTAATTTGTTTTAAAAATTTGCATTTGTGTTTAAGTTGCTAAGAATTTTAGTAAATTGGTATATTGTGTTATTGTATATGGGTCAATTTTTCGTATGTGATTGGGATTTCAATTTGATTGAAATAATAGATCTAAGTAGGGGATTGAATTGAAGTATGTTTTAGAATTGAATTATTAATTAAATTTGTTACTTGCTTGAAATATTGTTGTTAGTAAGTTAAGTAAAAAAAAAAAAAAAAAAAAAAAAAAAAAAAAAAAAAAAAAAAAAAAAAATCAGCATTCTGTTTTTGTTTCGATTTCTCTTAAACGAAGATGTCTTATTTAACAAAGGGTGCGAAGAGAGAGAACTTACAATTATTGGCTAGTGAGCTTGGCATTAAGGATGTAGGGATGTAGGGAATCGCGGATCTGAAGAAAGCTATCCTAGGAATAGACGATTATGATGAAGATTTTGTTAAAGGAATATTAAATACCGTAATTGAGGATAGGAAAAAGAGAGAAGCGAGGGAAGAAGAAATACGACAGGAAGAAAAAGAAGAAAAAAGACGTCAAGAAGAAAGGGAAGAAAAAATACGTGAAGAAGAAAGGGAAGAAAAAATACGTGAAGAAGAAAGGCAAGAGCGTTTGGCTAAAGAAGCTCGTGAACATGAACTAGAATTAAAGAAATTAGAGCAAAGAACTCTTGAACAGAACAATTTGTCAGAGAAAAAGATGGATCTCGAACCAAAGATACAGTTGGCGCAAATTGTTCCGAAATTCGACGAAAAATCTGATGAGATGGGTCTGTTTTTGATTAATTTTGAGCGAAGAGCAGAGATGGCTAAAGTGTCGAAAACTGATTGGGTGGCATATTTGTTAGCTGTTTTACCCACAGAGGTCTCAAATATGTTAGCCAGGGAATCACCCGAAGACGCGATTAACTATGATTTCGTTAAAAGTCTTATATTAGAAAGATACAAGTTGAATAGTGAAAAACTGAAACAATGTTTTTATCGTCATCATAAAACACCCGACGAATCTTGGAGGAACTACGCGCAAGAACTCACTAGTTATTTTACCGCTTGGATTAAGGAATTAGGTGTTGACAATTTTGATCAACTTAAAGAGAAACAAAAGAACATTTTCTAGATAATTGGTTAAATTTTATGACCCCTTTAGATTTGGCAAAAAAATTAGATGACAATGAAAGTATCAAAGAAAGTTTAAGAAAGAAAGAACTTCCTAAAAAGAATTTGTCTAATTTTCGACCCCAGTTTAAAAATTCAAATAGCTTTGACTCCAAAAAAGATGCTAAAGATAATAAGCCAAAAATGCATATTAAATTAGAATCGTTTTCAGGAAATCATAGAGAGAGAGAATTCGAGAAGAGGAAAACGTTACGTTGTTACGAGTGCGGATCGAGCAATCATCTTCGTCCTCAATGTGATAAAATTAATAAATCCACAGAAGTGATTTCACATGTTGATGTTGAAAATGAACAAGATTCTTCAATAACGCTTTACCTTAGTGTGGGGAAAGTAAATGGTGTACAAATGGAAATTTTGAGAGATACAGGTGCGACAATAGATTTAATTGCAAAAAAATATGTGAAGCCACATATGTATTTGAACGAGAAAGTGTGGGTTCGGGTGCCCTTACACGACGGTTTATTTTGCTTACCTCTCGCAGAAGTTGAATTGGACTGTGAAATGGGACATGTGGTAACTAAAGCTGCTGTCTCTAGAGACTCTGTAGATTTAGGAAGATATTTGCTGGGAAATAAAACAGCCGAATTATTCGAAGATTGTAGAAAAGAAAAAGCATTGAGAGAGCACATGATAAATGCTGTGCAAACCAGAGCTCAGAAGAAAATTCTGGAGGCAGAGGTTCCTCTGGAGGAACCTGAAATGCACGAATTTTCTGATGTAACTGTAGAGAAAGATCACAGCAATAACATAGCGAGTGAAGAAAAGAAAATGGATGAGAAAAAAAAAATGATAAATCCGAAGACAAGAAGATAGAAAACGAAGAAGGCTCAATTTTACCAGTTTGCGAAACTGTCTCATTGCAAGAACTTATCAAAATTTCTCCGAAGGAATTTTCTGAAGAACAAAGGAAAAGCAAAGAGCTTAAACCTCTTATGGAAGATGCCAAAACAGAAAATGCTAAAGATAGAAAATTTATTTTGGAGAAAGATATGCTTTTCTATAGAAGAAAAGATAAAAATGGTACTAAAAGGAAATTATTAGTTATTCCTGAAAGATTTCGTGAACAATTAAAAAAATTTTGTCATGAAACTGTTGCATCTCATTTGGGTGTGGCTAAAACTAAAGATGCATTGTTTAAGACCTTTTATTGGCCAAATTGCTTCAAAGATATCGAAGAATATGTCCGAACTTGCGATTACTGTCAACGGGTTGGGAAGCCTCAGGACAAAAAGAAAGCACCTTTACAGATTGTTCCAGTTATTTCAGAAATAATTACAAAATTAAATGTTGATGCTTGTGGACCTTTACCTATCAGTACATTAGGGAACAAATACATAATAACTGTAATTTGCTTAGCTTCGAAATATCCTGATGCAGTTCCTACACCTAATTTGTATTCTACGATGGTTATTGATGCTTTGTTACAAATTTTCAGTAGACTTGGATTTCCTCGTATACTACAAACTGATCAAGGAAAGTCATTCATGAGTGCACTTACAACGGAATTCTTAGAGAAATTTGGCGTCAGAGTTGTGCGAAGCTCAGTTTATCATCCACAAAGTAACCCAGTTGAAAGAATGCACAGGACTTTGAAACGGATACTCAGAGTACTTTGTTTAGAATCGGGATCTGATTGGGAGAAGGTACTTCCACCTGCCCTTTTTGCATTAAGAACTGTAACTCATACTAGTACTGGATTTAGTCCAGCAGAATTAGTCCATGGACAGAACTTAAGAACTCCAATGATGTTACTCTATGAAAATTTGACTGAGCAAGAGATAGAAGAAGATAGTGTGATATCCTATGTATTTGACTTAATGAACAGAATGAAGAAATGCCAAGAACTTGCTGCAGAAAATATGGAAAAGGAGAAACAAACACAAAAATATTGGTATGATATCAAAGCCAGAAAACGAGAGTTTAAGGAAGGTGATCAAGTTTTAATTGTGGCCCCATCCAAACCAAATAAACTGTCAGTTAGTTGGATAGGACCTGGAAGAGTAATGAAGAGATTATCAGAAACTAACTACGTTATATACAATCCAGAAGGGAAGAAGTCCCAAGTGTATCATGTAAATATGCTAAAATCTTACCATCAAAGAAGTGTGGAAAACGTAAATTTACTTACTACAAAAACCACCTCTAATGATGAAGAAGATGAAATTCCTAAATTGGATGAAGAAAATAAAGACAATGCGTTGTTAGAAGTATGGCAAGAAATCCAAAAAAATAAAAGATTAAATGAAAATCAACGAGAAGAATTAGGACAACTTATTGGGAAATATGCTGACTCTTTTTCGACTGAACCAGGATGCACAAATTTAGTTGAACATGATATTGAACTGGAATCAGAAAATCCAATCTGTGCCCGGTCTTATAAAATGTCGCCTAGACAGACGGAAATTCTAAAGGCTGAAGTCGAGAAAATGTTGAAACTGAAAGTTATTGAGCCAGGTGAACCTGACTTTGCCTCTCCATTAATTTTAGTTGAAGTTCCCGGTAGAGAAGCAAGACCCTGCATAGATTATCGCCGTTTAAATAAAGTGACTCGAACAAAATTTTATCTTTTGCCCGACACTGAACAGTTAGTAGAAAAGGTGTCTTCAGCCAGATACATTTCAGTTTTAGATCTGACCAGAGGTTACTGGCAAATACCGTTAACCAAGCGTGCTCAAAGATATGCAGCTTTTGTGACAAATTTTGGGACGAACATACCGTTGCGCCTCCCTTTTGGTTTAAAAAATGCTCCATATGAATTTAGCCGACTTATGGCCGGATTGCTGAAAAACTGTGAAGAATATGCGGTGCCTTATCTGGATGACGTGGCTGTTTTCTCGCAAACTTGGGAAGATCATTTAAAACACCTAGAAGAAGTCTTTAAAAGACTGAGTGAAGCAAAACTGCATATTAAACCATCCAAATGTCAATTCGCCCAAGCTTATGTCAAATATCTTGGACACTTAGTGGGTCAAGGTCTTAGAACTCCAGGAGAACTGAAAGTTCAAGCCATAAAAGAGTTTCCAGTTCCTACTACTAAAATTCAAATCCGATCTTTCTTGGGTTTAGCTGGATATTATCGAAATTATATTCCGGACTTTTCTGTAATTGCAACGCCTCTCACTAATTTATTAAAAGGAAAGATTCGCAAGTCAACAATAGACTGGAATGAGGACTGTCAAAAGGCATTTGATGAACTGAAAGTTAAACTCTCTGAAAATCCTGTCTTATATAGTCCAGACTTTACAAAACCTTTCATCCTTCAATGTGATGCTTCAAATTTGGGAATTGGTGTAGTCTTATCCCAGTTGAATAAAAATAATGAAGAACATCCTATAATGTACTTGAGCAAAAAGTTTTCAGACAGAGAACGAAAGTTTAGTACCACCGAAAAAGAATGCGCAGCTATTGTGTTTGCAGTGCGAAAACTACGATGCTACTTAGATGGCCATCAAAAATTTCAAATCCAGACAGACCATAACCCTTTAGTATGGTTAGAAAAGAACAGCGGAACTAATCCAAGACTTTTAAGATGGGCTTTGATTTTACAGTCTTTCAATTATGAAATTGTTCATAAAAAGGAAAAACAACATCGGAATGCTGATAGTTTAAGTCGAGCTATAAAAGTCTAATTGATTAGAATGCTAATATGTATATATGTTTATTTGTATAACAGTTAATTTTGAATTTGTTATATTATATGTGTGTAAACTATTTTTTTAAAAAAAGGGTATCACTTGTATTTGTAAATTTATTTTGTATAGATTATTTTTTATTTCCTTTTACGGTGGGAATAAGTCCGGTTCAAGGTACTAAAAATGTTTTTGGAACTAGTGCTACCAGAACTATGTTTTTTAAAAAAACTTTTCCTCGACAAGGCCCGGAAAAGTTTTCCCCCGGTAGGGAGGAGTCTGTAAAGAACTTAATTCTAGAGAACTAAATTCCTAGCCTACGATAAATGGCGCTACTCGTCCTAAGAGAAAGGAAAGAACTTTCCAAAAAAGAACAATTTTTTCAGTTGAGAGTGTCCGCTCGGAGTTATTGTGTAGTGAGATGGTGCAGCGTTGTTTCTGGTTTGTTCTGGAATGTGTTATATAAAAATGTTATTCTATTTTTTGTTAATTTGTGTCGTGCTCGTCTACATGTGTGTTTACGTGTGAAATAAATTTTAAAAAGACAAAATGAGTTCTCCCTCGTGTCGACGTCTGCAGTTCTTCGTCAATTCTACTTTGTGTTCTTACAGCCTCTTGAAGCTTTTCTGCAAATAAATTGTTAATAAATTGATTTTTTTAATACTTCGATTAAAAAGGATAATTTTTGGTATCCTTTTTTTCATTTAGTCATTCTCACGTTTCTACTTTCCAATTTAGATCCTGGGGTCCCCTAGGGTGCCGTACAGCCTGGTCTAGGACTCCTTGAACTTTTTTGGTCTCCAAGCGTTTTTTATCCCTTATAATTTGCTCACCTTCTCAATACATAATTTTAAAATTGATTCTTGGACTTTTCTTCTCAGACCAACTTCCTCAACATTTCTTCAACCAACATTTCTTCTCCAAAATCGGGTCCTAGGGCCCTTTTTTAAACATTGACCAATTATTTGTGCATTTCTTTAAAATATTATTTTAACCAATTATTCATACTTTGTGTTAATTTTGACTAATTGAAGATATAACGCGCTACTATTTAACATCTTTTTATGTTAGGTCCCTAATTTTTAATTATCAGTTGGTCCTTTTCGGGCCCACTATTATAACTTCTTTTAAAATGATTTGATTTAATAATTTTTTTCTAACTTCTTAGGTCTTCCAGTTACTACAACAGCAAAAAAATTTCTCGGATTTCAGCTACCACCAATTTTGAACGTTAATTGCTTTCTTGGGATCCTTGTTGTAACTACGTTAAAAATGATCCTAACTACATGATATTTTTTAACATAGTTGCCGTTCTACGATTAATATAATTTTAATTAATTGTTGATCTAAAGCATTAAGTACTAAGATTTTTTAATATGTTTTCATGTTAGGACCTGCTTTAAATTTTCATATAGCCCTTTTTGAACTCTCTATTATAGCTTTCTAAAAATAGTCCAATTCACTAGCTTTTATTTATTTTTTAAAACAACGTTTTAGGTCCTCCAACTACTTCATAAATCACAAAAATATTTTTCTGAGTTTAGCTATCACCAATTTCGAAAAATTAATCGGCCTTTTAGGGGGCTCTTGGTGCAGCTTTTTAAAAAATGATCCAAATTGCATGCAATTTTCTTTATCATAGTTCTACCATGCTCCAATTAATGTTAAGACTACTAAATATACCTTTATATCAAACGACTTGCCAGGTAAGTCTCTGTTACCTTGGGGTCCGGTACCGGACTCCTTGAAGTTGTTGCACCATAAATTGTTAAAAATTACTCCCTCTTAATCCGAACTTCATTTTTGTAACCCTTTACCATTTAGTTATTCTCCCGTTTCAAGATTTCAGTTAAAATCCTGGGCACCCTAGGATCATGAAGGGAACGATTCAAAGCCCCTTAAACTTTTTGTGCGGCATGCATTTTTCACCTCTTAACTTTCTCACATTCTCAATGCAAAATTTTAAAGTTGAGTCTTGGACTCCTCTCTCTGGACCAACACTCTCATATTTTTATTATTACTCTAGGGGCCTATTTAAAACATACCCCCTTTTTTGCTCATTTCTTCAAAATTTTCTTCCTGTGCTTAATTTTGACTAATTGAAGATCTAAAGTGCGAAGAACTAAGACCATTTAACACGTTTTCATGCTAAGACCTACTCTTTACTATCAGTTGCACCGTTTGGGCCCTGTCTTATAGCTCCCTTAAAAATGGTCCGATTCAATAGTTTCTTCACTATCAACTTCGTATGTCTTTCAGCTACTACATTAACGACAAAAACATTTTCCAGACTTTAGCTACCACTAGTTTCGAATATTAATTGCCCTCTTGAGGTCCTATGTGCAGCTTTTTTAAAAATTATCCGAATTGCATGCAATTTTCAACATAGTTCTTGCGCCCTCCAGTTGTTTTAAAAACCACTAAAAAATATCTTTATACCCAACTACATGCTAGTTAAAAACTCAGGCGCTTTGTGGCCCGTGATCGGCCCTCGAATTTTTTTATACAATAAATTGTTAATAAATTGCTCCCTCTTAATACGATCGTTATTTCTGGAATCCTTTTCCATTTAGTTGTTCTCCCTTTCTACATTCCAGTTAAAATCTTGAGCACCCTAGGATTACGTAAGGACCCGATCCGGGATCCCTTTACTTTTTTGCACAATGCTTTTTCACTTCCTAACTTTCTTACACTTTCAATGCGAAATTTTAAAGTTGAGTCTTGGACTCCTGTCTCTGGACCAACATTCTCATATTTTTTTCTAGGAACCTACCCTGTTTTAAGTAATTCCCTTCCCCCCAATTTTTGAACATTTCTTCAAAGTTTTATTCTAATAATTATTTCATAGATATGCTTAATTTTGATTAACAGATGGTCTGAAGTGCTAAGAACTAAGACCATTTAATATGTTTAATATTATGGCCCTGCTCATGTTGCCCTCTTTGGGCCCATTGTTATAGCCTCCTGAACCCTCTCATGCATACGGGCCTCATATGAGGACAGATAATTATTGCATTATTAAGTAAAAAAAAAAAAAAAAAAAAAATTCGAGCATTCATTTATGGAGATCTGATTTGTGGAAAGATAATAACTAGCATGCAGCACAATAATAAAGTTATTTTAGAATGGGTCTTTCATTTATCATAAAAAGGACTTTTTGTAAATAATGAAAAATAATTTATGCATGAGAGGGTTAAAAATGATCTGATTCACTAGCTTTTTTCCCTAAGAACTTACTCTTCAGCTATTACATGAATGCCAAAAAGCTTCTCAGACTTCGGCTACCACCAATTTTGAATATCAATTGGCTTTAAAATGATTCCTACAATTTTCTTTAACCCTTTCCGGCGCTGAAAAATTTTGTTCATAAAATGATGACATGATTGGCTGATATTGAAATTTACAAACAACTTTTTTTTTAAACTAAAAACTTAATACTTTAAACTTTCAGTGTAAAAGCAAAACTTTTTAAAAATATTCTTGGTGTCGTTTGTAAATTTGGAATTAGAATTTGGTTGTTCCAATCAGAGACCACTGTAGCATAAAACAGGTAACGTAGTTCTAGGATCCTCCAACTACTTTATAAAACACTAAAAAATTGCCTTATCACTTTAATAGCACCATTTTTGAATAGTAATCTTATTTTTCGGCCTCAACTTACGTTTACTCACTGCAGCCGTAAATTAAAAATAACGCTGTTATTAAAGGTAAGTCCTTAACTCTGTAGTCGGAGGAGGATTTCACTCATGAAATACATATTGGGTTAATATTAAAGGCAATTCGGCAAATTTATTTGGGAAGCAGCTCCTCCCACAGTTTTGTTTTCTAATATTTTTTTTCATTAGCTTCTTTTCTAACAGCTTCTTCGTTCCTTCAGCGACCCCTCATACTTTTATTGGTGTCCTATGACTCCTTTTTAAAGAATTTTCCACGATATTTTAAGCATTTCTTTAAATTTTTATTCTAATGATTAATTCATACACTGAGCTTATAATTTCGTTTAATTGAAAATCTGAAGCGTTAAATGCTGGGACCTTTTTACATGGTTCCATTTTTGAGCTCTGCTCCAAACTATCAGCTGGTTTCTTTTGGGCCCCCTAATACAGATTCCTTAAAAATTGTCCGATTCACTTTTTTTTTTCTTTTTTGTCAACAACTTGATCCTCCTGCTCACCAACCAGCATAAATGTAAAAACCCTTGGATTCTATTTATTACCAATTTTGAACATGAATCGTCTTCTTGGGGAGCTCAGTGCATTTTCTTTAAAAATAATCCTATTCTCTTGGTATTTTCTTTTTCACAGTTCTTGGGTCATCCGGCTACTTTATAATGCTTTGTTTTAACGTGATCTTAGTGAAATTCAGTAATTTTATCAGTTTCAATACATTTGAAATAGCATAATCTCATTAAAATATTATACAAACGATTTTCCCCTATATACCATAATGTAATCGAATTATTTTGAGTGCCCCTGTAAATGAACCATTGATTGTACATACTTCATATGCAATACCAAACATGCTTTGGCGACCCTAAATAAGCTTTATCATTTGCATGGAAATCCGAGTATATTTACGGGAATTAGAGCATGAACAGACAGCCAAAATGGACAGACAAACAGAATGTAAAATCCCTTTTCAACAAAGTTGAAAAGTGCTAAAAATGGAAAGGAAAATAAGATACATAATTTTAGCACATTTATATGCCACAGTATCTGAGCTCGTGCAAAATTCTGATGCAATTTGAGCATAAAATGAATTTTGTGCACCTAATCCTTAATGATTTTAATTAATTTATAAGTAATTATTGTAATTTAGTTTTAAATATCTATTATTTTAAAATTAGAAATGTACCCAATTTTTCAAGGTGAAAGGGCCTCAAAAGTTCCAGTGAGAGACCCTCACTTCATAAATCCGTCCCTGCCAGTTTGGTCTTCCTTGAATGTATACTAAGCATTAAATCATATTGCTTTTATTCATAGTTTATTTTAATTGCTCATTTTTTTGCCAAATTAGAAGATTCTGCTGGAGAAATAGACACAGATGCTTTATGCTTACCACATTGGTGTGATTGCAACAAAATGGCAATTATGTGTGCCTCACATGGTAACCCAGCTACTGTTATTTATTTTTTAATAAACTGTTTGTTTGCTTTTATTTTCTCTTTCAAACTGATATAAATTGTTTTATTCTATAATTATTAACTATACTTTTTTTAAAAAAAATTATTATTTCCTTGTTAAAATAACAGGAATTAGTTTTAAAATATGTATGTAACTGCCTAACTGGTATTTGAAAAACGGAATTTTAGCCAAATTATGGCTACAATTCGCATCTTGCCACTCTCACTAAAGCTGTTAAGAATTCTGTTGTTCTAAATGACAACACTAAACATTGTGTTATTCCTTCTGCACCCATTTGTGCTCGTTTTTATGCTTTACCCAAAGTTCACAAAACCAATATTCCCTTAAGACCTATTGTCTCTAATATTGGTACTGTTACTTATCCTCTTGCCAAATTTTTAGCTTCCATATTCTCGCCTTTATGCATTGCTAATTCTCTTACTGTAAAAAATTCTTATGATTTCGTTAGTAAATTAAAAAGTATTAATCCATCGAATTGTTCTATGCTTTCTCTTGATGTCAAATCTTTATTTACTAATGTCCCGATTGAAGGCGCTCTTTCTTGCTTGGAAAAAAGATTACGTGAATTTCATTTCTCGGATATTGAGGTCAAAGATTATGTTAATTTAACTAAAATTTGCTTAACTCTTACTACTTTTCAATTCGATAATAAATTTTTCAAACAGCTAGAAGGCTTAAGTATGGGTAATCCTTTATCTCCCATTCTTTGTGATATTTATATGCATTACTTTGAAGATAAATTATTAAATCTGATCAATTTTAAATGTTGGATTCGTTATGTTGATGATACTTTCGTCCTATTGGATAATCCATTTGATATTTCTACAATTCTTCAAACTGTCAATTCTATTGATCCTCATATTCAGTTTACTTTTGAGTTAGAGAATTGTAATAAACTCCCTTTCCTTGATGTTTTAGTTACCAAATGTGATTCTTCTTTCAAAACTTGTGTTTATAGAAAACCTTTTTCTGTCTCTAATCCACCCCATGCTCTCTCAAATCATCCTGTCAATCAAAAGATCGGTGTTTTTTATACTTATGTTTATCGTGCTCTCAAAATTTGTTCCGATTTTGAATCTCTTAAGGATGAACTCAATTACTTAAAATCTGTTGCTATAAAACGTGGATTCAATCCTTCTATCATTAATACTGCTGTGAGCAAATTCAAGAGACCCGCTAACAATTCCACTCTTTCTAATATTGATAAAAGTAAACCTGATAATTTGGTCGTCCTCCCTTTTTATCATCCTTTATGTTTTAAATTAGCTAAAGTTTTAAGACGTTTCAATTTTAATGTTATCTTTAAACCAGTCATTAAATTAAAATTTCCTTCCATGAAATGTCCTGTCCCTGACCTCCAAAAATGGGGTATTTATAATATTCCTTGTAATGGCTGAGATTTATCGTATATTGGTCAAACTAAAAGAAATCTCGATAAACGCCTAAAAGAACACTCTCGGTATGTCATTAATCAAGAAATTTCTAAATCTTCTGTTGCTAAACACTCTTGGGATTCCGGCCATAGTTTCAATTTTCAAACTGCTAAAATTATTTTTAATGCCAATAGTTCCTCTGAGTTAGACTTTCTAGAAAATTTAGCTATTTATATTAATCGTGATATTATTGTTAATGATAAATCTGATTCTAAAACCCTCTCCGTTGCATGGAAGAATCTTTTCAGCACTGCTTCATAATTAAGTTTATTATTTAATTTTTATTATTTTTTTTTATATATATTATGTATACTATTTTTCAGGTATTTTCAGTATATTTCAGGTATTTTCAGGTGTTTATAATTGTAAACTGTTTTTTATTTTTATGTATTTTTATTTTATTTTATTTTATTTTATTTTATTTATTTATTTATTTTTTTATTTATTTTTTATTTTTTATTTTATTTTATTTTATTTTTATTTTTTTTTATTTATTTATTTTTTTTTTTTACTAATTTATATATTTTTTGCGTACATTTTATTTCATTTTAATCTCTCCTTTTAGTTAATTTTTTAATTTACCCCGCTTTTTTCCCATTTCCCTTTCCCCCCTTCTTCCTTTCCTCTCCTTCTTTGTCTATCTAGTTTTGTTTATGCTCTTCCATGATTGGCTGTTGCCTTCTTCTTTCCTATTGGCTGTTCCTTCTGCTTGCTCCCTCTCCCTCCCGCATTCCCCTTCAGTCGTGCCACTACATTCATTGTGGGCGCACGTCTTTTTTGCGCCTGACGAAGAAAGACTAAGTTCTTTCGAAAGGCCTTGCGCAGTTAACTTATTTTATGGTGTTTAAAGAAGTTTTTTTTCATTTCAATTTTATACATTCAAATTATGGCGTCAGAAAAATAACGCACCAATGTGGTGCATTACGACATCTGTGCTGATAAATCAAGAATTTAGTACTTTTATGCAATCCCGGCGCAGATAATAAATTGTCAAATATTGTACCCGTGGCATTTTTTTCATATTTCATTATTTAAAATATAATAATATAATCCTTTCACTTATTTTATTTATAATACATAACTTTAATTTGAAACTGAAAAGTTTAAAACTCATGACTTTTTTTATTTTTTTAATAATAATAAATAAAAAAAAAAAACAGAAAAAAATTAAAATAATGAAATTTTGAAGCTCTATAATTGCAGCG
The DNA here is from genome assembly GCA_964019185.1 of Maratus speculifer. Lineage (NCBI taxonomy): Eukaryota > Metazoa > Arthropoda > Arachnida > Araneae > Salticidae > Maratus > Maratus speculifer. The sequence continues at coordinate 244,635,431 of OZ025296.1, forward strand.
AAGGAACAAAACATAAATAAATCCAATTTACCACAGCAAAAATCTTACCAAAGGACTTTTGCATAGTAACCCATAAAATGTGTTTCATTTGGATGTTGTCATTAAACAACTAACAAGTAATCGCGATTTTTGTGTCACATACGTTAGCGTAATATATATTTGGATATTTTTACAAATCTTTATTTCGCTCTTTCTACTTTTCAACTCGCGCGCCTGGGGCAATTTGCTTCAACTGCTAAACGGTAGATATGCCAGGGCCGTAGCTAAGGGGGTGCTAGGGGGGGACTCAGCCCCCCTCCTAAAACATTTTGAGCCTCCCCTCGAAAATATTTCAAGGTCACTAAATGAATTTATGTTTCAAAAATCCAAACGATATTCTGTCCAAAAATCTAATTTTGTTTTGAGGCCCTTTCACAGTTATGCTGAAATACTAAATTGTAACTAAAATGAGTGTTTTAACACTCGCTCATCCTATTTGCACGGATGAAGATAGTATGATGCTAAATATTACACTAGTTATAAGGGTCATTTTCAAAAAACTTGTACATTTGGGAAATTTTTCACAAATAAAAAAAAATTCTAAATACAACTTATAAAAATATTAGATGATACTAAAACATTTCTTGTATATAAAACTGAAAACAGCAGTTCACTTTTTGATTTGGAACGTCAAATAAAAAATAGAGTATGAACTTGCAACAATAAAATGTTCCCCTCTGTTACCAACAGTCAAAAATTTTTATTTAAAAAAATAAGACACCTAAAACAGTAAATATCACATTTTCTTTAATTACGTGATTGCTACTTTCAGAAAATCCTAACTGTTGTTTTGTTATGATTATTTTTATTTTTGTAAAATACAAAGAATTTCCTCTCTGTAACTTTTTTGGAAAAATCATAAGTTTCAATTAAATGTGCATTCACTTTTTTTTCAGTTAAATTATAAAAAAAATATTACATCCTTCTATAGTAAAAAAAACAAGTTGGAAATTGCACGTGAAGCGTAGCAAATGAGGCGCGTTCGTACGATAACGAAGTTTTAAAATATTCAGATCTTGCTCATATAGTAGAGCGTACTTTGTATACAGTATAGTGGTCGAATCTTTGTGTTCCTGTAAATATGCAGGGAGTAATTTTTATTATACTTCATTCACGTATACAGGGCCGTAGCTAAGGGGGTGCTATGGGCGGCTCAGCCCCCCTAAAATATTTTGAGCCCCCCCTGGAAAAAGTTCCAAGGTCATTAAATGTTCCAAAAATTCAAATGAAATTCTGTTCAAAAATCTAATTTAGTTTTGAGACCCTTTCACAGTTTTGCAGAGTTACTAAATTGTATCTAAAATACGTGTTTCAACACTCCTTCATCCTATTGGTACATATGAAGCTAACAGGATGTTTAATTTTGCACCAATTATGCATTCAAAATTTTCATCATCATATATTTTTCTTAGCATAAAATGAAGTTATTACAACAGTTAACAGTTTAATGAGAAACATAGTACCTACAATGTGAAGATGCACTAATTTATCTTTCAGCATTAGAGAGAGAACAAAAAAATATGAGCCCCCCCCCCTATATTCCCCTGAGCCCCCCCTATCGTACACTTCTAGCTACGGCCCTGCACGTATATCTTATTCATAAAATGTGAAGTAGTTTAATATAATTAAAATACGCCCCAAGCAATGTTTCCCCGTATAACATTATTTAGTGAAATACATTTGTGTGGCCCTGTAATTTAATAATAAATATTCTTTGCTTCACAGATTGTACAAAATGCATTGTTATTTCATAGATTCATGTCAATTCTATTATGTTCAAATGAGTGTAACACCATTAAAATGCATTTGAAACCTTTTTTCCCATATCGTAATGTAACGGAATATTTTGATTGTCCCTGTAATTGATCTATGCATCCGATTTTCATAACTTTTGAAATCACTAGACAAAATTATGTAAAAATTATGCATTTTAAATTTCAAACGATTAAAATGCATTTGAAACTTTTTTCCCCATTGACCGTAATGTAACGGAATCCTTTTGATTGTCCTTGTAATTGATCTATCCATCCGATTTTCATAAAATTTGAAATGACTCGACAAAATTATGTAATAATTATGTATTTTAAATTTCAAACGATTCGGTTGGGTAGTTTTTGCGTTGTTATATGCGGACAGACAGACAGACGGACGGACTGAGCGACAACAATAGGTGCTACGTATTTACATAATTACGAACGCACCTAAAAACTAGTCTTAAAAGGAATGACTCCTGGAATGATGCTGATGTGTAAGATTTCCGGAAATAACGAATCCGGGAGGACCACTCCTTCCATGAGTCGAAGGGCGCCGCCTATGCATCGCGAAGCGATTCCAAAGCAATACCAAACGGAATCGCGAAGCGATTACGCGGGGGGTTGGCGAGCGTATTGAGAAAAGGCGTCGGAGCCCCCCTATAGTTTAAAACAACTGTAACTGCTCATACCAATTATGCATGTTTGGGGGGGGCTGCACCCCACTTTGCCTACCCCCACCCCCAAAGGGGAACTTTTTTAATTTAGCTCCACAGCACTCGTGTTGCATATCTTTAGAAAGGTCTGAAACTGCCTTTTCCTATTATGGATGTCTTGTGTGTCCCCCTCCGCTCTGCCAACCAGGGGGGGGGGGCACATTTTTATTTTATTTACAACACCAGTCGTCTGACACATCATTTGAAAGGTCTGCAACTTCTTATTCATATTATGGATGTCTTGTGTGTCATTCCCACTCTGCCCCCCCAGGGGGCCACATTTTAAATTTCTTTACAACACCAGTCGTGTGACACATCTTCGAAAGATCTGCAACTGCTTATTCATATTATGGATGTCTTGTGTGTCACCCCCCCAGGAGGGCACATTTTTAATTTCTTTACAATACCTGTCGTGTAACACATCATTTGAAAGGACTGCAACTGCTTATTCATATTATGGATGTCTTGTGTGTCACCCCCCACTCTGCCCCCCCCATGGGGGCACATTTTTAATTTCTTTACAACAGTAGTCCTGTGACACATCATTTGAAAGTTCTGCAACTGCTTATTCATATTACGGATGTCTTGTGTGTCACCCCCCCACTATGCCCCCCAGGGGAGCACATTTTTAATTTCTTTACACCACCAGTCGTGTGACACATCATTTGAAAGGTCTGCAACTGCTTATTCATATTATATATGTCTTGTGTGTCACCCCCCCCCCTTTGCCACCCCAGGGGGGGCACATTTTTAATTTCTTTACAACAGCAGTTGTGTGACACATCATTTGAAAGGTCTGCAACAGCTTATTCATATTATGGATGTCTTGTTTGTCACCCCCCCGCTCTTCCCCCCATGGGGGGCACATTTTTAATTTCCTTACAACACCAGTCGTGTGACACATCATTTGAAACGTCTGCAACTGCTTATTCATATTATGGATGTCTTGTGTGTCACCACCCACTCTTCCCCCCAGGGAGGGCACATTTTTAATTTCTTTACAAAACCAGTCGTGTGTCACATCATTTGAAAGATCTGCAACTGCTAATTCATATTTTGGATGTCTTCTGTGTCACCCCCCACTCTGCCCCCCCAGGGGGGCACATTTTTAATTTCTTTAAAACAGTAGTCCTGTGACACATCATTTGAAAGTTCTGCAACTGCTTATTCATATTATGGATGTCTTGTTTGTCACCCCCCCGCTCTGCCCCCATGGGGGGCACATTTTTAATCTCTTTACAACACCAGTCGTGTGACACATCATTTGAAAGTTCTGCAACTGCTATTCATATTATGGATGTCTTTTTTGTCAACTCCCCAGTTGGCGGCACATTTTTATTTTCTTTACAACACCAGTCGTGTGACACATCATTTGAAAGGTCTGCAACTGCTTATTCATGTTATGGATGTCTTGTGTGTCATCCCCCACTCTGCCCCCCCCCTCAGGGGGGGCACATTTTTAATTTCTTTACAACACCAGTCGTGTGACATATCATTTGAAAGGTCTGCAACTGCTTATTCATACCATGGGGGTATTGGCGAGCGCAGCAAGCAGGGTTAGCCTACAACTTGGAATCGCGAAGCGATTACGCGGGGAGTTGGCGAGCGTAGCGAGCAAGGGGAATGAGCTCTCTTAGTAAATAAAATATTAGTTAAAGTTACACAATTAATTATTCAAAATGATGATTGATAAATTTTTTAATGAAATAAACCAGCTTAAATTGACGGTAACAGAGTGGAAAAAAGTAACCGAAGGGAACGCTGATTGATAGTGGTGTGGTATTTGATGTGGCATACTTTTTAATAAGTTTATATCATGTATTGTATACGATCTTAATGTTTCAAACATATCCAGCAAGAATTTAAGATTTTTACAAAAATTACTTTTGTAAAATAGTGGTATTTGTCGTCGGGGCATTCTCTTTTGTAAATTTTTGATCTCTTAAATTTTTAATCTCTTTTGTAAAAATATGGCAAACGCAGTGCTTAGTTAAAAAAAAAAAAAAAAAAAAAAAAAAAAAAAAAAAAATATTCATCATATATTAGTCGAGGTGGTGGTGCTTTAAAGCAAGAATTTAAGATTTTTGCAAAAAATATTATTAAAAAATACTGGGATTAGACCAGGCAATCTTTTTATATAATTTTTTATTAAGTGTTATAAGCTATCATGAAGTTTCAATGTTTCAAACAGATCAAGGCAGAATTTAAGATATTTGCAAAAACCTACTATTCGAAAATACTGGTAGTTTACGTGGCATTGTTTTTTATAAATTTTTATCATATGTTATAGTCTGTGTTTCAGTTTAAACAGCTCGCTTTAGATTTTCAAATTTGAACAAATTCGCGTGCCAATTGGATGACGCTTTAATCCAAGAAATAACGATTTTTACAGAAATTACTATTCGAAAATAGTAGTATTTGACGCGGTGTATCTTTTTTATAATTCTTTTCTACTTAAATAATGATCCTTTCTTCTTTAATACATTTTATCATGTGTTATAAAATATCCTAAAATTTGAAACAGACCAAGCAAGAATTAAAGGCTTTTACAAAAATTAATATTCGAAAATAGTGGTATTTCACGCTGCATCATTTTTTCATAAATAAGCAGTATTGATTCATAAATATAAATGACTGCAATTAAAGAAGCATTTTGTTTGAGAAAATTAAAGCCTAATGTTTATGGCAACTAGCTCACCTCAAAAACTACTATTTTATATTTAAAAAGAAAAATGCATATTTTTAATTCTGTTCTAAGAACATGAAACGAGAATGTGCAGCCTTCAAGAACAATGTTGAAAGAAATTTGTTTTTTAAGTAGTTTCTTACTCTGTTACATTTTGTTCCACTCTGTTACCATAAGCATAGTAACAGAGGGGAAAAAACTACAAATAATTTTAGCAGCACAAAATGAATTCAAAACAAGAAAAACTAAGTCTATTTATTTAAGAAGCACCATTTGATCTTATGGTTAAAATTTTATAAAACTATCCAAAAAAAAAAAAAAAAAAAAAAAAAAAATCACATAAATAAGCTGGTAACAGAGGGGAAACTGAATAAAACATCCTTATCTTGTAAATGCTTTACTTCAACACCACGGTAAAAATAACTTAATAATTTAAACAAGTATGAAAAATCATGCGTTAAGCATAGATTATGAAGCACTTTCCAACACTTAATGAAATTTTTAACAAAATTTTGATATTTAGGGAAATAATAGTGTATAGCCAAATATACCCAAATATGTATTCCAGTACATTAGAACAGCCCTGTATTTCATATGTCAGTTCATATAATGGAAAAATTTAGCTTAGCAAGAAAATACCCAGTAGCTTGAGATTTCTTTTTCAGCAATTCATACTATTAGATGGAAACATACTTGAATATTTTTGTTCAGTCCTGTAGTTTACATTGTACCTTTATTACACGTCAGCATTAGGCTAAAATTTATTGTAAACTAAAACACTTTTAAAACAACTGAAATCACATTCTCATAAATCATCATTCATACGCGTCCATGTACCGAATTATTTGCGTGGCCCTGTATATCCTTTTATCTATATTCTGCAAACATTTCTCAGTAAATTGAATGAAGCTCAGCGTAAAAATGCATAGCTTATTTAAGAACCACGTTTAAATAATTTATGCTCATATTCAGTAACGTTGGTGAGCTCTTTATGGGTAGCCCTGTATATCATCTATAACATTTATACACACCATATAATGTGCATATATTTAGTGAAAAATGAACGCGCATATCATAATTAAAATGCATTTCATCCCTCCATCAACCATCATCGGACACATATACGGTACTTCGGAAAAAATATACTATTTGAAATCTTTTGTATGGCCCTGTAAATGCTATGTACTTCATATTATGCAAGACAGTAGCGTATAATTTACATTAAGCTTCAGAGACATATATCAATATTATTATACATGAAAAAGCTTAATATATTTAAAATATGTAATGGGAAACTTTTGATTCGCCCCGTAGATAAACTAATCATGGTAGAAACTTCATTTTCGATAGGACTTGTGCTAGAGTAAACGTCAATAACATCCTAAAATTTCATGGCAATCCGAGTATATTAACGATTTTTCCCCATAGGCCGTAATGTAATGGGAAACTTTTGATTCGCCCTGTAGATAAATTAATCATGGTAGAAACTTCATTTTCGATAGGACTTGTGCTAGGGTAAACGTCAATAACGTCCTAAAATTTCATGGCAATCGGAGCATATTAACGATTTTTCCCCTCAGGCCGTAATGTAATGGGAAACTTTTGATTCGCCCTGTAGATAAACTAATCATGGTAGATACTTCATTTTCAATAGGGTTCGTGCTAGGGTAAACATCAATAACGTATAAAAATTTCATAGCAATCCGAGTATATTTACGGGAGTTAGAGCGCGGACAGACGGACAGACGGACAGACGGACAGACGGCCATCCGGCCAGACGGACAGACGGACAGACGGCCAGACAAACCGAATGCATAAGCACTTTTCAACTTTGTTGGAAAGTGCTAAAAATGGTGGCCTCATCTAAAAATAGACTGTTCGAAGAACTGCAGAACCTTGTTTTGTCACCTTAGTAGTAATAATTTCTTACAAAAATATGGTAACAAAGTGGAAGTAACAAAGGGGAAAAAAATCTGGGGACAACAAAAAAAATTTGTTCCATAAAAAAAAAAAAAAAAAAAAAAAAAAAAAAAAAAAGTTTTAAAAAATATACTGTCTATGCAACAGATAAGACATACAACAATTGTCACATCTAAAAAAATTAACATTTTTGACTCTTGATTTATGATTCAACTGCAGTTGAAAAAATAATAAAAAAGAATACTGCCCAGTTAAACTGATGGCATTGAGCTCACAGGCTACACATACTAATTGTACATTAAAGCCTTATATTTTCAAGGGTTAATTCCGTTCGAAAAAAAATTAAGAAGGGGAAACAGCTCTCCCCTTTCCTCATTTTTTATACTTAATCATCGAACCTCCTATTCTATCAAAGACATGCTTTATCATATAAAAAATCTATATCCAAAATTCAGAGCAAATGAGATAATTCTTAATAAAAACCCATTTAGCATTTATATAATTTAAAAGGAGTTATCTCCCTCTTTTATACTTAACCATTAAACTTCCAAAACTATTCAGAGATTTGAACAAAATCTGAAAATTCTGCTTGAGAAACCTATTTATATAAATTAAGGGGGGGGCATTAGAACCCCTGTTCCCCCTATTTATACTTATTCAATGAACACCTAATAACAGTCACGGAATCGCCTCATCAGAATGATCTTAATCTAAATTTTGAACGAAAACTTAATTCTGCATGAAAATCCCATTTATATCAACTAAGGGGAGGGGCATGAGCCCCCCGTTCCCCCTCTTATACATATCGAATGAACTTCAAAAACTAATCAGGGAAGCGCCTTGTCAGGATATACCTACATACAAAATTTCAAGTGGATCGGATATTTTTATCATGAGTTATCGCGTTACGCACGAACGTACATACAGAACGGGCGGGCACATAAGCTCTCAGGCTATGATAGCCTGTGAGCTAAAAAGGGAAGCGGGGGCATGGCTCTTTAGCTATATCTGACTTACTGAAACCATACGTACACTAATATTATTTTTAATTTCTGATAATATTTCGCCCACATTTACTCTAAACAGTCAGGAAAGTAATGTCGATGCTTAATTTTTTATTTTGAAACTTTATTTTAGTTATTAAAAATTCTTAAAGTTGGGGGACATAGAATGTACAAGTTTTTTGAAAATGACCCATAAACTCAAATTTTTCATCATCATATTCATTTCTTAAATTATTACAACACACAACAGTTTAATAAAAAACATAGTACCTACAATGTGAATAAGGACTAATTTGTCTTTCTGTGTCAGAGAAAGAGAAAGATAAAATATGAGTCCCCCCCCCCCTATTATTCACTTCTTCCTACAGCCCTGAGCTATGCAACTGATATAAAGATTCGGCAATGCGTGCGCAGCATGCCTGCTATATAATGCCGTAGACAGCGGGGACACGGTTTGAGGTTCATTCGCTTCGAGATTTTATAAACAAGTAAGAAAAATCATGCGTTAAGCATAGATTATAAAGCACTTTTCAACACCATAATATCCTTAACCAAACTTCGTCATTTAGGGCAATAAGGTTCCTGTATATAGCCAAATATGTATTTCAATACTGTTGAACAGGTATTTGATCTATCGGTCATTCAAAAGCGTCCGTGTATTCAATTCTTTGCGTGGCCCTGTATATCGTTTTATCTATATTCTACAAACATTTCTTAGTTAAGTGAATGCAGTTCAGCGTAAAAATGCTTAATTTATTTAAAAACCACCTTTAAGTAATTTAAGCTCATATTTAGAAACCTCTTTTGGGTAGCCCTGTATATCAATTATAGTATTTATACACACCATATAATATGCATAGATTTAGTAGAACATTATTGTACGCACATATCTTAATTAAAACTCATTTCATTCATCCATCAGCTATCATCGGATACATGTACAGTACTTCGGAAAGAATGTACTATTTGAAAACTTTTGTGCGTCCATGTAAATGCTATGTACTTCAGATTATGCATGACGATGTCGTATAATTTATATTAAGAATACATACCAATCAGAATATTAAGAATACATACCCAGCTATACATACCAATTTTATTATATATGAAATTCTTTAATATAATTAAAATATGCCGCACACAATTCCCCCTTTTACCTTTCTGTAATGGAATACTTTTGCGTGTCCCTGTAAATGAATAATTAATATTTTTTCACCGCATTTTTTACAGAATACATATTTTAATGCATTTTGTAAATGGATATAAATTTTAATATGATTGACAGGGTGTAACATCTTTAAAATTCATTTGAAATGCTTTTTTCCCATAGGCCGTAATGTAATGGTAAACTTTTGACTACCCCTGTAAATAAACTAATCATGGTAGAAGCTTCATTTTCCATAGGGTTCGTGCTAGGGTAAATGTCAATAACATATAAAAATTTCATGGTGATCCGAGTATATTTACGGGAGTTAGAGCGCGGACAGACGGCCAGACAAACCCAATGCATAAGCACTTTTCAACTTTGTTGGAAAGTGCTAATAAAAAGAAGACCCTGCTAGCAGGAGAAGCCAGCTAGTCAGAGATGTACTAGTGAACTGAAGTTTCATCTCTTGTAACAAATCGACGCACAAAATTAGTTTTATTTACGCTAAAACGGTCTAGACCAGTGTTTCCCAACCTTTTTCAGGCCATGCCCCACCAAATCATATCTAAAACCCTGATGACCCCCTAACCTCTCTCTGAAAAATAATTCTTATTATATAAAAATTGAGCTGTTATTCCATTTAAAGAAGTAAAAAAAAAGGCCATTTAAAAATGGAATGGAAAAGAAAACGTAAGCATGCAAAAGAAAGGTCATGAAAAAATGAACATAAACGAAAGAAATGTATTCAGGAAGCAATCATTAATAATAAAGACCAGGAAGCGGCTGCACGAACCATCACCTCATAGAATTGATTGTTGAAGTTTCAACATTCGACAAAACTCGATTCGTGTATTAAAATGCAACTGGTCTGCCAAATCATATCTTGGTGGAAACCACTGAAGACCCGATTTTAGTGATTGATCGGTAAGTTTATCATAGTTCTTTACTGCAGTCAAAAGTAGGAAAACGTAGAGGACTGCTAGCAAGAAAACAAATGGTAAATCTACTAGTCAACCACTAAAATCGGGTTTGCAGGTGTTTTCCACTAAGATATGACTTGGTAGACCAGTTGCATTTTGATATGCGAATCGAGTTTTAACTAGTTCATAAATTTCAGTCATCAACTCGATAAGGTGATGATTTGTGCAGCCGCTGTCCAATCTAATAATAGTAATAATAATATGCAGCAATGAAAAAAAGCAAATTAGATCTTCAAATATTTAATAGTGAACTTCGATACACAAAAATAACTTTAATTGGATGTTTCTTGATTACGTTTCTGCCATTTTAATTGCTCACAGTAAAAATAAATAAATAAATAAAATATATAATAAAATAAATTCAAATTATAACATTTAAGATGAATAGAATAAAATTAATGAGATCCTTGTGCTTGATGTTGACTGCAAAAAGATTTTATATCAAGCACTAATTTCTAGGTAATAATTTAAGTTTTAAACCGGAAAATTTATATTGTAAAATTACTTTTTAAAATTATTTGTTGCTTCATGTTAGTAAAACAAAAGTATTTAGTCTTTTTTTTAGGATCATAAGAGGATGACCGAATTTCATAGAATTCTCAAATTGCCCCCCTCGAAAGCCTAATTGGCCCCCTGTGGGGCGTACGCCCCACGTTGGGAACCACTGGTCTAGACTCTTGACAAATTCTCATTCTCTGATATTTTTACCACTATCAACATGCGCGAGAATCGATTTGCCGAAAACTTTTTTATCCCTAATTTTACAGTGACAGGCCTCGGACCGCTGAATCATTCTTGAAAAAGTGAGAAAAGATACTAAATCGCAAGAAAAATAGACAAATGTAAAAAAGAGACTAAAAGGAGACCAAATTTAAAACATATTTTTCTCTTCACTTAAATGTTTTAGATACACAGACAAGCACTATAAGATTTAACACCATCCGCAGAATGCATTTTCAATGAATTTCAGTCGGTTTTGAAAGAATTGTGAATTTCGTTAATTAGTTGCAGAAAAAAATCTCAACAATTCATCATGGAAAAAAAATAACATTCACCGAATGAACACGACAACAAAACCATGAAATCTGTCAAAAGTTCTTCCGGGAAATACAGTAATTTATCAAATTGTTTCAAAAAACAAGTCGCAAAGTTTGTCACATGACCTCGGGAAAATTTTTTTGAAATTAGTCAAATATTCTTGGAATAAAAATCGCATCACAAAATTTATCAAATGGCCTCGGGGGGGGGGGGGGGGGACACGATATCAGTCAAATAGATCTTGTGTTAAATATCTTTAAATTCATCAAATGCGTCTCGGAGAGAAGCGTTGAATCGCAAAATTCATTTAATAATTGTGAAATTCGAAGAGCGATCACATAAATAATCGCTAATTTTGTTGAAGGATCATGTGAATAAATAGTGAAACTTATCAACTGGCCGCCAGAAAAATAACGAATTTCGTAGAATAAAGCCATAATTAAAAAAAAAAAAAAAAAAAAAAAAAAAAAAAAAAAAATCAAGGATGCTGTCAATGGATTACATTAAAATGTTGTGCGACAATCGGCTGCAGTATAAAATAGCGAAGTTTGTCAAATTATCTCAGTAAAAAATCGCGAAATTCATCAAATGGTCTTGGTGAAAAAGTGAAATCAGGGATTGTACTTGTACCAAGTGATATTTCAACACAAACTTTTTTTCAATATTTCACGACACATTTAATCGGCATATTACTTTTTCTTCCACGACCATTTGACGAAACTAGCGATTTTTTCACGCTACCGATTGCCGCATTAATATGAAAATTGTGATTTTTTTTCTCGCTATTGGTTACTAAACTACATGATTTTTCTTCGGCGATTTTTTGTCGACATTTGAATTTTTTTTTCAGTGAAATTTTATTTTTTTTCAGCGATCATTTGCCGAAATTTGCAATTTTTTGGGGACATTGTTTGCAAAAATTCCGAATTTTTTCTGCGTTTATTTGACAAAATTCTTGATTTTTTCCTCGATCATTTGCCGAAATTCGCGATTTTTCGGCGATCGTTTGCTGAAATTCGAAATTCTTTCGCGCATATTTGCTTAAATTCGTTGTTTTCCGCGATCGCAGAAAAATCGCGAATTTTGACTAACGACCATTTTCCGAAATTCGTGACTTTTTTCTGCGATCGCGGAAAAAAATCGCGATTGCAGAGAACTACAGATCGATGATTGCAAAGAAATAAAATCACGAATTTCAGCTAATGATCGTCAGTCAAAATTTGCGATTTTTTCTGCGATTACGGAGAAAACGAATTTTGGCAAATAAACAGTAAAGAATTTCGAATTTCGGCAACGATTCCTAAAAAAAAAATCACGATGTTTGTCAAATAGACGCAGAAAAAATTGCGAATTTCTGCAAACAATGACCCCCCAAAATTCGCGGTATTTCGGTAAACGATCGCAGTAAAAAATCACGAATTTTGACTAACGATCGCGGAAAAAATCGCAAATATTGACAAACGATCATTGCCGTAATTCGTGATTTTTTCTCTGCGATCGTTTGTCGAAATCTGCGATTATTTCGCGATCATTAGTCGAAATTCGATATTTTTTCAGCAATCGTTTACTGAAATACGATATTTTTTTTCCGAAATCGTTTGATAAACCTCGAGAATTTATATCACAATCGTCTCACGAAATTCGCGATTAATTGCTGCCTTTGTACGACGAAATTTGCGATATTTTTTTGACACAGCTGATTGACGAAATTTCATGTTTTTTCTGCTACCAAATGACGAATTTCACGATTTACTTTTCGTGAATGATTAATAAAATGAGATTTTTTTTAAGTCACCGATTGACGAAATTCATAATTTTTTCTGCAATCGATTAATGAACTTTATTGTTTTATTGTACGAGCTATTAGCAACATTTTGCAGGGTTTTTCTTTGGCGATCGATAGGCAAACATTGCGATTTTAATTCAGGATCGTTTGACGAAATGTTCGGGGTTTTGTGATCGTTTGGTGGAAATAGCGATTTTCTTCCGCGATCGTTTGCCAAAATTTGTACTTCTTTATGCTTTTATTAGCCAAAATTTGATTTTTTTTTCTCCGCGATCGTTTGCCAAAACTTAAGATTTTTCAGCGATCACTAGTCAAAATTCGCGATTTTCTTCTGTGAACGTTTGCCGAAATACGCAATTTTTTTCAAAGATCGTTTGCCGAAATTCGTGATTTTTTCCAAGATTGTTTGACATAACTAGAGAATTTATTTTACATTCGTCTCACAAAACTCGCGATTAATTGCTGCCCTTCTACGACGAAATTTGCGGTACTTTTTCATACACCTGATTGACGAAATTTTATATTTTTTCTGAGACCAACAGACGAAATTCACGATTTATTTTTTGCGAATAATTAATAAAATGAATTTTTTTTAAGTCACCGATTGACGAAATTCATAATTTTTTCTGCAATCGATTGATGAACTTTACTCAGGCATGATAGTGAGAAATGATAAAAAAGGTAGAAAATTTTTTCCATCTATACAGTGGCGTCGAATTCTTATAATTTAAATGTCATTTTAACAACTATCTATACAATAAAATTAAATATAACTGCATGCATGATTTTTTTAACTTAGAAAACATAAACAATAATAAAGGTGTAAATCAAAACATATCCGATCAACTTGTGTGAAGTACAGTCACTAATTTTTCAAAACAAATATTATTCTAAATGGTTTAACAGTTAAATTATTCACCCAATTAAAAAGTAAAGAAATCCGCTTGATCAATCCTTCAGAAATAAGTCTTAAAAAAAGTATTGCAGAAATTATCCAAAAGTGTTGTATAAATAGTTCAAAATATTCTATTCAAAAAGAAACTTCCTTTCACCTTGAACAATCTCATTTACATGACCTTTAGATGCTTAAACATGATAAAAGATCACCTTTTTTGTGCAAAAATTCAAGAACGAACTCCAAGGGTTCGAGACAAAATGTCAGATTACTAAATTTTCCATGTACCCCCCCCCCCCTCGCCTCCACTATCTTTCCAAAATTTCTTTGCATTTTTGTATCAATCCAGAGAATGTCCAAAATTGCTTTTGAGGAACTCTTTCATGCATGTTTACTATTTTATTCTATTAGCTAGTAGCAAAAATTTGTAGGTTTTTTGCGACCGTTTGACAAAAATCGCGGTTTTATTTCACGATCGTTTGACGAAAGTAGGGGTTTAATTTCATGATTATTTGACGAAAACCGCGGCTTTATTTCACGATCATTGGACGAAGATTGCGGTTTTATTTCGATACGATTTGGCTAAAATATAGCCTTTATTTTGCGATCGTTAGCGAAAATCACGGTTTTGTTTTGCGAAAATTAATTTTTTTTTTTGTAGTTTTTATTATTTTTTTTCTTTTGTCATCGTTGCAACAGAAGTATTCCATTTTTAGACATGAAGCATGGACCAATCAGAAAACGAATGAAATAAAAAAACAGAATTCCATTCTTGAACATTAAACATAAACCAACTAGAAAACGAGTAAAATGAAATAAGTTGCGGAACTCAACAAATTCAGATTTCCCAATTCTCTACCGAGAACAACAACTATTTTTCCAAAAAGTTAAGGGGAAAAAAAGCGGCAAGAAAAGCGAGTTTAGTGACTCACTCCCAAGGCCTGCAGTGAGGATATGGAATATTCTTTTACCTAGATGCCTACAACTCTTAGCAAATTTAGAGACTTTTGAAGACCCTGCATAAACATACAGTTTACTTTTTCGACAATTTCAGGCATTGTGGCAGTTTTGTTCATTTACTGTGAGAGTATTCTAGGCAGAGCCGCCCTTAGGGGTTTGCGACAGGTGCGGCTGCACAGGGCCTCCTGCTTTGATAAAATAATAATAATGATAATAATAATAAATAATCATTTCAATTTTAAAAAAAATCTAAATTTTTTTTAAAATTGTTGTAAGTTATTTATTTTACGATTAAATTTAGATATTTAAAAATGGTTATTTATAAAATATAAAATTTTTATCAATAAAATGTTACACACGGATATTCGAAAGCAGAAAATATTCCTTGTAGTCGTATAATCTATTCTCAATATGTAGCCATAGTTACACTTTAGTTTTATGAACATGTTGTGACACTGTTACAGAATATGTGAAATAAAATTTTCTTAACAGAAAAACAAAACAAAACTCTAGTTGCCACCCTGTAAGCCTCGATACAGCAGCTCTGAGCTCCCCCCCCCCCCTGCATCAACTCTTCCCCTTATTGCAGACATATTGGCATTAATTCTGTAGCCAGTGCTGAAGCAACAGTAAGTGATAATTTTACTTAGGCCTCTTAATATTTAAAAAAAAAAAAAAAAAAAAAAAAAAAAAAAAAGACAAAATTTTTAAACAAACAATTTTGATGATGACATTTCTTCCCTATCAGAAAATTAAAAATCGTATTTCTCTTTTTTCTTTCTATGTTTTTACCCTATGAGAAAATGGAATATACCTTTTTTCTTTCCCTTCCGAAAGAGGAATGGGATGTTTAATTTTCTGATAAGGAAAAAATGTGATCGTCGTTGTCATTTTTTTCTTCAATAAAATATCATGAGATCCCATTTCTTTTTCTTTTCCACGTTTTTATACATAAGTTCAAGTATTGCATGATATATTTTGTTTTGTTTAACTGCGACGTTATTTTGAGATAACACTAATTTAAATGTTGCTGATTTTGAATATTTAACAGATTATATCTGCTAACAGCAACAATATCTGAGTGCATTACTATATTATTTAGCTTGTCCTAGTAGTACACTTTCATATTATTTAAGAAAAAGTTTGGGGTATTACTGATGTCATTTTGATGGTACTTTGTGGCAGTATAACAATGTAAAGTAATAATGTCCCATGGAAACAAATTTTAATAAACAGGTAGCGTTATACTAATAGTTTATGCCAAAAGAATTTTGGGATGTTGCTTACCAGAGATATAGCACGCCAAAAATACCGGCATTTCATTTTTCATGAAAAATGGCATTCACAACTTTGAATTTAGACATCTTCTAAAGAGAAGAGAATTTTTTTTTTTTTTTCAGGGCTTCAAAATTGCCCATTATTTATTAAATATGATGTACTTCAACATAAAAAAAAAATGTCAAGCCAGTTAAAAAATAAGACTATCAAAATATCACTTTTTTTTTTGTCTGAATTTCAAAATAATAGCTCTTAATCAAATAAATCATAATCTGATTTAATTCTAATACATATCATACATATACTCCAGAGATCAAGCAGATGAAAATTTTGTAGGGTGATATTTGCCAACTTAACTGACTTTTAGCATAAAATAAACAAACAAAAATCCAATAGTAAAAAAATACATAAATATGACTTTAACAGAGAAATTTTATTGGTTCTCCAACTTTTATGTATAGGGCTACAAAATGCACAAGATCTCAATATCATCAACACCTAATGAGTCTATGTTTTTGATGTGAGCAGCACCTAAAGTGGTTCCCTTGCAAGAAGGAAAAGTCATTCCATCAACAGCTCAAACAACACATGTACATCTGTATTTTATGTTATCACAATGATAAAAAGGGTCTTAAAAGAACTAAAGAAGAAAATTTCTGCCTATCTGCTTTATCAAATGACATTCAAGTGACTACAATGCAACTACATTTAACAAGTCAACATTTTTTCAGATCAATATGTACATTTAAAAATTTTCACAAAGCTATCACAATACAGTAGAACCCCGATAATCCGGATAGGGTTTTTCGCTTTTTTTTCAAGTTTGAGAAGCGATTGGCTAATTTCTTTAACATTAACTTGTTGCATCGTCGTATTCTGAATAATAAAACAAAAACTTTTTCGCCAATCGCTTCTCAAAGTTGAAAAAAAAATGAAAAAACCGATCCGGATTATCGGGGTTCTACTGTACTTTGACAGCTGAATAAATAGCTTCTTTTACCATTTACCTTAACATTATCATACTGCATAGGTGCATGAAATAAGTGAATGACCACAAACCTACATCATTTCCACTAACTATGAGGGAGCCATGGGTCAGAATGATTGCACTCAAGAGTGACCAGAAGCTTTGACAAGCAAAGTTACAGTCTGATATCTGTAAGAGGAAATCATTAACTATCATCCCTTTCCGGTAGTAGTTATCTAGACATAGATCATGCTGCAATAGAGTCTGGAAGAAAAACTTATCCCGTGTTGTCTTTAACCCTTTCTTGACAGACAAATTCTGTTAGTAAAATGAAAAATTATCGACTGACATCAGAATTTGCATATGACTTATTTAGAAATTTAGAAAGGCCTAATTTAAGCTTCCATTGTAAAAGCAAAATTTTATTAAAATATTATTGGTGCTGTTTGGAAGTTTTGAATTAAAATTAGGTACATCTGGACTGGACATACTGAGCCGGAAAGGGTTAAGAGTGTGCAGATTTAAGAGTGTGTACAGGCAATGCTTGATAGTGTTTTCGCTAATCTCAAAAAAGCATATTGGGTCTCTGCAGAAGCAAGCCTGGTGATCACAAAAGGTACCATGTCCTGAAATGGCATGATTGACATAGAAGTCACATTGCAGCTGACTAAATAAGATTTATAAGAACAAACATCTCATACAGCATGCACCCAGTTTTATAATTTTGAAAAATGATAAAAATAACAACATAATATTGAGAAATCCTAATTAAAAAAAAAAAAAAAAATTATGGTATTAAAATGCATTGAAAAGTAGCAAAACAATCAAAGCAATATTGCAGACTTTGAACAATGTTTTCAAGACTGTTTTTATTGTTTTGAAAATGCAACTCAAAAGCTTTACAGATAAAATATGAGCAAATCAACGAGACTAGACATTTTCAATTATTTTTTACATCACTGAACAGCATTTTTTTCAACAAAATGATTTCTATTTTTCCAATGGTTTAGGAACGAAACAGTGTTAATGATGTAGATTAAGAAGTTTTATATGGTAATAAATACAGACCACTGGCAGCGCTTCAATTTCAGGGCGGGTTGGCAGTATTCGCGCCTGAAATTTTGAAAGCCTGCCCAAAAAAATATCGTAGGCGGGAGGCTCTTGCCCAAAAAAATAATCACGAATTTTCCAAAAAATTTTGCATTTTGAAACTACGATTAACCATTCACGTTTACTAACTTTTTTTTTTCGAATTTTGTGATATTTTCGTGAGATTGAATGACATATTTTGAGAGTTTTTTGTTCCAAAAACTTGTTTGAATACACGCTATTTTTCCGCAACCAATCGCCAAATTTCGCATTTTCCCCCCCAGGATCGATTGACAAGTTTCGTGCGATTTACTGTCGCAAGAACGGATTAATTCTGTATCAAATTTTCCAAAAAATTAAGACATTCAATTTTAAAGGTTATGAAACATTGTTTATCAATCCCGAAATTTGCATAGTAGGGTGGAGCGAAAAAAAATTTTTTTTTGAAAATCAAAAACGGGTAGGGGCCAAAAGTTGCCTTTATACTAGTACATCAACAGCGTGAAATTTTACCGCTGAAAAAAAATGGCTTCAGTCTGCGCTTTTGCTCCAAAAATCGAAATTTTGGGTAAAATTTGTCATTTTTTGACATTTTTTTCAAAAAAATTAAAAACTTCCTACAGAGTTGGTTAGTATTTAAAAATGTTGCTTAGATCTTTATATTTATCTGCTTTACATATTTAAACTATAAAACAATATCTGTAGTCTGTGTAATTGGAGCAAATCTGACAACTTTTTGTGAAAAATCAGCGTTAACCTCTCTATTGGAGCATACAACGAAATTGTTGTTTTGAATGCATTTCTTACCTAGCTGCTTTCAAAACTACTGTGTATATAACTCATAGAGGTGGTTGCATTATCCCACCCGTCTCAACCACCCAATCATCTAGGCCCAGTGTTTTATTTATGTATTGAATTGTTATTTTTTTCCCGAAGACAAGTATAAGTTTCCTATATATCAAAGTAATTTATCTCTTCTTTGTATTCACTGACTTTAGATGATTTGGATCATGCTGGTGTGACCTCCTGCACGTATATTTTTATACCATGTATAACAGAAGAGAAGCTGAGTAATGTATTGGGTATGTTCTTAATCGAACCTATTCAGCAGTCTATTATCTTCATTAAAATTTCATGCAATTAGTACATTATGATTGGAAGTTCTGTTATCACAACATTCTTTCAATCAATTACATTTTATATGCAATGATTTGCCTAATAATTGATTGTATGAATTCAATTTCTAGTATGTCATCATTTATTGAACCTATTACATTGAATATATGCTGAGAAGTTAGCTGTTTAATATTATGACGATCGTCACAGAGGATTGCAAACAAAATTTGCGTGTAAAACAACAATATTTCTAAAGAAGTTTTAGCATGCTTTATGTCTTTTCCTGTATTGTTCCGTAGTCTAGTAATTTCTAATAAGATTTTAGATCTATTATTCAGGTGTGTTGTACATTTGGTATAAAAAATCCCGCGGTATAAACTTGGATTATACATTTTGTGAGTGAACATATAGACGCTGATTGCCAATCTGTGCTTATATAAAGCGGAAAATTTTATTAACTTTATGAGCTGTCTTTTGTGTGAGATGTTTTCTAAATTCCTACTCCCCATTCTTTCTGAGAAATAGCTTTCCTTGTGAATTAGCTTTGCAATCTCCGACAGAAATTTCTAGTCTGTTCTGAGTATCCTTTTCTCAATTTAAGAAAATAATTTTTCAAAATTATTCTCTATTTTATATTTAAAAAAAATGCAATAGGAAGTAAATAGTACGTAGACAAAGATTTTCCTTATTGATCCAGTGAATCCATGTAGCTTAGAACGTTTTATATCGACTTCTCTAATAATTGACGCAGAAGAAATTCACTGGAGTGAAGTAGCGAATGATTCAATATTACACACAATTCTAAGCTTACCCCATGCAGAATGGTTCACAGTGACAAATAAAATTCTCCTAATTTTAAATGAGCACTTATACTCGACTAGAATCCGTACATTCCCTCATAAAGTACTATGCATTATAAGTTTATGCCCAGGACATTTCACCATCAAATGTTGTCCATTCATAAAAAGGGGATCTAAAAGTTAATAGGAAATTACCTGGATACGAAAACACTTAGAAAACGGCATAAAACTAATGCAAAAAAAAGGTTATTTACAACAGCGTTGCTTTAGACATGGAGAACAAATTTTCATTGCAATTCTCTCTGACGATCACCATTACATTAAACAGCTCGCTTCTCAACATATAAAAAATGCAAAAGTAGAATAAATGATGGCATACTTATAGTTGAAATATCTGAAATCATCTTTGAAGCAAATCATTACGTAAAAAAATACAATTGACTGAAAAAATGTTGTGGTAACAGAATTTCCAATCACTATTCATCAACTGAATGTAAGTTTGATAAATATAGTAGATGGCCGAATAGATCCCTTTAATAATATTCCCGTACATTACCCTGCTTGTCATTTTTTTGTACAAACTGTAAAAATATACATGGAGATAGTTACAGCAGCATGTGGATGCAAACAGATAAACAAGGTGGAAACATCGAAAACATGCCAAATTTTTATGAAGAAAATCACAAATCAATGTATAAATAAAACACTGTACTAAGATCATCGAATAGTTGGGCCGGGTGGTATAGGAAATATAGCCACCTCTACGGCGCATGTCCAAGGTAGTTTTGAAAACAAGAGTTGTATTAAAAACAACAATTCGTTGTATGACCCAATAGAGTGGTAATACTGTTTTCTTACTAAAAGTTGTCTGTTTTGCTCTGGCTATAGGGAATAAACATATTGTTTTATAGTTTAAATATGTTAAGCAGATAAATATAAAGATCTAAGCAACACTTTTAAATACTAACCAGCTCTGTAGGATTTTTTCAATTTTTTTGAAAAAATGTCAAAAAATGACAAATTTTACCCAAAATTTCGATTTTTGGAGCAAAAGCGCAGACTCAAGCCATTTTTTTTCAGCGGTAAAATTTCACGCTGTTGATGTACTAGTATAAAGACAACTTTTGGCACCTACCCGTTTTTGATTTTCAAAAAAAAAATTTTTTCGCTCCACCCTATTGCATAGTTATGTCCGAATTTTTGGGCTAATTGCCGATTTTTCATACCATTTGAACCGAGATGAATTGCATGGTTTCACAATCAATTTCATCAATCGTTTGAGGAAAATTTTGTGAGATTATCTCGAGAAAAAAGCCAATTTTCTCAAAGAATCGGGGAAAAAAAAAAGACTTTCCTTAAAAATCTCGATAAAACACGAATGTCTTTAAAAAATCACAAAATAAACAAGTATTTCGTCAAATAAACGTGAATTTCATGAAATGATTGCAGAATAACACGAATTTCTTAAAAGCATCACGGAATAAATGTGAATTTTATGAAAGGATTGCGGAATAAATGTGAATTTTGTGAAAGGATCGCCATATAAACAGCGTGTGAAAGGGCAGAAGAAATTTAGGGGTGCCGATTTTCTACTACCAACATCAATTTTGGTCAGTAAGACGAAAAAGAACACTAAATTGAAATGTTGCCCCGAGCGCAGTTTTCTCTTCGCACATCCCTGCATATGAATCCAAATTTATCAAAATGCCGCTTAAAAAACGCGTATTTCATGAAAGAATCTTCAAATAAATGTGAATTTCATTAAAAGATTGTAAAAAAAAAAAAAAGCCAATTTCTTTAAAGGATCGCGGGAAAACGCCAAGTTTGTCAAAGGGTTCTTCAGGGGTGATTCTGGGTAAAAATTTTTTGAAATTTGCAGCAAATTTTCTGAAAAGTTACAGCAGATTGTGTGAAGGGAGGGGGGATTTACTTTTTACTCTGTTTTTTCTGCGGCCCTTTGACGAAGCTCGAGTTTTTTTTTCCTCATCTTTGGACAAAATTATCAGACTTTTTAGATTTTTTAATAAAATTTACGTTTTTTTTTTTTAATGAATTTTGTGGATTTTTCATGGTTCTTTGATGAATTTTGTGGATTTTTCACAATTCTTTGACAAAATTCGTGGATTTTTCGCAATCCTTTGATGAAATGTGCGATTTCTTTCACAATTTATGTTTTCCCGCAGGTTTTTTGACGATATTTTTGTTTTTTCTGTGATCCCTACCCGAAATTTGCATTTTTTTTGCAAATCTTCACGGTTTTTTTCATGGTCTTCAGACAAATTTGAGTTTTTCACAATTAGTTACGAAATTCGCGTTTTTCCCAGAAACCTCTTACGATACTTATGATTTTTCTGCAAATGATTTGCGAAATTGATTTTTCTGGGTGATGATTTGTCAAAATTCATGGTATGTTTTTTGTCTAAATTTCTAGATTAATGGCAATTCTTTCTTTCTTTTTTTTTTTTTGAACCAAAGACCTATGATTTTCGGAAAATACAGAACAGAATCGCCTTGCAAAATTCGCCAAAGGATCGCTTAATAAATATGAATTGTCACAGAATCCTGTAAATCATGAAAATTTCAACAATGCATCATGGGAAAAAAATGTGAATTTCGTCAAAAGGCTGCTAAAAAAATGCAAATTTCATTGAAGAATCGCAAAAATGATGTGATTTTGGTCAGAGGGTTGCCAAATAAATGCAAATCTAGTCAAAAAGCTGCTAAAAAAATGCAAATTTCATCACAGAATCACAAAAAAAGGTATCAATTTCATCAGAAAATGCAGCCGTCTGGAAAACAACACACACACAAACATATCTGTTTATTGTTATAGGCATAAATTTTAATCGGAAATTATACATACTGAACTATCTTTTGAAACCTGAACCAAACTTGCAGCAATCTACACTCAACCTAAAATTAACGTGAAGCAAAAACAGAGTTTATTACACCTGAAACAAAAGTAATTAGCTCAAGAAGAGAATTTATCTCTTTGAAAACTAAACAGACTATATAAAATCTTGACTTACTCTTTTTTTTTTTTTTTTATAAAAAACACATTTTGCATAATTATTCTGAGTTGTTGATAAAAATTGCTTCAGTGGTATTTTGTCATGTCTGTATTTGTATAATTTCTTCAAATAGCACATAAAAAAAAAAAAAAAAAAGTAGGTTTTAAGGATTTTTTTTCTCCTTCCCAAACAGCTAAACTCCCCTTCATTTATAAATGTTGGAAGGGAGACTCCCCTCCTCTGGAAAATTGAATTTTAAGCCCTGATTAGTGTTTTTTAAATTAAATGAAAATGACATACATTTTAAATTCCAATTTTGAAAAAAGAATACAAATACACATATTTTAAGCACCAGTTCAAATTTTATTCAAAGAAAAAAAAGACATAAAATGTAACATTTTTCCATATTAGTTAAAAAAGCCACAAGAACAAAAAATGTTAAAATATGACATTTTTATCACAAAGTTTTGGCAACTACAAAGTTCAGCTATATTTATACATATCACACATTATCACTTTGCCTAGATCACATTTTTTTTCTCTCAGACAGGACTTTGAAAAGTGGCATTGCCAATACTGGAAATAATTTGAAGCTTACCCGCAGCCATCTATAAACAAAAAGTATAAAGAATTCTCATGACAAAACATAAAATTTCTATAACTTTAGTTAGTGAATACAGTCGAGTCTCTATACAACGAAACTCCATCAAGCAAATTTCTCTATTTAACGAATTTTTTGTAGAAACTGTCAATTTTTTTCAGAATTACATTAAAAAATATCTCCATATAGCAAAATATCTCCATTTAACGAATTTTTTTTTTAAATGCTTTTTCATATGTTCAGAAAACGGTACAGAATATTTGTGGTGTAAGTTTTTTTTTCGTGGTTTTATATTTTATAGATGCACTCCTCTACCTTATTCCTTATGTTCAAAAAAAGGCATCCCCCCCCCTCCAAAGAAAAGTATCCTTTTTTGCATGGTTACACTTGACTTTGTTTTAACCAAGATGACCATGCTTTCCTGGAAAAAATTGAAACATATCACAAAGCATCCCAAAAGATAAAACTATTCCATCGTTGCCTTGAAAATGCTGTTTGTTTCTCAGGATGGATAGTAAGGCAGTGATAAAAGGGTAATTTCAGAAAAGGCCGTCTTTTTCAGCAGGTTTTCATCTACCTAAACTAACTCTCATTACTTTTAGAGTTTAGAGTGGATGTTTGTCGTTTGCGGCGACTTGGAACATTTTTTGTTGTGAGAGATCACTTGAATGAAGAATTGTTACTAAATGTCATTTATGCTGGTGTGATTTTTTGCAGCGTCTGCATAAAATCGCTTCTAGGATAAACATAACTTTCTCTGATAAAGTAATAGTTTTGAAAATAATCAATAAGACACTGAATAAAAAAGGAAGTGGCAAAATTCCATTAAACATTTCAAAAACTTAATTAAACAGCTTAAAAAACAATACTGTTTCAAAATTTAAACATTAAATGAAAAAATTTTTTGCCGTTCTCTATTCAACGAATTTTTTGATTGAACAATGGATTTTGTTATTATAGAGACTTGACTGTATTTTCTTAATAACAAATGTCAGAAATTAAAAATGCAAACAAATACATATTAGATTACAGAAGAAAGATTTCTGCAGCATCATTTATTTAAAAAGCAAAAAGATGAAAAGTAGTTATTCTAAAAATAGAGAGAAACAACTACAGATAGATTTTTTAACCTATGTTTCATCCAACCCCTGAATGCTTTAATCCATTATGACATAATCATTTACCATTATATGAGCAGGCTTTGACTACTAATACCTAAAAGGTACATCTAATGTTCACTTCTAATATTTTTTCACATAATTCCCATCAGGCCTCAAATCCAATATACATATCAGTAATACTTTACTGGTCTTTTTCAAATCTGTCTTTCTCATTGTCACTATCCCTCCTTCTAACTCCTTCCGGATTTTCTTTTCTTGCCAAAACTATATTGCATCATTACAATCTTCTGATCAACCACATTGCCCTCACAATCCTATTTTTATTCAAATGAGATATAGGTGTGATTTCACTTAAGAGAACTTTCCCAAATTTTTTGCAAAAATGGTCAAAATAACTGCCAATAGATGAATAAATGTTGATAATGAAAGTATTGGAACAAAAGTAAAAAAATATTAAATATAATTATTATTAAAAAAAAACACATAAGTAATTTTCCTGTTAATTTAGGAAATTTTATTTGAGCTAGGATTTAAAACAGTCATTTGTCTATTAAAAACACTAGTATTCCAATTAATCAAATCTTTATTTAAACCCTAGTCAGCATATTACTATCATTAATTAATTTAAAATAGGTATTATTCAACTTTTCACGGAATATATTTAAAATTTTGTTATTTGATAATTTTTTTCTTTAAATTGGTAAATATAATTGGATATAATCATTTCTTCCAAACTAATAATTGCTGAACTGAATTGCATCTTAATTCAATCCATGAAAATACAGTTACAGAGAGAAACTTATCTCCAATTCATTCACTTAAATACACTTGAGACTTAAACAGAAAGTATTTTTCATAATTATAATTAGATCAAGTCAAATTTAAATATTACATTTTTTTAGGGGGGGGGGGTCTAAAATGAATTGTAAATGTTGTGCAGAATGTAAAAGCTGCTTAAAAGGATACTTTGCAAACAAGTTAGCATATCACAATTTTAGAAAAACAAAAAAAACGCCTTTTTCAAAGAGAAATTTTATGAGTTTAATTAATATCTCTTACCGTATTCCCCCACATTAGCTGGCGTGCTGGAAAAAAATTGAAGTACACCAGCATGCTGGAAAAAACTCGTGTTTACCGGCATGCCAGAAAATATGAAGTTCCATTACTGGAGGAGGGGCCGTAAGGCCTAACGAGCAATCTCCCATTTGTGGTGTAATATTGCGTACACAAAATCTTATTTTCAAATGAGAATTTGAACGTTTTAAATAAATAATTTTTTTAAGTCATTTACCAGCTGGCACAGAATATTCCACGCATAGCGGAGTTTCTTCACGGAATTTCTTCGTAGCATCCGGATCGATGGGCATCTTCCTTTGACAAATGATAAACCATATCGTCGCAAATGAGATCGCCTATTTCCAATCTTCTCATCACATAATTACCAAGACATCTGTTTTCCAGTTTCCGGCCTTAATGTCTTGGAAATTCTCTAATTCATCTTCAACAGGAAATAGCTTAACTGATGCATTATATGGTTTAGACTTTGTCCAGCTACCGACAATGATTGTCAAATAGAAAATAGTAGTTCCCTCCA
Organism: Maratus speculifer; assembly: GCA_964019185.1. Lineage (NCBI taxonomy): Eukaryota > Metazoa > Arthropoda > Arachnida > Araneae > Salticidae > Maratus > Maratus speculifer. The sequence goes on from OZ025296.1 coordinate 244,661,930, forward strand.
ATAGTTTATCAAGAAAGTTTTTCTCTCGTTTACCTAGAGTTGGATTATCATCGTGATTCGGACATGTGAACTTGTTGCTTGTCATTTTCCATCGATTATGCAACTCATATTTCTGCAACAATATCTCTGTAGCTCTACGTTTCACAGTATAATAGAGATCAGTGTATGTGACTAAATTTAATACATAGAAAACATTTGTTATAGCTTTGGAACTAAATATTTTTTTAAGTAAAATAATCTGTGTAATCAAATAGATTAGTTATATGTATATTGGAAATTGAAAAATAGTTTTTAAGTATCAGGATCCTCATTTGCTCTGTTGATAAAGTATTTCAATAAAATTATTTATAGTTCAAGTACAATCGTAGCTTATTTGTCTTTCTACATGTTTCATATTTGGGGTGAGTAACTCTTTTTATATATATTTTATTCTCAGGAATACTGGCTCATAATAATTATAATTTATACTTTAATAATAATTAAATTATAAAAAATTGTCTTGTTAAAAAATTAAGTTTAAAGAAACTAATTAAATTAATTTCTCTACACAACACAGTGTATGTAACACATATAAAATTACTTTTTTATATACTGTAAGCACACATTTCTCTCTTTATATAGTTAGATAATTATTATATTTTTAAATTTTATATGTAGTAAGAATATTTCTGTTCATGTGATAATTTATGAGATAATCTATTTCTACATTATAAATATTGGATGGATGCTATAGAAAGAGCTTTATATGGAATTGTATGAGACAAATGAAATACGTTTTTATCCTCTTTAATTTGTATAAAAGATAAACTAAATAATTAGAAAAGTGGAGACAAACTCTATATTGCATCCCTCCTCCTTAATACTAACTGCTACTACTGAATACAGATAATGAGTCTCATTCATTTTTGTTTCCCAAGATCCTCACCTTTTCTGGCATATCGGGAAAAACCAGGGACTGCTATTAAAAAATCTGGTCTCTCTCCAATTTTGCGGCATGCCAGGTAATGTGGGGGATACGGTAATTGCAGACTGATTTTTTACAAAATTTGTCAATTCTGAATTTTTTTTTTTTCCCTGTGTATTTTTGATATCTTGTGCAGCCACCTAACTGCTGAGGAAGCCTATCCAGCTTCAAAAAAATAAACATGCATTAAAATCATTAGAGCAAAGCTCTTATGGGATGTATTATCACAGATTAATGCAGGGATTGATTGAGGCAAAAATTAGAACCTATTGAGGGCCCCTTCACAAAATTCAATTTTTTTTGAAAAAGGAAACTCTTCATTAATTTTTTTTTATTTTGTTAAAATTCAAAATGTGTAAATTTATTAAACAAAACAAGTTCACCAGAAAAAAAAACTTCAATAGAAAAACTTAAAAAATTATTAATAAATGTTTAACTTAAATTTCACAAACACACTTTTTTTTCCACCACAAATTGGAGATCCAAGAACGAAAAACATGTATGAAGCCATATAATGAAAATGCTCATTGTGTTATTGAGATACATAAAAACAAAATGAAAAACTATGAGGTTTATTCAAATTGCTGCAAATAACCTATATGATAAAAAAAACTATTGCATACTTTGTCTTTGTATCTACAGACATGCTACAGGCTCAGTGAAAAAAAAAACTGAATTTTTACAGCCTTGTGACAAAATTTGCATTTTTTTGCAGCACTTTGACAAAATTTGTATTTTTTCTACAATCCTTTAATGAAATTAGCTTTTTTCCGTGACCATTTGACGAAAATTTCATCTTTTTCGTGATCCTTTAATAAAAATTATGTCTTCTACCACAATCCTTTGAAAAAAATATTTTTTCTGCAATCGTTTTAAAATTTATAGTTTTTTTTTTTAAACTTTTTAATAAAATTTATCCCCAAAGAAGAGGAATTCTGCAGAAAAGTAACATGTCTGTATTTATCATCTATACTAGTAAAAGAAAATTTCACTCTGTCTGTATTTGAATGTTGGTGAAGAAAAAAAAATCTACCGGACTTAATGTCCCAGTTTTGATGGTATATTAAACCAGTTTAATTTAGACTATTTACGACAAATCATGTATCAATTTGAAGGTAAACTAACATATTTTTTCTTACAAATGTTCAACATGGGCATTTTTAGTTATACAACACAGATTTAACTTCAAGTCCAATTCTTCAAACACTTTGCATAACAAGTCTGAAGTACTGGAAACAACAACATCTTCTATTCTGTGTCTCAACTTTGGCAAGTCATTAGGCAGCGACAGAACGTAGACATGATTTTTTAATAAGCCCCAAAAGAAAAATCATGTGGTTCTCATTACTTTTAAATCGCCAGACAAGCAATAAAGCTTTACATTCAACAGTTGCCATTTTGCTTGTGTGATACTGCAAACAAGCAGTATTTGTGCATGTGCTTATCTAAAGCTGTTTGAATCACTCTTTATTGACCTTAAACCAACACTTTACAAAGCTAACAGTTGATATTGCTTAAATTTATAACTGGAGACCCAATATTACTACTATTTATTTTATTTTTATTTAATTAAAAGTAAACATATCTTACATTTACTATAAATAATTAGTATATTTTTAATTTCTCTTAAAATTTATTTTTTTTTTTAGTTACTTTTATCACATATGAGAATACCAGAAGCCAAGTGCTATAAGTGACAAAATTTTAAAAATAATCGGTCAAGTGCGAGTATTACTCGCGCTCAGAGGGTTCCGTACAATAAACATATATATTGTTAACCTCTTGAGGACAAACAACTGATAAAAGTGCCATTTAAAATTCTCAGAATCTTTCATTATTCTCACCAATTATTTTTTTTATTGTAAAGTTTACCTTATTTAATTTGCAGCATTTTCGCGATTCAAGTAGAGAAAATTTTCTGTTTTGAAAAAACCTAAGCTAAAGATAAAAAGATTAAGTGGTAATAGATTAAAAATTAAGCATTGCGAAGGAGTTAACTGTATTATTAAAAGAAAATCATTGCTGAAAGAATAATAAGATTTTGTAAAAAACCTGCTAAAAAACCTATGCTAGAAAAGTATGAGTAGATATATCCTAAAAGCTTAAAGAAATATGAAGTCTAAATAATATCAAATATTTTTATATCTATTTATAAGGAACTTAATTTGGTACTGAGAATAAAAGATTACTGCATATTTAAACTTCCATTGGCCTTTCATAAAACTAAATGCAGCATAGTAGTAACTTTTTCTTTTTCTAGATTAGCTAACACAAAAGCCTAATGGAGGCATTGAACATAGCACTGTGCTAAAGGAGCTTGTGGATCATAACTCATAAATTTGCAAAGCCTCTTTGGTCCGTGACTTGTTTTTCCAGAAAGGTTTTTAATTAACTTTTAAATACACAAGAGTCGTAATGAGAAACCCACTCAATGTAAGCTAGTTGCGAACCCCATAGTATTTATAAAAGGTTTGCATGCATAAGTAACTAAAAAATATTAGACCATTATAATACCAAAAATTTCATAATGCAGTGGTCACCATGTCCGAAATAAGAAACATTTTGCATTAAATAAGGCAAATATTATATATATATATAAATCCTGCTATTAGAAGGAATATTTTTTTTTTCTTATGCATACGAACCCTGATTTATATGACTAATTCTAATTAAACTATTATGTTTGCAATAATCAGAAAGTTATCGCTTATATACTGCTATTAGGTATTGCATTACACAAATATGTTATTAAATGTTGTTATCCAGGCTTTAAAAGCCGATGGTATGCAGAGTACACTGCCTCCATCATTATTTATGTCCAAACCGTCCCTGACTTTAAGGGTTAATATCTCAGCTATTTACAGACAATTTTTTTTTTTCAAAATTCATTATCAACAATGCTTTTATACTTTTGCTATGATAGGTACCTCCAAGCCTCCTCAACACCTTTGCTCAGCGCCTAGAAATCCAAATTTGTGTGTAACAGAAAAATGTGCTTTTCTCAAAAACTATGTGATCAAGAGTAATCGCTATAGTTTTCCTGCAAAATTTAAAGTAACATCTATAACCTCTAATTTTTTCATAATTTTAGCTTCAGTAAATTCAGAATTAGAAGGGTGAGACATACTTTTGCATTATATTTTTGACAGTAACATTGAAAATATACATAAAATAAAATAACTTTTTTTTATTAATATATATATATATATATTAACAGACTTAAAAAAAAGTGCTAAAAAGAATTAAACAATTCTTTAAAATTCTCTAATGACAAAATGTTATCCAATAACCACACATTGGATATCAGACATAAAAACAGATAAATTTAATATACATCATTTAATATCTACCAAACATGGATTTTAGAGAGAATATTTTTTTACAAGAGATGAATCAGAATAAAAACGTTTGTTTAAAAAAAAAAAAAAAAGAAAAAAAAATTAGACTGAAAAAAAAGCTAGGAATCAAATTTGATGACTAGGTATAATTTTGGGGTTGCCAAATACAATAATTTAGTTGCATTTGGCAATTAACGATTGCCACTCTAACACTGGTTACAAAGTGTAAATTTAATTAAAAATAATTTTAGATAAATGCCTCACAACTTTGAAATAAGGGAAATTACTCACTCAATGACAGTTTTTGCAATGAGGATGACATCGAACATCATTTACCATACATTTACAACCACCACTTGTATCACCATAACCCTATAAAATAAAAAATTCATTCGTTTCAAAATAAGTTATGTAAAATATATACTGAACATAGTCTTTTATATCATAATGTAGTTAGTTTACTTTCTGATATTTCCAAATTTCACAAACAAAATTATGAAACATGCATCAAAATCTTATAATATGAGCAAATCTTGAGTGTGTCTGCATATGTAAACTTTATCTTAAAAAAAATTCTAACAATTTTGACATAAAATTTGCATTTTGCCATTTTCAAGCAAAAGAAGACTATTGGGCTAGGGCACATGTTTAAGTAAATTTGATTAGTTGGTCATAATGGGTCGGGGTCAAACTAATTATACCTAAAAAAACAGCTCAATCGTTTTAACTAAATTTTGTTTCTAACAATTTTTGGACAGAAAAAACTATTGGGCTAGATCACATGTTCCAGAAATTTTGGGTCATGGGTCAAACAATTTTATCTAAAAAACAGCTCTAAAGATTGACTAAATTTTGTAATTTGTGGTATTTGATAATGAGAAAACCATTGGACTAAGTCCAGTGTTCTTGCTGACATTTCACCAACATTAGCAATTTCGCTAATTAAAAATAAAAAACTTTCACCAAATGAAAAAGGTATTAGCAAAATAAATTTGCCGTGTAACACACACATACACACACAAAAAATATATCTTTAATCCTTTAATGCACCCACTTTTTTTTCAATATGTTCTTAAATAACTTAAGTTTTCATAACTGCGACAACGATTGTTATTAATCTAATTTCAACTATCCACTATAAATATATTAAAAATTTGTACATATACATATGGATGAAAATTGAAAAAGAAAAGAAAGAAAAAGCAAAAATTAAAAACTAGCAATTTGGCGAATCTAATCACTTGTTTACTCACCAAATGAAGAATTTAGTTGCAATTTGCCGCACTGGCGAGCAACAGCAAGAACCCTGACTAAATCACATATTAGAGAAAATTCGATTAATGGATCATTTTTAAGTCATTGTGGGTAAGCTAATTCTATCTAGAAAATCGCTCGAATGATTTTAACTAAATTTTGCATTTTATAGTTTTTTGGCTCAAGATGACCATTGGATTACACTGTGTGTTTAAGAAAATTAGATGAGTTGGTCAATTTGGGTCAAGCAAATTATCTTAAAACAGCTCTAACAATTTTGACAAAATTTTGCATTCTACCATCTCCATCACATGTAGAGCTAAATGTATCTAATAAGCGGCTCAATATATTTTAACTACATTTTGTATCAAAATCTTTTTTGGAATGTAAAAATCTTTAGTTTAGGTCACATGTTTTATAAATTTTGATTAGTGGGTCATTTTTGGGTCATGGTGGGTCAAACCAATTTTATTTCAAAAACGGCTCGAACAATTTTGACTAAATTTTGAATTCTACCATTTTAGGTTATGAAAAGACAATTGGGCTGAGTCACATGCTAAAAAAATTCAATTAGTGGGTCCAGGGTGGTCACAAAAATCTTATTTTTAAACTCCCTGATATTTCCAGATTTGCCTCAAATTTCCATAATATCATTAAAATAATGAAATTTTCACGGATAATTCATTTTATAGCATTACTTTAACACATACCGTCATTTAAAAAAAATATATAAACTAAGGATAAAAAATTCACACTACAAATTCTTACATAGTTAATCAAAAGTAAACATTGTTGCTTGTTAGATTTTGTTGTACTGTACATTTTAAGAAAAGTGTTATTAAAATGACATCTAGTGGGGAGTTGAATAAAAATTTACTGTGCAACAAGGAGAGAACTTCAAATAAGAATAATTGATACTTGTCTATTATCTTGTTGACTACTTTTCATTGGGGGGGGAGGGGGGGAGGAGGAGGTTTGCAAAATATAAAATTAAATGACAAAAATGGATGATCATTACATTCAATTCATGTCAGATGGAAACTTCACAATGCAGGGTTAGAAATTGGGAACTTTAAAAAAGGCGTCGAATGATGCCTACAAATTTTTTTCTAGGTGCCAAATAGCATTTCAGGCTGCAATTTTACGTTGCATCATATTGTCTCATTTCTTTTTGCGACCATGTTAACAATAATATTGTTTCTATTTTTATATGTTAAGGCAGGGGGAGGGTTATATATTAAACACTATATCCCTGTCTTAATTACTAAATCAAAATAAAAATGACTTTTTATAAAATTCTAAAACCTGATTAAACTACAATATATGGAGTCCAGAAAAATGTTTAACTAATTATTTTTATGAAGCTAACATGAATACAAAAATTAACAATACAAGCATATGAAATTACAAGCAAATCAAAAATTAAAATCATGACAGTTTTTAAAATCAGATATCTTAATTTGAACATGCATTACATCAGAGTACAATAAATTAGAGGCCTTTTCAGCATTAAAATCTTTCAATTTGTGTCCATATAATTTTAGAAATGTGGCTTTGAGGTCAGTTATATCTGACATTGGTTAAAGTGAAGTCAGCTCAGATTTGATTGACAGGTGTATGGGAGTTTTAAACCATGCTTTCAACAGGGTTGGCAGGTTTCTTCCGCAGTGGAAAAAACCATGGAAAAAACCGGCCGGAAGAAATAGGTTTCTTCCAAGTGGAAGAAATGGAAGAAACTGTTTTTCTTCTAAAATTTACCATATACTTCCAATTTTGTAAGATATAATAAATATTTTCTTCCTGTAATCTTATATGAATTAATTCCATTGGACCAAAACAAATTTAATTAAATGTATAAATTAATAATTACATCAGTTTTTTTAGCCAAGATCACACACAACTGTCTAAAGATCTTCAACCATTGGCTAAATGAAAAGAAATTTTATCCAAAATTAAAATACACAAAATTAATTAAATGTTATTCATTTCAATTTAGCCAGCACATTTTTTTAATTATTTAAATTTCTAAAACTAGTAGTAAATAGTAGGGATTCTTTACCAATTGTACAATGAAACCCATTTAAATAAAAGCTTTTAATTTACATCAATTTTATTAATGTATGTAATATACAATAATTACTGTAATATTAAAAGCTGAATATTAAATTTTTAATAATATTGTATTAATCAGAGATTGTTTAAAAATATGGTTTCGTTTTCGGCCCAAAATCCGAGTTTTGCCAAAAATGTGATTGAAAATTCAGCTTGACTGAAACTCTCAGTATTAAAAATTCTTGTTTCTTCCTTCGGAAATTTTCAACATAAGTCATTGATTTGAACTGTATCAGCTCTAATGAGTATATTGCAATGAACTTTGTTGTTTATAATTATCAGTCATGAATTAGCAATCATCTTATAAAAAAGTTTTAGTTTAACCTGCATTAGTGTTTCAAATATTCTTTGAGAATGTTCTAGAATAATAAATGATCATTTACAAAAATCATTATTGAAGAAAAATCAAGATGTATGTGCTTTAAACTAAAATATTTTTTTATTAAATGAAATTCATATAATTAGAAAATCTTCCCGTGTCATTGATGCATTAATTGTTTTATTGTATATGAAAATAAAGTTTTTGGATAATTAACAATTGTGCATAATTAATAAATACTGTACATGTAATTAATTTACATTTATGTATGTATTAATTACCTTAAAACATACAATTTAATTACTTATTTTTTTTTTTTTTTTAGATGTTTTCATTTTTGCCTGAAACTTGGAATTTTCTGAAAATTGGTTTTGGCCTTTGAAACCTCTATCGGTCGTTCCTAGTATTAAAAAAAATCATTAAAATTCTAATTTTCCTTTGTATAATGCAGCAAATGCAGCATAGTACAGCAAAAGAAAAAAAAAAAATCAGTAGCAATTTGTTTTTCAATTTAAATTTGATGAATGCAAAAAATGAAGATTTTTTTAAAAAGTCCTACACTTCAAGATAATTTAAAAGCATTTTGACATACCCATAGATATTTTTAGAACACTACAGCACTGAGGTATTCATGCTAGATGTTAGTATAAATAATTTTTTTATTTACTGTGTTGCACAGTTTAAAATAAGACATTTATATATGAAAATAATATATTTTTATATGAAAAATAAACAATTTGTAGGTGGTTTTTTTCTCTCTTTTTACATAAATAACGTAATTAATAATAATTAAAAAAAAATCCCTCTACCTCTAGAGTAGTAAAAATCCATCACCTGAAAATGTCTGCTGAACCTGAAGTAGTTTGTTAATAAAAAAAAAAGAACTTATCAAATTTAAAAAATAATAATAATATTAATTAAATTTTCCAATTTAGATTTCATGTAATTATACTTTAATTCTTTTATACTTTAACTTTGAGCATTGGTTTTGGTTTCTGATAGTTTCTTCCATTTCTTCCAGTTTTTTCCAGTTTCTTCCACTGTTCTGGAAAAAATAGGTTTCTTCCGGAAGAAACCCAACCCTGGCTTTCAAACAAGGTGTGCGAGAGTTTTAGGGACACATGGCTCTACGTGGCCCTAGGTCAATTTTATCAGTCATTGGTTAAAGTAAAATCAGTTTAAAGGTGATTGACAAATGCAAGGGTTGTCTAAAACACATGCTACTATCCAAAATTTTATGAAAAACAGGATTCTTTAAGTGTGTGCAGTGGGGGACTTACGCTAAAATCTGAATAAAAATGTTTGTTTAAAAAAAAAATTAAAGTGAAAAAAAAAAAAAAAAACTAGGTGTCAAATTTGAAGACTAGGAATAATTTTGTGGTCACCAAATGCAATAATTGAATTGCATTTGGCGACTAAAGACTACTAGTTTCTAATCCTGTCACAATGATATTTTTATTTATTTTATTTTGTATTATTATTATTTTTTTTTTAACATTTTAAAAGTAATTGTAGATAATTAAAGAAGTGTTATATTTTTCTAAAATTGTCAGCATACAAAGCACTTACCCTTGGCCCCCATCGAGGTCCTTTGGTACTCCAACAAATTTCTGTACGACACATTGAACACCTGAACCAGTCACAACCAGTTTTCTTCATTAAAATTATTTGGCACTGTGGACATTTCATGGCTTTACCTTTATCAAGTTTATCCTAAAAGGGAAATTTAAAATAAACCTTCATAAGGCAAAACAATCTTATTACATAATTTTACATAGTATTTTAAAATATAAATTATTTAGGCTGAAGAAATAATCATGATTTGATTTTGCATAACTCAAAACTAATTTGCTGGCTCTTTAATTACTCGGTATAAAAATTTTTTAAAAATGTAATCATCTGGATTACTTAATTTAATAGTTTTTTTTAATGTTGTCCGGGTGTCACCTATATGAATTTTTTCTCAAATATATAGAGGTATTTTATGCCCAGAATTTAATAATTTTGTATTAAAATGTCCATCATAGGCCTTAGCAGCAGAATTTTTTGTTTCATGCAGCAAACAATTATGGATGAACAAAAATGTCAAAATGCAATCATTTTGATTATTTTATTTGAGGAAAAAAATATGATTTAATGTAGCATAATTAGGGAATATTGCCAGCAAATTAGTTTTGAGTTATGGAAATGTAAAATCAAATTATTTCTTCAGCTTAAATAATACATACAAAGTTTCAATCTGCAATATTACATTCATTGTAGTTTAAAGTTGATCATTTTTCTAAAATACGGAAAAAAAGTATCTAGACCACAATTTGTATCTGGAAATTATTTTACATGTGTCTAAGAAAACTAAATATAAAACTAATACTAACAAGATGCAGTCAAACGAGCAGTTGTTAACAAATTTTTAGATATACAGTGGAGCATCGTTTATACGACGCCGAAGGGACTACCGAAAAACGTCGTATAAACGATAACGACGTATAATCGATTTTCACTTCCAAAGCTAGAATTAATTTTGTTTTCACTTAATTTTAATGTTTAACGTGATAATTTGCATACATTTATAGATTAAACAAACCAAAATAATAATAATAATATAATAATAAAAGCAAAAAAAAAAAAAAAAAAAAAAAAAAACGGGGGGATTAGTAAGCAATTTAAATATGCGTACCTTTATTTATGTTTCAAGAAAAGGTTTATGTTTCAGTTATTTATGTTTCATTTGCAGTACATCATTTCCTTTCTATTTAAAGTCAAAAATCAAAAACCCTGCGTGGCCAACTAAAAGTCGCCAACTCTGAAACAGTTAGAAGGATAGTCTATTTGCAACTTAAAACAGGTCGGGAAAGCTGACCATCCCCAAAAAAAGAATGACCTCTGCCAGTGTAATCTGTTACACATAAGCTGATTTTTCAGACTAATCAAACACTAGTCCACATTTTTATAGTGTGGAGTGCATTTAAACACGCTTTTTGGTGTTACATTCACAGGTGCCAACTTCCGCTCGTTCGTAATATACACAAGACAAATAAACCTATAAAAAATCGAAAAATCGACGTATAAACGATTTTGGGCGTCGTATAAAAGATATATTTTTACATTAAAATGAATAGGAATGAATCGGGACCCTATTAAAACGTCGTATAAATGTAAACGTCGTGTAAGTGATCGTCGTATAAACGATGCTTTACTGTACATAGATACATCTAAGACACAAACACCCATAATGGACAAAAACAAACTCACTTTTTTTCAAAAAGTGACTTAAAAATATCAAAGACAAAAAAAATCTAATTTAAATAAACTAGCTTAAATTTAATTTTTGAAGCACCTACAACATGCACCTATTATGTCATTATTTCATATGTATGTAAATTGTAGTAATTATGGCATGCTTACTGTGAAGCATTCAACTGAATGCACTGCAATTCCTACAGATTCAGATACACACAGGCCTAGGACCGCTGAGTCACTCTTAAAAAAAGAGAGAAAAGAGACCAAAATGCAAGAAAAAGACTAAAAGAGACCAAAATTTAAAAAAAGAGACTAAAAGGAGACCAAATAAAAAACATTTTTTTCTCGTTACTTAAATGTTTTTGGTATACACACTAGCACTATAAGATTTAACACCATCTGCGGAATACATTTTCAATGCATTTCAGTCAGTTTTGAAATAATTGCAAATATTATTGATTCAGATTATTATATTATTGATTCAGGTTGCAGAAAAATCTCAAATCACAACAATTCATCATGGAAGAAAATCAAAAATTCACCAAATGATCGTGAAATTAAAGGAAATTAGTGAAATTCATCAAATTGTCTCATAAAGCAAATCACAAAATTTGTCACATGATCTCAGGAAAAAAATTCTCGAAATTAGTCAAATGTTCTTAGGATAAAAAAAAATCACGAAAGTTATCAGACGGCCTTGAAAAAAAAAAAATCACGATATTAGTCAAATGGATCTTGTGTTAAACATCGTAAAATTCATCAAATAGGTCTCGAAGAGAGGGTTGAATCACAAAATTCATTAATTGATTGCGAAATTCGAAGAGCGATCATACAAATAAATGCTAATTTTGTCGAAGGTCACTGAAATAAATAGTGACATTTATCAACTAATCGCCAGAAAAATAACGTATTTCGTAGAAAAAAGCTATAAAAAAATCAAGGATGCCTGTCAATGGGTTACATTAAAATGTGCAAAAATCAGTTACAGTATAAAACAGTAAAGTTAGTCAAATTATCTCAGGAAAAGAATGGCGAAATTTATCAAATGGTGTTGGTGAGAAAAGTGAAATCAGGGGATGTACTGGTGCCAAGTAATATTTCAACAAACTTTTTTTGGATATTTTAGGACACATTTAATTGGCATACTACATTTCCTTCCACGACCATTTGATGAAATGAAAGATTCCCCCCCCCCCCCACCCCCCGCTACCAATTGCTGCAATTTAATATGAAAATTGTGATTTTTCCACGCTATTGCTTACGGAAGTACATGATTTTTCTTCCACGGTTGTTCGCTGACATTTGCAATATTTTTTTCAGTAAAATTTGTGATTTTTTTTTTCGTTTTTATTTGCCAAAATTCGCAATTTTTTTTGCCATTGTTTGCAGAAATTTACTATTTTTCTGTGTTTATTTAACAAAATTCGGGATTTTTTTTGCTGCGATCATTTGCAAATATCTCCAAAATTGCACGAAAATTCGTGATTTTCTTTTGCTGCGATCATTTGCAAATATTTCCAAAATCGCGCGTAAAAAAATCGCGATTGCAAAGAAAAAAAATCACAAATTTTGAAAAATGATCGATTGTCAAAAATCGCGATTTTTTTCTGCGATTGTAGAAAAAATGAATTTTGGCAAATAAACGCGAAAGAATTTTGAATTTCACCAATTGATCACCGAATATTCGTGAATTTCGGCAAATGATCGTGGAAAATATGACGAATTTTGTCATATAAACGCAGAAAGAAGCGAATTTCTAAAACAATGGCTCAAAAAATTATCATTTACTGTATTTCGGTAAACGATCGTAGAAAAAATCGCAAATTTTGACTATCGATCGCATAAAGAAATCGCAGATTTTTTCTGCGATCCTTTCACGGAATTTGCATTTCTCTGCGATTATTTTTTCTGCGCGCAAAATCGTACAATTGTATTGTTCATTAGTATATCCGTACACTTCGAAGAATATCCGTACATTGTACGGCCAAACAGTATAAGTTGGTATCTATGAATTTTGATTTTACGATCATTTGATGAAAGCTCAGTCTTATTTCGGGATGGTTTAACATAAATCTCAGGGGCTTTTTTTCCCGCAATCGTATGGCAGAAATCGCGAGTTTATTTCGGGATTGTTTGGAAATAACAACGATTTTATTTTGGGATCGTCTGGTGTCAATCGCGGCTTGATTTCATGATTGTTTAATGAAAATAGTCTTTTTTTTCCACTGATCAATTAATTAGAATCGCAGTTTTGCCAGTGATCATTTTATGAAAATCAGATTCTTAAAAATTAAAAAACGTGAAATTCTGCCGTTTGTCGAAAAGGTGATCCCTGTATATATAATGACCGAAATAAGAATTTTGAGATTCCTTCCTGCAATCCTCTGATGAATTTCTCAATTGTTTTTCACAAGATTGACTGACAAATTTTGCAATGATTCTGCCACTGATTGACAGATTATACGCGTTATTTTTCTCGCGAAAATGACAAAATCGTGATATTATTCCTGCGACCGAATGACGAAGTTTATGATTTTTACCCCTCGAATGATTATTGAATTTCGCATTTTTATCTTGCCTCAGATTGACCAAATTCATTTTCTTTTTAGTGTCCGACAGAAAAATTTTGCAATTCTTGCCTGCGAACGATATACTAATTTCTTAACCATTTTTCCATGATAGAGTGACGAAATTTAGAAATTTTTCTCCTGCAAATGAGAGACAAATTTGGCCCAGCAGCAGAATTTTTTTCTGCAGTTTGCAACACATGTAAAAACCTAAAAAACAGTCTGCAGACCAATCCCTCGCATTGCATTATTTGCACTCAAACCTTCAAGTATTTGTGATAGACATAAAAGAAAAGCATACTTTAAAAAAGAAGTTGCCTTTGTTCTCAGAATTTTTAATGCCTCCTACATTGTCCTAAAGAGGGGAGGGGGGCTCCTCTTTGACAAGATTTGCGGGGGTTTTCACGATCTTTTGACGAAATTTGCATTTTTTCGCTATCTATTAACAAAAACTACAGTTTTCCTGCGATCTTTTGAAAAAAATTGCCGTTTTTTCGCAATCTCTTCAAGAAATTTGCAGTTTTTTCGGGACTTTTTAACGAAAACTGCCTTTTTTTGTGATTTTTTGAAGACGTTTGCCTTTTTTTGCTAATTTTTGAAGAAATGTTACGTTTTTCTGTGATTTTTTGATGAAATTTGCTGTTTTTTCGCGATTTATCGAAGAAATTTGCCGTTGTTTTATGATCATTTTACAAAACTGTGACTGCCTTTTTTCGCGTTCTTTTGAAGAAATTTGCCATTTTTCGTGTTTCTTTGACGAAAACTGACGTTTTTTCGTGATCTTTTGAAGTAATTCCTTTATTTCAAATTTTTTGAAGAAATTTGCCATTTTTTTCAGATTTTTTTTAACGAAATTTGTCATTTTTCGCAATTTATTGAGAAAATTTACCATTTTTTCGTGATTTTTTGATGAAAACTGCCTTTTTTTCGTGATCTTTTGAAGAAATTTGCCATTTTTTATGATTTTTTGAGGAAATTTACCTTTTTTTTTTTACGATCTTTGGATGAAATTCGCGTGTTTTTCGCGATCTATAACGAAATAGATTTCTTTTCGAAGACTGTTTGTCGAAATTCGCGATACATTTTGTGTCCGAATTTTTGGATTTTGGACCGAAATTTTATAATTTTTGCTACATTTTTAACAGTTGAAAAATAGTCTGCGAACCTCCCCAAGAGTCTGCGACGTACGTCGCAGTGTTGCGCCGATTCTGCTCCCGAGAAATTCGGTATATTTTTTTCCGCGACTAATTTCACTATAGTTTCACGGAATTTCATGATTTCATCCTAAGACAGATTAACATAATCCATGATTTTTCGCCGGTTTCCGACTGTAAATTTTTGCGATTTTTACCCGCAAACAGTTAACAAATTTTGAGATTTTCCTGCGACAAACTGAGAAGTTTTCCGATATTTCCTCACGATAAATAGTTGAATTTCGCGATGTTTTTCCCGCTGTCAAATGAGGAAAGTTACGATCTTTTTCCTGCGATCGATCGATGGGTAAGGAACATAAGAAAAAAAAAAAGAGCGAAAAAAGAGACTAAATCAGAAAAATATAGACTAAAAGAGACAAATACAAAAAAATAGCGAGAAAAGCGAGTTTAGCGACTCGCTCCGAGGCCTGGACACATATTAGTCGTATGTCAAATCATTATAAGGTTTCTCCATGATAAAATGAGTCATCATAGGCCTCGATAATTTATTAGAACATATCATCAAAAACATTTCCAAAAATCATTTGAGAAGCCAGGTTTTATGATTTAAAGGAATCATTGTTGATTTTGGAAGAAATTAAAATAAAATAAAGCTAATGCAATCAGAAAACTACCAAATAAGAAAGTCAGTTTAATCGAAAATTGGAATTTAAATAAACAGGAAATATCAGAAATGAAAATAATATCCATAAAACAAACATTGGTAACTAGGGAAAAGAAGTGCATATGAAAGCTGCACAAAATTAAACTGCACAAATAAACATTTATTTGGTGTCATCAAGCACAGAATGATACTTTTTACATAATTTAGAAATGAACATTGATATAGTGACAACTTTTGAGTAAAATAAATGAAAGTATGTAAAAATAACACAGCGATCAGAATATCCAAGCATTATGATCACAAACTATTAAAAAACAATTAGAAATGATGATGTCACTCTGATACAATCATAGTATTCCTGATAATACAGCTAAAAGTTCAACCAAATAGAACAACTTTAGCAATATTGTATTACGTAACGTTAATTGTTTTAAAGAAAACTTTCATTCTTGAAAACTAAATGTACAATAATTACATGAGAATTATATTTTTAGATGCTTTTTCAATTGCTACGAGCTTCAGAAATGAAGTTTTATTTGAAAAGAGAAAGAACTTACCCAGAAAATTCCTTTTAGCTATATTTCATTAAATTATAGAAAATGCCATCATTGCATCTATAATAATATAATTAACAATGTTGTATAAGTTATCTACACCTATAAGTTATAACTAAATAAGTAATAAAGAATAGAAACTATTTATTTAGAATCAGTTTAATGTCACACTAAAAAGAATCTCACAGAAAGTGACTTCACATTTAGGAGATGCTCATTGTCTGTTCAGAATTAAGTCAACTTTGGATGCGAAAATATCGTAAATGGATCTCAATTTTTATTGCCTTTTAAAAACATTTAATTTTTCAAAATTCTTAAAAAAAAAAAAAAAAAAATCAATATTGGAAAATTTATATTTGTATAAACTATGCCAGGTGGTTAAAAAAAAAAGTAGAGACTTGGCAGAAATTTTTATAGTGGCCAATAATTATTTTAGCTTGGTTCTGAAACATACATTTATCAAGTTTCATACTAGTCAAGTATTGTGGATTTGTATAAGGAACATACAAACACACAAATTTAAATACATTATAAGGCCAAAGGTGCTTGGCCACTTGCGATTTTAGCCATTTTGTTCAGTATCTAGAAGAATACATGAAGAATTATCAAACTTCAGGTGTGTGAACATAATAGTACAGGTCATATATTACCATGAAGATTCTTTCCTGAAATCTTATAGGGGACCATCAACAAACTGAAAAAGAATAAATATCTTTTGGATAACCCTGTCATAACTAATGTAGCAAAAGCATTCAAACTGTAGATTATGATTAAGTGACTATTGTGTTCTTTTTTATGTGGATAGCATGTATACTCATAGAATAATTAAGATTTTTTATAAAAACAATCCTAAATTTTGCAAAGTTTTTTTGCTTATAATTTGTAGAGTTCTCAATAGAAAAAAAATGTTGTTTTCAGAAAAAATGACAAACAACATTGTACACAACATCCTGAAATCAGAAATTAAAAAAATAATAAAAATTCTGTGAAAAATGAGCAGGTTTACTAAATAATTTTTCACTGTGCATGCATGAATGAAATCAAAATTTCATTTGCATATTGTGTTAGCTAAATGTATACAGCAACTTTTGTGAAACTCTCGAAAACATAGCTTGAAAATTCAAAAAATTATCACCGATAGAATAAGCTAAAAATTTGTTTTTCTCAAAATGTAACAAAAAACTGAGGGCTTGTATACAAATAAGTAGTACATACAATATTGTGTATTCTATATTGACACTCATCAATGGATATATGGATGCAGTCTCTCAGTTTTATGCTTCATTTTGGGAACAACAGATTTTGAGCTTATTCTATCGATAATTTTCAAACTATGTTTTTGAGACATTCACAAAAGTTGCTCTGTACAATTAGCTAATACACTATGTAAATGAAATTTTGATAGCGTTCACACATGCACAGTGAAAAATTATTTAGTAAACTTGCTAATTTTTTTATACAATTTTTATTATTTTTTGATTACAACGTATTGTGAACAATATTGTTAGTCATATTTTCTGAAAAGAACGTTTTTCTATATTAAGAGCTTCTCAAATTTTGGAACTGTTTTTATAAAAACCTTAATTTTCCTACGAGTATACATGATATCCACATAAAAATGAATACAGTTTATTGCAAAAAGTCAATCATAATCTACACTTTGAATGTTTTTTCTATATTAGTTTTGGCAGGGTTATCCAAAAGATATTTGTTCTTTATCAACTTGTTGATTGTCCCCTATGGGGTGTAGGAAAAAAATATTCGCAGAAATGTATGACCCGCAATATTAAGTTTACACACTTAGAGTTTCAGGATAATTCCTCATACATTTTTCTGAATATTTAACAAAGCGTCTAAAATCGCAAGTGGACGATCATCTTTGGCCATGTAGTGTATGTTGTATTCTAACAATACGAGTTTTCCGGAAAAGTTTCTAAAACGGCAATAAGCAGGATTGGAACATATCTTTGTTTGCTTCCAAAAAAACGGCCAAAAGTGGCCGGTCACTTTTGGCCATACAGTGTATAGATAGCTTATGTGAAAATCAGTGACTTAACATTGTCTATAGTCCTTAAGATCAGTAATTCTTGAAAAAACTTTTGTCAGATTTTTTTTTTAAATTTTTAATTAATATGTGAACTATGACAACCATGGCATCTATGATTGCTGAATTGGAGGGTTATTGTCCGAACTATCGCTAACAGGAATTTGCAATTTATGCATAACAAATAACAGTAAATCTGAATTATTACATTACTTATTATTATGATCAATAATCAAATTAAATTACTTGAAGGTACTCTTTTGTTTTTCTAACTTCTTCACTGCTATCACATTTGAAATCCAGACTATCCTGATATTGTTTACAATTTTTTCCTTCATGTATTGCAGCACAAGTTAAACAATTGGTATGACAACAAACAGGACAAAGAAAAATATTCACATCATCTTCAAACAAACACCAACCAGGACAGTCAGGGGTTTTACAATGGAAGCTATTCTGGGCTTGATTTTCTGCAAGAGCCACGCTTCGCTGAAGATGTTTTTCATATACTTCAGGTGTAACAAGCTAGAAAACATTTAGTAAAATAATACAGAGAAATAGAAGATCAGCAATAGAAAAATTATAAGTAGTTGAGCATAAAACATGTACACACAAAACTTAAAAAATACATGTGAAGATCGCATGTCACAGGTCTGTAAGGGGTTGCAAACTGTTCATTTTCCAGCATTGCATCGTGTGAACACTACTGCAGTTCACGGAAATTTGTTGGCAGGTGGCCATTATTTTGCGACTCAGCTATTACATGTAGTTGTGGGGTATTGTTCCAAGACTCAAAGACATTCAAGTTCTTGGGACCTGGTGTATTTCTTTTTACATACAAGATTCCTTTTGAAACCAAGTCTTAGATAGATTGATTAACTCTGATAGTTCATAAGTGTGGATTTTGTCAGCGAAGCATGATAAGTAAAAGCCACACAAATTTGTTGCTCCTAACTATTTAAATGCCATAATTAACATTATTTTCGCAAGAGCATGACATTAAAATAATGGAATGTGATCTCATTTAATAGGTTAAAAATAATCCAGGCATTGTGACATTATATAGGTTCATCGATCTGGGCTTTTAGCTCTGACCACAAGCACTGACAGTTGCATTTATGTCAGCTTTTTAATTCTTAAAAAATATCCCAAAATGATATCTGTAAGCAATAAGATGTGTTGTTGGAAAATAAAGGTATGAGGAACAAAAAGCTTTTAAAGCATCAGGATTAAAATGAAAAGAATATTAGTTAGGACTAAGTTTTAAAATTTAAATTTTTAAAAAGGTGCAAGACTATATTCTTTCATGTAATTTTTAAACACAAAATGAAAGCAACTGTTCCTTTTCCATGAATTATAGCATAAGAAGATGCATTTTTGTCAACCTTTTGTTAATAGAATTTAATTTATACTGTTGCCACAAGAATGTTTTTTAAATAAAAGAGTGATAACAAGCACACAGAATAATCCTTAAACTGGAATTTTTTGCTCAAAATATGGCAACTCACATTCCAGAACTTTGCAATAATCATCTGGACAAGTTCAATTAGATGGTTGAGACAAGTCAATAAACATTAGTTTGGTGATTACGATAAGCTCAACTACAAACCATTTAGAATTAAGATTAAGTTAATTATGACAACAATTATGCCTCTATTAATAATCAAGGGTACCCATATAGAGGGATTTTTAAAAATGTAAATCAGTTGCAAGATAAAAAAAATTTTAATTTGTAAAAACAAAGCATAATAAAACCATCCGCAACAAGATCAGAAGGCAATGGAAGAAATTTCCATTTTAGATAAGATTTTCATCATAGCATTTATAAATGTTGGGAATTCATTTTGTCACAACCATGATTTTTTTTCCCTATCAAAGCTTTATTTTGTTTTAAATAGGTTCTGTTTTCATAGGTTTTCAATTAGACTTTTTGAATAGTCTGTTTCTCACAAAGAGAAAAAACTTGAGAGAGAAAACAAATTTCATTTAAGACAGTTTTAATCTTATCAGATGTTACAGTATGTTTTCACATGTATTGTAATTTTCATATTTCTGCATGCTCACAAGCACTGTATAATACTAAAAGGTGTATGGGCATGTGAAATGTTTGTCCAAAATGCAACTCAAAAAATAAAATTTTTATTGCCATAGTATTTTAAAGTTAGACTAAGCATGGCAAGACTTTTGCCTAAATCAAAAGATATATCATCAGTTGTATTCTCCATAGATAAATAGTTCGAGCAAAATAATGAAAGACAACATTTTAATACAATCAATCCGAGCCAAAGGATAAGACAGGCTGCAGTACACTATCTATTACGACTGTTTTTAAGGCTACCTTAACCAAATAATAGTTGAACAACTGGCAAAAAACAAGTCTATCTTAGTCACTAATGATAGCTAAGAGACGTTAGAATATTGCAATGTCTCTTTTACTGGCTGCAGATTAATTGTGGTTAGAAAACAATGCAGTAGGGATGCACCGAATAGTGATTTTGGCCGAATGCCGAATATTCGGCCGACAGGTGAGCAGAATACCGAATATTCACCAAGCCGAATAGTAATTGTTGGGTCGAATACCGAATATTCGGCTTTCCAAATACTTTTTATATTTCAAAGTTTAAAGGTATTAAAATGTTACTTTTTAAAACAATTCTACATAATATTTAATAAAAGAAACTTGCATTTTGATAAACAAGAATTTTTTATAAGAACATTTAGTATTGAAAAAAAAATCTGCCTTGAATTATTTAAGAAGCACAATTATAAGACTTTTTTAATTAATAAAATTTAAATTTCATGGTTTCTTCTACGAATTAAAACAAACATTTTAAAATCAAAGAGAAATAGCGAACAAATGGATGAAGAAAAACTTTACAGTCTCTTAATTGTCCTTTTTCAATAATTCAAGGCAGATTTTTTTTCAATATAAAGTACAAATACTTTCAACTGAATTTTGAATAAAGGAATATCTAGCTCATAGTTCTTTTCTTAATGAACGATGGCATTTTCCACCCTTCCCTTCATGTCATATTTTAAAGAAATCAAAACATATGAGTTGAAAATACAGTTATGATATCCTACTTATTGTTAATGTAACAAACGAAAACACAAATTTTATCTAGGATGAGATGAAATACAATGTACTTATGACTCAATAAGTTGATTATGATTATGGTTTCATGAACAAAAATTGCTTTGATAGCTATTATTATTCTTAAAAGCTTTTTTTTCTTGTTTAAGGATTTTTATTTGGGAAAAGCAAGAAACAGATTATTTATTAAACAAAATTTAGGAACTTGCATTTGCACATCATTTATTCCTAAGGAGAATCCTAATAAATCACCATTTTAATCCTTCTCATGGTTAATTTTTTCAAATTATACTTTACAAACAACAAATAATGTAAAAACATTCAATTATATTTTATTATGATTTTTTTTCTAATTATTTTAAATATTTTTATAAATTGACAGTTAAAAGTAGAAATTGTGAAAAGTTTTTAAAAATGTGTTTTAAAAGGTTTTATTAAGTATTGGAGTCGGCCAAATACTTTTATATTCGGCAGGCCAAATAGTTCATATTCAGCCAAGCCGAATACAGAATATTCGGTGCATCCCTACAATACAGATGTTGAGAACAAACATCATATTCACATAAAGTATCTAGTTCTGACAAAATATACTTATTGGTAGCATATCGCCACTATCTTATTTATGCAGATGGTCTAATTTTTAGCATCTCAAACATTTGATGCTCAGTAAGCAATCATATTATAAAAAATTTAACAAGCCCATGTAAAAAAAAAAAAAAAAAAAAAAAACTATACACAATAGATTATTTTTAGCTTAAAACCTTTCTCAGTGTACTAGAATTGTGTAAAAAGTTATGCTGAAATCCTTTAAGTGATTGCTGAGAAAATCCTGGGCATAAATACAAAATGGATAAAAACAAAAACATGCTTTTTTTTAAAAGTCACTCAAAAAAGCAAAAATTATAGATAGATATTTTGTTAAAAGTTTGAATCAGAGTCAAATTAAATCAGGGTCCATACTCTATTAGAATAACAAAATTCCCTGACTTTTCCAGGCCACATTTCCCACAATTCCCTGATCAACACGACATTTTTAGAAATTTGAATATACAGCAAAAGAGAATATACTGATTAATAACAATAAAATGTAAATTTACCACTGAAAAAAAAAAAAAAAAAAAAAAAAAAAACTTTATAGATTTGAAACTAAAAATCTATATCAATTGATATTTAAAATACAACAAATATGATGATAAATTAAAAACAATTAAATAAAAAACCCCACTAAAATACAATTCAGATGGACTCAAAGTAACTTTTTAGTCAAATAACTAAATTTATACATATTAAACATTCAAATTTTTTAGACTGTTCTGCTCATCATATCATTTTATTTGTGTTGTTTTAGATTCAGTTTATTGTGTATGTTTAAATTTTTTGTCTTTTAAAATTTTAAATTCAGCGACAGCTTTTCTTATTTCAGTTTTTTTCTTTGCATACTTTGTAACTTTCTTATTTCAATATTCGACAAATTTGTATAGCTAAAAAATCTTTATGTTAAAAATGTGTATTTACAAGTAAAAAATCTGATTTTTTTTTTTTTTTTTTTTTTTTTTGGCCGACGAACTTTGGAACTCAAGAGAATTCTATCACATGATAGCACACACACAAAAGAAATTTCCTGACTTTTACAGATTTTAGAGAAAAAAAACATTTTCCGTGACTTTTCCATGAATCTTTGAGCACTTGTCATTTTCCCTGACATTTCCCAGGTTTTCCAGTAGCATAGAAGTCTTGTAAATAGAACAGTCAACTTATATGTTTCATGGTTTCTATTATAAAATTAAACAAGTTGGAAATTGCACGCAAAGTGTTGTAAATGAGGTACAATCGTACTATACAGAAGTTTTAAAAATATTCAAATTTTGGTGTAATAGTATACAGTACTTTTGATACAGTATAGAGTGGCTGAAATCATTTTGTCTCCCTATAAATACTATCTGCTTTCTATTATGCAAAAAGTAACTTGTAGTACATATCAATTTCATAAAATATGAAATAGTTTATTATAACACTAGACGTATATGAATTTTACTATGGCGCAAAAGAGTAACATCATTACATACAATTTTTTCCATTGACTATAATGTAACAGAATACTTTTGATTGTTCCTGTAATTGAACTATACATCTGATTTTCATAAAATTTGAAATGACTTGACAAAATTATGTAATAACTACATATTTTAAATTTAAAACCATTTGGTTGGTGTGAGAAGAAATCTTTCATCTCACATCTGTCATCGTGTTTTTTGTCAGTTGCATGCGCTTGTGGTTTCACTTTAGCTGATTGTCACCCTTGGAGCAAGCCTATAAAGTTTTGTTTTCCCATGATGCATCTTCGGATGCTCGCAAGTACGATGTGCATGCTCAATTGGTATTTAAGATTTCTACCCATTGCGGCACATTTGCTTGATGTCAGGCCATTATGTTTTCTTTCACAGCGAATTGGAAATCGTTTCGTTTTAAAAGTTCTGATTTGTTTCTGGTGTTTTGTCGGTTTTTAAAATTTGATCAATAGATTTAAATAGTTTGTTCATTTACATTTGTCTACTGTGTTAATTACTATATATTAAAAATTTCGTTAATTTAAGTTAGAATATGTTTTGGTGATGAAGCTAGCATGACATAAAATCTTTTAAGAAGAGCAGGACCGGCCGGCTTGCCTGCCTATGATATACGACAAAAAGGCCCTTACGGATGCTGTCTTCATTTTAAAGAACTTTAGTTATTTTAATGTTGCGGAAATAGTTTTCATCACTAGATAGTGAATAATCTTATAAATTCTTAAGCTGCACCTTCTGCTATGATACATCCATTGGAATCAAATGTTTATCGTCTAACGAATTTTACTTAAAATTGGTGACCAGTGGGTGAAGATCTTTTCTTCTTTCTTAAAGCAAGATTCAATAAAAAAATTATTTAGTAATAAGAGCTCTATTCATCATTTAATTTAAAGCACACCAAACAAAGTAAGATCGTATTTTTATTTTTCTTATTAACTGCTTGAACGAAAAGAATAAAGAGGTGTTAACGGATAACACAACAAAAAGTACTCTTTCAATGTCACAATTATTTTATTTAGCAATTTCATAACTTATACTAAGAAGTAACACCACAGTTGGGTAGTTTTTGCATTGTTATATGTCGACAGACGAACGAAATGAATGACAGCAATAGATGCAACATTATACATATAAAACCTCTCCGTGTATAACGATTCCGGGGTCAACCCATCCACGAGAAAAAGATATTGCGACCACGTTAGGCTTAAGTATTCAGAGTCGTTCACAAATATTCTAATTGTTCAATTTATGGAAATATACATGTAAAAGATTTATTCATTACTCATTTTCTTTAAAACCTACAAAAACTATCTAATTATAATGGTTAAGTTCTAAATAAAACAATCATCTATTATGAGAAAAACAAACATTAAATTACGAGAAAAACAAACGATGTGAACAAATTAATGCTATTGCCATTCAAGAATGACAAATTCTAAATCTACAAAAAATATTATGAAAAGTTACCTCCCATTTTAAAGGCTATCTATTTTCTGACCAATGAAAACGTTCCATAGTCATAATGGAGCATTCTCATTGCTCAGATTTACATTTCGAGTTGTAAATGAAGTCATTGCATTTTACTTTGAAATCTTTTCATGATTTCAAAAACAATATTTAATTAAAACTTTTTATATAAGGAAAACCAAGGTGCATTTTAAATGCAATATTGTTAGAATTTTTATATTCTGGTTGCTTTAATTTTTTCATGAATGACTCTTGAGAATGACTCCATTGTCACCTCATGACTCATGAGTGAATGGGCGTGTTCGGCTGTTGTACACGCTCAGGAGACAGGGACATGGAGTGGATCTTTATCGTGGATGTTCAATACCGTTCAGTACTTGGTACTGTGTGCTCAGGAACATTTTGAGAACAGACCATGGATTTGATTAATTATGATGCCTATTATAAAGATAATCTGTTACAAACAAAGGTGGGCTTCATGGCCGAATGCATTAAGCATAGAACTGGAAACCAGAGATTTTGGGTTCAAATCCTTCACATCTAAAAACTGTGTTTATGTTTTTTTTTTTAAATTGTTGGTTGCTTTATATTAATAAATAAAATATTTTTATTAAAGTTAAATTTTTAAATTAATAATACAAAAGCACATGTATTTCTATTAAATTCTTGTGTTTTAACATGTATTTCTATAAAATATTCTTTTATAATTGATTTTTTGCCATATTCTTTTAAAATTTATGTATTTACCATTTGTTCATTACAATCCCCCCATCCACCAGATAGTTTTGTTATAGTTTAGAATGCATATTTCTGTTGAAAATTTTTTTTAGAT